>JAFLRI010000002.1:0-1497710 GCA_022817945.1 Nakazawaea ishiwadae | reverse complement strand
CTTAAAATCAAATGCACGTTTACAGGTGATAATGCCTGTCTTAGATAATCCGTCTAGTTGATTAAAGTCAGCAGCATCAAAATAATTTTAGCCACACACATAGAGATGTAGATATTAGAAGATCTTTTTTTTGTCTTGGACAATATTTTGGATTTTCAAAACGTTATATTGTTTATTTTTCCCCTTCTTACACAAGGTATCAGCCAAAGAAAAAAAAAAAAAAGATACTTAAAAAATAAAATGTCAAAGTTTACTTGTTGTTGATCAAATTATATTAGTTAACGTGCTTAACGTTGGATGATCCTTTGTTTCTTTTTACCTTAGCCATGTGGTGAATCTTAGACATATACAAAGACTGAAGTTGACAAGGGTGTGTTAAAAAGTTAACAGTTGAAAAAAAAAACAAAAAAAAAAAAACACACACACATACACACATCCAGTGCAACCTGTAAGGTGTAATTAGCAAAAATAACAAGGAATACCTCTATATATTTTATGTATGTGTGTTTCACATATTTTCCAGGAACTAGAATACTCAGCCATGTATGTAATGTATCCCAAAGGGAAGAAGGAAGTACAAAGACTAAAAAAAGTTTTAAAAAAAACAGAGAACAAATACAACTTACAAGATCTTCAGGCAACATTTTTTTTTTTTTTTTTTTTTTTTCACTTAAACCATTCAGATTCTTCATGTCACAATTATAGTTTGGAAAAATATTATAATAATAAATAATAATAAATATTTCATCATTTTATTCTCTCAACAAGATACCCAATCATTGTCCAATTCAAAACAACTTCTGTTGGGGGAAATGAAGGTGAAAAAACACAAAAAAATGATGTTGGTTCTTTTTACCTAATTAAGACAAGATATTTAATAAACAAAACAAACTAATACAGTCGTCATCTACCCACTAGGATTTATTAAATTTCCTCCTCCATTTTTTTTTTCCTTGTGTTTGTATGTACAAGCATGTAAGTCTTGTGGTGAATCATTTTGAGTGCATACATTTGATATTACATTATACGATCTAATACTCTTTAAGGTTAAAGTTATTTGGTAGGAAAAAGGTAAGAGCTCTATTTGGGCGATAAATTGTACATTTTAAAGTTAATTACTTTTCATCCATATTCCAGATCTGGCATATGGTTCTCAGTAGGACCCGCAAGCTCTCTTACGAAGTAAAATATATGCTTGCTATATCCATGGTAATAAGATACCGGATATTGCAATAACAATTTCCGATTTTTTGTTTTTTGTTTTTTTTTTTTGTTACTGAAATATGCTAAGTATGAAAAAAAGACTTCAATTTATTTTCCACTTCTCTTTTGTTTTTTTAATTTTTTATTTTTTCGTCTTTTCGTTTCTTGCAAAAATAAGCCTTACATATCTTTAGATAAAATTAATTGGACTAACATTTGGTTCCCCTATATAATATTATTATAACCATCCGACTGATCAATACTCCGTAAGGGTTTCCGTTTTTAGTATTATGCACACTTATTTAGATAATTTGACGTAACTGTAGAAATACTTAAGAGGATGTCTCATGCAAACTGCAATTTAGTTCGTGCGTGCATTCCACTTGAACAAGGAAGGAAATTTTTTTTTTTTTTTTTTTTTCATAGTATTCAACTTTGTACCGCTAGATATACCCGCTTTTTGTGAAGTCTCCTCAAGGTCTTGAATCTAAAGACCAGATCCCAAAGTGGTTCCATGGGCAATATTGAAATAGAGAGATACCAACAAGCAAGAAACCCTATTGGAGGCATATTTCCAGTACGAACTAACTTTGCATGTAATATTTCAAAAAAGAAACAAGACTAGGACTATATTGGATTCTCGATCTTTTTTTTTTCTCTACCATCTTAATATACGTGTTAACCTCTATTTGGTGTCTTTCTCCCAGGAACCAAAAATACATAAAAAAAAACATTGGGGGAATCTGTAATAAGGAATTCCTTTGTGTTTCCAGTTTCAAAACTCAATTTATCTGAGAACAAATGAAATTCTTGAGTCTTAAAAGAGAGAAGACGAAAAGTTCTTTTTTCATATTTAATTAGTTCAATAAGAAGAAACAGCATTACATCACACATGTAAGACAACTTAAATTATTTTCTTTTGCAAGAGAGAAAAGAGAAAGTGTTAAAAAAATCCCATATTAGGACCAACCCCTGATGATCTTTCTTTTTTGTCTCGTTTTTTTTTCCTTTCGTTCTTTGCTTCACGTAAAAAATACACTATGATAGGTGAAAAATAAGTGAGACAAAGCGACTCAGACCGAGAAATGGCCATAATTATACAAAAATATGAAAAGAAAGAAAAACCAGAAAAGCAAAAATAATAAAAAAAAAAAAAAAAAAGGCTGTAAAAATTGACCTATCTGCTAATAACAATTCTTTATTCTACAACATGAAAAGTGAAAACTGAAAAGTAAAAATAAGCTAAATAAGGTTTCGGTGATTTCAGAGAGATAAATCCCTTATTTTTAAGAGAGAAATAAATAAATCAAGAAAAAAGCAACAATTTCAGTTTGTCATGAGTCAAAAAAAAAAAAAAAAAACCAGTGTAAACAACTTTCTTTTCCTTTTGAGATGCAGTTTTAATACTAAAATTTGAGGCCTTCCTTTAGGAGGTGAGGTGAGAGAATAATGATCACCATCTCATCACTTAGAGTTGGGAAAAAAACGTTGTAGTGATCAGGATAATCTTTTCGTCTAAAAAAGAATTCAAGCGCAATTGATTAAAACAATGTTTTATTTGGTTTTTATTCAATTCAAAGACAGATAAGCCCAATTTTTATTATTATCATAAAGAGATCTAATATTCTTGGTAGAATATTGTCAAATAAGAAATTGGGGCAAAAAGAAAAAAAAAAAAAAAGTGTGTGCTTCTTCTTTTTTTTTTTTTACGCAATTGTTTTTTTTCAAAAAAATTTGATTGCTATTTCTAATTATTTTACTCTTGAAGAAATAGGATTTACAATGCATTTACATGCTTATCAGAGACATCAACCAATATATATATATATCTATGTTATGTTATTTCATATGATATGTTATTGAAATAAGTTAAATTGTGGGTATGCTCTTTTAGTCAAATCCAGGCACAGACAATGAATGTACATAGACAGTAGCAATTTACATTTGTTGTTGTTATGATCGTATAAAGTAAGGCTGACTCTTAAAAACAAAAATTTGTCTTAGAACCGCATCTCTTATTGGTGAGGCTTTAATAAAAAGTCAAACTCGAAGTAAGATCAAGGACACTTTGAACCAAATCCTTAAAAAAAAAATTGCAAAGGGAAAAAAAAAACCAAACCCGCTTTTCTTTTTTCCTTTCATCAATATTAATCCCCCTTCCTATTGTTATTCGCTATTAGTATAGTAGTAGACATACACACAGCCTTTGTTGATGAGATCTTTTTTCTAAATTTGATTTTGACACTTCTTACAGATAGTGAATTGGATCTACAATATAACTTATTGTAAACTTTTTTTAATTAAGTTTGCTTAGAGATGGAGAAGACCGTATAGGATAAATCGTGCCTTAGCCGCCGCCAGTAATCTAAGACAAACTCAAACCCACTAACAAACGAAACAAACAAACAAACAAAAAAACAAGAATTCAAAATTAAATAAAGAAAAGATTTGCGCAAAACAAGTTGGGTGGATTGCAGGATGCAGGATGCAGGATGCATATTATGCAATATGCATACTTTTGTTTGAATTATTAGGGTAAGTGCTCATAATTGTACATATGTGAGTTTCAGGAACAAATTGTAATATATCAATCATTTATCTTTTTGTTAAGAGATAACAATGTATTTATAGTACACATAATTATTATACACTTTAAACCCACAGTGTAATATACATTAAAAAAAAAAAATAATAAAAAATTAAAAAAAATTTTTAAAAAAATTTGTAGGCACAAAAAAAAAATATAATAAGGATAGGAAGCACTTTTTTATTTTTTTAAAAAATAATTCGTATCTGTCATTTGAATACATTTATATATATATATATATATATCTAGATCAATTTCTCATATATTTACTCCAATCGTATTAGGTCTTTCATCAAAATGGATATATATCATCAACAACAAGATCATCAACTTTATAACAATTACCATACAACATCATCATCGCACTCGATGTCTGGTAATCAGTTCCCATTGATGCAACAGCAGCAGCAACAACAACAACAACAACAGCTGCCTCCACCTCAACAATTTGTTCAATCACAACAACAACAGCTGCCGAATAATATGTCATATATGTATCATGATGTTAGCTCTTATCCTTTATTGAACCAACAACAACAACAACAACAGCAGCAGCTGCTGCCATATCAGGTAATGCCACAATATCAACTATCAAATCAGCAACAATTTCCACAATGGAATTCCAAATTCATGGCTACAGGCAATTTGGTGGCACATCAAGAAGTTCCAGCACCACCTCAATATCAAGCTGCTGCTGTTGTACCACCATCTTCGTCAGTTGATGAGGCAAATGACGTCAACTTCATGAATAGAAGCAATAGCCAATATACATCAACAAAGAAATCATTGGGGAATGTTTCGCCTCATTCACAACATTTATCTATGCTGCCCTTGATGCCAGGTCAACAACCACAACCACAACATCAAGAGGAACATTTCCAAGTTCCAACTAATTCAAATTTCAATAATTCTGTACCATCACCAAATTCATCAAGATCATTGACGTATCCAATTTTCGGATCGCAACCAATGATACCAGTGAATGCAGCTTCTTTACAATTTCAAGCTATAGATCAACAAAATTTACCACCTTTAAGAAACAGTTTAAGTGCAGTAACTACAAGTAATGGATTCAACGCAGGTTCTTTGGATCTCGGTATTGCTGCAATTACTCCGGCTCAATTATCATCATCAGCTTCATCAACAACATCATTATCAACTGGTAACATCAATAGTCATAAACATTCAATTTCTAAAAAAAGAGAAAAAAAGAGAAGAAATACAATTGATGGTATGTCTATTGAAACAGCCGCAAGAAATCGTTGTCCAACATGCCAAAAACAATTTAAGAGACCTTCATCTTTGAAAACTCATATGTATTCACATACTGGTGAAAAACCATTTGTATGTTTATGGGACGGTTGTGAGAAAATTTTCAGTGTTAGAAGTAATATGATTAGACATTTAAGATTACATGAAAAGAGAACATCAAAAAGTTCAACAAGTGTATGAAGCGATACGAAGGGGGTGGAGTTTTTTTCTTTTTTAACTGCTATTTGTTTTTGATTTTTTTTATTATATATATATAGATTTTTCTATTTCCAGCAAGTGTGTGTGTGTGTGTGTGTGTGTGCTAGTATATGTCTGTGAGTATGTGTTTTTGCAACTGTGTATAGTATCCATTTTTTTTTTTTACGCTTTTTTTTTTTTTTTTTTGAATAACTTGGGGAATTCAATAATAATATTAATCTTTTTTTGTTTTTGGGGAATTATATACTAATTTAAAAACTGTAAGTTATTTTATTATTTTGTTATAAATTGGTTTGTGCCTTAAAGACATGGATAGAGTGGATCAGGGGTAAATATGCATCTTTGGGAGTAAAATGAGGAAAAACAAAAAAAAAACTTTGCACAGAAAAATAAATGCAGAAAAAAAAAAAAAAGAAGGAGAACTAGAACATATACACAATGATACCATGGATCAGAAGAAAATATCGGAACAAGTGACTTTCTTACTGAGTTCATTATTTGTGAAACTTCATTCTTCACTTAATAATGAATTAACTGGGGATCTTACATTTGAAATTGACCCAATTCATAAATTAGATCCTTTTGAAATATCATATTGTTTACAGTTACTTAGTGATAATCTTGGTGAATATTATATATCACGTCATGGTATAAATTGGAAAATTGACAAATTAGAAGAGATGCAAGAAATGGGACTTATTTATTTAAGATTTAAATTAAATAACGAGTTATGTTTTTATGTATCATTTTTATGTGATGAAGATAATGAAATGATGGTGCTATATATTTATGAATTACAAATATCTTCAAATTTCAGAAATTTACAAATTGGAACTCGTTTAATTAATTTATTGACAAATTTAATCGATATTATTAATCAAAATTTGAAACTTGGAATTGAAGGTTTATCCTTGACATGCTTTAGTGATAATTCAAGACTGCTAAATTTTTATAAAAAAAATGGATTTCAAATACTGCCGTATTCTCCACAGGATAAAAATTTAAGAAATGGTAAAATTATTAAGCCAGATTATTATATCTTGCTTAAAAGTGTATGAAGGCGAAGAAAAATAATTACTAATAATCAGGTCATTAGTAATCTCCTAGCGAGACATTCAACGTTAAAGTGTGCGGCTCTTAGCCTGTATTATGAAGTTAACTAATTTGATGTTGACTAAAAAGGACTAACTAATTTAATAAAACATACATTTTGTTCAGATCACTCAAATTACTCAGATTTTACTAAACACAGTAGAAAAAAAAGTGAAATGGACTAAAAAAAAAAAAAAAAAAAATACCACCACACTTTTTTAATATTGCACCTTTTAATACAAGCTTCGATCTTGTGTCTATCAAAAAAAGAATATAAATATAACCATGAATTCTCTTGTGAATTCCCTTTTGTAATCTCATACTCAAATTAATATTATCTCATAATGTCTAAACAAGTCGTTGCTATTCTCGGAACTAATGGTTTCTTAGGTAAACCAATCTTACTGGCTTTAAGTTCCCCAGAATTTTCTCAAAAATTCCAATTACCAATTATTGCTATCACAAGAGATGCTTCCAAAAATCAAGACACCGAGACTGTTGTTTACAAAGAAGCCTCATCAGAAATTCCAGGCTCCTACGAAAAAGCTTTACAAGGAATTGATGTCTTTATCAATGTTGGTCCTCCAACTTCTGATTTGGAGACTCCTTTAAAAGCTGCTATTAAAGGTGGTGCTAAATTATATATCCCATCACAATTTGGTGTTGATATCGATGAATTTTCCAAATATTTCCCAGTCTTGAACCTGAAGGCTGATCACTCTGCAGCTGCTAGAAAATTGGGTATTAAGACAGTCGATATTGTTACATCTTTCTTTGCAGTTCCTGGTGTCTTCTTATACGAAGTTCTTGGTGCTGTTGGACATAATCCACAAACCAACACTGTCACGTTCCTTGGAGATGAAAACCTGAAGTTTCCAATTACCAAATTACAAGATATCGGTAAATCAGTTGCTGTTATTGCATCAAGAGATCCATCATCTTTACCAGACAAGATCAGAATTTATTCCGATAAAGTCTCCGCTGAAGAAGTTGTTCAAAGATATGAGAAATCAAAGAATGTCACTCTTAAACGTGAACATGAAGATCCACAAAAAGCTTTAAAAGAAGCTCAAGCTCACCTTAAAGCTGTTGGTTTTAAAGGAGAAGATTTCTTACATTACTTAAATGTTGGTCAAGGCTTAGGCCCAGGTGCTGGTGTCGTTTTTGAAAAAGATGAAAGAGAATTGGTTAATCCAAATGAATCTTTATTCAAATGGGATAAATTTTAATAGTCTCAATATATAAATTAATATGGGTCTTTTCTTAATTAATTGTAGTTTGTCTTTGCCTAATTTTTTTTACAGAATTTAAAAAAAAAAAAAAAATGGAGAAAACAAAAAAAAATCAATTAATCAAATTATTTATATCAATATTATATTGTATTATATTGAATCAATCATATAGAATAAATAATGTCAGATCATCACGCTGCTCCAAAATATATACGTCATGCACCACCACCATTACCTAAAGTCCCATTGGGCTATAGAATCACAGCAAAAGCTCTTGGAGGAATAATGACTTTTTGGATATTATACAGAGCAAGACAAGATTGGAAGGTATGGTTTGGATTAAAACATCCATGGGATCATTGAAGTGAAATATAAGTGAGAGTTAGTAACACGGGGATATAGAAAGTTACATCGGGTATTCAATATTAAACTCAGTTATTATGCTATACTTTACTTATTTATTTATTTATTTATTTATTTATTTATTTATTTATTCATCTACTATTTATTTACTTATTCATCTACTTTATTTAACTATTTATTCACTTATTTATCTTAATCTGTTATTTGATATAGAGCATTTTGTGTACAAATTGTAAGAGAGAACCTCTGATCTAACAGGTGACAAAAGTTTCAGCTTAATAATCTCTCATACCATCAGGAATATCATCGTGAAATCTTTTCTCTTGTATATATAACCAGCATTGTCATCATCTGTCAACATCTCTTGTTTGTGTGTGTGTGTTTTTTTTTTTTTTTTGTTCAAAAATGGTTAAATTAGAGAAAAAAAAAACACACAAGCATTGGATGAGAAATCGTGAAAGTATAATACTCTAGTTATATACACTATATATATTGGGCAGCTGCTGTAACAAGGAAACATAGGTTTTAAAGGACAAATCATATAAGGAAAATTCGAAACAAAGAAACCATGTCTTCTTTCAACAATCATCATCAACATGAACTACCACATACACCAAAACGTCAATCTTCATCAGATACTTTACAATCTCCTGCCATTATAATAAATTCCCCATTCAAATTGGATACAATACCTTCTTTACAATATGACGAGATACCATTGGAGATGCCTCCTCCAAAATCATCACCAAGTGCGAAGAGGAATTCATTTTCTGCTGCATCACCAATTTATAAAAATTCAAATACTTCAGCAAATTCATTAAATACACATACAAATAAGAGGCATTCAACTTCATTGAATTATGTGCCTTCGCTTTCACAACCACCACCACTGTCACATTCACATAGCAATTCACAGTCAAGTACAAGAAGATCACGTTCACCAATTAGATCAAAATCACCAATAAGATCACCTTCACCTATTAGAAACCCATCTCCAATTAGATCAGCAAATCCAAATCCTTTCAATTTCAAATCTACAACTTTAATGATGCATGGGAATGGATCACAAAATTCTCTTAATTTACCAGCATCTCAAAATAAAACTCAATATAGAAGAGGTCATAGATATAAACATTCAAGTGTCTCGATGAATTTATTTCAAGAACCACCAAAGAGAGCACCTTTAAATATTCCTCAAAATTTTAGCATACCAAATTTTAAAGAAGTATTGAAATCTCTTGTCTTCATTCAAAAAATTAAATTAACATGGTGTGTATTTCATGTTTTTTTCATATCAATGATATTTGCAGTGGGATCACATTTTAACAACTCTTTATTATTAACTCTTAGTCATTTATGTTTCTATGACGTATTGAGTAATGTCATTGTGGTTATCGTTGATGTCATGACAAATTTCGATTGTTGGAATAATTCTTCGTTACAATACCCTTTCGGTTTAGGTCGTATCGAAGTATTAGTGGGATTCGGTCTCAGTGTCAGTTTAATATTTGTTGGAGGAGACTTGATTTCACATTTGTTGGAAGAATTGATCATCAAATTGATCATTGGTGACACAGACAATAATGAGGACAGGATCCATCATAGCCACGGAGATCATCACAATGGAGATTCATTATCAGGTTTTTATTTCGAAGTCTTGATTGGATTAACATTCATCATTACATTGATCTCTTCAAACTTACTCTTACCATCTCTTACGCCATCACAAAATTCATTAAAATTATTTAACAAAAATTACTTGATCAACAGTTCTACAAATTTCTTAACATTATCATTTGCATCTTACTCATTATTCTACCCTTTGATTTCTAAATTCCATTTCTTTGAGTCTGTTAATGATTTGTCGACTCTTCTCATTGCAGTCTTGATATGTACCATGGCATGGAGACTAATTAAGTCATTATCATTTATCTTATTAGTTTCTTATCCCTATGATACGAAATCTTTCAATTCCACTATTGCAAAATTAACAGATGAAATTCAAAACCTTGAAGATTTCAAATCAAATTACAAAATTGAGAAAATCATCATATCTAAAGTTAATTACAAAATTTATATCATTATTTTACATTTACAAATGTTTGGTTGTACAGATGAAGATGAATCGAAGATTAGATTTTATGCAACAAGACTGATAAAGAGACTCCTTTTACAAGAAGAAATGGGGGTAGAAGATGAAATAAGTGAATCTCTGGACCAATCTGGTTCTAAATTTGAAATCACTATATGCATAGATAGGTTTTAAGACGGGGCTATATAGACATATCAATATTCATTAATCTCAAGACCACATAAAATTGATCTTCTTCGAATCTGTAATTAATTCTCATTTTCTCTAATATTTCCCATTGAGAATCATATATCTCATCAACTTGATAATTTTTCAAATCCCACAAATGCAAAGCACCAATTTTTTTACGAATTTGAGTATTGTTAAATTCTTTCCAATGATAAATTTGGAAAAATTTCTTCTTACGTGTACTAGAATGAAAATTCCACCAAATTAAGATATGACCAAGTAAACCAAGTAAATCAACATTTAAATATTCATCTTCTTTGATAATTTCATCACCAAATTTGTTTAAAATTTTAAATAATTTGGAATTATGATCTTGTAATTCCGGTAATATCGATGTGGAATTGAATCTTGCAGTGAGATAAGTTGGTAATTCAAGAGAAATCTTGATTGCATTTTTCATAAATATTGTAACTTCTTTAGAATTAGAATCTTGGAAAAATTCAGAATTAACTATCAATATCTCCATCAATTTTTTAAGTTTTGGTGATGCTTTTATAATCACAGTCTTGATAACCTCATCTGTGAATGGTAGTATCTTAAGATCTCTTACCTCATATGTTCTTGTTGTATGCTGTTCATAATATTCTGGATTATTCGTCAAAAGTGATAATGATGTCTTCTTCGTATCCTTCACTTCTTCAGATAGTGGTGCTGTATTATTCTTTTTTTTGGTCTTGATGTCTATACCCATCGCTTTCGATGTAGTTAGCACTTCTGCTTTTGAATTGCATATTATATTATGCTCATTTTTCAATATTCTGTATAACTGCTTCTCCTTACGTGAAAGACGTAACTTGTTCTCATCATCATCATCTTCATTCAACATAAATTCCAAATTTTCACTTTCTTTGCCCCTTTTCGATTTCCTAGTTGATCTGGATTCAATGTCAGGCACCTCGATCTCACGAGCTTCTGAAGGTGTCAGACTCCCGGATTTTGATTTTTTCTTTCTCTCAAGTTGTCTCTTTTCTTTCGAAACTGCAGTTTTAATATCATCATCACTGGACAACCCCAAATCATCAAGATCGCATAGTATATCCGATATCTTTGCCTTCACTGTTACATTATTTGGCAGATTCTTAATTATAACATTGTTATTCGGCAACTCAAGTTTTTCATCTTTCTTATCTGCTATTTTCTTGTTTCTCGAAGAGCTCTTTTTAGATTTCTGTTTCGTTACATCACCATTGATAAGGTAGATTAAATCACCTTCAAACGCTTCCGTGTCTAATTCATTGTTTTGCAATTTATCATAGTCATAATCGCCCACTTCAAATCTGCTGGCCATAACTCAAAACCTACAAAGTTTCAACTTATCCATTAACGTAAATACTGCTTTGATAATTTTTTTTTTTGATTTTTTTTTTTGATTTTTCTACAATGTTTTTCCTTGTTATTTTTACTTTGATTACATGAAGTATATACATCATTTCTTTCCAATTTTGAACCATTTTGGAACTTTTTTCTCCTTTGGTTGTGATCCAATACTTTCAGATGCCGTATTCACCATAGAAGATGTATCATTTTGGACTATTTCTTCATCACCACTATCTCTTTCGTCAGCAGTGTATGTCAAATTTGACAGTTCAATATCTGACCTAAGGAAGTTGCCTGTAGTATCAGTTTGCAAAAGAAGGACAGTTTTAGCACCCAACAAGTCCAATATTAAGTCGTCGGTAGGATCTAATAGTCTATGAGGATAACCTTGGAACAATTGAAATTGTAAACCGGGATCAGTCAAATAGTTTACTTTCAATTCTTGATAAATCTCATTGATTTTCGCATCTTTATTAAAACTCAATTCTAAAATTGTGAAATCAGGAAATTTAATTCTAACAGAGACAAATGTAACAACTGGCGATTTCTTATTTAAATTCAATTTTTGCCTCGTCCTGTCATTTAAACCACTATTGGTAATTAATTTATGGTACAATTTAGCTTGATCAACAGACATCTCATAAGACTTATCATCATCTTTTTCATAAGCTACTTGGTCTCTAATTGGGTTGTATAATTTTGGAGTCTTGAAATCTTTCAATTGATCTTCATCCCCAACTAATGCCATAACAGAATCATCTCTTGATACAGGTTCCATTTGATCATATTTTTTCTCTTTTTGTTCTAATATTTCTTGATCAACCATATCATTCAAGTCTTCCCTTTCACTTATAAGTATTTCTTCTTGCTCTGCCTCGGTGTCCAATGTCTCTTCTGATAACAAGGTTTCACTCAATTTTTGATAACTTAACCTTATCACAACACTACCACTGCTGATTCCATAGTTTGATAATGTCTTGTTGAAATCAGATTCTGATGATATAATTGTAGTGAATATTTGTAAAATTGGCTTGTAATCTATTCTGATACTCTGTTTAGATCCAATAACTTTCTTACTTATAATTTCTGACTTATTTAACAATTGCAATCCAGAATTCTTCTCTAATTGTCTCATCAACTCAAGAATTGTCGTTGTGGATTCGATTTTCAGTATTAATGGTTGGGTCTGATCACTTACTTGCACTTTGACATTTACTAAAGCACCTTTGGATCCGGAAGGAGAATCCGATACATTCTTTTCAATTAAGGTCAAATTACAGCCTTGTGGTAAATTGGCCAATCTCATCGGTATCATGAGATTCAAATCCTGTTTTCCCTTCCTAGATTTGTATTAGTAACTTCTTCAAGACCTTGTGGCAAAAAAAAAAGGTAACTCACATTAATCCATAGTTATTGCTAGTATCCAATTTGAAATGTGTTACACTCTTATCTAAAACATCTTTTAGAGACATTGAAGGTGTTGTCTTTACTTTAAAAGTTTTCAAACCATACTGTATGGTAAGTTGCTGTGACATTATTTGCCTTTCAAATACTCTTTACGAAAGATGGTGTGCTCTTTCGATCTTCTAAAGAAAAAAACCAGAAAAAATAAAATTGAAAAAAAAAAAAAAAAGTTACAACGGGAAAAAAAAACAGTAAATAGTGAAAGGAGATTCAAATCATCTTGTCAGTTAGTTCATTAGAAAACAATGTTTAGAGGTAATCTTATCTTGAGATCTGCTTTGTCAAAGAGGTCTTTGAGTTTTAAACCATTAGCTCGCACCGAGTTACTCAGAAGTTCCAATTTCACTCGTTCTCAATTTAGAGCATACTCATCTCAACCAACTGGTGGTAGCAGCAATGCTTCCAGATATTTGACAATTGCCGGACTTATTGCAGCAGGTGTTACATTATATGCTATCACATCTCCAGGTAAGACACCAGCTGCATATATCGAACCTGAGTCGGTGAAAGAGCAATTACAACAGGCTTCACCAGCTTTTAAAGATGGTGAAATTTCAGTTATTTTTGTATTAGGTGGCCCTGGTGCTGGTAAGGGTACTCAATGTGCCAACTTGGTTAAAGATTATGGATTTGTCCATTTAAGTGCTGGTGACTTGTTGAGAGCCGAGCAAGCGAGAGAAGGTAGTAAATATGGTGAGATGATTGCTCAGTATATTAGGGATGGGTTAATTGTTCCACAAGAGGTTACCATTGCATTATTAGAACAAGCTATGAAACTGGAAGTAGGAAAAGGTAATAGTAAATTCTTAATTGATGGGTTCCCAAGAAAGATGGACCAGGCTTTGACTTTTGAAGAGAAAGTCTCTAAATCTGCTTTCACTTTATTTTTCGAGTGTCCTGAAGATGTCATGTTGAAAAGATTGTTGAAAAGAGGTGAAACAAGTGGAAGAACTGATGATAACGTAGAAAGTATCAAGAAAAGATTCAAGACTTTTATTGATACCAGTATGCCAGTTGTTGACTATTTCAACAAACAAGATAAAGTTGTTAAAGTCAGTTGTGATTCCCCTGTTGATGACGTTTACATGAAAGTCAAACTCGCATTAAAAGACAAATTAGATTTGAAAATCCAATAAATATTTTTATACACTTTATATATATTATATATACATGAAAACATTAGTAGCTATTTAATTTAATTCATTATTCTTATCATTATCTTTTTGCAATTTTGCAATTATATTCTCACTACCAGCAAATTCCACACCAAGTTCATTTGCTAATTCCACATTTTTCGCCTCTATATCCAGGGTATCAATATTCCAAAACAGTTTATAAAAATGATATATCAAGAAATATGCATTTTCAAGATCATAAGTTTGGAATTGTGTTTGAATTTTTTGCTTCTCTTGAGTCAATAAGTTGACTTTATTTTCTTGAATAGATCCAATAATCTTATCCCTCAATTCCATATTCAGATTATCAAATGCAAGATCTTTACGAAGTGATAACTCCAATAATACATTATGTAATTTCAAAAAACCTGGTTGATCAAGTTTGATATTGTCATATTTGGTCAAAGATTGAATGTAAACCATTACCAAGGGGAAATTTTTCGTTGCTAACAAAGTTTCAATGACAAGAGAAACCCCAGATACACTCGGTGGCTTGAGATCATAACATCTTAATGAGAATTGCACTAAATTATTAATATCTTCCGATGTGAGTCTTATACCTTTGTTGGTACGTTCACTTCTATTCGAGTCTCTATAAATGGCCCAAATGGTATCCAACAATACAAAAGATTTTATAAGATCATTTGTTTGGATAAAATTTTCATTTATGTAATCAAAACATTTTTGAAACTCTCTCTTTCGATACAATGTTAGCAAATATTGAGTATGGAAATATTGGCCACGAGTGACACCAACTTTGTTCATGATCAGTAATAATTTCTCAGCACGAACAACAACTTCTTTAGATTTATGACGTCCCAATTTTTGTAAAACCGGGATATAATGTACAGACTGTACTGGGGGTAACAGATATTTAGCTTTTGAATCCTTGTCCAAGGCCAATTTAACATCCTGCATGTACATCAAGAGCTCATTTACTTCACTATGCATTCCCCTTGTGGTAAAATCTTTGATGATAGTATAACAATCTTCACTTGATAACGTAGAATTGAATTCATCAGCATTTAACAATGGTGATTTTCTTTGTAAAAGTCTTTTAAAAACCATTTGCTTTAATTCTAAATCTGATTTTGAAGATATTTGCAAGACATGTCCTAATTTTTGTTGTAATGATTTGGATGATTTTGAAGATGTCAGTGAATAGTACAAGCCTGCTTGAATTTCCTCAGGTAACTCAGAATATTTAAATAATAAATATTCTTCAATATTTGGCACAAGCTTGATATATTTCAGTGTTAGTTGGAAACTTGCATCGTATTGCTCAACATTTAAGAATGCAGCTACAAGTAAATAGATATCTTCAAAAGATATCTTATCAATCTTGTTCAATTCTGCAAATCCATCAACATCATCACTCTCTGAGATATCAACATCTTGAACACGATGTTGAAAATTTTGTTCAAATCCATGTTCCGCACCCATTTTATCAAATATATTGACCCAGTTCATTGCTAATTTCTTATTTTTCTGAGCCAAGAGCAGTTTTATCAATTCTATCATTGATGTAGGCAGAATATAACCATATTTGGACAAGATTTCATTTGCAATCGATTCCAGTTTCCTTATATTTTTCGATGTAATATAAATTAATATCCCAATCTCGTCCCAAAATCTTTGATTTGCCACATCTTTCAGTCTTCTGGATTGCCAGAGATATTCCAGTTGAAGATAATTCCCATTTTTAATCAAAGTGTTGATATAACGGGCCTCGTTAAAAGGATCTGCACGAAGCCCTTTATTTAAATATATCAAATTACCTGCAATATATAAACAGAGATCTTGGTCTTCACCCGGTGGGAGCCTAATAGCACAGTTAAACAATCTAGATTGCAAAACCATCGGGATATCCCTATTGGATTTCTTGATATTTTCATTAACAGCTTTAAATAGTGCAATCAAGTCTTCCATAGCAGTGGGTCTCAAAAATTCAGTCATCTTATCAGTGATACTATCAATAGATTTATTTATATTTCCAACCATTTGACTTGGATCTAACATATTTGCCAATTTGTTCATGAAACTAATTTCATCTTCCTTAATAATGGGACCCCCATCTTCAGATTCATTCAATTCTTTATAAAATCTTTCAATTACAGCTTCAATGTAATCCAAAAAAGACTTCAAATCTTCTTGCTGATATTTTTGCACATCTAAAGTACCATCTTCACGAGTATTCAGTTTTAAAGTAGCATTGAACAGTTGAGACTCATCTATCATCTCCTTGATAAATGCTTCTGGAACTTTTGACCCATACTTGGCAATGATCTCTTCTCTTATCACTTCCGGAGATTTCACATATTCTACTTCTATTTTCCTTTGTGGTTGATCTTTTTGTGTTACTTCTTTGGGCTTTGTGGAACTTTGAAATCTTGATGTCGTCCTTATTCTTCCCTTTGATTTTGTATTTATTGCTCCAGTATCATCGGCAGTATTCCCCTGAGTGATATATCGTACACACTGCTGACGAAGACAATTATACGGTACTCGTCCATTCAATCGTCTTAACATTTTGTAGAAGTTTACTTTGAATTTAAAGATGCTCTTCTCAAAAATTTTTTTTTTTTTTATATACAAATTTTTCTTATAAGAAAAAAAAATTTTTGTCTAATTTTTTAGAGATCATCAACTACAATTACTACTAAACTATCTCAACAATGCATATCATTTCTTTATTTGTGTTATTAAATTGATCTATAATAGATAATGTTTATACTTTATTTCTTTCACACCTATTTCTTTTTTCCTGATTTCATTCTTCCTTCAAAACCAGCTCTCTTCTTCTTATCACCAGTTTTCAGAGCAGTTTTCTTACTGTTGACAATACCAGTGAATTTTCTTTTCATTTTTTGTTGTTTCTTGCTTTTGACACCTTTATTTTCTTTTCTTAATTGCAAGTTCTCTTCTCTTCTCTTCAGTCTTGCAGCAATAGTTGTTTGAACGGTATCTTTTCTGTCCTTCCATTCTCTTTCACTCTTCATCTTTTGTTTTTCTTTACGTTTTAAAGCTTTTTTCAACAATTTTTCATCATCTTTCAATTTAACTCCTTCAATATTGGAAATTAATCTATTCCATTTACTTTTCTCTTCATATTTTGATCTCTTTTCAGAATCCATCAGCAGTATTTTCAGTTTTTGCAGTTGTAATTTAGCAAGATGCCCTTTAATATCGTTATTTGAAGGACCTTTCTTAGATTTTTGCTTTCTTAAAGCTGATAAATCAGATGTAATTCTATCACCGTCATTGAATACAATGTTTCCAAATAATACAGAATCCTTAGATTTTGGAGTTTCTTCATCTTCTTCATCTTCATCAGATTCTTCATCTGAATTATCAGAGTCAGACTTCTCCATCTCGTCCAGTTTTCTCTTTTTCAGTTGTTCCAGTTTCTGCTTCCTCAACTCTAAGATCTGTTGTCTTGATGATGGGGCACCTGCAACTTTTGTTCCAGGGGCTTTTCTTTTCTCCTTCATTGCTGTTATCTTTGAAGACAATTTTTCTCTTAATTTTGCTAATCTTTCATCTCTTTCTTTAGCATCTTCTGGGCTAAGCTCTTTCTTGCCTGATTTCTTCAATTTTTCTTGTTTCTTAAGTTTCTGTTGTTTGATTTTTTCTTCATGCTTTTTTTCGATTTCATTACCTTCATCATCGAAGATTAATTCACCATTTCCATTTATCAAGTCATCGTCATCACTCTTTGTAGACTTCAATGAAGCGACTTCTTCTCCTTCTTCTTCATCAGCACTGTCTTGTTCGAGTTCACTTGGGTTGAAATCCAGAACTTCATCCTCATCGGATTCCTTCTCTTCAACTTTTTCCTCTTGTTGCTGTTTCATCTTGAACTTACTTCCAGGGATCACCACAGGTGTGGCAGTTTCTTCCCTTTGCTTCAATATATCTTTAGCAGAAGAGTTTTGAATATTAGATACTGTAGGATCTAATTTCAATTTTTTATTTTGTTTCAACTCTTCTTTTGATTTTTTCTTCTCTTTCCATTGATCTTGGGTAGCTTCATCGTAGTAGTACTTAGCTGGAATCAAGGACAATAATCCGTCAAAAGCAGAAGAATGTGTCTTAAGACGTTCTTCTAAAGACTTCGACATGCTAATAGTTCTCAAGTATAAGTATATAGTTTATCAGATTCTTTTCAGATGAAAATTTTTTAGTAGAAAAAAAAATATATAAAAAAATTGCATTAGAAGAGGGAGAGAAGAGATGTGATGTTATAAAATATACAACATATACTATACTTATATACTATTCTAGCTATGAGTATTATAGCTACTACTAGAGCTGGAAATTGGCAGAGATTTATACAGATAATCATATATCAAGCGATATAAAACAAGAGTATCTGTATTAAACTATATTATCATATAGCAGATAAACTATTGACACAGTAAACTCTGCCAATTGTCTTTTGCAGCCAACAAAGAAGAAGAAGAAGAAAAAAAAAAATGAAAGAAAAGGAGGAAGTCAATCAACTATTTTAACACAAGCACAAGATATGTCTGACCCGTTAGCCAATTATTTGGTAATATCATTGCCTGAAAATGCTACTTCTACTCAAGCATTATCTTCCAAGTATCAAGGCAATGAGACCCAGATTATACCATTCCAATTACCACAATTTAAGATAGGTACATTGGATTCACTTGTCCAGCAAAGTGAGGATTTGTTAAAATTGGACACTCAATTGGATAACTCAATTGTCAAGATCTTAGATATATTGTCCACTATATTTGAAGATAATAAGAAAATGATTTTGAATTCCAAATTGGTCAATGATAAACCAGTGTTACAATACATAGAGAATTTCAAATGGAATACTTCAAAATATAGATTGGATAAATCTTTGAAAGATTTAATCGATTTAATTTCATCCGAGGCAATCAATTTGGATAACGATGTCAGAAATAGTTACACTAATTACAATGCTGCTAAATCAAATTTACTGGCTGCCGAAAGGAAAAAAACAGGTGATTTAAGCGTTAGATCGTTACATGAATTGGTTAAAGAATCGGATTTTGTCTTGGACTCCGAACACTTGACAACGGTTTTAATTGCAGTACCATCAAATATGAAATCGGATTTCTTGCATAGTTATGAGACATTGAGTGAATTCGTCATTCCAAGATCTGCTAATGTCATTGCAGAAGATTCAGAATTTATCTTGTACAGCGTAACTTTATTCAAGAAATTCCAAGCAGATTTCTTACAAAAAGCCAGAGAGAAAAAATGGACTCCAAGAGATTTCCAATATTCAAAAGATTTAATTGAAAATTTAAAACAAGAATTCTCAACACTGTCAAAGCAAGAAAATCAATTGAAAAGAGATTTAATAATCTTGACAAAGACTTCTTATTCAGAAATCATTTCAAGTTGGTATCATTTAAAAATAATTAAGATCTTTGTCGAAAGTGTATTAAGATATGGTTTACCTCCAAATTTCGTAACATGTTTGATCAAATCACCAAAGAAACAAATCAACAAGATCAAATTGGATTTAATTGATCAATTCGGATACTTAGGTGGTAATGCATTTGGTGTTGACAAACATGGTAAGATCAACAAAAACACTAATTTGAACGAGTATGCCTCATTGGTCGATACAGAATACGAACCATTTGTCTTGTACGAACTTCAAATTAACTAGTTTACTCATTCAAGTATAAAAACACTCTAAAAAATTTCTTTACTTCATTATATACATTTTACCTAGCTTAGAATTGAATTAATTTTCATGTTTTTCATTAAAACCTTGTAGTTACATCAAGTGTATTAAAACAAGGTCCCTAAAAGAACCCTATCTTGTAAGATAAGATACAATCTCAGCTCTTGGTAATATCGTGTACATTTTTTGCCTTGTATGGGTTTTTTTTTTTTTTTTTTTTTTTTTTTTTACTGTCAATTCTTATTGTTAGTACTGCTTATATGTTTTTTTACTTTTTTTAGTACCAAGGATATTCTTTTGAAACAATATTAAGTATATCAACAACAAACAAATACAATCTCAACTAACTGGATCTTTACTATCAATTAGTATAGATCATTGTGTTCATTTGTACAGTATCATATTAGAACAAATATTCTAACAACGAGTATTGCACCACGAATTGAGATAAGCTTTAATCGATCCCTTGCATGAACTGATCAGATCGATCAACAAACAATTCTAGTAAACATCAAAAGCAAAAGAAAGGCAAGTATAGATGTCAAAGATATCACCACCTAGTAGGCTGGTGTTGCCCACACTGCAACAGAAAAATGGAAGAAGTCCCATCAGTAATTTTTCAACCCCGATGAAAAATAATCTCGTGTTACAGAATATTACAAACAGTCCTTCAAACATGAGAAGAAGAGTCACACCGAATACAACACCAAAATCAAATGGTGCAAATATGACAAATGCATTTTTCAACGACCAACAGAAGAAAATACAAAATAATAATGTGAAAGTGATCACACGATTTAGACCATTCAATGAGGCGGAACTTCTTTCACAATCAGAGAGGGTTGTACGATTTCAAAAAGACACAAACAGCTTAACAATAACGATGAATCAGCATAAGCAACAATTGGGATTTACATTTGATAAAGTCTTTGAAGAAGATACTTCACAATTAGAATTTTACCAATATTCAATTGTTGATACAGTGGAAGATTTATTCAAGGGGTTCAATGGAACTATACTATGTTACGGACAAACTGGCTCGGGAAAGACGTATTCGATGATGGGGAACATTGATAATAAGGAGACGAGAGGAATAATCCCAAGAATTGGTGAACAAATTTTTGATATGATAGCAGAGCAAGATTCAGATATCGAATACACTGTTGGAGTTTCATATTTGGAGGTGTATAATGAGAAACTTAAAGATTTATTAAATCCGGGAGAAGATCTGGAATTGAAGATAATAGAAGACAAGATTAATGGGATACATGTCAAAAACCTTTCGCATGTTTACATTTCTGGGAAACATGAAATATACGACTTAATGAATCAGGGAAATTTACGCAAAATTGTATCAGCAACAAACATGAATGAAGAAAGTTCAAGATCACATTCAATTTTCCAAATAAATTTGAAACAATTAAACACTACTGATGGCACTACGAAATTTTCCAAATTATACTTGGTTGATCTTGCTGGGTCTGAAAAAATTGATAAGACTGGTGCCACGGGGCAAACATTAGAAGAAGCTAAGAAAATAAACGCTTCATTGAGTAGCTTAGGGAATGTGATAAATGCCTTGACAGATGGGAAATCAACACATATTCCATATCGTGATTCTAAACTAACTAGGATTTTACAGGAATCACTAGGTGGTAATTCAAGAACAACATTGATTGTCAATTGTTCTTGTTCTTCGATGAATGATCAAGAAACTTTATCCACATTGAGATTTGGAGCCAGAGCTAAGAATATCAAGAATCATGCACATATTAATGAAGAAATGAGTAACGTTCAATTACATGGTAAAATTGATTCTTTGACAAAGGAAAAAGAGGAAGATAGAAAATTAATTAAACATTTACAAGAAGAGATTACTCGATTAAATCGTGGATCCTTGTCAGATGGAACAAATAGCGATACAACAATAGTAGATGAAGAAATACCATCTTTGATGGACCGATTATCCGTTAAAGAATTGGAAGATAATTCTAAAGATCAGCAATTGATTTCTTTAAAATTGAGAAATGTTGAATTAGAAACGGCGAATGAATCTATACTTCATGATTTAACTACTGAGATTGCGAGAAATGTTGAATTACAAGCACAAAATGCAGATTTGATTCAAGATTCCAAATCTGGACCAGTTGATAGGAAACTGATTGTCAAATTGGAGAAGAATTTTGAAAAATTGACATTGAAATTTAGTAATGTTCAAAATAAAAATAATGATTTAATGAAAACTATCAAGGATTTAGAAAAATTGATTAAATCAAAGAATTCCAAATTATCCAGTTTAGAAGGCTTGTTAAATCAGCAGGAAGAGCAAATTGCATTATTAAAATCCAATAATTCACCATCTTCGCATTATAATTTGAAAAATTCCAAGATGAGTTCATATCATTCTTCTTCAAGTACAACTAGTTCACCAGAACTGAGAAGAAATGGACGCGTTGGATTGAATTTAAAGATAATGAAACCAATTAAAGGAGGGGAAACTCGTTAATCTATCTGATACATAAATAGATATATAAAATAAATGAAATAATAATAAAAGAAAAAACTATAATTTTGAACCTGCTCCAACAAGGTAACTACCACCATCAATTGGTAAGACCACCCCGTTCAAGAAATTTGAACCTTCATCACATAAAAACAATACGATATTTTGCATGTCTTCTTTTTCACCGTATCTACCTCTTGGTGTAGAAGCCTTGACACTTTTACCAATGACTTCTAATAATCCATGTGACATCTTGGTATCGAAGAAACCTGGACACAAGACATTGACATTAATGTGTTGAAAACCTAATTCAACAGCAAGAGTCTTACCAAGATGGATAATGGCCAGCTTAGACATGTTATAACCATAAGTACCTTGTGATGGGAATGAAGTGACTAAACCTGCAATTGAAGCCATGAGTAAGATTCTTGAAGGAGACTTGGCAGTGGCATTTGATACAAGTAAAGGCTTGAACAGTTGTATAGTATGGAACAAACCAATGACATTTAAATCAATAACTTTATGTAATGCTTGTTCCGGGTGTTTCTCTAATGGGGCTCCCCATGATGCTCCAGAATTAAGAATCAAGATATCGATATGATCTGTATGTTGCTTTACTTGTTCCATGAATTGATAAGCACCTTTGGAACTTGATAAGTTATTTGAAAAAACATAAATATTCTCACAAGGTAAATTATCCCTCTTGATCAATTCTTCCAATTCAGCTTTTGCCTTCTCTAAAGTCTCCAAATTTCTGGATGAAATAAACAAATTCTTTATTCCAGCTTTCACCAAGATCTCTGAACAATAATATCCTAAACCTCTGGCACCTCCTGTGACAACTGCATTTTTACCTTTAACTGAGAGTGTAGTAGACATTTTTTCTTATAACTAAACAAATTGTTGCTATTGGAATTGAAGGAAACAATTTCAATCATATATATATATATACATGCTTGAAAAAAGTCCCCTCCTCAACTTTAAAAAAAAATTTAACACAAATAAATTTTTGTACCCGATCGGAATTAGTTTTTGACAGAGGTCCATGTGACAGCCCCTGCCTTCCTTTTACAGACTGCACAACGAAAAATAAAATCACTTCTCAACAAAAAAATCATATGGGAGGGAAAGAAAAAAAACAGAGACCAGAGATGGTGTATTTTTTTTTTTTTTTCCTCTGTTGAGTAATACTACTGTTGAAAGAAGTGCAATTCCAATGATATAGACCAATGAACTCACTACATCTATTGCTGAGTACAGTAGATAAAGCCTTATCTATCAATAATAATAATAAGGATAGCAGTCAACTGCTAGATGATACAATAGAATTAATAGATGATGAGATCGTATCCAGGGTGGATCCGCAAGATTTGAGTAATAACAATGTGTTTAATGAAGAAGATGATCTGTTTTACCTGGAAGATCTGGAGCTTGAAGAGCAACAGAAATTTGATACACACTCGAGCAATTTGATATGGAAGATTCTTTACGTAATTTTCTTCATCCCAAATGTTCTTGTTTATAAGCCAATATCCTATATAGTGCTAATTATCACATATCCATTCAAAATCACATTCACGTTTATTTTCAGATTGGATCAGCAAGTGGAGGAGGAAGAAGAAGAAGAAGAAGAAATAGAAGAAGAAGCATCGGAAGGAGTCTCGAGTGGTGTTGATATAAACGACACACCGAGACGTGACAGTAATAATTTAATACCCACAATATCAGAAGAAGAAGATGACGATTTAGAATTTGAGATTCCTTCAGAATCTGCCTTGTTGGCAGAAAAATTGAAGTCTCCAACATCCCAGAGGTCAACAATTGGCACCGAAGATGATGAACAACAACCGGTTCAATCATCTCAACAAGTAACAACAACACAACAGAGGAAGAAATTGAAAAAGAAAAAACAAAGATTTGTATTTCCTCGATTATTGATCAATAATAGTTTTGATTTGCATAATCCACCGGCATCAATAAAGAAGAAGACATTAATATTGGATCTTGATGAAACGTTGATACATTCATTATCAAGACACAATTCCTCTGTTTTCAGTAAATCAAAGGGGAAAATGATAGAGATCAAGTTGAGTAATCAACTTGCCACATTGTACTATATATATAAGAGACCATTTGTCGATGAATTTTTAAATATTGTCAAAAATTGGTACAATTTAATATGTTTTACAGCATCGATAAAAGAATATGCAGATCCAGTGATAAATTTCTTAGAAGAAGATTTCATCAATAATAAAGGTCCAAAACTGTTTTCTGAGAATAATGGTGATAGATTATTTCAAAAAAGGTATTACAGAAATGATTGCATATGGGAAAAGGGAGTCGGATACATTAAAGATCTTTCAATAATAACAGGTGAATCAGAATCTGTTGTGGATGAAACACCAACTAAAAATAGAGGTAGAGTTAAAGATGATGATTCAGGATCAGAATCATCATCTTCTAAAACTAGTCCTCTCAAGTCGGGTTTCATGAATAAAGATTTCGTGGATCCATCAAAATTAATCATTATAGATAATTCACCTGTCAGTTATCGTATGAACAAAGAAAATGGTATAATGATCGAAGGTTGGATTAATGACCCAAATGATCTTGAATTGATGAATTTATTACCACTTTTGAACAGTTTAAGATTCACTTCTGATGTGCGAGCCATTTTAAGTTTAAAAGATGGTGAATTTGCCTTTAATGAAAAATAATTCTTGTACTTTTATATATATATATATATATATATCACTGAATTAATGTTGCTTCTATTACCAGTTAATTGAATCTAAAATGAGTCCTAGAATTAGCCTAATAATTTTGAAATATATATACATCTCTGAATTAATATATCCTGATCTTGTAATAAAATACACTATGACACCGAGTAGCATAAATAATAACACGAAATTCATCATAACATTTATTATACTTGATACAATTATTTGACAAATTTGAAAAACAAATTTCAAGTGCTGAATGTATTTTTGAGGAAATAATCTTACAATCTTGACATCATTTTTCAACCATTGGAAAAATTCTTGATAATTATTAAATTGGAAAATTTCTTCTATATGATGTTGCAACCAATTCAATTGAACAGTGTTTGCAGGAGAAGTAACATGATATAATGATGCTACCAATTTATCTGGTTGGTAACAAGCATGATCAACTTTAGCATTCAATTCAAAAATCAATAACAATTTTTCTGTCTTATTCGAAATGAAATTATAATTTCTATAATCTTTGAAAAATAATTTGGAATCGGGAGTAGTCAGTAACAAGGGAGATCTTAATGGCGATAAAACTGGGGTCTTAAATTCAATATTCTTGTTTCCTCTTCTCACTGGTGTCTCTAGTAATAAATCATCCCCAAATTTTGCCGGTGATTTCATGGGACTATCTTCTTTAGGCAAATTGAATAAATCTGGTGAGTTGTATAGTTTACCAGATTTAGTCAAATCTTGCATTTGAACATCTCTTGTAGCTTTATCGATTAGAAAAGAGTTATCTGGAGAAGAAGACGAAGATGATAAGATTTTCTTAGATTGTTGAATTTTTCTTCTAGTCCTTGGTGGCATTGCTGTTGGTGTTTTGACAAACTCGTATACTAGATGTGTACATTTTCCAATATTTATATCTCAAAGCCCAATTCGTTAAAGCAGAAAGGTAAACAGTAAGATTATGATACATCACATCAAAAATAAACATAAACAAACATGCAAAGAAACAATTAAACCCCTAAAATGACCCATAACTTTTTGAATAAAACGTACCGTATGATCGGTATCCCTTCACTGCGAGATGAGATCAGAACCCGGCATCCCGCGGCGAGAGGCAAAAAAAAAAAAAAAATCTTTTATAAAGAAAAAAAAAAAGAAAGCAGCAAAAGTTATTATAAATACCAAGTTTATTTTGAAATATATCAGTACTTATCAAACTAATCAAAAAATGTGTTTATGTTTCTGTGATTGCATATTAGTCTTATTAGCAGTATTGTTTCCTCCATTACCGGTATGGATCAAGAGAGGTTTATGTTCAGCTGACTCATTGATAAATATCTTATTATGCTGTTTAGGTTATTTCCCAGGTTTACTTCATGCTTGGTACATCATCTCAAGATACCCAGAAGATCAATATATAATATTTGATGAAGAACTGCAGGTATACATTCTGCCAAATCTGAATGGACAAGGCTACAGTTCTGTTCCTTCTCCAAGAGTTGCTTCACCTGTTAATAATAACAGTAATATTGTCCATAATAACAACAATAACACAGATCACTACGGTTCTACTAATAATAATGAGCCAAATGAAGCTCCTCCTGCATACGACAACGTTGTGAGCGAAACAGCTAAGAATATTCATTAGATTTAGGATTTTCATTCATTGTTAGGCATTCCAGTTTCTTTTATTATTATTACTACTATTATTAGTTTATTTCATTTATGTTTCTTCGTGCTTTTGTAAGGAATAATGTGAATCAGTTTTGTGGTGTTATGCTGTGTTTTCATGCTGGGTTGTTGGTGTGTTTTATTTTTAAAAGGTTTCATTTTTTGCTTTTTTTTTTTTTTTTTTTTTTTCTCTGTGTTCATTTTTTTCATATACAATTTCACATAGTCTACAAATGTTACTTATTGACTTTTACCACATTATATGTTGAAGATCTATGATTCATGGATCATGCTTTGCTTATAAATGAAATTTCTTATATATAGAAATATATGCATACGTGTGAGTAAAGCTAGCCACTAGTGTTTAATATAAGTCTAAATAAAAAAAGAATTTCATTCTGTGGCCTCACAACTATTTTTATCCGTGCCTTGACAATTTCCTAATGGAAGACAAATAAGCATAAAATAAGCTAGATACTACTAATTTTGTGTTGTATATATACCATTTGGATTCATTAGGAATATTTTTATCTTTTTTCGGATTGTCTCATTTCTCTAATGAGGAAAAAATCTCACACTATGTGTTTATAAGAAAAACATTTTTCTATAGTTAAAAAATGCAAACTGGTCTCACATATATGCCAGCATTACTTCAACACCATGCAAGAGATGGGATCTTCTGAAATATGAGTTTTTTTTTTTTTTTGTAAACAAAACAGACTGATGAATTAGCCCGAAGACTCAGACATTAAACTTGTCATTTAAAAGATTCCAGGATTCCTCTCAAAGTTCTTTTTCCCCAATTATTTTGGTTCCTTATCGAAAAGAGCTCTTCCAAGTAAATATGAAGCTTTCAAAATCTATCTTGGCCCTCTTTGCCTTCATAAATTTAGTGCAATCTTTCGAGTCAGATGAAAATGGTGAAGATTCTGAAAAAGATGACAGCACAACATTGTTAACAGAGTACATCACAAAGACAACTGTTCTGCCAAGTTCATCTTCTTCAGATTTCCCAAACATTGTTATTTATGGTTTGGCAAGTGCTAGTAATCCTCAGTCAAGTGCATTTGTTTATGGGGAAACTTTGGATGGGGATTCACCAAAACGTTTTGGGAAATATTCAAATGCAACAGCAACAGATGTAGTCACAGATCCCACTCAAACAAGAACTTTATGCTCCTGTGAGGATGACGAAACTGCTACAAATAATGCACCAACGGTTGCACCAACCAGCGAGAACAATCCAACAGCCGCACCTACTGATCAAATTACTTCAACAACTCCTGTTACCAGGTATAGCACTATTACAGTCTCACCTTCAAATTCCACGGGGGTAGTTCCAGGTGATTTCACCGGTGGTTCGGTCTCGTACAATAATTTGAACTCAATCAGTACAACTTTATACGGATTGTTAGTGATTGTTCTTCTAGCAATTGTTATGTGATCGGATTATTTCTCCTGCTCCTCCCTCCTCGACAATTTTCTTTTTTTATTATTTTTGTTTATCACTTCTTTGGCTTGTTTTCCAGTGCGTCCACTCTAATGGTGAACTTTAACTGGTTGTTATAGTTTTTAGAAGCCATTAAGTTTGTCACATACTAGATCCCGCAACTTTTTTTCCTCCCCCACTCCCTATTTTTTCCCTCTTTTTCCCCCTTTGCTTATAGTGTCTTCGAAACATTTCTGAAACATGAAAAATATTTAATGGATTGAAACTGTTACACTCTTGTAAAATCACGAAACCTAGTTGATAACATAGCAACGTATATATAGTTGTCTATTTTACTAGATTCCACTTACTGTTTGAATTATTTGATTGAATTGTACTAAAAAAAAAAAAAAAAAAAGGAAAAAGATGGTACAGATTTTGATAAGCACGGTGTTGAAAGCCTTGTTTTTTATAATATATCCTCTATTGGTCAACGTTATTCACCTACATGATGATAGATTATGGGGTCATCAAATAAGTCATGTTTTAAATCAACAGGCCCTTGGTGAGGCACCTGATAGGAAGTCTCACTTCACTTTTGAAGACTATTTTGATGCTCAAGGAGAACAGATCACAGAAACTGGTATTCAATCTTTGCACGAATTTTCAGCAGACGATGAAGCCTACTGGGATTCATATTTCCAGAGGGTGTGGCAGTTTGTTCAACTCAAAACTTGGGAGATCCAGATCCTCGTCGTCCTTTCCTTATCTTTCTTCGTTTTGAGAAAGATTGCAAGCAATGTCACTAAGAAACAACCAGATCTAGTCACAGTAATCGATAACAGATTGATTCAGCAACTTTTTGAATTTGAGGAGAAGTTATTTGGGAATGGGAAACTTGAATCTTTTGTGAGAGATCTAGTAGAAGATATATTATCCCTTGTTCTTAAAGACATATACTCTGAGAATCGAGAAGCTTCTAAAATCCTGTTGTCAAACTACAGACTCCTAAATGATCAATTTAGAAGCTCAATAAGAAGTATTGAGGAGCTATATGACGAGATGAATAGCAAAATTCAATTATTAAATTTAAATTATGAATCAAAAATTGAACTGTTAGTTAAGAGTTTTGAGAATTTGAGACTAGACAATGATGAGTATTTGAAAAAAATTAGAGAATTAAGAAAAATAATTGACGAGCTTCAAGAAGAACCAAATGAAACTAATGACACAGAAATCAGTCAACCGATGGTCAAATCAATTGACGAGTTGAAGCATTTGATTTAAGACGCTCGCCTAAATAAGCTTTAGCCGCAATGACTTCTTTTTTCCCGTTGTTTTTATTGCATCAATTTTTTTTTTTTTTCCTTGTTCAATTTTTATATATATATAATTTTTTCAACATTTTTTGAAAAATTATTTTATAATTTAGTTAACTTATACACTTGTGAAGATGAGAAGATTTTCTCTGTATGTCAAAGTTGCCACCCCTCTGCTGTTGAGAACGGGCTCAAAAGCTGCTTTTAGAAACCCGGTTTTGGCTGGTTCTTTTAGTTCAAGTCAAAGACGTTTTAATGCAACTAAAGTTGTTCCATTAACAAAAGAGACTTATCAATATGTCAAGAGAAACGAATATAAGACTTTAGAAGACTCAGACGTAGATTTTTTCAAGTCAGTATTGGAAAATGAATGTGCTCTTATCACGGATGCCGATGATTTATTGTTCTACAACGAAGACTGGATGAGAAAATATCGTGGTGAATCTAAAATTGTATTGAAACCAAAGACCACTGAACAAGTTGCGAAAATATTGAAATATTGTAACGACAATAACCTTGCTGTTGTGCCACAAGGTGGTAACACTGGTTTGGTTGGTGGTTCAACTCCAGTTTTCGATGAAGTCATTATCTCATTATCAAACTTGAACAAAGTTAGATCATTCGATAAAGTTAGTGGTATCTTGAAAGCAGATGCAGGTTTGATTTTAGAAAATGCCGACATGTTCTTAGCTGAGCAAGGTTATATATTCCCATTAGACTTGGGTGCTAAAGGTTCGTGTCATATTGGTGGTAATGTGGCTACAAATGCTGGTGGTTTAAGATTACTTCGTTATGGCTCATTGCATGGTACTGTCTTAGGATTGGAAGTTGTCATGGCTGATGGTACTGTCTTGAACTCAATGAATGCCTTGAGAAAAGATAACACCGGTTACGACTTGAAACAGCAATTTATTGGATCAGAGGGAACTTTGGGTATAATAACAGGAGTTTCTATATTATGTCCTTCGAGACCAAAAGCTTTCAATGTTGCATTCTTGGGTTTATCTTCATATGAAGCTGTTCAAGAGACTTTTGTCCATGCAAGATCTGAATTATCAGAAATCTTATCTGCTTTTGAATTTATGGACAGAAAATCACAAGTCTTGGCTGAACAACATTTGAAATTATCTCATCCATTAGAAGAAGAGTACCCATTTTATGTCTTGATCGAAACCTCTGGTTCAAACAAAGAGCATGATGATACCAAGTTGGAATCATTCTTGGAATCTGCCATGGAAGAAGGTTTAGTTGAAGATGGTATCGTTGCTCAAGATGAAACTCAATTGAAGACATTATGGCAATGGAGAGAACAAGTCCCAGAAGCTTCCACTATTGCTGGGGGTGTTTATAAATACGATGTTTCATTGCCATTAGTTGACTTATATGGCTTAGTTGAAGCTGTTAGAGAAAGATTAAATGCTGCTAATTTGATCGGTGAAACCGAAGAATTCCCAGTTGTTGATGCCGTCGGTTACGGACATATTGGGGATGGTAATTTGCATTTGAATGTTGCTGTTAGAAGATATACAAAAGATGTTGAAAAAGTTTTGGAACCATTTGTTTACGAGTGGATTCAAAGCAAACAAGGTTCTATTAGTGCTGAGCATGGTTTAGGATTCCAAAAGAAGAACTACATTGGTTACAGTAAGAACGATGTTGAAATTAAAATGATCAAGGACTTGAAGAAACATTATGATCCAAAGGGAATCTTGAATCCTTATAAATATGTATAAACTTTAAATTAATATCTTCTTTATTTACGTTTTTTCTTCGTATCTGGTAACTCATCATACACTGGTCGCCCATTGCTATCAAGGAACCCACCAATTTTTAAACTCTCAATGGCAACAGTACTAATATCTCTAAATCTTGCAGGCCCTAAAGCTGTACCACCGTACCATCTTGAGACAACCACTAAGACGTTTATTATCTTTAATCTTTCTAATATTCCAAGAAGTCTAGATCCAGATCCACCTTCTCCATTATCATGAGAACTTTGATTTATAAATTCAAATTTAGGTTCATTTTTCGAAGTTATTGAGGTGAGCTTGCCAATTCTCCAAGCATACATAGCCGGATGTGATGCTTTTGACAATGCCTTATTGGAGCTCACTAACTCCTTTATCAAATTGGGCACGTCATTTGGTGAGGTTAATTCGACACATCTTCCTTGAAATTTAGATTTCTTGTCAATTAGTATCTCAGACTCATTCCAATTGACTAAATTTCGAGAAGAAAGGGAGAAATACCGCCTGAAGTTCATTCATTCAATGTATATATGCTTTTGGACTTTTAAATGTAAAAAAAAAAAAAAAAAAAAAAATCCAAAGAAAAAAGTGAAAAATAAAAAATTTTGCAGTTTATCCAAAAGAAGCCCAAGTAGAAATGCCTAGAGACCCTTTAATTGGAATTGTTGGGAAACCGTCTTCAGGTAAATCCACAACTTTAAATAGTTTAACTGATGCAGATGCCAAAGTTGGTGCATTTCCCTTTTGCACTATAGAACCAAATAGAGCTACTGGATATTTACAAGTTGAATGTGCATGTTTAAGATTTGGCAAGGAATCATTATGTAAACCAAATTATGGATGGTGTACTAATGGTAAGAGGCATATACCTATACAATTACTTGATGTTGCGGGGTTAGTGCCTGGTGCCTCAACTGGTAGAGGTCTTGGGAACAAGTTTTTAGATGATTTAAGACAAGCAGATGCATTAATTCATGTTGTTGATGTCTCAGGTACCACTGATGCTGAAGGTAAGAATACAAGAGGATATGATCCTTTGAATGATATTGAATGGTTGCAAGATGAGATAAGACTTTGGATTGAAAACAATTTGATGAAAAGATGGGGTTCCATTGTCAGAAAACATACAGCTACCAAGTCAAGTGCTGTCGAGACACTAAGAGCTCAGTTTGGTGGTTATGGTGCCACTGGTAAGATGGTAGCCAGGGCATTGGATACTTTGAAAGGTTTACCAAAGTTGGAAACATGGGATCAAGAATGGATCACTAAAGTGGTTCTTGCATTCATGAGTGTTAAATTCCCAACTGTATTGGCATTAAACAAGATAGATCATCCAGATGCCGATAAGAACGTTTCTAAGATCTTGTTGAAACACCCGGATACCAAGGCAGTCTTGACCTCTGCTGTCACTGAAGTCTTATTAAGAAGATTAGCTAAACAAAAATACATCAAATATGAAGAAGGAACAGAATTTATAGATACATATGAAGATTTAGGAGAAGAAAGTGGTTTGAAACCATTAGATGAGAGATTAGTCCAAAGAATTGAAAACATTAGGGACTTGGTGCTCTACAGATTTGGAAGCACTGGTGTCGTCCAAGTTTTACAAGCAGCAGCAGATGTCTTGAACTTAATACCAGTATACACAGTGAGAAATATCTCAACTTTTACAGGGGCTTCAGGTCAAAACGTTTTCAGAGATTGTACATTGATCAGAAGAGGTACGCCAGTTGGAAGTGTTGCTAGACATATCATGGGAGAGGTAACTATAGCCCTGATAGAAGGAGTAGGAGGAACCAGAGTGGGTGAAGATGACGTTATAGATGTCGGCAAGAATGACATCTTATCCTTCAAGATTGTTCCTTCATCTCAAACAAATTAGAGAAGTTTGAACGACTTTTTATATTTTTTTGTTTTTTTTTTATTTTTTTTTTTGCCCACCGAAAATTTTTTTTTTTCCTCTTTGTTTCTTGGTGACAATCTTCTGACGAAGAAGAGAGTGGAAAAAAAAAAAAAAAGTGTTAGAAAATTGAAAAATTATTGTTAATTCGCCATTGTAGATCAGATATTACACTAGACTCACAATGAACCTTTTGATGAGAAGCTCTTTGAGGGCATGCAGTAGGCTGTCTGTTAGCTCTAAGCTGATTGTTACTCCTTTGAGAACAGAAAGATTATTATCTTCATCCAGATTTCAATTGCAAGAAAACAAGAAGAAAGATGAGTACAAATCAATTTTAAACGATGACTTGTTATCTAAAGCCGGGGTTGATATGGATGAGCCAGCAAGTGCTAAGAATCCAGAGGCTGCTGAAGACGCAGGTGCTTCTTCAGAGTTGAATGAAGAGTTAAAGAAGAAATTTGAGCAACAAAGATCTCAACAAAAGAGAAGAAAACATACAACACAGTCAGATATTAAACGTGAAAGATATGCCAAATTTTTTTATACCAGTGGATTTGTATCAATAATTGGAGCAGGTGTATACATGGCTAGAGATTGGGAAAAAGAAGATGCTGAGCTATATAGCGAAGCAGAAAACGGTTATACCCCAGATAAGATGTATGCTCGTTTCAAGAAGAGATTCAACAGTTTCTTCAATTTATTTACTGAACCAGCTTTCAATGACTTATTACCACCACCTCCTCCAGAACCTTATAAGAGACCTTTAACTTTAGTTGTTTCTTTGGAAGATTTATTAGTTCACTCTGAATGGAGTTCTCAAAGAGGTTGGAAAACAGCAAAGAGACCTGGTTTAGATTATTTCTTAGGTTACCTTTCTCAATATTATGAAATTGTCATTTTTTCATCAAATTATATGCAATTTAGTGAAGCTATTGTGCAGAAGTTAGACCCATTCCATGCTTTCATTTCTTATTCATTGTTCAAAGAAAATTCAAGGTACATTGATGGCAAAGTTGTAAAAGATTTAAGTTTGATGAATAGAGACTTATCAAAGATGATCATTGTTGATATTAACCCTGATTCATATGCTTTACAACCGGAAAATGCCATTCCATTAGATCCTTGGGATGGTAAACCAGATGACAAATTAGTCAAATTGATTCCATTCTTGGAGTATTTAGCAACGCAACCAATTAAAGATGTTAGACCAATTCTTAATTCATTTGATGACAAGAATCATATACCTGAAGAATTTTTGCAAAGAGAGAACCTCTTGAGAAAGAAATTTGAAGAAGATTACAGATCTAAACAATCTTCAAGCAATGCTTCAAATTGGGCTGTTTCATTATTAGGTTTACCACAAAGTAAGCAACATGTTCCTAAGATGCCATTGGATATTATCAGAGAAGAAGGTCAAAAACAATACTTGCATTTCCAAACTTACTTAAAAGAACATGGTGCCAAAATTTTGGAAGAAGAAAAACAAAGAGAAAAAGAGTTCTTAGCTGAAAATAAATTTACTTTGGAGAAAATGTTAGTTGAAGGTATGCCAAGTGCAGAGGAAGTTGCTAAGCAACAAGCTGAAAAAGCTGCCGCTGCCGCTGCCATTGATGCTTCAAAATAATGATTGAATAATGAATTTTTACTTGAGTATGAAGTTGCCTTTTTTTTTTTGTGTGTCTGTGTGTTTTATGAACTGTACTAGCTAACCTGTGTTAAATTTTTTTTTTTTTTTGAAATCTGCAAAAAATGAGTTGAAGAGCTTGTTGAGTTGATTGCAATTTGTATATATATATATATTAATAATAAATAGGTTTGTCCAACCTTTTTTTGTCTTTTTTAAACAAGAATATAAATAATTTTATTTACAAGTTCTATACACATATTATTTTTTTGATTCAAGTGCTAATTTTGGGTTAGATCTATAGATATCACCATGTAATATCATATTTTCGACAACTTCTTTTTGATTCTGAGTTTGATCTCTCTTGTATAAGATATCATTTGGATCACTTTCAAAAGAAGAACCAGCAAGGCAAACTTCATTTGAATAAGGATCAATGTTGAACGCAACATACTCTATCAAATCTCTATCTTGAGTCTTAACTTCTCCGTTATTTAAAGTGACTAATCTTTGTTTCGTGTTGAATTTATAAGTTATTTGTAAACATAAAGTAGAACCATCTTCATTTGGGAAATTATTGAAAACAACAATTTTTGGGACTTTATTGAATTTTAACAATTTCCAATCCAATTCAATCTCTTTTGGTAAAGATTTCAATCTATTATCCAATGCATTATAAACAAATGATGTACATGATGATCTTACGGATTGTAAATTTCTATTGGCAAAAGCCTTATTGACCAAGACATATTGTTCAATAGCTTCATTCTTCCATGACAAGAAATCTGGTTTCAAATTTCTTCTAAAATCAACAATTTGTAACGTGTTTAAACCTAATAAACCAACCCTTCTAGATAAACATTTGATAAACAATAAAGGACTGGTTATTGGTGAAGGCAAATTACCAAAACTTGGAGGAATATAACTCTTTGCAGGAATTCCGACCTTGGTTATTGATGGAACTTGACCAATTGAATCTTTTGGCTTTGAGTTTTTTTTCAAGACATTTTTTGGTGTTGTTGAAGTTGCTGAAGAATTAAACCTAATAGATTGTGTTAATATTGACAGAGGACTTATACGTGACCTTGATATCACATTTAATGACCTTGTAGGTAACATTTTATTATGGATTGATGTTTGGTACTCCAAGCGAAAAATTATTCTTTGTCGATAAATTTTTTTTTTCTTTCCATTCTTTAAATTCTAAACTAGGGCTGTCTTATTGTTTAAAGAGATCTAGTAGAATTCTAATATATTATTCCTGAAAGGGTGAACAGCCATCTGCAAAGTGAATAACAAGAGAAGAAGGTTAATATCCCTGCTTTCCATCTAATTAGCTATTTACTTGTCAAAGGAAGATCTAAACTTTTTCTGCAAAAATTATAAATATGAGAATAAATAAATTATATACCACATAAATTTTATATGTTATTAATGTAAAGATTCTTCAAATACCAAAGATACAACCACAATATATAACCAACTAGATCTAATTCATTGTTATTCTTCAGTTCAGAGATGACTAATTCTATTGAAACTCTACTAAGAGTCTTTGTCTCAGAGTAATTAAAGAGAAATGGTTGTGTGTACAGTTTGATTAAAAAGAAGTTTTACTGAAGAAACAGATATTCTTCTCCACATTCCAAACAACCACTGTACAGTCAAGTCAAGTTCCTGTGCTGGCTGCTTCGAGATAGCTTAGATAAGTATCCATCTATAGTATACTTAGTCGTGTATATCCAGTACAAGTTATTACGTAAAATTCGCCCTTAACGGCAATTTTCCTACGCCGGTTCTCCAACAACGGCGATATTGGTGCGTCAATATCGGTCCCCCGGAATCACTCAAAGTTACACGCTTCACAAGGGAAAGACCGAACCGATCGATCTCAACAAGCATTATAGTCATTAATTTCTTGAACTCCCTCTGAAAAAAAAAAAAAAACATTCTCAACACGGATCTCGTCCAGGTCCTCCATGCAATCAAAAGAAGCAATTCAAAATCACTCACTTATCAATTTCAATGGCGATTTAGTAACGAGGTAACTGTAACTAATTACAAAGTCGTTCCCCAGTAATTAAGAAACCAACTAAAGAGAAAGTGTGCAGAGTAATGTAATTTTCTGTAATTAACTAAAAAAAAAAAAAAAAAAAACCCACAAATCTTGAGTTTTAGTGGGTATCTTGAAAAAATTCCTGTTGGCTTGATATGGAATCACCATTATCTGTATCATATCTTGACCAATAGAAATCAAGTGAGACGGATAATTTATGACACTTTCAACGGAAATTAGTTTTCGTTCGCAGGTTAAGTAAAAAAAAACGTGATGCTCTGCAATCGATTCGTTATCTATTCGATCTATTCCCATACTTAAAGCCAATCCGGTTCAGGAGATGAGCCATTTTCGGTGCTGTCCATGTGATATCCGAGGTGTCTGCTTTTTTTTTTTTTTTTACTGAAATCCAATAAGTGCGAGATAAGGGAAAAAGAAAGGAAATGCAGTGGGAAAAAAAATTTTCAGGTCCTTCATATATTGTATGTTGGAAACAGTGAATCATCATGGATGAATGTCTTCAATTTGGACTCTTCCGCATGTATATATAAATAAGACTTAAATTCCCTTAATTTTATTGTAAAAAATTCCTTTTTAAAAGACTTTTCTTAGTTTTCTTTATCTTCATTAATCTATATATATAAAAATGGTCCAACCACACGAACCAGAATTCGAACAAGCTTACAACGAATTATTATCAACTTTACAAGATTCAACTTTGTTTGAAAAACACCCAAAATATAAAGGTGTTATTCCAGTCATCTCAATCCCAGAGAGAATTATCCAATTCAGAGTTACATGGGAAAATGATAAAGGTGAATTAGAAGTTAACAGAGGTTACAGAGTTCAATTTAACTCTGCTTTAGGTCCATACAAAGGTGGTTTAAGATTCCACCCATCTGTCAATTTATCCATCTTGAAGTTTTTAGGTTATGAACAAATCTTCAAAAATGCTTTAACTGGTTTAAACATTGGTGGTGGTAAAGGTGGTTCTGATTTCAATCCAAAAGGTAGATCCGACGCTGAAATCAGAAGATTCTGTACTTCATTCATGAGACAATTAGCTCGTCACATTGGTCAACACACTGATGTCCCAGCTGGTGATATTGGTGTTGGTGGTAGAGAAGTTGGTTTTATGTTTGGTGCTTACAAGCAAATGCAAAACCAATGGGAAGGTGTCTTAACCGGTAAAGGTTTAAGTTGGGGTGGTTCCTTAATTAGACCAGAAGCCACTGGTTATGGTTTAGTCTACTACGTTGAAAAAATGATTGAACATGCCACTAACGGTAAGGAATCTTTCAAAGGTAAGAGAGTTGCTATCTCAGGTTCCGGTAACGTTGCTCAATATGCTGCTTTAAAAGTCATTGAATTAGGTGGTACTGTTGTTTCATTATCAGATTCTAAAGGTGCTATTATCTCACAAAATGGTATCACTCCAGCTCAAGTTGAAGCCATCGCCGCTGCCAAATTAAAATTCAAATCTTTGGATGAAATTATTGGTGAAGCCTCAGCTTTCTCCGGTGCTTCTGTTAAATACGTTGCTGGTGCTCGTCCATGGACTTTAGTTGGTCAAGTCGATGTTGCCTTACCATCTGCTACTCAAAATGAAATCTCAGGTGAAGAAGCCAAGGCCTTAGTTGCTGCTGGTTGTAAATTCGTCGCCGAAGGTTCCAATATGGGTTCCACTCAAGAAGCCATTGATGTCTTTGAAGGTGAAAGAACTGCTACTGCCTCATCAGCTTCCCCAGCTGTCTGGTACGCTCCAGGTAAAGCTGCCAATGCTGGTGGTGTTGCTGTCTCAGGTTTAGAAATGGCCCAAAACTCTCAAAGAGTTTCATGGACCACTGAAGAAGTCGATGCCAAATTAAAAGACATCATGGTTACTTGTTTCACCAACTGTTTAGAAACTGCTCAATCTTACTCTTCAGAAACTAACAAGGAAGCATTACCATCATTAGTTAAAGGTGCAAACATTGCCGGTTTCGTTAAAGTTGCCGATGCTATGTTTGACCACGGTGATGTTTTTTAAATTTAGTTTTATGAGTGTTTAGTATGGTTTTTGTAATTTTTGTTTCTTGGGTTGGCCTTATTTTCTAAGTTTCAGACACAAAAAAACAAGAACAGGTTTTGCAATTTAGAGAATGGAGAAAAGCATTAGGGAAAGCAAAAGTTTATATAGTTTATTTCTTCTTATTATGATTACGGTTTGAATCGAATAATACATTTCAGTGATGTATGTTTTTTAAATATAAATTTGTAGAAAACAGATTTGTCGAGGATGTTTTTTTTTTTTTTTGGGTTTGACAAAAAAAGTGAAAAAAAAAATAAAAACAGAATACATATATACCAAGACAATATAACCTGTAATATATACCACAACCACCATGACTGTGGAGGAAACCGTTTATGATCCTGAGATTTGCGAGAATGCAAAGTGAGTAATTGTTTTTATTCATTTACATAGTAATCAAAGAATACTAACTGGATGTGAATTAGAAAAATATCATGGTCAAAACATGGTTTCATAGCTTATGCCAATCCAGACCATCTGAGTCAAAATAACTTGTGTATAACGTATATGGAATGTGTTGATGGGATAAATTGGCAACTTGCACCACTGAAGGAATTTCCTATAAGATCAATTCAACAGATGCAAGAAATAAACAACCAAGTTGCAGCAAATAACTCAAATTTCAAAATTCCACCACCAAGTCCCATTTCATTATTATCTTATGGACCCAATTGTGCTGACTTGGCCATTGCTGATAATAAGGGAAATTTGACTATAGTGGTAACTGGTGTGCTGAAACCAACGGAGCCAAGCAGGATACCGTTATTACTGGCTAGTTTAAACGAGTTGGAAGTGATATACAATGATCAACCATCATCAATCAATACACAAACAGATGACACTGACGAGTCCAGCAAAATAATAGCTTTTCAATGGCTACCATTGGACAAGCCTTTGATAGTGAATGGTCCAGCTACACGTATTTCAACTGCTTCAACACCTTTACATAATGGAGCAGCTTCTGAATTTGGAGCAGCTTTTGAAGATTCAATGCAACAACTGTATCAGTATAACGTCGCCCAACATAAACCCGTGGGTCCCTCGCATCCTATTGGCTCTAAGCAAGCTTGTATTGGTGTGAAGAGAAACGGAGAAATTGCCTTATGGTATCAAGGTGAGCATGGTTTGGATTATTTCAAAGTATCAAATTTCTTAGAACCAGAGATCAAGACAAATATTTCCAAGCTGTCAATTGGATTTACAAGAGATGGTAAAGTTGTTGTGCTGGTGTTTTGTGCCTTGGCAAGTACGTTGAAGTTGTACACTATATCTATTGACTGGGGTTATTTAACTTATGCTTCTCAAATGCAGAAAAAAATGCCAAATTTTGTTACATCTGAAAATAACAAGAATTTACCAATTTTCAAAATTGATAAATTATTGAGAGAGAAATTCCAGAAAATTGACTTGCAAACTGGTGAACCTCAAGTTTTGAAAATATTAGAGTTAATATCACCAAATCATTTATCAACCACTGAACTTGAAGTGATTCTTGGATTTGAGACAAAACAAAATGATAAACTTGTTACTTGTCTTAAAATTCTAAGAATAGATGCAGATCATATTCAAAAATTATTTGGCAATGACAATAACTTGTCGCAGACAAATTCTATTTATTCTGGCACTGCTTTTAAGACAAGAGAAGTTATCAGATGCTCAGATTTATTATTGTCGATAAAGACAAGTGGATATGGCTCACTTATCATATTGAATCATCAAAATGGGAAAGTCGAAGTACTTGACCGTAATTCTTTGGAATTGATTTCCACTCAATTTGATCATAAACTGGAAAACATGAGTTTTAACAACCCAGCTTCAGCATTAGATCAAAATAATTTGGAATTACCCTTCTCTGTGAGATCATTATTGGACGCAGGTTTCAAATTCCCAAGTTCAAAGTTTAACCCATTGTTCATTGCAATATCACCGAATCTTTCATCGTATGTGGCAATGGATCCACATAGCAAGACATTAACATGGAGGACCCTTGAAAGAGAACTGGACTCAATGGTATTGCTGCAAGTGGATGCCAAACAAGATAAATTTAAAAAAGGATTCTTGATACTAACTCTGTCTGCGTTTGCTTATAATCATACTTCTGCTTGTTTCAATCAGTCATTCACCGGTGATTTGATCACTGCAATGCAGTTGGAGATTCAAAGGGTTAAAGAAACTCTGGGGGATGAGTATCTGGACAAATTAATCTTGGCAATTTTGGAAGAATGCCAGAGATCTATAAATTTCCAATTAGACTATACTAGGGAAAATGCGGATAAGTTGTTGAATCATCCTCCTTTCCAGAAATTGTTATCATTGCAATTATCTTTAGGTACCTCTATGAATTGGCAACGAAACAAAAGTTCAAAGATTGCTTTTTATTTGTTAAATTTGAGACTTGGATCATTGATAATCACACTATCTTTACGTACTATTTTCCATCAAATTCAAAAAGAAAGCAGTAGTAGAAGTAACAACTTGGATGAGACATATATCAAATCTAATACATTGATATCCACAATTGGGTTTGTGAGGTGGTTTGTCGATTTCTGTATATTGTTGAACCAAGAATTGATTGAAATTGGTGGTGAATTAGCAAAAGCACCTCAAGATCGTGATGCCATCATAGACAAATATATTGTAATTCCATTGTTATTGAACACCGTGTCCCGGTCTTTGTTGTTGTATTTCATTGCTGGAATTAAGAAATTGAATGAGTATTCTACAAAATCCGTGGAAAATATTGATTTCAAAGTTTTCAAGAATTTACCAATATTGGAGAGTTTTGAAAGATTGAATTCGATAATTAAGTCATCACCAATCAAGTTGGATGTTTTTGAAAAATTCATCATAGATACAGATAGTTCAATACGTACAATGAAGCACGATAAACCTACATCTATGAAAGTGGAAACTCAATTATTTTGTCAAGGTAAAGTTCCAACTATGTACTTGGACCCTATTACAAAATTGTGTGCATTGTATACAGCTATGGTGAAAAAAGATTCCGATTTATATGAATTGTATCTTTATGATTTTGATTGGTTGAATCCTAATAAGTCTATGATCAGTGATACAACCTTGCAAAAGAGTCAAGTCAAGATTATAGTCGAAACATCTGACTTGAATCATGATATGATTTTAAAATTCAAGAAGAAGAAAAATTCATTATATGTTGATGAATTGAGAAAAAATTTAATCATCTCAAGACATTTAAGAAGATGCATACTTTGTGGGTCGGTATCTAGTTGTGATGAGATTCCATTGTATAATGTTGAATTCATCAGTCCAACAGCATTACCATTCCAGAGAAGTTGTTTTTGTAGTGGCTACTGGGTTTCCATATAAGAAAGAGAAAATGAATAACGAGATATATATATATATATATGAAAAAAAAAAGGAACTATATAAATGAAGATAAGTATAGTGTAAAATATAATAATAAATCACTTAAAAACAAGACAACTTCATAATTTAAGATAACACACAGTGTTATAATAAATATGATAAACCTCTTAAATTGAAAGGGATATCCAACTTGTGAATTGGATGTAGCAGTAACAATTGTAGTTGACATTATAATTTCAGTTTGACGGGGTTTGCACTTTTCAAGATATTTTCAATATTTGCCAGTTTCATAACATTACCTTTTATTTTTAATTTACCACTCATAAATAATCTTTGGGCATTTGACTTACCTGTCACCAATTTCTTAAAATCCAAATCACTAATGTTGATAATGATATCAGGGTCAATTGAACTTGGGTCCTTCAAATCCGATAATTTACCGGTATCTTTCAAATCTAATAAATGAGATTTAACTTCACCTTGTTTGTTCTTGATATTAAAGACAATAGTGGCAGCGGTCTACATATTAATGGGGTTAGTTGCTCAATTCAATAAGAAAAGGATAGATAATACATACCTTCTTAATAGTTGATTCTCTTAAAGTAGTATTTGATTCTAAAGTGGAACCAATTTGTTTCAAGTATTGATCTGATTTGAAATTTGAACTCATTTTATAACAATATATATTCAGGCAGCAATTAGGATAACAAAGGGGAATTTGACTTGTTTATTTATAATTGACTTATTGATGATGGCATGTGAATTGTCTTTTGATCCATGTGCATTTTTTTTTTTTTCTTTCTTTGTTTTGGAGAATAAAAAAAAAAAAAGAGTTAGAACAAAGTGTGGTCATTTTTTGTTAACAAGCATATGACAATAGATCAACAACAGCAACAACAAGAAGAAGAGCCTTTATGGGTATTAGGATATGGATCTTTGATATTTAAACCACCTCCTAATACTCAATTCAAGTTATCAGGGTACATTCATGGTTTCGTTAGAAGGTTTTGGCAGTCTTCTTCGGATCATCGTGGCACTCCTTCTGCCCCTGGCAGGGTGGCCACTTTGATCTCATTAGAAGATATTAAGAAACATAAGGAGATTCAAGAAGATATCTTAACCTATGAATTTAAAGATAACAATACTATTGATATTCAAGCTTTGAACGAAGATGATTTGAAAATATGGGGATCTATATATTATGTTCCACCAACACATGCAAGAGAGGTGATAGAGTACCTTGATATTAGAGAACAAGATGGTTATACACCTCATGAAGTGAAATTCAACGTGGAATTATCGCCTCAGCAATTACAAGATGATCAAATCATGGATATCATCGATAAGAATTTGCATAAGAACAAGTTGGGTGGCTACGACATTACTTGTATGGTATATATTGGAACAATGGAAAATGAATCGTTTATTGGACCAGAAGATATAACACAAACTGCTGCTGTTGTTAAGAAGAGTTGTGGTCCAAGTGGGAAAAATATAGAATATTTGGCAAATTTGGTGCACTCTTTGAGAAACTTGGATCACCAAAATAGGTCTCATGATTATTACCTTGAGCAGTTACTCGATTCTGCCTCGTCATAGTTTAGTCGGTATAAAGAATAGATAATTACTTAATATACGTAGTGAGTATGGTAGTGAGTATTTGACTCAAAAATTCCCAATTGTTTTCTGATTGACTGAAAACGCTCTCTCAAAAGAGGAAACTGAGAAAAGGCAGATTTCCCAAATCCCCTTTTAGATTTCTTCTGTGTTTTGGTTCTAGTTTGAGAACTCTTTGAATTCAAAAAACAAAAATTAATTTATCTTATATATTGTCAAGAACATTTCATACATCATATATATATATAAATTAAAGATAACAAAAATGATTTCATTATCAAAGATTATTATTCCTTTAGTATCATTCGTTTCATTGATTAGCGCAGGTCAAGCGCCTTTTAACAAGGATTCATCGAAGAAACTTGTCGCTAGAGCCGATTTCGATACTGGTAAATTACATGGTGTCTTGAAATTCCAAGCTCCAAATGGTACTGTGAGAGTTCATCTCGATGTCACAGGTTTACCTTCAGAAGGTGGTCCTTTCCAGTACCATATTCACAAATTGCCGGTCCCAAATTCAGGTAGTTGTGAAGCGACAGAGACTCATTTCAATCCATATGATGCTCCACCTGATTGTGACGCTTTACAAGATGACAGTTACTGCCAAGTTGGTGACTTAAGCGGGAAACATGGCTGGATCAACACTACTTGTTTCGAGACAAGATATTGGGATCCTTACTTATCTTTGAATCCAAAGAACAAAGCATATCCAGTTGGATTAAGCGTCAATTTCCATTTTGCCAATTTGACTAGATTTGCCTGTGCAAACATTGAATTATCAAAAGAGAAAGTCGACAAGAAAGAAGGTGGTACTTTGGATGCTGAAGACATTGATGATGAAATGGAAGATTTGGTCCCATTGAGAAGTGAACTAGGTTACAATGCCGAAGATTATGATTTGGACACAGATACTTTATTTGATTCCCACAAAAATGAAGCCCAACATGGTCATCACAACAGATACAATCATAGTAATTCTACTTCAAATATCTCAAACTATTCAAGTCCTACTGATTTAGAGTGGGAAGATGAAGAGAATTCTGGTTCCAAAAATTTTGTATCTTCATTAGGACAAATTGTTCTTGCAGCAATTCTCACTTGTGCGGTTTTCTGAAAAGATTTCTTCACTTTCCATTATATATATATGAATATATGCTTTCTATGCCTTAACCAGCACACACTCAGTAAGCTTTGATACCCCCCTTAGTTGATATTTCTATCGTGTAAATAATATCAAATTCATCCGGGTTCCGTCAACGCATTCGATACGTCATTAACTACACAAAAGGCAAAAAAAAAACCAACCAGTATAAAATTTTCCTTCCAATGTGTAGTGGGTGATATTAGATCCACTACCGTGGAGACCGATCATGGATTAAGGAGATACTAGATATTAAGATGAAATGACAATATTAATAAATATATATATAAATAAATACCAGCTATGTAGTAATTGAACTGAAAAAGGAAACCTTAAACCATAAAGCTTTCACCACAACCACATGTACCTTTTGAATTAGGATTTTTGAAAACAAATTTAGAACTCAATTTATCATCAATCCAATCCATTTCAGAACCCACGATACTGAATAAAGCTTTTGAATCGATCAATACTTTAACTCCGTCTTGTTCAATGGCTTCATCAAATTTACCAGCTTCGGTAACATATTCTAAATGGTAGGTTAAACCTGAACATCCTCTATTTCTCACTCCTATTCTAATCATCTTCGGTGTAGGTTGATCAAGTAATTGTGATAAATGATGTACTGCATTTGGCGATAATGTGATTAATGCTTTTCTTGGTTTTAACTGTCTTCTTCTCTTCTTAGGTTTCTCTCTTGTTACCGGTGATTGCTTCTGCAGTGTATTATTTAATAAATCTTTTAATGATTTCCCTTCAGGAAGAGAATGCTTTGACCATTTGTTACTGTTGTTGTTGTTTCCGTTGTTCGCAATTGCCGATGTTTCATCTTGCTGTCTCTGACCAGACAGTTGTTCTTGTTCTATTGTGTAATTTAATGATGGCATCATTTCATTGGAAGATGCAGAAGTAGATGAAGATGATGTCCTTATCACTGTTTGTAAAAATCTTTTTGAACATGATGCTGACAACAACACTGAGTTCTTCTTCAACACTGTATTATTGAGAGTTGCATTCAAATTTCTAGCAGGCAGTAGTATCAATCTAGTACTCAACATGATGTAATATGATATGATGCAAAATTTATACTTGATGAATTCTAATGAATGATGATTAATAAAATATGAACTGGTAATTAAAAGTTAAGAATATATTTTTACGAAAAAGCAAGAACAAAAAAAAAAAAATTATTTTTTTCTCTTTTAAAAAAAAAAAAGTCAGTCATTTAAAGGGGACAGCCCTGGTTTTGACCCTTTCAAACCGGGTGATTATTCTTCTGTCTTCTGATTGGTCAGTTTGTGTTATAGCATTTGTCTGTAATAAAAGATAAGCTTAATATTCCTATCATCTGCTAGTCTCTTTACACACCTATAAGATGGTTCTCTTTGATAAACTTTATTCAAATCAAATCTTTACTCTCAAAACTATTTAATTTATAACGATATAGAGTTCTATTGCTTTTTCAAGCCTATAACTTGTTTCTCTATGAACATAAGTAAGCAAGATCTTTCACACTTAGATTAACACAAGAACTGTGTGTCCATGGCATTTGCATAGCAGCGCTTACCACGGCCTTTCACTTTTCTACTGAAAATTTTCTTTATTTATGGTAACTTTTTCACGAAGCTAAATCAATATAACTATAAAAAAACAAAATCAAAGACTTGCACATTCTTTCTTTAACCAATTGTACTCCAAAGATCCTTTCTTGAAGTTCTTACTAACTTCGTCCCATACACTCTTATGATACTGATTAATCCATTCTTTTTCTTCTTCAGTTAACAATTTCTTGTTAATCAATTTCTTACAATATGGAACTCTAGTTATTGTTTCAAATTTAAAGAACTGTTTATCTCCATATGACAAATCAGCTTCTGTGACATACATCACATTTTCAATTCTGATACCATATTCACCATCTTTGTAAAAACCAGGTTCATTGGATAACAAATTACCAGGTTTCAATGATACCTTATTAGTGGATGGTCTAAAACTGATACCAATTGGTCCTTCATGAACATTTAAATAAGCACCAATACCATGACCTGTTCCATGTCTGTAATCTAAACCATATTTCCATAAGAATTGTCTGGCAATTGAATCAATCATGAACCCAGTTGTACCTTCAGGGAAAGTTAATGTAGCCAAGGCAATATTTCCTTTCAAGACTAAAGTATAATTATCGATTTCCTCTTGTGATGGCTTGGTGAAATGCAAAGTTCTGGTTGTGTCAGTGGTACCTTCCAAAAATTGAGCACCTGAATCGTTCAAATATATCTTTGAAGGATCAATAACTGAACAGTCACCTCTCTTTGGAGCATAATGAATAATAGCAGCATTCAGACCTGTTGAAGAAATAGTTTCAAATGACAAACCAATAAAATTCTCTTGTTCTTTTCTGAAAATTTCTTGTTGATCGGCTGCCTCGACTTCATCTATCAACTCATGATTATTAGCAACTTCATGTTCCAACCAGGCGAAATATTTACATAATGCAACACCATCTTTATAATGAGCAGTTATGGCTCCATCAATTTCTTCTTTAGTTTTCAACAGTTTTAATTCATCTATCGGAGAAGTGATAATTTGGAAATTTGAGTTTGAAACAGAGTTAATGATTGCCCACGATGCAGTTTCTGGGAGTAAAATTTTAGAATTCTTCGAAATTTCAGTAATATCTTGAAAGACATCATCATATCCCTTGACAATGATATTACTTTTTTTGAAATAAGACTCTAATCTAGCAAATCTTTCTGGTCTATCAGAGTATAATATCAAATCATCCCCGTTGATTACCAAATAACTGTAAAAGACAGGATTATATTCAATATCATTACCTCTTAAATTCAAAAACCATGCGATTTCATCTAATGCAGTAATGACAAAAGCCTGTGAGTGGTATTTGACCATTTCTTCTTTAACTTTTGACAATTTATCCTTTATAGTTAAACCCGTGTATTTTTTATCTAAGAAACCAACACCATTCAAAATTCTTGGTGGGAAAGCTTCGAAATTTGACCAAATTGTATCGATCAAATTTTCAAAAACAGGAACCATTTTCACTTTAGCTTTTTCATCTATTCCTTCGCTAATCAATTTTTCAAAACTCTTGAAAGCAGAATATGTGATAAGTCTTGGGTCAATACCAATCTTGACTTCTTTACCACTATCCAATGACATCTGCTCCAGTTGTTTTATGCTCCATTCTTCCCAAGTTGGTTCACCTTTGGTGAATTGTTTCAACAATCTCCAATTGAAATCCAATTCGTTTGCTGCTTGACTAAAATATCTACCATCGGTTGATAAAGCACAAACACCATCTGGAATATCATTCAATGAAGTGATATCCCTAGTGACAATGGCTATACCGGCAGAACCACTGAACCCACTGATGAAAGCCCTTCTTTGGTCTGGTGGTGAAGTGTATTCTGATTGATGAGCATCTTCGGATGGGATTATATAGACTCCCAAATCTTGTTTTGCCATTTCCACTCTTAATTTTTCTAATCTCAGAGAAGTGTTCATTTCTTTAACTGAAGAATCACAATTCTCTGCATCAATAGTGTATAACGAACTTTGTCTTCTTGGAGAAGAGGTTGGGGTTTGAATTTTCCCAGATGAAGACCTTCTCAATGACATTCTTCTTTGATATTGGTTACTTAATCTACCTTGTCTTGTCAATAAACCTGGAGAACAAGTACAATTATTACAAGGTCTGAAAGTTGAAGAACGACGGTTTTGAACTGCTGGCCTGGTAATCGGTTGATGAGCAGCTCCAGCACCGGTGCCGTTCAATGAAAACATTGAAGGACGAGCTGTAACCGTTCCTTGATGAGATGTCATGACTGAAAAAAATCTAGAAACACTTCTATGAATTATATCACTATTATTATTAGCACAAAAGATATTAACTCGTCTATGAATATACGATGGACTAATTATCATACAAGTTGCTTCTTTATTTTATAATTTTTTTTTTTTATCAGCTCAGAAAAAAAAAAGGCTTTCATTTTTTTTACTTTTCTTTTTTACACTTTGAAAAATTTTAATTTGCCCGTCTTGGGATAAGATGGCGATATGGTACACGACTTTTGTCCCACACTTTTTTTTTTATCTTATCTGGGTGCTAGAGATTACATCAAACGTCAAATAATTAATTATATATTTTAAATCTATATTATATTAGTCTTGTTGCAAGGCAACTTCCTCAACAGATGGACATGTGCACATCAAGTTGATATCTCCATATGCATCGTCTACTCTGGCAACTGTTGGCCAACATTTGTTTTCTCTCAAGAATGATAATGGGTATGCAGCTTGCTCTCTAGTGTATTCCCTCAGCGACCAGTCACCTTCGATAATATCTTTCAAATTGTGTGGAGAATTATGTAAGATTTCACCTTTGCTCTCACCGTTTTCCACTTGGGCAATTTCATTTCTAATTGAGATCAAAGATTCAACAAATCTTTCCAACTCTTCAAAATTTTCAGATTCTGTTGGTTCAATCATCAATGTTCCTGGAACAGGGAAAGACATAGTTGGGGCATGGAAACCGTAATCTTGAAGTCTCTTTGCAACATCAATGGCCTCAACACCAACAGATTTGAAAGGTCTAATATCGATGATAAATTCATGACCACAATGTTTCAAACCTGTTTCAGTGGTGGCCTCTGGATCAACAAATAAGACTTTGTAGTGACCTTTTAATCTGTGCATCATGTAATTAGCATTTAAGATGGCAATGACCGATGAATATGGTAAGAATTTAGCTCCCATCATCTTGATATAAGCATAGCTTATAGTCAAGATAGATGCTGAACCAAAAGCAGCTGATGTAACAGGAGAAATAGAGTCACTAGAGCTGTTTGTTGTTTCAATAATTGGATGTGATGGTAAGTATGGTCTTAAGTGTTCTTTAACACAAATTGGACCAACACCTGGACCACCACCACCATGTGGGATGGCGAAAGTCTTGTGTAAATTCAAATGACAAACATCGGCACCTAAGTCACCTGGTGAAGTTAAACCAACTTGAGCATTCATATTAGCACCATCCAAATAAACTTGACCACCATTTGCGTGGATAGTGTCGATGGCAATTTTGATTCCTGGTTCGAATAAACCATATGTTGAAGGATATGTGATCATGACAGCAGCTAATTTGTCTTTATGTTTCTCAGCTTTTTCTTTTAAATCAGGTAAGTTTAAAGAACCATCACTGTTACATTTGACTGGAACCACTTTTAAACCAGCCATTGCAGCTGATGCAGGATTGGTACCATGGGCACTAACTGGAATCAAACAGATATCTCTATGAGCTTGACCATTTTTCTCAAAATATTGTTTAATGACACTTAAACCAGTATATTCACCTTGAGCACCAGAATTTGGTTGTAAAGTTGTAGCATCGAAACCTGTAATATCAGCCAAATCTTTTTCCAATTCTTCAATCAACTCTCTGTAACCAGCAGCTTGGTCTACTGGGGCAAAAGGATGGATAGTTCCAAATTCTTTCCAAGTCAATGGAATCATTTCAACTGTGGAGTTCAATTTCATGGTACATGAACCTAATGGAATCATGGAGTTGACCAATGAGATATCCTTTGATTGTAAGCTAAATAAATATCTTAACATTGAAGTTTCAGAATGATGTTTTGAGAATACAGGATTTGTCAAGATTTCATCTTTTCTGGTCCATTCTTCATAGAATTTAGGCAAGTATGAAATATTATCAGCTGAAGTTCTCTTACCAGTGAATAATTCAACTAAATCAACTAAATCTTCTTTTGTAACAGTTTCATCAATTGATAATTGAACAGTGGATTCATTGACTTTGAATAAGTTAATGTTGAATTTTTCGACACCTGTCTTTAGAAGTTCATCTGCTGAGATACCACTTAATTCAATTCCAATGGTGTCAAACCAATTTTCATTCAATAGTTTGTGTTTTGAATTTTCTGAAATTAATTGAGCCAAGAGAGACGTGATTCCAAAAATTCTTGTAGAAATATCTCTTAAGCCATCTTTACCATGATAAACAACATAATTTGAAGCAATATTTGCCAATAAGGCTTGTGCAGTACAAATATTAGATGTAGCTTTCTCTCTCTTGATATGTTGTTCTCTAGTTTGCAAAGCTAATCTTAAAGCTTGATTCCCCAATCTATCTTTAGAGACACCAACTAATCTACCTGGCATTTTTCTTTGTAATTTTTCAGTAACGGCAAAGAAAGCAGCGTGTGGACCACCATAACCTTGTGGAACACCAAATCTTTGTGAAGAACCCAAGACAATATCAGCGCCAAAAGATGATGGTGGGTGTAATAAAGTCAAAGCCATCAAATCTGTGGCAACAGAAAATAAACCTTTTGCTGAATGGACAATTTGAGAAATTTCTTCGAAATTCTTGATTGAACCAATGGAACCATCAGTGGCTGGGTACTGGATAATAGCACCACATAATTTTGATTCATTTTCTTTCAAAAATTGTAAACCTTCTTTTGTTGACAAATCTGTGATAACAAGTTCAATTGCTTGAGTCTTGGCTCTACTTTGAATAACAGCTATTGTTTGTTCGTGTAATTTACTATCAACAAAGAATTTCGGTTTCTTACCTTTCAAAGATGTATAACTCATAATCATGGCTTCAGCTGCAGCTGAACCTTCATCTAACAATGAAGCATTGGCTACAGGTAAACCTGTTAAATCACATACCACAGTTTGGAAGTTCAACAAACTTTGAAGTCTTCCTTGTGATACTTCTGGTTGATATGGAGTATAAGATGTGTACCATCCTGGATTCTCTAACAAATTTCTTTGAATGACAGGTGGTAATATGGTACCATAGTAGCCTTTACCGATCAAACTCTTCACGGTTTTATTCTTGGAAGCAATGCTATGTAAATTTTCTAACATTTCAGTTTCAGTGAACCCATTTTGAGGTTGAATCTTTAAAGGACGTTGCACTAAGACATTTTCAGGGACAACAGATTTGATAAATTCATCCAAATCTTTATAACCCATCTTAGTCAACATTTCTGAAACATTAGAAGCAGTGGGACCCAAATGACGTCTTGGGAATGTGTCTAAGCCATTAAGTGGTTCTATAGAAGATTCAATTGGGTGGTAGATCTTGTCATATAAGGCAGAGGAAATATCAGCTTTTTCAGGGGAACTGTGCAAATTTCTTAAACCTGGGAAACTTGAAACCACAGACAGCTTATAAACTGGACTAACATTTGCCTTGAGTAAAGAACGCGTTATATTTCTTGTTACTCTTGATCTCATCATTTTCAACAATCTTTATAGTCCTGATCTTTAGGTTAGTTTTCAGAATTTTTTTTTTTTTTTTCTTTCCTTGTGCGTCTGGTAAAAGATCCTTATCAGTGCTTTTATCGTAGACTTGACTGAGAATACTTACTGATTATGATAACAAACAAGTGAATATACCGATAACAATATTAGAAATAATTCGGTAACGAATTTTAAGAGATCAAGAGGTTCTTATAAAGAGTTTTTTGCAGTGGGTAAGTTTTTCCAAACAGAAATTTCGACTCTGGTTTTTTTTTTATTTTTATTTTTCACAGTGCGCAAAGGAAAAAAACGACTTCTCTATATAATTTGACTCTGAAGCGAGTGGGCTTGTGTTTTGACTTTTGATGCGGGCAAAAGACACGAAGGAGTCAAAGACACTACATACACTCTTGTTTTCTTTATAAAATGACTGACTATGATAGTTCCAAACACATTAGATTAGAAAGCAGAAGAAGAAGAAGAAGTAAAAAAAAAAAATAGACCTGTTATATATTTTTATTGAGCAGACACCACTTGAAAACCTTTCCCGGCAACTACACCTATCCATTCACCTGTAGTATCCCATGTGACATTATTGATCTCCGATTCATCACTGTAACTCATCACTGGTAAATCATCCAGAGAATTGTTGTTTGTTGAATGATGTACTGGTTTACCATTGTTCGAATGTGTACTGTTATTAATATTATTATTCATTTTGGGTTTAGTATTTTCTAGATCATTGAGATCATATACGAAAGCTTGACAATCATCAGCTCCACTTAACAAATAATTTTTTGTCGGATGCCATGCGATGGAATTAACTGGAGCAGAATGATGATCCAAAATCTTGATGGGTATTCCAGGGTATCTCAAGTCCAATACAAGAATCTTATTACTATTGGATTCAATGGCAGCAACATGATTAACATTTGTATTTGATGCTGCCAATTTCAACAATGGTTGCGGTCTCATATAAGTCGAAGTCGTTGTTGTTGCTGCTGATGACGAATTTGTGATGTTCAATTGAGGTTCATAGACAATTGTTGAATGTTCCAAAGATCTCAAATCAAAGACTCTTATCGATCCATCATTACCACAACTACTGAAAAGATGTTTCGAACCGTGCAAAAATTTGACATCAAACACTTCACTATCATGAGCAATTAATTGAGTCTTTGCCATACTTGAACTTCCTCTGTTTAAATCCCATAGCGTACACGTGGTATCAATACTTCCCGTGATAATTTCACTTGAATCCACTTTATTCCAGTCAAATGATGTCAAAGGTGGTAGTTGGTTGAAATTTTTTGTCCTTGAATTTGTTAATGTCAATCTTTCTTGTAATTTACTCTCCCCCGATAACGGATCTGTCTCCACTTCATAAATTCGAAGACATTCAGAAGACGTGGCAAGCCTTTCTTGATGCAATTTGCCTGTCACCATTGAAGGGTCCCATTGTAAATTTGTCACTGGGTAATTCACATTAACCTCAGACACTTTATAGAAATTGTACCCATTTAAACCTTTCGAAGACGGTACCCCTTCCATCACTATATCATCTTCTTCATTTTGATGTTGATGTCCCGGGTTATTACTATCATAATTTGGGAAACCGTGTAATATTTGTAATTTATTTGTAGAGTCTTCTCTATAAGTAGACACCACAATATTTTGAACATCTACCCCATCCAAATGGGACCAGTCACAATGATTTAAAGGATAATGTGTCTCATAGTACGAGGATCTCTGTTGTAATGGTTGTTGTTGTTGTTGTTGTTGTTGAAGTTGACGTAGCTGGTTGAATTGTTGCTGCTGCTGCTGAGCATAACTCGAATACCCATCACTGAATTGAACTCCATTATTGTAGGTAGAATAAGGTGTGCCAGCAGATATGGAAGACCTCTTAAGTCTCTGCTGCTGCCAATAATGACCATCCATATTTCAAATGTGTGGTGCTAAGAGAGTTAGTTGTCTCACTGTTTTTTTTATTTCTTCGGATTTGGTTTTTGTTTTATTTTTTTTTTTTTTTTTTTTTTTTCCTCTCTTTGTGTCTCCTTTCACTCTTTGAAGAGCAGAGATCATTTTTTTCTTTCTTAAAATTACATAAAAATAATATTAATAAAAAAATTAAGCAAAAGAGTTTGACATATATTACACAGTTCTAATGTCACAATTAGCGAAGAAAAGAGTCTTAAGAGAGATCGCTCATTTGAAGAAAGAATTGCCTGAAAGTACGTACGTATTATGAATGTATTGATAATCGATCCATATTAACTCTAGATGTAGATATAACATTTATTCAACCAGATGATTCGCTAACAACTTTTTATTTTGACATGAAAGTATTGAATAATCCACTTTATCCTGAGAGTGATATTTACAGATTACAATTTGTAATTGATGAAAGTTACCCTTTTGAAAGTCCTCAAGTTCAATTTATTACAGATTCCAATACTAAGAGAATTCCAGTACATCCGCATATTTACAGTAATGGTCATATATGCTTAGATTTACTTGGTGACAAATGGGTCCCTGTGCATAATATCTTGAGTATCAATGTGAGCATTTACAGTTTACTTGTAACAAATACAAGGAATGAAAGACCCCCAGATGATAAGAGTTATATAAAGCATGCTAGTCCAAATCCTAAGAATTCCAATTTTATTTATCATGATGATCATGTTTGATTTTGTTCTTTTGTTTTTGTTGCAAATTATGGGTGTTGCAAAGGGATAGGTTAGGAGTTTGTGTTTCTCACTTGATTTGTTTAATGAATAATTATCCTATCTTTTTCTGTAAAGTCTTGTCAAGGTAAATGACCAACCATTTGTTAAATTCCAATACCAGCCAAGATACAAAGAGAGGCGAAGACAATCATCACTGCCATCTTTCATCTCAATTGTGTAAGAAAAAAAGAAGGAAATTGGAAAAAATTGCTTCTCTTACCCCCCAAATGAAGAATAAGATTTGACATCAATGAACAGTGTAAAGACAATACTGCTGCGGCTGGTTCTGTGCACCACATTCTATCTACTTCGCCTTCATAGATGGGCCATAAGAAGAGATCAAAAAATTTTTTTTTTCCAGTGGATGGTTTGACTAGTGGCTGCATTTAAGCGATCCAAGTCATGGCATTTACTTTCAATTATGATAAAATCTTAGGTGAACAAATTGCGCAGCCAAGGGTGACTAAGTCAAACCACCTACAATTGATACAAATTGACTTGTTTGCCTTTGCAAATAAAACTCCCAGCAACTAGACAGCAAAAAAGCTGGGCAGTCGATAAACACAGCCTTTGTAATTTTTTGCCTCTTTATCTCTTGAGTAACTTTGTTTATTCTTTCAATTGTCGTATGTAGTAAGGGTTTCGGAAATAGCTTAGAAGTTCCCAGATGAAAGAAAGAAACAGAGTAAAATGAGATAATAGGAGCAAAAAAGCAGACCGAGTGTTTATTTGCAATCTGTTTACCCAACAGGGAAATCTCACAGGAGATAAAGACAAAGAAGCCATGTCAAGAATCGGCAAGTAGTAAAATTTACATGCGTAACCTTAGATAGTTTTTCTATCCGGTAGTCGGCCCTTTTTTTTTTTTTTTATGGTTTGATCTATCTTGCAATCAATCACATCTTTAGAGTTTGGATAAAACCATTGAGCAAATGGAATATGAAGCAAGTAATCCGAAAAGCAATCTGTATTAACTAGGCGTATGAAATTGACTTTTAGTCAATAGCCTATAACAGATGAAATAAAGGTCTTTGTCAAAGGGTGCAGCAGACAGAGGAAAAAGAAAATTTTTTTGTAAAAGTGCACAGCCTCCCCCCTTTAACAAGAGGGAAAGAAACAGATACAAATGATAAAGTAAAAATTGCCTTAGACAGGGAGCGGATCTGCTTGTGGATCGACTAGGTTCCAAGACAAAATAAATGCAGACAATAAAGGATTGATTCCTTGACTACTTATACATATCCATCTTCCTGCTTTTAATTTTTTTTTTTTTTGCCTCTCTCTCTCTTTTACGAAGATTTGTGTTTCCCTTTAATCACATTTATCACACATACTGAAGAGATTTGCTTTTACCCTAATTAAACCCTATAATCATACTATTGGAATTAGGTGTATTTACATAAACTTACATGCACATTTTGCCTTTCCAGCTTATATAAACTACGGAAGGAAAAGAGAGAAAAAAAAAATTTAGAGCAAACTGCTTGATCTTTTTTTTTTTTCCTTTGTTTGACTTATCTTTGATTGAATATCCAATTTCAATTTATTCTCAGCATTACAAAGAGAAAGAAGTATATCCATCGTTGTGTTAAGATCGAACAAATTGATCTTTCATAATTATTTCATAAAAAAATATACAAGATGAGTGATCCACCTCAAAGTTTTGATATATCCATTGATGATTTCAAGGACCTTCATGATCCAAAGAGTATAATAAAGTTGAAAGAACTTGGTGGAATCGATAACATTGAAAGAGAACTTAATACTGATAGACATCAAGGTTTAAGTGTCGATGTGCCTGATAAAAATGTGAGGCACAAATTATATGGGGAGAATAGAATACCCACAAAGCCTACAAAGTCTTTTTTGCAAATAGCTTGGGAAGCTTTTAAAGATAAAGTGTTGATCATGCTTTCAGTGGCTGCTGTTATCTCATTAGCTTTAGGTTTGTATGAGACTTTCGGTCAGCCAACCGAGTACGACAGTGAAGGTAAGCCAATGCCTAAAGTTGAATGGGTTGAAGGTGTTGCCATTATGGTTGCCATCATAATCGTTGTTGTTGTTGGTTCAGCAAATGATTACCACAAAGAGAGACAATTTGCAAAGTTGAACTCCAAAAAAGAAGACAGAACCATTATTGTTTATAGAGATGGTGATAAAGAAGTTATCTCAGTTTATGATTTGGTCATTGGTGATGTATTAGCATTAGAAACAGGTGATATTATCCCAGCTGATGCCATATTGACTGAAGGTTCTTGTGAATGTGATGAATCTGCATTAACCGGTGAAACTAACACTATCAAGAAAATGCCTGCTGATGCTGCTTTACAATTATATGACGAGAATTTCGCTGATACTGAACTGGATATAGGTGAAAAAGGTGTTCCAGATCCAATGATGATCAGTGGCTCAAAAGTCTTATCTGGTGTTGGTAAGGCAGTCGTCACAGCTGTCGGACAGAATTCCATGCATGGAAGAACATTAATGTCTTTGAAAGGTGAAACTGAAGAGACTCCGTTGCAAGCAAGATTATCAAATTTGGCTGATGGTATAGCTAAATTTGGGTTCCTTGCTGCATTACTCTTATTTGTTGTCTTATTCATCAGATTCTTATGTTTACTTCCAGAAGGTCACAGATATCATCATTTGCCTCCAAGTCAAAAAGGTACCAAATTCTTAAATATCATCATTACCGCTATCACCATTATTGTTGTTGCTGTTCCTGAAGGTTTACCTTTAGCTGTCACTTTAGCCTTGGCTTTTGCCACAACAAGAATGGCTAAAGATGGTAACTTGGTTAGACATTTAAGAGCTTGTGAGACAATGGGTGGAGCAACTGCAGTTTGCTCAGATAAGACAGGTACTTTAACTGAAAACAAGATGAGAGTTGTTAGAGGTTTATTAGGTGATGAGGAATTTAACAACAATTCCACTTCTTCAACTTCATCTGATGAGATAATTGCTAATAAGGCAATCGACAATGAATTATCTCGTCTGATTGCTGAAAATATCACAATCAACTCTTCTGCATTCGAAAATAAACAAGCTGGTGAAGATGAAATGGATGATGCTGCTTTTGATATCTTGAATCCTCCAACAAGAGAACATTGGTATTCTTTGACAAAGACAAGACAAACGAAATCTCCAATGTTATCTGAGCCTTATGTTGGTAGTAAGACTGAAACTGCATTGTTATTATTATTACAGGATTCTTTCAAGACTTTTGAAACTAAATCATTGGAAAAACTCAGACAAGAAAACAAATCAAGAATTGTTCAAGTCATTCCCTTTGAGAGTTCAAGAAAATGGGGAGGTGTTATTGTCAAGACCCAAAATGGTTATAGATTTTATATCAAAGGTGCTTCTGAATTGGTTTTTTCAAGATGTAATGCCAAATCAACTTCCAATGGTTCAGTTGTTCCAATCACAAAAGATTTAAGATCTCGTTTAGATGACAGAATTGAAGGTTATGCAAATGCCGCATTACGTACCTTATCTATCGCCCATAGAGACTTTGAAAATTTGCAATCTTGGCCACCAAAAGAATTGGTTGGAGAAAATCCATCTGAGGCTGACCCAGTGAAATTGTTTGGAGAAGTTGTTGAAGATGCTGTTGATCAATCTGAATCCAAGACTGGTGTACCACGCATTGTTGTCGAATCAGATGTCAAAATTGATGGTTCAACTGGTTTGATACTTGATGCTTTAGTTGGTATCCAAGACCCTTTGAGAAAAGGTGTCCCAGAAGCTGTTAAGAGTTGTCAAACTGCTGGTGTTACAGTTAGAATGGTTACTGGTGATAACTTGACCACTGCGAGAGCAATTTCATTGGGTTGTAATATCTTAACTGAAGATGATTTAAATGATAGTAGGTCACACATGGAAGGTCCAGTTTTTAGAAAATTATCAGAAGCTGAAAGATTTGATGTGGTTCCTCATTTGAAAGTGCTCGCTAGATCTTCTCCCGATGATAAGAGAATCTTAGTAAAGACTTTAAGAGACATGGGTGAAGTGGTCGCTGTTACCGGTGATGGTACCAACGATGCTCCAGCTTTAAAATTAGGTGATGTTGGATTTTCTATGGGTATTGCTGGTACTGAAGTTGCCAGAGAAGCATCTGATATTATCTTGATGACAGATGATTTCACCGCGATTGTCAATGCTATCAAGTGGGGTAGAACTGTTGCTATATCTATTAGGAAATTCATCCAATTTCAATTGACTGTCAATGTCACTGCTGTTGTATTGACATTTGTCAGTGCTGTTGCATCTAGTGAAGGTAAATCTGTATTGACAGCTGTTCAATTATTGTGGGTCAATTTAATCATGGACACTTTGGCTGCTTTAGCTTTGGCCACCGATAAACCAGATGATAGTTTCTTGAAAATGAAACCTGCAGGTAGAAGTAGACCTTTGATCACTGTTTCAATGTGGAAGATGATTATGGGGCAAGCACTTCTTCAACTTATTATAACTTTTGTATTACATTTTGCCGGAGCTCAAATTTTCTATGGAGTCAAAGATGTCGATGATCATACTTCGACAGAATTAGCTGCCATGACTTTTAATACTTTTGTTTGGCTTCAATTCTTTTGCTTATTCGTTGCTAGAAAATTGGATGAAGGTGATGGCATTACAACTGTCAGAGAAAGAATCAGTTTCAATAATTTGAATTTCTTCCAACATTTGTTCAGAAATATGTATTTCATCAGTATTGCTCTTATCATTGGTGGTTTCCAAGTCTTGATCATGTTTGTTGGTGGAAGTGCTTTTTCAATTGCTAGAAACACTGGTGCTATGTGGGGAACTGCAATTATCTGCGGTTTATTATCAATTCCAGCTGGCTGGCTTATTAGAATTATCCCAGATCACTATGTTGTTAAGTTCTTCCCAACTAGATTCTACAGATTTATGATTGATATCTGCACATTCCGCTTCTTGAGAAGAGGAAGACCTAGAAATCCATCACCAGAAGATGATGTAGAGATGTCACCATTATATGAATTATCACCTTTCCTCAAAGCTAAGGATGAAATAATTCATTGGAAAGAGGACAATTCTGGAGGTTATCATCCTTTGAAACTGTACCGTGATTGGAGATCCAGATCTTCATCTTCAATAAATAGTAGCAATGTATCAACATTAGTCGAAAATCAAGGTACAGGAAACAGTCATAATTATGAAGATGAAAATGGAAGACTTGGAATCTCGGCATTAGCAATGGTCCCAGCTGTTGTTGGTGGTGCTGTTGGTGGATGGCATGTTAATGCTTCAAAAAGTAATAATAGCCATGAATCCACTAATAAAAACAACGTTTAAACCAATTTTTGATTTTTTTTGAAATTTATTTTGCTCATCTGTTGTTGGTTTTTGTTTTCTAACATAATTGTATTTTTACATTTTTGGGAGAAGATTAGGGGGGTTATTTACTGAACTTGCTTTTCCATCGCTTATCTTAATTTTTTTTTCATAAATACTGTGTGCATTTTTATTATATGTTTGATTAAGATAACAATCAATCTAAAAGAACTTTTAACATAATTTTGAATATAATAACTAATTTCTTTCATTTCATTCTATTTTAAAATTGTCTCTCTTCTCCTTAATATTACTCACAAATAATGAATAAACATTGTAAAATCTCGGAAGATTTTTGAAAAGTGGCAACAAACTAATCAAATTATCGATTTTTTTCATAATATGTTTCACCTCATCATCTTTTGTTTTCAATTCTTCATCTATAGCACCTTCCAACAAATAAATGGATTTAGTAAAAGTTTCCACATCAACACTTATCTTCTGCAGCTGCTTGCTACTCGTTCGTGCAACCATATTATCATCATTGTCTTCTAGTTGAGATGTAGTGGCAACCAGTTTAGCTGTTTCAAAAATTTTCAAAACCAGTAACATTCGCAGTTTAATCTGTTTTAAATTAGTCAATTTATGTAACACATCTTGATCATTATCCAGAGTCTCTATTTCTGTGATCTCTTTATTATAGGTAGCAATATCATCATGAAGTAAATTGATGTGACTTGTCAAATTTTCAAGGTAGTATTCTAACCTTGTGGTATTAGAGTTCCCTTCTTCTTCAAGAGTATTTTCAAAAGATATGACAGCCGATGAATTTTCAAGTTTCTTTATACGATTTTCAAGATCCCCTGTAAGTTCCTTTGTATAATAATCCAAATGTGCTAATAAACTAGAACATTTAGATTGTAAAAGTTGCAATGTCCCTACTGAATCCAATTTGGACCGTATCTGATATCTATTTAAAGGAGTCTTCGAAGAAGACGAGCTCAAAGTGGAATCAAACAATGCATCCAAGTACGCATGAGGTACAAAATCATCATTGAAAAACATTGATAAGGCATCTGATTCTGTTGATTCATTCTCTGTGGTTGTCATCTTGATTTCCTTTGTATATCTTCTAAACTTAACAACGATTCTTTGTTATTTTTTTCTCTCTTATTTTCATTTTTTGCTTTAAGAGCTTGAAAAATAGACATAATAAGGAATTACTCAATTAGGCAGTCCGCACACCCAACGCCAAAATACTTTTGTTTTGTTTTTTTTTTTTTTTTTCAAAAAGGACGCGACGAAATGTTTTTTTATAAGAAAAAAGATTCAATAGATTGCCACTTACTTAGTCTCTTTACATACAAGTCAAGTTCATCTAATCAATATGACTGCACAAATCACAGAAAGAGCCTTACTTGGTTTGTTCAGTAAAAACAGAACCATCAAAGAAAATGAACCAATCACTGTTCAAGTTACCAACATAAAAGCAATTCCAAATGATCAAGGGAAAAGATTGAGATTAATTTTATCAGATGGATATTACACTGTTCATGGTGTTATGAGACCAGAATTTGTCGATGCTGCTGAACAGCAAGGTTTGAAGAGAACTAGTGTTATTACTTTACTACAATATGAGGGAGAAAGAATGAGTAACAACAGAAGAGTCTTGCTTATCAGTGAAATTAAAGTTATCGAAGAAACTGCTTCAAGATATGGTACTCAATCTCCTACCAACATTGACGATTATTTCAATAGTCATCCAGAAGAAGATCTCTTTTCCGAATCCACTCGTGTTGAAAGTCCAGCTCCTCAACAACAACAACAACTGCAGCCACAAGCAGCAGTTTCAGCCCCTTCCAAACCTAAGGAACGTGCTAATCTTTATGCCATTGATCAATTATCTCCATATCAAAATAATTGGACTATTAAAGCCAGAGTTTCCTACAAATCAGACGTTAGAACTTGGTCCAATCAAAGAGGTGAAGGAAAATTGTTCAATATCAATTTATTAGATGAAACTAATGAAATAAGAGCAACAGCTTTCAATGATGTCGCTGATAAGTTTTATGACTTATTGCAAGAAGGTAAGGTTTATTATGTTTCAAGAGCTAGAATACAACAAGCAAAACCACAATTCTCAAACTTGAGTCATCCATACGAATTGCAATTGGATAGAGACACTGAAATTGAAGAGTGTGCAGATGCAGCTGATGTTCCAAAATTAAATTTCAATTTCGTCAAGTTGAATAAGATTCAAGATCTGGATACAAACTCAATTGTTGATGTTGTTGGTGTCTTGAAAGAAGTCAATCCAGCTTTCCAAATTGTTGCTAAATCCACTGGAAGACCATTTGATAGACGTGACATTACCATTGTTGATGAATCACAATTTGCTATCACTGTTGGTTTGTGGAATAAGAGTGCTTTGGATTTCAGCTTACCAGAAGGTACCATTGTTGCTGTCAAAGGTGCTAAAGTTCAAGATTTTGGTGGTAGAAGTTTGTCTTTGACTCAATCAGCTACAATTGTTCCAAATCCTGATATTCCAGAAGCATTCCAATTGAAAGGCTGGTATGATAAACAAGGTATTCATGAGCAATTTAAATCTTTGAAAGTGGAATCTGGAGCAGCTTCAGGTGGTATTAATTTGAAAGAAAGAAAAACCATTATTGAAGTCCAGAATGAGAATTTAGGTATGAATGATAAACCTGATTATTTCTCAGTTAAAGGTACTATAAACTATATCAGAACTGAAAATTTCAGTTATCCTGCTTGTCAAACTGAAGGTTGTAATAGAAAAGTCATTGAACAACCGGATGGCACATGGCGTTGTGAGAAAGATGATAAGAATTTCGAGTCACCAAATCATAGATATATCTTAACATTAAGTATCATTGATCTGACTGGTCAATTATGGTTAACCTTGTTCAACAATGAAGTTGAAAAATTATTAGACGGTACAACGGCAAATGATATTTTTGCCAGTGGTAAAAATAGTGCCTCTTATTTCCAACCATTGCAAATGAACGAATATAATTTCAGAGTTAGAGCAAGACAAGATAATTACAATGGTAACGTTAGAATCAGATATCAAGCTGTTGGTTTAGAGAAGATTGATTATAACGAAGAAATAAATGTCTTGACAGAGAAGTTGAATGTTATATTACCATGAATTAGTTATTCTTGATGAATGATCCACTGTTTTTTTTTGTTTAATATATATATGTCGTGCCTACTTTTTTTTCTTTTCTTTCAATATACATATGACTTGACCAATTTGAAGAATCCATGTATTAATAATTCGTTAATCCATTAGCTTCTAACCAAAATCCTTTCACCACTTCCATAAATTGATGTCCTTTTCCTCTTGTTGCCATTAATTTCTTGACAAATAAGTCTGGCCTGTTTAATGGTTTCAAGTTTTGCAGTTCTCGCAATTTGGATATCTCTTGGAAAGACAAGTTAAACCAAGTATTGGATTGCAAAGGATACTTAACAACAAGAAATTTAAGCACTTCTTGGTAATACTCAATATTAGACCTCAGTGAGACCAAGAGACTTTCTAATGTATTATGTGATAATATCAGACCTAAATTCTGGTCAATAAACAAATGCGAAATATGATCATGATCTCTCTTATCACCTTTTTTCAAGACAATAACTCTTGACCAAAATCTAGATGATGCTTTCAAGATAAATTTTTCCTTTGTCTTTATTCCATCAAGACATAAATCCAATATCTTTGGGAATTCTTCATTGAAAATAACAAGACTTGGCTTCTTCTCCACAATTATACCCATCATAGATATAGAAGACTCCATTAAGTCAGGGTCAGACTTAATAACATCAACAGCTTGAAACAATATCACATTCAATGCTTGGTAAATTAGTTCATCGGATAATTTCATATAATTAGCGCAGACCAATGACTCCAACAATTGGAATAAGTTTGGCAATGCATCCTGGCTACAACGTGGGAATTTTGAAACAACAAATTTAACAATGTCATCACTTTTTATCACAAATGGGCCCTCAGTAGACTCTGTTAATCCTTTTTTCAAAATCAGACAGCATTTGTCGAGAATTTCTGAATTTGATAACAACAACGGCTGAGAATCACTTAAAGAGGCTTTACTGATGATTGATAGAATGGAATTGTGAATTCCAAACGGATCGCGTGACCAATAATCATTCATCTTGGAAGTCTCTTCTGGAGTATAAAACTCTTCGATATCATCTGGCAGTTGCATACCTTTCCCAACTTCACTGACACAGTTCAATAATGAAATCAAATATTCAAGATGCTGTGCAATATTTTCACTTGCAACTATGGTTTCAATTCTCAGATCAAATATCTTCAACAAAATACTCAAATTGTTTCCTTGGATCTCTGGATCCTTCGTTCCTTGTATTATAGAAGCATAGGAATTAGTAATTCTTTCTCTAACGATATTATCCACATTTTCATTATTGATCATTTCCATAAGAATGTTTTCAAAATTTGGCAAATAACTAACTAAGGACAGACGGCAGTCATCTGAAATCTTGGCAATAGCTTTCGAAGAAGATAATCTATATGATGGTGATTGAATTATACAATTGAATAGGAAATCCAATATCGATGGGATATATTGTAATCCAATTTCATTCTTGTAAAAAAAATCGATCCCCGATAAAAATTGAATCAGAGTGTTGATAGAATATGTAACACCTTCTCTGTTTATCTGTGATATCAACAATTGAAGTAGCTGGTTATCTAGCAAATTGCACAAACATTGCAATATTTCCGGATTTATGTTATTCTCCGTGAAGTTCATTGAAATCGCATTTAAAACATACAATGATGCTTCTATACTTTCAAGACTTTCATCATTCTTGAAATTGGATATTCTCGCAATTGTATCATCTAGTGATGCTTTATACCAGTGAAACTTCACTATTGGGTACACAAGATCGAAAAAATCTGCCACATCTCTTCTATATGATAAAAATTGAGTTCTATAACTTGTAAAATCATGTTTAGGGATATGGATTTTTTTCCAGTAAATGTAGCAGATATTGCTAAACAAGTCAGTAGCTTTTTGATTTAGCTGCAGAATTTTGTTTTCGTCATTTTTCAATATTGTTGCTAGTCTCTCTTCATCATCAATATAAGCCTCACCCAATTCTGACCAAAACTCTAGAAAGTCTTTTGAAATCAATTCTTCATCAATAGGAGCAGCTGGAAAATCTGTCAAACTCATCAAGAATTCAAATTTAGTAGCAGTATCAGAGTTCAATAGAGATGTTGCAAAATATATAACATCAGTTTCTAAGTAGGTTGTGACTAATCTTGAGAAACAATTGATGCTATCAAAATCATCGTTCTCTTTTGAATTATTAATGAAATCGATTGACCAAGTACTGAAAATGATAGAATCGATTTTCGTTTTCAAAATTTTGTTGAAAAATGCTGGTTTTGTCTCCAAAGTTTCAACAGTAACTTCCATAGCCCTCGAAGATATGGAGTTATCCTTGTGAACAACTAGATCTAATAACTGACTCAAACATGAGTGTAAGTCATACCTTTCCAGAGACTTGTACTCTGCAGTCGATACATATTGGATCCAGCTGTTTAAGCATTCCAATGATTGTATAAATAAGTTGTTGGAGAAAAGTAAATGAGACGTTAAAGGGAATAAATTGTCATGAACAATTTTGAAAAAATCTGTATTTGTTGAAGGTGTCTCTTTCCTCAAAGCCTCTTCGACAATAATTTGAGAGAACAAAATTATCACTTCTATAAATCCTTCACTTATTTGTGGGAATTCTTGGCTAGTGGTCACTATAACGGGAGAACCATTGTTCAAGGAAATGGCAATGCTTGTCAAAGGATACTGCCAATTTTCAAAGAAGAAATTGAACATCAATGCCAAGTTGGACAAAAGCTTTCTAACCAAGAAAGCCATGTTACCTCTAGGGTGTCGTATGCTATTAACAGTATGACCTAGTAATTCATTAATGATCTGTGCAGCTCTTTCTTGTGTTAATTCATTAACGTGAGTATTGATATTAACTGTATAAGTCAAGGCACCAAAGAAATTACAATTCAAAGATGAATCCACTGACAATAACAGGTTCGCTATGTCCCATCCTATTGGTGACTTTTGTAAAATTTGCAACTCCTTTTGGATCTGTAGCACTTGTTGAGGATCTTTTGAAGAATATAATGATTCTACTAGCTGTTAAAGAAAACTTTTTGTTAGTGACCGCAAAAACCATGGCAAAACATAAGGGATACATACATGAACAACATGAGTTAAATCTAAAGAATCTAAAGAAGAAGAGTTCATTGGTCTTATTTGTAAGATGCAGTTTTGTTATGTCTGTTTATTTTTTTTTTGTTTTTTACAGAATTTCTCTTAAGAAAACAGATGCAGACAAGAAATTTTTTTGTTTTCAACAGTTGAAGAGATGAAGCAACTACAATAGTGGGATTTATTTTTATTTAGATATATTCAAATAACTATATATAACTAAAAAGAATTAAAATGTAAGTAAAACAAGGACAACAATAACAAATAAATAACTTGTTAAGGAGCTTATTTCTTAGCAGCTTTAACGGCAGCCTTGGTGACCTTACCAGCCTTGTCTGATTTTTCGACAAATTTGACGACACCAACAGCAACGGTTTGTCTCATATCTCTGACAGCGAATCTACCTAATGGTGGGTAGTCGGAGAAAGCTTCAACACACATTGGTTTGGTTGGAATCATCTTGACGATAGCAGCATCACCTGATTTGACGAATTTTGGATTTTCTTCCAATTTCTTACCAGTTCTTCTGTCAATCTTTTCGATTAAAGTGTCAAACTTACAAGCAATGTGGGCAGTGTGACAATCCAAGACTGGAGAGTAACCTGATGAGATTTGACCTGGATGGTTTAAGATAATGACTTGAGCATTGAATGAATCACAACCTTTTGGTGGATCGTTCTTTGAGTCACCACAGACGTTACCTCTTCTGATTTCCTTGACTGAAACGTTCTTAACGTTGAAACCGACATTGTCACCTGGTAAACCTTCGGTTAATTGTTCGTGGTGCATTTCAACGGATTTGACTTCAGTGGTGACACCAGCTGGGGCAAAAGTGACAACCATACCGGCTTTGATAACACCGGTTTCAACTCTACCGACTGGCACAGTACCAATACCACCAATCTTGTAAACATCTTGTAATGGTAATCTTAATGGTTTGTCAGTTGGTCTTGATGGTGGTTCAATAGCATCAATGGCTTCTAATAAGGTCTTACCCTTAACAGCTGAACCTTTAACTTCCTTGGTCCAACCTTTGTACCATGGACAGTTTGATGATGGTTCAATCATGTTGTCACCGTTCCAACCTGAGATTGGGACGAATGGAACAGTCTTTGGGTTGTAACCAACCTTCTTGATGAAATTTTGAGTTTCCTTGACAATTTCTTCAAATCTTTGTTCAGACCATTTGACAGAGTCCATCTTGTTGATGGCAACAATCAATTGTCTAACACCCAAGGTGAAAGCCAATAAAGCGTGTTCTCTGGTTTGACCATCCTTTGAGATACCAGCTTCGAATTCACCGATACCACCAGCAATGATTAAAATAGCACAATCAGCTTGGGAAGTACCAGTAATCATATTCTTGATGAAATCTCTGTGACCTGGAGCATCAATAACAGTGACGTGGTATTTTGGAGTTTCGAATTTCCATAAAGCGATATCAATGGTGATACCTCTTTCTCTTTCAGCCTTTAACTTATCTAAGACCCAAGCGTACTTGAATGAACCTTTACCTAATTCGGCAGCTTCTTTTTCAAACTTTTCAATGGTTCTCTTATCGATACCACCACATTTGAAAATCAAATGACCGGTGGTGGTTGATTTACCTGAATCGACGTGACCAATGACGACGACGTTAACGTGAGACTTTTCTTTACCCATTTTTAATTAATTTAATATACTAAACTCAGATGGAAATGCTTGATTTCTGGTGTGAGACGACAAAGTAAGAAAATTTTTAAAAAAAAAAAAAAAAAATTAAGTGGCAACATTAAACTCTTTTATATGGGAAAAAAAAAAAAGTGAAAAATTTTTTTTTCCTCTGCTTTTTTTTTTTTTTTTTTTTTTTTTTGTTTTGTGAGATGCTTCAGTTTGAGCCGCAAAAGAGTGGAATTGCTTTTTTTCCTAGCGTAAATTGTGAATATTATGGGCGTAAATTGCATCACTGGAGATACGATACGGCAGGGTAACCGCTGCTCTTCACAGGTAAACTAACCATGCTCTTCTACTGATGGCCACTCTCTCTATGCCACGAGATATATTAGTATTTAATCAATTGGCACAGGAGATGAGTAATTGAGGGGATTATAATTGGTGAGTCAAATCTGTACTAGTTGCTAAATAACTAATTTAATAGTTAATTTTTTGTGACTGATTTTGTCTATCAGATGAGGTTTTTTTTTTTTTTTTTTTTATCTCATCTCTCCCCATATATAGCTTGCTTTGCTTGTTGAAGTGTCAATGATCTTCCTTATCTGAATTATTAACTACTCAATCCGCTCTATCCTAATAGTGACTCATAAACATTTGCGGTTGTATCACAATTCCTTAGATTTCAATTGATCTTGTTATTACAACATTATCAGACAACTTTTTCGAGATATTTGATATGTAAACCACGACTGCTGTCCCCTTTCTCGCACGTAGACTGATGAAGCGTTTAGTGGATGTTCACTTCCACAACCATTTCACGAATATTATGTAATTCAATACAAGTGTTCTCTCCCAGCATCTTTAGTTTACAATGTCAAAGGACAAGAATCAATCATATAAGAATCCATCTGAAATAATGATAGGTGGTATTGATCCTAACTGTTCACTTGGATCCCTTATAGCTGCAATCCCAGATAATATATCTTTACTCCAAGATGATGACGACGATGACTCTGTCTCAGAAAACAATACAATTGAGTTATTCTTGAAATTTCAAGATCAAGTGGAAGAAGAAGATGTTGAACAACAAGAAGCTGGAAATAGTACCACCCCTACATTGGAAAACTCGAGCCACCAATCAGGCGCTGTAAATTCCCGTTTTGTTAGTACAAATGAGCGGGATAGTAGAGATCTATTGGTTGGGGTTGAGTCCCATAAGAGACTCTCTCGTTCAAGTAACCTGAGTATAAGAGAAATACTCCGAGAATCAATGAATCACAAACAGAGCAATGAAAAGGAGACATCAACTCCCGAGTTGAGAAGTATGTAATGACCCTATTACCAGAAGCCAGGGGGAATACTAATAAAGCTTAGAGCTTGAAATATCTGTTTTTGAACCAAATCATACACCTGAATTATCAGATGTGCCAGTTATAAATCTACTGGAAAATAAAGTACATGAGAATAGAAATTCAAGATTTTGGAATAGAGATCTGGATATAAAGCATAGGTCATTTAGAACTGTTATTAGAGAGAGGTGCTCAAATATTTACAAGATTTTCCATATACTGGAAACAAGCACCAGGTCCTGCGGTGAAGGGCACCAGTTTGGTGATTGCGAAGATTGTTCTTACATTGTTGGATCTGCCAAATCAAGTGCCTCTTTGAAATTTGCAAGTTCACCCACGTATTTACTTAACAATTATATGGCAGACACAAAGATGGATTTTAATGATGAAATTATACAGTTATTGATGAACAATCCTTCCTGAGCTCTTTTATTTTTTTCTTATATCTACCAATATGAATTGATTCATGCAAATTATGGATCCAAATCTCATGTAAAGGTTCGAATTGATTTTTAAATTTTGTGAAAAAAGTGGTTTCCCCTTCTGATTCTCTAATCTTATGAGCTAGAAGCACAATCGTGTTTTTAGAAGATTCTCTTTCAATAACGTTAATCAAAGCATCATAATAAGATGGGTTATATGTACAATCAGTGATAATGATTGAATCCCAATCATTAGACACAAGGTCACTTTTGTCTTTTGTTTCCCATTCCAAAGTACCAAATTTGGCATTAGAATTGTTCAATTTAATATTTTGTTCGCAGATTTCTTCAGCATCCGATAAATCTGTAGCCCATATCGTTGCATCTCGAACAATTTTTGATAAGGCAATGGAAATAATGCCAACGCCTGTACCTAATTCCAAAATATTGCTATTGCGAGGTAGTTCTTTCAGTTGTTCAAGTATCAAAGGTAAAATATTCATCGTATGAACACCAGCATTCCATAAATGTCTCGCTATACCATTGCTTAATTCTTCGACAATCAACAACTCAGGTATGGAATATTGATATTTGTAATCATTGTGATGTGATATGTATATATCGTTCGATGTTGCAAGCGATCTGATACAATACCTTTCTGCAGTGATCAAATTTCGTGACGAAATTTCATATGTACAAGGTATTTCAAAAGGCAGACTCATGACATTGAGAAATTGGAATGATTTTGACTGCAATATAGTGTCCAGATCCGGGGATACAGCATTTTTGAACTGCTCTTGTGAATTTTTTATGGCATCTTCCAACGTTGTACCAAGCTCGTCAATTACTGTGTCTGGAGATACTACTTCGATTTTCATTATTGCGAAAACTTTAGTGTGCTGCTTATTCATGATGTGTGCAATTTTTGCAACGGGGACAGAAATAGTCACTGGGAGTGATCTAGCACCCAGTGACCATGAAAATTCATCTTCCACTAAATTTAACGATAAATTCATATCAAGAATTGGTGGGCTTGTGTCCTTGCAAGTTCCCAAGTAAATGGAACATTTTAATTTCAGGTTTCCATAAAAAAACAATTCCCCAAGGTCATTTGAAATGGTTACCACTGAATGGAAATTGGCAATGTGAGATGATGAAATCTGTTTCACAAGAGAAAAAGTCTTCAAATCAGCAGCAGCAGCAGCAGGTTTAACGATCTTCAGTTTTTTTACTTTCTTTGCTTTTTCTAGTTGGCCATTGGAGTAGCTAAGTGAAGGTGCCTTTAAGAACCTAACATGGTACATTTAGAACACTTTCAGGTAAAGAGATTTATTCGATGGGCCGTTTTTCATTTTTTTAATTTTTCATTTTTTGCAGTATTTCTTTTTTTCAGATGTTTGATTATGAGAGAGACTGACAAAGTTAAGGAATACAAAGTAAAGATTAAGAATGTATCAGACTTCAGGTCATCACCATTTCATGGATCTACCAAAATAGGGACCTCGAACAGCAATGGTTTTAGAGCTGAATAGGAGCAGGATTTATGGTCCAAGACTCCCACTATAATAGATTTTATCTTTGAATTGTACAAGAAGATCGCAATTGATGGAAGCATTGGAAGACAATGAAATGGACTTCGATAAGAAGCCCAAAGTCATCCCAAGTTCTCTGAATGTTACTGAAATCTTTCTCGAATTCATCATGTTTAATATAATAAAAGAGTTTAGAGAAAAATTTTTTTTTCTCTCTTTTTTATACTGAGAAATATTTTGAGTGAAATATACACGATCTGTTTTGTTCCAGCAGAGAAAAAAAAAATTAAAACAGAATTAAAAAAAGAATCACAAAGTTAATTTAATTGGTTTTGCTGATATATTCACTTATATTGGTACTAGTTTAGTTTGTGTATTGTATTGACATGTCTGAGTTACAGAAATCATTGAGTCAATTTAAGCAGAAGATCAGAAGATCTGATTTGCCATCTCAAAGAAGAGTGGTGAATACATCTGTCAATAATAGACCAAGAGAAAATAAAGTGTCACCGATAAAGCAACATCAGGATTCTTTGAAAAGACACCGTGATGATGACACAGATGTCTACAAGAATCAGAAATCGACAATACACATATCAGGCTCTCATTTGTCCACGCAGTTACATTTGGCTGTCGAATTTATTAAGAACCAAGATAGACCAGTGAGTGTTGCCACTTTGGAAAACTATTTATCTGAGGGAGTTACCAGAAATTTGCTCCCATTGTTGAGCACCATTAACAGAATTAGATATGATCCAAAGGCACAAGTGTTGGAATACGTCTCCTTCCATAATATAAAGTCAGCTGCCGATTTATTGGAGTATTTAAGATCACAACCTACTTTCAAAGGGACTCTTGTCAAAGACTTGAAAGATGGCTGGAACGGGTGTCTAGATGCCATCAACGAATTGGAGAAGCAAAACAAGATCATTGTCTTGAGGACCAAGAAAGAGAACTCCCCGAGATATGTATGGCCAAATCTTGGCGGTGATGTCAATGGGATTGAAGACGAGTTCGTCAACATGTGGGCCAAAATCAAATTGCCTGAAGGAGATGACTTGCAAATGAAACTTACTGAAAATGGATTGAAACCAACTAGTTTGGACCCTTCCAAATTACAAAAAGCAGCTCCTGTATCTGAACCGAAGAAGAAAAAACCAAGAAGAGGAAAGATCACAAATCAACATTTGAAAGGAATATTAAAAGACTACAGTGTTATGTAATATAAACAAAACTAAGAGAAAGAAAGGTAAAGGTTATTTATTTTCACACATTAATTTGCATAATTTTTTTTTTTTGTATTTTTTTTTTTTTCGAAACTTTGAAAATTGAAAAATAGTATAGAAAAAGTAAGACGTTATATAGAAAAATATATATCTTATTGTATTCGAATCAGACGCGTCAATGAACTATAAGAGAGTATCATTTTTGGCCATTGGCCTTCTGTTCCATTTATTCTATCTTTGGTCTATATTTGATATATACTTCGTGTCACCGTTGGTGCATGGAATGGCTCAAATAAGGTCCACCTCATCACCACCAGCTAAGAGATTATTTTTAATTGTTGGAGATGGATTGAGAGCAGATACCACATTTGATAAAGTCACACACCCAACTACAGGGAAGGAGGAATATTTGGCACCTTTTATAAGGAATATTGTGTTAAATGAAGGTACTTATGGTGTATCGCATACAAGAATGCCAACAGAATCAAGACCGGGGCACGTTGCAATGATTGCAGGTTTTTACGAAGATGTCAGTGCAGTTACCAAAGGTTGGAAGGAGAATCCAGTTGACTTCGATAGCACCTTAAATCAATCAGTACATACGTATTCTTTTGGTTCTCCAGATATTTTGCCAATGTTTGCAGATGGTGCGAGTGATGCCAGTAGAATTGATACATGGATGTATGGACATGAATTTGAAGATTTCAGTAAATCATCCATTGAATTGGATAAATATGTGTTTGATCATTTGGACCAGTTGTTTGCAGATTCTAAAAGCAACTCCACCTTACATGAACAAATTCACCAAGATGGTAACATTTTCTTCTTACATTTATTGGGAATGGATACGGCAGGTCATAGTTATAGACCTTATTCAGCTGAGTATTATGACAATTTGAAATACATTGATGAACAGTTGACTAGACTTATTCCAGAAATTCATAAATTCTTTGGTGACGATGATACAGCTTTTGTCTTCACAGCAGATCATGGGATGAGTGCTTTTGGCTCTCATGGAGATGGTCATCCAAATAACACCAGAACACCATTGGTATGCTGGGGTGCAGGTATTAATAAACCTGTAAAGCTTCAAGAATCAGCCTATGATGACTATACAAAAGGTTGGGAGTTCCACAATATTAAGAGAAACGACGTCAACCAAGCAGATATCGCATCTTTGATGTCCTACTTGGTGGGTATCAACTACGCTGCGAACTCTGTTGGCGAGTTGCCTTTGGCATACATTGATGCCTCGGAAGAGCAAAAACTAAAAGCTTTGTATGCAAATGCTAAAACGATTTTAGAACAGTATTACGTCAAGGAGCAAGAGTTAAAAGATACACAATTTAACTTCAAACCTTTTGAACCTTTTGAAATCAACACTATTGAGTCTTATAAATACAAGATCGAGACACTTATCAAGCTTGTTGAAGATGGCAAAGAAGAATATGAGCAGCAAGCGATTGAGTTGGTTGAAGAATTGATGAAAACGACATTGAATGGATTGGACTATTTGACCAAATACAATTGGTTATTGCTAAGAACAATCGTCACATTTGGATTCCTTGGTTGGATCATTTACTCATTCATCAATTTCTTGGAATTATTTATCTTGGGAAGACAAAATGATCAATCGAAATCAGGTGTCTTGAGTTACTTGTTCTTTGCCAGTTTGACAATCACCATGAATTATATCTTGTTTTACCAAAAATCTCCTTTCAACTATTACGTTTACTTATGGTTCCCATTGTTTTTTTTCCAAAGAATAACTTCCAACTATTCCAAATTGAAAAAAGGGATTTCGTTGTTGTTTGAAGAAATTTCTATCTTTGGCAGAGTTTTCACTTTGATCTCCATATTATGTATCTATGAGGCTATAGTTTACGGTTTCTTCGATAGAATCATCTTCACGGTGTTGTTCATCTTGTTGGGTTTCTATCCTATCATGTTTTTAAGAAAACAAGTGACTTTTTTGCAAATATTAATATGGTTTATTACATGTTTAATAATGAGTACTTTTACTACATTTGATGCCGTTAAAGTTGAATCTTTGACACAAATTAACATTGGAGCTCTGATGATGCTTGCTATATCGTTGATTGGTTTTATAAGATTACGTTCCAAATTAAACTGGCAACTGAAAAAATTCATCTCTTTCCAAATCATCTTATTAATCACTTCAATTCTGACAACAAATAGTGCCGTTATCTCGTTGCAAGCCAAACAAGGTTTACCTCCAGTGACACAATTCATGAATCGGGCACTTTTACTGGTTTCCACAATCGTTATGCCAGCCATACAATATACCAAAATTGAATTATCTCACCATTATAAAGTCAAGATGTTAGTTATCTTTTTAACATTTGCCCCATATTTCAATATTCTCACTATTTCATTTGAAAACATTTTTTATGCAACTTTCAGTTTATTACTTTATCAACTCATCCATTTAGAGAAACCAGGAGGAGGTAATTTACAATTAATCAGAGTTAGTACCATTAGTTTCTTCCTCTTAGAAGTTTGCTTTTTCGGAACTGGTAATATATCATCGATCAGTGCATTTTCATTAGATAGTGTTTACAGACTAGTTCCGATTTTCTCACCTTTTATTATGGGTGCATTGTTAATGGTTAAATTGATTATCCCCTATTTGTTATTAAGTATCGAATTGGGTGTCATGAACGAAAATTTGAAATTGGGACAATATGCAATTAGTTCTTTACTTATAAGTACCAATGAAATTCTCAGTTTGAATTTCTTCTATTTGGTCAAGACTTCGGGAAGTTGGTTAGACATTGGTGTTACAATCTCCAACTTTGTCATTGGTGTTTTATCGTCTCTTTTCGTGATTATCATTGAAGTCTTGTCAACAAAAATTTTAGGACAAGTTGAAGTTGACCATGAAATTAAAGATGATAAAAAGACTAAATAAAAAGTTTTACATAGATACATAGATTTTTAAAAAAAACTCACAGCAAATTATCTTAAATATATATCTATATCAGTTTAGTCAGAAAAATCACCGTCATCTTCATCATCAAACAGACTTTCACTCTCATCATCGTCTATAAAAGAATCCTCATCATCAGATAACTCAACCACTGCCAGTTTCTTGGCCAGTGGTTTTCTGGCCCTCTTAGGTGCTGGGTTTATCGTTTCAATATCACTGTCATCTAATTCTGATAATATTGAAGTTGTTTTCTTCTTCGGTGCCAGTTTTGGTTTGGCTTTTGCCTTTGATGGTGCTGGAATAGCATCATCGTCTGAATCATCCAAGACTATTTTTTTCTTAGGCTTAACAATTGTTTTCTTTATAGGTTTTGGCTTGTCATCATCACTGTCACTGAAATCGAAAATTGAAGATTTCTTGGCCAATACTGAAGCTGCATCTTGTAACGATCTATTCGCAGCTGACTCCTCCTCATCTTCACTCAAAACTTTTGGAACTGTAGGTTTTATGTCTTTAAAATCGTCATCGTCATCAGAATCAAGACTGAAGATACTCTTTGGCAGTGGTTTTGAAGATGCAGGAGACAGACTAAACCTAGAATTAGCTGAACCGAAAACAGTTGGAAATTTAGGTTTCTCTTCTTCAGTTTTCACAACTGTTATAGGCAATTTGGACTGCTGTGGTTGTTTCTTCACCTTGGTTGCAACAGGTGGTGTAGACTCTTTCTTTATCGTTTTCAGTTTCTTCAGTTTTGAATCAACAGAATCTTGACTAAGAACTTTTCTCTTTGGGGCCCTCTTCTTACCAGAAGAACCTTTAAGAGGAACAGCACTAAATCTTTTCTCTTCATCAACCACTAAGAATTTTTGGTAACCTTCTTCGAATGCAACTAAGTCTTCTAACCATAAATCTTTTGAAGTTTTCTTTAATAAGGTATTCAACTGCGCTTTAAGAAATCCTTCTTCTTGTAAAAGTTTCTGATATCTTTCGTATGTCAAGTTATAAATTGGTAAGTTCAACAAATAGTCATATGAGGATAAAATAGATCTTTTATTGATGACAACTCCCTCGGCATCATGAAGCTCTTCTTCAACTTGGTCATCTTCGGCAGCCATTTCTATGTCATCCTGAGTAATTTCTGCAGAGGAATTGGAAACAGGAATCATTCTGTTGTTAGCACCAGCTTTAGGGAATTTAAGGTTTATCAAATCTTCGACAATATCTAACTTCTTTCTATTACTGATTTTCAATTCTCCTTCAATAATCATCTTAATGAATCTCGCCTGTGATGCTAACTTGACAAGCTGATTATTCATTTGATCTGACAAGTGGTCTTTTCTCTTCTGATAATATTCCAATCTGATGTAATAATAATCAATTAAAATCTGTTCAGCTGAGTCATATTTTTTAATTCTTCCATTTGGATCAAAAGCAACCATATTACTGGTGTTAATAGTTTGGTTCAATCTGAACCTCTCGTAGAGACCAATTTGCTTGGATTTTGCCATCTCTTCAGCAGTTAAGCTTACTTCAAACTTGATATCAACACCATGTTGCTCCCTCATATCTTTGATCCAAGGCTTTGATTTCTCACTACCAGCAAGTCCAGATAACAAATATTCCTTCATTGTATTGATCCACATCTTAACAGGTAATTCAGTAATCTCCAATGTGTTCAGTTCTTCGCCTTCATATATGGCACCACTGACTTTGAACTTGTCAACACCGGCTCTCTCGACAGAACCTTTCCAGCCACGATACCATGGAACCATTTCATCTAAAGGTTCATCGTTCAAGAGATGTCTTATATTCAGAACAAGATCTAATGGATTATAATTTGGAATATTTGTACTCCAACCAGTACCGATACCATCTGCACCGTTTACCAAGATCATTGGGATCACAGGTAAATACCATTCAGGTTCAACAGTTTGTTCATCATCCTGTACGTAAGAGTATAATGCATCATCTTGAGGATTGAAAATCAATGGTGTAAGAGGATTCAATTCTGTGAAAATATATCTGGGAGCTGAGGCATCTTTACCACCAGTTGTTCTGGTACCAAAACAACCATTTGGATTCAACAAGTAGATGTTGTTGGATCCTATAAAATCTTGAGCCAAACCAATAATTGTTTGAACTAAAGACTGTTCACCATGGTGGTATCCGGTTTTTTCGGAAACGTAACCAGCTAATTGAGCCACTTTGATTTCACTTTTCAAATTTCTCTTGAAACAACCAAACAATACTTTTCTTTGACCAGGTTTGAAACCATCTAAAACTGAAGGAATAGAACGAATGTTATCAGCCATTGAAAACAAGATCAATTCTTTGTGAATAAAATCAGATATTGGAATATTCTTTATCTCTGGATCCAAATGAGTTCCTGGTTGATAGCCTCTTAACCATTCTTTTCTATCATCGGCTCTTTTCTTGCTGAATGCCAAATCAATATTAGTATTGTCATCACCTTGTAAGGCATGGAAATTTTTCAAATGACGATCTAAATCAGAGAAGTACTCTCTTCCTTCTTGTTGAGAAGATGTACCCAAACCTTTGTAATACTTCTGTTTCCAAGAACATGTTTGACCCTCAGTTTCTCTCCACTGTTCATATTCTGGCATTGAGTAAAAAGAAATTGTTCTCTTTTGCCTTCCAGTAATCGTGACTTTGATAATTGGTGTGATAAATTCCAACAAGAACCCTGGACATTCTAGTAAACCTTTAAAAGTAGTTAAAAAGTTAATAATCAAACCTTTAATATGTGAACCATCAGTATCTTGATCAGTCATAATCATGATATGACCATAACGCAAGCTCTTAATGGTTTCAGCAGTATAATGAACTGTTTGTCTTAAACCCATAATTTCCTTAATGGCTTGAATTTCGGCATTCTTGGTAATTTGATCAACACTTGCATCCCTCACATTCAACATTTTACCTCTTAACGGGTAACAGCCATAATGATCTCTACCAACAACTGCTAAACCTGCAACAGCTAAGGCTTTGGCAGAGTCACCTTCTGTCAAGATCAACGTACATTTGTATCCGTCTCTAGTACCTGCTTTATTGGCATCTTCAAGCTTAACATATTTGGTAATTCTATTTTTCTTAGAACCATCTGATTTTGCTAAAGCTTTTTCTGCATTAAGAGCAGCCATATCTAATACGTTTGCAATAATTTCGGTCTTCAAAACTTTCTTGATAAAATCTTCAGGAATTTTCAATCTTTTCCCACCAAATTGAGCTGGCCTTGTTGTCATTTGTTCCTTCGTCTGAGAAGTAAAACTTGGATTTTCAATAAGACAATTTATAAAAAGAAACATACTGTTCTTTATTTGGAAAGGTTTAATTAAAGCTTTCTTATTCTTCTTCTTGATATTCTCAGTGATCTCTTTTACCAACATATCTGATACAAAGGAAACATGTGTACCTCCAGAAGTTGTGGCAATGGAATTAACAAAAGAGACTTGCTTGAATTGATCATTTGTCACAGCAAAAGCCAATTCCCATCTATCATTAACGATCTCGTGAACAATAGTAGGAGCAGATGATGTTTCCGATTTAACATCACTTTCTAGAGCCTTAACGTACATTTCAACGTATTGCTTAAAGTTTGAGATCTTCAACTTAGTTCCATTTAGGAAAACTTGGACTCCTCTTACTGAACCTGCAATATCATAAACACGTCTTCTCATAACACCCAAGATATCGGCTTCCAATTCGGTCATATGGAATTTTTCTAAATCTGGGTAGAAGGAGATCTTTGTGTATTCAAGTGATTTGCTCACCTTAGTTATTGTTGGTTCTCCACACACTGACATATTGTTTTTCCAAACTTGCTTATATAATTTAGTCTTGTCAGCAGTTTCAACAACGAATTTCGTTGAGAAAATATTGGCTAATTTAGCACCATAACCATTTCTACCACCAACGACTTTTTTCTCATCATCATCGTAATTAGACGAAGTTAACAAATTACCAAAAATCAATTGAGGAATATACATATTTTCCTTATCATGCATCTCAATTGGAATACCCTTACCATTGTTCTTAACTTCAATCAAGTTCTTCTCCGTATTTATAGTGACTTCAATTTTGGTCATACTGGGATCTCTTATTTTGTTATCTGCAGCATTCACCAAAATTTCATCGAATATCTTGAATAAACCTGGAACAATATCAACTGTCTTCAACTTCATTTGTTGCAGTTCTTCGTCATATATCCATTGTTGTGTAGAATCTTTTTCAACAGAGCCAATATATGTATCTGGCCTTTTCAATATATGTTCCAATGGAGACAATTTTTGATACTGCTCAGAAGCTGATTTCTTCTTCAGTGCTCCTGATGTGGTATTAGTTGCATCTTTAAGAGGTTTCTTCTTACCAGACAGACTTGATTTTTGACTGGTAGTAACAGGTTGGAAATCATCATCATCTTCACTTATTATGAAGTCACTAAGATTACTCATGATGGCCCTGTCTCAGTAAAATACTATATGATAATAAGCAGATATATCCTTTTCAACTCTTTTCATGTAAACAAAACTAGGAAAAAAAAAAATACAAAAAAAAAAAAAAGATCGCGTTTTTAGTTAAGTGAGATGATGGATTTGATCTCTACACGACAGAAGAGTATAAGAGATAGCAGTTTCATTTCATTCATTATACAATATTTAATCTAGCTTTCGTATTTCTTGGACATCTTTCCTTTAATTTCTGCTCTCTTTTCAGTTACATCGCCTTGAGTAGCATTGAAGGCAACAGATTCTTGATTAAATGGATTATCAGGATGTTTCCTGAACTCATCTGACAAGATTTTTTCCCTTTGACTGAAATTGAGACCTGGATTCTCGGCTTTGATTCTATCCAAATTGGCATCTTTATACAGAGCGTAAGCAGCTTTGAATCTTCTTTCTGGGTGCCTGTCGATTTTACCTTTGGCATCTGAATTGGTTGATGCTAATGATAAGGCCTCCAAGACATTATCGATACCACTGGCATTGATCTCTGAAGAAGCACCGCTTGAAAATTCTGAAAGTGAGGCATCCAATTTGGCACTTCTCTTAGCAGCAATTTTCTCAGCACCTCTCTTTGCACTCTTTGTTGGTTTCGCAGGCATTGAATCTTCTTCAGCTTTCAACAATTCATCCCTTTCTTTCTTCTTTCTAGCAGCTTCTGCTTTCTTCTCATCTTCTAACTCTTTCTTCTTATTTCCTTTTTTTGAACCTTGAGACCATTCAGCATCTTCAACTGATGCCTGCTGATCTAATTCAGCTTGCTTCTTCTTATTAGCAGTTTCAGCTTTACGAGCATTACCTGCAGCTTTCTTTGAATTATCAGCTCCTTTGTTTCCCTTTCCCATTATTAAATGACACTTGTTTCTTCTTATTCTTCTTCTTCGAGAAGAGTTTTTTTTTTTTTTTTTTCCGATTTTTTTTTTTTTGATTTTTGTTTTTTCTTTTTGCTATTGACCGATTACAGCGAGTGGGTGATCGCGATCTCATTACAAAGAGTGTATTATAATTATTTATTAATCTTTATTTTGTGAATATATAGCTCCGTATCATTAATATTAGTAAACAACAGGGTCCAAACCTCTGCCAGCATCACATACTTCAATGTTAGAAACCCATTTGCTTTTCCAAATTTCTTTTAATCTAATTCTATTATCTGGATTTGGATCTAACATAGAGTACAAAACTTTCTTCTTGCTGTTTTTGTTCTTTCCTCCTAACTCTTCAATAATATCATATGAACCTTTGCCTCCATCTATCTTAGGTCTATTCTCCAAGTAGTAACTATATGCACTATCATTTTTGGAATTGGCAATCTTCCAACCGTAGCCACCGTTAACCATAACAAGGTAAATCACACCCAATGACCAAATATCCAGTAATCTGGAATCATAGTCTTTATTGACAAACATCTCAGGTCCACAATAAGGCTCACTACCTTGGGGTCCAGATAATTTGGAGCAACAATTTTCCCAAGCACATTTGATTGGTGTTGAAGTACCAAAATCGATTATCTTCAACTGACCAGTCAGTGTTAATAATAAATTTTCCACTTTCAAGTCATTATGTGATATTCCGACGGAATGCAAATAACTAATAGCATTCAATGTTTGTTTGAAGAAACAGTCAGCTTCAAGTGGATGTAACCCGTCACCATTACTTGATTGGACCAAAGAAAACAAGTCACCACATGGAACATAATCCATAACTTGTATATATGTGTGAGTTGTAAGATCAACCATAAGATCATATGTATTGATAATTGACTGATGTGTCAAGGAGGATGAAATCATAAATTCTGAAGTCAATCTATTACTGAAATGATGTACATTTTCATTTGATCTTTGTTTCAATTCCTTGATAGCAAATATCCTTTGAGTCTTATTTGGTAATTGCTTAACAGCCAATTTCACAGTACCATATGAACCTTTCCCCACGATACCTTGGATCTTACCATATTTTTCAACTAATTTCAATTTCTTAGCAGCTACTAGTTTTTCTTTATATTTTTCAAGGTGCTCGATCTTATCAACCAACTTGTTTATTATATCCAATTGAGCATCTCCAATGATAGGATCTATATCTTCATCAGAATCATATTCACTGTCAGTCTCATATGAAGAATCTGATCCTGAAGATTCATCACCGTATAAGTAATCTTCATAATTATATCTGAAATTTTCCGGTTTAGATTTAAATGAAATCAATTCTTCAGAATAGTTATCTGGTAATAAACTTATAGAATTTTCTAATTTCAGGTCGTGTAAATGATCTTGTTGATTAACTTCTTTCTTTTTAACACCTATCAAGGAACTTAATATACCACTTGGTGATGTTTGAATAGGATCTTTTTTCAATTTGCTGAAATCATGAATATGAGGTAACATTCCTTCATCAAAGATTATCAAGTTACCATCTTTATGATGTTTTAAAGTTTTCAATCTTTCCATTGATTCTTTTGAAAGCCCAGCTATATTAATAGGATTAAGGACATTCCTGGTTCTTGATGCAGATCTTGATCTTGATGTGACAGATGAATCAGAACCTGGAGGTGATTTAACTCTTCCCATAATACGGCCTCTTGGTAAAGGAGGCTTATCTTTCACTGACGGATCTCTACTCATTGGAGTTTGCTTTCTCTCGCTAGTTTGTGAAGCTTCTTCTAATACCTCATCTAAATCATTTTCTATCACCGGAGGCATTTGTATTTTCAACTTTGATAATGAACCATTAATATCACTATTGGATAGACTTTTCTTCAATTCAGGTCTAGGATTTTGAGGTAATTGTGGTGAAGATGGCGAAGATAATGGAGGTGGTGACGGAGAAGTATTTTGTCGTGTTGTCATATTGCTGCCGTTATCAAGAGGTGATTTGTCAACAACTTCACATTTAGGAGAAGGTCCTCTATCTGGTGAAGTTGGCTTTGGATGAGGAATCGGAAGATGCACAGAACTATTTTGTGGTGATTTGTGAAATAAACCTTTAAGTTTTGCAGACATCGAATTTGATCTGGATAATGTACCATCTCTTTTCCTTGTACCTGTAGCATTTGATTCTAATTCAGTAAAAGATGAATAACTGCTTGTTGTTGATAAGTTTGATCCATCATATGGAATAGAATCTTGATGATTACTAAGTGGTGTATCTGAGCCGGAATGCTTTGTGTTGGAATCATGCCCTTCCGGAACCAATTTAGCATTGGAACTTGAATGAGGTCTTAATGAAATCGGCATATACTACGAATGATGATGATGACAATAAGAGTTGATATATGATCTATAGTTTGTGTATAATTTGCTGTTAATAAAATACTTGCTTAAAAGCAGTTTCCAAAAAATTGAGGCCAAAAAAAAAAAAAAAAAAAAAAAAAAAATCTCACAGAGCAGAAGATGACAAAATTATTGGATTATATTAACTAGTGACTGACTAAGGAAGAACGCTTTAAAAAAGAAAAGAAAAAAGCACTCAATGGTCTTGAATTCCGAAAGCTATGAGAATGACTTATTATTATCACTTAGTTATTATCTAGTAAATGACTGGTAATGACTGGTAATGACTGGCATTGCCATGTAATTTTTTTCTGTCAGTTTTGCCTTAACCAGGGAAAATTTTTCTATGTGCTCTCCTCTCATCTACTAAGTGACAAGGATAACAGTAGCACAGATATGACAAAATGAAGTACAGGCTTTAAAATAAATTTTGTTCTCTATTTCTCAAGCACTATATAATTTATAAACTATCCTTCTCTCTTATAAAGCCACGGTTCTCGATTTGTTCTTCTTTTTCTTTTTCTTCAGAATGATCATGATGTTCTTCCATTTCTTCTTCAGAAATAAGATGCTTATGATATTCTTCAGTATCATCTTCTTCTTCCAAGATTTCAATAACTATTTGTTCATCAAAATGTTCATTCAAGAATTTATCTGAATGTCTTGTATCTTTTACCAATTCTGTAACTTTATCCAAATCAAGTCCCAACCAGTTAGCCATAAATTTCCCAATCTCTATATTTTCATGATTACCACCCAATTCTTTGTATAATTTAATCATCAAATCATCATTATTGGCATATGCATAGATATTGACATCAACTTGACTATGACCATGTGTTGACCAACCAGTTTGTGATCTCAAAGAAACCAAATTATTACAAACTTCACCTGTTGAACCTTTCAAGATTGCTTGAATATCTTCCTCAGTATAGTCTTTGATACCCAAATCAGATTCTAAAATCTCCTTTGCGACAAAATCGCTAACATCTGAACCTCTATATTGAGCTAACTTCTTAGCAACATACTCACCTGAGTGCTTAGCATTCAATAACAGTTCAGGATACCAAACATAATCAGGATAGTCTTTGGAAATTTGTCTTGCAGTGGCTAATCCACCTGTTTCATGATCAGAAGTTGATATGACAATAGTTTCATCTTCACTGGAGTTGGCAAATTCCAAGACAGCTTCAAAAGCTTTATCATAAGCTAAGACTTCTCTTACTTGAGCTGCTGGGTCATTTGAATGTCCAGCATGATCAATTCTTGAACCTTCAACTAATAAGAAGAAACCTTGGTCATTTTCTTCACTTGCCTTAGACAAAGCCTTCAATGCAGTCCTAGTCTCTTCTTCCAAAGATGGATGTTCTTCCAGGTCTCTATCAATGTCATATGGAATATCACCTTCAGCTAATAAAGCCAATAATGGCAATGTAACATTTTCACCTTGTTTTAAAAGATCAAATTGCAGTCTATCTCCAACATAAGTCCAACCATCTTTTTCAGCTTTCTCGATAAGATTGACATTATCGGCTCTACAACCGCCATCTGATGCCGGATGATAGTGACATCTACCACCTCCAATAATCAAATCAACCATTCTACCTAATGGATAGTCACCCAATTGTTGTTCTGCAATTAAATCCTCTTGAAATCTGTAATCTGTGTGAGCTGAAAAAGCAGCAGGTGTGGCATCAGTGATTCTGGTGGTGACAACCAACCCAGTCAAATATCCTTCTAGTTTCAAAGCTTCCAATATGGTACCACATGGGGTATGTTCTGGGTCAACACCAATAGCACCGTTGTATGATTTCAAAGCACAACTGAACGCTGTAGCTCCAGCAGCAGAATCGGTGATCAATGAAGAAGACGATCTTGTTCTTGAAGATCCAATCAAGTGTCTGTCTAAAGTTAAAATGTCATCTATTGCTAAATCATCTCTGTATTGTCTAAAACTTCTAGCCAATGCCAATGAAGCTGGTCCCATACCGTCAGATACCATAAAGATGATGTTCTTCTTCTTTGGAGCCTTAGCTTCTAAAGATTCAGCAACATTACAAATGAGACATCCATAAAGAAATAGAAGTACTGCGAATACATAAAACCTCGAGCTAATCATTGTTGATTGTTGTATAGAAGCTGATTACTGGAAAGCTGTCATCAAAGATAACAAAAAAAAAAAATAATAATAATAATAAGAAAATTAATTAGATACAGCCAAACACAAAGGCGAAAAAAGTCATCACCCGTGTGGCTAATTTACCCGTACGAAATGGCAGACAAAAGGGCACATGCTTATACAGAATATTCTCCTCATCGGAGATCTTTCACATGTAAGAGCAATACAAATACGCCTCCAATATGGAAGAAGGGGGAGAAGTTGCTAGGCTCAACAAAATAGATAAACTTGAAATTGCTTATATTGCAGGGGATCTCATAGAAATAACTAAGCAAAAAACAAACAAACAAACAAATATATACAAACAGAACACTAGTTAAATGTCTGAAAGTCATAAAGAAAGAGAGGAGCTATCTACCCCCAGCACATCATCAACATCACCTGCATCTTCTTCTGATTATTCAATTGCCGAAGAACCTGATAGTCCAAGAATAAGAAGATCTTCTTCATCTTCTTCACTTTATCAAAATGGGTATGTTGATAGTACTTCGCTATTTGAATTGTTGAACCCTTCACATGCAGAATTGAGTCTCAAAAAGACTTATAATAAAGTTAAACTACAAACATCGAAATTCACAAAGAAGCAAAAAGAGAAATTTATAAGTACCACTCAGGAAATTGAGATTGATAAGTTGCGGGATAATGTTTTAAAAAGATTGGATCTATTGAACGATAAATTATCAGACACAATCAAGACTTCGAAGACTGAGAAACTGTTTTATTCATTTTCCATTTACTCTATATTTATCTGTGGCATTATAATAGGGAAATATCCAATATATTTCCATCTTTTTTACACATTATTGTGTTCCATATTGCTACCGATAAGATATTTGACATATTGGAAAAAAGGATACGGGTATTTCCTTGTAGATATATGTTACTATGTGAATTTGCTTTTATTGGCATATATATGGATTTTCCCAAACTCGAAGCACTTGTTTGTCGTGTGTTTTGCATTCACATTTGGTACGTTATCATGGGCAGTTATCACTTGGAGAAACTCATTGGTCTTACACTCGATTGAGAAAACCACATCTCTGTTTATTCATATCACACCTCCAGTTGTTGTGTATGTTATTACGCATCAGTTACCTGAATCATACCAAAAAGAACGTTTCCCGGGGGCTGCAAGTGTCGAGAACTGGGGCTTGGTCAGTGGTATATTATGGACCTCGTTATATTATTTAATATGGCAGTCCTTGTACCATTATTTCATTACCATCAAAAGAGCAGATAAAATAAAAGCAGGGAGAGTAACTTCATTCTCTTGGTTAAGAAAATCGTATGGCACTAAGCCAATTGGTAAATTTGTCAACTCGTTACCGGAACCATTACCTGTCTTGGTATTTACCTTGATACAATATTTTTACCAATTGTTGACAATGGTATTGTGTCCAATATGGTTCAAACATAAACATCTGGCATCACTGTTTGTCTCATTCATATTTATTTGGGCCAGTTATAATGGTGCTACGTATTATGTGGACATATTCGGTAGAAAATTTGAGAAAGAAGTGTTTAAGTTAAGAGAAGAAATAGCTGCTTTACAAGCCAATGTTAAAAATGAAACAGAGAATGATAAGGACAAATGAATTTGATAGTAATTGAAGTTACATGTATAAACAACTATAAATCTAAAATGACAGATAAGTAGTGTAAATAAAATCCTCACTGAAGAAAAAAATAAAAAAAAAAATAGATGAAAAAAAAAATTGTTCAAAGTGAAAAAAAAAAACACACTAGCCAAAGAAGAGACTTTTGTTTGAACAATGGCATCTATAATACGTAATAGATGGTACTTGCAACCATCCAGGAGGTTTTTATCCAGTTCAATAATAGCAAGAAATATACCTAATAAAGACAAGAAGGATCATTTGGAGTTTTTACAGAAATATTACACAGAAGATTTTATTGAAAGTATCAAGACATCTGAAGAATCAATAGACCCAGCTAAATGGGAGAAGAGAAAATTGAATCATCTTGAATTTGCTCCACCATATTTGGATGATTTGACAAAGGTCGATCCATTTTGGGATTTCAAGAAATCACCACAAATTGAATTAACACAAGCTCATCAACCAGTGCCAAAAGTTGTTCCAAAGGGAATTGCTCTGACAGGTGATAATAACCTTTCACCAAAGAGAATGTTGGCTCGTGATTTGAGTTTACTTACAGGTTTAAACGAACGTTATATATCACAATTACAGTTCAAGACTTTAGTTATTAAGATGGTTAGTAACCAAACGAAGAATGGTAAAGTTCCAACATTTTATGCGATGGTTGCCGTTGGTGACAAGAATGGTATGGTTGGTATTGGAGAAGGTAAGGATAAAGTTGAAGTTGCATTAGCCATAAAGAAACTGCATTGGAATGCTGTTAAGAATTTGACATATGTTCCAAGATTTGAAGATCGTACAATTTTTGGAGATTTGAAATACAAATATCATTCAACTTTAATACATTTGAATTCTGCACCATCTGGTTTCGGATTAAGAGTCAATCATGTTATTTTTGAAATTTGTGAATTAGCTGGTATTAAGGATCTTGGTGGTAAAGTTTACAGATCAAGAAATCAAATGAATGTGGCCAAACTGACTTTTGAAATGTTGACAAGAAATCAAAGAACTATTGAAGAATTGGCTAGAGAAAGAGGTAAGAAGATTGTTGATTTGAGAAAAGTTTATTATTCTGTTTAGAAAATCTTGTACATAATACATTTATTTAAATAATTAACCCTGCAAGTCTGCGTTAAACTTTTTTTCTCTCTCTACTTGAAATCTTCAAAAACAAAACAATATCCCCAAGCTTATAATTAGTTTTTATGCCTCGGAGATATCTTTTGGCTCTTACCTAAATGTCTTAGCTGTTCCCTTTGGGAACTATTACCCATAATAACTGATAAATATTTTTTCTCTCAAAAGACGCAAGCTTAGTAATACATTGCGATGGTTTTAAATATAACGCAAAAATAAAAAAAAAAGGGTCCAACACGTTTAATATGTATCTCGGCATCCATTAAGATAAGAGACAAATAAAAAAACCGCAAGGCTGTATAATATAATAGGGAAAAATTCACATATATTCTAATTTGTAAGCATTTGAGTCAGCAAATTTCTCTCTTTTAAACCACAGAAGAGACATATTTAAGCTTATTTCCTTGTACCCCTATGTAGATTACTAATATATTGGCATATATATATATCTGGTACTTCTCCCAGAATGCAGATAATCGTAGGAACTCAGATATAGTAAAGATGAAATTTGAAGAGGCAAGAATTCAACTCAGAGAGAAATGTCAAAATCCAATTTTGCTTTTCTTAGTTGTTGTTAGTTCACAATTGATTGACCATTTGAACATCGGAGGTTTTCTCACTTCGCTTGAACAAATTCAAAGCCATTATGATGTGTCTTTCGCTTTGGCATCCTGGTCCCTTTCTGCATATTCTGTTACATTTGCCAGTTTTATTATGTTTTTTGGAAGATTAAGTGATATTGTTGGATATCATTTAATTTATACATATGGATTACTTTGGCTTGGAATTGTCTCTGTTATAGCAGCAGCAGTTGATGATATTTACGTGTTAATAGTGTTTAGAGCTTTACAAGGCATAGGAGCAGCTGCCACTATACCACCTTCATTTGCCATTGTTGCTCATTCATTCCATGGGGATAGTTTGAAAATAGCTATAGGTTGTTTAACTACTGCTTTGATCGTCGTGTTAGGAGTAGCATTAATTCTTGGTGGAGCATTTAGTGCAACTGATATTGGATATAAAGGTATCTTGTGGATCTCTGCTGGTGTTTCACTTATTACGTCTTTCTTATCTTTTATCAGTGTGGAACCTGCAAAAGATACAGAGAAAGCTGGTTCATTACGTAATTTAGATTATTTTGGGTTTTTCTTATTCATCACTGGTGCTGTATTATTGGTAACTGGATTTACCGAAGCAGGTGAATCTTGGAAACGTCCAAGAGCCTATGTTCCAATTATAGTCGGTGTCTTACTCATCGTCTCTTTCTTATTATGGGAAATTTTCTTCTTCAATGGTGAACGTGGCCAGAGTATTGATTTACTGATTCCAAAACAAATGTGGCAGATTACTAATTTCAAGAGTATACCAATTGTTGCATTTTTCTCATATGCAGCATATTTTGGATGTTTCTTAGTTACAGCGAATTATCTCCAAGAGATTGCAGAAGATTCTCCAGTTATGACCGGTGTTAAAGTTGCCATTCCTCAAAATGTTGCATCAGTAAGTCTGGTTATCTTGTTGAGTACTGTTTTACTTCATAAGATGACACCAAAATTTTATTGTTTCATTGGTATAGTTATAGCTTTTGTTGGAACAATACTATTAACAAGAATGCCGGATACCGATATCTATTGGAGATATACAATGCCTGGTGTTGCCCTTTTCGCTGGTGGTACTGGAACATATTTCATAAGATATTTAAGTTTAATTATGATTGCAACCCCTTTAGAGATGCAAGGTTTAATCTCTGGGATTTGCCAAACAATGGGACAATTTGGTACCGCAGTGATTTTTGCAGGGGATACATCTATTATAGGTAATTCCAATGACTCAACAGGTTCTAAGAAAGAATTGGCAAAATCTTATCAAAATAGTTTATATTTATCACTTGCATGTTATGGAGTTTGTTTACTCATGATACTGATTTTTGTCAAAGACTTAAGACCTGAAGACGAGAAGCATAAGGGAAATGATGGCATTGATGATGTTGCAACAGATTGCGTTAAAGATAGTGAGAGTAGCTTATAGGGGTTGTTTGTAAATAATGAATTAAAAATTATATATATATTATATGTAAATCTTTGAGATCTAAGAAGAAAAAAAAACAAAACAAAACAGACACACAAACTTTCGATTTAAGTACAAGATTGGTAATAAATAGAAATTAAGCTAGATATTAATTATGTATATAAACAATGTACGTATGTATAGATCTCATCACTTTTTATTTTTTTTAGCTTTCACATCAGCCACCAATTCTTCAAAAACACGAACTTCTTCATCTTCCAGTTCAGTTCTTACCACATTCATGAACACTTCTCCTATGATTTTCAACAGCCTAGCACGTTCTCGTCTCTTATTTAAATCCACTGTTGTATCTTCTAACACTCCATCACATACAGTTTTCAAAGTAGAAGTGATCTCGAATTTTGATGCATTCCAAGCACTCGATAATATTTGTCCGATTAAGAACTGTTCCAATTCCAGAATCTCTTCTTCTGTCGGTATCGGTTTAGTTGCATCTTCTTCTTCCAACTTCTTAGCTTCTAATTCCTCCAGTGTTGGAGGTCCTTGTAATGGAGCATCACTATCATAAGTTTTAGGTGTTGTTGTTTCTTCTGATTCATCAGTTTGCTTCTGCTTCTCTGTTTCTCTTTTCAACATCCTCTCTCTTCTTTCTTTCAATTTATCTAGTTCTTCTAATGTTCTTTGAGCATCCAATGCAGAGCTTATTGTCTTGAAAGTATCACCAACAACATTCATTTTCAATTTCATTGAACCCCACATTCCCCCGACCCCAAGATACTTGTTATTTTTCAAAAAAATGTCACCTTTATTATAATAGACATGACCAATTGTACGCAATATCTCCAAACCAAAACTTTGCATTTTTAAATCTTGTGCTTGTTCTTTTAAAATTTTGACAAATGATTGCGTCACATCTTCTTGCTTATCAGTTTCTGTCCATAATGAGATCTTGCTTATTAATTTCTTGACCAATTCTTTCTCTTTTTCTTTCTTTTCCAGTATCATCTCTTCATTATATTTATCAAGTTCTTCTTTTTTCTTAGCTTCAATTTCCTTTTCACGAATCTTGGCTAATTCTTCACTAGAAATTTCCCCTTCAACATCATCATGACTTATCCTCAACCTTTCCAAATTGACTTCCTCATATTCATTGTGTATCTCTGTTGTCTTGCTCAACTCTTTTAACATTGTCAATTCTCCGATATAATCCAAAAACAGTTCACCTCCAAAAATCATGGCAAAGAATTCATTAGGATCTTCGAAACCTTCCTTAGGTATAGCATCCTCTTTACCATAGAGATCATACCTCTTACGTAATGATTCATCACTCAACACTTGATAAGCTTCACCAATTTCTTTAAAACGGTCAGCAGCATGTGGATCATCAGGATTCTTATCCGGATGATGTATTATAGCTTTCTTACGATATGCCTTCTTGATCTGTGCAGCTGTGGCATTCGTTGGGATATCCAAGATAGCATAATATGTGGAATCAACAACCATTCTTGTTGCCTTTCTTCTTTTGTTGATGGATTTTACAAATTTTTTTTTTTTTTTTGTAACAATTTTTTTTTTTCTTTCAGACAATTTTTTTTTCATTCTTACAGCAGATCTATGCTTTTTGCTTGAAGATATATAGAGAAGATTCTACCCCTTTTTATCATTAGTCTTTTAGAATTATCTATACAAAATATTAGAGAATTTGATAAAACTCACTATATATTATCACGTCTGAGTTTTTGACTTTCAGCAGCTAATTTACCTTCCTTGATATCCTTAGCAACCAACTCATCAGCTTGTTTACGTCTTGGAATATATCTCAAGATGGAATTGAACAATTCATCTTCGATTCCATGATACGGTAGTCTGACACAACCATTTTCGTCAGCAATGATGAAATCAGAAGGGTAGATGGTTTCAATTGTATCTTCCGGATAGGAACCAATTTTGATCTCCAATGGGACGTTGATTCCAATTACTTTTAATAAAGGCTTTGGAGGTGCTGTTCCTAAACCGTAACTCAAGACTGGATATTCCAAATCACGGTGCTCATCGATATCTCTTATATTACCCAAGATGATGGAGCCATTACAATTCAAATATTTTGCTCTTGTAGACATCAAGCCTCCATAAAGAGCATTATTGACTCTTGTATAAGGAGCATTAGTCAATTGCAATTCTTTAGTCAATGCAATGACTAATACAGAATTTGGTGGGATCTGGTCAATATAACTTTGGCTAACAGCAGGTCTTGGATCCGACTTTGGTGCGTACAATACTGTGTAGGCATTGCCCACAATTGAGTGAGGCAATGAAGACATAGATTGTAACTTCAAATTAGGGATAAATCCACCAGTGGGAAAACCATGCTTGACTAAAGAATCCGAGATATCACATGGAGTATAATCTCTTAACAGTTGAGTTATTATATCAATAGAAGATTGATCCATAATGTCTTAGATATTATTTGATGTAATTGATAACAAGAAGAAAAAAAAAAAATTGTCTGGAGAAGAAAATTTGAAATGAAACGCACGTAAGAAATTAGATAGCAAAATTAAAGTCACAAAGATAGAGAGTGATGCATATTTTACAATAATAGTATATAGAGCAATTTAGTATATGAAATAAGTAAATTAATATATATATATATATATATATATATATATATATAAAGTAATTGAGTGATCTATTATTATTGACTCAAATTCTTTTAATAAGTCTTGTGGTCTTATTTAATTCTTGTGCCACCTTTTTCTTTTTTTATCTTTTTTTATCTTTTTTTGTAATTTACTTTTTTTTTTTTTTTTTTTTTTTTTGGTTAAATTAAAGAGACAAAGGGTCCATATTTGTTACTTTTAGTTATCATATCCAATAGATGACAGAGGTACTATCACCCACAGCGTATCAGATCAATCAACATCAACAGCAGCATCATACTCATGATATTCAACAGCAACTGATGCTGCTGCTGGAATCTCTTCCTTCTTATTTACCTCCATACAGATCTTTGTTAACTCCACATATGAAGTATGACTATCAATTACATAGAAATATTGAATTAACAACTGATGAATTGAACAACCTTGTTGTTCATAACAACAATAGTTCGACTCATCATACGACTACTACTAAGATCAAGATGAAATATAGATCCTTATTGACCGATACAAAGAAGAAATTGTTTAGCACTATTAACAAATCTTCTTTGCCTATAGTGGCAGTACCGAAATTGAAACTGAATTTTGCTTCATTACCTGATGAAGTTCTTGAACTTGTATTGTTCATGATTAATGACGATCAGAGAACTTTGGTTAATTGCTTATACGTAAACAAGAAGATGTATCGAAACACAAAGAAGTCATTATATTACAACCCTTTTTTCACTTCCACTTATAGAGTGGGACAATTCGTCACAACTTTACAACAAGACAATAAATTGGGCAAATATGTCAAGATACTTGACTTAAGCAATTTGAAACCAGGCTTAGATATCGATTTTGACATATACAATGTTGACAATTTGATGGATGATAAGACCAATGATGATGATGACGATTTTTTCTTTAAAGATACATTTGCCTGTTGGAGAGATTGGAAATATAGGGACAATCCATTATATGGAAGACGTCCCGGATTATCAAGGCAGTTAACTAATACCACTTTGGTTAGTAATGGAAGCTTCAAATATCAACACAGATCAAGATCCGGAAGTGATGCTACTTTAATTGATGATACTATATCTCCTTTACAAAAAATGAAATCAAACAAGAAGAAGACAAATAACAAGAGTTTCAGTTTATTTAGGAGTAAGAAGAAAGTCAAATTAGAAGAACAGAGGAAACCACTGGTTTCCTTTGACTTAAAAGAAATTCAGAGAAAACCATATTATGAGCCATTTATTGAACAACATCCATTGACCAATAAGTTTTTAAACAAATATTCTATTACAAAAGATTTGCCAATTGGGTATTTGATTCATCTATTGACAATATGTACAAATATCAAGGAGTTGAATTTGAGCAACTTATCAATATCATTGGATTTCCGGATCCTTCCAAAAGATATTCCAAGATCTACTAAAAAGTCTAAGACTTACGATGAAAAATTCAATAATAATAATAATAGTCATGGTCACTATTATATTCAAAGCTTGATTCCTTTAATTCAAGAAGAAGTTGAAGAAGAAGGGGATGAAGTTACGAAAGAGGATCAGAAAAACATTGCGGGCAAGAATTTCGATCCTCATTATAAATCCAAAAATTTGAAACAAGTCGCACGTTCTGAACTATCCACTAACTTATTATTCTTAAGTGATGTTGGTGTTTCAACTATCGATAGTAGCAAGCATCATAAAGCTGTGAAATATACTTCGGCAGATATCATTGAAAATTTAAATTCATTACCATATTTGACGAATTTAAATTTGAATAATTGTATCTGGCTTGATAAGAAATCGGTGATTAAATTTCTCAATTTATATCATCATAAACGTGATTTAACAATCGACTTTATCAATAGTGGCATGATAAAGAATTCAAATTGGGGGATAAAAGGTAATGTCAGAGACTTGGTAAGAGTCTTTAAAACGGAGGAGAGAATGTTGAGAAACTGGGAGTCAATGTACTCGTTAGTCCACAGAATAGGGGAAAACTATTGAAGTTAGTTATTTTTATTTATAGAGTCTTATTTTATCTTATTTAATTATGTGTAATTTAACAAATTTAATATCATTATTACTTGTAGTAATTTCCACTACTTTCTTACAAAAAAACACAGAAAAAAAAAACTTGTATAAAAAAATTTTCCAACATCAACGAAAGATTAGGAAAGGTATATAATTCCAAAGATGTCTCAGCAACAACCACAACAACAAGAATTAGACAATTTCTCTGACCAAGAGTTCATTGATGTCGATGAATTAGTCGGTGATTTAGCCACTCAAGACATTAATAACGGTTCAACAACATCTTCTACTACTACTACAGCTTTACCAGATGTTGTCGTTAAATTTGTTAAATTATGGCATAATGCATTTTTAACAAACAATAGTTACACATTGTACGGGTGTTACAACCATAATTTGAATAAGATTTTTGACAAATTCTTCAGTAAGCAATGGCCACAACCTTCAGAGATATCACTGATTGTAAACAATGATCAAATTTTCACCATATTATATTCTGAATGTTATTATAGGCACATTTATTCAAAGACAACATCACCAGCATTGGATGTTCGTACTTCAAGTTTCAATAACTACTGTAACTTGTTCAATTTGATCTTGAACAATGAACAAGGTCCCGTTGGATTTGAATTACCAAATAAATGGTTATGGGATATTATAGATGAATTTATCTATCAATTCAATGAATTTCAAATTTATAAAGCTAAATTGAATAACAAGCAAAAACCAACAGAAGATGAAGCTTTGGAATTAGACTATTTGATTCAAAATCAAGAAGTTTGGTCAACATATAGTGTCTTGAATGCATTATACTCATTGGTTGGTAAATCAAATATCATTGAACAATTAAAAGCTGCCAAATTGGGTGTCAAACCAAATGGAGGCGAATATGGTTCATTAGCCTTATATAAGAATCTTGGATATTTTTCAGTTATCGGATTATTAAGAATTCATACTTTCCTTGGTGATTACACATTAGCTTTGAAGACAATTGAACATATTGAATTAAACAAGAAAGCTTTTTTCACAAAGATCCCAAGTTGTCATTTCACAACTTACTACTACGTTGGTTTCTGTTTCTTGATGATGAACAGATATCAAGATGCTATCAAATCTTTCCAACACATCTTATTGTTCTTCACAAGGACTAAAAATCTCCAAAACAACAAATCATCTTTTGATATCACAACAAAGAAATCCGAACAAATGTTTGCCTTGTTAACTATATGTATATCATTATGTCCAACCAGATTAGATGATGTATTACAACAACAATTGAAAGAGAAATTCAACGATCAATTCATCAAATTGACAAGATCTGATGATAAGAAAGTAATCTTGGATACTTATGAAGAATTATTCAGATTCGGCTCTCCAAGATTCATAGATTCAAATATTGTCAACGATTTCCAATCAGATCCTTTAACAAAGCACTGGAATATTTTCAAATTAAGTTTGTTGAAAAGCTTAAATACTCCAAATTTGAAATTCTACTTAAACTTGTATTCATCTTTGGAATTAACAAAATTATTAAAATTGATGGATTTGACTTCAATTGATGAATTAAATGAATTATTATTATCTTTCAAATTGAATAACAGACAATTAAGATTGGACTCGAAACAACTGCAAGATGGCGAAGCTCAACAACAACCACAATCTCAATCAGATGAAGAAAATTCAGCTAGCTTGTTACAAGGTTCTTATAAGACTATATATGACATTGATATAAAAGTTGATGATGATCATGTCAGTGTCTTGAATTACAAAAATTCAAGAAAATTCGGTGACTGGTTTATCAGAAACTGGTACAAGAACTATGCTGTTATTGATTATATCAATAATTTGGATAGTAACAATGAAAAGGAAGTTAAATAGTTTGTATAGACTTTGTTATATTACAACAAGCTCATCTTGAAAATTTGTGTAAGAAAAAAAATTTTTTTACCAAAAGCAAAAAAAAAAAAAATTTTATCATTAAAAAAAAAAAAAAATTCTTTAAAAACCACTGAGAAGATCAACAACTACACGATGTCAAACTCAAAGTTATCGAAAGAATATATATCTGAATCTGACTCTTCGGAAGATGAACTTGAATTTACACCACCAAGACATTTTCATGAGTTGAAACTGAGCAAAAACAGTAAATTTCAACCTTCTAAAAACAAGGAAATTTGGTTATTCAAATTACCAACTTCATTAGATTTGAAAGATTTATCAAGTTTACCTATCTCCTTGGAAGATGCAAATATATCTGGTTCTATTTTCACACATAACAAAGTCACATATAGAATCACCCAGGAGACATTTCTGCAAGATTTAACTACAAACAAGTATTCTATAATAACACCAAGTAAGAATAAGAATTTCAAAATTGACAAGGAGTCAAAGATCAAGAGAATTTTCACCATTGCTGAGACTGTTAAGATCCCAGAGATTGATTTGTCAAGAGTTAAAATTGCCAGAACCGATGTTCCAAAAGAGGAAAACTTGAGAATGAGACATTTTCCAACTGGTTATGGTGCAAAAGATTTCAAAGAACTGCAACTGCTGGTGGTGCAGTCCCCAGTAAAAAAGAGAAAATTAGAAGAGACAGAGGCAAAAGAAGAAGATTCCGAGAAGAAATCAAAGAAAGATAAGAAGGAAAAGAAAGAAAAGAAAGATAAAAAAGATAAAAAGAAGGATAAGAAGAAGAAAGATTGAGTTAATTAAAAAGTTTATAGACTGCAAAAATAATTCGTTATAACCTTTTCGTACGAGCGTTCTTCATTCTAACATCTTCTGAATTATGTCCAATCTCCGTAATAAAAACTGGAAAAATGCCAAAAGAAAAAGGGAATAAGTCTCATGATTTTCTTATTTGATACTCTTTTTGCTCAAAGTTGACAAACATACGTGCTCCCAGTCGCGTGAATTTTCAAAATGGGTCTCCTGAAAAATACCCTCCACTTCTACGCCCCACAATTCTTTGTGGGAAGCTTGTTTCGTGGAGTGTTTTTTAGCCTTTTTTTTTATTTTATTTTGTGGGGTGATTGAGTTAAAAGTTCAATTTGAGCCATTTTTGAGAAAATGTTATATCATTCTCCGGATTTTGTATGTCAAGTGTTTTCTTAAGTATGGAAGATATTTCGGATAACTTTAGCATGTTAAGCGGGGCCCCCATCACCAGATATCCCACCAAGGTTTATTGGTATATTTCACTTTTATTTGCGGTATTTCTAAACACCGACCACCCTTAAGAGTCATGAATGCAATCTTATGGAGACTGCTCGGGTCAATATGTGCTCGTTTGTTGAAAGGAACAAATAATTGTATTAAAAATGTTTTGATATACGGGACATTCCATCTTACCGTTAATTGATTTTTTTAAAACGAGACCCCCTGGAGATCTTTTCAAAAGTCAGAGCATTATTACTCCCAGAGTAGGCTTCCCATTTAAGAGATTTGAATAACGCCATTTCTTCAGTATTGCACGAGTTTCAGGTCAACAAGTATGGGCACTTTTTTTTCATATTATTTCTGTTGTAATTACTGACAACATGAGTACAAAGCCAGTAGCAAAGGAGTGATGTCACTCCTTATTAATCGAATTCAATCATACAATTTAATTAAATGCTTCTAACTCTATAGATGTAAACTTTTTATAAAGCTTCTCTGATAAGTTCATATTAAAGATGAAAGTTCTCAATATAAGAAGGTAAAAAAAACCTCCGGTATTTGTCTCTAAACGTCTCATAATTCTGATGATCAGAATCCTTTCTGGTGAACAAGACCTTTTTTCGATAAAGGAGGTATGAAGGCCGTTCGTGGTTAAAGAGAGATGTGGAAAAAAACACTTAAGGCATTTTACCGGATGCAATCTAATGCATCCCCTTACACTCTTCAAATACTCGTGAGAATAATATCAAAACAATCCAATAAGCATTAATGTGAAGTGATTTTAGCTTTGATAATTTTAGGTTTACGTTATCAAATGATTGATAGTCTTATTCTTCAATCTGTTCATTATAAATCCTGCAACTCTATTTACAAACAACCGTTAACTCAAGAACTATACGAGCCAACGAGACCTCCCGTAATGGATGAAGGTAAGGCATAAACTGGATCTATGCTGACAAGATTATCAAATTTCATTAATGATAACCCAGCAATGCCAAAATATGTATGATATACATCTACTTGATTGTCTTCTCTATCGGCAATGCCTCCGGCATCTGGGTCCTGAGCCTTGTAAATAAATGACCTCAATTTATCATGGTCTATCACCTCGAGGGAATCTAATATAGCTAAACAGCTTAATACCCACCAACTATAACATACATCTGGTAATTTTTCTGGTCTTCCATTTAAACCTCCATTAGCAACCTGTCTTTCTGACAAATATTGTAATAATATTGGTTTATTGATGACATGAAGTCCCTTACATATTGCTAAAGCGGCCAAACATACAAAGATTTGAGCAGCATGACTCTCTGCTCCAGGTACCATTCCATAACCTCCATCAAAGTTTTCACATCTCTTGATAAATGAAATTGATTTTTCCAGAATTTCAGAAGTTAACTTACCCAATAAACTCAAACAATTCACAGCACTATAGACAAACCTCGTATCAACTTCACCAAACTTGTCACCTTGGAAACTTCCATCTTCCAATTGTAAGTCTGCTACAAACTTTCCGATCTTGTCAATCTGATTGTTTGATAATACATCTATCGAGTCAAGTATTTTCAATATTTGCACGGCACTCAAAGTTGACGATAAATGAGAATCATGTCTTGGAAATGCCCCAAATCCACCATCTGTATTGAAGCAACTCATCACAAATGAAATTAATCCATCTTTATCTAAAGACTCTTTGGAGTCGAGAAGAGTTACAGCCATAAGACCCCAGTAAGTACCATTCATACGTAAATGCTCAGTTGCCCAATATTCATACTGATCAAATTGGTTATTTAGACTCACAACATAGTTTATATGCTTCTGCTTCAATAACGAATTGGACTCTGACATCTCTTTGGAGTAATTGTAACAATTATGTATAATATTCAACTTTTTCTTTAACAAAAAATCATCAACAAACTTGAATTTAATTTTCAAGAAAAAAAAAAAAAGTTAGAAAAAAGAACACAAAAAGATTCATCTAAACCACAACTGTAATTTGAAGGATTTTACTGAGACGATCTCAAGCACAAAATGGTGGTGGTTGACCATTATGAGGTACTAGATATTCCAAAATTTTCTTCTTTGGATGAAATAAAGAAGTCATACAGAAAATTAGCGTTGAAATATCACCCAGATAAAAATAAAGATGATGGAGCTGAAGACAGGTTTAAACAAATAACTGATAGTTACAAGATATTAACGGATTCACTACAGAGATCATCGTATGATGCACAGCTAAGAACATCAACACGATCAACCACTATGAGGACATCCACATCACTGTCCACAAAAACAACCACAATGCGTACTTCCACAACAACAACACGGGCCACATTTAATCCAAAATCAACATCAACAAACGGTTTCCAATCACCTAATAATCTGCAAACAAAATCCTACCAATCCAGAAATTTCGATCACCTTTTTGACTATGCAAATGCTAAGCAAACAGCCTCAACAGCATCTCCAAAATCTAAATTCCATTATTCAAATTTTGAGAGATCTCAGAATGTGCCTCCAAGTACTTCAAGACCCAACCCAGTATTCAGAACAAACCCATATACTGCTCTGACTGGGGCATATTACAAAGCGTCTCCTTCTAAGGAGTCAATGAAAGACGACACAGTATCAAAATCATCAGTAGCAGCAGAAAAGAGGGAGAAATCACAACAGGAGTCAAAGCCAAAAGAAGAAGATAAAACTGCCTCTGGTTTTACAAGTTTCCACGGTATGGGTAAAGAAGAAGACCCTATTGTGTTGGATGAAAATGATGATGATGATGATGAGCAAAAACAAGATGAAGCCGAACAGGAGAAAATACGAAAAGATGAAGACGAAGACAGCGATGAATTTCACTCACTGGGTTCGGACCCGGAGAACTCTGAAGAGACTCCGGCTTTTAAAAATGGTGAAACCCATCCAATCCCTGGAAGTAGTCCTAGCCATGCTAATTCAAGGACAGAGCAAACTGTGAATGGTGATGGAAGTCAAAAACCAGCATACCAATACTCTACGAATAATGTTCTGACACCGAACAAGAGAAGTGCATCTACGATTGGCGCCACTGGTAGTAAGAAAATGAAGTATACTCAGCCAAGGGGCCTCAGTGGAAGACCGAACCGGACGGCACAAGAAGATGATGAGATAGTTGAAGTGGTAGATGAAGATGGGGACGAAGAGATGTCAGCATCTGATGATCAATACAATTTTTCAGATGCTTCATTTCTTAGATCATCTGACACGAGAGCACATCTTTCACAGAATAATAATATACCTAATTTAGAAACTATGAGGAATGTTCCTCCTTTCACTCAAACATATGGTGATATGAATTTAGATGAGGTGAGTAATAGTTTGAACGGAATGGGTGGTTATCCACGTTCTGCTGCTGCTAATAGTGATAGTTATCCAACTACAAACAAGAGGATGAAAAGAGACGCACCGGAAAGAGAAAGATTACCTCATCAGCCTGTTAATAGTTTCAACGAAAGGTATGCTCATTCTCAACAACGTTTGACAAAGCAATTTATCAATGATCATCCGGTTTACAAATGTCAGCTTCCAATAAATTTCGATCCTAATAAGAGGATAGAAAAATTGCAAGTTGAAGATTTGTTGAAAGCACAATTTGACTTACAACCTCCACGTCCTCCCATTATTACAACAATAATTCAAACAACGACTGATTTCAAGCAGATATTGAATCATTTCTACACTTATGAAGAACAATTCAAAGCTTACCAAACAACATACTTATCTTACACTAAGCAAAGAGCCGAATTAGACGTGCTTCATTTGAAAGACATTTTTGGTTATAATGAAGGTACCGAAAATACTCATACAACTTCTCAAAATTTAATGAATATTAGAAATCTTGGATTGTTTGTGGATATCAATAGAACAGATACGAACATCACAAATGAATATAATGACTGTGTTAAGCTGCATAATGATCTGATGCAGGCATTTTACAAAATTTGTGAGCAATACACAAGATTTGGATGATGAACCTTTTTTTTTTTTTAATTTTCTTCTGGCATTATTAATTATTAGTATTAAGTTTATATATATATATATATATGTATATACTTCAATTAATCAACTTCTTGAGTGAACTGCTGACCAAGCAAATGTGCAGCGTAAGGAGCCAATTTGAAATCAACATTGGCCTCACTATTAAATTCGAATCTTTGTTCTTCAAGAGATTTTGAACTACTACCACCATATTCTTTTGGAACTTGTTTCCCCAAATATTTAGCAACTTCTTTACCATCACCTAAGACTTTAAATTTTTTTCTCGTTTCATCACTGACAAATCTTGAAACAAAATTAAATACCCATGATAATATGGTTGGAATGTTAACGAAAAATTTTTCACTTAACACTTCAGGATAATAATCTTGGAACAATTTAATAGTTGCTTTTGAACCTTTTTTAACATTTGGATCCAATCTTAAAAATGAAAGTTTCTTATAATCATGAATTTGAACCATATAATCATTCTTATTGTTTTTAAGGTCCAATATCAGAATACCCTTTTCCATGACACCAACTCTCCAACGTAAGAAGGCTTCTAAATCACCAAAAATCTTCAGAGGTTCTGTTACATTTCCATAGACATTAAAAGTGACCACTTTTTCGTTCAGTGGATTCTCTGGATAAGATGTGATATAACTAATAACATCAAATTTCTTATCATGCTCTTCTTGGAAACCAGCACTTAAAGGGTTGAATTCTTTTCTCCATTTCAAGGTCTTGGTCAATTGCTCTTTTGCCAATTCATAGTTAAATTGGTTGGCTTTCAAGAATTTCTTCAAAAGTACTTTGGCAATTTCTTCATCAAAGAATTCACCTTTAGGGTCCAACTGGTAACCATAAATTTCATCATATTGAGTTTCTTCGATCAATTTTGGAATTTCTTCGAGAAACTTATTTACATAGGTCTCCTGATCTTTAGTCGTGGCCATTTTTGTGATTATGTTGGCAATTAGTTGTTTAGGGTTCTTTATTTATTTATTCGTTTTTTTTTTTTTTTTTTTTCTACAATTTTTATCAAAAAAATCAGTTCAGTTTTCTTAATGGTATATAAACTACTGAGTCTTGACTTTCTCTTTCTTGAAGCCATAGGTGAACATTTGAAGAGCTAAGATAAGGTTAAGAATACCACCAATAATGTAGCCTCCTAATATAACATTATCATTGACGTGGCTGGCTAAAGTAGTGAAAATTCTAGCTAAAGATCCAATGTTATAGTTTAAGACACTAAATCCACTCAATTGACCTGTAGACTTCAGTTTATAATTATTGATGATCTGCGGAATCTTACTCATTATAGATAATGGGATTGTCAAAGTGAATAAACGAGCTAACCATTGGTTGTCAATGACTCCAATACTACCTGTTGGTGCAAATAAGAAATATATAGCTCCAATTAAGACAGTGAAGAACATTTGGAAGAATTGCACTCTTCTTGAGAAGCCAATGATTAAGATCATAATAACAACATTTTGAATAAATAATAAAGCAGTCTCACCAAATGTGGAAAATGGGTTCCCAAATCTGAAATTGTAAGAACATGTAATGATATAGTTAAGAGCTTCTAAAGCACAACTCAAGAATGAAAGACCTTGAACATTTTTGGATTTCAAGATGCTGAAAATTTGTGGAAGCTTGACAATAGATGAAGCTGAGATGATCCCGATTCCAAGAATCTTGGAGATTGAGTACTTGATGAGATCAGATGAATCATCTGCAAAAAAATCCAAGTCGATAATAAGTCTTTGAAAAGCCAATGGACCAATGATCTGTGATCCAAATTTGACCAAATTATCAGGAATCTGATGTGTAAATGGTCTTAACAGCTGTAAGTAAGGCTCAATTGTTTCAGGTAATTGTTCCATGGTATTGTATTATATATACAGTATAACGATGATGATGATGATGATGAGCTGGTCCTTTTTTTTTTTTTTCCTCCCTCGAGTGAAAAATAGAAAAAAAAATTGGCCAAAGAAAAAATAAAAATGTTAAAATGCTTGTACAAACTGATAAGCAGAGATAACAATGAACTTATTGTAAGTTTAACGATGGTCTATTTCTTAACAGACAACTAACTGATTTAGCTCGTATGGTACCTTGATGAATGAAAAAGTTCTCTTTACCGTGATGAAGAAAGATAAACTGGCACAATCGCATATAAAATTTATCCCGGCCAAGTTAGCTGGATTCAGGAGAACAAAAGTTGTAAATGTCAAGTACCCTGCTGCCACTTACACCGGGAAAACTGAAGATTCCGTTGAAGGAATCCTCATTACGAACTTAACACCAAATGATATCAAATTTTTAGATTGGTTCGAAGGAAGTGAGTATGAAAGGGTTGTTGTCTCTGTGGAGATAAGTGATGGACAACAGGAAAAAGCTCATGTTTACCGTTGGTCTGATCCTGTGGAGAAATTGGTACAAGAAGACTGGGATGATACTTGGTTAAGTGATAGTACTGCTGTTGACCATTGGTTGAAATATGAAATAGAAAGCTTGGAGAATTGTCCTACATTTTGAAATAAATAGAAAAAACTTTTTAGATAAAACCACCCATGCATTATAAAAGACCCCAAAGCTATAAAGAAAACACAACAAAAATTTCAAGCACTATCAAGATTCTATGATTTTTTCCAAATTTGGTGCTGCGGTTAGATAATCTTGATATTTGCCGGTCCTCTCGGTGCTATCAACTTTTGTTTCCATGGCTTCAAGATCCTCTTCTCCGTCTTCATTATTAGCACACTGCTCATCAATTGAGTCTTCTACATCATTTTTACCCCTGCCAAAGACTCTAAATCTTAATAACCAAATAGCCTGACTTGCAAAAATACCAAGTTCCAATACCCCAACAATAGCATATAATATGACACCCATGATATCGACTTTCCCCGAGACACCAAGAGACAGAGCACTAAATACGGCACCACTGAAATCCATCAGTAAGAAAATAAAATTAATTCCAACAACGCGTCCTTGTCTCTTTGCAAGTTCGAAATAAGGAGGAATTAAACCAAGTGCCAATAAGAGAGATGCAATGGCTCCGAAAATCAAGGTTGGCCATTCCACTCCTTTGACAACATATAAATGTTTCAATGGTATGATAAATGCAATCTCCAATGCTAATGAAATTATGAGAAACAATCCTCCAAGTATATAGATTTTCTTCTTGGACATTTGAATTGGTGGATAGTATAATGATTGCATCCATGATACAAAACATAAAGCTGTGAACAATTGTGGTTGAATTTGCAAAGCTATGGCTGAATTAGTGGAGCATAAATAAATGGAAAATGGAACACCACAAGCACTCCATAAAAATAACATTATTGGGGGTAATCCTTCACAATTCTTCCTACGATAGTTGTAAATCACTTGTGGAATCAATTGAATCGACCACAATACTGTACCAATGGTACTCAAGACTGTTACAAGTGTGGAGTCTGACATATTTGTTCTCTCTTTAGTTCAATAATCTCTTCTCAAGAAATTGTGCAAGACCCAGGTTCTTTTCTTTTCTTTTTTCTTTTACCTTCCCTTAAAAAAAAAAAAAAAATTAAATTTTTTTTTCCTTTATATGCAAATGAATTTTTATAAACGTTCTTCTGTTACACTGGATCAGTATAAATATGATTGAAGATAATGCACTGGAATCAAGGATAAAATATAATATTAAACTGGGCAATGGAAAGTTATTTATATATTAAAAAATTTTTAAAAGGTGTGTGAAAATTTTTTTCTCCACCGTTTGAAAGCTTAACTAAAAGAAGAAAGTCCAGACACACAAACAACATTTCCCACCGCAAATTTCTTCTTATGCGATGAGCTTTAAAGCTTTTAAAACACCCTTACCTATAGTTAACTGTGGGTCATAATAGAGCCACGACGCAATTTCATTCCTAAATAGGCAACTCAAATCTCTGTCTCAGGTCTGCTAGAGTATCCCATTTCGGCATAAATGTGATAAAAATACACGATCATAAGGGAAGTTAAAAGAAGTATATAAAATGTATTATAACTAAGATTAAAAAGAATTGAGCAAATAAAATGAATAAATAACAAAAACACACACACACTTGAACTCCATTGAAAAGTAAATAGGGTTTGAAAAAAACACAAAAATAAAAAGATAAGAGAAATAAAAATAACTAAGACTGTTCAGAAACATCTTCATCTCTTGTTGTATTTTCTTTAGGTGCTCCTAAGAGTAAAAACAAAATTGAGCCACAGATAAGCAAGATTCCTAAAACAACTAATAAGATGGCTTTAGGATGAGTCTTGACGGTCTTAGAGTAAATTGACAAAGCCAGTGGTGGACCAATTAACGATACTAAACTATCGACTGCAGAAATGGCACCCAACATTGCCCCAGTAGAGTCAGCTGGTGCGTATTTGACAATAGATGATCTCAAAGCCGGAGTGCATAATGAAGACAACCCATCAAGAGAACCAGCAAACATGAATTCAGTGGTATTTTGAGCCAAGACCAATCCAGTGACAGAGATTAATTGGAAAGTATAAGAAAATCTCATTGTAGTTAAATCGACACCATCCACCAGATACTTATTTGCAGTAGCATGTTTCTTGATAAAATTTAAAATCACTGGTGATAATAAGAGTAACAGAATCAGCTTGGAACCTGAATTTATTGAAATATAGTAACCTAACTGGATAGAATCCCAATTGAAGACATAAGTTGCATATAATGAAGTTGTAATCATCATCAGAACTGCAGACAAATTCCAAAAAACGTCGGCAGAAATAAGTAACAAGAGACTGAGTCTTGGTCTATAATCTTTTGACCCATCTTCTTGTGTCACAGGTAACCATAATAATTTCAAAGGGGTGAAAAATGATTTCACCATTTCAAAAGTTTGATGTGATAATCTCTTACTTGCCTCTAATTCCAACAAAATCGCACGTCTCAGTTCATGCAGAGAAATAGAATTATCTCTAGATTTCTTTCTTGATCTCTCTGATCTTGACTCGGGCAAGATAAAGAGAACAAAGAGAACAAGAAATCCCATCAAGATGCATGACACATAAAGTGCTGAAATTGGTGAATTAAATACATATTTAATCAGTTGTGATGATGCCATTGGACCCAATGAAAGCCCAATTGCAATCGACGCTGATAAGATCCCCATGGAATAAATTCTTTCTTCTTCTTCCACCGTGTCAATGATATAAGAATAACTTAAAGACCCAGTAGAACTCATACCACCTCCTAATGCATTAACACATCCAGCAATAATTAAAAAAGTACGATGAAATCTTGTCACTGAAGGTCTCAAGAGCACAATACTACTTGCAAATCCAACAAATAATGTCAACACATTCCATAAAAGTAAATATTTTCTTCCATACATGTCTGATAATTGACCAATTTTACTTGAAAGTCCCATTGAAATCAATCCACTAACCAAGGATATAACACTTTCTAATTGAGATAATTCAATCTGTGTTTGCAGTCTATCACAAGCAGAGATATCAATCACAGATGGTATAGTACCCATCTCATCAGAAAATTGTGATCGACAAAGAAGCAGCAATAACAATTCAATTTTTGACAGAATTGAAAATCCCATGGCAAATGCTAGTAAAAATGTGACAGTTCCAATCATAAGTAATGAAGGCCTTCTGGTCCAGTGCAAGGACTTATGAGCTAACCTTTCATGTCTCAACCATCTTATTTCCACTGATTCATCAGGACTATCAAAGTCTGTTATCAGTGATTGATAAACATCGATTGCTGCGGTCTCTAGTAATTCATCCCCAGTTCTGTATTTAGAGATAGGAGTAGCACTCATCTTTGTGTATACACTGGAATTATTCTTCAAAGGTGAATCTTCCATTGTAATCTATACCCTTGCTGAAACCTTATAGAAAAGTGCAAGGCTCCAATAGATATGAATATGATTATATATTCTTATCCGCATTTGCTTTGAACGGCCCCATTTTTTTTTTTTTTTTTCGCTCTCTCTAATTTTTTTTTTTTCTTTTCCCTGCTATTGTTAGGAGTACGACTCTTATCATTTTTATCATTAGGAATTAGGAATTAAGGCAGATGAAATTGGAGGAGTTGTGTATAAGATCACGTCAAAATAGAGACATAGTTCGAAAACAAGTATCAAGTGATACTGTCAAAATATAATTCACCTTGTCCATATTCCAAGTGGTGTAATGTTCAAAAAATATTTTAGTGCAAAGCACGGCAGCTTATAAAATACCTTTTAATTGACTAACGCGTACAAATGATATTCTTATCACCAATTTGATAATATTGGAGGTTTTCATAAGCTTCAATTGCATCCAGCAGATCCAGATATTCTACTTCAACCGACTGTTTATCAGTGGAGTACTCTGTCTTCACAATAGTACCAAATTGGATAAAAATTTTAAGCAATTCATCTGCATCTTCATCTTTTGGAAGATTGGCTGGAAAATTAAGTTAGAATATTTCTCTTGTATATATGACAGCAAAAGATACGTACTAATATGAATAGTATTTGAATCCATACTCAATTGAAAACTTCTTATGATTAATTTAGTACATCCTTTTTTTTTTTTTTTATTTCATTTATAAAAATTTTTTTTCATTTGATTTTCTATTATTTTTCATTTTCTATTTAAAAAAAAAAGAGTGTTCAAGATTATATATCTAAGCATCGTTTACTGGATCCCCTGTAACTGCTGCTACAACCCTGTTTAACTTTTCCTTTTTCTCATTGTATATTGTAGCTTGATGTTTAATATATGTTACTGTGATTGTTCCAATGATGAATGTTATACAAATTAAGATAAGATTGATTGGAACTGGGTTCATATTGAATTCAGTATGGGTTTCTTTATCCAAGAAACTTTGTAAGAAATTGAAAACACCACTAACGCACATGATTGTTCCGTATAACTTACCGAATGTCTTGAAACCAAATACTTTTGCACAATAATCAGAGATTGAAGTGTAAAAAAAAGGTCTGTATGCAACAAATATCAAGATATGGATAATACCAACTAAAGTTGAAGGAATTACACCTAATATACCAATGACTAATGAAAACAGAAGTAAACCTGAAAGTACAACAAAAGTGGAACAATTATCCAAAAATAATCCAACAAATGGAATAGATACAATACCCCCTAATGGTAATGCGATATCAAAGATCTTATTTAAGTACTCCAGAGTCTCTGGTCCAAGTAAATATGTATATTGAGTATTGATAGTGGCGACAAAATAATTCAACCTTAACATTTGAATAGTTGTGAAAGAAGCCATGAGTAAGAACCAATATGATTTGAATTGATATTTAGCATCAAATCCGTGTAATACACCAAATACTGAACCTTTGATGTGTTGACTTTCTTCTTGTTCAACTTCTTCAGCGTAACTAGCTTTAAGAGCATCACCCATTGAATCTCTTCTTGAAGATCTAGAAATATGTTGTTGTTCTTCAGCATCCAATAATGCTGTATTTTCATTGATGATAGCTTCTTCATTTTGGTTAGTCTCGTCATTAGATGCAATACCATATGATTCAGTTGGCATAACAAATATTTGTACAATTGTCATGAAAACTGGTACTACTAAGTAAACTTTGAAAAAAGATTCAATTGGTATAGATGAGTTATAATGGTTGAAAACCAATTTGTAAACAAAGAATAATGCAGAAGAAGCATCAAATGCACCAGTTAACAACAGTAATACAGTTCCTGATTTGGCAGGGAAAGCATTTGACAATTGGAAAGATGAGATATAAGCAAATGGACCACCAAGAGCCATTGAACCATAACCTACTAAGTAAGGATCGAAAATGGTGATCTGAGATGAAAACATGAAAATAAAACATGCAAGATATAAGAAGAATGATCCAATCAATCCGCAAACTTTTGGACCAAAATTATCTAATGTGTAACCAATAAGTAAAGCAGTAACATTGGTCAATACAGCACCCACAGTGAACATCATATTTAATTTCAAATCTTGTGCAGTACATTTAGCCTGACTTGAAGTTGATTCTAAAAACATTAAACTTTCAGCATCACATAATGATTCATATATGTGTTGCTTTATCAAAATTGGTTTCAATGCGGCGAATCCAAAAATTGGCCCACCTGAGAAAAGACACCAAATGATAGCACATATAACCTGAATTATTCTTCTCTTTTTAGACACTTGGTAGTCATATATCATCTCTGCTTTTGGTGTGTATTATGAAAGTTTCTTTAAGTAAAATTTTGAAGAAAACAAGTTAGCTTATCTATTAAATACAAGGAAAAAAAAAGCAAAAAAAAAAAAAAAAAAATTTTGGCTGCATCAGCAGCAGACCTCACACTATAGACGGATACAACCGACGATATAGCTTGAAAGATTTATAGTGTTATTATTATCAATCTTGCTGTACACACTATTTATTTGAATATGAGGTTTGAATGATATACTATGAGTCTTCTCTTCAGTAACATTATTGAGCATCTACTAATTACAACCCAATTTTGTTCACACGAGCTCTTTCTTTCAGCTTAACTCTCGAGCTAACTCTCGAGCCCACCCAAGATGCAAGATTTTATGCAAATACTTCATCAAAGCAGTAGTTAAGTTATGTTTTTTTTTTCTTCACTTTCTTTATCAGTCTCGGGCAAGTCCGTTCTATTTTTTTTTTTTTTTTGTTTTGCTTACATGCTGTTGCTCTTGTTCACCTTCCAATGATCCAAGTGATGATGTCCTGAATGTAGTCATCTTCTTTACAACTTATTAGGAATACTCCAATGTCTCGGTATAATTCCATGATCTCTTCTTCATTATGTTCAATTATGATTTTTTTGTTATTTTTCTTATCAGGCTCACCAACTTGATTAATCACAGGATTGGACACAAGTCTTCTCAATATAAATTTCTCTTGTGATTCTTGTCTCAATCCTAAGAAATTCATAAAAAGTTCCATTCTATTCATATTTTGAGTGTTGCTGTTGTCGTTGTTGTTATTGTTCTTATTACCAGTATTTTCACTATTTTTAACAACTTTTTGAGATAGCTCTAGAAACTCCGCATTGGAAATCAAATCTACCTTATTGCCCAATATCAGAATTGGTACATTTCTATCGTTGGTTTCTTTTATTATTTCAATCAATTTCTTCTTTGAATCCTCTAAATTAAGAGTATCGCTCAAATCAATGACATAAACTATCAAGTCCGATTTGAGATTATAGTACTCTTTCCAAACAGATGATTGAAATCTTTCTTGCCCCGAGATATCAACTAATTTTAACAACAAATTATTAACTTTGTAGTAGTTTAATTCAACTCCCATCGTCGGTATCGTATCAGGTTGGAAAGCCTTTCCTGTAATTATGTTTGTTAGTGTGCTCTTTCCACTGTTAGGAAAACCTAGCACCACTACATCAAGCTCCTGTTGATAGAATATAGATAATAAGGAGTAATAAGTTTTAGAAACCCATGAAGAAATTGCACTCATCTGTTATAACTGATATATGTTTATTGCTAAATCTCGCTTTAATTTGTTTTTTTTTTTGTTTTTTTATCTTGTCAAATTTAAAGTTTCTAAAATGCTTCTCAAATTATTTTTTACGATTTAGTTAATCCAAATGTCTTTTATTTTAATGTGCTATACAATGAAGATAAAAAAAGTCATGAAAATAATATGTGGCAACTACCAATGAGTAACTGATCTTAAGAACATAAAAGATCATTTAACGAGTGAAGAAGAATAAATAAATATGTAAAAAAACCTGTTTAACAAGAGACTAATCCAACGACTTCCAAATGGACAGCAGTACATTGATCACCAATTGATTCATCGTACAAGTTGTAGAAAGTACCTGACAAACATTGGTAGAAAACGTCATTGTCTCCGATAGCTAAGTTACCATCTTCAGTGACTGACCAACCAGCAGCATAAATCAGACCAGCTTGAGGTTGAGGATCAAATTGGAATTGATGGTTAGCAACAATTGAACCAATTCTGCTCTTTGAATCAGTTAAGACAGAACCGTTTAAAGTCATTGATAAAGCATCTGGTGATGAACAGGCAACTTGAGCAACGTATTCTGAATCTTCTGGGTCAGTAGTTGAGTCTGAAGTACCAGTGGCTTGAACTTGACCATCATTGATTTGAGATGCAGCACCTTTTGTTGAAGTACCAGTGGTAGCTTGGATTTGACCATCACTTATTTGAGAAACAGCATCAGTTGTCTTCGCAGTGTTTGTAGTGGCTTGGATTTGGCCATCACCGATTTGAGAGACCAGTTCTGCGGTCTTCTTTGGAGTTTCGGTGTTTGTGGTGGCTTGAATTTGACCATCACCGATTTGTGAGACCAGCTCTGCGGTTTTCTTTGCTTCTTTAGTTGTAGTAGCAGTACCAGTTGTGGCTTGAATTTGTCCATCATCGATTTGTGAGACCGGCTCGGCGGTTTTCTTTGCTTCTTTTGTTGATGTAGCAGTACCAGTTGTGGCTTGAATTTGTCCATCTCCAATTTGTGAGACAACATCTCTCTTTCTCAAGGCACCACCTGCAGCAGCAGCAGAAGATGAATGAATAGCAGAGCTTGGAACACCTGAAACTGATGAAGTAATTGGTGAAATTGCAATAGCGAAAGTAGATGAGAAATCAGTCTTTGCACCTGATGGAGCAGCTGATGAAGGGGTTAAAGTTGACCAAGGTTCAGAAGGAACATAAGCACCGAAGACTGTTGAGGCTAACCCAAGAGCCAGCAATGCAGAAGTTGAAAATTTATATTGCATTTTATTTTTCTTTTAATATTATAGCGATTGTGATTGATAAGAAAGTATCGATGATATTTCAAAAAAGAATTGATCCAACGAGGGAGGAATTCGGTTAAATTTATAAGATTTCAGATACTTGGAAAAATTTTCAATATAAACTTATAAATAGAAACAGTGTTTATTTAGTATGATCTCATTTCTCTGAGGTATAACTGAGACAATAGGGTATAATTACGGTAAAAACGAGGGCAAGCAAAACTAGTGTGGGAAAGGGGTTTTTGGGGCTCTTAGGGGACAAGAAGCGAAGCGTAAGGGAAGGAAAAAATTAAAAATAAAATTTTAAGCAAAAAAAAAGCTTAAATAAAAAGAAAAGGGGGTCCGGTTATGCAAATGGGATCTATTGCGCCTTTTAAATGTTCCTGAAATTTGATCCGAAAATGGCTGGCTTTTTTAAACATTTGGCATTTTACTAATTGCCTTTTTTACTCGAATCGGTTAATGGTAAACACAATTCATTAAATTTCTTTAAAAGGAAGATCCCATCAAATTATGATTCAGGAATATGAAAACAGCGAACATCTTATTCCACTGTATTGCTATTCAAAAAAGATGATTGTCTATCAGCCTAATTTCCAAAATAGAATAAATAGGTTGATCATAATTTCTAAAAACAGTAGATTCCTCGAGAACGAGAAATATGTTTACCTCGGAGAATTTCACTCAATAATGTTTTAAGAGCAACCACTTTTGAGAAGATATTTTCCTCACAGATACATTCGGTTTTAGAGTCAGAAATGATATTCTTTAACTTGAATTGCCATCATTCAGTCTTTGGAGCAACAAGTGACAAGTTGAAGGGGTGGTTGTAAAGAGAGCAAACATACGGTCAATAATAGGGCAAAGCAAAAAAAAAAAAAAAAAAAAAAGAGGAGAGGAAAAATTAAGGTTTCGAAATACACCTACAAAATCGGGAAAATATCGACATCAAGACATCATATTAAGGAGTAAAAATGTATATAACAAGGGGGGGCAAGTGGAGTTAAAACAAATCTTAACGAGTTCTGATAATACCAGCAGCAATTAAAGTATTAACTTTCTTGTAAACATCTGGGTTTTTCATGTGGTCTTGTAAAGCAGCTGGATTGTCTCTAGCTTGTTGTAAGATTTGGTTCATTACAGGATCTTGTAAAATGGCAACAACTTCTGGATCTTTTGAAACTCTTTCCAATGTTTGTTGCTCTGTTTCACCTTCAATGGCAGTGAATCTTTGTGACATAGCTTTGCTGTATAATCCATCAATTTCCTTTGTAGACTTGTCATCTTTCAATTCAATTGATTTAACTCTAGCTTCTGTCAAAGTCTCAATAGCTTGTGTGAAATCTTTGATGGCCAATTGTGCTGTGGCTTTTCTTATGTAAGCTCTCAAGAAAGTTGGATCTTTCTTAATAGCCATTTCACAGTCTTTGATAGCTTCTGGGAATGACATCAATTTAGCCAAGGCAGCAGCTCTATTAGAATAACCTCTGGCATCTTCTGGAGCTCTCTTGACCATTTCAGAGTATGCCTTAACAGCATTTGGCCAGTCACCGGCTTGGAAATAATCCTTACCTTGTATTCTAGCTTCTTCAGCTTTTTCAGGATCAACGTACAGTTCAGTTTCTTTTGTCTTGATCAATTTTTCAGTGGCTCTCAATTTGTTTAAAGTGTCTGGGGTTCTATGTTCAGTTAATGATTTTTCATAGGATTCTTTGGCTTTTGTATATTCTTCTAATTTAGAGTATGTGGAACCCATTCTTGCAAATGCTTTAGCAACCAATTTGTAATCAGCTCTCATATCTCTACCAACTTCAACAGCTTCTTGACATGTCTTAATGGCTTGTTGATAATCTCCCTTCTCAAATTCTGCAGCGGAACGATTATTCAAATATGTTATATCTTTGAAAGTTTCCCAAGCTTTGTTATATAATGCAATAGCTTCATCAAACTTTCTTTGCTTATACAAAGTATTGGCTTCTTGTTTGTATGAGTCAGCTTCAGCTTTGGATTTAGCATCTGTATTATCTTCTTCTTGTTCTGGTTCAACAACTTCAGCATCTTTCATTTCAACATCTGGCTTTTCCTCCTTCTTCGGAGTATCTTTCAGTACTTCTGGTTCTGAGGCAGCAGCAGCAGCTGGGGCTGGAGGAGCAGCATCAGCACCTGCACCGACATCAATACCCAATAAGACACCCATAATTGTCATTAATCTTGGATCAGCCATGAAATCTCCTGCAATTGCAGTTGGATTGACTTTCAATTGCTCAACTTTAGCAACTAATGCAGGATCTTTCATCATTTCAGCTGTTTTTGGGTTTTGTTTCAATTTATTTATCATATTTGGATCTGAAAAGATTTGTCCGAATCCCATGCCTGGATCAGCTTGTAACTCTATAGCACTTTCAACGGCTTTTATACCTTCTTCGGCCATCTTGTTAGCAGAATCTAAAGCCAAAGCCTTTTCATATGATGATTTAGCTTGTTGCAATTGTCCTAATCCAAATTCAGCAGCCCCAACTCTGTTATAACCTTTAGCCCAAGATGGATTAATCTTAACACATTCTTGAGCATCAGTTAAAGCATTTGTGAAATTCTTCAACGATGCGAAAGAAGCGGATCTGTTTGAGTACAAAACATGATTTGGTACTGGAGATACTTCAATAGCCTTTGTGAATGCTTCAATGGCTTCATCAAATTTCTTGGCTGAAAAGAACAGATTACCTTGAGCTTTATATTCGTCTGCAGTAGTCATTGTTTTATTTGTTTGTTATTCTCGTGAAATATATAAATGATCTGATGTTATAATAAGAATGGCAAACTGGACAATCCTCTTGTGAAATAAATAATTTTCACACACATCGATTTTTTTTTTTCTTTCCAGAATTTTCGGTTGATTTTGGGATATCGGTGAACGACTATTTGAGATTAAAAAAAAAGAATACAAAAAAAATTCAAAAATTTTTCAATCTCATCTCTTTTTCTATTGTTGTGGAAGAGACATAAGATCATGAGTTTTGAAGAAATATCAAATAATTTTGTTTCCTCTTTGGAAAGCAACAAAGCTGATTTAGAGCTTGAAAAGTTTGCAGTACATGATTACAGAGAACAAAAGCAAGGAAGAGGTCTAATAGCATTAAAAGATATACAAGAAGATGAAGTATTATTTAGCATTCCAAGAGATTTAGTATTGAACATACAGACATGTTCTTTGAACGATGAGCAAAAACAAAAACTTAACAAGTTGGGTCAATGGGAAGCTTTGATCCTCATAATTTTATATGAAAGATCAATCAAGAATCAATCTAAATGGTTTCATTATTTTAATGTCTTACCCTTTGATAACAAATTCAATAATTTAATGTTTTGGGAAGACCATGAATTGGAGAACTTGAAACCATCTTTGGTTCTTAATAGAATTGGTAAAGAAAATGCCATTGAAATGTACAACAGGTTATTTCCTGAAGTTATCACAGATTTGGGTATATTTGACAATTTGAAAGATGTGACAATTGAACAATTCCACAAAGTTGCAAGTACCATCATGTCGTATTCTTTTGATGTTGAGAACCCAGTGAATGAAGACGAAGAAGATGAGGAAGATGAAGATGAAGAGGATGAAGAGGATGGAGATGACGGAGAGGTAGATGTCTCTAAAGAAGGGTTTTATAAATCAATGGTACCATTAGCCGATACCTTAAATGCAGATACCAATCTCTGCAATGCCAACTTGACATATACACCGGAATCTTTAGTTATGAAATCAACTTGTTTCATCAAAAAGGGAGATCAAATATACAACACCTATGCGAATCATCCAAATGCTGAAATTTTGCGAAGATATGGATATGTTGAATTTACTGGTTCCAAGCATGATTTTGGAGAGTTACAATTCGATTCAATTTTGAAATTTTTCACAGAAGAATATGAGTTCCCAGAGAAATTGATAAATAATATTGTAGAGATGATCTCCGATAGTGAATATTTATTAGAATTAACAGAAGGTCAAAATATAATTATTGACACTTATGATTGTTATGCTGATGGAGAGATTTACCCTGAGTTGATCTTATTGTTACAAATATTTACAGTATTGGGATTAGTTAACAAACAGGACAAGAAATGGTTAAAAAGAATGACTAAAAGTAAATTAGAAGAATTTTTGAATAGAAATATCAAGAAAAACTATCAATTAGTTGAACAGAAAAAATTAATGAAGAGTACAAACGAGAATTTCATGAAAATTATCGACCAAAGGATTCTGCAATATCCACAAGAAGTATTGGAATCTAATGTTATTGAAGATTACGAAGATAGAGATTCGATGGCTAAAGTTGTATTGATCAGCGAATTGAAATCCTTATTGACATCCAAAGAAAAACTGTTAGCTTCTTTTGAATTGATTGATGATGAGAAGATGATCAAAAATGTCTTGAAAAGAAAATTAGAAGAAGAGGCTAAGAAAGCTGAGAAGAAGCTGAGAAGATGAATTTGTAAATAGATTTTCTTTTTTTTTTTTTTTCGCTTTTTGCATATAGAAAAAATCAGTTAAAACAAAAAAAACGCGACAAACCTCATCGAACATTTTGTTAAGAATAAGATGATGAACCAAGTGCTATTATACAATCATGATGATGCCATAACTTCCATACGTGCTTCTAAGGCATTTCCTAATAGATTCATCACTACTTCTTTGGACGGAGGTGTTAAGTTTTATGATATATTTACGAATCAAATGTTACAAGAATTTCAAACAAAACCTATACTAGATTCTATATCCACAGGTTCAGATTTTTATGTCAGTTGTGTGGATGGTACTGTACGACGTCTTGATTTTGAAACAAGCCAACTGATATGTGTTGGTCAACTGCATTCCAATGGGCTGAACTGTATCAGCTCTTCTTCAAACACTATTATCAGTGGATCTTGGGACAGGACCCTTCAACTGATTGATTTACAAACTGGAGACTCACAATTCATATCATTACCAGAGAAAGTGCTATCAATGGATTGTGATGAAGATCACTTGGTTGTTTCTATGGCAAATAGGTTAATACATGTTTACAAATTGGATAATTTATCTACTCCATTTCAAATAAGAGAAAGTGGGTTGGCATATCAGATAAGATCTATCAGTTGTTTTACCCAAGGGTTTGCTCTGAGCTCTATAGAAGGGAAAGTTTCTTTGGAGTATTATGACAATTCAAATAACTATGCTTTCAGATGTCATAGAAATAAGGATATAGTAAATAGTGTCAATTGCTGTCTAGTCTCGCAAGACCGGTTTTTATATACTGCCGGAGATGATGGAAATATGATGCTCTGGGACTTTATATTGAAAAAGAAATTGAAGACCTGGTCAATAGGCAAAGAACAAAGGATAAGCAAATTCTTGTTATTTGAGAACAACACGGCCATTATTGTCTCAGATAACAAAGTATATAGAAAGCCCACTAACTAAGCTATTCTTATGTAAGACATTTTAATTTTTCTTTGTTTGAAATTTACAATAAGACCAAAAAGAACAAAAAAAAAAAAATTTTTTGGGAAATAAATAATAACAATAATCAAGTCAATTTGCCTATTCAACTAATCATAATACCGAATCCATATAACTAAGGGGGGCTATTAATCAATAGAATGATTGTGAGATTAATTCTGGTTTTGCTATATCTCCTGTTGATAACAGAGTCAGCATATGTGAAATCATATCAGTGTTCTAATTTAAAGCAGGAAGATATTAGCTTTCAGACTATAGCTACAGAGGCATATTATGACGAGGACCAAGAGTTGTTGAAATTTAAGATAATATCCAATGTCAGTGAAAATACAATAGATGTGAACTATACAACCAATATGTATACCACATTACATGTTAGAATAGAGTTCACTGGTGGTGAAATATTGGATAAATATTTAAGGCTATGTGATTATGTGAGTCGACTGGTGCCTGAAGACCTCCCATTTGCATACCCAAATTCATCAAGTTTATTCAACTCTTCATCAAGCGCACCATCATCTTCTGCATTATTATCATCAGCATTACCTCCATTCAGTGCAACACTGATATTATCTGATACCCTCATAGCTAATCAAGCTTCAACACAAACAGGAGTAACACCATGGTCTACTTCAAATGCTGCAGATGCAAATTCAAATGGACTGACAAATATGGTGCCGCAGGCTAATGGTAAGAGAGAGGTATTTGAAAACGATTTGGTACCCAGAGAAGAAAACGAAGGTGACTCAACAATTTGTCCCTTGTACCAAAATGAACTAGTTGATATTAATTATAATGTCAGCATAGGCAAATATCATAAATTTGGTTCATACGATTTGAGATTTTCAATAATTAGTGCAGACTCTTCGCAAACAATTATTGGATGTACTCAATTTTATGTAACTCCAAAACTACCAGATGCCGCAGTTCGTGGTGTCAGTATTGGTGTTGCTGCATTAGCATGTTGGATGGTGCTGGTAAGCTTTTTCACATTGATTTTTTCACCATACCAAGAATCGAAAAATCCATTCTTATTATTTTGTTCCACTATTTGCAATGCCCCATTGCTAAATCAATTAACTCCACTGTATGACGATTTCATTGTTTATTTACACTTCCTGTTTTTCATGGCAGGTTTGGATGTTCAATATCCGGGTTTTTATCAACCTTTAGTGTCATCTATTAGATGGATTCTGTTATTAAGTTCTTCATTTCAAAAAAACAAGACAGACCCAGTGCAGAATAATATTTATGCCACTTTTGGAGCCAGTCCCTTAGGTTGTTTAACCTTGTTTAGTACTTCTGATGTGGAAGGAGATGCTTGGGTCAATTTCATGTGGTTATTTGCATCTATCATTGCAGGTCTCTTGGTTCTCACATTGTTAGCTACGCTGGTTTTGTGGTTAAGAAATAAACATAATAATGACTACCACGGTTTTAAATCCAAAATCATTTACCACTCATTAGGTTTGGTCACTAGAATGTTTTTCTTTGTCTTTGCTACTCCATTTTTGGTATTAACAATTTACTTATGGACTGCATCCGGTACAAAAGGTTCCAAGAAATGGGCCCTTGGTTTAGGGGTTGTATTTTTCGCAGCTTGGATATTATGTGCTACTTTCTTTATCATCAATTACATTCTTATCACCAAAAATAGAGCAAGATTATACTCATCTTTGAAAGTCATTTTACTTTGGTCAGGTTTATATCATAAATATGAACCAGCAAAAGTATACTATTTCATACTTGAATGTTTTGAAATATTGATGTTCTCAATTATTGTTGGGCTGTTGAGAAGTACGGGAACAATTCAAGTCTCTTTAATCATTGTACTTGAATCTTTCTCACTACTTTGTTTGATTTACATCAAACCTTATTACTTGAAGACCAAATTGAATAGTTCCAAAATTATCATTGGTGTGGCTAAATTGGTTACCAGTATATTGACAATCCCTTACATTAGATCATTAAATATTAGGGAAAAAAATAGAACATACGTTGCATACCTGGAATCATTTTTACATTTGTTTGTAATTTTCTTTTTTTTCTTTTTACCATCCATTTACTGTTTGATTTCAACCATTATATCCATGATCAAATACAGTAAAGGTAGATTGAATTTTGATGAAAAAAGTGAGGCTGATGTTCCATTGAGCCATAAAAACAGCTACCGCAACATTCCACAAACAACTGCTAATTCCATTGCTAGTGATCCTTTTGCTAATGATTATTCATATTATAGACAACCACATCAATCGACAATGAATTGGCCGCCAGCTCTTTATAGACAAGATTCCAATATAAGTACTTCGACAGCCAATTTAGAATTAACTGATAAGAGAGTACTTCCTTTAGTTGGACTTACCACGAACTCAATCATGAATGATAATGATTCCAATTCTAAGAATGTTGATTATTCTGTCAGAGAAGTCGATAAGTTCTATAATGCTTCAAGGGTTCTTGAACCAGATCCAGAGGTTAAGATGTTATGGGAAGCAAGAGAAGGAAGGAGATATGCTGGTACACTAAATGAAGTTGAAGATCAACCATTACTGCAAACAGAGCAACAACAGCAGCCGTTCATGTACCACCAACAACAACAGCAGCAACAACGTCAAAATAGATTGAACTGGTTATTCCAAAAGAGGAAAAAGAGAGCACCTGTGGCTAGAAGGTTTGAAGTTGATCGTCCAAGACAAATTATGGTTAGGAGACCCTCCCTGTCGCTGCTGCTGCTGCTGCTGCTGCTGCCATTTGATGATACTACGACGACGGATATTGGATCATCTATACTTCTGAAAGATGACTTTGAAGACGAGTTTACCAGTGAGACGGCAACAAGAACATCTATGAAACATTATGATGATGACTATGAAGATGATGAATATGGTGCTGGTGAAAAGTTGCTTGATAATGTATTTGGAGATGATAAACTGATGAAGAAGATGCAAGACGATGTCATAACTGAGGAAAGTGATGAAGATGAGAGAAACGATAGCAGTGACGCTGCTGAATTTATGAGTTTTGAAGAGAATGATGATAACGGAAGATGAGATCATCAAGAAGCTGTTGTTATTATATGATTTGTTTTAAAGTTCATTTCGTTTGTTTGGATTTGTTAAAATGGTTTTTATTTTGTTATTTACATATTGCTAGTTTTTTTTTTTTTTTTTTCAGTTCTTGATATTCCACGTTTAGCTTTAATATTACCTTTTATTAAAATACAGTCTTAATTGTAACTGTTCTTTTGTAACTGACATGAATTTCTAGATCTGTTTTCTACGGTTATATGTTTAGTCCTTACTCCGTGTTGACCCAGAACTCTTTAAGCTCAAAAAGCTCAAAAAAAAAGACTCAATTAACAGACAGTACGCATATGAAAAAATTGAGTATCTATTGATTAAATCAACGTCAATAAGACCATATTCTGTCGATAAATGCAGGATACGATCAGTGAGCTGAGAATAAAACCATCGCAAATCCAGCACAAAAGCAGGGTCTCCGAGGAAGAAACAGGGGCTGAAGATCCCACCCAAGCACATTGATATGAAATTCACGTCTTTTTCCTTAAGTATGCGAAGAAGAGGAGGAAAACAAAAGTAGAAAAAAAAAATATAAAAAAAAGCACATGGAGGGAGATGAGTAGTTTAACACATCATTCCATTTAATCCATCTATCTGTTCATACACTTATCAATTGCACGATGGATTCGGTTGTAAATAATCTCATGAACTCTTGGGACCAAGTTGTCACTGAGACGGAGAAGAAGAGGAATTCATTCTTCAACCTTTCGAATAAGTCATCAAGTGATCATACAAAGCAACAATCAGAACTCCATGCTCAACCTTCGACAACTTCAATTCCATCAATTTCATCACAGCAGGAGCCATTACCTGAACCAACAGTGCTTTCTTCATCGATATTCAGTTCATCTCAAATCACAGATAAGTTGGTGGAGAGAATAATATCGATGGCATTGCCCCCATCTTCGGAATCGCAATTTACTCAAGGTGTTATTACTGAAAGGTTAGAGATGCAAAAAGCAAGACCTTCGTTATCAGTGCCATTGATGTCAAGGAATTTCATCATGTTGAACTCAAGATTGAGTATTCCTTTTGAAATAGTTGATGAAATCATCAAGCTCTTGTCATGGCATAATCCAAACTACACTTTATCCATGCTGATAATATGTACTAATTTGATATTAAATCCTATTTGGTTACTGATTTCCCCATTTTTGTATATCTTATTTGGTATTATGAGTCCAGCTTATTCTAAACATCATCCCTCAGAGAAATCAGTACTACCAAACAATCCTGTTCCATCAAGAGGCTTCCCATTGGTTGAAGTATCAACACCAAAACCTGTTCCTGAATTATCAAGAGAATTCGTATTAAATTTAACGGATTTACAAAATCATATGTTGCTATACGTTATTGCATTTGATTTTTTCAACTGGATTGTTATTGAATTTTGTTATTTTAAAGATGAAGCTGTGTCATCATTTATTTTTTTATTGTTATTAAGTTCTACAGTGGGGATTAGCTTAATATTACCCATATTAATCAAGTTTTTACGATTGTTGAGAATGGGACAATTTGCTCTTGTGATAATGTTATGGTCATTTATCATTTTGTTACATCCTTCATTAAGAGACCAGTTATTAATTTTTTTTTACTCCGAGGAAACAAGATTGAAAATTTTAACATTGACAAATAAGTTGGAAATATTTGTTAATAATGAGTTACAATTTGTTGAAGAGCAAGAATTACGTCAGGTTGAGATATTTGAAATTCAATATTTAAATCCAGAAACAAAGAATTGGTCATTTATTGGATACTCAACGGATTTTTATTCCATAAATACTACAACGAGAAAATTGAATTTACCGATAAATGGATCACAATCACTTCAAAATATTTCGCCTCCAATGGATTGGGATTATGTTCCAAGTATTCATTCATCAACTAGTAATTGGAAGTTAGATTTAAATCCAAAAGAATGGGTCAAGGATAACAATGTTAGTGATGTAATTGAAATTGATGAAGATGAGAAATGGTGTTATGACAAAGTGAAAGACAACAATCAAACACTGCAAATACGAAGAAGAAGATGGTGTCGTGATGTCATCAGATCTTTCCAAGTGGAAGAGATATTGGCATTATCAAAGAAACAAGAACAGGAAACTACAACGACAGCAGTAGCTGAAAATACTACTAAACCTAGAGAAAAAAAATATAATCTTGGTAATGACTTATATAAAATGAACGATAATGATGACGAGAAAAGAAATTCAAATTACATATTGGATAACCAATATAATAATCATATGAGGAAAAAAAGTGGTAATAAATGGTGATTATATATATATATATATACTATTTCATAAAATCCATGAGATCTAAACTAAGTTTCTTGCCTTGTTGATCATTTTTCTTCTTGTTATTCAACATTAAATTTAAATCATTCAAGTTTTTCCTCTTTTGACTTCTTTTCTTTGCAGATTTGGTCTCTGTCTCTTGTTGTTTTAATTTCTCTGATGGTGGCACCCATTCCAGTTTGAAATTTTTTTTCTCTTCTTGATTTATCTCATTTGGAATTGAATGGTTATGTAAAATATTATTATGGTCATTGTTATGATTACAACTAAGACATTTATATCGAAGAATTCTAACTCTTTTCTCATTGGTCTTCTTATTTGGCTTCTTCTTGAGAAAAACTATTCTTATTGAGACGTTGAATCCTGGTATCAACAATAGATTACATGATGAACAAAAATTTTCATTTGATTTCTTTGGATTTGGAATTCCCTTATCTTTACTATGATGTTGCAATTTCTCTAAATATTTCAACTGCAATGCGGGCACAGGTGTAGCATGTGAGATGTTTGAATAGTGGATCAGAGTGGATATCGTCAGTGACTGTTGTATTATAGGTGGTTGGTTCATTTTGTGTTTAACCTGATAACTAAGATTTTTTTTTTTTGTTTTTTTTAAACTTTTTTTTTTTTTCTTTAATGAGGTAATCTTTACATATAATTTTGTTGTTATTATTCCGTATATTACAATTACCCTAAAATGGTATTCTAAAATATAATTTTACCCAATTATTACTTCCCCCAAAGCATGAAACCGTATAACTCATATCACACATTTCCTTTTACATTTTCTGTCTCTTGAAATTTGCAAATCCCCAAGCACTGGTTTTGTCACCATTGATCGTGTTCTTTTCAAAGTTGGACTCAGATGTATTTTTTTCAATGGTGAATACTCGGGACTTATCAGTTCCTTTTCCAATGTTTTCTTATTATTTGTCTTGCCAGATATGGTTATATTAGTGATATCGGTTAATGTCTTTGTAGTCATGGCATTTTTCCTTGGAGATTTCTTTGTAGGACTATATTCTGGAGTGAGATAGTCGTTGTGAATTTCGAAATTAGGTTTACCCGGTGGTGAATTAGTCTTATCAAATGGGAGAACTCTTGTCTTTTGAGGTGTAGTTGGTGGGGTTATGATCAAATCTGTGAATAAATCAGGAATCTTTGATTGTAAATACGTACACCATTCGTCACAGTCTGTTTCAATATGGTAGTCAATGATTTTATCCCATGTGGCATTACCAACTGGGTTCTTGTTAACAAATATCACTAGACCATCTCGTTGATGTATTTTTTTGGCAAGATCCCTAACCAATTTTTTAACACCATCAACTTTTAACGAGGTGCCAAAGATTATAAGTAATTGCGGGTTCTTGTTCATATCTTGCAATAAGCCTCTAGCTATATTTTCCAGATGTGGATGATTTTCTCCGTATAAGATAATATTTGGTTTTAAGAACCCCACTGTACTTGAACTCATTCTCTTACCGTTATTCATTCTATTGAAGAAATTCTCTGTACAACTAGGACAATCAGGAGTTTCACCATTCGAATATTGTTCTCTATATTCTTCTGTCCATTCAAATTCTTGGAAGCAATTTGTACAACCTAATTTATTCAAATCTCCGTGCAATTGCACCACGTCTAATTCTTTCCATATATCATTAGTTCCTGTTTTCAAATCCAAATGCCTCTCTAAGCCATCGATGTTTTGTGTATAGCATTTAATCAATTTCTTACGTTCATTCAATCTCTTTATCAATTCATGTGTCTTTGTTGGTCTTGCCAATACTGTGTGACCATAAAGGGATTCCATAAAAGTACAAAACACTTTCAAAGTCTTTTCATCTCTGAACAAAGAGATATCAAATAAGTCTTTCCCCTTCACTACACAGTCTGGATGTTTTCTCTTGACCATATTGTATAACCCTTCTGTTGACCTGAAATCAGGTATCCCAGCATTACAAGATATTCCAGCCCCTGTTAATGTCACTATCTTTTTTGATTTTGAGATCAATTTGTTAATCTTAATTAAATCCACATTGTCATCTTCTCTGTCTAATGAAAGAGTCTTCATCTTCTTGATATAATTAAGAGTATTATACAACTAGTTACTTTTCATCTTTTTAAAAAATTCTCTTTCAACCAAAAAGCTTCCTTTTCCCTTTGGTGTTGTATTACCACATTAAGAAATATAATAACACGAAAGGAACAAAGAAAAAAAAAAACACCATTAACTTTGCATTCTCCTTCTCCTGCAACACTTCTCCTCCTCCTACCCAATTTTCTCCTAATTGGAAACTACATCTTTTTTTTTTTTTTACAATATAATTTGTTTATTTTTCAAATAATAATAAGTATCTCTCGTCAGTATCATTTCATTCGTGATAAGTTTATATATATATGTGTAGATAGCAGTTAAAAAGGACAATCTTTAAAAATTCAACAAATTATCTTCATCTAATCTCCAATCGTCATTAAATATCACATTTGATAAATCATCATCTTTTTTAATTATCTCATTATTGCTACTATTATTTTTGTCGTTATCAAAGTCAATCAAATCATTAAATTCATTATAACTCAACAATTCTTGTTCTCTTTCCCTTTGTCTTTCCATGATCAATTCATCCAATGTCGAATTTGTATTGAAAACAAGATTCTTGTTGGACAATTTCTCATTATCATGTTTCCAAAATGAAAATTCATAGTTTTGTTGTGTGTCTTTTGATGTATCATTTTGGGTTGGAATTTCAGGGATATCAATTAACTGCGGGCTAAAATGATGATTGTGGTTATGGTAATGCAGGTTGTTATCTAATTCGATTTCATCTATAGTAGAATTCGTCTTGGTCAAACTCAATAAAGAGTTCGGAGTCAATGAATCAATATCAATATCAACGGAATCATTGTCATCATGGCAAAAATCATGATTTGGTGAAGATGAAATAACTTTGCCATCTTCTTCGAGATAATCAAGATTCAAAAAATTCGTACAATTGAAATTTTGCTTTTGACTTGTTTGTTCTTTTTTCTCTTTCAAATTGTTGACCGTCGCATCCACTATTTGTTCAGAGTGTAACGAATTCAAATTATTCGAAGTCAATGGAGACACGTTATTAGAATGATTCAAATCTATCAATGACAAGATCAAATCATTAATATCTCCATCAGCTGCTCTTTTCTTACCATGATGTTGTTGAACGGTTGGAGGAGAAGTTGCCGATGTTTGTGGAGATGATGATGAAGTATTTGTGGTCATTAATGGAGTTGACAGGTTGGTTGAACTGTTTGAATTGACTCTGTAAATAGTGTTGTTATTATTGGTCTTGTTAGAAGTTGAGTTATAACCCATTGGAACAGATGAAATGTCCTCTTGTTCTTGTTTTGGTTCCAATTTAATATTCTTAGCCTGTTGTTGTTGATGTAATGCATTTTCGTGTTTTAAACTTTTCAAATCTGAAACCAATTTGATCACTTCCAATTTCAAATAATAGTTTTCTTCATTGATCTTCATAATGGCTTGTTTTATTGGGTTATTTGTCAACTCGGCTTGCTTCAATTTCTCGACATTTGATTTTCTTCCTCTTTTAGACCTTGGTTTTGTATCAGGTTGTTGTGGTTTTGGTGGTGGTGATTGTTGTTGAGGTGCAGGGGTTTGTGCTTCGGCAGGTGATGAAGAAACGACAGCTGGAGTCACAGGAGTAACGACGGGTTTCAGTGATTGTTCTTTCTTTGGTTGCAATGATGGTGGTGAAGGTGAGGTGGATTTTTGCTTTTTATTATTATCATTATTTGTAGTTGTGGTAGAATGCTCGGAATCGATAGGTTTTCTTCCGGGTTTTGGTCTTGGGGGTAGTACCCATTTCTTCGAAGTCTTTATGGTGAAATTATTCTTTGAATTGCTGTTTAAAGGGAATGATGATGATGATGATGGTAAAACATTCTTGCAATTATTGGTTGTTGCAAGGGGTGAAGGCAGTAAAGGTAATACCGAAGATTTCGATAGTATATGTGGCGTTGGCACTGAAGCTGTCTCAATATTACTCAGTATATTTGCAACAGGTGCCATTCTTCTTTAGATCTGTTCTATATATATATAAGTCAATATATATATATATATATCAAGTGTTTTTATATTATTAGAATTGACAAAATTGTAATTGGATCTTTTTTTTTTTTTTTGCTTTGTTGTATGGAATATTATAAAATGACTAGTATTTTGTTTGTCTTTTTTTTTTATCAAGGGAAAGAATTATTGATGAAGTAAATTCATTATATATCTAAATGGAAATCGTTATAATTAAAATTTAAATATTAACAATTGCAAAAAAAAAACAGTAACGGTGTAGATAAATTGATTCGAACAACTCAAGAGAAAAGGATCTTTCCGTTTTTTAAATGAAAATTTTTTTGTGTTTTTCCTCGCTGCTGCTTCTGCTGCCTTTTCTTGTTGTTTATGTTCCTTTGTTGTTCTTTGCGTTTTTTTTTTTTGTCTTTTCAGCTCTGTGTTAAAACGGAATCGGCCAAGGGCGGGCACAATTATCCTGTTATAAGAGGGTTAAAAGTGGGCACAAATCGGAATATGTCGGGACAATCATTCCTATTTGCCTTATGTTTTAGTTAACTACAGAGGGTGTCTTGTTACTTAAAAGCGGGACACAGCACTAAATACCTACGCTCCCAAGGTTTGTGTTAGGGTGGACGATGTAAATAAAGGAACAGGAAAAAAAAAACATCTGATTTTTTTTTCCTTAACATGTATACACTTCCTGTATAAAATAAGACTGGACGGCGATATTCTCGAATTACCCCATATCTGATATCTATTCCCCCATATTATTATTTAATCTTACTCTCTTTGATTAACAACATCCGTACACAAAATAGTCGTTATATATTATTACGTTTAAAATAAAATAAAAATAAAATAAAAAAAAAAGAAAGAAAAGAGAAAAAATCTTTGGCTAATAATATTTTTTTTCCTCTCTTTTTTATATATAGGTGGTAAGGAAGAAAAATCTGGAGTAAATAAGTTTTTGCCCCTTTTTCGCAACGACATAAAATATTAATATCTCGAGAGAAAGGATAAGAAAGGAAGACCAGGGTCAGTCACACTAGTAATAGATTTCAAACACCATCATTAGCAATGCATAGGGAGTTTGAATAGTAATCTAATTAAGGTTAAATTGGTGTCTGTTAAATGAGGCATCCCGTTAAGAAAGAATGGTAGTTTTCATTGCTGTACTTTTTTTTTTTTTGTATTGCATTTTATAGGGGGTGAAAAATTTTTCTCTCGCTTTTTTGTGAAAAGGGCAACATTTTCTTTCCCCTTAGAAAATCAATTGAGATGACTTTGATTCTAAACACCTATTAATTATACTCAAATCAAAGGTATCCTCCATTTGTTCATTAATTAGCAAACCTGATAATATAAATCCTATTATTAAGTACAAGATAAAAGTCCTCAATTTATTATTTGGGCTGTTTCTTTTTTTTTTTTTGCATTTACCAGACCGATTTCCGTTTATTACGGTGCTCACAGATTACATTTGTAAATCATTTTATCTGTTTTATCTATTTTATTTTCTTTAAACTCGCTAACTAACTGCATCTGTTCTTTCCCTCCGCCATTGCGCGTGAATTGATTTGAATTTCAACTTGTTCTTATGGCTGCTCCCCCTTCTTCACTGTTATTCAAACACCTTTTTTTTTCTCAAAAAAAAAGAAGAAAACGTAACTTACCTCTGTTTCCCTCGGGTAATAAGGTTTTTTTTTTTTTTTTTACAACCGATTTATCTAAGAGAGTGAATCCAGTTATTGACTTCCCGCAAATTAACACTCTTGGCTTATGTTCTTCCTTAAGAGTGTTATATTTTTCAACTTCCCCCTTTTTCAATTGATCCGATCGGTTATAATTTATTTCTAAATTCTGTGTTTAAGATACTCCGGAAAGCTTTTGTTTTTTCTTGTAAATCCGGGCCTGAAAATATATACATATCGTAGAGTAATATTAATTGTTCATTATTTTATTTGTCTATCTTATCTATATAAGGGGTTTGCCTTACAAGTTGGCTATCGTTAAACCGGTTAATACCACTGCTGCCATTAAGACACTTTTAAAGCTGGTTGACAAAGTCAAATCCTTATGACCCATAATCAAACTATTACCACTTGATTCAGGTACCACCGATGATGATGATGATGATTGAGCAGAGTTAGAACTTGAACTACTTTCCAGACTAGCAGCAGTTGTTCTTGCAATGCTGGAAGTGGATGCGGAGGAAGCCTCTGAAGAGCTTGTGGAAAATTCTTCAGCTGCCAAAGATGAACTATGAGAAGCAGCATGCGTAGTAGAAGATATTAATCTGCTTGATTTGGAAATGGAAGTAGTACTGGATTTTGATGTGGATGATGATGATGAAGTTGAGGACGAGGATGATGATGACGATGATGACGAAGAAGAAGAAGATGATGATGATGATGATGAAGAAGAAGAAGAGGATGAGGATGACGATGACGATGAGCTAGTAGCTGATGCGGTAAATGAGCGACTTGAAAGACTTCCACCGTCAACTAATTCGTAGAATTCTTGATCTGCTTCTGCAACTCTCCCATTAACTTTACCATCTTCAGCTTTAATTGAAGTCCAATCACCACTTTGATCACCGAAACTGTATTCGGTACCGGTTGAATAATCACTGACAACCAATTTTTGCACGTACATGGCAAATGGAGCATCGTCATAGTCAGTGGTTCCACCAGCCCATTCGATGGTTCCCTTTGCGTTAGATGGGTCACCACCGGCCCACAATCCAATGAAAACGGCACTTGGCGATTGTGGATAACCTTCACTATTGTCACTTGATAAGACTCTGACATTGACACCATCAACGTACCAAGTTAACGAATCTTCTGTCCATTCTAATGTATAATTATGGAAACTTGATCTTGGATCACCAGACATTGAGTGGTATCCACCTCTATCATAAGTGGTGGTGTCACCTTTTGAAAAAAAATTTGATTGTACTTGATAACCGTCACCACCAAACCATTCAATATCTATCTCATCTAAATCATCACTTTGTAAGAAAACCGATGACACAATACCGGTACCTGAGGCTGATTTAACTATCAGCTCGACTCTACCAAACATTATATAAAAATTGGATTTTAAAGATGGATTATCAAATCTTTCTTGAATCGATAATTTCAAACCATCATCTGTGTATTCAATTCTATCTGGCTTTTGGTACAGTGAGTAGTATGAAGACTCTTCTTTGAAATCATTGGAAATGGAAGTCCCCAATGCTGGGTTTGGAGCACAAGATGTAGCTTTTATTGGGTTACAGGCACTTGATGTAGATGCCACAATATTTGTCAAAATTGATAGTATTATAAATACGGATAACATTGTTGAAGTTAGATTGAATAAATGAATAAGTTGGACTTAGTTATATATATATATATATATATCTATAAATAAAATTTTCAGTCTCTCATCAATCAATCGTGATGTATGTTTTAGGGGAAATTTTTCACACTGCTGTGTTTTGAAAATTGACAAAAATAGAAATATTTTTTGCTCTTTTTGTTTTTATTTTGCATTTTTCGCGATTCAGCCACCAAAAAAAAAAAAAAAAAAATACAATAACGCATCTCATTAGAATGTTATAAACAGAGATGACCTCATAGGATATATATAGAACCACGCTCTCTAAAACACTAACCAAACGGTTAAGGTGACTGTCGTGTCTGAACTTATTTTGTTTATAGTTTTAAAATGGGGGAAAGAGATCAACTACAGAAAGAAAGAAAGAAAATTAATAATAATAATAAAGATAAAATCTCCCCCGAGAGATTACAAGGATGATTCAATAACCAGTATTTCCAGTACCAATTTAACTTCATACGGTAATTTAATGACCCCTCTAGTAAAAAAAAGATCAGCCATTTCATCATTTTCTTGGATTATTATAATTTTACACAATAAATCGTGTCCAAGGGGAGTTCTTTTCTTTTTTCATAGTATTGGCGACTAAAAAAAAAAAAAAAAAAAAGCCTTCATCAACCCGTGCAGGGCTCTCTTTGAGTACAAATTGTTCTCTATGTACAGATATTATAATTTCCCAGAGAAAAGATAATTAGCTTTATCGATTCTCTTTTGTCTTTTCAAACTTTTGTCATCCAGTTTTTTAACCTTATTTAATGCAACATCCATATTATCGACCCTTTCCTTCTCAGATTCCATCAAATCTAAATATGATTCATTGTTTAAAACAGCACTGTTTTGTCGTATGGCCTCATCGTCAAATATCACTTTGCCTGTCTTGCCTTGCTTATACAAATCTATCCAATGTATAGCTGTACCTAACTCGTCAAAACCTTCTCTCTTGGATTTATATTTACCAATTTTCTTAGCTATATTTTCCAATAAGACATTAATACTATTGGTGGGCTTGTTAAGATATTTAGCATACATTTTAGGATCTTGCTTGTTCAAGATGTATAACAAATAATCAGCAACAATTACCGGATCAATTAAACTTGATTTAACAGTACCGACCAATGATAAACTTAACATCGTCTTTGAATCTTTAACTTTTGGTAAAAAAACACCGGGGGTATCGTATAATAAGATGTCAGGTCTTTCATTAATTCTAATAATCTCCGATGTTGCCCTGGTCACCCCAGGCTGACCCCCAGTCTTAGCGACTTTCTTATTGGTCTTCAACCCATATTGTCTTAACGAGTTCACCAATGTTGATTTACCAACATTTGGCATTCCAGTAACGATCAATCTTAAACCTAAAGGTGGTGCAGGGTTAAATGATTCGTATTTCTTGATACATAAATCAATAATTTTCTTCATATCTGATCTCTCTCTACAATCAACAAACATAAATTTCTCATCTTTGTGCCATTTTTGAAATAACTTCATATCAATTTTACACAAATCACGTTTTGAATAAAGTACTATCTTCTCTTTCTCTTGTAAAGGTCTATCTAATAACACATTTCTTGTACTTATCGGTGCCCTGGAATCACGAACTTCTAAGACTAAATCTATTTGTGGTGCCAAATGACTTATCTTGGTTAACGCTTTCTGATGGTGACCCTTGAAATCACTCAAGGGCACTCTGAAATCAGGAAACTGTTGTCTTGGGACAAACTGATGTAGTAATTTAGTTAATCTCATCTCTATCACTCTTTATCTCATCTCATTTATTATTTGCATTTTTTTTGAAAAATTAGAAAAAAAAAAAATTTTTGTAAAGAAAAAAAAAAATTTTTCAGTTATCAATTATCATCATCATCAGTAAAGATGCCTCTTGTAGTTTTCACAGGGTTTCCTTCTTCAGGGAAATCGACATGGGCTCAAAGGTTGAAAAGAGAGTTAGAACAAAAGATCCAAAACTTGCTGTCCAATGAACAGGGCTCGAACATGAAAGTCATACTACATTCAGATGAATCTTTAGGGATTCAACATCACCAATATAAGGAATCAGTTACAGAGAAATCTTTGAGAGGAACTCAGATGAGTGCTGTTAAGAGAGACCTTTCCAAAAACACCATTGTGATATTGGACTCTCCTGCATATATCAAAGGTTTTAGATATCAATTGCACTGTGATGCAAAAGCCTTATCTACAACGTATTGTGTTGTACATGTAGTGACACCTACTGAGACGTGTTTTGATTATAACGACGCGAGACAGGATAAATGGGACGAGGAATTGATGAAACAAATGATCATGAGATATGAGGAGCCAAATAGTCAAAATAGATGGGATTCACCTTTGTTTAATGTGGGATTCGATGACACTGAATTACCATTTCACGAAATATGGGATGCTGTTGTATTGGCAAAGACTCAGAAACCCAATAATGCAACAGTTTTGAAACCTGCCACTGGGTTGAATTTTTTGACACAGTTGGATAAATTGACCACCGAGGTTATCAATAAGATATACCAATTTCAACAATTACAATCAGTAGGCGGGGAAGTTTTGATAGATGAAGGGTTATACGTTGAGATGCCTCTGAAGAACATTAGCATAGCACAATTGCAAAGATTTAGAAGGACATATGTAAATTTGAACCGTATGAGAACAGTGGATACAGAAAGGATAAAACCATTATTCGTTGAATATCTAAACAATGCATTGTCTAATGAAGATTAATATATATACATGATTATAAAAGCTAAATATATTTTGCCACTTTCGATAATTTAATCTCATCATTCATAAGTTTTAAGTATTTATTGAACCTATCACTGAAATTATTGAAAACTGAAATTTTTGGATAAACTTCATTTATGAAACGAGAATATTCAACTCTATTATCAGTCTTGTAAATATAACTTATGACGAAATCCCATGGTCTATTATCAGGTTTCAAACTTGAAATATCATGAACTTCATCCAACACTTCATAAATCTTGTCAAAATTTTGAGCATTAGCATAGATACTTATAAAAATTAACAAGTTTAATTGATTATCAAGAAATGGGAAATTTCTCATTTTCAAAAATTGGAAAATTGAGTCAACCAGTGAGTTGTACGGTTTTTTTCCTAAATTTTCGAATTTTTCAAAATCATCCAATTTTGTAACCACATCTCTTGGTTTGATAAATGATGAGTTATTGAAATTTGACACCAGAGCCAACATATAAGGTAACAATTCAGTTTCCCAGTCTTTTAATAATGCATCATTCAGCTCTATAGATGAAAGCATATCTTGTATTCTTTTATTTTTGGAATTCAACGTTCCTTCAGGAGACTCAATAACCAGAATGAGATATTCTATCAAATCTTCGGTGCAGACATCAATATATGAACAAGATAATTTGGTGAATAAAATTTGTTCAAGTGTATTAAATTTGAATTCATCTGGTAAGATGAGATGTAATGTTTTCATAAATTGAAATCTAATATCGATTTCCTCTCTTGTTGGATGTTGAGACATAGATGGTAATTGATTCAAGATTTCAACATTTGATCTTATCAACAGTTGTGCTTCTGGTATCGATAAATTGTCAAGATGGTTCATAAAAGATCTTAAATAGTATGGTTTCAAATTTCTTGCATAATTATTTGATTTCAATATTTTGTAACAATTTTCATATTCTCCTGAATCTGATAATCTCGTCAACTCCAGTAATTCATTTGTCGAATAATATCTCTTTGACCCTAATAAGAAATCACCAAAGGTGTTGAACACAGGTTTATTACTCATACTATGATATCTTCTCAATCCACTGAAAATATCATCATTTATCAACGGTTTCCTCACTCTCTTGTACAAATGCTTATCTTCTGGTTTGCACCACAACAGTTCTAAGTTCAACTCTTCCCTTCTCTTCTCAGTGACAAAATGAATACTCATGTTGTCTATATTATGATCACAATCAACCATGATCCAACTATTTATTGGTACTCCATAATCTTCAAAATGGTAACCGGTATTTTTCTTCAATTTTCTCTTCAATTTTTTTTCTTTTTTCAAAATAGAAGACGTTCTTGTGAAACCTTCAACTTTTGGTAATCTCTCATTGCCAAGATCATGTTTTATATAATTCATTAACTCAATAGTAGCTTTTTGTAAATGTTTATCTGATTTTCCAGTTCCAATAACTATGAAATTTTTCGATATATCCATCCCTTGATCTTCTAAATCTTCATCTCTCTTATCAAAAATCTTGATATTTTCTATACCTAGCTTATTGTGCATCAATTTGACTATTCCTTCCAATGAAGCAGGCGAAGATTGCGGTAAGTCTGGGAGTGGTTTGGATATTTCAGCAATAGTTGATGCTTCTTCTGGACGCAAATACCAAGGCACATTATCTTCTTCAGTGGTTGTGGTTTTCATTGCTGTTTGGTCTTCCAATGACTCTTCAACTCGCAGTGAAAACTGTCTTATAGAACTAAAGCGTGCGCATGAACACTTTGGAGTTGCTCGGAGCAATAATCGTGAACAGTTCTTACTAAGCATGGTTCCCAGTTGTTCAATATTAGTAGGATCTGATAATTTTTCATTAAAATTTTTTTTTTTTTTCATTTTTTTTTTTTTTTTTTTTTTTGTACTGAAGTGTTTTCAAGAGATGATGGGTAATAATACATTTTGTTACATACGCTATATACTCACTTGAATAAGAAATTGTCAATGTCGTGAACTTGATCTCCAAATGACAGTTTTAAATCTTCCAGGTACATGTTACGAACACCGAGTAACATTTTATCCCAAGGGTTAATAATATCGATTTCTTTAGCATCGACTGTTCTGTAATCCATAACAACTTTATTACTGATATAATTCATGTACTCGTTGAAAATCAGCTTAATATCGGCTATTTGAAATTTGAAAAGTTTCTTGTAATTTGGTTCGATATCTTTTAACTCTTTTTGAATATATTCATTAATGGAATCCGTCATTAGTTCCCATTTCGCAAGTCTAACTTTGGAGTCGTGCTCAGATTCAGGTCTGAACTGAACATATAATCTAACAATTTCTCCCTTTGTAGCATCCACGACATTATCCCACCTTTGGATATTGACCACCATCGTTATAGTGACAACACAGAAGATTAGCCCCAAAAATGAAGTTGCAAACCCTACTTGAGTTATAGTTGATTTCAATAAATGCGAATGAAACTCCACCATTAATTCCAACACCACAAGGCAAATGAAATATAAGTATGCAGCATATCTTAAAGGTTTAGGAACACTTTTAAATAAAGTTATTAAATACATCGTTGTCTATGTCTCGTCTATAAGTTAGATGGAGCTCTTCTTTTATAAAATTTTTTTGATAATTTTCCCATTAGAAAAAAAAAAAAAACAGAATCCCTTTTCCTTCCATCTTCATCTTATTTGGAGATTTCACCGGGCCCGGATTTACATATTAGTCTAATGGGTCATTAAGACTGGTGATAATAAACGGACATCTTTACGTATTCATTATTTATTATTTCCATTTAAGCTTAGGGTTAAAACGGATATCTTACTGCATTAAAGAATTTTTTCTTTCGGTCTTAATTTATTTATAAATTATATATCTTCAGATATTACTATATAGGAGGTTGAACATTTTTCAATACATCTTGCACCACTAGATCTTGATCCCATTTCTCTACAAAACCTTTGACCAATTTCAGATCACTGCCCCAATTCAATGTAGGTTCTTTATCACAGTTGGAAACAAGAGTTATATGTAAAGGAAGAAATTTTTCACAGGATAATTTCACAATTGCTGGAGTAACATAATCAAAATTGTTTATCAATGCAATGGCTTTAATCATCACTGTAAGTTCATCTCTGAAAATAATTGGGAGTCCACCAGTGACCATTCTATGATTTCTTATAAACACCACGATATCGTTGATATAACTTTTGATTTCTCGAATTAAAGTCACCGAGTTCAATTTAGATTGTAAGATGGCAAGTTGTTCATGAGAGTTGGGCACTATTACTTCATCACTGGATTCAATATTGAATTTCAACATGGGTATATGTGGGGATCTGAAGAGTATCTTATCGCTAATTTCATCTGCTAAACTAACTTCATAACCATCAGTGTTCGTTATCACAACGATACAAATCTTATTATCAAATAGTGGATTAATCTGCTGCTGATATTCAAATGATGTCTTATCTATATTACTCAATATGCAAATATTAATATCTTCTGGAATAGTTATTGACTCAGAGCAATCAATCAACACGTACTCCAAATCAAGTATATTTTTCAAAATATACGACACTTGAACTATTGTCTCTGTCGGTGCTGTTGATGATAATAATAAGTTACGATCAGTGATAAGAATTATAAGTAAACTTATATATAAATCACGATTGATTTGAGATAGAAATGCATACTTTTTCTCCAAAAGATTTAAATCAAGTGAGTTCATATTCCAAGTGTAGTCGATATAACTTCCATTTGTTTTCTGTACCAATTTAGTGTATTAATGTATATATACAGTGTAGTTTATAGTTGTTCTTTTTTTTATATACAGAAAAAGAAAATAAAGAGAAAAAAAAAATTTTTTTTTTTATGAAAAAAAAAAAAAAAGAAGAAGAAAGAGATGAGATTAGAACTAATTAATTAAATTATACAACAGCACAAGATAAGTCAAGATGGCCAAGCTTGTTCATAATGTTCAGAAGAAGCAGCATAGGGAACGTTCCCAACCACAAGACCGTAAGAAATGGGGTCTTTTGGAGAAGAAAAAGGATTATAAATTGAGAGCACTGGATTATCATAAGAAACAAGCAGCTTTGAAAATTTTGAAACAGAAACTGTCACTGAGGAATCCAGATGAATATTATCATGGTATGGTAAACAAGAGTACAGACTCTAAAGGTATATTGATAAGTGATCGTGGGAATGAGCTGTTAAGTAATGATGAAGTTCAGTTATTGAAAACACAAGATTCAAATTATATGAATCTTATAAGACAACAAGAATTGCAAAAAATTTCTAAATTACAGAAGAATTTGAATTTCAAATCTGATGGTAAGCATACTGTTTTCGTTGAAGATAATGAGCTGAAATTGAAATTTGATCCACTGGAATTTTTCCAAACAGATGTTAGTATGTTGGATAAGAGAGAGAATAGGTTAAAATTGGATCAATTATTAGAGACAAAAGTTGAAGATAAATATGAAGATGTTATGGGGAAATATGATAAAGAGTTGTATGATACAAAGAAAATACAAAAATTTAAAGTGTTAAAACTGAAATTAGAAAGAGAATCAAAATTTAAAAATTTATTTGACAAGATGAATTTACAAAGAGAATTGATGAAAAAAGGAGATAAGAAGAAAACTGTTGATAAGAGTGGTAAGACTATGTATAAATGGAAAAACGTACGTAAGAAATGAATTATATAGCAAATTCTACATCCCATGTCTTGATACAACTATCATTACCACCACTGACAAATTTCTTAGCACCAATCCAGCATACTGCATTGACACCATCTTTATGACTATTGAGAAATTTGATATTTTTACTTGGAGTTTCAACACTGTAAACAATAACATTTGTATCTAATGATCCACTGACCACATGATCATTATCTTGGTTCCATGATATTGAATTGATTTTTGCTGTATGGAATGCCCAACGTGAAGTTTGTACTGTAAATGATTCTAAATTGTATAATATAATTTTACCCATAACGTCACCAACAGCGACAAATTTTTGGTTCGGAGAAATTTGGGCAATATTTGGTTTTGCCGTTGATGGTGGCATTTTGTTTAATTGCTCAAAATTTGAAGTATCATAAACATAAATATCATTTGTCACTGAACCAATGACAATAAATTTGGAAGAGACAGATAATGCCGATGTCAGTTCAAATGGTAATTTGATTTCTTTTAATCTTGTTAACGATTCTTCATTGAAAATAATTAATTTATCCAGTGTAGCAATAACAGTAATATCCTTGGTAGAACCCATCAGTCTTGGTTGTTCATCAATATTGATGGAATTAACAAATTTCCCATTATTGATTTTTTTCAAAGTATCATCCCACAGTGTTGTTAAGATATTCTCTTGTGACTCATTAATCGATACGATTAAATTACTATGAGCCAATACAGAATCTGAAGGTTTAATTTCCTTACCAATACCTTTATTTGCATCCCACTCTAAGACTCTACCGTCATAACTTCCTGAGAAGATTTTATCTTGGGAAAAAATTAATGAAGTTATAGATTTTTGATGTCCTTCAATAATATTAACAGGTTCATCGGATTCTAATTTGAAATAGTTTAAATTACCACTTAATGATAATGAGATAAAATAATTCTTAGTGGCAACAACACCTAATTGTTGATTAGGAATTGTCTTTGGTAAATTCCAAGTCTTGATTAATTCACCATCATCAACATTGAATAATTTTACCGAAGCATCTGCGGAACATGTGACAAATTGTCTTGGATTATTTAAATCCCAACTAATACCGAATATACCACCTTCATGATCATTTGGAATTTCTTTCAAGAAATCACCAGTCTTACCTTCATAAACATTGATTTTTCTATCAGCACCAACACTAATAATAAATTCACCATCTGCAGAATATGCAACATCCCTAACAAAATTTGTATGATGGCCTCTAATACTTTGAGTAAATTTAAAAGGAGGACCTTGATAAAAGACTAAACCACCATCATCTGAGACAGTTGCTGCTCTGTATGGTCTATTTGGTTTTAAAGTAACTGCATTAATCTGTGATGAATGACCTGAAATTTCACCAACGGTGTTCCCCGAGTCCCAAGTAAAACAATGGCCATATCTTTCTTTACCATTACCAACAGCGATTATTCTTTTGGATTCTATATCCCAAGAAATATCATTAATTCTGCCACTAATAACAGGGTATTCACCTTTTAAGATTAAATCTTCACCAACACAATCCCAAATTTTGACATTACCTGATTCATCACCACTTGCTATATAATAACCTGAGGGAGAAAACTTCAGTACAGTAGTGTTTGAATTATGCTGTACGAATTGAATACTTTCCAGTGAAGATTCAATTGATCTAATAAAAATTGACTTTCCTGAAGCATATGCTAATTTATCAGATTTCAGATCATAAGATAAATGAACAGGAACAGATCTAGTTGTTGATGGTAAAGAAGGCCAATTGGAATCTGGAATTGGTCAGTTAGTAAGAAATTGTTCAATTGATATGAGGGAGATGAATTACACATACTTTTCTTAATTGACATATCGATTACTGATTTATAAGCTTATTCCCTTAACTGCCTCGTTGTTTTGTTTTTTTTTTTTTTTTTTTGTCCTGTTTCTGTTTCTGTGTTTTTTTCTTTCTCGTTTTTCGTTTTTTACAAGAATATGGCAGATCATCGTGTCAGTAAGGATAAGAGTAGCAAACCTAGATGAAATAGACAAGGAAGATTATGATGACAAGTGGTGATTTGTAAAGAGATGAGGAAGTGAGACATCTGGATGTAATATAATGATATTAATCCATGGACCTAAGAGGGATAGTAGGATGTAAGATGAAACATGTCATTTCCCTAGAATGATTTTTTTTTTTTTTATTGATTTATTTTTTTATTTTCTTACAAGGTTGTTTTTCTTTGCTTTTCTGTTTCTTTTTCTTTTTGTTTGTTTGTTTGGTTTCTTTAATTAGGATATAGGTGATGTTTTAATAGATCTACTATATTTAGTGACTTTTTAAAAAATTTGGTTTTATCATGAAACATAGAGATATAAAGTGATCTACAACAACTATTAAATTCCGTCAAAATTTGCTGTCTAATTATTATTTTGTAAAAGTGAGACAATTTTTATATAGATTATTTATCCTTTTACACACGATAAGATGAAGTTAAATAATTTCTTTATTAGGAATCATTAAAGTAATTTTGGGCTATAGAGGTCTATGCAAGTATATGTATGTATATGCATAGCATGCTTGGTGACCACAGATTATGTCACTACTTATTATTGTACTATTTTATCCTCAAACGGACGACCCTTATCTATTTTTTTTTACGATGGGGTACAAACTATGAAACTCTCATTAGATTGTACATGTGTGAATTTATTATTATTTTTTTTTTTTCACAAGAGTTTTTGTAAAAAATAAATTTGTTTGAACGATTTACTTAGCAATATTACTCTTCTATATCCTATCTATGTTGTTCAATTGTGAATTTGGTTAAGGAAAAAAGTTAAGTTTTTTTTTCTTTGTGTTTTTTTTTTTTTGTTTTTTGTTTTTTTGTTTAGCTCGCTAATTACCGGAATTAATATCAAAACACGACTTTTTGTCCTTTCTGTTAAAATTTCTTTTTCCTGTTTGAAAAGATCATTTTGATTAAAAGAGAGAAAATTGGCTGTAGATAAAGTGATTTCATGCAAGTACGAATGTTTTTTTAATTAATAAAAATAAGAGAAGCCAAAAGAACGAGAGAGAATTATTTTATTACATTTACATAGAAATAAAGAAAAAAGGGAAAGGGGAGAATTCCTAATGGGATTTCATCTTACTTGCTTTACATCGATGTGAAGACTAAAAATGGATCTATATTACGTGGATCAAGAAATTTATGTCTCAGTTTGTCACGAGCAAAGTGGCGGATAAGGTTATACGGTGTCTCTCTTATTCCTGCAAAGCTCGAAAGGAAAAAAAAAAAAAAAAAAAAAAAAAAAAAATAAGTTGCCGTAATTTTGTTAGATTAATTAAGGAAAAGGTATTCTAGATAAAATTTGATAGATAATAGCCTCTTTTATGAGGTACCTAGAATTTGTAAATATTTCATCAACATAATTGCACTAATAATAAAATAAATAATAAATTTAAGATGAGACACTGAGATTTGGTCATCATGGAATTTGAATAAGATGATGACTGACTACTACTACTACTTTGCCACACACATACTAATGAAGCAGCAGCAATTAGTAAAAAGAAAAAACAAAAAGAAATGTTTATATGCACTATTATGCATGTACTCTATTTTATTCTTGTTTCTCCCGCAGCTACTACAAATTTCTTTTTTCTCACTCTCTCGCTCACTCTCTCTGTCTTTTTCCCATACTGGCTTTCTCCGTTTTTCATGATTTTTCTTTTTTTTTTTTTTTCTCCTTTATTGACATATATATATTTATCCATATAACTTCCCTTTTCTTTCTATTGTTTTAGTAAATTAAAGTAAAAAACCAAAATCACACAAAATCATGAGAGTAAGAAATGTTCAACAGAAGATGCCAATTGCATCAAATTCATTCCCAATAAGGCATCAAAATAATAATAATAATAAAGATGGTAATAATCATTGTAATAATAATTTGCACAATCATAATGATTTCAATAAAGATAATACCACTTATGTAAAAGGTTTTGATTTATCAAATCCTGATAATTATGATTTAAATGTTATCGTATCTTTATCAGCTTATTTTAACAAAGTGAGCTTGGAATATTTTTCAAGAATTTTACATAGTTACGCAACAGAAATTTTGCACCTGAATATTCCTGAACCGGAAAAACATTATTATTATAGATCATGTATGAATATTTATGGTGCTTGTCTTTATCAAATGTTTTCCACTAGAGCTAAAGAAGAATTAAGTGATTATATCAGAAAGAAGAAGAAATATTTAAATGCAACAACTAAATTTGAAATCTTTATGAATAAGAAAAAACCAACAACAACAACAAAGAGTAAGATTACATTTTCTTCTTCTGTCAATAAGAGATCAATTACAAAGAAACAAAATCATAAGAATCCAATTGCTGAAAGATTACAAAAAAACATACTCAACTCGGAACCTGTATTTCGTGATTATAAACTGTTAAGATATCAATCACATGTATTGGGTAATATTGCAGAAGCTAATATATTAGATTATCTTTTCATTAATTACATTGAGACACCAAAATTCATTTCAAATTTGAATTTTGTTTCTAAATGTTTTGTTTCATCTTTTGATAAAGCTGATTCAATGATCAAGAAATCATCAGTTCCTCATCATATTATTCATAATTTAGATAATATTCAAGAAGATGAAGAAGATGAAAATCGTAAACATTCATATGCTGCTGGAAGTAATAGTGATGGAGACGATTTAGATGATATTGTTAATCACAAGAGGAAAAAAAACTCTTCTTCTTCAATCATGAAACTTTCAAGAAGATCAAGCACAAGACTGAAAATTTGTGATTTCATGAGATCTAGCAAAGATTTGAATAAAAACGAGACCGATAACACTGATATTTCATCTGTCGATAGCACTCATTCAGAATTATTGCATTAAAAAAAAAAAAAAAAAAAAAAATAGAAAGCCACTTCAAAGTCATTATTAGCATTTTCATCCTAGAGATAAAAATCGTTTCACTTTTCTTTCTTCTTCTCTTTTGATTCACCTTTTTGTTTTTGTGTTTTTTTTTTTCAATTTAATTTATCTTGCATTTTTTTTTATCTTTTTGTCTTACATACCTATAATTGTGTTTTTGAATAAGGTGTTTGTTTTGTTTCTTATTTTTTATTTATTTAACACTTGTTTTATTATTACCATTGGTGGGACCTTTCTTTTTTCTTATGAGGCGTCATCCTCCCTATATTTCCCCTTTTTACATAATTATATATTCTGTCTTATTACTTACTGTCTGTCATCTTTAGCATAATTTCTTAAAATAAAAAAAAATTTACACTTTTTTATACAATATAACTATTACTGTATTAGGAAGTCTGCATCTTGTAGTAGCTGAAAAAAAAAAATTTTTTTTTTTTTTTTTTTTTCTCTTTTTTTTTAAGGTGAAAAATTTCTTAGAACTAAGAGCATTCATTACCTATATCAAAGCATAATAATAATAGATGTCATCGACAAAGCAAAGAGTGCAGCAAGTGAGAAGTGCTACGTTGCCTGCACAGACCACTCCAGAACAAAGATATTGGAGAGGTTTTACCAATACCCAATTAGTCAAAGAGCATAATGCAGTTACTCATATACATTTTAACCCACTTTCACCACACGATTTTGCCATAACATCTTCCACCAGAGTTCAAGTTTTCTCTTCCAAGACTAGACAAGTATCCAAGACTTTTTCCAGATTCAAAGATATAGTGTACAGTGGTGAATTCAGAAATGATGGGAAATTATTAGTAGCTGGTGATCAAACAGGTTTAGTACAAATTTTTGATGCATTACAACCAAGAACAATATTGGTGACTTTAAATCCAAGTTCACATCCTACACATGTCACCAAATTCCATCCAACAAATTTGACAAATTTATTAACTCTGTCTGATGATAGAGTGGTAAGATTATACGATATTTCAAGACCACAACTGGCAATCAATTCTTTCAGTAACCATAATGATTATATTAGATCTGCAACTTTCTTACCAGGAAGTAATCTTATTGCAACAGGTTGTTATGATGGGTATGTGCGTATATTTGATCCAAGAATTGATAATAACGATGAACCTATTATTCAATTTGATCAAGAAGAACCTGTTGAAGATTTATTATCTTTAAATTCGACAAATTTGGTCTCATGTGGAGGCCCTTCAATTAAAGTTTGGGACTTGACAGCAGGTAAATTATCCCGTGAAATGTCAAATTTCACCAAGACTGTCACATGTTTAAATGATGCTGGTGAAAGAGGTATACTTGCTGGATCTCTTGATGGTCATGTTAAAGTATTTGATTCCACATCATCAAATTGGGATGTCAAATTTGGTTGGAAATTCGGCAGTGGTGTATTGAGTTGTGGAGTTTCTCCAAATCATAAACATTTCGTTGCCGGTTTGACAAGTGGATTATTAGCTATAAGAACAAGAAAGACAGAGCCAAAAGTGAAACAAGGAGTTAGTCAAAATAATAAATCGAATGCATTTGCCAAGATGATGAGAGGTTCAGAATATCATGGAGAATACGAACATCGTATTGTTTATGATAAGCAAAAAACTACACAGACCAAAAAATTAAAACCTTTTGAAAAATCTTTAAATGCTTTTAGATGGTCCGAAGCCTTAGATAATGCTTTTATTCCAGGTATGTCAAAAGAATTAACAATGACCGTGTTAGAGGAATTGAAAAAAAGAGGTAAAGTTAGAATTGCATTGAGTGACCGTGATGAGACAAGATTAGAACCTTTACTTACGTGGTGCTTAAAAACTATAGAAGATGTTAGAAGTGTTAATGTCGTTTCAGATTATATTGGTGTTGTGTTAGAAATGTACGGTAATGTACTTGAAAAATCTCCAATATTAGAAGAATTAATCGTTGCTTTGAAAAAAAAAATTATACAAGAAATTGAAAAAGCTAAAGAAGCACAACAAATTGAAGGTATGTTAGAATTATTAAACGTATAGTTTTCATCTTCTTCTTCTATTAAATTTCCCACGATTCTTATAATGTATTTTCATCCTAACAAAATTAGTATTAAGTAATTTGAATTTCTCGTCTTTTTGTGGTTTCTTGATCTCTTTTCCTTCTTCTTCCTCTTCTTCTTCTGATTCCTCAGATTCCTCGTCTTCTCCTTCCTCTTCAAGATTATTCAATATCATCTCATTATGATTAGCACCATCTTCCTCTTCCTCGTCACTCGTATCTTGTCTTGTCTCCTGTTGTAATTCTATCTTCTTCATCTCATCACGAATATCAACATCTTGAAATTCATCTTTTTGCAGAATCTCCAAAGGTTTGATTTTCCTACGCCTAGTAGACCTCTTTTGTGTCTTGGCTCTTTTCCATTGACGTTTCCCTTCATCTTCTTTTTTCTCTTGTTCTTTAGGTTCCTCTCCCTCATTCATCAATTCCCATTCATCATTCTCCTGATTATCCTTAACCAGTTGCCTATTCTCTTCCAGTATAATTTTATTCAAGTCTTCTTCTTCTTTCTCATAAGTAATAACATCATTTTGAATTTGACTCAATTCATTCATCATCTCATATAGACTCTTTCTCTTGACATTTTTCCTCACGGGTGACAACATCGGAGATGGCTCAACATTAAATGATAGTCTTGAAGATTGTGGAGTACTTAGCAATTTCTCTTGAAATCTCTTTGGTGAAACTGTTTTCTCTCCAATTTTGAAAACTTCTTCTTGAGATGAAGTGACAAGTTTTGTCACTGGAGAAAGTTGACTTGACACATTCCGCAAATACTGTGGTGTCTCCATAACATTCTTCTTATTGGAATTCCTAATTGAAGTCGGTGTACCAAAATCCATTCTCTTCTTTCTGGGGGTTCTAAATATAACCTGACTTGGTTCTCTGGCTTTAGGTAACTCTGCCACAATCTCATTTTCATCATCATCACTCACTACCGTTTCTGGTTGAATCTTCTTAGGTGAACGTACTTGAATATCAAATATGCTGAGAACCCTACCTTGTAACTGAGGTGTTGGGCCAATTTCTTTCATAGGAAATGGTGATGGCAGAGCTTCTTCTTCTTCCTCTTCTTCTTTTCCCTTCTCTATTTTATCATTGCTTTTCCGTCTCTGTGGTGTTGTGAAATTAATATCCTTTCTCAGTTTTGTAGGAGTTTTCAAATTCTCCTTTTCCTGCTGATATTTTAGTTCTTTCTTATATTTATTGTACTTCTTATATTTATACTGTATTTCAGAATTGGATTTTATATCTTCATGTGTAGGTTTCACTCCATTATGTTGTTTCGTGAAAGAGTATTCCCATTCCTTAATATCCTGCTTTAGTTTCAGGATCTTCGCATCGATCGTGGGCACACTGCTCATGATTACAATATATAGATGAGATGTATATTTGTTACACCTTTGAAAAATGTCGCGTAAATTTTTTGTAACCGTGTGTGATAGGAGAAAAAATACAAACATTATAACTGAAAAAAAAAAAAAAATTGATCCCTCTGAAGAAGGCAAAGACAATATGGATAAAGAATTGACTTACTTCATTGTAGATCTATCACCCTCAATGGGCGAGAAGAATAGTGGAAGGGACAAGACTGACTTGGAATATGGATTGGAGTACCTTTTTGACGTGATAGCTCAAAAATTATTGAGAGCCAAAAAATTAGATCAAGTATCAGTAATTGGATTGCATCATCCAGAGACTGAGAATCCATTGGCTACAGAAGATGAAAATACTAATATCAAGATTCTTTCGAAGATGCAGCCTGCTTCTTTTGATCTCTTGAGAACATTGAAAAAAGAGTTGAAAGAAAACCATCAAACTTTTTCAAAGACTGAAGGTGATATAATAAAAGCATTACTTGTGGCATTCACTATGGCCTATGAACAAACAAGATCCACAAAAAAAGCCACATACAATTTTGTCATAATATCCAACTGTAAGAGTGAAATGGAAATAGATGAGCAGCTAGGTGGGCATGTAGCTACAATATTAGCATCTTGTAATAATGCTAAGATCCATGTGGCTTCCATCGATTTCAATCATTATGACGAAAATGATCTGTTGAAGCGTGACAACGAATCTAAATGGAAAAATCTTTTCGATGAAGTAAATAATGGGTCTTCTATATTTGCATTTGATGAGCTGTTGTCGATTTCACAAGATCTATCTAGGGCGATACCAAGACTTGTACGTCCAGTGAGGACATTTGATGGAGAGTTGAGATTTGGTTGTGATCTTGATGCCATTGATGAAAACCATTTCCTGTATAGGGATTCCAGTGTTGGTGAAGATGTGGATCCCAGATATGATCAAAACGTGGATCCTGTCTCGTTGTGTATGAGGGTGGAGGGATACCCTTTTATCAAGAAGGAAGGATTGATGAGTGCGAAGACTTTTACGGTAGTTGAAACTGAAGGTGAATTATATGTGGAATCAATGCATCCTGTGAAATTTATCAAAGATTATAAAGTCGAAGATGTCAATTCACAAGATGAAGAAAATAAGACTAGATCTGTGTCACTTGCAGAAACCATGAATGTTTTCAAATATGGGACTTCTATGACTCCATTGACTCAAGATCTTGAGAAAATGGCTAAGTTTAGGACTTTCCCCGGTATTGATATCAGAGGTATCATAAGATTAAATGAACTACCAGAATGCTACTTGACGGAAGAATCGATGATTATTGTGAGCAAAGGAAGTATTGGAAGTCAACGAGATGTGACTAATTTCAATTCTTTATGCTCTGCATTAATAAATTTACGTTCTGTAGCTATAGTGAGGTATGTCTTGAAACTGAACGCTGAAGTGAATATGGGTGCTTTAATTCCGACACTTATTAATGCAGACAAGTTACTGGAACCGAAGAAAAGAGCCGTAAAGGATGAGGATGACGAATCACAGATAAAAGAGGCATATTGTTTTGCATTGGTGAGACTCCCTTTTAAGGAAGATGAAAAAATTTCCAATTTCAACAGTTTGAGCAGGGTTATCGAAAATAAGCTGGATGAGAAATATGCAAACTATATTCCCGATCAGAAGATGATAGATATGATGGTTGAATATATTGAGGAAGCTGACATGGATAAGGAAGACGTGAAAAGGCACGATGATGAAAAATTCTTAACACCTACAGAATATGAATTCTCATTACCTGTTCCATATAATTTGACACATTTGCATAGAGATGTGGAATCTGGAAGATTGAATGAAGTCACTGCTGGGTTGATTCATCCTTCACCGGGGATTCATATTTTACAAAGCATGTTAAGAAAATTGATTATTGAAGTATGTCCTGATAAAGAAGAAGAAGAGGAATTGTCATTAGGTGATTTTATCTTGAGAAATCAGGAGAAAGTTGATCAAATAATTGATGATTACAACAGCCAATTGTCAATTAAGGTGGCTCAACCTGTAGTTGATGAAAATAATGAGATTGTTAAAAAATTGTCCAAATTGTTGGAGAATCAACCTGTAAAACAAGAAGGGAGAAAGAAGGGCAGATATGATGATGATGAAGTTATGGTGAAAAATGAAGACGGTGATGATGATTTTGATATCGAACAAATATTGGCAGCTGGGAAATGAAAATATTACGATATAAGTAAGAAAACATGATTTTCTTTATTCAAAAAAAAAAAAAAAAAAAAAAAAAAAATGTATAACTATTAAACTGTATCATCAAAGCATTATCCTTCCTTTTTTATTTTTTTGTTATTTTTTTCTTGTTATATTTCATTTGAAAAAGGTATCAACTAAATGATATCCATTTCATTAGAACTAATCAAAAGAAAAAAAGTTTCAAAAAAAAGGAAAGAGCCAAAAAAAAATAAACAAAAAGGAAAACTTGTTAATTTGGATCAGTTGAAATTAGTTTTGTAAAGCATCTCTAGCCCAAGTTGGTAAGACAAATGAAGCAGAGTGAATTTCTTTGTTATAATATTTGAACAATTTCTTTTCAGTTTCAGCATCAAAAGTCTTTAAAGGCTTTGAGACAATAGCATTAGGATCTTTAGAGCAAACCATAAATCCAATTTGACCTGAAGGGTAAGTTGGAATAGTGGTGTAAGCGTATTCAGCAACTGGGAAGACCTCTGAACAGGCTTTTTTCAAATCTTTAATGATTGGTAAATGTAACCAAATGTTTTCGGCTTGAGTAGTGATAACACCTTTTTCAGTTAAAGCCTCATTTAACAATTGGAAATATGGTTTTTGGAATAAAGATTCAGCTGGACCTTCAGGGTCTGAAGAATCAGTAATGATGACATCAAATGAATTCTTGTAATCGTTCAAGAATTTGAAACCATCACCAATGTGAACTCTAACTTTTGGGTGCTTGTATGAAGCAGACATCTCTGGTAAGTATTCTTTTGAAACTCTAATAACGGCTTCATCAATATCACACAAGACAGCTTCTTCAACACCTTCATGTTTAACAACTTCTCTCAAGACACCACCGTCACCACCACCAATGACCAAGACTTTCTTTGGATTTGGGTGCGAAGTGATAGCTAAATGGGTGATCATCTCTTGGTATGAGAATTCGTCCCTCTCAGTAGCTTGAATAACATTGTCCAAGACTAAGACATTACCGTAGTTAGCTGACTCGAAAACCAAGACATCTTGGTACAAAGATTTTTCATGATGTAAAATCTTATTAACTTTCAAAGACATGGCTTGACCTGGCCACATAGTGTCTGAAATTTCATGGAACCATCCATCTTTAATAGTTGGGTGCGTTAACTCTTGTTGTGACATTCTAATTGATCTTATTTACTTATACGAACAATTCAAAGATTACAGATCTCTGAAAAATTCAACGAGATGCAAAAAAAAAAAAATTGAAAAAAATTGAAAAAAATTGAAAGTTGTATTATTGTGTGTGTTTTTACACGACGATTTTCTATAAGCTGAATTGTCTGGCAACTGTGATACCGTGTGCTACACATTGAAGTCTTGCATCTAAGAGGAAGCCTTGATTAGCTAATTTATCGAGTTCATTTGGTAAATCTTTCAAAGGAACTGTGAAAGTCTCGATATATTCATTATCTTCCAATTCAGGTTCTGGATTCTTATTTCTCTCATCGTTCATATCAACTTTAACAGTGACAAGGACTAAGTTGGTGTTGGTGAAGCCTGGATCGTTGAACATAACACGAGTGGTGTCGACGTGGGTACCGATATAGCCAGTTTCTTCTTTCAATTCTCTTAATGCGCATGTCTCTACAGATTCATTCGGGTCTACCAAGCCTGCTGGAATCTCAATACATACACCTTCCACTGGGGGTCTAAATTGTTTTTGCAATATAATCCTTGGTCCTTGTTCCGTTTCAATAACAGCTATGATACCAACACCGTCAATTGTGGCACCTTCGGCACGGGTAGTTCTTGCAGCCATTTCCCAATCACGTTTCTTACCTGAAGGGTCAATGAAATGGATTTTTTGTAACTTGACCCATTTGGCATCCTTGGTATCCTAATTCTTGTTAGTAATTCTTATCACAGTCTTAATCTTATAATGGCACATACCATATCGACAAATCTTTCGATTTTGGAGTCTTCTGGATTTCCTTTAGTTGACATGTTTCTGATATGGTATAATGGCTTGTTGCTGGCACAAAATAATCTTGATCTTGGAATTAATGATAAACGTCTAGTAAGTGCTTGCATTCAAAGCTCACTCAATTGTCTATAAGTAATTAAAATAGTCACTGAATTGATCTATTTTAAAAACAATTTTATTTTTGCTTTTCAGAACAAAACTTGAAGCGTGCACACAATATCAATTTGTTTTTCAGAAAAAAAAAACCACAAAAAAATGCAAAAAAATCAAATCAAGAAGAAGAGAAAGAGATTATACTACAACAACAGAAGTATCATTTTGATCAAGATGACGAACTCCACAGATGTGAATCTTTTGAAATCGAAGATCCAAGACGAATTAATAAGAAGTGGGCAGTACGATCAGATTTCGAAATTCTTGAAATTCAAATTGATTGAAAATGGGTGGTTCGATAACGTGAGGGCGATGTCTACAAAGAGTGTGACTCAACAGGATAATTTGAACTATAATGTATTGCTAAAGGAATTGGAACCAAAACTGCTACTGCTGGTTCCTGAGAATGTGAAAGAGGAAACATTGATAAAGATTAAACAGTTTTTAGATAGTATTATTGACGAATAAATTAATGTAACAAAAAGACAAAGGAACTTTGAAAACGGGAGTTGCAATAGCTTCCCCCATAACTTCGATCATTAAGATAATCCACTTGTAAGTCAACCTGATGAAATTAATCTCATCTGTCTCATAAGGCTAATATTTTTTTTTTTTTTTTGTGTATTTATTTTTGTTTTATTTTTTTCTGAGAAGTAAACAATAGTATATGATCAACATCAAAGATGTCATCTGCTATAATAGATGATGGCCACACCACATTGGTCACTACAGTGACTAACATTAGTAACTCTTTCATATCAAGTAAGTAATCATGCTAATTTTTCTGTTCTATATCAAATACTAACTTTTGTTTGGCCCACAGCTTTGGATCATCTTCCATGTGATATAGTGAGATCCGTATGGCTTATACAGTCATTAAATTTGGCAATAGATTCAAATATCAAGAGTCTTAATTCTCTTCTATTGAATACTAAAAATAAGGCATCAGTTGTTCATGAAATTATACATTACAAGGCATATATTGAAAGATTAAGAGCAGAAGCACAAAGAGAATGTCAATATTTAAAGCAGGGTCTTAAGCAACATAAGAGGATCTTGGTCGATGATTTAAATATAATGAACGAGTTGATAAAGCTAAGGGAGGAGAACTTGTTCAAAAATAATAAGCAAAGTTTCAAGCAATTTAAAAAAGATTTTATAGCTCAAATCAAAGAGAGAGAGCAGATTTCTACTTTAAATGGAAAAAAAACAGAACCAGCAAGAAAGACTAGATCTTTACATGGAACTCTGAAAAACGAAATACTGAAGTCACCTTCACCAGCACCAATCAAATTGAAAATAAAATCATCAAAAACTCATCTTGTGAAAGAAATACAAACTTCACTGCCAGCTGTGAAGATTACGAGAAAAATCAAAGAACCTGTTGAAAAACAAGTCCCTGTTGAAGTTTATTGTATTTGTCGTAAAGGGGATTCTGGGAGGATGATAGCATGTGATAATCCTAATTGTAAGATCGAATGGTTTCATTACAGATGTGTAGGGATGAGACTGAATCAGAGAGCTCCTGCAAGATGGTATTGTCCAGACTGTATACTGGATATGAATCTGCTGAAACCGATAGAGAAGAAGACAAAGTCTAAGGTGGCGAAGAAAATACCGAAGAAAGCTAAGGTGTCAAAACCAGCTCGCAAGCCGTTAGTGACAAGGGGTTTAAGAAGCAGAGGTTGAATGTTTTATTCGTTAACTATATACATCAGTCCAGATTGATTCATCTAAATAATAGATAAAACTCAATCCATTGAAACTGCAAATCACACCAATACAGCAGTAAACACTGTACATTATTAATTGGACAAACTCGAATTTTTTCAATATTGGGAACTGGTTGGAACTGATATCCATGAAAGCCAGTGTTATTACCATAGGTATCAAGCCAACAATATATATCAAACTTAATCTATCGAGGAGAAATCTTCTTCTTGATAAGGATTTCGGTATCTTTGATACTTCTTGGTATGACAAGAAATAAATAATGCACCATACATATGTATATAGTGATTTGATGATAAATTCACCCGATTCAAATAATAATGGGAATAATGAAACGTAGCCAGCACCAACTAAAAGTTCATACGGCTTAACTAATCTTCTATCAATAGTAGCAATGAATGAGAATGGGATTATCACCAACATGATGGCTTTTTCATGTACATGCCAGCCAAATAAGAAGGATGCAAATCCACACAAAGTTATTGAACCAAGAAACCTTTCAAAAGTTGGTTGGATTAATAACGGTATAACTGATAATATCTGATAAAATAAAGTCAATATAAATGTGACTTTCGGTTCAATATTTGGCAATACCAAGAAATCAACGTCTCCTACTAAACCTCTAGTCATTGATGTTGATTTGGAAATCTTGTCTAGTAATACTTCTCTTGTTAAATCTGGAGCAAAAGTCTTAATCATTCTTCCAAAAAATGGAATGAAATATATCTTTATCAAGACTCTGTCAATAAGTGAGTAAGCAGCCCAAATATTAGGTGCCCAATAAGCATGTGTCAAACCTCTTGAAAATGGAAACAATCTTGCAAGAAGTTGTGGCATCACTTGATAATAAACAAATGGACCAAATGCAATAGCAAATACAGAAACCACTATACTACCCAATTTGCAAAGGTTCCCCCACCTAACGAAATTTCCCAATTCGCCAAATTTCTTAGGAATTGGATTCAAGCAGTAAGCTCTTAAAAGGAACACAAAAAATGGTAATGCAATATAAAGAAAGATATGTTTAAAACAAAGCAATACGGCAAATGAAAACCCGCATAAACAATATCTTTGTAATTTGGCAGCGACAATTGCAAAAATCAAGATACCGAACATCATCCCGTTGTATTGGAAATGAATATGATCAACAATAAGTAATCCTGGAGACAATGCTAATGAACTAGCAATAACAAAAGCCCTTGATTTCTCCTTAGCACTGCTAGTATTGACAAACCATTGTAATGAGAAAAACAACACCACTTCACTGAGTATAACTGTGATTCTGTGGAAATAAACAGTTGGTTCTCCGTATTGACCAACTTTGACAATATCGAGACATCCATCTTTCTCCACTATTGCTGGTACAAACTGTGACAAGCCCCATTCAAAATATGCAAAGAAAGGAGGATAATCCAAAGTCCATTCAGAGGTATCTTCAATGTACCATTTTGATATTGGAAGCTTATTGGTGATGGCCAACCAATTTCTATGAACATCAAAATCTGTAGAATGATACGATACGATTAAGAGTAATTTCAATAAAGTAGAAGCAACCCATATATTCCAAAGAGAGAAATTTCTTTCCTCTCTTACTGAATCTTCAACTAAAGGCTTCAGACTTGGTTTTTTTCTCACTTTTGGTGCCATTGATGAACAATACTCCTTGATGTTTTGTACAATCAATACTTGACTTTTTTTTTCCCCTTACAATTTACGTTTGTTTTTTTTGTTATTTTTTTTTTTATGAAAAATTCTGGTGTGCTTCTACATTGAATGATCTGGTAAAGACAGAACAACGTGGGTACTCTATTGATAGAAATGAATATGCCGATCTCTTAGGAATTTATTAATATATATACAAAGATTAGTTGCAATAAGAAAAAATTGGATAGAGGTCTCACCATTTTTCTTCTGGGTTTTTTTTAAATTCTTCATAAGCTTCATTATTGAAAATCGACAACTCAGTCTCATTTTCAATCCCATAATCGTATAACACTTTATCTGAATTCAAATCTAAAATCCAATCTTCATCATGTTCCATATTAATTACCAAATTCATGGTTTTGGAACCATGAGCATGTGTATAGATCTTCAAAGTATCGTATTCGACATTTCTATAAGGTCTCAACCCTCCTGTGGTATTTATAGTATTCACGATCAACTCAAATAATTGTCTCAGTGTCAATGACTTCAAATCGATATCTTTGAATATATGATTTTTCACATTTCTGTATGGGAATGATTTTATTATACGAACAGTTAAGACAGCACTGGTGGCTATATATTGAGTGTTGTTAGTAAATACCTTGATATCTCTTAAAGTCATATGTTAACTTACCTGGTCTAGTATTAGATGTTAATGGTTCTTCAATATTTATCTCTGACATGATCTTCTTATCTTCTTAGTTAGTTACATTTTTCTAATAGAAAGAAAAAATTACAAATAAAAAAATTTTCCTGCCTCATAAAAAAAATGCAAATGTCATTAAAGTGTGAAAAAAAAAACTATCTATTTTTGCAATGCATCCCTTAAATATTAGTCTTTATGTGAGACTTCAACGCTGAAAGGTCTAGATGCTGTTCCAGCAAGATTGCTGTTACGACTGCTAATGCTAGCCCCGTCTAAAGTTTCACCTTCACCCGGCATCGAGAGTCCAGCTACTTCTGAAACAATTTGTATAAAATCGTAAGAAGCATTAGCATGGTCTTCATCTTCATCTGTGAGATCAGCAACTTCTTGGTATTTTGGGAATGTTTTTTGGATTTTCAAAATCATTTCACTGTTGAGTTTTGAATTTCTCAAATCTTCAATAGTGACAAATGGTTTACCTCCACTAATTTTCTTGAAACTTTTAATTAGATCATCAGCATTCAAATCATCACTGCCTACTAGTTCTGTCATTACTTTCAAAAACCCATTCAACTTGATGCCATCATGTTTTTTCTCCTTCCCATAGTTGAACAATTCAATGACTTCCTCGTCATCGAATTCCAAATCCAATATTTTAAAAGTATTTTCAAACTCTTTTAAGCTTAAACAATTCTTGTTTAACTTATCCACCTTATTGAAAATATCTTCAAATTCTTTTAATTGAGCAGTTGATATCTTACGCTCTGAAATTCTGTTTCTCACTTGAGCTTGTGATTCTATGAATGAAACTTTATCACCAATTAAATCTCTTATAATAACATATTCATAGTATAACTCGTCATAAGATAAAGGTGTATAATCATTATTAACAATTTGAGCTTCCTTGCAACTAATGTCAAGGTTTTGCAATTGCACCAAGAGTTCTTCCACTGGTTCCAACCTTTCTAAAAGTTTTGTTAAGATTTCTAATTGTTCTTCAAGTGTATCACTCAACTTGATCAATTTTTCGTCGCAAGAAGATATGATTTCGTGAATAACCTCGGCAGAAGTGGCATATTTTTGACAAAGTTCATCCTGGATTCTCTTAGAAATTAAATTGATCCTTCTAAATGCTTCTTTCTCAATATCAGTCAACGATAACCACAAGCAATCTATAAATTTAGGGGACAAATCCCCCGGTGGATAGTATGGATGTAAATTATATGTTGTCAATTTGGTCTTGATATTACTTAAAAGCACACTCAACTCTGATTTTTCCTTCAACCATTTCCTTTTCAAAGTGAGTTTATATATCTCTAATGCCCTACGCTCATTGACAATTTCTTCATAGTTTTTACAATGATTGATATGGCTCAAAGTTCCCCAAGCTAGTAATTGTTCATCAATACAATCAATCAAATGCGCAGCTCTTTTCTCATAATCATGTTCTAATTCCAATGTCTCATTAGTGGCCTCTATAAATTTCTCTAATTGAGCCATTGAAGTTTCTGTGCCTCGTTGTGTTAAACAATGCAGCCTCAACAGTTCCAAAGTTGAAATTATCTCTTCCCTTGATGGTTCTGACAAATTATTGATCTTGGTTTCAATCCCGAAATTTTCATGAATAGCACTTGTTACTCTAGAAATAGTTATATCATTCTCCGGAATATCAACAGTTGATTCTGGAGACAACTCGTTAATCATACTGTATAGCACAGATCCATCTTCAAATCCTGTTGCAAAATTGTTAATTTCTTTCTTGTCCAGTTTTCTCAAGATATTGTTGCACCATAGCAATAAGTCTTTCATTTCTGTCTCTTTTGAAGTCGCTATCTCTTCCTCTTTCTTCTCGGAAACTTTTTCTGGCAGTATATCCTCGTGAACTTCCTCTGGACCTTTATCTTCTTGAACTTCTTCCGGTTTAATCTCCTCTTCAACTTCCAATGGAACTTCCTCTAGGACTTCATTCTTTTGCGTTAGGGAAGATTTTACCTCATCTTTCTCAGAATCTTCTTTCTTGACATTTTCAAACTTATGATGCCATTCAATGATATATGCTGTAATTGATTTTTCATCGGGATTATCACAAATTAAATCTTCAATATCGATTAATTGTGGGATGTTCAATTTTCTTGTTGCGATTTCTAAAGCCAACGTTGCATTTTGTAAGCGGTTTTCTGGCTTGAGCTTTGAGTAGTTGATGTAATCTGGATAGAAATGATGGATCATTGCACAAAGAGCCATACCGTTATTCCATGAACTGGTGAAATCGGTTATTCTTACATGTCTATACCCTTTGGTTATCTGTTGACACCACAGAAGCAAATTATCTTTCATAGAAGAAACTGAATTCGATGTCTTTTGCATGGATGAAAAATGCAAAAGTAAAGTCCATATCAAACCTAGTATCAATTTGAAATTTCCCTCTAGTATATCTTCGGACCCTATGTTATAGAGATGAATCTCGTTATATTTCATGAAATCAAATACAGCATTCAAGTTTTCCATTTTCTGAAGTCTATGTTTTGGCTTGCGGTGGACTGGATCAATTGAGTATGGTGATAGATAAGATACAAGGTATGTCAAATAGACCCCATCTGCAAGTCCTGTACGGAGGTCAGTAATTGGCTCTTCATCAATGCAACACAAAAGCTTTGAGTTTATCCATCTTGTGAATGTCTTTTCTTGGATTCGGACCCATTCAGCAGCAAGTTGTTCAGTAGTTGTGGTCATGCCAACCAGAATGCACTATAAATAAATTATAAAAATATTTCAAATGCAGATATCAAAAAAAAGAACTGTCCGATAATGAAGTAACTTCACCGAAACAGTAGATCTCAAAGTCTTCGTCTTATCAAAAGGTCTTTATATTCCTTGATGAGTATTATAGAATTTTGAAAACAGCTTGAAACCTATATAATTTGACAAATTCCAATTTCCTGTTTCAGCTTTTTTTTTTTTTTTTTAATATTTTTTTTTTCTCAATTTGACTTACAACGCGTCATTTACATTCTTATTGGGGGAAAAAAAAAAAGCACACCATTTATAAGATTACATCCGCACGTCATGGATGGAGTCCAAGAAAACAATACATGCATCATATTTTGAACGGAAAGAAAGCTCTGTCGCTGATCAGATGGGAAGCAAATGGGCTAAATCTTTCTTCATATTTTTTTTTTAAACGGAAGTATGCTTGCATAACTCTGTTTCAGGTCCAAGGATTATAATGTTATAACCGAGAGAAAAAAAATATTTTATCTATTTTTCTTGTCCAGTGCTTTCTATTTCTTACTTGGCTATATTAGTTCCATTCTATTGTTGTTGGTTTGTCTAATCAACAAGATCACAGTTGAAAATTGAAAAAGCCTAAAAAAGATAAAAAAAATAATGAAGGATGCGAGGTTCGAACTCGCGCGGACGTCTGTCCAGTAGATCTTAAGTCTACCGCCTTAGACCACTCGGCCAACCCTCCAATTTACAAAATTTTGAAAAATCTCATTTTTCATGAGGTAGTTGTAATTGCCTATTTTGGACATTACCACATTAGGAAGTCAAAGAATAGATAGTGTTTCGGTGAAAAAAAAAAAAAAAAGAAGAAACCCAAGATAAAAAAAAATTGTTAAACTTGGATAAGCATTAGAGTTGGACTAATCTAATGCAATTGGACAGTTCCAGTGATGAATCAGATGACTCTTTTCTAAATGATTCCAAAGATGTTCTTCAAGTAATATCGAATAAAGCTTCAACTCATGAGCTACATCTGCCAAAAAAACAGAAAACATTAGTCGATTCTGCATGGCATAATCAGGATCCATTTGACTTAGGATTTGATTTAAAAGTTGAAAAACCAAAACTTCCAGTTGGCTTCAATAAAGATATAAAGACTAACGAAAGATTTAAAGCTTTAAATGAGAGGGTCAAGAAGGATGAAGCTGAAGCATTAGCTAGCATTAAGAGACAAGAGGATATAGAAAAAACAGTAAAATTTCATCTAAGTGAAACTGCATTGAAAAATGAAAAATATGTGGAATTTGCAGTGAGGCATTTTGACAGTGACACTGGAGGCTTGAAGGATGTACATTTGTTTGCTCGGAAACCCAGTTGTGAGAAAGAATTAGTCCCTATTATTGGAAAGATGGAACCACATGTTGTAACTGATTTGGAATTGATCAGAAAGGAATCTAAGAAATTCGATGTTCTAGCTACTTTCCCCGATCCTTTACTAATTAGTGGCGTTCAAGATTTGAAAGCTGTTAAGACTTTGGATAGGTTATCTTTTAGTTCAACTTCAACACAGCATGATGCACGCTTAAAAGATGATGTACGGTCACAAGATTTTGACGTTTTCATCAAAGATATTGGTATCGACCTTGATCTAGTGAAAAGCACATATGATAAGGATTTAAAAGATCTTCGGACACTTGATAAATTTCAAGATATTCCTCCGGTCACAGTATCAGTTCAAAGATTATCTTTGGGGGTCAATGTATTCTTGCAACATAAATGTTCTCATTTGGCCGCTTCTCGTGGTGCTCAAAGACTAATTGAATTAAAGAATTTCGATCACTTTTACTTTCACATTTTAAGGGTGGTGTTCATAGCACTAATGGACTCAAAAGTGCATTATCAGCTTTACACTGATGCCTCACTTATTTCAACTGCAAAGAAGGCAACAGCTCGTATATTTGATAATATGATCCAATATTATATGAGGACTCTATCAAAATTTGAACCAAACGATCAAGTATTTAAGAAATTATGTCACGGAGTAATACGATTGATGAATGATATAACAAACTCTAAAGATTTGTTATCAAGAGCATTGTGTTGTTTACTTGAAGCACATACAACAAAAATCACTAAGCAAGTAGTTAGCTGGATAATTTTCGATACTGTAGTTGCTGGTATAGAAGGTGAGAAGTCAAGTTTAACAAAGATCGAACTTGATGAGATTCTCACCTTTGAAAATTCTTCAGGATCAAATAATATTATCAAAAACTTATGTGGATATCTAGAAATACTTCAATTGAAAACTTTGAAACTGGGGAAAGATGGTTTTAGGCAAAATTTACCATTTTTCAGAGATCTAAGAGCTTGTTTTATCTTGCTTGAAAAACTAATATTTTCAAATATATCATTATTTCGAAAGATGGAGGATGAGAACCAATATTTGCTATCTTCCCACTCATATTTTGTATCAAATACTTCTTTTGAAATAGACGAGGAAACCATTGTTCCTCATTTATTGTCGGTGCTTTTAACTCAAATAAAACTGCAATATTTCGCTAATTTCGACCTAAGTGCCAATCCAATATTAGGTAAAATAATGAACATCTTGGGTAATTTGATTTTTAGACTAGAAAAAGAGCTCAAAATCAAGATTTTGGATCTTCAAGTGTAATTGTATAAAAAGGGATGGAGTTTTTAGTGTGTTTTCTGAATATAAATAAATCTGTAATAATCATTTTGTTTTGTTTTTTTTGTTATTTTTTTTTTTTTGATGTAAGCAAAAAAAAAAAAAAAAATATCACGAAATCATTGTTGGTGTTACAGATATTGACAATCAAATGGCTGAACTTTCACCCACCGAGACAAATCCGCTTAAGCACTCGCAGTTCTCTGAATATCAAATCTTATACTCAACAAATTTAGTACAGAAATCAAAAGTATGGCACGATGGTAAATGTAAATTCTTCAAATTTAATAAGAAATTGATAATATACAATGAAGAGAATATAGTGATATCCACGCATTTTCTAAGTAATTTGAAAGTTTTAGAGCAATTTGGGAAAGAGATAAGGATAAATGATTCGATATTAATAATAGTGGAAGATAAGTTAGGGGAATATGAAAGGGACATATCCAATTTGTTCAATGGGAAGAATCATGAAAATTCTACAAATCAATTAGACATAATAAATAAGAGGATAACGGTGACACCTGAGAAGGAAAATATAATCCCGTCTCAGTCAAAAGTTATAAAACCTAGGAGAATAGGTCTCAGCAAACTTTCGTCTCCCAGTTATGTGGCAAAATTGAATACCAGAACTCCACTTAGGCAGAAAGAAAAGACACCTACCTCAATGAAACTACTACAGGCTAGCAGTCTTGTTAGCAGTGACAGAGTTGGACGTTCCAGTACAATTAGAAGACCCCTCCGTTCAGTTTCCAAGAATACGTCAGCTACGGATACCACCCCACTGAGAGCTAAAATATCAAATTGGATGCAAGAATTCCAAAACACTCCAACTCATAGTAAAAAATCCAAGATCGATGTATATGCCAGTGATGATGACCAAGATATATCTGAAGAGATGTCGGAAATCGAGTGGGGGGCAGAAGACGAGCCTATCACTCAAACGAAAACTTATGATTTTAGATAGTACAATATATCAAAAAAAAGTTGAGACCGGTGGGGGCAAGGCCACAGCAATAACTCATTATTTGGGGATTTAGCTCCAACAGATTACACAAATGATTCATCAAACAGCACATGTAATCACAGCAACGCATTTCACCGCACTCAAATATCAAAAATCATTGACACCGGCAGCAGCTTGACCTCTTCTTCTGGATTTTTCTCTTGCAAGCATCAATGGAACTCCATTTGACGCGAATATCTTGACGACAGGGAATGAGGCTAATAATCCAACCATTGCAGCTAACGCTGGTCTTGTAGATAAGCTGGCAACATAAGCTTGAGCTTCAGTTTCTGGATATTGTGAGTTGTTTGGAAATTCTGACATTTGCTTGAAATCTGATACGGGTCAGTGTCTATATTTACAAATATCATCATGGTCGTATATACCTGTATTAATGAAGATAGCTAGTAAGTATGAAAGTTTGTTTAAAAGATTATTTTTTCCCCTTTTTTCTTTTTTTTTTTGTATACAAAATAGATCTGAGATGCAATATTAATTAAAAATTAAAATTTGGGGTGGAAAGGACGATCTCAATTAAGAAACAATAAAATTATACGACCGAGGTTTACTGCTTTGACCTGTATGTTTGTAATAGCGGGTCTGTATCCGCTTACTCTTGCTTATGCTGCGGTACTGCATTGATCTGCTGATAAGGCCAAAGAAATGGATGGCCAAGAGAAAAAAAAAACTGAAGGGAAAAAAAAAAAAATTTGAAATATAAAAACGGGAACGAATTTCTCAGTTCGAATACAGCCCGATGAAACACACATTAAATGGAAGAATTGAGAAAGAGAGGCTTGTGCAGGAAGCTGGGTCTCCTTGAACAAAGTTTGATAGCAAGAAACTTGAATGACTTCTACAACAATTTCGCAGTTGTTGCTACTTATGATAATGACTTATCTCTGAGTGCGGTATTCTCTGCTTTGAGAAAATTGATGTTGCAACATAGTTTATTGACAACAAATTACACATCGAAGACGAATGAGATCCATGTTTTGCCAAAGATTTTATTCAAAGATGTGGTGGAATTTCAAGAACATGGGACTGTTGATATGGATAGACTATTAGATGACATTGAAAATTACAAATTCAAATTTGACTCGAATGATCCGATCCTAAAATTGTTAATTATCAATAAGAAAATATTGGTTGCCATCTTTGAGCATGGTTACACTGATGGGGGAACAGGTATCAATTTCCACAAGTTATTTCTCGGAATTCTGAACGAATTAACTGATGAAGAAATGAGTGTTCCAGTTGGTGATGATTCTATTCTTTTTGATCTCGATCAAGATAAAGAAATCATGAGTAAATTACCTCCAGCAACAGAAGATACTATTCAGACCGTTCCTGATACGAAATTCTTGTTTAAGAAATGGATAAAATCAAATTTACCATCATCACTTTTGGGCTATGTAGGTGACCACAATTATACTACTGTTCCAGAAACTGATATTGAAGGTAACGCAGTATCTAAGTGGCCCGGTATTAAGCTGAATTTGCAATACAGTACTATTTTCAGAGTGTTCAATGTAGATTCTGAAATAAGTTCTAAGCTCCTTAAGTTAGCAAGGTCAAAGAAAATGACGGTCACCCCTATTATTGAAGTGCTTTTCTTGCAACTTTTAGTCAAGTCAAAAGTTGTAGCTAATACCGACGAGTCATCTTACTACATAAACTCGATGCTTCCGATTAATTTGAGAAGATTTGTTTCTCCAGAGATGAAAGATATTGTTGAACTTGGTGCTAGAGTTTACGCCGGTATCTTTAACAACATTCCTGTGGCAGATCTTGAAAGATCAATCAGCGATGAGAATTTGTTTTGGGAATTATGTGAAAGATGTTATTATACGACGCTGTCAAATTCTAATGATCCTAAAGTAGTGATGAATTTTTATCAAAATGGTATTGGGAGCTATGACAGTGATTCTCCTGCAAAGATGAAAGAGACTTATTACAATAATTATTTGAAATCCACACATTGCAACACCAGGTTTTCAAACTTGGGACTATTTAAGAATAAAGTTTCTCCTGGCAGATTTAACATCGAGGACTTAGTTTTCACTCAAAGTATTGGGGTCAATGGTGGTGCTGTTGTCTTAAATATAATATCAACTGAAAAAAGTGGAATTAATTTTTGTTTCAGTTGTTTAGATGGATTATTCGCTGATAAGCAAGAGGTTGATAAATACTGTGACGTATTCAAGAAATCGATTTTAGAATTAATAAAATAGATCCAAATAATAGAAATTTATAAATAATAAATAGTAACAAGAAATTCTAGAAAAGTTCGGAACAAATCTCTCTTAATTGTAGGATATCTCTCACTAACAAAATTCCTTTATCTTGGGCGTTTTTATCTCTCAATTCATTGAAATCTTCTTCTCTTTCAACAAACTGTATAACTTTTCCCCAACCGTACTCTTGAGCTGCATTTGTATTCAACCCACTATCATCTATAAAATATGCATTTGAAGGATCCAATACACCTGCATCAGATAATGCCTTGTCGAACATCTCCTTCATTGGCTTACATTTCAATGGGAAATCTTCATAATTACAAAAAGTCATACCGTCAAACAAATCACCGAGACCCAACAACTTGATAACTCTAATACCATGATTCTTGTATGCATTTGTGAATAACCATAATTTCTTAACTTGGTTTTTCCTTTTCATATCTATCAACATTTGTCTCAACTCCAAATTTGGTTTCAAAATTCTGTCCAAAGGTAAAGCATCATCAACTAATTTGTTATATTCAATTGCATCAATTTTATGATGTCTAACAAGTCCCTCAATGGCTAATCCATATTCTTTGTAATACTTATGGTGCAAAGTATGAGCCTCGTCATCCGTTAAATTCAAGCGTTCTTTGAAAAATCGGTGGATATATATTTGCATCAAATCATGAATTCTGTTAGACCTCTTATACAAACAATTGTCTATGTCAAAGAAAAATACTTTTTCATCTGTCTTTGGCTCAACTGGACCAAATCCATACTTCAATTTGACTTCTGGAAGTTGGAAACTCTGTGATGACAAGTTCACGTGGCTATCAGGTCTATTCAAAATCTCATTTTGTCTCTGGTCTTCATATTCATTTAATATACTATCCTCCAACTGTGTGGATTTTACACCTGCTAAGGTATTCAAAGGTAATGCCATTTTTATTTTTGTAAGCTTGAAATAGCAGAAATTAGGAATTCTTGAACAATATATATATGAAGAAAATATACGATGCATAAATGATTCATAGGTTTTTTTTTTTTTTTTTTTTTCAGTTACAAAAATTACAAAATTCTCCGGCGGATTAAGAATTTTCTTTAGAATAAATTAAAACAGTATACAAATCTGCGAAATTACTAGTAAAAGAGAGGCCCCTTATTGCTCACCATAGTAATGCAAGTATGAAGCCAAGGTCTTGACACCTTCGATATAGTTCTTGGTGTTCAATTTCTCATTGATGGAGTGAGCACCGTCATCACCCATACCCATTGGCAACAATAAGACACTGGTTTTCAAAGCTTCTTCAAAAGTAAGAGTAATAGGAATGGAACCACCTTCTCTTGTTAAATCAGGGTCAACGCCCCAAACCAATTTAGTAGCCTTCTTAGCAGCAGTGAAGTTTTCATTGAAAGGATCTGAGACCCAGTAGGCACCATCGTGGATCAATTCAGCTTTGATAGTGTTTGGAGAACCCAATTTGGCAAATTCAGCTTCAACAAAATCACAGACAATCTTGTTTAACTTATCACTGTCCATGTCTGGGACGGTTCTTATTGAGAATTTACCAATGACTTTAGCTGGGATAACAGTCTTTGCACCTGCTGCACTGAAAGCACCTTCAATACCGTGTAAGGATAAAGATGGGAATCTCCATCTGTGCATCAAGATATCTTTCTTATTTTGGTGCATAGCTGTATCGGAACCACTGGCTTCGTTTAACTCTTCAACACTGAACTCTATAGATTTATAAATTTCGTCTTCTTTCTCAGTAACTGGAGCAACCATTTCATAGACACCTGGAATCAAAATCTTACCCTTAACGTCGACCAACTTGGACATGACATTGATTAAATCTGTCATTGGTTCATGAATGATACCACCGAATACACCGGAGTGCAAATCAGCACCTGGACCACTGACAGCAACTTGATAGTAGTTACAACCTCTTAAACCGTAAGTTAAAACTGGTTTCTTTGTACCGAGCCAATAGTTATCTGAGATACAAACAGCATCAACCCCTTTAAAGTATTTTTCAGCTTCATCTTTAACTAATTCATCTAAACCTAAAGATCCAGATTCTTCCATACCTTCGAAACACATCACCAAGTTAACTGGGAACTCTAATCCTAAAGACTTGTGAGCTTCAATGACATTCAACCACCCCATAACTGGGCCTTTGTCATCTGTAGAACCTCTACCGTAAAGTTTATCTCCGATTTCAACCAATTTAAATGGATCGGTGTTCCAACCATCTTCAACTAAAGCAGGTTGAACATCATAATGACCGTAAACTAAAACGGTCTTCTTACTCTTGTCTTCACCATATCTTGCAAGAACAATAGGAGGTAAAGATAATTTGGGATCGCTAACTGGAGGTGGTTGGATACCTAAATCTCTTAATTGGATATCATATGCACCCAAAGTTTTCAATTCGCTTTCAATGAACTTTCCCATTTCAAAAACTTTTGGTCTCAATGATTCATCACCAGAGACTGATGGGATTGAAACTGCTTTTGACAATCTTTCGATGAATTTTGGTTTCAAATCATCAATTTTCTTAAATAATGTTTCTAAATTTGATTCAACTGACATCTTGTACAATGGCCTGGAATTTGTAAATCTTCTTGTTGGTAATAAAAATCTCTTATTTAACACAAAAGCTCTCAGTAATAATGGTTGAAAACTTTTATACATTCACTTCTCAAGGATTAAAAAGAGAAAATTTTATTATTCAAAATGATACCTTTCTAATGAACGGCAGCTGCTTTTTTTTTCTCTTATTATTTTTTTTGCCCTTTCGGCAATAGAAGGTAGTGCATTTAAGATGCAATCTTATACACTACAGATGTTCTAACGTCGTCGATGATATATGACTTTTAAAATATAAATACAAAATAGGTTTAAGAGACAATTTCATCCTGTTGTTGCAGTGCTTGCTGTTGCATCAGTTTCCTTCTAGCTCCAAATAGCAACCCGCTAGGCTCTCCACCTTCTACACTATTTTCAATCCCTCTTCTTCTACGTCCCAAATTGGCAAATATGGATTTATTTTGACCATTTCTGACCCCTTCATTATTATTACCTTCTGTAACATTGCTTGCTGATTCATCTTTATTGTCTCTGTGTCTATGGCCGTTATTGTTGTTATTATATCTTCTGTTGTATGGTCTATTATTATGATGTGGTTGATATGAATGATGTGAGTTATGGTATTGAGATCCAGAGTTGTGGGAGTTTGCACTCGATGGTCCCAAGTTCTCATTGTGCAATCTGTAGTCGAAGGTAACACCATTTACTCTTTCATGGGAGCTTGCATCTATAGTCAATGCAATATCTGAGCCAGATAATACAGCATCACATTCCCTTATAATTCTTAAAATAGCCCCACGTATAGCACTTCTTCCACTGAATGGTGTTAACTTAAAATTTTTCTTCTCACCTTTTTTCGAATCTTCTGATACATCTTCTTCTTCTTGTTCATCTTCCTCTTCTTCTTCTGATAATTCTCCTCTTTGGGTCTTTTCTTGTTCTGATTTTTCCTTCTCCTGTCTCCTATATTTTTCAAAACACAAATTGGTGTTCCAAACACTTATGATTATATCGTCCTTCCTTACACTTAATACTAATCCACTTATATCTTCTGACAATAAATCGCTGAACAAATTATCTTCTGGGAACAAAGATCCACCACATGTTCTCAAGAGTAGTCTTTCCCAAATTAAAGCAACTCTTTTCTTCTGCAGTATAACTGCAGCTGGGTTGTTAATAGGCTGACTTGTAAAACGACGTGAAAATCTAAATACCCATCTACCACCTTTTGAGTTAATAGGGTCTTCCCAAATTGGTTTGATTCCAGATTTGAACACTAAATATTCGGCACCTATTGGTAAGTTATTAGATGATTTCAAATTTAATACTGAAGTCCATAATTGTTCTAAAGTTCCCAAGTCATGTGTTGTTTTCTTACTATCATTGAACTTCGGAAACAGTATCTGTTTGGTTGTTAAAAGGTATTGATCAAGATCTTGCGGTTTCAAAGGTTCGGTACTTCCTTCCTTTGTTGTAACAGATGTCTCTTCTATCTTCTGCTTCAGTAAAACGATATCTTTCTTTGCCCTTGAGTGATACCATATAGACCAAGAATATTTAAGAATGTTCTCGGCCTCTTGAGTGTTACTCTTTGTCTGGTCAGTGAGGTTGAAAAATTTTGACATGCTTATCTTCAAGTGTCAGCTTTGATAATACAACGAATGAAAAATGAATACAATTTGCCAAAATATTAATGAACAATTTTACTATAAAAGGTTATATGGATAAAGATGATAGCTGATGGTTCTAATGTTAAATGTCCTCTTCAAGTTGATTAGATTCAGTAATAATTGCATTCGCTGAGGTCGAAGAAAATTTTTTTTTCTAAACTGGTTTTTTTTTTTTTTGGACTAATTTTTTTTTTTTCTTGTTGGTGATGACCCCCAGTTTAAGAGCAGGAATCCTATGAATCTTGGAATATAAGAGGGACTAACGTTCCTTGACTGAAAAGAGAAAGCTATAGTGTCTATATAGGATGATCCATTTCTTTTATGTTAGAAAATCATGGGTTCTATATAAAACTTTGGCACATAAATGGATCTTAATAATTTCCAAACCTTATTTTTCACTCTCCCCGTAAAAGATTTATTATGTAGCACGATAGCTAATAAGAACTTAGGCAACCATGAGGTATTTTTCTTTAGTAGCATTGATACAGTTCGATCTTTTATAACTCGATGTTCTTTGTTAGTTATCTTTTTCTTTCTTTCTAAATTGGAATTGAATTAGTTGACACTCTTTAAGTGCATTGTAACTAGTTTGGCTAAAAGTTTCTACATTTCCTTGTGAATAATTCCAAGTCCAAGTCTAATCTAAACAATTAGCTCTAATGCTAAAGGAAAATATCACCTATTTTTAATACTTGATAATCAATAAGTCCATCGTTTCATTTCAAAAAATAAATAAAATATATCTTACCAAGATCAGGAGTCAATGTGGATTAAAACTCTTATTCCATTATAAAATTTAATCCCATATAAAAGCTGACAAAAGTAGAATTACCCTTGCAATATCTGAAAAGCTCTTCTGCTCTAAATTGAAATAAATTTGGGGAGTTTAGGAACAGTTTGACCCAGTTTGCCCCAATTTTGTCCTTGCCCCTAAACATTGATATGTTTTCAAAGAAATAAAAATATCTCACCGGATGATGTGGTGGCTCAATGGTAGAGCTTTCGACTCCAATTGAAAGATTTTCTGCAGTGTCATCGAAGGGTTGCAGGTTCAATTCCTGTCCATGTCAATACTGGTTTTCTTTTTTTTTCCCATTTGTTTTTGTTTTTTGTAAAATGCTTCTGTTTTTTTTGAAACAAGATACTTCAAATCTATACAATCTATTCAATGAGAACTGCGATTCACGAAACTTTAAACTACAATCAAAAGCTATGTATTCTTTTAATTTCAATCAAACAAAACTTGTGGACTTCTTGAGTACTGCTCAATCCGGTTCAGCTCATAAATCTTCAGGTTTATCCTTCAAAGGATTTCTATTATCTCTTGTTGCTTCAGTTATTATTGTTACTCTAGAGGTTCTACTGTTTTCCTTTTTAAGACCTAGATTAGATCATATATACCTGCCAAGGTGCCTCAATGTTTCTGGATCATGCAAAATAGATAGATTGGAAAATTCCTTATTTTCTTGGCTTCCCACGCCTACGACAACTCACCCCCTTAACCATTATTTTGAATTAGGACCTGATAAGTATTTCTTTTTGAGATATTTGAACGTGCTCCTTAAGTTTTTCAGCTTGTTTGCTGTTATCAATAATACTGTTTTACTTCCAACAAATCTTTTTGGCAACAAGAACTCCAAGGAAGTTTCTGGATTCGATAAATTGTCAATATCAAATATATCTTCAGACAAGGCATACAGATATTATATTCATTTTTTCATGGCACTATTTGTCATATGCTCAGTACAGTATATAATAATGAAAGAATTAGAGAATTGGGTTACTATACAATCTATTGCGGTCAAGGAATATAAAAGCTGTACAATGGTGCTTATTGATAATATTCCTGATGCTATTCAAGATAGTGGTGTTTTGAAAAAATCTCTTGATCAACTACCAGGTGGCATTTCAGATATTAGCTTTGTAAAGGATGTCAGAATATTCTTCAAATTGGTAAAGCAGTTTAAAAAGGCGCAGAATAACTTAGAAGTGGCACAATGCCGTTATTTGAGCAAAATTGGCACAGATAAAAACATAATATATAAAAGTGAAAGACCCACTTTAAGAACACCTTTTAGCTATGGAAAATTTTCTTTTTCTGCTCCTTTTTTAGGGAGAAAACTTGATGCCTTGGATTATTATTCCGAGTCTTTGTGCAAACTTAATGAAGAGTTGATGTCGATGAAAAACGAATTCTCCCAACAGGAAGCTTCTTTATTGAATAAAATTTTCATCCTGTTCAATAAATCTCTTACAGCTCATATAGTTAGTCAGATTGTTCTTTTTGAAGGCAAAGGTCTGGGAGAAGGTGTTGAAGTCATCCAAAATCCTGAAAATTTGATATGGAACAATGTAAGTAGCCCCAATGGGATTGCACTTCAACTGAAAAAAGTATTTTCTAGGTTACTGGCTATTTCACTCACAGTGCTTTGGGTTATACCAGTTTCAGCAGTCGGAATAGTCGCCCAGTTGCCTTATTTATGCACTTTGATACCTTTCTTGAATATGTTAAACCATCTACCGAAAGTCTTTAAGGATTTGGTATCAAGTCTTTTACCAACAATTGCCTTGGTTTGTTTAACAGAAACTGTCTTCTTCTTTTTCCAGATATTATCAAAGCTCAAAAGTTACACAACAGAAACTAGGTACCAGGTGGATCTACAAAAATGGTATTTTCTGTTCTTGTTTTTCCACGTATTCTTGGTTGTGACTATATCATCTGGTATTACAGTTATTGCAGAGAACTTGATCAATAATCCTGTTTCCATTCCTGCTCTTCTTGCAACTGATCTTCCTAAAGCTTCCAATTTTTTCCATTCCTTTTTTGTGATAAGGGGATTATTATATTTTGGAAACACTCTTCTACAACCTAAAGCCTTATTTGATCATTTTTTTACACAAAAAGTTTCTTTAAAGACTCCTAGACAGAAGCAAAGCTGCTTGAGAGAAAATACCAAACCTTCTTGGGGTACAATTTTTCCGACTTTCTCTGTACTTGCTTGCATTGGAATTATTTATTCCACTGTTTCACCTTTGATATTGATATTTTGTTCCTTTTCATTTCACTTGGTTTCCACTGGATTTAGACACAATATGGTGTACGTCTACGATACAAGTCCGAAGGAGCAGTTGGGAGGAAATCTCTACCCTCCAGCTTTATTTCTGCTATATGCAGGTATTTACTGTTTGGAATTGGCTTTAATTGGTTTGTTTATGCTTCAGTCCTACTTATTTTTATCATCCTTGACGATAATTGTGTTTCTGTTAACAATTGTTACAAACACCAAATTGAAAAAGAAATGTATTAATCAGTCTTCTGCAGTTATAAGCTTAAGAGAGATGGAAACAACGATGCCTTCCACTCTGTCAACGAAGAGCATGAAAGCTGATCTTTGGGTTGTGGAGCTTATAGAGTACTTCTTTCAACTCTTAATACCTCCTATTCCAGAAGAAGGCTCAAAGGACAATGTTCAAAACGAGACCCGTTCAGATCGAAATCTTTCAGAGCTTACAGTTCCTAGAGTACCAACCTTAGAGGTGATGCTACCAGCGAAAGTTGTTGAGACCCATAAATATGAGATCAATAGGTTTAAGTCAAGAGGTATTTCAGTACTGACAGACACTACAGGTTTTAACGATAGCACCACCTAAGATATTTTTTTTTTGTGTGTGTTTACATTTTGTAACTAATTTTCTGAGCCGCATCTTAAATCTCATCTTCAAAATTATATTTTTTTTTTTTGCTCAAGGACTTCTTTAATGATATAACAGCGTCAACTAAACAAAAAAATGTTTATCAAGCCTGCAGTTTCATATCTTTTATATTTTATTGCAACATCATCATCTCTGTATGCTGAAAGTGACTGCAACCCTTTGCGATCTAAGAAGGCTTGTCCCCCAAACAATGCCTTGTCAATGTCATTAGTTGAGACATTTGTTGACGAGCCTAGCCTTTTTTCAATTTATTCTACTCCAGAGAAGGTCGAATTCACAGAGGAAGGATTGGTATTGATGATCGATTCAAGATTTCAGAATCCAGGAATACAATCAAAGTTTTACATTATGTTTGGCAAAGTGGAAGTCATCTTGAAAGCAGCTCCAGGCAATGGAATAATTTCATCCTTTTATTTACAATCAGACAGTTTAGATGAGATAGATATAGAGTGGTTTGGAGGGGATAGATACGAAGTCCAATCCAATTATTTCAGCAAAGGAAATGTGAGTAACTATGGCCGAGGTGGATATCACCCTGTTGAGAATCCTCAAGTCGAGTTTCATAACTATACCATTGATTGGACAGAAGAAGAGCTCACATGGTATGTTGACTCACGTCCAGTAAGGACACTCCTAAACAGCTCCACTGAGGGATATCCACAAACACCTATGAGATTATTTGCAGGTATGTGGGTTGGTGGTGATGAAGAGAATAGTTCAGGGACAATAGACTGGGCTGGTGGCATCGCCGACTATGTTGGGATCCCTTATTCAATGATAGTTTCAAAACTAGTTGTCACTGATTATTCAAGTGGTTCACTGTATCGATACAGAAACAAAAGTGGTAAATGGACATCCATCCAATCAGTTGGTGGAACAGTCAATGGACGAAAAGACCTTGCCAATACAGAGTTTACTGCATTAGTTAATGGGGAAGAAATTTACCAATTTGACAGGAGAAATGACAAGAATGAAAATGAAGCTTCTTTGACTTCTGGGAATAGCATTGAAAGCTCGAATGAGTACCGATTACAACAACTTTCAAACACCAGCAATGGTTCACTTCCTGGTAAAATTCATTTAGGAAAGTGGGTGATATTTTTATTTTTTCTTATAGTGCTCGATTTTTTTTAAATTTTCACCCATAAGAAACAAAAAAAAAAAAAAAAAAACTTGAAAAGTATATACACAAATACATAGAAATTTACCGGAGTTCATTTCTAATATACCCTTTCAATGAGTGAAGAAACACCACCATCAGCAGTCTCTTCAGAAGTATTAGATACATCTGAGACACTTTTCCCTGAAGATAAGTTCTCGACAAAAGGAGTTTTGAGTGCGGAACAAATCAAAGAATTGCAAGCACAATATTTGCGACACCTTCTTCCTCAACTTCAAACTCCACAACCCCAGTCACATTCGAATATCGGAAGTTTCACACAAGGTTTGTTAGTTGGGCAGTTTAGTGTGATATTTTTCTTGATTCTTTTTATAAAGTTTTTCATTTTCAGTGATACACCATCAAGTCAAACCACACTGAGCAATCCACCTCTAATAAACAAGAAATCCAAAACTAAGACATTTGTGAATCTGAGCGATAATGAGAGTCATGAATTAAATTCTTTGACCAATACGATACTAGAAAAGACTTATTACAATGTTGAGACTCATCAACCAGAATCTTTAGATTGGTTCAATGTCTTGATTGCACAGACTATTTCACAATTTAGAGAAGAAGCTTTGAACAACGATAATATATACCATTCACTCACAGAGTCATTATCCAAGCTGCCGTTACCAGATTATATTGATACCATCAGAGTCACAGAGATTGATATTGGTAATGATTTCCCAATTTTCAGTAACTGCCGTATTCAACATTCTCCTGAAAATGGAGGCAGGTTAGAGGCCAAAATCGATGTTGATTTATCCGATACTTTAACAATTGGAACGGAGACTAAGATATTATTGAACCATCCGAAGCCATTTACTGCAGCATTACCCGTGGCTCTCAATGTCTCAATTGTTCGTTTTTCAGGTTGCTTAACTGTTTCTTTGATATCGACCTCTGAAGATCTTTTACAAGGTAAGACAAAAGCGGCTATTGACGAAGAATTGAATAAGGAAGGTGACGAAGAACTTTCTAAAGGTACAGCATTGATGTTTTCATTTTCTCCAGATTATAGGTTAGAGTTTGAAATTAAGTCCTTGATCGGTGCCAGATCCAAATTACAAGACATTCCAAAGATAGGAAATTTGATAGAGTCGAAACTCAAAGAATGGTTTGTCGAAAGATGTATTGAACCACGTTTCCAATTGATCACCTTGCCTAGTATGTGGCCACGTAAGAAAAATACAAGAGAACCGGTAAATCATCCTGACTTAGACACGACATCTGTTCATAATGAGGAAGAGAGCTAACTTTGTACATAACTGTATATACTATACCAAACAGTTTTTGTTTTTGTTAATCAGAAAGGATCTTCATATGGATCATCTTCATCGTAATCATCATCTTTCTCAAACTCATAGACAATAGCTCCACCGGATCCAAATGATTGAGCTTCTAAAAATGGGAGTTCCACTTGTTCTCTTGCAAGTTTTTGTTTTGAAGAAGTTGTCAAATTGAATGTAGTCAAATTTTTCAACAACTCTTCTTCAGTGGTTATTGGGACTTCATCATCGCTCCGAGCTTCGTCTTTGTATATTTCATATGAATGTTGCATAGTATTTACTCGCAACTGATAAACCAACGATCTTCCTGACTTCCTCCTGTTAGTGAGAGTTATTCTGAATATTTTGTTGTTACATTGATTCACTGGGAAATTAAGCCTCAGTATTGAGTTATCAAGGTATTCTTCATCAATATCTCGTAGTAAAATAGGATGTAATTCAAATATAGAAGATGCAATAAACTGTAATAACTGTAAAGGATGAGGGAAACTAGATTGTTGGGAGCAAACAGGAATATTAGTATGGTAAGTAGCAAAAATTGTAGTGAATGGTGAAAATAACGATGATATAAATCCAGATAATTGTGTAGGATCTATATAATTCAAACTGTCTACCAATATGACAGATTTCTCAGAAGCTGTTGCATCCGAATTATGTGATTTAACAAATTCTGTGATACTTTCAATCTTTAATCCCAAACAGTCTATAAATTCAGTAGCATATTCCGGTTTTGACAATGTTTCAAATGATAAATATATCACCTTGGTCTTCTTTGGTAACTTATATATAAGCTCATTTTGAAAATTAAAAGATGACTGAGCTAAACTGTCAATGCAGAGCAAAAACGCAGAGTTCTCTTTCAAAGAGAGAAGTCTTGATAATAGCACAGTAGAATTTTGAAGTGTGGATGCCATTATTACTTGTGCTTTCTGATATCATCGCAAAAAGTGAAATTTTTTTTTTTTTTATTTTTATTTTTTTTTTTTGTATTTTTTTCCCACGAAATTTTTCTACAAGATGCAACATTTTTTAAATGTAATGCTAAAAGGTTCAATTTATTCATATAAGTTCTTTCAGTACCATGGATTTTTAGTTTGATTCAATTGTATACCATAACCGTTCTCAAAAAGAAAATCATCCACGGAATTATCTGAGTACAGCGTACCGTGCAGCTCTCCGACTCTTGCAGTCTTCTCTGCTTCTTGTGAGTACAACTTTTTAATGTACTTTGTCACTTTTCGTGCTTGCAATTCCAACATATCACTATAATCTGGAAACTCTAAGGTTCCCTCATCGAATGAATCATCAGAGGATGCAGAGGTACTAGTATTTCCGGAGTAACAATTGTTGCACCAAGTTGAATCATTTAAGAGGTAGATTGGCACTTTCATCATCCAGTTCATAACTTTCTCCTTGTTGTCCATAGACTTTGCTTCTCTTGGATTGAAATCACTCGGAAATTTGCTGATTTGATTTGGTGTCTGCATTGGGTCTCTATTAAATGCACTGAAGTTATGGTAATCCGATAATTGTACATTACCATTCGGGACCTGTTGCTCTTCCGCGAATTGCAGTAAATTGTACAAACCCGCTTGTTGACTTAAGACCATTTGCGAGTTGTATCCGAAGACCTCATTACTCTTGACTCCTCCTGTTTGCCTCAGAACTCGATAAGAGAATCTCTTGTATTTGAAAGGGTCAGGAAGTGGCGGAATCTGCTCCCGATGAATACTCATAAGATGATCTTTGCTCTGAATCTCGCTCAAATTTGTTTCCTGGATATTGGCAAATAAAAATTGAGTAGAGCGATCTTGAAGTACTCTTGGATGATTGGGGATCTGATAAATGTTAGAATCACTCTGTAATCATAATAAATGAAGTTAACTCACTTGTGACTTTTGAGCGTAACTTTGATGGTAATAATCGTAAACCATCGCAATGTTTCTAATTTGATTAAAAGTGTCTTCCAACTAATAGAATAATAATTTAATTTGATAGGGGTGTTAAATTTTTGAAAGCAAATTCTTTATCTTTGATCTTGCCCTCATCCCCACATAAGGGCTTGCCCTTTTAGAGAGGCAAAAAGTTATTAGGAAAAATAAAAAAAAAAAACAAGAGAAAAAAAAAATGAAATCTAACCTAGAGCACAATATAAGCTTGAATATAACTATTGCTTTATGGGTGTTCATTCACTTTGGGAGATTTTAGCTCCTTCTGCAAGACCGGTTAGACTTGAAGCTCTTAGTAGAAGGAAATTGGCAGTGGACGCGTCTATTTGGATTTACCAATTTTTGAAAGCTGTAAGAGACAAAGAGGGTCACTCATTGAAGAATTCACACATAGTTGGTTTCTTCAGGAGAATATGCAAGTTGATATATTTAGGGATTCAACCTGTGTTTGTATTTGATGGTGGGGCTCCTGCTTTGAAGAGAAATACCATACGAAAGAGAAAGGAAAGAAGAAAGGATAAGCTGGAAACATTACAGCAAACTGCACAGAAATTACTTGCCATTCAACTTCAGAAAAGAGCAAATGAAGAATATCAAAAAGAAATATCACCGAGAAAAGCTCAAACACTGAAAAAGGATTTAGGTGATAAAGAGCTTGAGTTTGCTAATTACTACGAAGATTTTGATTATTTCAATGCTGCATCTAACGATGACCAAACACTGGAGTCAAAGAAGATTATCACACCCAAGAAAGAGAAAAAAGTTTTCAGGAAAGATGATGAATACCATTTACCCGAGACAGAGCTTCAAATTGACAAAGATGATAACAGAATGATCACCGATTGGGAGTTCCAAAGGTTGACAGATGGGTTAGAAACAGAGTTAGAGGGTATTGACTTGGATAATGTTGATCCGACATCCGAGTCTTTTAAAGAATTACCCTTGGCAGCACAGTATATGGTTCTTTCACATTTACGTTTGAGATCGAGATTGAGAATGGGTTACACTAAGGAACAATTAGTGACTTTATTTCCAAATAGCATGGATTTTAGTAAGTTCCAGATATCTATGGTTCAAAAGAGAAATTTTTTGACTCAGAAATTGATGCATGTAGCAGGAATGGATAACACAGATATTGTTGCTACTAGAAGAGTTGCAGGTGAAAGAGGTAGAGAATATCAGCTAATGAAAAATGAAGATGGTTATACATTGTCGTTAGGAGCCGAGGGCAACTCATCTGTCAAACCAATATTGTTAGACGAAGTGGGTAACGTGATTGAAGAAAAACCACTGACCACGGTAAAAAATAATAGTGATGATGACGAAAGTGATCTTGATGGATTAGAATTTGAAGATGTGCCCATGAATCAAGTTGAAAACGAAGAAAATACGGATTTTGACATTGATCTGCTTTTCAAAGAAACCGAAGATAGAATGGTAAATGCATACAAGAGTTCAGAGGACTATGATCCTTCTTTGAGTGCTCAGAATGAGATAGAGATGCTGATATTGTTTCATAGCAACAATGAGTCTTCAAATGTGAGAGAGGTACCTGATACGAGAGAATCTCCAAAGCCTGAATATCAAGCACCCCTTAACACGATAAACTCTGGTTCACAAAGTTCAGAAAAGGCTCAAACTTTAAACGGGTTTTCATTTAAAAAATCAATGCTTTTTGGGAATAATGAAGCACGTCCACAAGAGATTTCAAAAATCACACATGTTAATGAAAGTAATCCACCACAAAATAATGAAGTTGAGCCGGAAGTTGAACCAATTGTTCTGGAAAGTAATAGTGATGAAGACGTCCAAGATAATTCGGGTTCACAAGCTGAGATTGCTAAGAAACCTCAAAAAGCCCTGCCTGCCCCTGAATGGTTTGGAAAGTCTCAAGTTGGCTTTGGTGTAAACAACCCATATAACACAGACTACTCAATATATAACAAAGAGCTGCAGAGGACTGCAGATGAAGAAGTTGGTTTATTTTCTCTGGAAGATGCTAGAGAATTACTCGAGGAACAGGAAGAAGAAGAGGAAGAGGAAGCAGAAGAAAATATTGAAGAAATCGCAGATGATTCTGATTTAGAAATCATTGAAGATCCAACTCAAGAGCTGGAGAAGCAAATTAATGAAAGTAATGTTGAAAATGTTGAGGCTGACCTCCTGGTGGAAGAAAATCCAGATATACCTGTACTTGATTATGATTTTTCTGAAAGTGAGGAGGAAGAACTTATAGAGAAGCTTCAACAAGAAGAACTCGAGCATGAACGTTTCACATCCACTTTAAATAATGGGAATGCCACCTCTTGGTCTTTAGAGAATGAGAAAGAATTACAAGATCAAAGAAGAAAAGATAGGAGAGATGCTGATGAAGTGACACAAACAATGATACAAGATGTACAAGAATTATTATCAAGATTTGGAATACCATTCATCACGGCTCCAATGGAAGCTGAGGCTCAATGTGCTACGTTACTTGAACTTGGGTTGGTGGATGGAATCATCACAGATGATAGTGATTGTTTCTTATTTGGAGGTGATACTGTTTACAAGAATATGTTTAATGAGAAAAACTATGTTGAGTGTTATATTATGGAAGATATTGAGCGAGATTTCGGGTTAACAAGGGACAAAATGATTGAATTGGCTTTATTATTGGGGAGTGATTATACAGAGGGTCTTAAAGGTGTTGGTAAAGTAACTGCTATGGAGATATTAGCCGAGTTTCAGGATGAAGAAAAAGATAAATCTCTGTTGGTAAATTTCAGGAATTGGTGGGTTGAATATCAAAAAGGTGCCAAAATTGATCCAAAGGAGTCAAGTATTAAGAAGAAATTGAGAAAGACATTCCAGCAAAAATTGTTTTTAGACATGGGGTTCCCCGATCCTTTAGTTACAGATGCTTATGTGAGACCTGAAGTTGATACAGATAGGACAGAATTTAAATGGGGTACACCTGATTTGGATAGATTACGTACTTTCTTGATGTACAATATTGGATGGACACAGGAAAAAGTTGATGAAGTATTAGTTCCAGTTATCAAAGATATTAATAAGAAACAACAAACCACTCTTGGTGAGTTTTTCCCAAGAGATGTCTTGCAAACAAGACGACAATTGATGGTTGGTAAGAGATTGAAAGAGGCAACGAACAAATTAACGACTAATAAGAGACAAAAGAAGTGATTTTATAAATTATATAAATTAATAAAGATTCCAAATATCTTGTGCATAAGCTTCCGTCACCAGTTCATCTTTCCCATACAGTTCTTGCCATTTCGTAAATCCACCTCTTAATATCCATATTTGGCAAAAATGAGGATCGAAATCTTTGTCATCTAGCAGTCTCATAAGTCTCATTGCCAGTGATGGACCACGTTGTTGAGATAACATACAATGGAAAACTACATCATTATAACCTCCTGTTTTCAATTTTTGTATCAATTCAGGTAATTTGGATTCTAAACTGGCAGATGGATAATGTAATCCATTTTTGATATGACCCTGATGCGAGGTTAGTTCTTGGTGCAAAAAAATATATATATTAAAAAAATACTCACCCCAATGTAATCTCCATCTCTGACATCAATAATGATGAATTTTCCATCGCCAGTTGGTGATTTCGAAGACAGGAACCACGAACGAAGTGCTGGTGGATCAATGTACTTGAGATTCGAAACGGTAAAGCTCATTATGCTTTTTCTTGATAAGGTTTGATGGTTCTTTTTTTTTTTTTTCGCTATAATTTTTTTTTTTTTTTTTGTGTTTAAAGAAAATTGTCTTAGATATAAGGCAAAGAGAAGAGAGTAATCCGAATTCTTATATGAGATAAAGGTATTTAATTAAAACTAGACATAAGATATACTAATAACTACGATCACTTTCGTATTCATCATTACCGGAATCACCTGTCTCTGCACTTTTTTCTTTTTTAAAATCTTTATCACTATAATCATCATAGCTTGAAGTTGAAGAAGATTCCAATTCCAAATCACCACCTTTTTTCATCCATTCTTTGAAATTATCAATAAATGATTTGTTATGTGGGATTCCCAAATTTTTGTTGCCATTATATTTGGAAGCAAAATCTGATGCTGGGGATCTTCCTCTTTGGAAAGATGAACGTTCTGAAGGTGGGGTAGACGAGTCTCTTCCATCGGAAGTACGTCTATTGTTCCTACCTCTCAAATATTCCCTTACTTCGAAATAAAGATCTCTTGAAGCATTGTTCACGTTTTCATTGGCTTTCTTAAAATAACCTCTAAAATCATTAACTTGTTTTTTCAAATCCAATTCATTTTTTTTCAACCAACTAACGTTCAATTCCTTTCTTGTTGCACCTCTGGCAAAATTTCTCATTAAATATTTGTCATAATCCCTAATAATTTTGGTAATGATATCGGAAGTTGAAATCCCTTCTGTTCTTTGAGTAGCAAGGAACATACCGGCTTCTTTCATTGGCTGGTAGATATCATCAGTTTCTTCAGATACATATGGTAAATCATCATGGGCAGCATAATCAATCTTGTGTTTTTTCAAAAAATCCAAATCAACTATCCATGGGGCATCTTCTATCACTTCATCGACCCATCTACAATGTCTTAAAGTGGCATATCTTTGTTCATCTGTCAACACTGTTAACCCTTTACGTTTATGAGTCTCGACATCACTTGGAATACCACATACCAAGGTGACATTTGGAAATGCTTTCTTACATTGCTCCAACTGTCTCATGTGGCCCAAGTGGAAAAGATCAAATACACCATCGGCATATATTCTAATTGGACGATCTTGTGGAGGTAAGTTAAAACCAAAACCTTTTGGTCTGTATTTCCTATATTCTTCTGGTAACAGCTCATCCAATTCTTTCTCTCTCTTGTTAAATTCTTCTTCTTTCTTGGACAAGATTTTGGCTCTCTTTATATTATGCTCAACATCACTTTCCACCTCGTTTCTGTTATTATCCGTGGCATTGCCTTCATCTTCTAAATCGGCTCTAGTTCTCTTCTTGAAAAGAGAAGTGAAAGACCCATTCCTGAGTAATTTATTTGGGTTCAATGAGTCAATTGATTTTGTTCTTGTTAAAGGCAGTTGTTCTGATCTACTTGAAATTCTCTTTGGTTTTTCATCAACTTGCTCTTGTTTCAAAGCATTTCTTGTTCTCTTAGGAGCCATTGTCTTATTATCTTGGATATATATATACACAAGATTCAATCCAACAGATGTGCTCAATCAGTTGTTCAATACACTCAATCCAACTAATCGTTAACTAATTTGCTAATTCTGTTTTTTTCTCCTTTGTTAACTTTTTTTTTTGTGTTTTTTTTGTTTTTTGTTGAAAAATTTACAAGAGAAAAAAATCAAGCCATGTGATCTGTTATTATTATATACAAGTTTATTCTTCTAATTGATCTAACTTCTCTTTATCATTGAAATGGTTCACTAAACTGAACCCCAACACCATGAATAACAAACTGCTGCTCATCAATCTGAAGACAAATTCAGGAATGTTGAGCAGAGATCCGTCTCTTGGGCCCCAATTACCGTAGGCTAAATAGTATGCAGCTTTTTTCTCTTGCAGGTTCATATCTGTTCTCCAGTCCAACTCCTGTTGATCTTTTAAGTAATCTATGATATCGTGCTGGTCTTCTTGCTTCAATTTGGACCACCTATTATCGAGGTTTTCCAAATCAGGGGCAACTTCTTCCAATTCTTCAAATTCTTGTTGATGGTCAGTGGAAGATAATCTGAACTGGTGACATCTCTGCAATGTAGTCACAAATGATGGTTGTGATCTTAATGATCGTAGAGAAGAAGGGAAACAGTTTCTAAGCATCTCTCAAATCATTAAAATGTCAAGTTTTCACAATTTGACAATTTTTTTTTTTTTATTTTTGTTTGATTTTTTTTTTGCTTCTGTGAAAAAAAAACTTGTGAACAGCTTTACATTAAGACAAGTGAGAAGATTATACACCATGAGTACATTTGTCGATATGATGGTAAGTTTATTTTTAGTAATGGATTGAGAATGTATACTAACTCAATGCTTTTGCAGAAAGAATTTGAAGCTACCGAATGGGTGCCAGCTTCATTGTCAAATTCCCAACATCCAATATTAGCCTTCTTGTCTTTGTTCATTGGAATACTTGCCATTCTTGTCATCATTATGAATAGCCCAACTTCAGGCAAGCCAGGGTCTTCTTCTTTTACAAATTTGCTACAATTACTGGTGTTGAGTGTGATTGCCAGTATAACTATAGGATTTGGATCTGTTTTCATCAGTTCCGCTGTAGGTGTTTACACTTAATTGTATACTTTAATAAAATAAAAAATTTATTCTTCTTTTATATGAGAGATTGTCCTTGTGGATGTTTTCCTGTTGTACATGTTTTTGAAAGAGATATATGAAATTGGAAGATAACATACCAAAATCACTCTCACCAGATTTCTATACCTTTCTTCTTCGATATATTTCAATGAAAGAAATGTTAAACACATCTCACATAAGCATCTAAGTGGGAACAAGATCATAAAACTGTTGAAATAAACAAAATTGAAAGCTGCTGGCATCTTGTATATGTTTCTAGCTCTTAACCTGTAACCGAGATAAATATACTTGATCAACTCTTCTAATCCCCAAACTAAGATTAACAAGCTGAAATACTCGGTTCTTGCAACTTTTGGATATGAGAATATCACCCCATATGAGACAAAGAATTTTGAAAACAAATTGACAAAGAGTCCTTTGAAATTGAATCTCACATTACCCGTTAAATAACTTAATAAATCCAATATTGAACAAACTGTTTGTAATGTTAAAAAATAGTCTGCTATTCCTCCAGGTAAAAATTTTATCCCAACAAGAGGAAGAAGTATCCCCAACCTCACGAGCAAAGCTAGCCAGCCAAATGCACTTAATGTGTAGTAAAGGGAGAAGATTTTATATTTTGTAGTATTGAAATCCATGATAACACTTGTTATTTTATGATTCCTGTTCTTCTTTATGTCAACTGAATTTTTTTTTTTTCTTTCCAGTGATTTTTTTTTTTTTACCAATTTTGAAAAATTTAGGTGTTCTTGCTCAAATATATCAACAATCGTACAAAATGAAACCAGTTTCATTTATAACTCTTGGGTTTTTCTTGATTCATTTGATTGCTGCTGCTTCTCCTTTCAGTTCAGTGGATCAAGAAATTTTCCAAATCAACCATGAATTGAAACAAGATCTTGGACAAGAGATTGATTTTTACGAGTGGTTGAAATTACCAAAGAAGTCAAAATCCACCTATGATGAGATAACACGAGCATACAAGAAATTGTCCATTAAGTTACATCCAGATAAGTTTTATCAAAAAAACAGAAATAGGTATCCACCGAAGAAACTCAAGAAACTTGAAAAATTGAATAATGAAAGATATGAAAGATTATCTGTTATTGGTGAAATCTTGAGAAGTGAAAGGAAACAGAGGTACGATTTCTACTTATCAAATGGCTTCCCAAAATGGAACGGAAAGGGTTTTTTTTACTCAAAATTCAAACCAGGTTTAATCATCACTTTAATAATTCTTTTCTTGATCACTTCTATTCTTCATTATATCATGTTGAAATTTCAAAGAAATCTGGAAAGGAAAAGAGTTGAAGTTTTGAAAGAAGAATTGAAAAAAGCTGCATGGCCTAATGGTTATCCACCAACAGATTTCGGTGATAGGAAAGTCACTTCACCACTGTTAGACAAAGTATTCGTAGTTAAAGGCGACGGTAGTATTTATTTATGTGAGCAAGATGATAATAGAAATGATATTGGATATCATTTAGTCGATGCAAAAGATATTCAAGAAGTTACATTCAAGGATAGTTTGTTTTACAGGGCTCCTACTTTTTGTTGGAACGTGACTATCGGTAAACTGGTTCCTTCATTAAAAATTATGCCAACTTTGAAAACTGAAGTCAGCAACACTAATCAAGTACAGGAAACAAAAAAGAAGAAAAAAAACACAGGTGAAAGAAAAGAATTACCAAATGGTAAAGTTGTATACGGTGCAGCTAAAGCTGGAGGAAGAAGACGTAAGTAAAATAGAAATTTCAATATAAACTTATTTTCTAGAATTGTTATTATTAGCTCCACGAGGGGGTAACATCATTGGGAACGGGAATGGCATCATCCCAGGAGTTATTGGAGGAGGCATAGCACCATTAACAGGCATGATCATAGTTGGTCTTGCCGGTAATCCAGGTGGTAACATAACTCTTTGCCTCTTCAGATCTGGAGCTTCTTGTGCAGATTCCAGTGGTCTCTTATTTGAATCTTTCTCATCTTCCAGTTTGACGAAATTTTTAATTTTTGTATCTAAATCAGTGTTCGGTACCAAGGTATCGATTAATATATCTTCCTTACCACAATTAGGACATACAAAATCCGTTTCAAGTAACTTATCCTCTATTGACAATCTGGAATAAGTCTTTTGACAACAAGGTGTATCCACTGGATTCTCCATTAATTTATTTGTGATGGGATCTAACATACTCTTATCTTTAACATCATATTCTTTCTTTACAGTAGCTGTCCTCTTTTGATAAGATTCCCATGACTTCTTATCAGCCATAGCTATCACATATTCACCAGCATCGTTAACCATGAAATTCATGCTAGCTCTTTCTTCATCTGTCAATTCAGTTGGATTTTCAATGGTCTTCAAAGATGTCTTTGGAATACCAGTAGTTCTCTTTATACGTTTTCCTTCAAAATTTGGATCATTATTTGTTGGACAATTTTTAATCCAATGATCTTTAGCACCACATCTATAACATATATACCCAGGTGGTGGCAGATCATCTGTAGATTGTGATTGTTGTGGTCTATTGAAATGATAACTTTGCAGTGTCAGTAAAGTCTCTTGTGCTTCTTTCCATTGATCATCTTGTTGAGAAAACATCGCATTAATTCTATCTTCTTCAGATTGATCATTTGAAACTGCAGTATCACTAACTAAAGGAGCAGTAATTGGAGCAGAAGATTGCACATTGGAAGAAGTTGCGGCATTCTTCAACATTCTAGGTTTTCCAGCAATATATCTTGAGATATTCCCTTTCAAATTCCCTCTAGCAGGCGATATCCTTCCAATAACTGTTGAAGATCTTGCAATAACAAGAGTGTCATCTTGATATTCTTCTGTCTCTGGTGTATATAATCTCAATATCACATCAGTATTCGTCGATATATTATATACACGTATTATCTCCCTTTTCAAATCAAATACAGTTATACCTGTACCATCAAATAAGATTTTAGATAATTGCTTCTGTGACTGAAACCTAAAGAATATAGTAGAAGACATATTATCACAAGATGATTATCAATTATTTTGTATAAATCTTTAAAATAATCAACATCTTTTAACAAAAAAAAAAAAAAAAAAAGTGAAAAAAATTATAACAAAAAAAATGTTAAATTAAAAAATTGAACACTTTAATTACAAAGCATTCAAACTCGTACAATATGAACGGACCAGGATATTATGAATTATACAGAAGAAGCACGTAAGTGAAGCTCCTATGTTTATCATTTTCTTTCTTTTCAATCAAAGTGAATACTAACTTTTTGTCACAGAGTTGGAACTACTTTAACAGATGCATTAGACACATTAATTTTGTAAGTATCTTAGCACAGCTTGTTACATCACACAACATACTAATCGCAAGTTTAGAGATCAAAGAATTCAACCACAATTGGCCATGAGAGTATTGGCAAACGTAAGTATAAATGGAATATCAATGGATCATCAAGAAATAAGAGTGATACTAACATCGTTTTAATAGTTTGACAAGATAGTATCTGATAATTTGAAAGATAATGTGAAGACAAAATTGACATTCAAAGGACATTTACATACTTATAGATTCTGTGATGATGTCTGGACTTTTATAATCAAGGATGTGGGTATCAAATTAGATAACAATGAAAATGTGGATGTTGACAAGTTGAAAATTGTTGCTTGTAATTCCAAAAGAGCTGGTGAGGCGTAAGTCTCATAACCACTGTCACTGTTTTTTATTTACGTTCTTTGTTAATTATTTTAATGGTATTGGTTACTCAACACTTGTTTATGCTTTTAAAAAAAAATGTAGTAGTATAATAGAAGAGAAAGCTCATGCCTAATATAATAAGCTTTTAATTGAAGTTAAAGGATACTCGTCTCCTACTTCATCAAACTAGTCTTGGGAGACCCACCTATTTCCCAAGAGTTACAGTTGGCTTATCTCAACAACTTTCAGAGAAAAAAATAAAAAAGCAAAAAAATAATGAAGGATGCGAGGTTCGAACTCGCGCGGACGTCTGTCCAGTAGATCTTAAGTCTACCGCCTTAGACCACTCGGCCAACCCTCCAATTATTATCAAAATTTTATCAGAAGCGAAAAATACCGATAAAAATTTTTGAATTTTAGTTTCCTAATTAGGTAAATATTCCTTTTTTGGTTGTTTTAATTTTCTATTTTTTCTTTAAAAAAAAATTTTTTTCTTAAACTTTTTTTTAACTAAAGAAAAAAAAAATAGCATGACAAACAGTCATAGTACAAAACATCAATAATTCATTCGTATTTAAAATCACCATCAATCTAGCTGTCTAGAATCCTTATATTATATCAAAACTCAAAAATATTCTGAAGGTTGATATTTTGATCAGAATTGGTTTTGGTTTTATAAATTATATTAAATTATTTCTTTTTTTTTTTTTTAATATTATCGAAGATCCACACATTTTGAGGAATAATCTATAGATAAAGCACTCAGAGTTCAGCTCAAAGGCAGTCAATAATGGAAGAAGCACCATCAATATGGGATATTTATTCCTCTGCAAAGAAGTTGCTAGCATTATATCCAAGAATAGAAAATAGATCTTTGAGGGAAAGTTGCAAAGTGTCTCAACAGAACAAAGAAATGTTACTGGACTTAAGCGATCGAGACGTGGGACTTTTATCTCCTTCAAGTGTTGAAGGAAGGCCGTTCAACACTCAGGACAGTTTTAAGCTGACAGGAGCCTTTGGAGATACCCCAAATAATTCGCATACAAAAATTACAAATGAAACTCAAAACATAACATCATCATCATCACACAGTGGTTCTGGATTGAACACGATAACTCCTTTATCTATGACTGGAAGTCCCACAACAGCTACTACTAGTGTGAAGTTGGAGACTGTTAAAAACGATTTATTATCGAGTACTAATACTGATAGCCCTTCGTGGTTAATGGATGAAAAATCATCAAATGCATTTGAGACTCTTTCTAATCTCAGTGATGAAAAGAACCCTCAAAGAATCATACAAAGAGCTAAATTGGAAAAGGAAAATGTTGGTAGAAAGATTATCATGAGCAATTTCAATTACAATATTGATAATTCTGGAAGTAAATCACCAAAGTCATCTCCAGTTGTTTTTGGTTCTGCTCCAACTTCCAATAAAAGATCATCTTTGAGTCCACCTTCAATGGAAGAAAAACCAAATCAAAAGACAGAATGTTCCAATTGTCAGACAACTAAGACTCCTCTTTGGAGAAGAGATGCTAATGGGAATACTTTGTGTAACGCATGTGGGTTATTCCAAAAACTTCATGGAACTATGAGACCTTTATCTTTGAAAACAGATATAATAAAGAAAAGAAATTCAAGAAGAGCTTCGGTGGTGTCTAATAATAGTAGCAGTAGCTACAACGAGAGAAAAGGTGAATTTCTCAGCAGTTCTAGTTTCCCAAATACTCCAAAATCATTTGAAGCTCTCAGTTATACTAATATTGCTCCAAATACAAGACAACATAAAAATGTTCCAATTTTACCAAAACCATCATCCACAACTTCACTTCCGCAACTGTCATCTTTACCATCATCTGCCGGTAACAGCTATCAAATCCATCCTCAAAATACTTTCAAGAGAAAGAAGAGTGCAGTCAATATTGCTGGTATGACTATATCACAAAGTTCATCTCCTGCAAGTCCTTATGACTTCAATCAATTTCATCCATCTCAATTATCTCAACAAATACGAAACAGCCAATCCTCTTTCACACCTTTACAACACAATGATTCTACTAGCACAACACCTTCAACTATATCTCAACAACCTTTGAATTCAGCTGCTCCAGCTCAATTTTCTACCAGTTTCTCGTCAACAAATTTGTATAATGAATTCAACATGAAAAGGGGAATACCACTGGTGAGAAATGTACCATTTTCTACTTCATTTTCAAATTCTGGTAATATGATGAATGTTGAAGACAATTTTGGTGGTAGTAGTCTGCCTCAACTGGGTAGTATAAATCCAGGTGATTTAAGAAGATCAAGTGCTGTTGCAATTTCACCAAATAATAAAGATTTGGATTTGGACTGGTTGAAATTTGACGTTTGAACTTCCTTTCACTCTTGAATTTTTTTTTTTATATATATATATATTGTTCAAAATGGTTTTATAAAATAGCTGGTGGTTTTTTTTTTTTTCTCTCTTTTGTTTCTTCATGTTTTGCAGTTTGCTCAAAAACAAATCAATAATGACGATTATTTTCTGTTTGTGTTTATGAATTGGTTTGGACTATTTACAACCCTTCAATAGGGTTTTTGCTATGTGTTATGTATGATATTTTTAAATGGTTATTGAATAAACTTTTTTTTAAGATTTCTTTCAAATCTTCTGTATTCTCCATATGTTTTAAATTTCAAACGCTGTCTTTTTATTTATGTTAAGATTTCTTGAAAGCTTCTTGAAAGCTCTTGAATCGAGTTTTTGGAAGTGCCATATTAAAAATCGAGTAGGTAACAAAAAAAAAACAATTAAGAAAAAAAAAGAAAACCAGTATTGACATGGACAGGAATTGAACCTGCAACCCTTCGATGACACTGCAGAAAATCTTTCAATTGGAGTCGAAAGCTCTACCATTGAGCCACCACATCATCCGGTGAGATATTTTGCATTACCAGTAAATATACTTACTTTAAAATTTAGGGGCAAGAAAAGGGCATTTGGGGCAAATGTGACTACGACCTTCAGAAATGACTCTAATCTCTTGAGATATGAAATATTTTGTATCAATTTTATCCATATTCCCTCTCATTTTGAAATTGGTTTTATAAATGATTCTTTTTTTCGAGATATTTTGATGAAAAGGTGAAATTCTCAATTTTCTTTTCTCAATACCCATAACCCAGTTTCTTCTTTAAAGAAAAAAATTCATGTTCATTTTAGTTTCCTTCTATAGTATTCACATTGAAGCTTTCGTGTCCTTCATTCTCCAAATGGGAATTTGATTAAAGAAGTTCTTACGGATAAGCTATTCACGAGTCTTTTTAAAATTTTGTTAAGTTTATTTACATCTCAATGTTTATAAACCCTTCCATTATAAAGTCAAATGGTTTAGTCTACAATAAATCGAGAATAATATTAAATGATCACCGTGTACCTTGCCATAATCTATTACGTGCTACTGACTATTGCTTCCCAAATATTAAAATAGAACTTACTTGAATTTATTATCTATTTGATTGTGAGAACAGAAAAAAAAATAATCCCCTTATAGTAAATCACGATACCGCATGCCTGATGAGGCTAAGTGACCTCTATTTCATAAAAAGAAGAAAAATGTTGCCTGAGCTGCCTCGGTCAGTGTAGTAAGAACAATATTATTTGTTTCAGCTTGACCACTCAAAATCAGTAAGGACTTTATAATTTATTTTCTTGTGCAGTTCTTCCTTGAATGGTCTAAGGTGTGACACCAATGACAAAATGTTGTCGGATATACCATGGTAAGTTTTAACTCAGCTGGATAAGTTGGAGAAGATTTTCTTGGAATTTTGCCATCTCTTGATGAGACGATGAATTGTTGGCGACATCTGTATTCGATACCTTTAGGACCCGCTAGTGCCTCCGGGGGATAATAGCAGTCGGTCTGCATAAGAATCTCACCTGAATCTTTGAGAATCCTAGTAAGTTGGATACCCATACTGTGCAAATTTTCAATTCTGGAGGAAGCTTCAAGAACAATAACTTTCTTGAAATCTCTATCTTTTCTTACAATTTGGAAATCTGCGAAAGAACCCTTGCAATAAAATTATAGAGGGCATTTGCTTGTGCAGAAGATGTTGTCTTGTCTCTTGTGCAGATAAAAACATCCGGCCATCTTACTATTACCGTAAAATCGTCGGAAGGGTAGTATAAGCCTTCATATTGAGGATCTTTGTAGATGGTAGCTTTGTCGTGTTCAATGTGTTTTGTAATATCATCCCTAATTTCACGCAGACTGTACTGATCATTTAGTTGAATAATTGATAACTTACTTTCCATCTCCGGTGATATGGCTTTGAAATTAGTCGTCAAATCGGCTAAGTAGGGTTGCAAAAAGGATCGACCGTGGGCTTATCTTCAATAATATTGTTTTGTGGTACACTACTTTTAATCTGAGGATATTTTCGACGAATAGTTTCAGCGATCGATAAAGTCAGCTTATCATAAACGTTCATTGGTTGAGTTGGATGTACATCAGCTGGCATACTGTCAAAAGATGATTGATTCATTGAATTTTTCTTTCTGTTCTTTGATTATGGGTATTTTTTTTTGCTTTTTTATTAGCTTGAAAAGCAGTAAGTAATTAAAATGGAATCACCAGATGAGCCCTTATCAAAAATGATGGTGAAAAAGTTTTCCCAGAATAAAATTTATTGATAATGATTGTCTGGAGCAGCACTTCATGGATTTGTCCGGTGGGAAGATCTCAATTCTCTAATATTAAACTTCGATATTTGGTTTTTGGCTTTTTTTTTTTTTTTTTTTTTTTTTGACAAAAAAAATTTTTGAAAAATTCTTGATACTTTTTTAATAAATGACATTAGTCTTTGAAAATAATTACAAACTAAATAAAAAATGGCTTTAGGTTCACTTTTCGGTGGCTCGGGTTCCACATCATCTGCTCCACTTTCTACATCAACTTCTTCAATCCAAGCTCAACAATTAAAACAAAAACTTCAAAATGATATAGCTCAAGAATTAGCTGTTGTGAACGCAACAGAGTTGGTCAACAAATTAACAGAAAACTGTTTTGCTAACTGTATCCAACAACCACAAGGATCTATTAGCTCTGTGGAAGATGTTTGTGTTACACAATGTTCAGAGAAATATATGAGAGCTTGGAATGTTATCTCTAGGGCATATATTGGAAGAATTCAACAAGCTAGCAATTCAACTGTATAATTAAACAGGAAGATCAGACTTGTATAATAATCCAGAGGTTTATGGAGTCGTTTCTTGAAATGCAATTATTCTGTTTTCCTAATGTATATAGAATATTTTTCTCAAAGTTTGTGAATAAATTATAACAGAACTCCTAAGCACTTAGTTTAGTGGATGCTACAAAAAAAATGTAAACGATCTACCAAAGTAACTTTAAATTTCTTCTCAAAAAGGGTTTTCTTCTTATATTTACTTCTCTTCACCCTTCACTCTTATTGTGATCTATGCCAGTAGGTACATTTCTTCATCAACAACCTTCAACGAAAAAAAAAAAAAGAGAAGCCAAAAAAATAAAGTCTCTCGGGGGCGAGTCGAACGCCCGATCTCAAGATATCTAATTGTTGAAACGATTACAGTCTTGCGCCTTAAACCAACTTGGCTACCGAGAGGATTTGATGCTTAGTGAATGGGACTTAGGGTTTATGAATTTTAAAATTTTTGATTTTTTACATCATTACACCACATCAGATAAAGTGATATAATAGATTTATAATGGTATATAAGAATACAAAACTTAGCTTTTTATATACATTCCTAATGTACTTAATGGTATTAAGATATTTTAGAAGTTAGTCCTCTTTAACTGTCCTTGTTTAAATTATCTATGCTGTTAGGTTTATTTGTTTTATAATAGTTATCTAAAAAATTTTAGAATTTGATAAATGAATTCTTTGAATGAAATTGTAAAATGCAAATTAACAAAAGAGACCTCTTCCAATTGATAATTATTTGATTATGTTATTTGACTTTCAATTTCTGGAAAAAGGAGACTTTATTTAGTGTATAAAGTGAATAAGCTCAACTGCACTTAAATATTTATCTCTACAAAACAGAGCTGGTTCATTCTCTCATGCTCGTCTTCACCAATTATTGCCTTGTTTAACTAACTTATAACAAATAATGATTACTTCCAAACATAAAATGGCATCTCAATAAGACGAATTGAAGATTTTAAGTTGAATCAGGAATTAATCAATAAGCTAAACATCCCCTTTTTTTTTCAGAGAGCTTTTGATATTTAGCTGATTCAAGACAATTTTCAAATTTAAATTTTAGTTGATCATAAAATCTCAATATCAGAGAGATTAGACTACATGAGTAAGTGTAATAAGATAAATTCGATTTGAAACAATATATATATGTCATTGATTTATAGCAAAGAAGAACTGAAAAATGAAAACAAAAGAGAAGCAAGTTTATTCAACAAAGCCAGTAGTAGAATCTTTGGAGGAAATTCTTAGCAACAGGAATATCATATTCTTGCTCTTCCTTCTCTACAAGCAGCAATCCAGTGATGACATCGATTTCTTCAACAGGTTTTAACATTCTCTTCTCTTTGTGCAAGATGGAACCAATAACAAATAAGGCAGCAACGAAACCAAGGGTTACGTAACAAGCAAAGAAATCATTAACACTCCAATTACCTTTGATGAAAACTGCGTAACCATTGGTGAAGGCCAATATGGTATAAAATCCAATTGAAGCATAAGCACTGAATTTTTGCAATCTTGGTCTGAAAGGAACTCTGTCATCCATTCCATGGTATGTGATTGCTTTTCTGAATCTCAAATATACGATACTGACAAAGACCCATTCAATGAACCCAGACACCGTTGAGATATTTGAAAGCCAAGTGAACACAGTGGAAGCTGAATTGGAACAATTCAAGTAAGCTAATGGACAAAATAAACCGGTGACCAGGACAGCATAAATTGGAACACCAAAACGATTACAACGAGCAAAAATTTTTGGGGCATCACCTTTCAAAGCCATTGTGTAAAGCATTCTTGAAGCTGAGTAATATAATGAGTTACCACAACTGAAAGCAGAAGTCAAGATACATGCATTAACGATATGGTCCAGAACTTTGATACCTACCAATTTCAATCCAATGACGTATGGAGAAGCGGCAGCACTTGTTGAAGCAGTTAACAAGTTAGGATTGTTCGAAGGAACCATAATACCAATGATAATGGTACCAAGAACGTAAAAGAAACCTAATCTGTAGGCGAAACGAGATGCGGCTTTCTTCAAATTGTGTCTTGGATTCTTGGTCTCTGAAGAACAAGCTGTGATAAGTTCTGGTGATAAGACAAATGCAAAACCTGATTTGATAATGGCAGTCCAACATGCCAAGAATTTACCGGTATTACCTGGAGCCAAATGTTCGACAAAAGCACCTGGATGATTCCAATAGTGGAACCCTAAGACATGGTGTTGATTTGGAGCACCACCGAAGAAGATAACGATACCAGCAATGATTAAACCAGTTAAACAGAGTAACTTAATGGTAGAGATCCAGAATTCGGATTCACCAAAAATCAGCACAGGTAAGCAGTTGATCAGGATGGTACAAACGACAAAGATGGTGATCCAGATGGCGACGTTCAGATCACTCCAATAGGAGATGACCAAACCACAAGCAGTGATTTCAGCAGGTGGGATCATAGCCATGGCATAAAATAAGTTATAACCAACTGTGAATGAAAAAGCATTTGAAGTATATTTTCTACTCATAGCGTACATTGTGGCTTCACCTGGTAATGGTAAATAAGTGACCATTTCAGTTAACATATTCATGATGGATAAGATGAAACCAGACATGATCATATATGAGATCATTAATGCAGCAGGACCACATTGAGCCAATGCGGAACCAGAACCAACGAATAAACCAGTACCGATGGCACCACCTAACAGGATCAATTGAATATGTCTTGCGTTCAAACCTCTCTTAGTACCGGTTTCGAACATCTTGCCTTCTTCAAGACTTGATAAATCTCCAGTTGCAATTTGCACATTTGAAGATTTTTCCTTTGTAGCATTTGCATCAGAATGCAGACTGACCCATGGGGACATTTCAGACATGATGGAAAGTTTTTTTTTAATTTATTTTTGATCAATGAAGAAATGAAATCAGATATCCCACAAGGGGAGATAAACGTCTGTATTTATATACCATTCAATCCTCATCATCAACATCATCTTCGATATATCTGCTGCAAAAAGGCAAAAAGAAAGAAAAAAAAAAAAAGCTCCAAGAGTTTTTCCACCTCTTATCTCTTAATAATAATTTAAAAGAAGTCTGCCTGCCCCTTTGCGATAAGAAAATTAAATTTCTTGTAAAAATAAGAAATTGCAATAATTTCCCAAAAAGACATAACCTTCACATCAACTGAGAAAAGACAAGGCAATAATATCTTGAAGGTATCCTAACGAATGGGATGATTGGAAGTGGTTTTTTTCTTTTTCCAATAAATTATTACATTTTGACACAGAGAGAAAGAGAGAGAGTCATCAATCAAAAAAAAAAAAAAACACAAAGCCTTAACGTATATCATGCACAAATGAGTGACTGAATCGTGAGGCAACACCACAGTAATAATGCATCCCCATATAAGATGTAAGTTGAACTAAAAGATTCGCTTGTGATAGCATGTTTTGTGTTATATCTGATGTTCTTTTAGATCACATAATAACAATGCACGCTTAGATCATCTGATTTGAGTTAGTTTGACAATAATAGATACTAATTCCGCGATTTATATTTGTTGTTAGAAACTAGAGAGTTATCATTTACTTCTTAGATGCCGATTTTTCCCCCCGGTTGTTGTTATATCCAGCGCTGAATCAGTACATAATTGATCAGTAAAAAACAATGGTGATCAGGGTCCTTACTTAAGAACTTGTTGACAACCTGAAAAATAAAATCCGGTTTTGGCCATCTGTGGGTTTTTTTATCGAATAATCACGGCATTCTTTCCAAAACTTTTTTTTTTTGCTTGATCTTATCAGTGTTTTTTTGTTTTTACAACCTTTGGAAACGACTTCAAAACTAAAACAACAAACCCAGCTTCCACGGAGATATACACTCAGTAAATGCCAGGTTCTCTATTGGTAATAATTCAAAAGTTTTTATTAAAAGAGCTTTACAAAGAGAGATAACGTCGCAAGAAGTTCTCAAATAGGTAACTTCCCTTATCTTTTCATTTTGGGAAATTGAAGCCAAAAAAAAAAAAAAAAAAATTATTTTCCTTATCTCTGTTTCTACTGTTTTCAAGCCTGCACATTTTTACCCTGCCTGGTATTTTTTATTTTTCACTTTCTTTCCAGCATCAGCAGCATATACAAGTATTTTTGGCTGAGCTTATTTCATGGCAATGAGGGAGCTCTTCCGTTGGGATTTTTTTCAAGAAGAGGTTCCTCGAAAACTTTAAAAGCTTAATTTTTCTTTTTTCACATCTTTAGTGAAAAATTTTTGTTTAAAAATTTGCTTGATCATTACACTTAGTACTATTTCCCTCTATCACTCTAGTGGCATAATGACAGGAAATGATAAGAACAGGTGCAACAAGAAAAGCTCTCCATTAAATAAAAAAAAAAAAAAAACTGTGGAAAATAACTATCTGTTTTCTACTCGAGGTGCAGTCGAATTAATGCGCTTATCAAGTTTTAGGTAAATCTTATCAGTAGTAAATATCTCTCATAGCATCCGAAGGTCAAAAAAAAGAAAAAAAACCAAAATATATATAGTTCAAAGAATCCAAGAGATCATTGAAAGGAAACTATTTTCTCTCATAACGTTAACAAACAAACAAACAATCCAAGATGTCTGAAATGTCGCCATGGGCCAGTCTGCATTCCAACACACACGGAACCAGTACTGAGAAAAATTCAAATGACGTTGCCATTGATGAAGTGATAAGTATCGAAGAAGGTCAAATTTTTGACCAAGCAGGAACCAAGAGAGGTTTGAATGCAAGACATATTCAATTGATCCTGTTAGGTGGTGCCATCGGTACTGGTTTATTTATTGGTTCCGGTTCCGCATTGGCTCAATGTGGTCCTGCTGCATTAATGATCTCATATATGATCATGTCCGGTTTCATCTTATCTGTTATGAATCAATTAAGTGAAATGGTCACTTATTTACCATTACCAGGTGAAGCCACGATGTATGCATTGAGTAGAAAATACACTTCAAAAGCACTTTCATTAACTGTTGGTTATAACTTATTTTATGCCATGGCTATGATCCCACCTGCTGAAATTACTGCTTGTGGTTTACTTATAAGTTATTGGAGTGATCTGAATGTGGCAATTTGGATTTCAATTTTCGTTGTTTGTACGGTACTGATAAATTTCTTACCTGTTCAAGTCTTTGGTGAATCAGAATTTTGGATCGCCTCAATCAAATTACTCTGTTTAACTGGTTTAATCATTGTTGGTATTGTGATCTTCTTTGGAGGTGCTCCAAATCAACACCATGTCTTAGGGTTCCACTATTGGAAACATCCAGGTGCTTTTGTCGAACATTTGGCTCCAGGTAATACTGGTAAATTCTTGGCATGTTGGACTGCCATTATCAAATCAGGTTTTGCATTTGTCTTATCACCAGAACTTATCACATCTTGTTCTTCAGAAACTGCAAATCCAAGAATCAATATCCCAAAAGCTGCCTCACGTTTCGCCTATAGATTAGGTTTCTTTTACGTGTTTGGTACCATTATCATTGGTATTATGGTTCCATCAACTAATGCTAGATTGATGAGTGGATCTTCAAATGCCTCTGCATCACCTTTTGTCATTGGCTTAAAATTAGTTGGTATTAAAGTATTGGATCATATTGTCAATGCTTGTATCTTGACCTCTGCATTCAGTGCAGGTAATTCATTACTTTATGGGGCTTCAAGAATGTTATTTTCAATGGCTTTAAAAGGTGATGCCCCAAAGATTTTCGCTAAGACCAATAGATGGGGTGTTCCATATAATTCAGTTCTGGTTGCTTCATTGTTCACTCTTTTGGCATATTTGAATTGTTCCAATTCAGCTTCCACTGTGTTCACTTGGCTTTCAAATATCTCCACGGTTTCAGGTTTCATCGAATGGGTATTTGTCGGTATAACTTATTTAAGATTTAGAAAAGCCATTGCCCATCACGGATTAGTCGATAGAGTACCGTTCAGACCAAGATTACAAGTGTTTGGTGCCTACTGTTGTATTATTTTTTTCACGATATTATCATTGACAAATGGGTATGCAGTTTTCATCAACGGTGATTGGAACGTGAGTGACTTCTTTGCCAGTTATGTCACTATAGGTTTTGTCATAGCATTATACCTGATAGGCCACATCAAGCACAGAGAAGGCAGAATCTTCACACCATTGGAAGAAGTTGATGTCATTACAGGCTTGAAACTTATTGAACTGGAAGAACAAGAGTATATTCCTAAGAAACCAAGAAACATCTTTGAAAGAGTATACTTCTGGCTCTGCTAAATATATACATATATAATATTCCCCTAAATAACACCCCTCTTCCTTCTTCAAATGATAAAAAAAGCAACAAACAAACGCCAAGAGTTTTCTTCATCTTTTCTTTTTTTTTGTGTGTGATAATTTTTTTTATATTTTTTTTTTTTGATTTGTTACAAAACAAGTTATATTTAGTGTAGTATTAATTAAACAACCATAATATGCTTTCAAGATGAAGTTAACTATCAAGATAATAAGAGATTCAGAAGCTGATATAGAACAGCAACAACAGAATTACACCGAAGTGATTATCAAAAAATCATCTTCTTCAGGGCAGAAATATAGGAAGACCCTTTTAAAATCGATATCCGTTTTACTCGTCACGATACTTCTATGTTTGAATTCGCTACTATATTACTATCTAGACAAATGGGAGTCTGAACAAGAATACCCAGTGTCTTCTATCATGGATAGCTAGACAGATATACATTAGATGCATACACAACCCCCCCATACAAGATAGCATTTATATTTTAATGAAGTTTATGACTCAAATAGAAACCTATATATCATCCACCATTTAATTAATAAACATTTTTTTTCCCATCAACTTCTTAAATCGTCCAAAAAATTCAAAAACAGATTTGGTTCTTGATCAAGTCCTTGTTTTTGGAAAAATTTACCTTGAATGATAATCAATAATGCGATCGGTATCATAACAGCTAACAATGATAAGATATCTTTCTTGGTGACTGGTGAATCCATTTCTCTTTCAATCTCCTCTGCTGAAAGCTCTCCCGGATTACTTGCAACCGGTGTTTCGGCTTGTCTTCTTTGTCTTAAAGCTGGTGCACTTTCTAAATCTATTTTACCTGACATGACCTATTGAATAACTTAAATAATATTATAATATAATTAAATAATTAAATGAAGGCGACAACTTAAATAAATAATATTTTTTTTTTTTCAAATTGAACAAAAAAAAAATCCGGCTGCTTGTTGATAAGATAACGAACGAGCGAAATACATACATACACTCTAATTTTTAACACTACATATTTCCACAGTTACACATTGATATCTATAAATTATGGTATAACCCTTCTAAGCATTCAAAACTTCTCACAGGTTTATTTTCTTCTAATTCAACGCATTTCCACAAACATGACTGATATTCATCCAAATCTTGATACACTTCATACAACATTGACAAGTACCAGTAAACTTCGGTGACTTGACAATATTTATAATTATGCTGGAACTGATGCAAGAGTAATCTTAATCTTAGTTCAGCTGCCTCTTTATCTGTGTTATCAGTAAATATACTCTTATTGCCAGACGTTGATAATATCAATTTACTCAAACCTAATACTGCTTCTATGTTCAAATTATTCAATTGTAATGCACTTTCAAATTCTTGTAAAGATAATTGCAATCTTCCAGTTGATAAGAGCAACATCGCAAATTTAGATCTAGTCTCAGAGTTGATTTGATAAACATTTTCAGCTTCAATTAAACAATTTTCCACCTCATCGTATTGTGAAGCTTTTAAAAACAAGTTTGCTGTCCATAACCATACTTTTTGTAATATCCTGTCTTCAATTTTTTTCTCAATTTTCTTAACCAGCTCAGGTCTAAGTCTATTTGAAGATTTTTTCAATTGAATATTTGATGATAATATTTTCTTCAACAGATTGTTTTTTTTCGATTTAGATGACGTGGTTCTTGACAATGTATTTTCTTCCACTTTAGTATCAACGTCTAACAACAAATTCACAATTTGGAAAAGTTCAGGTAAACATTCAAGTGCCACTGTGGAATCTTTGTTCATCAATTCAATTAAACTAATTTGAGTCATCTTTAATTGTAAAATATCATATTTCTGTTCCAACGTCAAACTCGATATATAAATTTCATCTTCCACTTTAGCATTTAACATCAAGATAGAGTTATTGATCAAATTTTCAGCATTCTTGTAATTCTCCTCTGTAGAATATAACAATGTTAAGAAATTCCAATATTTGAAATTTTCTTTCTCATGGAAACAACATATCTTCATCAATTTAATAGCATATTTTAATCTATTCGATTTGGCAAAGAGTAAAGCCAGTTGGAAATAATGTTGTGGATTAACTTTTTCATCGGAGTTAATACAATTTTTCATATAATTTGTTGCTCTTGATAAATTATTGTTCAACTCTTCAATAGTAGTAGAACGATGAATTGCAAAAAATTTAAATGATAATGCCAATGAATACCAACCTTCAGATAACAGTTCATTTAATAATGGGAGCAGCCTTATCTTATTTTCTAAACATGCCAATCCTTCTTCATTATAATTTAAACTTAAGTCATCACAAATAATATCCAAGAGTTCAGTTAATTTGGTAGAGGCTTTTTCAACAAATACAACATATGAACCCTTATTTGTATCTGTGATGTAGTTCAAAACTTTTGTGGTAATACCAATGATATCAAATATATCCTTGTAATGATCTTTATGTTGCAATTTTGATTTCTCAATATATTCCATGTAAACTTGAAAACTAGGTTCAATTTCTTCAATTATACCTTCCAGTATAAGCAAGACAATATACTGTTTTAAAATCCTCAAATTCTGGAAAGTCTTCGTGAATGATGCAATGACTATCTCTTTGATAGTTTGTAACGGAAGTATGGAATATAATTCATTATTTTGACAAATTGTCACAATAAAATCCTCTATCTTATTATCAATCTCATTAGCCTTTGGGAAATTATATTTCGAAAGCTTGGAGCTTACTTCCAATATGTACAGTTGCAATTCTTTCAGCAATGAGTGGCGATATTTAAATTGGAAATATGATACAACGGAAATGATCAAATTATAATTATTGTTGAACAATTTCTTAATATCTTCGAATTGAAGATCCACACATAATTTCTGCATTTCGTCAAATAACAACACCAAATAATGTCTATCTAACATCTTTGATTCATCTGGATATTTGACAAAACTCTTATTCAAAACAGACGCAGTTTTCAGTAATGCTTCTGGATCACCCAGTTTCACCAAATATGTACAATATAAATAAATTGTCTTGATTGATTTAAAATCTGATAAATTTCCCACCAATATATCAATGGCCTCATTGTACTGCTGTTTTAATGATGTGAGATACGATAATTGACCAACGATGAACTCATAATATTTCAGATTAGAAACTTTATCCAACTTGGTCAACTCTCCTTGTAACAATTCAAAAGATTCCACTGGTGGATCTGACAGAATAAATTGAGTTTTTAAAATTGAATTCAATTTCAAATCATTTGGAGCATCATACTTCCCATAATTAATATGGTGTAAAACTCTTTGCTCCTCACTTGTGATCTTCATACTTATTGCCCTTTCGTTGTCAACTTTTTTGGATCCTTTTTTTTTTTTTTGATATTTTTTTTTCTCTAAACTCGAGTTTCTAAACAGTATCCATAGTATGAAGGGAAACGACAACCTGGAGTGCAGTTGAGAGAGAAGTGGTTTACTCCTTAGTTAAGATCATCGTGAGATGTTATAGCAGAGATTCTGCTATTCAAGTTCATGATATCCTACAGAATAATACTCTACGTGGTCATTTTCTCTAATATTTATCCACTATTAACCTGAAAACAGATCCTTTAAAACTTCCCTCTACTAATGAACATTTACGGCTTATATAGGACTAATCGAAGCAGAGTCCATAAACTCTTTATCTACTCAAATTGATCTCTTGAAGAATGTAGTAGTGCATCTGTTTCCAACATATTTTTTTGAAAAATGTACAAAGAAAAGAAAAAAAATTTTTTTGGTAAGGGAAATCATCATCAATAATAGTTATATTTGTAAAGATGTCAATAGTCACAGATCCAGTTCAACAATACGAGTTGATCACTAAAGGTCTTCAAGAAGTTCTCAATGGTCAAATACTTAAGGAGAAGTTAGAGAAAGGAGAACAGATCAAATTATACTGGGGTACTGCACCAACTGGTAAACCTCACTGTGGTTACTTTGTGCCAATGACTCACTTGGCCAACTTCTTGAAAGCTGGTGTCGAAGTTACCGTTCTTGTTGCCGATTTACATGCATTCTTAGATAACATGAAGGCTCCTTTGGAAGTTGTTGGTTTCAGAGCTAAATACTACGAATACATCGTCAAGTCAATCTTGAGATCCATCAATGTTCCAATTGAAAAATTGAAATTTGTCACTGGTTCATCATACCAATTAACTGCTGACTACACAATGGACATCTTCAAATTGGCGAACATCGTGTCTCAAAATGATGCCAAGAGAGCCGGTGCTGATGTTGTTAAACAAGTTGCCAACCCATTATTATCAGGTTTGATTTATCCATTGATGCAAGCATTAGATGAACAATATTTAGACTGTGATGTTCAATTTGGAGGTGTTGATCAAAGAAAAATCTTTGTTTTGGCGGAAGAAAACTTGCCAAGTTTGGGTTACAAGAAGAGAGCTCATTTGATGAATAAGATGGTCCCAGGTTTAGGACAAGGTGGAAAGATGTCTGCTTCAGATCCAAATTCAAAGATCGATGTCTTGGAAGAACCTAAAGTGGTAAAGAAGAAAATAAATAGCGCCTTCTGTGCCCCAGGTAACGTTGAAGAAAACGGATTGTTGTCATTTGTTGAATATGTCTTAGCTCCAATTAACTCTTTGAAAAAGAATGATTTTTCATATTTCAGATTCCACATAGACAGACCGGAGAAATATGGTGGTCCAATTACTTACGATTCATTCGCTGAATTAAAAGAAGACTTCAAAAATGAAAAACTTTCTCCACCTGATTTGAAAACTGGTGTAAGTGATGCTATCAACGAATTATTAGCCCCAATAAGAGAAGATTTTGCCAATGACCCAGAATTCAGAGCTATTCAGGAAAAAGCATACCCAGCTGCTGCTCCAAAGGAAAAGGTCAAGAAGGCAAAGAAAGATAAAGGTTCAAAATACCCAGGTGCTTCAACCCCTGGCACTGTTGAAGAAGTTGCTAAAAAAATTGAAGAAACCAAATTAGAAAACTAAGTTTGTCTTGAATAGCTATAAATAGATATATAAATCAACGTTTTTTTATAAAGTTTCCCAACCACCAACGTCAATATTGTTTTCTAAAGCTCTTGTGATATAATTTGAGACATCATGCCCCAACCATACACTCTTTATGAAATTAGAATACCTTTCCTTGTTCAAATACATCACATGTCCATGAGTTCCCTCTTTATCCAATTCAAAATGCGGATCAAGATAAGGTGCATCGTGGAAGGATCCATTATCTTCATGTACTAATAAAAGTCTAGTGTTCTTTGGTAATAAGAATATCCCATTATCATCATTGAAACAATGCTGCTTATAATGCTGATAACATTCTCCCTTTTGAGACACTAATGACAAATTTTGCATATCCAAAATTTTACAACAATGAAGACACACAGCAGGATTCTTGATATGGTCCAAATTTGAAGGATAGTACAATTTCGTGAAAAAATCATCAAGCCTTTCTGGTAACTCCAGTAAGGATACTAACCCAGGGTACTTGAGATGATAACTTCCCAACGGTAACAACAACGAAGGCTCTTTAGTGACCATCTTATGGAATATATCACCTTCAGATAATTGTGGATTTAAAAAGAACCCAAAAATTTCATCTATAGATGGGAGTCTTAAAAACATGCTTAAACGATCACATTCCAAAATTTCCAAATCAAAACTATCAAAATCAATATCCTGTGTGTTAGCACATTTCACAAAACTAAATATTGCACATCTTCTCAAAAATGGAGTCGTGGTCTTGAGTACCATGCTGTACAACTTTGAAAGAAACAGGTCATTGTCAAGTAACTCTTCAAAATTATCATTTGAGATTTTGTAATTCTTAATAATATGACCATAAACACCTTTGAACACTTCTCTGATATTCTCAAACTTGTAATTGGAGACAACCAGTGGTAATTCTGCAATGCAATCGTGTAAAGCCTCAAAATTCGTAACTAGCTTGAAAGCTAGTAAATAAATGTTTTGTAAAACTTGTGAGGTGAAACATGCTCTAAGAACAGAATGAGATTTTATATCGAAATGTCTTGGACCTTCAATTTCCAAAAACATTTCAAAAAAATCAACACTCAATATGATATCGACCAAATCATCAGGATTGGAAAGAAGTGAAATCTTACCCAAAGCTTGTTCTACTGCACTGATGAATTTTCTACCATCTTCTTCTAACGAGTCAGTTTTCTTCTCTCTTTTGCTCGAAGTGTACAGATTCATCAATTCAACAACATCCCTAAAATTACTGAAAACACGCAATGTCGTGAGTAACTGATTCGATAATTGATTGATAACAATTCCATTCTCATAGTCTTTGTGTGGAACTCCTCTTAGGGAAACTTCAACAGATTCAATGGTATGAAGCAAAATAGACTCGATATTAGGTTTCTCAAATACATCACCAAGATTAGTAATTAAACCAAGACTACTAGCCAAGGAGTGCATTATACTCGAGTGCATCTTTCTTTCTCTGTCAGGATTCACAAATAATGCTTGAAAATATGACGGAATCAAATCTTCTTTCGAAGAAATAATTGCATCAGTAACATATTTATCTTTCAATTGTTGGAAATCAGTCATGCTAGCTTGCTGTAAATTTAAAAACCATTCATTTGGTGATCCAAGGTTTCCGGGACTCAAATAACTTGTCAATGAAGAACGGTTACTCTCTGACATAACAGGTATGAAACAGTTATTCAAAGATTTACACAAGGGGCACAAAAATTCTTGCCTGTCGAAATCCTCAGGTAATTTTCTTGTGATTTGAGTAGCTCTTTTCCTTGTATCTTTGTAATACTGCAAAAAACAAGAGTAATGCATTCCATGTGAACACGAAGAAACAATATGATGATCTTCCACCAGACCATCATTATGAGGAAACAGTGGCCCTATCACCAGCTCATCCCTACTACGTTTGATGAAATTATGCCATTTTTCAGAATACCTCTTATCATTTTTAAAATCAATATTATTGTGATCCAAATTTTCATTATCGGAAAATGATTTGACAAACCAGTATGGATCTTCAAATGGAATATGTCTGAATTCTGGTGAAGCAGAAATACATGCTACTGTACCAAAAGGCTCGCCTTCCTTATGCATTTGACAAAGAATACAATGCTCCTCCGGATAGCTCCAAAATAAGTCTTTCCCATCCTTTCCAGACCCATCATCATCAAGCATCTCTGCATCACTTTGCTCAACCAGATTTGACATAGAATCGTTATTAGCAAGAAATTGCTCTTGTTGTTTTTTGAATTTCAGTAAAATTTTCATCTTTCTTTTATTTGCTAGCTTCTTCTTCTTTTCTAATTCGGATTCCGTATCCATGAAAGAGTCGCTGAAGTTTGCACTTAAAATATTTGAATCAAAGTTTTCAATTTGATCATGCATTACCTGATTAAAATCTTCGATTTTCTGACTTATACGTTGGCAGATAACTCTTATCTTGATATGATACAGCTTATATTCCTCTTGGAATAACATACCATACATAAGAGAAGTGACAGAATCTCTGTTATTAGTGTTAGAATCCAAAAGTTGAGTGACAAATGAATTGTTGTAATTATAGATACAACAAATATCTATCAAATAGAGTACCAAGTCCAATAAGGTATCATTTTTATCAATTCCTTTATTGATGATGTAACTTAAAGTACTTTTCAAAAACTGGATATATATTTTTGAGGAAGTAAATCTTGGAATCTTTTGATAAATTCCATTTTTCTGCTGAAGATTGATGACATTTGGTTCCAAACTTATTTCTTCTAAAGGTTTGCCGGTTCTTTTGTGAATACGCTTCTTTAATACTTCTATAGCTTCATCTCTTTTATTAGAAGTGTAATGAACAAAATAAGGGTCAATTTCATCGAAATACTTCTCTTTCAATTTGTATATTCCCACATCATTGAAGCTTTTAGGAGGAATGAAGTCTGCAACAACATCCAAAATATATTCAAAATTTTTCTCAGAAGCAATGTGGTCAGGAACTTCCTTGACCAACTCACTAAAACTTAAAGGTTTGAAGCACAATGCACATATAATCTCTTTCGTAACTCTTGATTCATTAACCTTATGACCAGTGAGTTGCTGCAAATGAGTATCATCCGTGAGGATGTTTATGAGGAAAAGTAAACATTCTTCAACCATTAGAGGTGTTGTGTCCTTCCCATAAGCTGACGATACAATATCACCTTCTATCCAAGAAGTCAATTCCCATCTCTCAAATATTGTAGCCGCAGTGACAGACTCTGGCAACGAAGCCACAAAACATTGAGTGAGATACAAATCTCTCGAAAACCCACCATCTCTTATGGTCGATTTTCTGTAAATTTGCATCTGTGTTCTCACACTGAAACCATTTCTAACCCAAAAACCAACCTTTATTTGTGATAATAAAACGAGAGTCCTCAAAGGATAATCGAAAAGCTGTAACGAATATGATGAAGGATCTCCTTGCGGACTAAGAGGAGCAAAATATTTCAAAAATGTTGATTCCAACTGTGAACTACTTTGATAAAATGTATTTAGTTCAATCAACCATGACAAAAATGCATGGAGTGAATGAATGAAGCTCACGCTTTGTCTGCTAACTTCAAAATCAATAATCGCAGCATTTCCATTCTCTACCATCTTATATTTGTTAGCCTCGAGATCGACATCAGTTAATGTCTTTGGCTGGCTCAAAAAGCTTGGCGATGGATGCGATGGATTCATATGAGCTCCAAGTCTGCGTATGACTAAATGAATTGCATTTTCAACCAACTTTTGACTCTGAGGAGAGTTTTCAAGCTTGTTGGTACATCTTGCTATACCCTCAGCGAAATGACTAAGAATAGAAATGGCATGGAAATATATAGTATAATCACTTGACTCATATTCCACATGTTCAGTAGGCGATCTTTTCAATGTAGGACTTCCTTGAAATAATAATAAAACATCAATCACTTGGTTCAAAACATCTTCACTAAAAATCAAATCTACTTTCTCATTTCTGCTAATGATGTAACTGATATCAAAAAACAACTGACACCATTTTCTGTTTTTAAGATTGACAAAGTTTATCTCCTTTGATGTATCCACAGAATTAGGACTTTCCACTACATTTTTGGTAATGTAGCTGTAAAATACCGCTAAAAATCGAGTAATTGAACCGTGCTTGATGATGGTAGTCGCTGCTGAGGGACAGGTAAACAATTGAGTAGAAAGACTGCACATCAGAGATGATTCTGCTTCTCTATCAGCAGTCAAAAACATTTCTGCTACCTGTGGATAGATATCAACATATTGACAATTGATGATTTGCTTAAACGTCAAATTGGAAATTAGCACATAAATATATAAGTCATGAAGAACCAACCGTATTGATTTCCAGAACCGCAAATCCATGAACAAGAGGTACTGTAGTCTAGATCCACGAAAATGTTTACCTTGGTTTTTCTCCATTACCATAGAATCATCGTTGTAACTGATCTCCTGACATAATTCCTCAGGAAGACTCCATTTTGTATACTTAAAATCCCAATATTTTGGATGTGTCTCTGCAACGCTTTCAGATATCACTGGTATAAGATTCGATTTATCAAGTGAACCTAGTTGTCTAGTATCAAATTCGAAAAGTTGAGGACCAATTCCTGATTCCCACTTTTTCACAAAAGCTTTACATACCAAATCTCTGAACCCTTTATATTTCTGGAAAATAGGGGAGCTCGTTATATCCTCTATCCATTTAATGATTTCGTCACATGACTCTTCTCTGAAAGTATCTCTATAACTTCTTATTGCAGTATTGAACCCATTAGTTCCTATTATCTTTTGCCTCTCGATCAAAAGTTCAAGGTCTTCCGAACCAAGCACTAATGCTTTACCATAAGCTTCTACTTCCCTTGTGATCATCGTAGCATATTCTTTAACTTTTCCAGTAGCTAGGTGAATTCTCCTGATAGCGTCTTGTTGCTGCCTTACTTGATCATTATATAATATCAATGCATATTTTGCTGAGTTTATGTCTTCCAGTCCATATTTTGAAGACAAAAGCGATGAGTTATTAGAATATGCTCTTATGGCCTCTGGAGTTTGTGGGATTTTGGAATACATCAAATTTGAATTAGCCATCACGTCGATGATGTAGTCAAGGATGACTTCAAATGTCTCAAGAAGGGAATTATGAAAATCTTCAGCTAATTCACTTTCTATGATGCTAGATTTGAAATGCTGACATTCTAGTTCCACAGTCCATGCCTCAGGATCACCGCAATCACACACACCACCATTATCTCTTTGACATATATTTGTGTACAATTGGTGTCCGATATGATCCTCTTCCCTATAGCAGTCAGAGCACAAGGCACAAGTATCATCTAACCCACAAGTTAAGCACCGATATGTTGGTTCTCCAATACGAAATTTTCTTGCACAGGGACTATTGGGATGAGAAGGGTCAGTCTTTTTATGGTCATGTATTATCCAAGTGAGATCTTGTTGAGACGAATTGAGTTTATCCCAAGAAGTGTTCGAGGAATACTTTTTGTCTTGGAATAGTTCGTGTAAATATTTGCCATCACTGGTGGCACTTAAATAGAGCAGACGTCTTAGATTCTGTCTAGTTTCTTCATTGAATATAAAGTTATGTTCTTTTGGTAAAGAAGCAAGGTACTTTCTCAATCTAATTATACCTTGATCCATCTTTTGTTTGGTTTGCCTCCGATACCTCAATGGTTAAACCAAGTTTTTCCTATGTAGTTTTCACTTTCAGAAGCTGACAAAAAAAATTGTAAGAATATTAAAAAAAAAATAAAAAAAAATTCTGTAGATTTCGCTTTTTAAAAGTAACGGAGCAGAACTCAAGGGAGGCAAAAATGTTGAATGAAAACCAACAAGTTTTGAGAGATGCTATCATCTCAATTCCCAGAAATTGTGTGAAGTATTCTAGAGAGGCTAAAGATGTTCTTTATAAGATCTTGTTTTTCGGTCTTACAAAGAATGGTGAATATCTTCCAGTTTTATTTCCAAACTTTGACAAATCCAAATTTCCTAAGGATTACAAATCATTGTTAGAAGAACTTCAAGAGTTGCCAAATATTGATGAACTGTCCAAGTTTTATAATAAGAATCGTAATGATACCAATCCTGTTCACAGAGGCAGGCCATGCTCGAGAAAGTTCAAACAAAGTGAAGCAATATATAGATGTGCGGACTGTGGTTTTGATGAAACCTGTGTTTTATGTTCTTATTGTTTCAACCCTGCAGACCACACAGATCACTCGGTTACTGTGAGTATAGCATCTGCTAGTAATGAGGGTATCTGTGACTGTGGTGATCCAGAGGCATGGAAAAAAGAAATCCATTGTAAGTGTAATGGAAGTGACGATTCGGATGATCATGTAGTTGTTGATGAAGAAATGGAGCGGACATTCAAAGATTCCATTGAGGTAGTGTTGGATTATGTCATAGAAGTAATGATTCACCAGAATCATACCATCCCTAGGGTGCATGAGTCTTTCAAATCATCTTATAATCTCGAAACCAAAGCGGTGGACGCATCAAAACTGTCCAGTTTCGACGAATTAGCAGATCCTAACACTGAAGCTTACTGCTTAGTATTATGGAATGATGAGTTTCATAATTATCCTGATGCAACCTCAAGAATACAAGCTGTTTTAAATTGTGGTGCTTCAAAAGCACAAGAAGTCGCTACAGAAGTAGATAGGGAAGGAAGAACAATTTTATTGGAATCTAAAAATGTGGATGACTTGGTAACTGGATACTATACTGTACAAAGAACTGGGCTCACTGCAACTATAAATAGTAAGAGGGATATCATAAGACAGGAGTTGTCTAAATATATGGTTTCTTGGATTGATCGTCTAATCAATTTCCATAATTTGGATGTACAATCATCTTTGCGAAAAATATATTGTGAAGTGTTGACATCAAAGTTTAGTTTCAACTCAACAAAGGCACCGTATTTCTTGATCAGCAATGAGTATGAAACTCATCACGAGTATAGAGCATTTAGAGAAGGTTTATTAACAGACCAGAATAAGATACCAACAGGTGGTTTGACTGAATTTGCTAGTGAAGAGTATGATGTCGCGAGCTTGAAAGAACCTATAAGGAAGTTCCTCAAGGAGGGAACGGAAGAAGTTACAAATTCTAGGCTTCAATATTTTCTTTATTTTGATATAAGGTTTTGGAAGAAGTTGAGAAAGAACGTCCACAATATCATTACTCCTGTTTTGGTAGCTGATCTCGCATTTAAACCAATTTTTGCTAGTCAATTTGTTGAAATATACCCCCACTTAATTAATAATATGGGAAACTTAGACAGGGAATGGCTTTTGAACATCTTGAATGACGCCACAGTCCAGCTTTTCACCTGTCCAAAGACTTCTTTACAAATTTTGAAAAGTGGAAAATTGATCAATATCCTTTCTCCTGTTATTGAGTTGTTTGAAAATAATAGAAGTGTCATGACGGATAATGGTGACATCTTGTGGAAGAAAAGGGAGGTTGTTTCTGGTGCTGATCATCACGCTAGAGCTGTTTGGGCTACGCAAAGAAAGTCTTTAAGAGATATTGTACAAATAATAGAACATCCTTCTTTCACAAGTGACCATTTATGTTTGCTTGAAACAAAGAACTTCGTCTTATTGATTTTGTTTATAAAACGTTTCCAGAGTAACTGGAAAATCAAGAGAAAGGAAGGAGAACATGTGTTGAGAGAATCAACCGAGTTCACCACTTATTTCGAGTTTAACTCCTTAGTTTGTGAACTAGTAAAAACTATTGGTCAGATAGTTTTAAGCTCTTACCTGTCAGCTGATAAGAAGAAACAGTCCTCTGTGGAAAATGCAATATTGATATTGAACAATTATTTGCAACTTAACCATTCAAAGGAAAAATGGATTGAGCTGGGAGACTTCACTATCGTTGATTTCAAAGTTGCAAAGCAAGAGGTTGGATTTATGAATCCATTGAACTCTTTGTTGTCTTACTTAATTGAATATCTGAAGATCACCGATTTCGATTTATTAAACAGAAATATCACAACATTCAATTTGAAAGTAAGTCACACCAATAAAAGTTATTCGGATTTTTTGCGAGTCTCGGATATATCATTAAGAACTTTAGTTCTTTGTTCACAGATCAAGATGGGCTTTTGGGTCAGAAATGGAGTTTTGGTAGGAAGGCAAGAAGCATTATACACAAGCTCACTACTTTCTGAAAGTGGTCTTTTCAGAGATATTCATCTTCAGCAAATTTCGGTCATTCTGGAGCCTTCTTCAAAGAGATCTCTTTTCAATTTCTTAGATAGATATGACTTATTAAATTGGTTTTTGAATAACGAAGATATATCAGCTAGTGCCTACGATGAAAAAGTATTTTATGCTTTTGAAGAATTCATAACATTTCTTTATAATGTTTTTGTATACAGGTTAAGCTTCAAGGTTGATTTATCTGAATCCGAGAAAGAGGAGATAAAGATCAAAAACATGATCAGTTATTCTTTATGTGCTGGACCTTCTGCATACTCACAACTTGCTGACAACTTTCCAAATGAAGCTATTGTTCATCCGAAATTTGAGAAGTTATTGGAAGATCTAGCAGAATACAAACCTCCTCAAGGTTTGAATGACACTGGTCTCTATAGATTGAAGGCTTCTGTATTTGAGAAGCTTGACCCACTAAGTATTTTCATTGATTCATCAGATGCCACTGAAGTTGCCAATTCAATTAAGCAAGAGCTCGCAAATATAAAGAAGAAGAAAAGTGATGAAGTGGTTCTAAACCCGGAAATTGTGAAACTTGATAATCCTGAAATGGCTGAAAGTTTTAAAAAAATAAGTAGTTTTTTCAAGACTCAACAATTTGCAAAATTAATCTACAAACTCCTTCAAGCTGCTATTGACACAGATAATGAATCTTTCTTACCTCTGTTGTTACATTTATTACATGCGATTATCTTAGATGACCAATTCGATGGTGATGACAAAGCTCCTCTTAAATCATTTAACGATATTCCAATAGCAAATCTTCTTTTAACCATAAGTGAATCAACCACAATTGCAAAATCGAATATTAGCAAAGCCGACCATCTTCTTGATTTATTTGTTTTGAAAGATGAGACAGTAATCCAATCATTGAAGGATTGTTTTGGAGAAGAGCACATCAATTCCTATAAGCTGATGAAAGCAAAGATGGGAGGTGGGTTTGAAACAAGAGAAGAGAAGAAAAAGAGACTTGCAAAAGAGAGACAAGAGAAAATCATGAGAAGATTCCAGAAAGAGCAAAGTAAGTTTGCAGCTAAGAATGAGGCCAACCTTAAACCTAAATCGGACGTCGATCGAGAAGGAGATGTCAAGATGACAGATGCAAATGAACAAGGTACTGACGGTGCCTTAAGGACATGTATTCTTTGTCAGATGGAAGAGAGCAACTCTGAAATATTTGGATACCCATGTTATGTCAACAAATCTGCTGTTTTCTGGCAATTGCCAACTGAAGATCAAGCTTATGCGAAACTAGGTTTAAGTGACTGGAGCAATCAACAATTAATTGACGAAACAGAATTGTCCTATGGAAAGACAATCATCGATGATATAAACAATAAGAAGAGGAAGAGAACTGATTCTCGAGACTCTCACGAGTCTCACTCAGGATTGCATTTTGCAAGTGATCATTTTATGTATCAGGTCGAAGAAGAAGATGATGAAGATGATGAAGATGGGGAAGAAATATTGGATGATGAGTTGGAGTCGACTTATGATAGAGATCCAGACCTGTCCGAAGATGGAGAAGCTGGACCAGTTGAAGTAATTTTTGATGAGCAGTTTATTGATGATCATGGGAACATTTTGTCTCAGCTGCCTCCGGGTATTCATAACTACATCTCGTCACTCAATCCTTCCAGAAGAGAAAGTTTTTCAAGTGACGAGAACTACAATCTGAGATTTGGACAGAATGTTTCTAAGAGATATGTTGCTAGTTCATGTGGACATGGTATGCACTATAAGTGTTTCAAACAGTATGTGAAGAAACCTTCTTCATTCAACATTGGATTTCAGTGTCCATTATGCCGTTCATTGAATAATTTATTTATCCCTACATTCATTCGCCCTGATACACATCCTTTTGAAGATTTGAAAGGGGCAGCAACTGCAAATAAATATAATCAAATTGTTTCAGAGAATGAAGGAAAGAACAATGACTTGTTTTCTAGGGAATTGTTTACTCCTGAGTTTATAAGTCATATTTCTTCCCCAACTTCAGAAATAGGACAGAAATTAACTGAAGATATCACTCAAATATTGAAAGAAAATGAAGCACTCGAGTATATCTATAGTGATGCCACAAATTACTTTGCAAATATCCAAAGTTTGTCAATCTTGATTGGTAACACTATTCAAATGAACGAGTTGACATCCAGATTTACGACGAAGTCTGAAGATATGAACGCTATAGAATTACCTAATAATCAATCACAATTGTTATTATCAATGATCCAATTTAGGGCATTGATTGGGACTTTTGCAGGTAACTTAATAGACCCTCAAATTCCTCTTTCTGCTGAATATGGAAATTTGTGGCAAGAAAGGTTCTTAAACGTTGGTATTTTCACTGAGTTCATAATGTTAGTATTTCAAACTGACCAGTCTGTTCAAACATTGGCAAGGCTAGCTACTGTGAAATTGTTTACAGTGGTTGTCGTTTCTTTGCTTGAAAGATGTTCACATGATGATGCCTTTAAGAGTTTGATATTGATCAACGGTGATGAGATCACAGCTAGAGGGGAGACTTTAACTAGCTTGAAAAACTTGATTATTGAAGAAATAGATCCTGATAGAGAGTTTTCGGAAGATGTTTTACAGCTAATTGTTGATTACGATCCTCCTGCTTCAAAATCATTGAGCAACTCATTCTTGTTTGGTTTACAGCACGCAATTGCAAGGTGTATGTTACCATTTTACAGGCAATTATTTTTATTCTTGCGTGTGCTTGATCCAAACTTCAAAGTTGATGATATCGCTCTGCCTAAAACGATACGGACTCAGATTTCAGAAGTATCTAACATGATTGGTGTTGCTGACTTTGCAGATTTGCCTGACTTGTTATTAGCTAGATCAAAGGAATTGGAATTGAATGTGTTTGAGAATATGTTACGTTCAAAGATTCCAAAATTTCTTGAAGAAGGCAGTTTAACTTTGGACTACCCCGGTATCATCAAATTAATTGACTTGCCATCACATTTGAATAAGTTTTTGAAGATGAATGAACCTTCTCAATCTGGTTTACAATTACAATATTCCCTATGTTTGTTATGTGGTGAAAAAGTGCAGATGAAGAGTATGACACATCTGTCACACAGTGCAATAAAGCACTTCCACAAAGAGTGTGACAAATCAGCAGCATTATTGTGTATCTTGATTAACCCATTTAATAATGCTTTAACTGTTCTTTTACAGCTTCAAACTACCCAAAGCACATTGGCTGCATTACGTGGTCATGAGAATAAGGGAAAAGTTTTCAAGTACATTTTACCTTCGCCTTATTTGAACAAACATGGTGAATCAAATTTCAGAGGTGGAAGTTTTAATGGAGTGTTGAATGAACATAGATACAATGAGTTGAACAAATTATGGTTGAATCAAGGAATCTATGCTTTTTTGAGCAGAATTGCAATGGATTCTAGAAATTTACCAACTTTTACAGGAATTGATCCATTCACAACAGGTACATTCATCCCAGTGAATGAAGAAGATGAAATGGATGATGGAGAAGGTCTTGGTTGGAACTAAACTAATTCTACTTTATAGTCATTTATAACATGCATCTATTTTTTTTTTTTTTCGATATTAAAATAAAAACAACGGCAGAAAGAAAAGCACCTATATATACAGGGGAAGATCACACCCTCTTTGTTTCTATTAGTGAATATTAAACGTTTGTTAAAGTGGAAATAATTAAAGTTGGTGTTTACTACCAATCAGTTAGTTTATTTCAACCTTGAAATTTTTTTTATTATTAAATTTGATATTTTGTTTTCAATATTTTGTACTATTGAATTACTCGTCATCTTCTTCATCAGCATCATCATCACCACCGTTCAAACCAGCCTTTACATCAGCCCATAATTTACCTTGGTTACGTTTTGTGTAGTATGATGTAACAGCTGAATCAAAGAAACCTTGGAATACAAAAGCAGTTGCAAAGATTGTACCAACGTAGACGGAATTTCTCTTGAAGAATAAATTGTAAATTGTTGTGTATGACTGCATTAAGATATATTGTTAGTAACATGACTACAACTGATTATCATCATCAACTTCAATGAAATCTGGTAACTGTGTTTCGAGATAACTTTTTTTTTCAGTTACTGAAATATTGTGAACCCAGAATTTAAAGTCACCATACAATTAATATGGCAAACATCTCACTGTTCCTAGAATTCACTGGCGGAATATCAACTGATATGAGGAGGGCATTCTACTTACCATTCTGTTTATTATTGATATTAATATGTCTGTATATTCAAACTTTTCTTCACTTTTTAAGTTTTTTTTTTTGTCTTTTTTTTGTCATTAAAATTCAAGGAAAATTGATTGGTGCAATTGTTTGACCGTACAGAAAATGACAGAGAAGATATTTGCACTACTTTTCATACACCGAAACTACATCCCCTTTTAAGGCTTTTGTCAAACTATTGAGAAACCTCTGACTGAAGAAAGTTCCAAGATTATGCTAACCTTGAACAAGATATTGTATTATATTGGTATTTCACTTTTTTTGTTGCCGGATAGCACCATTGGTGGTCCTCAGCTATTCATATAAATTAGCTTTGTAACTTATGATACGTGTTAGTCTATCTATTGAATTAATTCCTCTTACTAAAGTACAGACTTGATGAAGGATCTACCCCAACGAACTAAACTATTAGGAAACTTTCTTTGATGCGCTTATTATAATGATCAAATTTAAGATATACTCAATTATATAAATAATAAATAGAGATAAAGAAGGTAAAAAGGAAAAGTAGGGAGTTTTGTTTCCTTTTATAAGAGACAATTTTTTCCGAGTATACTAGAATGATTCTGTGGCCAATATTTTGAAGAATATGTCGTTAAAAAAGACTTTATAGTAAATATATCTAATCCTTCATATTCATAAATCTAACAAAATTTTGAAAAGTATCTATTTCGTCGTGCAATATATATCAAAACCAACACTTTAACTATTCGAGTATTTTTAACAACAGCTATTTCTTCAACATCAAAAGCCTGGCTAGCTCAATCGGTAGAGCGTTTGACTCTTAAGATTTCATTGATATCAAAAGGTTGGGGGTTCGAGCCCCCCGTCGGGCTTTCTTTTTTTGCTCTGAACTAAAAGAAAGATTTTGCGTATCCCCTCAAAAAAAAACTTTTTTTTGTTTCTATTAGGGAAGATCGTATCACATCACTGACCTTTTTAACTTTTTTTTTTTCTGTTGTTGTTGCATTTTTCATAGAAAATCAGTTTCTTCTTGTAGCTATGGTGCTACAGGAGCTGTATTTTTTTTTTATCGATTAAGACTAAGAGTTTGGGCTGCATCTGGGGAATTTAAACTTTAGGAAGTCAGGGATGTGGTATTTTTTTTTTGCTGATAAAAGTATGCTTGGGGTGATATAATCTAAGACTAAGCATAATTGGTACCAAATTTCGTGTTCTCCGTCTTTTAATTACTCGAGGAAAGAGTGTGCTCAGGACATATGGAACGATTTATGGTTAAGAGTGATTCTGCAAGTCAGTAGACTAATTGGCGATACTTTTAATTCACAAATAATGTGCGAGAGAGTGAACTCCAGGCAAATCTCTTTTACGACAGCTCTATTAAAGAAAGTTTGATTTAGTACCTTTGAAATTGCACTAGTAAGTATATGCCGATAAGAGCAGGAAGAATGTAATTTTTTGAGGTCTCTCAAGCAAGATCAATCAGTTAGCACATCATTTGTGCATCATTCAATAGAGAGGCAGCACTCTCCCGCACGATCTAACCATGGTTTTCAAAAGCAACCAAAGGTAAATAATTCCTACTGTGGTGCTGGTGAACACGCATAGAACAGAAAAAAGACGCGTGTTATTTGTTTGCTTTGAGCTTAATTAGGTGCATATTTTTGTCAAATTATTTCCTATTAGGGAATTAATTTGGATCTTTTCCCAATTTTTATGAAAATTAAAAAAAAAAAAAAAAGCCAAAAAAAAAAAATATCCAGATTTCAAAAAACTTTAAGGTGTGTGGTTTGATTAAAAAATTATATTTTATTTGAGTTTTCAATATACTATTGATATTAATTTAGAATTTCATTTTATAAAAGAAAACATTTCCACCATTTTTGTTTACTAATCACACTTATATGTATTTTAAAATATTATAGATTATACTAAAGAAAAGCTCAAAAAAATTTTAAAAGCATATCCAGCATTTTGTTATATCAAGTATTGCATCACTTCATCAACAACAAAAACCATTCAAGAATTCAGAAACCATGATGTTATATCCAGCAGCTGATCCTTCATCTAAGCATCAACAACAGCCTTTGCCCATCAAGAGACGTCGTGGTAGACCTCCTAAGGACTTGACTGCTGAAAATTCTCCTTCTGAACTATCAAATGGAATTTTTGCAACTTCACCTCTGGCTTTGAATTCCGCTGCTGCATTAAGAGTTGGTTCACCAGAGACTACTTCTCCATTAATGAGAGTATCGCCTGATAAGCGTAAGAGAAATTCCACAAGCAGAGTTGTTCAAACAGGACCGAAGGGAAAGAGAACTAAATCTTCGTTTGTTGAATATACCCCAACAAAACCATCACCATTATCTTCGAAAAAAGATGGTGAGTTCATTTCAATGTTACCTCCATTATCTAAGACGCACCAAAAACTTTCTGAGATCACCGGTAAGAAATTAAAAAATCAACAACCACAACCACAACAACAGCAACAGCAGCAACCACAACCAACAACCACAACAACAACAGTTGATCAATCCGCGAAATTTGCCAAACCTCAATTGTCAACACCAAATCCTAATAAATACCAAATTGATAATGGCTTAATGTTGAGTTCTCCATTAACTAACTTACAACAACCTTCCACATTTGCAAAACAGCATGATAATAATTCGGATATGATTTTCGGACCAGGGAATGTTCCATTGACTCCAGCTTCGCAGTTTACTTCAATGATTCATTCCTCACCAATTTATCAAAACTACTATGGTGAAAGTCTTACTCCTTTAGTAGGCAAGAAGATTTTCAATTTTGAATCTACATTTGGTAGACTTGAAGAAGAACAGTTCAATCCAATGCCATCAACTCAAAGGACAAACTCACTGACTATAATCGATACAATAGGCAGAAACATTTCGACAAGTTCGAAGAATGATCTGCTTTATTCTTCAAGCCCTTTCCAACAATTGGTTTCGTCACCAAGAAGACCAGATGAATTTATTAAAAAATCATTTTCTACAACAACTTTGCCATTGTCCTCAATGGCAACTGCTGCAAGATCATCATCATTGGGAAACGAGAAACCAATGGTGAAAAGAAATTTCAAGATCTCTTTGAAAATTGGTAGCGATGGCAAGGCTTCTATTACAAGAGAAGAACAAACTGACGAGATTGAAGAAACTCCAATTATACAACAACCACCAATCAAGGCTACACCACGACAAACTATTAGACCTTCTTTGATGACCTTGAGTTCATCACCTGCCTTGCTTAATAAGGATAATACTATCAACAATTTGAAGTCCATTATATTGAACGATGGAGATAATGACAGTGAGGAAGAAGAAGAAGAGGAAGAAGAGGAAGATATTATCATCAATAGAGGAGAGTCTGATGCAAGAAGTGCATTAATGAGAGCATTCAGAAGAATGGTATGACTTGAGTTGAGGACTGGCTGTTCATTCACGTTCACACATTCTTCTCACTGACATTAATTTTTTTTTCATTTCATCTTTTGTTCGAGTGGATTTTTATTATTTTCTATTTCCAGTTACTATTTACTTTTTTTTTTTTTTTTGAGAATCATTTGGTGTTTAAGTGTTAAACCACCACGAAGAATTTCAATTTTTATAATATTTTCATATTTCCACTTCGTTCAGTTTCTTTTGTTTTTGTTATAGGTTATTTTTATTTATGTGCTTTAGCTTGTGGGTTTTATTTTATTATTAAATTTCATATTTGTAAAAGAAGGAGTTGAAACCCCTTTTCTTCCCAATATAGTGAATTGTGATATAGTGAACTACCTTTCAATTTTACCCGGATACACGAAGAAAAAAGTCACAAAAAAATTTTTTTTTTTTTTCTTCTGAGTGGAAAAAAAAATTATTAGAAAGAGTGAAAAATTTTCAATTTCAATTATAAATATATTTTGTTCCTTGTATTCATTAATACTTTTAAACAGTACTTTATACAGAGATGTCTCACAGAAAATACGAAGCACCACGTCACGGTTCCTTAGGTTTCTTACCAAGAAAGAGAGCTGCTAAGCAAAGAGGTAGATGTAAATCTTTCCCAAAAGATGTTAAATCAAAACCAGTTGCTTTAACTGCCTTCTTAGGTTACAAAGCTGGTATGTCAACCATTGTTCGTGACTTAGACCGTCCAGGTTCAAAGATGCACAAGAGAGAAATCGTTGAAGCTGTCAGTGTTGTTGATACCCCACCAGTTGTCGTTGTTGGTGTTGTCGGTTACGTTGAAACTCCAAGAGGTTTAAGATCATTAACCACTGTTTGGGCTGAACATTTATCAGATGAATTAAAGAGAAGATTCTACAAGAACTGGTACAAGTCAAAGAAGAAGGCTTTCACCAAGTACTCTGCTAAATACGCTCAATCAGCTACTGAAGTTGAAAGAGAATTGGCCAGAATTAAGAAGTATGCTACTGTTGTCAGAGTCTTAGTTCACACCCAAGTCAGAAAGACTCCATTATCTCAAAAGAAGGCTCACTTAGCTGAAATCCAAATCAACGGTGGTTCAATCTCTGAAAAAGTTGACTGGGCTAGAGAACACTTTGAAAAAACTGTTTCAGTTGACAATGTTTTCGAACAAAATGAAATGATTGATGTCATTGCTGTCACCAAAGGTCACGGTTTCGAAGGTGTTACCCACAGATGGGGTACCAAGAAGTTACCAAGAAAGACCCACAGAGGTTTAAGAAAGGTTGCTTGTATTGGTGCTTGGCATCCAGCCCATGTCCAATGGACTGTTGCCCGTGCTGGTCAAAGAGGTTACCACCACAGAACTTCTATCAACCACAAGGTTTACAGAGTTGGTAAAGGTGATGATGAAGCTAACGCTGCCACTGAATTTGACAGAACCAAGAAGACTATTACTCCATTAGGTGGTTTCGTCAGATACGGTGAAGTCAAGAACGATTTCGTCATCTTAAAGGGTTCAATTCCAGGTCCAGTCAAGAGAGTTGTCACTTTAAGAAAATCATTATACGTTGACACTTCAAGAAGAGCTGTTGAACAAGTTAACTTGAAATGGATTGACACTGCTTCTAAATTCGGTAAGGGTAGATTCCAAACTCCAGCTGAAAAACACTCATTCTTAGGTACTTTAAAGAAGGACTTGGAAAAATAAATTGAGTAAATTCCTCGGTTTATTAACTCCAAAAAGAGTTTTTTTCAACTAAAATAATTTTTTTTTTATAGTGACTAAGAAGTATTAATTCTTATTATTTTAATATTCTAAATTGTAGTTTGAATCCTTTAATTACATTCAGTCTGTTTTCTATTGATGCGAATACGGAAGCTATTTTACATTGTGTTTTTTTTTTTTTAATTTATTTAGCATATACTTCTGTATGGTTGAAAGGATCCCTCTCGCAAACCCGGAGAAAATAGTTGTAAATGTATGAAATTGAGGAGAAGGGTTTATTGTCAAGCATTATCAAATTGATGATGGGATAGTTACTCACTTAATTTTTTTTTAGAGTTCAATAGAGATCTTCCTTTTATGATTGACTAGCATTTTAACTTTACACTATCGGAAGAGTTGTGTTGAATCCCTCTTATTTTTTAATTTCTCACTTTTCTTTTGATTATGCTTGATACTAAGAATAGTTTGTTTTTTAATTTGGGCTCCATTTCGCACTTCAATAGGTAAAAGCTGTTGACCACATGTGAAATAGTAACACTCAATCTTCCCTTCAACTTTTTAAGTACAGAGAGCTAATTGCACCTGTACCAAGGGTTATTTTAGTTTCTTTTATGTTTTCTTTTTCATCTACTATTTTTTTTCCCTGATGTATGAATTTAACTTACTGTATCCTGGATAAAGATGTGTCAGAGTTAAATCTGTACATATGAATCTTAAAGAAGCTCTTATCTGACAAGGGGAACACACAATAACTGATAGAAATTTCATTTTACCTTGAAAACTTTAATACGATAACTTCTTTATTAAATTTGAAAAAGTTGTCTGATAAAGAAAAACCTAGACCAACTTATCAAACAAATCCTTATCCTAGTAAGATGCTGTTTCAAGCTTGATTATGCACTGATTGATTGAATGTTTTTTTTTTTTATCTGTGTGTCTTTTTTTGGTTGTGCAAGTTGTTATCTTTGATTTCTTTTCCCTTTCTGCTAAATTATATGTTTAGTGAAATTCCTTATTATCAATCTCATGGATCGTCGGTGGTACTTGCAGAGATCCTCAATAAAACTATGTACCACTTCTAATAGAAGTGACATGTTAACAATGTAGAAAGTTGTTAGGATCAACTGATGGGGCCAGCTTTTCTTGACTTGATACAATCGCTATTGAAAAGACAAATTTGTATGAAATTGTTAAAAGCCAACAAATTGAGTAGTGTATATTAATACAAAGAAAGAGCAGATCATGCAATTAGTACATAATAATATTTACCAAATAATTGATTATATAATAAAAGCTTATAGAGCATTTACATCTAACTATTATTTTGAAAATCCCATCGTTTTTGTAATAATAATTCTCCGGATTGTATTACTCCATATTAAACCCATTCAACTGATACCCACGCAAAAAGTTGATCACGCTCAAGAGTCAAGGAAAAAACAAAGAAAAAAAAAACAGATGCTTTTTTTTTCTGTAACTTTTTTCCGGCTCGTTACTATTTCTCTTTTGGTGCAAAATTGAGTTCAAAAATTTGTTCTACGTTAGAACCTTAATTCTTCAAAATCTGCGAAAAAGAAAAATAAGACAAGCCAAAAAAAGAAATGTAGCTTTTTCTTCGACAACTCGTTAAGAAGTATAATTTTCCGATACATTGCCACCAATGACAAGAAATATGGGTGAATTCACTCAACCTCTTTTCCTTAGCAGATGAAGGAAATTGCCAAGGTGGATGATAAGCTCTCAGTTGTTTTGTTGTTGTTGTATTATTGTATTTCTCCACATGCATGATATCCTGCGCTACTACAGATTTTTATGTACAGAGAAGATTTCTTTACTGCAGAGTTTTGTTATGTATGAATAAGGTGAAGAAAAAAAAAAAGCATGAGTGACTGATTTTTTTCTCTTTACCAAGGGCTCAAAGGGAAAAAACTCATGACATGAGTTATCAATAAAATGATATGTGCTGTAGAATAATCCATGGTAACCCCACAGTTTTGGGTTTTTCAGATTTCTTGGTACACTTTAAAGATGAGAGGAAGTTATTCCGGATTAGAGCAAAGTTTTTCCAATGTAAGATTCTTGGAACGTTTCATCAGTCATTTAGTTTGATTGAAAAAGAAAGAAGAGGATTGTTGAGTGTAATTCTTAGTTCTGGATTTCATGTTGACAAGAGATCTTATCCTAGCACTGGAGTTGGCCATACTACTCCTATTTTACTGTACGATGGATAAAAATAATAATAAAAAAAACAATGTGTAAACGATAGGTTGAAAAGGGTGAAAAAAAGTGAACAAGCTGAGTACATGATGCAACTTATGTAAGCTATTTTGAAGTAATAATCGGTATTTTACAGACAAATGAACCTAATTGAGCCAATATAAATCATATGGTTATAGTTACCCCATTTTTTTAGCCTCTTTGACAGATCATATGGAAATGGCTATGAAATTGAATGACAGCTGGAAAACAGGGTTTGAATCAAGCCATCAGTGAGTAGCCAAGAGCTTTTGTCAGAAGGGAAAAAAACTTTTTTTCTTTCTGTTTTAGGATTATTTTCCTCCCTGTATAGAACTTGGGGGCTGTTCACCTTTTAGTATCATCATGATTTATGATGCATGATGATGGATAATAGTAATGCATGATGATGGTGAGATGATTATCAAGAAGACAAGGGGAACAAAGGTGTAAAGGGTAAGGGGGAATAGATGAAATCGGATACTACACGGCTAAGTTGTCAAGGATTAATGCTATCATTGCTAATAATAATAACTCATGAAGGGTTAATTTTTCGTAAATAATATTCCGCTGAATTTTTTTGATGATGAGGAGAGTGATAAGCAGATAAGTAGATTAAATGATATTTGATAGAGAGAAAGATCTTAAAGAATTCCGGTGCAACTATAATATATTTTTTAAAATTACGATAATATTTGTTAATAATAGCAATTTTTTCCTTTGATTGCACCGTTAAGAGAGGAATCATTTCCAATTTGCTTTCTAAGTCTTGGAAAATGTGTCTTAGGTTTGATTTGACAAAATACTTGAACTGAAATTAAGGGTGGATAAGTCAGTACAGTAAGGATGATAAGTCGAGAGGAAACCAAAAAAAAGTTAAGGTCATAAGTTTTTTTTTCTCTCTCTTTTTGTTTTTCTATGCAATGCATCATGCATGAGTAACCGCAGTATTTGCATGCAGCTTCTTGTATTTGAATTTTGCTATAAAAAAATATTTTATGGAGTGACAAAAAATAATTATGTATGTCTTTAGGAAAATGGAGAAGTTTATATAAATAGTTGCAACAATGTCTTTGAAAAAAAAATATTTGTTTTAAATAGATATATCAAAGTTCTGAGAACGATTAATTAAATATACAAATTGAAATGTCAGAAGTAAGACAGAGATTATTTTATGATGACTGTTTTGTCACCAAATATAAGAGACTTAGAGGTTTAGTACCTGGGATATCTTGCGACTCTATATCAACATCAAAGAATTCAAGACGTACAGTGACAAATAATGTTGATTATTTCTCATTCAAATTAACTGAGAGTCAATTATACGAGTGTTGGAAGATAATACATCACAAGGCATCGATGAAAGATGTCAAGATCTTGAATAAGCTGCATTGTAATGAAAATTTATATAATAGAGTGGAAGATTTAATGTTACTTATTCCATCAACATCATCAAAGAGATTAGAAAATTCTGCATGGAGAGCTTGGGCGAAGACTAGATTTCAATTAGATGAATTAAATCCAGCTGAATTGAATTGGTTTAAAGAGAATGATATTACTTGGTTATATGGACCATTAATCATGAATGAAGAAGAATTAGCAGAACAAGAAGATTTATCACCAGTACCTGAACAACCACCAACATTAAAGAGATGCTCATCATCATCGGAAAGCCTCTCTTCGTTATCATCAGCAGATTCAATGAGTTCAGTTGATACTGCATCGACATCAATTACATCAGAAGATTTAACAAATTTCCATTCAAAACCAATGACAAAACCAATTTTGAAAAATGAGTTATCATCAAGAGAACAATTAAGAAGACTGAGTTTTGATGATGTTAATAATAAAAACAAATTTAAATCAAAATCTGAAGAAATCTTGACAACAAAGAGGAAAAAAAGAGTTAGTTTCAACAGTGTGATGGAAAAAAGAGAAATTATTGATAACGAAATTTACGACTACAATTTACAATTCATTGATAACGAAAGAATAGGATACGGTTATTACAATTTATGATGACTGATATCATTACGAACATACACTCATATATGCATTTTTTTTTTTTATTATTACTATTATTATTTTTATTATTCCCCATTTTCATTTATCATCAAAATTCATTCATAAGCATCATCATGTTCAATTCTAAATGACCTCAAAAAACAGAGAGTGACTATATTTTTAAATAAAAAAACACAGACATTACTTTTTTCTCTACAATGCTATAAGAAAAGCTATACTCAATTAAAGATAAAATGAAAAGGTTGACCTTATTAGATTTCATTGCTATTTTTTATTTATTCTCCTATATAATAATACATCCCAATCTTATTAGTCAATTTTAAGTTAAAACTGCGTTTTGTAAAGTTTATTAAAGTCAAATTAACATTTGTTGCTGCCTTGCTTCTTTGCCTCCCCTTTTCTCCAGACCATTAACCTGTTTCTCTGTTCCCCTCTATATCCGACATAACTTACGTTTGCCATTTAAGAAGCAATATCATCAACAACAACAAACGAGTGCTCACACAAACTATTAGGTAAGAGCCTTTTTTTTTTTTTTTTTTTTGTATTTCTTTCTTTGCTCATTATATAATCCTTAATTATTGCTGAAATTATTCTCCTCTTCGGAGTTTTCTTGTTGCAAAACTGTCATAATTAAAATTAAAATTAAAAATAAAAATAAAATTTCCGTCTTCTCCTCATTTATGATAATACAGTTCTTAAGATATGCAAATCTATTTATGAATTAACTCAATAAGAGATCTCTCAAAATGATATGTACCAAGTTGATCTTCAAGATTATCAGTTTCTATTCTTCTATATAGCAAATATAGATGATAACCAACCACCATTCCACCGATAAGTGAAAAGGGAGTAAAGGCAACAAACACACACTGGGTCAAATCAAGATCTTTTGTTGCACAATTTGATCTAGAATTTTACATTACAGGGATTATCGATTTGCTTATATAATAGTAGTTTTAGCAGTAACTCTATTTTTGCTTATGGGATTTAAGGTATTCTTCTTTCTATCTTGCTTCAGTTCTATCAATTGCCACATTTTCTCAAAAAAAAAAAAAAAAAAACTCTATTTAGTGAAATCTACATTAGCGGCATTTTATAAGAAACGTCTGTTTGAATTCCGATAGGGATCATATGAAAATATCCATCAATTTAATAACAACATCTCTAATATTATCAATCTTGATATTCAATCTTGATTTATCTTGTAACTCATGTCTAAATGCAAACATTGTAGATTTGAAAACATTGTTGATCAATAATTGGTAATCTTTACTATTTGAACTTATATTTCTCATTCTCAACTCTGAATTGATAAAATTCATGATATTTTTCTTGAAAAACTCGTAATCCGTTATATTATTATTTGTTGTGTCTTTTACTGGATTCACATTTTTTTGCTTAGAAGCATGTGTCAATACTTGTGATCCAAATGTCCCATCCAATGATGAAAAACTTTTCAAAGGATATGCTTTTCTTTCAGCAAATTTGTTCAATATATCATTCTTATCATTATTATTTACAGACTCAACAAACGTTGCATTTGTTAAAGTGGATTGATCTTGCAATTTACAATTCTGAAGAAATTTCATCACAAAATAATCTGATAATTGTAAAGGTATTGCCTTGATCTTGAACTCATCAACTTCTCTCACAACGTGTATCAATAAATAAAATTCATCCTTATTAATTTCAACTTGATTAGCTTTATCAACAAATTTATAATCTTCCAAATCACCTTTCACCAATAATCCAACATCTTTCCCCAGTGTCAACAATATAATTTTCTTAAAAAATTCCAATGAGGAATCATCTTTAGTATAGATGTCGAAAGATTTACCCAAATAGTACCATATAGGTAACCTTGAAATCTTGATAAAAGATATAGTAGTGAAAGTTTGGAAAGAATTTATGAAATCACAAAGCTTATTCAGATGTCGCACTTGAACCTCTTTCTCATATATTTCAATATTATCCACTTTATCATATGGTAATTTACTAATTGAGTTGTTTAACTGAAAGCTTGTTATATATACATCATTCATTCCTATTGGTGGTGAATTTACCTTATCAATCTTATCAATATGATCTTGTTCTTCTCATTTTCCATTTTGTAAAGAAAAAAAAAAAAAAAAAAAACAAAAGGAAATAAAAATAGTCGTGTGAGTTTATCGAATTTGCCTCTCAAAACAAAAAGAAAGAAAATTTTTTTTTTTTTCCTTCACTTTTTAAACAAGGTGATTTAATAAAATAATCATCAACTAAAAGAAACCAGAGAAGCCGTCTCAAAATCGTATTTCAAATAAGTGATTTAATATTTCTATTAATCAGGCTCTTTTGATAACTTTTGTTTTGTGTTTTGTTTTTTTTTTTTTTTATTTTAATTGTATAAAAAAAGAAATCTTTGCACTTGGATTCAGTTTTATCAGTTAATTAGGGGTCGTTTAAACTTGTATTTGTATATTTCATTCAACCACCATTATCAATCAAGCTTTTTTTATAAAATCAACTTTTGAAACAGAAGTTAATTGGAATTTATCAAACAAATTAGTCATTTGAAGTATCTTATCAATATAAAATAAAATATTCAGACATGTCAGTATCACAACGAATTTATTCGGTATCTAATGTTTATTCCAACGCAAATGAAATAAGACCAAGAGAATATTGGGATTACGAAACTTATCAAATTGAATGGGGAAATATATCAAATTATGAGATTGTCTCCAAAATTGGAAGAGGAAAATATTCAGAAGTATTTACAGGGGTAAACATATTAAATAACAAAGAATGTGTTATTAAAGTTTTGAAACCTGTAAAATTGAAAAAAATTTATAGAGAAATTAAGATATTAAAGAATTTAACAGGTGGCCCAAGTATCATTAAATTATATGACTTAATACAAGATCAAAATTCCAAGATTCCTGCATTGATTTTTGAAAAAGTCAATAATGTTGATTTTAGAGTATTATACCCTAAATTCACTTTAGAAGATATGAGGCTTTATTTCACACAATTATTAACAGCTTTAGATTATTCTCATTCAATGGGTATAATACACAGAGATGTTAAACCACAAAATATAATGATTGATCCAAAGCAAAAACTTTTAAAATTGATCGATTGGGGATTAGCTGAATTTTACCACCTGGGAACAGATTTCAATGTTAGAGTGGCCTCTAGATATCATAAAGGTCCTGAATTACTTATAAATTTACAACAATATGACTATTCATTAGATTTATGGTCAGTTGGAGCAATGATTGCACTGATTATTTTCAAAAAAGAACCATTTTTCAGAGGTGACTCAAATAATGATCAATTAGTTAGAATTGCCAAAGTGTTAGGAACAGAAGATTTACATAAATGTTGTAAAAAATATGGTATCACATTAAGTTCCGATTATGATGATATCTTGGGAGAATATCCAAGAAAGCCTTGGTCTCTGTTTGTCAATGATAATAATAGAGCATTATCTTCAAATCCTCATGCCATTGATTTGATCGATAAATTATTGAGATATGATCACCAAGAAAGATTAACTGCAAAAGAAGCCATGGCTCATCCATTCTTCCACGCTTAAAAATTGATTGCATTTGAATTTCTCTTTTTATATAATATCTTTTTTTGTCATCTATTTTCATTCTTTATCGTTTTCTTTTGATATATATATATATATATACATCTCTATATTTATTTATAATTCTTTCGGTACTCTTTTAATTTTATCTTTCTATTATTATATATTTATTGTAAGCAGTAAACTCCATCAGGCTTTGACATTTTTTTTTTGCTATAAAAAAAAATTAAAAAAAAACAAAAAAGCTATCTAACTCTACACTTTACAACTGATAAGACATATATAGTGACTCTGAAGTAATAAATAATGCTGACAAATATTTCAGACAAAGAACGGGATGCTTGTTTTGATTTTGTCGATGACGAAACATCAATTATAGACCATACACTATTCCAATATACCACAAGGCTGGAGCATCTCCACTGTCCTATTTGCCAACTTCCATTTTACAATCCATATACTACATCATGTGGACACACTTTTTGTCATCCATGCCTTGAAGAAAGCTTAAAGATGGCAGGGATGAAATGCCCTTTGGATCGAACACCTTTGAATCCAACCAATATTAATGATATATATCCTTCCCCTCTAATAGTGAAGAATTTGCTTGATGAGTTACCAATAAAATGCATGAATGAAAAGAGAGGTTGTAAATGGACCGGATCAAGATGGAGGATACAGAAACACCTTCTTGGGGATTGTGATTATACGAGGTTTAAATGTAATGTTGACAAAGATTGTGGGAAATTAACAGAGAGAAGATTTTTAGACAGTGATGACAATTGTGTTCATAGACAAATAACATGTGAATGCGGAGAATCAATGATGGCATTTGAAAAACTGGCACATTTGGAAGAAGATTGTAATTTGAAGTTAGTGCAGTGCAATGGTTGTAATTTGCAATTCACCAAAAAAGAGTTAGATGACCATGAATCATGTTGCGAAAAACTGTATATGAAATGTCATGGTTCCAAGCACGGTTGTGATTGGAAGGGAACAAAGTTGCTATTCGACACAGTTCACCAAAGGAATTGCCAGTTCATAAAGATGGGTGCATACTTAAACAAACAAGACGAAAAAATCAATAAACTTCAAGAGACAAACCTGTCTTTGCAATCGCAAATATCTACAATATTAGATTCCATTGTACAAGGGAAAGTTTCAAATTTAGGGTTTGGCTTAAATTACGATGAAGTGAGTTCTTCTTCTTTTATCTCTTCTCGCTCTCCTCAACAAGATGAAATTGAAAATGTTCAATTGTTCATAGAATTGGAGAAATTGAAATTGGATATTGCAAAATTAACATCATCATCATCTCCACAAGAGCATGTATTGAGCAGTTTGATAAATGAAAATTTAAGGTTTAAAGATGAATTGAATTTCCAGAAAAATTCAATCAACAGTCTAAGACAACAGCTACATTTTCTATTGTTGGAAAGACGAAGATCTTCTTCCTCCATGTTTTATCATGGCCTATCTAATTACAGCAGTGATGAGGAAAACAATTCATCTTCGTCGGTAAATGGGATCAAATTATAGTCTTATGGCAATGGATGATATATATTTACACATACAATTTTATATATAAAGGGGAAAAAACGCGGTACACATTTTTTTAAATTTTTCTTTTTTTTTTCTTGTTGTAAAACAAATTGTAAACAAAGAAGAAACAATAGTAGTGATAAATTCAATTTTCATTAAGTTTGCAACTGTACATAAAGTAAAGCATATATATCCCCAGCTAGTTATTAGAATTTAGTTTTATTCATCGAATAAAACAGTCAATTTACTATAGTCTGAGTGGTTTTTTTTTTCTTTTTAGTTTGAATTTGAATTTTTTTTTTTTTTGTATGAATTATGTCAAACACCAGTAGTCGAATCAGTGCATTTTCACATAATAGCATACGGTCTCCAAGGAACCCAATATCATCTTCTGATGAGTCATCTGATATCGGAATAAGGAGGGACATGAAGAGGGAGGAAAAACATATCAAACAGTTGGCATCGTCATTTGATCAAAAGGATAGACAGGGCTACATAGATAATGATGATGATGTAATAAATTTTTTAACAGTGCATGAACAATTGGAGAACCAAAACAGATTTGCCAACGGATATATAAAGAATATGAGATTGGGATCGAACGTGTCTGGCCTGATCCGTGATAAAATTTATAATATTTCAGACTCTTCTCCACAAGTAGGGAAATTTCTTCAAGAGAGCCCACAAATGTTGGAAGAAGAAGAAGATGAGGAACAAGAAGAAGAAGATCCTGAATATACATATGAGAAAGTTACTGAAACAGGATTGAATAGTGATGATGAGTATCTCGAAGAAGAATACGACAGTGAATTTGATGGGGAAGTAACAGAAAGAAGAACACGAAACCTGATACAAGTGAATCAAATAATATCTGAGATTGAGCATTGGACTGGAATTATAGTCAAATCAAAAATTTTGCAATGGTTAGTGGCATGTGTTGTATTTTTAGCATTGATTATCTTATTGGCAAGTGCTATAGTACACACAAATAATACAACAAGATTTCCTGATACAAGGACAAATCACTACACCCAATATATCCCCGTGGACTCTTTGACCGAAGTTAACTCAAAATTGAGAAGGTTCCAAAACCAGCTAGACGAATTGAATAGCAAACAGAATTCATTATTAGCTGGAAATGATAAATTATCCGATGATTTCCATAGAACACAACAAAATGTTAATAAAAACTGGGAACAATTGAACAGGAAATATGCAAATATACAAAGTTATGTCACTGAGCATCTTGTGGATAATGAGAGCTTAGCAAAAGAATTTAATGGGATCAATGGTAGATTGAGAAATTTTGAAGAACAATTAAAAAGGGGAAAAGAAATTGATATTGATCATGCAAAACACTTAAGTGATATTTTCCAACAAGTTTCGGTCTTTGAATCAAGCTTGGAGAATGCTAATAATAAGATTGAAGAATTGTTGTTGTTCAAAAATAGGATCAGTGAGGTATTTTCCACTTTGAAAGATGATGTGTTGCAATCATTGTTGGAAAAATTACCTTCAGTGGTACCAATAATAAGCAATACTGAGGGTCAAATACAAATGTTCCCAGAAGTGTACGATTACTTGTCTGAAGTTATAAGAAATACAGTGAAGATTCAAATGAATTCCATTGATTTGAAACATGTTAAGCTGGAGACAGATTTATCATGGGAAAATTTCTTAAAACAAAATGAGATTGAGTTCAATCAATATTTATCACAATTTGTCACTAATGAATTGAAATTCGTCAAGAGAGAAGACTTTGAAAACATCTTGGTGGAAAATTTTAAAGCAAATAGAGACAAATTGGACAGAGAGTTGTTGAAAATAAGAAAATTGATGGATCAAAGTGTGAACAATTTAGAGTCAAAGATTTCTAGAATGGTTCACACCTCTAATGACAATATGGATCACTCACTGTCAACATCTGAACTTTTAATTGAGCATTTGATAAATAAGAAAATGGATGAGAATATTTTGAAAGTTGAAGGAAGATCAAATTATGCAGATGCGGAACAAGGGCTGACAATTATCAAATCATTAACTTCGGATAATATCAAAACTCATTTGAGAAAGAGAAAGAGCATTGCAGAGAGAGCGTTATTTGGTTGGTATGATTTCTTGAGAAGAATAGCTGCTGGGTATCAAAATACATCTATACGAAAATCAATTGACAATCCTAAAAACGTGTTATTAGATAATAAGTCATATTGGGTTACACTCGCCAGTGATAGTCACTTGGGAATTCGATTGAATAAAGATATCTTGTTAACAGATATCTTGTTTAAACATCCGCGAAACGATAATCCATTAGTGTTAACATCTGCTCCAAGAAAAATATCGATATATGTGAAACCAGTATCAAGAAAGAAGCAGTCCTTCTTGAAGAAAAAATTCTCTTCAGTATATGATCAAGATTTCATACCTAGCTTATCTGCATTTACAAAGATCACAGAATTTGAATATGATATAAATAATTCTCATATCTTTCAATTTGTGCATTTGCCAAAAGAATATTTACTGCTTAATATGCAAGTGGATGAAATCTACATCGATATCGAGAGCAACTGGGGTCATGACCAAATAACCAGCTTGCACAATATCAAAGTCTTTGGCATCAATAATAACGACGTCAAGACTGCAAAGAAATTTTTAAAATTAGGTGATGATATTAGCACGGAAGAAGTCATTGAAGAAATAAGGGAGAGGTATGTTGATAAGGCAACGTACGCTGTAAATCATAATTTGGAGCAAGGCATCGACACTAAAGAAGAGTTGGGTCTTGAATTGTAATCATAGCTAGTTGTATATTTAATAAGTAATTAACTTTTTTTTTTTTGCGAAAACGTCATCTCCACTTTCCGGGCCGTTAAAAATCCTGAAAAATTTCCAAAACTGAAAAATTAAAAAGGAGAAAAAAAATTGGATCTCTTTCTATCTATGTATATACCTCGTTGAACCATGTCGAACCAAGACACTAAACAAGACAAAGCTCCTCCTCCGAGATATTTGGGATTCATAGCCGGTGTATTTTCCGGGGTTGCTAAAAATGCTGTAGGGCATCCATTTGATACTGTTAAAGTGAGATTACAAACATCTGAAGGACGATTCAAGGGCCCATTGGATTGTGTTATTGAAACTTTCAAGAAAGAAGGTCCGAGAGGATTCTATAAAGGTTTTACACCACCATTGTTTGGTTGGGTTGCCATGGACTCAGTTATGTTGGGTTCATTGACCATGTACAGAAGATTTTTAAATGAGAATGTGTATCATATGGGATTAGATAGGGAAACTGGACAACCAAAATTACCATTGGTGGGACACTGTCTTGCAGGTTTAGGTGCAGGATGGACTGTCAGTTTTGTAGCTGCACCGGTAGAGACAGTGAAGGCCAGATTGCAAATTCAATATGACGCAGGGACAAAATTGTTTAAAGGTCCAATAGATTGTGCTTGGAAATTATTCAAATATGACGGATTAATTTCGTTATACAAAGGTTTGATACCAACTATGATATTCAGGTCCAATTTCGTCTTTTGGTGGGGATCATACGAGATATTCACAAATTGGTTCAAGCTGAATACTAATTTGTCGAATCCATCGATTAATTTTTGGTCCGGTGGGTTAAGTGCAACTGTATTTTGGATTGTTGCATACCCCTCAGATGTTGTCAAACAAATTATTGTTACTGATGATGTCCAAAATCCAAAATTCAAGAAATACTCAGATGCAGTCAAGTTTGTATATAACAATAAAGGTGGATACAGAGGTTTTTTCAAAGGATTCGTGCCTTCAATTATGAGATCTTTCCCAGCTAATGCTAGTGCTTTAGCTGCTTTTGAATTCGTATTAAGGGTCTTACATTAGATAATTTTTTTTATTTTCAGTTCGTTCTACTTTCTCAATAGTATATAGACATATATATCATTATAATTACCCTTAATATTTCATACATTCAGCTCAGTAGCTGGCTCTTCTTTGAATCTTTCATCATCTAGTATACTTCCATTTTTTTCTTGTTGGTCCTTCTCCCAAGGTTTCTTTCTTTGCTGAAGTTGGTTTTCAGAAATTGGTTCTTCATTAATAACATTAGGAATTTCCTTAATACCTGGGACAGGTTTACCATGAATAATCAAGTCAACGATTCTTTCATAGTTAGATGAATATGGGGCATCAGTATTCTCTTCTTCTTCCTTAACTATCTCTTCCAACTTTTTACCATCTCTAGACTGTTCATATTTGTATTTCCACTCAAAATAGTCATCAAGACTAAGTATATGCTCGGTCTTCTCACAAAAGAAGTACACTTGTGCTTGTAAAATCAACTGCTGCTTTATTGACTTGTCAATTTGATTTATATCCGTGATCTCTGGTTCCCCAGGTTGCAAATTTTCATTATGTTGGAAAATAAAAGTCTCAAAAACTTGTTTCAAACCTTCCTGATACTCAGGGAAGTCTAAGAAATTATATTTGTAAAACTGCAAATATACCTGTTCCTGTGAGTCCATATTGTGGTCACTTATTGGTGGTCGGTCGATTGACTGAATTTTTTCTTTTTTAAATTTTTTTATTTTTATGCTTCCGAAAAAATTACCGCACTGGGAAGTCTGGTTCAAGGCTTAAAAAACAAAAAAAAAATACAAAATAAAAAGTACTATTTGGAAAAAGACACATTGCAGGCTGTGACATTAAGGAAGCAGATGAGTGACGGAATTAACAGACACAAATCAACAAGATGGGTTCAGACCCAAACAGCTTCATACGGAGACGAATGGGATGAAGAGAATGACTCTGAAGCTGAACTTTCTCAAGAAGAAGAAGAAGAAGAAGAAGAAGAAGAAACTGTTGAAGTAACCCATGACCATGATAAACAGAAAGAAACAATTCCACCTTTACCAATAATACCTGGTGTCAATGAAGTATCCAAGAAATTGGAGGAAACTTCGTTAATGGATGATGATATAACTAAACAGGAGCTCAATGAACAAAATTCACCAAACAAGAGAGCCAGTAGATTCTTTGTGACAAATCCTGATCCATCGGATTCTGAGAGTGAGATAGAACCTTCAACTCAATCAGAAGGTCGCTGGGAAGGATCTCCACTGCTGCAATCAGAAACAGAGACAGGAACGATTGTTTCAAAAGAAGATTCAGAGCAAGGCTCTCAAGAAGTTGAAGCAGCTGAGAAAGTAGTAGACCATTCTGAGGATGAAGAAACACAACATTCATATGAAGATATAGAACCAACAGCACCATTGAAAGTGCCATCGAGAGTATCTTCTAGGCATCCTTCGGTGAACTTGGATGAAAATAATAACGATAAATTGTCATCCGAAAAGAGGGAGAAGCTCAAGTCTAGAGATTATTCGAACATCGATCTAGTGATGGATGATTACTTATCGAAACGTGATTCCCAATTTTATGAAGAAGACACAGGATCGTCTCCAGAGAGAGTAAAGGAAATGGAAAAAGTACAAGAAGAGAGCGAAGGCGAAGAAGATATTTCCAACGATTTTAATGAAGAAAATGAAGAATACTATAGATATGAAGAAAATGCATCATCTAAGAGTGATGATTTATCAGAGACATTGGATCATGACCACACACTGGAATTAAGCAATAGATCACTGGAAACATCGCAAAATGGTTTATCAGTGACTCCAAATGATTATTCTCTTTCCAAGTCATTATCATCTGGTTCATTATCAACTGGAAGTTGGTCAGTGAGGAGCTCTGCTCAATTTATGAATGGTCCTTCTTCTGCTCGTGACTCTTTCATTGGGAAATTAAGAAATGATAGAAGACCAAGCATAGGTGCCGTAAGCTCAATAGATGTGCCTAAAGGTGTAGGCGAGGAAGATGAAGAAAATGATAGCTCAGAAGATAAAGACAACGATCTGTATATGGACTCTTCATCAGAAGAGGATGATGATTCAACCAAATTCAATCCTGGACAATCCATTAATTTTGGCCATTGGAGACCAAATACTTCTAACTTCCGTAATGCCTTCATCAAGGACACAAACTATGACGGTAATGAAAGTGTTCTGCCTTCAGTAAATGAAGAAGAAAGAGAATATGATGATTCATATTCAGCAATGACAGATCAATCAAGTTTGCGTTTTGGTGGAGAAGAGGGTCATTTTTTCACTAAACCCCTTGAACCAGTTTCCAGTAATGATGACTCTATTCTTGACAGAGAAGATTATGATAAGATGCAAGCAGCATCTTCTGATACTGTTAATACGGCCGATTTATCTGATGGTGTTCTCAATGATCAACAAAGATCTTCCTTGGATCCATTGAACGGGGGAAAACTTAAAGAAGTTGGTATGCAAGATGATGATGACAAAGATAGCAACGCTACAGAGACTGAACTAATTGATGATGAAGATGATGATGAAGGGACCGACATCGATGAGTCTTCTGGAGTTAATGATACATCCATGTCTACTAATGAAGAATTATCATCTTACAGGCCACAGGTGAAACAAAGATATTCGAGCTTATTGTCAGGCACTACTAATGATACTAGACAGACAAGTATGAGTTCGTCAATTGATCCACCAAGTAGGAAAGTCAGTGATTCAAAGGACATCAAGGAAACTAGAAATTCTAGCATGGCTTCTGGCACGTCATCACAACAAACAACACTCTATAAGAAGATTGCAACGACAAAGAACTTCGCACCTTATGATTTCAAGCAGATCCAGAAATTGACAAACCCTGAAAATCGAATCACTGAGCTACGTAAAATAAGGAAACAAGAAACAGAGGTAGATACTGGATTACAGGATTGGTTAACTACAGAGTTGACTAAAGTGTCATCTTCACAAGAAGGTTATGATGCATTGGGACCTATAGCATTAAATGCTTACAAACAACTGACTCCAACAACCCATTTACATAGTCATTCTGTTGCTGATATGATTTCAAGGAAGCACAGTATAAATTTTGGTGGTGTTGTTGGCCATGGTAGATTGAAATTGAAGAATAAAGTTGGAGATCATGGTGGAAATTTGGCAAAGGGAATTTTCAATAGAGGTAAAAAAATTATGAGAAACAATAGTAATGGTCATAATGCTTAAAACTTTTATATATATATAAACACTTAACTTATTTTCCTTCTAATTTTGATAATCTTTCATTTCCATGTCTTCTAACTTCTTCGTCCATAATGTCTCTTACTCTATGGCTTCCTGCAATGGCAATACTTAACACTTTTTCTAAATTATCTAAAGGCATTCTATTCTCTAATAACAACATCGATATTTTCTCTGTCTTACCAACAACTCCTATTGTTAAAAATGACAAATCGTTCTCTTCTAAAGTGTTTAAATCCAATAATGGTGTCACATCATAAAGACCAGCAGATATTGATGAAATGTAATCGTACATCGATATACCAGCATCTATTAAAGCCAAAGTTATAGCATTACAACAAGATGCAAGCAAACCACCATCTTGTGCTAAGACATTTACCGTTATATCTATCAATGTCCTTGGGTAATTTTTCATCATGATTGCCTGTTCAAAAGTTCTTTCTAATATCGTATTTAATTCATGTATTCTTCTATCACTTCTACTTCTCTTCTTACGCTCCACTGTACTGAAAGTTGCCACATTTATTGCTATGTTTAATACTGCCTTTGTAGTATTAAGCTGAGATCTATTCAAAGGCTCCATAGGTCCATTAATGGTGCATATCACTTTAGAATTACCCATTTCAACATATGATGATCCATCTGATGAAGAAGGATGTGTATTTATACTGCAATTAAAGTTACGTAATTCATTCCACCTTCTTCCATCAACTCTTAACCCTTCAGGAGAATATAATTCCATACGAGACATGATATATGTATGTCTACAATAAGTTCTCTTAACTAAACTATCTAAATTTTGTCTCTATTTAAATAAAATTTTTTTTTTATTTTTCACTTTTTCAAAAACTTAGTCAATTTTAACACGACTCTTTTTGACATCTTCACAGAACACTCCTATTGATACAACATTAATGACAAAGAAAAGGGAGCTACTAAAGAAAAGTCCGGGGAAAAAGGTTGCTTGTCCCAAGAATTCTAACCGATAAGCGAAAAAGAGCCATAGAGCTTGACCAATGACCCATGATGCAATACAAATTGATCCTTTCAATTTTTCAGTTTTCAATAATTTGGAATCTTTCAAATAAAAAGGTAAGAAACATAAGTACCAGATAAAATATTGGGATGTTATCACTTTGTTGAAGGTGACAAATGTAAACGTTTGTATGAAAAAAGTGGATATTAAATCAATTTTAGAAAATCGCAGTGGAATAATTAAACAACTGAACAATAATTGTGGTACGAATGCAATAGATTCAATTTTCAATCCTGACTCTAGTGATGCTGAGCTGAGATATAATGAGATATTATAAATGGAAAAATTATGTCTATGATCCACTCTGACTAAATGGTATAAATATGTCTGATACAAGAACTCGTATCCGAAAAAAAAATACATGATGACAGTCAAGAATGAAAATGATAATAATGAAGATATACCAAACTTCAAGCTTTTATAATTAACCAATGAAATAATGGAATCACCTTTAAGGTGGAATAATATACTTGGAATGTAAATAATTGGATATATTTTGAAATGAATTGCCAAACCTGCTAGTAATCCACTGATGAGCATCTTCTCTTTTAAAAATGCGTATAAGAATGCCATGATAATAACAATTAACAAGCTTTCAGCATTTCCTCTGGAACTTATAGTAATAACCATAGGATTTAATAACCATATAGCACTTAAATTTATGATCTTCTTATTGGAGATGTTGTTCAACTTCAATATCTTTATTATAAGTATCCCAGTGTACAAATCGGCAAGCATAAATAGCACTTTCCCAAAATTGAAAAAATAGTTATTTGGCATCAATAATAATGAAAGTAATGGAGTATACCTGTAAGTTTCTCTCAGGTATGGTGATTCACCATAATAAACAAATTTAGCTGCATCGGAGAAAACAAGATAGTCTATGTCGGTATATTTGACTTCCATATACAGATCTTGATAAAGACCGAAGAGAAAGAATCCAACTCTAAGAAGCAGAGATATTATGATCAATTGTCTAGTATTTTCTATGAATTTCATCTCTTGTACTTCTAATGTTTGTTTGTCATCATTGCACATCATCAAGTAGAAAAAAAAAAAAAAAATTGCAAATTTGAAAAATTTTAACAAAAAGTGAAGAAGAAGAAAAGGAAGTATTAAAGATGCCTTCACAATTAGAAGAAGTAAGTATTGAAGAGTGATTATTTATCTAATGAGTGACTACTAACCCTTTCGTTTTCAGCTTGTTTCACTTTTACACTCGCCTCAACCGGCAGTTAGACAAATTGCATTAGATAATTTAGTTGGATTTTCAGCAGCTGGTCCACAGCAAAAGATATTTGCCTATGACAACTACCATGCTATCAAAGATTTGAAAGAGCTTGCTCAAGGAAATAGTATCATTATGACCAAACAGGCAATCACTATTTTGGCGAACTTGTGTGATGATTTAGAGATGAGAAAATTGATTGTAGAAGATGATAGTTTTTTACAATATCTCATTGATAAGATTGTTAATTTAGACAATATTGATGCTGATTTGTTTTGTATCTTATTGACAAATATTGCGAAGAGTGATTATATTACCAAGATTTTTGAATTTGAGTTGACAAAGATAAATAAAGAATTTTTTAAGAGTACTAAAGCAATGGATTGTTTAATGGATTGTTTTGTTAAAGGTTCTGAAAGAACTTTAAACAAGCATGCAAATTTCGATTATTTATCATATTTCTTTGCTGATATTTCAAGATTCTTAAAAGGGCGTAATTATTTTGTCACTGAACAAAATTATGACGAAGTTGTACCAATTTCTAAATTATTAGTTTTCACAGAAAAATATGATTCCAAGATTAGAAGAGAAGGTGTTGCTTCAACTATAAAGAATTCATTATTTGATGCTGATAAGCACTATAAATTATTAACAGATGATAAGATCAATTTATTGCCATATTTGTTATTACCAATTGCAGGACCTGAAATTGATAATTTGGATGAGGAAGAAATGTTCAATTTACCAGATGAGTTACAATTATTACCACCTGATAAGCAAAGAGAACCTTTAACTGATATCTTGATAGTGCATTTGGAAAGCTTGTTGTTATTATGTACCTCTAGAGAATGTAGAGAATTCTTAAGAGAGAAATCTGTTTATCCAATTATCAGAGAATTGCATAAAGTATTACAAGAAGATTTGGTCGATGAGTTATGTAATAGATTGGTACAAATGTTGATGAGAGATGAAGGACCAACAAATCAAGAAATCGATCTGATTAACAGTGATGAAGAGAGTGATGATGATAAGATTGTAGAAGTGGCTTAAAAGATACATTATTTGTGATTATTGTATACATATATAAAGCAAAGAAAAAAAAAAAAAACACACACACACACACAATTAAAGTGATTCTTTCAAATATAACAATCCATTTTGTTGTTTTAAACATTTCTTGACCAACATCTTGACTCTATTTTTGTTTTCTGGATGCCTATGAATCTTCTTTCTTAATCCACTTAACAAATCAGTAATCTTAACAGGACCATTTTGAACAACTCTTCTAATATCTTCTTCAGTTAACAAATCATCTTCCAGTGGTGTATTTGACCTACTCAATGGAGAATCTGTGCTATTTTCCAGTTTGATATGAAGATTTTCAATCTTAAGTTTCTTAGAGGGAGTCTCTTGATCTTCGATTTCATTTTCATCAATGGTACGTTTCAAAATTTTAGGATTCCATTCACCTGGTGGGAATGATTCTAAAGTCTTTGAAGGTGCTTTAATCTTGACAAACAAATGCTTGATTGAAGTAACATAAATTTGTCTTGGTAATGAAGGCGATTGACTTCTCTTGGAAGAAGTTGCCTGTGGGATTTGCTGATCTTGCTGTTCTTGTTTAACTTTTAATTGGTCTTTCTCCTCTTGTTCTTTCTTGATCTTAGTTTCTTCATCATCTTCTTCATCACTACGTGAAAGATATGGATTTTCTTCGTCATCTGTATCATAGGCATCATTCATTTCCGATTTAACCAAAGTTTTTCTCAATTTCTTAATATCCTTATCTTCCAGTTTCTTGGAACCAAATAAATCAGCGAATTCTTCATCATCTTCTTCATCTTCATCGTCATATTGTCTTTCAATTCCTAAAGCATTTGCAGTCAACATTTCTCTCTTCATTCTTCTTTCACTATCTCTATTTTGTTCTTCATCTTCCATAATTGGTGCTTCCTCATCATCGGCAAATTCATCATCGAAATCGATATCTTCATTATCAGAACCTCTTCCAGTATCTGCTCCTGTCACGGTCTTAAATTTACCCTTATTGTTTTTCCTGAATCTTGGATCCAAGGAACCTGATTCCTTATTTTCATCGGCCATATGTTTCATCAACCATCTTGGAACTTGTGAATTTTTTTGCATCCTGGATTCAGCTTCTTCTAAAGTCAAAGTTGCATATTTATTTCTTGGTGTGAATTTATAAACTTTCTCCAATGGGATCATCTTAAAGCCATCTTTGTCAAATACGAAAACAACATATGAGTCTGAACTACCAGCTTCATAACTACCAACCCATGTATTCTTACCGTCATAATCTTCCATAACCCATGGGTAATATTCTTCATAACGTAATTTTCTCTTTGCCTCATCTACAACATTTACTTGTCTGGTTTTTTTCTTGAACAAATTTTTCTTTTGATTTCTTGCTCCTCCATCAGGTGCCACAATAGTCATATCGGTTGAAGGTTTGGCAAGTTTCTTCTTCTTACGTTCTTCTTCAGCTCTTACTTGTTTCAGAACCTCATCCAATTCACTGTCACCTTCTGCAATATCCTCATCTAAATCCATGGAGTCAAGACCATTAGCTTCATCTTCTTCTCTTTGCAATCTTCTTTGTAATTGCCTCTCTCTCAATTTATTTATTTTTTCTTCTCTTTCTTTCTTACGTTCTTCAATCTCTCTTCTTGTCAACTGAAATTGTAAGTTTCTTGGATCCTTTCTATGCAACCTCACAGGATGATCGAACTGGGTTACTGGATCTATCTTGTTTCTTGATTGAAACTTGAGCACATGATGCCTTATTCCTTCAATATCTTGTTTTGTACAGCTTCTTAACGAATATTCCGTATAACTGTCTGGAGACGCAGTTCTAGCAGAACCATTTGACGAATCAGCAGAAGGGGTCACAGATTTTGAAGGAAGACCAGACGACATAACGTTAGAGATATGTTGATTAAGCCAAATGAAAAATTGCTGCTTTGGTCTTGAGTTGATTTATTTTTATTTTTATTCCACTTTTTTTTTTTTTTTTTTTTTTTTTGTTAATTTTTTTTTTTTTTTCTTTGTCTGGCAACTTTTTTAATTCTACTTGATTAAATTATATATAAAGATTGGACTAATAATTACAAGGAGATTCAAGTATAGAGATATGTCAGGTATAGACAAAGAGACAAGAGTGACGTATGGCTTAAGTTTGAAGAACAATCAAACAGTATGTGGAGATAGCAGTTCATTTACAAGAAAAAAATATATACTAACAAAGTTCATAGACATTACAAAGAGTACATGATTTGACATCATTACTATTCGGGACAATTGCTGGGATAATACAATTGGAGTCGTTAAATGGATTTCTCTTTTATATAGTGGGATACTTATCGGTGAATTTTCTTGTTATTCAACTTGTTGGTGGTGTTGAGAATCTGAAACAGAAATATTACGGGAGTTTATGGAGTGATGTAATATTAGCAAATTTAGGTAGAAGTATGAGTAGTTACTTGATGATGTGGTGTTTAATCTATGCTTTGATAGATAGTTAAATAGTGTATTTCTTCCCACTAAATAAAATTTTAAGCAAAGAAAAAAAAAAAAATTTCATTGAAAGAAAAAAAAAAAGAAAACTTTACAACAAAGAAGAAGAAAGACAAGTAATAATAATGAGTGAAGTAGAAGTGTCTTTACCACCAAGGGAAGTGTTTTATTGTGGAGTATGCTCATTCCCACCGGAGTTTTGTGAATTTGGAGGAAGTTTCAAGAAATGTAAAGAATGGTTACAACTGAACAATAGTGAAATATTCGGTAAATTATATTCAGATGAAGCATTAGCCAATGCTACATCATCATTATCATTAGAGACTGAAGCTAAAATTTCCAAAGATTTACAAAAATTACAGAAAAAAGAAGAAGCTAAGCAAGAACGTGAATTGCAATTGAAATTATCATCAAAAGTGTTAATTAAGAGAATTGAAAGAACAAAGAGGAAACATATCATTTCAATAAGTGGATTAGAAGTATTTGGTATCGAATCCAAGAAATTGGCAAAGACATTTGCATCTAGATTTGCCACTGGTGCTAGTGTCACTAAGAATGCTGAAAAGAAAGATGAGATTATCATTCAAGGTGATGTTGGTGATGAGTGTGAAGAATATATCACTAAACTATTGGAAGAAAAAGGGTTGACCGATATCAAAGTTGAACAAGTTGCTGAGAAGAAAAAAAAGAAGAAAGATGTTCCATTACCTCCCAATTAGTTATTATGTTAATGAATTAATTAATTATTTGTACCACAGCCCTAGATTGCCTATTTCGGTCTACCATATTATCTCTGTCTCTTTGATCCAGTGGTCAAGCATCTATAATGCTATTGGATATATAGCTAATGCTCTTGTTTTCAATGAAATTACTACTTTGTTAAAACAACAAAGAGTGTAGTTATTGTCTATTATAGCCAGCCTTGCATTACATATTTAATTTTTCCTTTGTTCCTGCAAAATCACATATAACGGAAACAAATTGAAGTTGATTACATATTTTAATATACGTTTTTTTTTTTGGCTTTAATTTCTAGATAGTAGTACATATATACTAATACAAGCACCCGAATAAATCTTAATTAATCACTTCTATGACTTATCCCTTTGAATAAATCAATAAGCGAGTCGTGTATCGGGTACTCAAACCAAGTGGATCAAAGAAAATTTTCTGGGGAAAAACAGAAATTTTAAGTGGTGTTGTTTTTTTTTTTTTTTTTTTTTTGGGCTTCAATTTAAAATTAATAAAAAATGGAAAAATTAATTTATCCTGACCATATTGTATATGTATTATTAACATAGATTTTATACATTAATATATATATATATATATACCATGTACTTACCATCAAATATCAATACTGGTAGGAATACTAATGGTACTCCTCTTAAATATACAGTTAAGGCAAGGGATGCCATTCATCAAACTTTATTTAACCAAAATAATAATAATTCAGAATCTTCACAACAGGGTCAGCAACCACATATACTTAAATATGGATCATCACCTTTGCTGAACTCAATAAATGCTTCACAACTAACTATAAACGATGCTACTTCTATAAACAGTTCCCATTCTAATGAATATCAAGAAGAATTACAACCAAATAAGAAGAAGAAGAAATTATTCTCTTTCGGAAGTTTAATTCGGCAACAGCAACAACAACAACATAGATCTTCAAATGAATTGCATAGAACTAATACTGTGAATTCTTTTGACAGTGTTCCATCCGTATCATCAAGTGTTGTTACTTCAAACTCTGCACAACCTTCCATGCTGTCGACCCAAGTTTCAGATTCATTATTTTCAAGACAATTAACACATCAAACAACAAATTCCACTGTGATAACGGATCAACCCGTTTTCACGATAAACTTGGAAGACGCATTACCAACAAATTTTAAAGATATGTACAGTGCTGATACTTTAGTGGATACTTTACCAAATGGAAGGCCAAGATTTACACAAAGAGATATAATTGATTGGCAATTAAATGATATAAGATCATTATTAATAATGGATGGTTTGAAAAAAGAATGGATGAATCAAATTCCAAGAATTCAACCGATAAATAATTTTTTCTTCAAGATTCAATTGATCCCATTAAATGCCAGTGATGAAGAAATAATAAAGACCCTTGTTGATTCAGATATTTATAAAGAAACAAATTTCCATTTGAATTTCAAAATTAAGACCGCGACATTCATTGTTAATACGGTGAGACAAAAACATTTATCAATGTTGAAACAATATTATGATTTACAAAATGATTCAAGTCATGACCCACAATTATTGAATACGCCATTATTAAAATATGAATTAAGAAATGTTATTGAAAACTATTTACTTAATCTTGGAGTAGAAAGTCAATGTAGATCAAATTTCAAGAAAAATTGTTTAATTTTGAAAAAACAAAAATTACAATTATACAACTTGAATGAAGATTTTGATAAGAATAAAAATTTATTGAAAACGGCATTGATTAATAACTCAAATTTGTTTTTAAATTTACCAAGTATCGATAAGAATTCAATTAAATTATCAAGAGATGAAAAACTGAAAATTTGGAATCAAGTTCAAGTTGAAGTTTATCAGAAATTAAATCTCGATTGGCAGCCTGATAATATCGGTTAATAGACAGTTTTTTTTTTTTTTTTTTTTTTTTTGGGATGTCTTTCTTCTTTGATTTGTTTTTATTAGACTTTTTTTTCGATCTTTTCTTCAATCACGGTGTGTTTGTCTTTTTATGCATATGATCAGGCGTTATATATAATATTTATTTGAACTTTGTATTAACAACATGTTTGTTTTTCAATTTACATCTTGTAGTTTTGTAGTTATAAAAAATGATCTAGCAAAAAAAAAAAAAAGATGAAAACGAAAGAAGAATAATCATTCAAACAATATAAAAGGTAATGGATATAACACAGACCACGGTACATGAGTACCTTGAGAATTTACCTGAATCTATCCATAACAGATTATACCAGTCTTCTACCACATGTCTTGCCATTTTCAGATTGTTACCTGCATTGTCCAAATTTTATATAATATCATTAATTTTCCAAGAGAATTCCACTATAAGTTATCCAGAATTGAATAAATGGTTGAAGAATTCATCACAAGCTTCACTTTTGAAACTGTTACAAACAAATCATTTAAAGATATATCAGAATGAAAGTTTGAAAAAACTTCGATTGTTAAATTTGATAAAAGAATTTAAGAAACAAGTTAAAAATCCAAAGACTGGTAATTTAACAAATGTTACATTTTTCAGTTTAAATGATGTATTTAAACTGAATTTTAAGAGTTCTTTGATTGGGGGAGCTCCAAATGTTGATAAAGAGGTGTTACTGTCTGTGAATACCACTACAAATATCGAATTTCTTGATCGCTGGTCACTTGAAAAATGGGAAACAATTTTACATTTCATGGTGGGGACAGATTTGAAAACGTTACCAAGTGAAGGTGTATTATCTTTATTAAATCACTCAGGTTTGATGGAATTACCTGAAAATGCAGCTAAGAACAGTTCTTTAAAAAACTTGAAAATTACCAAAAATGGGTTCCAATTTTTATTACAAGAGATTAATTCACAAATTTGGATCTTGCTTTTACAATATTTGAAAATATCAGAACAATTGATGATGAACAGTGTTGATGTATTAAGTTTCATTTTTTTACTTGGGTCATTAGAATTAGGGAAAGGTTACTCAATAGACTCTCTTTCTTCAACACAAAAAATCATGTTAGAAGATTTAATCGATTATGGTTTAATTTATCAAGAACCAGAAGATAAATCAGTTTTCTATCCAACCAAGTTATCTACAAATTTAACATCGGATCCAGCAAGTTTTAAGACTGCTTCAACACTGATCAATAGTTCATTAAGTGATGATTCTCAAAACGGATCAATCATTGTGGAAACTAATTTCAAGATTTACTGTTACACTGATTCACCTTTACAAATTGCAATCTTAAACTTGTTTGTCCATTTAAGAACACGGTTTAATAACATGGTTTGTGGTAGTATTACAAGAGAAAGTATAAGAAATGCCTTAAATAGTGGCATCACTTCGGATCAGATTATTAAATACCTTGAAACTCATTGTCATTCACAAATGAAAAAACTTGCTGAGGAGAAATTGATGAAAAAAATAGAATTGGATCACCAACAACAAGACGCCACGTTAGAATTGATCCCACCAACGGTGGTGGATCAAATCAAATTATGGCAATTGGAATTAGAAAGAATTCAAACTTTTAGTGGATTCCTTTTCAAAGATTTCAATTCTGATTTAGAATTTGAGAAATTATGGAAATACCTGAGTGAAATTGGGGTCTTAATTTGGAAAAATTTGAATAAGAAGAAATTTTTTGTAACACAACTGGGGAATAAACAAATTGTAGAATTTGCCAATAGAAACATGAGAAGGAGTAACAATAATGGTACCCCGGGTCCATCATCATCATAAATAGATAGTATATATGAGAAACTTCAGTAAATGCCCAACGACCAAAAAAAAAAAAAATTATATATATAAAAAAAATTATCGAGAAAAAAAAAACAAAAAACTTTAAATCAGTCATATCAAAGACATATCAAAAAAAAAAAATGGTTGCTAGTATTATTGACGGTAAAGTCCACAGTGCCAATTTGCGTCTGCAAATAGCCAGTGAGATCAGTGATTTGAAAACCAAGCATCCAGAGTTCCAACCAAAATTGGTTATCGTCCAAGTTGGTGCAAGAAAAGATTCATCGACATATGTTCGTATGAAATTGAAAGCATGTGAAGAAGTTGGTGTGTTGTGTGATTTACAAAAATATGACGAGGATATTACTCAAGACGAGTTATTGAAGATCATTGATGGTATTAATAAGGATCCAAAAGTTCATGGTTTATTAGTGCAATTACCATTACCTGCTCATTTGGACGACACGTTACTTACAAATAGTGTTGCCCTTGAAAAAGATATCGATGGATTCAGTGAATTGAATATTTGTGGCGTTTTCAAGAAAAATGGTACTCCTGCTTTCTTACCATGTACTCCAAAGGGTATCTTACATTTGATCTCTGTTGAGAATATTCAAATCTCTGGTAAGAATATTGTTGTCTGTGGTAGATCTGATATTGTTGGTTCACCATTGTCAAAATTATTGGAAAAACAAGGTGGTACCGTCACTGTTATACATTCAAAGACCACACCAGAACAGAAGAAATTTTTCTGTTCAAATGCTGATGTTATCGTTAGTGCTGTTGGTATTCCAAATTTCATCACAGCAGATATTGTGAAACCTGGAGCTGCCATTATCGATGTTGGTACAAATTTTGTTCCAGACCTGACAAAGAAATCGGGTCAAAGAATGTGTGGGGATGTTGATTTTAATGCGTGCAAGGAAATTGCCAGTAAGATCACGCCGGTCCCTGGTGGAGTTGGTCCAATGACAGTGGTTATGATCATGGTCAATATCTTGACAAGTGCTAAGAAAAGTGCTGGTTTATCATGAGTCTCACCAATTTAATGATTATAATGTTTTCAACAAAACGTTTTTCTGATTTTTAATATTACAATTCTACATACTAGAGAGTTTTATCATTTTGAATTTCCTTCTTGTTCTTTTTTTTTTTTTCTCCTCATATTGCATTATTTTGACTTTTGTTACAGGGTGATATGGTTTAACGTTTCAACACATGATTTTAGTTTAGTTATAAAAAATAAAAACTGTAGATCAAGCCTTATCAAAGAAATTCCTGACCGGGCACCAAAAATTTTTTTTTTTTTTTTCGACAAGAGTCAATTCTTTGCAGTGACTCGATCCCAATTATTTTTCAAAGAGGAAAAAAATTTTCCAATCTTTAAGGAGGTATTTATATACTAGAGTTTATCGTATATCTTCTTTTGTGAAATAGTTATAATAACATTGCAACCATGCCTCAAGAATTCAAGAAATTGAAGTTAAATTTAGTTAAACCAGTTCCAAGTGATTTCGAAATTTCAAGAAATCAAGTTCCAAAACACATCACTGATGTTGCAAAGGAAAGTGGTATCTTGGATGAAGAAATCGAGCCTTTTGGTTCATACAAGGCCAAGGTTAAATTGAACTTGTTAGACAGATTGAAAGATAGAAAAGATGGTAAATATATCTTGGTTACAGGTATCACTCCAACTCCATTGGGTGAAGGTAAATCAACTACCACCGTGGGTTTAGCTCAAGCTTTAGGTGCCTCATTGAACAAAACCACTTTTGCCAATGTTAGACAACCTTCAATGGGTCCAACTTTTGGTATTAAAGGTGGTGCCGCTGGTGGTGGGTTCTCACAAGTTATTCCTATGGATGAATTCAACATGCACTTGACCGGTGATATTCATGCCATCGGTGCTGCTAACAACTTGTTAGCTGCTGCCATCGATACAAGAATCTTCCATGAAAAGACACAAGGTGACAAGGCTTTATTTAGAAGATTATGTCCTGTCAACAAAAGTGGAGAAAGAGAAGTTCCAAAAGGTTTGATTCCAAGAATTGCCAAATTGGGCTTGCAAGATAAGCCAATGGATCAATGGACCGATGAAGAAATTGGAAAATATGTTAGATTAGATATCGATGAAGAAACCATTACATGGAAAAGAGTTGTCGATTGTAACGATAGATATGTCAGAGGTATAACCATTGGCCAAGCTCCAACTGAAAAAGGTTTCACCAGAGAAACCGGTTTTGATATCACTGTTGCTTCAGAATGTATGGCTATCTTGGCTTTATCAAACTCTTTGGCCGATATGAGAGATAGATTAGGTAAAATGGTTGTTGCCTCATCAAAATCTGGTGAACCTGTCACATGTGAAGATTTAGGTTGTGCTGGTGCCTTGACCGCTTTATTAAAAGATGCCATCAAGCCAAACATCATGCAAACTTTGGAAGGTACTCCAGTCTTTGTTCACGCCGGACCATTTGCAAACATCTCCATTGGTGCCTCATCTGTATTAGCCGATAAGATGGCTTTGAAATTAGCTGGTGTCCCAGAAGGTCTCTCACAAGAAGAAGAAAAAGAACAAGTTGGTTACGTTGTTACCGAAGCCGGTTTCGATTTCACCATGGGTGGTGAAAGATTCTTAAACATCAAATGTAGATCATCAGGTTTAAAACCAGATGTTGTTATCATTGTTGCCACTGTTAGAGCTTTGAAAGTTCACGGTGGTGGATCAGAAGTTAAAGCAGGTGCTCCATTACCATTAGAATACACAACTGAAAACGTAGAAATGTTAGAGAAGGGTTGTTCTAACTTGGCTAAACATATTGCTAATGCCAAACAATACGGTGTTGATGTTATTGTTGCCATTAACAAGATGTCTTCTGATTCAAATGCTGAACATGAAGTTATCAAGAAGGCTTCTATTGAAGCTGGTGCTGTCGATGCCATTGTCTCTAACCATTGGGAAGAAGGTGGTCTCGGTGCCATTGACTTGGCTAAAGGTGTTATCGCTTGTGCCAATGGTGAATACCCAGCTCAAAGTGAAATGAAAGATCAATTCCAATTCTTGTATGAATTAGAAGGTTCTACAATTGAACAAAAAATTTCAGCCATTGCTGAAGAAATGTACGGTGCTGGTGAAGTTGAATTCTTACCAAAAGCTCAAGAAAAGATCAAAGAATACACAGCTCAAGGCTTTGACAAATTACCAATTTGTATTGCCAAGACCCAATACTCCTTATCTCATGATGCCAAATTGAAAGGTGTTCCAACTGGTTTCAAATTCCCAATTAGGGACATCAAGGCTTCAATTGGTGCTGGATATTTATATGCTTTAGCTGCTGAAATCCAAACTATTCCAGGTTTACCAACCAAATGTGGTTTCATGAACGTTGAAGTCAACGAAGATGGTGAAATTGATGGTTTATTTTAAGAGAAAGAGAGCAGAGATTTGAGGAAGGTTTCAACAACGTCTACAAGAATCACACTGAGTGTGATCTTTTATTCAGGGATATATATTTGAGTTTATTTAGTTTTTATGTATAATGATAGTTTTTCAACCAACTAAGTATTAAAAAAGTTTGTTTATTAAAGTTGTAAAAAAAAAAAAAAAACACAAGAAAAAAAAAACGCGTGCAACTAAAAGAACAAGTAATTAAATAATAATACTTTCTTCAATCAATCATATATGCAATGAATAGTGACGAGGAGAATATAAACTGTGGACCACCTTCTCCAGTGAAGAAGGAGCAACAGACACCGGCACATACTCATAGGACAGACAACGTTGCTTCTATCACCCCTTTCAAATCTCCAAATCATCATGTTCTTTCTCCTTTACCCAAAGGTTCTACTATAATGCCGAAGAGGAGGAAGCTAAGTAATGATAAATTAGCCACTCCAGAGAGGCCCCTTAACACATTTACTCCATTAATACCACAAAAATCCAGAAGTTTTTCTACTCCTGCTCCGAAAAGGATACCATCAATAACAGCAACACCAATACCTGATTTAACACCACCAACTTCGAGCAACGTAGACAAATCTTTCAATTCAAGTATCGAAAGCCCGTCTTCACCAAGTACAATTCTGTCATCTCCATTGAAGCGTCTGCCCATTTTGGGGGATTTATCTGGAAATCAGTTATCAAAAGAAGAATATTCACTTGATCAAGAGACACGCAATTTGAATAAGCAGATTGAGAAATTGAAACAATATTTATCTATAAGAGATCAAAAGAAATCAGAGGAAGTTGATAGTTTAATCATTAAATGGAGAGATGCTTCTCAAAGATCATCACAATATCTTTATAATGAGTTTAAGATCAAGATTGGTAAAATTGGGGGATGGAAAGAATTTAAAAGACAACAGAGAGAGCAACAGCAGAGTACATTTATAGATGACGAGTTATTAGATCAACTATATGAGTTCAAAGAATCTGAGCAATACGAGGAATTGGATCAATATGAAAGAGATGAAATTGATTCCAAGATTGAAATTGAAGAACTGAAAGTTAATGCTCTGAGTAATATTGATGATATTAGTGATGTAGAATTTAATGACATGCATGATGAATTGAAAGAAGTGTTGAAAAATTTTGGTGTTGATGAAGAGAAATTCAAATTGATTTACGGGGATTAATTGTATAGTGTTAAAGATATATATATTTATAATCTTGGGACCCTTTTGGCTAAAGTGAAATGTGTTTTCCAAATAACTTTGATCTTGGTATTCTTATCCCATCCTAATTGTTCGTTGAATTCTTCGTACCATAATTCCACAATATCTTTACCTTCTTGATGAATCTTTCTCCAACTGTGTACGGCACTCCAAGTATCTAAGTACTTCATATAATCACCAATGGTCAATTCCTTACCGATATATAAGTCAGTTTGTTTCGTATCAAATGTTGGGTCAAAAGATTTAGTTTCGATTTTATGGAAGTCTTTGTTTTTAGATAAGAAATAATCAACTCCAACCATACCAACTCTCAAATGTTCCTTACCCGGCTGCTGCCATAATGGTCCACAATATCTTTCATCGAGGTAGGTGAAATTTTGGTTAATTTCCTCTGCAATTGGATCATCCATTATAACAGCATCAACATAACTCCAATATACCAATGTACCATTATCCTTTAAGACCCTTGACATCTCTCTTATCCATGGCACATGGTTGAACCAATGAGAACACTCAGCTGCACTGACTATATCAACTGAGGCATCTTCAATTCCTATCTTCGATAAGTCTTCACCGGAAGCTACTTTGAATTCAACTTTACCAGCATTGGAATTCAAGTTCTTTGCAGCATCAACCATAACTTGAGACATATCAGTTCCAAGAATTTTATGAATTTGAGGGTACTTGGTAAATGGGAAAGTTGCCTCTCCCGGTCCACAACCTAAATCTACTAATAACTCAATGTCCTGATCACCATGATAAGAAATTACTTTATCAAAAATGGATTGTGGGTAAGTTGGTCTGAATTTATTATATTCTGTAACTTTGAAATTCTTGTCTGAGTATACTGACATTATTAATATATCTTGTCTTTGTCCTTCCAGCAAGAAATTCGTTCAATTGCCTGTTATTTATAAAGATTTTCTAGTTCCCCGTAATTGAAATGATAAGGTTTTCTCCCGTTTCCGGTCCTTCAAAGGCTTTTTTACAATCTATCAAAAAAAATAAAAAAAGAGCGAAATATTTTAAATAGCTATATATCATCTATATCATGGTGGTGGTAAATGTCAAAGATTATAACACATCATTAGAATACAGTTGTACACTCTTATAAAAGTGCCATAAATGCAGCAATTAATCCACTACCCAAGACACCACTTGAAATAACATTAGCAGCAGCAGCTCCAGAGGCAGATGATGAAGAGGTGGTTGAAGATTCAGCTGAAGTTGATGAAGAAGCCTTAGTTGATGAAGGTTTGTCAGAAGTTGATGACTTCTTTGAACTAGATGATGGTTTCTCAGAGGTGGTTGATGGCTCCTCTGAAGTGGTTGAAGATTCAGTGGTTGGTGCTTGAGTTGAAGATGATGAGATAGTAGTCTCACTTGGAGTTGATAAAGCCTGAGTTGCAGCTGATGTAGTAGCTGCAGCACTTCTTTGACGTTGGCTGTGACTGTGATTGTGATCGTGATCGCGGTCATCATCGTCGTCATCAGTATCAGTATCATCGTCACTGTCATTATCGTGATTGTGATTGTTATTATTATTGTTGTTGTTGTTGTTGTTATTATTTGCTGTTTGAGTTGGTGAAGCATTGTTGGAACTTGAAACTGCAGAGGTATCAATTTTGTAAATGCTTATTTGCTGACAGTCCTCATAGTTGTTTTCCTTAAGGACAACTTGGTAACGACCTTTTGACAAGTTGTATGGATCACCAGTGTTTTTACAAGCATAGAAACTGTCAACGGTACCATTGATAACCATCTTGTTTGAAGAATCAAAAGTGACAGGACCATTGCTTCCTGGGAACATACCAAGGTGACCTCTGTAATCAGCAATAACTTGTACTTTTGAGAAATCGCCTTCGTTCAATGGAATGTAAATTTTGTTGTCATCAGTGTCCATATAAAAATTTTGACCATAATTCTTATTAGATAAAGTGAAATAGTTCATTCCAGCACCTTCGTGTGGAGCTGCTAAATAGAAACCATCTGTATTTGACGAATCTGATCTTGTAACTAATTGAACATAAGTTGTGTCAGCTTGAGCAAACCCTGCTGAGATACCAATTGGGATTAAAGTTTTCTTGGAGAAATGCATTTTGTTTCTATAAACGTTAGCTTATTTTGATGTATCTTAGGGATGTTAAACATGAGATTTTATATGTGTATTTATATTATTCGCTAGTCACAAGATCCTTGAATTATGAATCCGTGTGGCCTTAAACCATTACTCTTTTTGCTAGTGAAGTCTTGCTCCATCAGGCTGAAGTTGCGAAGACATTATGTTTACAAGAGGCTCATCATCCCTTGGAGAAAAAAAAAATTAAAAAATAAAATGTATAGAATCCCTGTAAAATAATCAAAAGGCATCAATTTAAACAGAAAGTGTTAACAGACGTCATTTTAGTTGGCTGGTATAGAACAGAACATGCTTTCCATCTTATGGGTAAAGTTGAGTTCTCTCTTGTTCCAGAAAAAAAGGCGAATGGAAGTTTCTTGCAAGTGAAAGAGGTAGTAAGAAGTTTAATTCTCCAGTTTATTCATTTTCAAGGTGCTTAGAGATCATTCTCTCGGCTTTGCTCCACGCCAAGATCTTTCGAAAGGCTTGGATCATCATCGGACTAATCCGTGAATAAGTCAAAGTATGCTATATTTAGGTCATTTCGTATATTGTTACAGTAGACGCTCTTCTTGTTAGTTAACAAATACGGATAAAAAATAGTTAAATTAAATGCATTCAAATTATTTAGACTTTTCTGGAAGGTGAATTAATTCTCTGCTTGGATTGAGCGGAAACCGTAGAGATAATCCCCACTAAAGTTCTCATTAGATATTTATAACTTATATATATTAGATTTTCTGTATTTTAAGAAAAATTTTCACTGCATTCAAATGGAAAATAACCCATACAAATGACAGACTGAATCCTAGCCCTCAGTTCACAAGACCGAAGATTAATAACCGTGTAATCTTTGAGCGTTGAAGTCCTTTCCCATACAAATAAGGGGTGTTAGCTCAAGAAAGAAATAAGTCCATTCGATCTATTTAGGCTTTACATTGTTTTTTTTTTTCTCTGTTGAAATTTCCTAATCATAACACCGGTTTTCCAGTGTGTAGAGTGAATCAAGCCAGACAAGATCGGTTCATAACCGGCACAAAGTGTCTCTGGCATGATGCACTAGACTGGTAGTGTATTCTAATCAAAGGAAGTTATTAACTGAAAAGATTACTAATGATCGAATCTGATGGTCATCGGTGAAATGTACAAATTAGTTAGTGTTTTTCGGTGAATTTTAAGCCGATCCGAAAAAGAAAGAAAAAGAAAAAAATTGAGACATTTCCTGCTCATGTCAAATGACTTTAGTAGAAGACGGAAAAAGAAACACATAACGGTTTCGGCAATCGCTACTAGGGGGAAAAGGGTGTCTTCTTTTACACCAAGGATTGCTTATCTATATGAGAGCAGTGCTGATTAATATCATTGGAGCTTTGACTTTAACACGCGATTTTGTGAATATGATCAACTTATTATTTTCAAACGGGAAAAGAAAAAAAAAATTTTCAAATGGCATTTTAACATGGTCTTTATTGGGTATGTGCAAAAGAAAAAAAAAATATTAGTAATATGGCGATGATGCATATAAATGTAAAAGATTCCTGATTGTTTTTTGATTCTTGGAAATAGTAACCAATAAACTAACAACTATGTCCGCAACTACTCAATTTGAATTAGGTACAACTAAGTTATTTGAACCGATCAAGATTGGTAAACACACTTTAAAAGAGAGAATCTTCTATCCACCAACAACTCGTATGAGATGTACTATTGATGGTGTTCCAACCGATGTTATGTACGAATACTATGATCGTCGTACTAAAAACTTTGGAGGTTTAATCATTGTGGAAGGTACTTTTGTCTCAGAAAGTGCATCTGGTATGCCTTGTGCGCCAGGTATTTACTCAGAGGCTCAAGTTAAAGGTTGGAGAAAAATTGTTGATCAAATGCATGCCAATGGTGCTACAACTTCACTTCAATTATTCAACTTGGGAAGAACTGCTTACCCATCTGAATTGAAAAGATTGAACAAGCCTTTAGTTGCTCCATCTCTGATCTATTTTGATGAAGATTCAAAGAAAGCAGCTTTAGAAGCTGATCTTCCATTAAGAGCTTTAACTTTAGAAGAAATTGAAGAATTCAAACAAATCTATGTTAAAGCTGCCGATAATGCCATTAATGGTGCCGGTTTTGATTTCATCGAATTGCACAATGCCCATGGTTATTTCCTTGATCAATTCTTACACCCATCAAGTAATCAAAGAACTGATAAATATGGTGGTTCCATTGAAAACAGAGCTAGATTAGTCTTGGAAATTATTGACTTATTGATTGAAACAATTGGTGCTGACAAGATCGGTATTAGAGTATCTCCTTGGGCTACATTCCAAGGTATGAAAGCTGAAAATGAAGAAGTTCACCCTATTTCCACAATCGGATACTTATTGTCAGAATTGGAAAAGAGAAAGATCGCTTATGTTTCATGTGTTGAACCAAGAGTTAGTGGTATTGTTGATGTTGAAAAAGCAGACTGGGGTGTCAAATCCAATGATTTTATCTATCAAATTTTCAAATCAGGTGTTATTCTGAGAGCAGGTAACTATCTTGGTGATAAAGCAGAGAATTTCCCATTACTTCGAAAAGATTTACAGAAAGATAACAGAACAATCTTTGGTTTCTCTAGATATTATACATCAAACCCAGATTTATCTCATAGATTGAGAAATGGTTTAGAATTAACCCCATATGACAGAGCACATTTCTATTCAAAGGGAAATTACAATTATGACACTTTCAGAAATTACAAAGAAAATGTCATTGTTGAAGATGATGAACAATCAAAGAGAGTTTCTGTTGCCTTGGCTTAGACATATTTGTATATTAATTGAATAGAAAAAAAATTAATCATATTAAAGTTATTGTAGTTTTCAGAAAAATAATTCAGCAGCAATCAGTAATCCAATTAACCCCAATATCATTCTACCTTTATTAGTTAAAACAAGGTACAACGATCCAAAAATGGTGAAATCGGCTATAACTGTTAGAGAGCTTAATAGCTTGCTTGAAAGTGATGGTTTCATATATATACTTGTGTCATCGAGCAAATATCCCTGTGAGTCTATCAATTTTATCTTTGGTGGATCTAATGGAACTTGGATATCAAGAAACACTGGATGATGGTCTGAAGTCAAAACGTTTGGAACAATATTGTAATTATTTAGATTAATCTTGTTTTTCTTATAATCAAGAAACAATATTCTATCACACCATGATGGCAATCTCTTAGGGTTGTATTCTGTAGTATTATTATAAAATTTGTATGAAGGATTGAAAGTGATTGGCAGTTCTTTGAAACCCCAAAATGCAGAACTTCTCTTTATAGATGTTTGTAATTCATCTTTATCCGTATCGTATTCAGTTAGAAGCAATTCATTGCTCTCAGATCTTTCAATTGAATTATTCTTTATCAACCTGTAATTTAAGTCACCCATGAAAAAAATGTGATTATCAGGTTTAATTACACCGTACCCATCTCCGAAATCAATACTGGACAATAATCTTTGAGCATCTTTATCCCTTCTATCCCAATTATTTGAACCTTCTCCAGCATTCAAATGAGCAGCAACGATTGTGAATTCTTGATTCTCATATGTGAACCTTATTCCACAACCTCCTTTCAAAGATGTAAACGTGATCCCACAACTATACTTCCCGGTCTTAATTTTCTTTATCTTACTACGGAATGGAGTGATAAGAATTAATCCAATGGCACCAACATGATGGATAGCCACATTCTTAAATTCTACGTCGTAGTGCTCTTTCAATGATGATAATATTAAATCATTGATTGCTATCAAATACTTGTTCACAACATCTGCATTAGTACTATCCTGAATAGAGCAAACTTCTTCCAATGCAAACAGTAAACAACTCGGAATCTCTTTGGGGAAAGTATGTGACATTTGTTGGACAAATCCATTGTCCAAGATCTTGTTACAGTTATAAGTTAGCAAGTACAATTGAGTTAATTTAGACATCTCTGTTATAATAAGAATTTCATTTCATTTCTAATTTTTTTTTCTTTCTCTTTCTTATTTATTACAATTTTGTACCTTTACATTATCTATCTACACGAGCATAAATAGTAAAGAATCTAAATAGCTTCTATAATATCTCGCCATCTGAGCTGTGTGAAGAAGCTGACATGACTAAAGAGAAAGAGAGAAAGAAAACTGCCCCATTTGGAAGTCAAAAATCAATACAGTATTGATAAAAGAGATCCAAAAAGTTGCTATTATAAGAACGAGCTTACACTTCTATTGAAGACCTCCAAATGCATTCAGAGTTGACTGTTTAGTTCATTCTCTTCTTAGATACTTAATCTATAATGCCCTCATCTCTTCTCTTAATAAAAAACAGAACAAAAAAAAAAAAAATTTTTTTATCAAAAAAAAAAAAAAAAAAATTATAAAAAATTTTTCAAACAGTTCTCTTTACAATAACCTCATCGAACAACGAGCAATTACAATGGGTAAAGTTTCCAAGTCGACCAAGAAGTTTCAGTCAAAGCATCTTAAGCACACTCTTGACCACCGTAGAGAGGTTCAAAAGCACAACAAGTTGAAGGGGAAGAAGAAATCTTCAGACTCAAAACCTGCAGAACCTGCAAAGAATCAGAAAGGTGAACTTTTCGATGATATGACTGTTGAAGACTTCTTTGCCGGTGGTATTGAAGTACCAAAGGGCAAGAAGGGTAAGAAAGTTGAAGAAGCACCAAAAGATGACGAAGATGATGAGTCTTCTTCAGAAGAAGAATTCGAACAAGATTTAGATCAATTACAAGAACAAGATCCAGAATTCTACAAATATTTACAAAAAAATGACAAGGACTTGTTGGATTTCAAACCTGAAAATCCATTGGATGCCATGAGTGACTCTGATTCAGAAGATGAAGCAGAAGTCAAGGCCAAAGTTGATGAAGAGTACGAAGAAGAACCAGCTTTTGTGAAAACTGAAGTCACATTACAGTTGGTCAAGACTTGGGAGAAAAGTTTGTCGTCAACAAAACCGGATTTGAAAGTTTTGAAAAACGTTGTTATGGCTTTTAAAGCTGCTGTCAATATTGACCAAGACTCCGATGAATACAAATATTCCGTTACCAATGAAAGAGCTTTCAACGAATTAATGATTGTAGCTTTGAAAAAATTACCAAAAGCTGTTCAAACTTTAATGCCATATTCAAAAAATAAAAATGGAGTTAGAAGTTTACCTTCATCAAAGCAAAATGCAAAGAGGCTTGGTGCTATTAGTACAATTTTGAAAAGTCATGCTGGTTCTTTAATCACCTTATTGAACGATATAACGAACACTGAGACCGCTGCTTTAGTTTTAACTTCGATCCAAGAAATCTTACCATATTACTTGTCACAAAGAAAGTTAATCAAGAAAATTATTACCAAGATTGTCACAGTTTGGTCTACAACAAAAGAAGTTGACACTCAAGTTGCTACATTTGCCTTCTTGAATAATGCTGCAAGAGAATTTCCAAAATCTATCTTGGAAACTGTCTTGAAATTATCTTATTCAACTTTTGTGAAAAATTCACGTGCTACTAATGTTCATACCGATGATAACATCAATTTCCAAAAAAATTCAGCAACCGAATTATTTGGAATCGATGAGAATTTATCATATCAGACAGGTTTTGAATTCATTAGACAGTTAGCTATTCATTTAAGAAATTCAACAAATAACCCAACTAAGGATAGTTACAAAATCATATATAACTGGCAATTCTGTCACTCATTGGATTTCTGGTCAAGAGTCTTGTCCAAATTTTGTAATGTTTCAAATTTGAAAGGTAAAAAAGAATCACCATTGAAAGAATTAATTTATCCTTTAGTTCAAGTAACAATTGGTACCATCAGATTATTACCATCAGCACAATTCTATCCATTAAGATTTTACTTGATTAGATCTTTGATAAGATTATCTCAAAACACTGATGTTTTCATCCCAATTTTCCCATTGTTATCAGAAATATTATCTTCAACTGCATTCACTAAACATCCAAAACCAGCTAACAAATCAACACAACCTTTACAAGCCGTTGATTTTGAACATAACATTAAAGTTAATGCTGCTTACTTGAACACGAAAGTTTATCAAGATGGTTTATGTGAACAATTTGTCGAGTTAGTTGGTGAATTTTTCGGTTTATACCCTAAGAGCATTTCTTTCCCTGAATTAGCTACTCCACCTGTTATCTTGTTAAGACGTTATATGAAAAAATCAAAGAATGCCAAGTTCAATAAACAATTATCCAACTTGATTGAAAAATTGAATCTTAATTCTAAATTTGTCTTAGACAAGAGAAACACAGTCGAATTTGGTCCAAATAACAGAACCGAAGTCAACAGATTCTTAAACGACTTTGAATGGAAAAACACCCCATTAGGTAAATACCTTTCAATTCAAAGAGAAGTTCAAGCCGAGAAGACCAGACTATTAAGGGAATCATTACTCGAAGATGAAGAAGACAGGAAAAACCAAAAAGCTGAAAAAAATAGAGACGGCAGTGACTTGGAAGTTTCTGAGTCAGAAGAAGAAAGTGAAGATGAGGAAATGAGCGAAGAAGAAGAAGATTAGATGATTTGTATAATTTTAAAAGTAAGTATGTGATAATATATATATATATCTATATTCTTCCAAGAGTATTATAACCTCCTCCGATGAGCTTTGATGCAAATTTTATCTAAGAAAAAAAAAAATTATTAAAAGGAAAAATATTTCAGTTTTAAACATACAAAATCTCATCAAATGATACAATCAAGAGTGATACGAAGAGGGCTCTTTAAAGCTGGGCCTGGTTTTTTATTCAGTACTAGGTTACTTGCTAACACACAAAAGAATTTCCAGCGTTACAAAGTTACAAATTCTGAGAGAAAAATCAAAGTTCATCCAAAGAGTTTTGTAGATCTTTCGGAGAGCTCAACTAGTTCCAAAATAAACTTGATTCCCCAGCTTAACTGTGACTCATGTGGTATTGAATTACAGAACGACGATGAGGCTAAACCAGGTTTTTATAAAAAACCACAAGGTAATAAAGAAAAAGCACCAATAAAAGAGCTTGATAAGAAATATGTATCAATGTTAGACAAATTGTCACCAGAAGAGAGATTATTACTTATCAATGACACAGATTTTTCTGAACCAAAGCTGTTCATTCCATATTCACGTCAAATGGGTCATGAGGCTAAACCAAGAGTTTTCAAGTCAGTGATAGAAGAGACTGAAATAAATAAGAGATTGAACTGTTTAAGATGCCACAACTTGTTACACTTCAATGAATACAAAGAAGAAGAACATACTGTTGTTTCACCAGATAATTTATTAGAGGGTATCCCACAGAATTCCAATATCATTTATGTACTAAGTGCAAGAGATTTTCCCTTAGGTTTAGACAAAAAAGTGTTGAGTCATTTTAAACTGAGGAAGATTCATTTTGTTGTTAACAAGATTGATCATTTTTATAATGATATGAAACAACCATTTAAAACAGGGCCAAACTATTTCAGAAAAACCCTTTCCAAGATTGCTAATGCTGATCCTGATAAAGTTTATCTCACATCAGCAAAATTATTTTGGGGAGTAAGAAAGTTGTTTGAAGATTTACCAAAAGGTGATATTTATTTTATGGGTCAAGTGAACTCTGGGAAAAGTAGTTTGATAAAAGCTTTGCTTTATCATGATAACCCAAAATTGTCTAAGCGTGGTAACTATGGACCTGGGATAAGCTCTATTCCTTCATTTACAAGGGACAACATGACGTATCCATTAAGTAAAGGAACACAGATCATCGATGTTCCTGGCTTCTCAGATGATATATTTCAGCATTTAGAGAAAGACATTCTTAAAGACATCAATGAGAAACCATTTTTCTTGAACCCAACAACGGCTTTTAGGAATAAATATTACTATTCAAAGATTAATAGAATTGGTAGTTACAATGGGAAAAGAGTGATGACAGCTGGTGGTCTCTTCTTCATAAGGCCACCACCAAATTCAGTGGTCAAATTTAGAGTTTGCTTAGCTGGAAAGCCTCGAGTCTTTGCAAGCATATCAAAAGCCATAGATTCTTTCAAAGAGAAAAGACAAGAAGCATTGGGGGATCTATTTGCAATGAAGCAAACAGCTTATGAAAAAATGGTTCACTATGTGATTCCACCATTCTTCGGTAGCATAGATTTGGTTATCGGAGGTGTAGGATTTGTCACCATCACACCTACCAGTGATAAGTCAACAGTGACTACAAATGAATTGTTTGAACTTTGGGTACCAGAAGGAATGAAAGTTTGTGTCAGAGAACCTATTGTGAAATACATTTACAAGACCAAGACTCAATTTGATAAGCATGGAAATTTGTTGAAAAAAGAAGATATCGCATTGAAAGGTGCTGCCGAATTGAAAGATGTTCCAAAAGATAAAGCTATCATCTCAAAAGTATTCAAAGTTGAAGATGTTCAAAAACCAGTCGAAATATTTGCAGACGATTTTTATCAAAGCAAGAACACAGAAAGTTACAAGAAAATAGAGTTAATTGATCCTAAAGTGGAAACATCGGATAAATATCCAAATTTTTACTGGGAAGACTCTTTATAGAGTATCATCTCTTTGATATCTTTGTCAAGTCAAGTAAACAAAAAAAACTGATGAGGCGAAAGGAAAAAAAAAAAAAAGGTTTAAAAAAACAAAAATTGTAAATAGGTAATAACGAATAGAAGCATATAGTATTTAATGAGCAATGTCCCAAGTTCGATACAGATGTCAGCATTGTAAGCTTCCCTTGATAATACACGAGTCTTTAGACGAGCTAAGTGTGGCACAATCGAACTTATTGACTTTGCCGAGAAATGGGAATCCCCATATTCTTGATAGTACACTTTTGATAGGAGATGAACCAAGTGTACCGAGTGATCGAATGTCATTGCTACAACAGGTCACAAACAACAAACCGTTGACCAATATAGAGGCTACCGATTCATATGTGTTGTTGCCGAATGATTCCAAGTCGAATCCACCAACAAGAGTAACAACTATATCAGATAATGTTAACACATTAGATAAGATAAATGATGTGCTAAACTCAGATAATGATATCGATTATCCAATATGCTCATTTTGTGCTGATTTACTAATCAATCAGATGAAATCCAAATTAGATCAATCTGTGAAGGAGAAACAAATATATTTACAATTTCTCAAGAGGTTGAGTGAACAACAGGGCCAAAAACTGGAAAAATCTCAAGAGCACGTTTCAGAGATTGATGAATTGAAAAAACATGAGACAGAACTAATTCAAGAGTATTCTGTCTTGCAACAGGAACTGGAAGAACTTGCTAAGCAATTGGAGAGTTTGGAATTTGAAAATGAAAATTTAACAAAAGAAGAAGAACGAACTTGGTCTTTAAAAAACAAATATGAATTAGAATTACAAGAGCTTATCAATGTGAAAGATGCGGTGAAGGCTCTGAATGAATTTAATGTCACTCAATTGGAAAAATTGAGAAGATCAAATGTTTATAATGATGTCTTTAAGATATCTCATGACGGACAATTTGGAACTATCTGTGGTTTGAGATTGGGCAGTCTGGATTCATGTAAAGTCTCATGGCATGAGATAAATGCTGCTTTAGGTCAGTTAGTATTATTATTGTCAACTTTGGTGAACACATTGAATATCAACATAAGCAATTACGTTTTGAAACCAATGGCATCATTTTCCAAGATTGAGAAAACAGTAAAAGATCCTAATGGTGTGGCAAAGACTATAGTGCTAGAATGTTACTCTTCAGGGGATTCATCTTTACAGAGATTAGTAAATCATTATAAGTTTGATAGTGCAATGTGTGCGATATTAGATATTTTGAAACAGATGGAGCTGCATTTGAAAAAAATTGATGATAGTATTGATCTCCCATACAAGATGAATGATGATAAAGTTGGAGAATTGAGCATTAAATTACAAAGTAAAGTTACCAGTGATGAATGGACTACAGCTTGCAAATGTCTCTTGATAAATATGAAATGGATTTTGGCTTATTCAAGTGTTCATCATACTTGAAATTCAAAATATATAGTTAATATAAGAATTAAATTTCTGACCAACAAAACCAAATGCAGTACCTAAACTTGAAATATTATATAAACTAACACCGGCAGCTAAAGTTAAGCCATTTATTAACACATAGGCAACTTTACGGCTTTTCTTGCTATAATATTTTAAATATCTCATCCATCCACTGATTATATGATATGATGATAGCCATACTAAAAATGTCAATGAGATATATGTCAACATTTTTTTTTCATTGAGTACATGGGATATAAATGACAAGTTGATAAATGACGAGTCACCATCAATTATCAATGGAACTAATCTTTCATGAAGAACATGATAACCTAATACAGGAATAAGCATGTATCCACTGAAACTTAAAGGTGAAATTCCAAATTTTTGAGATACAATTGACTTTCTAGCTCCTAAACCAATCAAACTGGTTATGCCACCTAATCCGTAATCTGATGAGAGGCTTTTCAGTGAATCATCGTCTTTCACATATAATGGTTTCTTCAGTTTACCGGACTCGCCATTTTGATGGTCCCTATATGTACGAATCAATCGCAAAGCAATCCCACTCAACACATGTAATGACAAACTTCCCCAGACCAATATACTCTCCAATCCAGGGGCTTGATATATTGTTCTAGTCATCATAACAAGCTCATCTGCTATATCCACAGACACCAACGGTGTAAGAACCACTGAAGAACCATGCAAGAAGGCAAATACTGTGAACGTCACCGAAGAGTATTTTTGAATTTTCAATAATGCAGGTATTAAAAATGACGATTTCTTTTGCTTTATATCATTCAAACTAGATAAATCTGAATTTCTTCTTTCAATTGACTCAACTTCAACGGGCTCTGGAGTGAGCTTTGTTAATAAGTCATCAGAATTAGACATGATTGTAATAACCTCATCGTCTCTTTTCAACCAATTATCTTCTTTTTTTTACTAAACACAAAATAGCTACAGCCCCTGTTTATAGAATCATATTAATAAAATTTGTTACATATATACACTTAGTAGAATCTCACCATTTCTTCTTTGGTTCCACTGGAGTCTTATGCTTCTGCAACAGTAAGACATCTTCGATCTTGCTCAAAGCTACTTCTAATAATTCCTTACGTTGTTGTAATTCAACATGTTTCTTAACTTTAGGATCTTCTTTAGCAAGAATTTCAACTTGTTCTTTTGTCAAAGTGCTGATTTTCAAATCTAATTCTCTTGGGAAGTTGTAATAGAAATCAGATAACAATTCAACATTCAAGAACAAGACAGCAGTTTGAGTCAATTTTTCCAGAACTGAGGTCAAGAAAATTTCTGGACACTTATATTTGTTCTCTTTGAATTTACACTGCGAAGATTTCAACAGTTGAAGTCTAAATTTCAACAAAGTCGATCTATCTTTCAAGAATATAGCTTCTCTTCCACGCTTGATCAATGTGGCACTGAAATTTATATTCTCTTCTGGATTTTTTTCTTGTAAATATGAAATTAATTGTGTCAATTTTCTTCCACCAATTTGTTTCTTCAAATCATTGTAAGCAAAATCACATTGTTTCAACTCTTCTTTCAAAAGATTAATTGAAGTTTCCCTGGAAGAATTCCACTCTCTATCTTCTAATTCAATTTCATATTTATAAGGCTTAATACAATTTTCAACTTGGTCTGCAGTACTGAAAAATCTGCCATTTAAAACAGCTTCTGCAGAATCCTTGACGGTGGCTTTTGCAGTTGGATGTGTTTTCAACTGTGTATTATCAATGATGTTATCAACCTCTGATAATAAGGCACGCGTGATTAATGACGTAGACATTCTTCCAATACCAGATTTGGTTAAACTAGAAGTTGCTAAATCTAATTTTCTTACCCAGTACAAATCATTGGTGGAGCTTGTAGGCAATTCAGTTAAATCTGGCTCAAAAGCATCAGGGTTTGGTTTATTCCAATATCTTTCAGCTAATAAATCCAATACTCTTTGATCTAATTCACTTTTAAGTAAACTTCTCAACTCAGCTCTTCCAAACAGTTCAGAAAATTCTTTAACTGCAACCTTAATGGTATCAATAGATCCAGCTAAATATGTTTCTGGAGTTAAACGTCTATCATTGAATTCAACTTTGAACTTGTAAGAAGTTTCCTCCAATTCTTGTTGAACCAGATTATAAGTAGGTCTCAATGATACGCCCATTGATCTTTCCAACACCTTCATCAATTTCTTCTTTAATAATCTTGTTGTGACATTGGTTCCAGTAAATTCATCTTTATTATCTTTGAAAAATTGTCTCTCGTAATTCTGTTGAGCAACAAAAGCTTGGAACCCAGTTTTCTTGGAAAAAATGGAATGTTGAGGGGTCTTTGTGACAACACCAACATATCCCATCTTCAAAGGGTATTTCTTATTAGTTAAAATTGCTCTTCCTGCTTCAGCATCTACAAGATCCATCTTCGTAATAACACCAATAGTTCTTTCTCCTCTTGGATCTGCCAGTCTTGCAGATCTTAAAGCCGCAGAATTAGCAAGATCCACATCAGCTGCACTGATAGCCAATATAATATTTGGAGCCTCAAGATATTTGTCACATAAATTCTTGATTTTTCTTTTCAATTCCACAGGTTGATCAGCAGCTTCAACTTGAATATAACCTGGCAAATCGACTAATGATAAATCAGGCACTCTTGGGGATCTAATGGTCAATTGAATAGGATTATCACTTACACATTCATGACTTGGAACTTGCATATTCAAATCGAATAATAATTTTTGAACACTAGCAAAATCTGTCATTTTGTTCAAATTTAAAGCAGGAAATTCTGCCACTTCTGATGCTAACTCAGGAGAATTAACAAGAGTCAATTCAATTGGTCTTCTTGTAACCATGTTAGAGCCCTTTGGTAAGAATTCTCTTCCAACAACGGATTCCAAAACTGAAGATTTACCAGAAGATTGTGAGCCAATAACAACAATTGACGGTAGCTTGATATTACTAGTTGTGTCAACTCTTTCCAAGATATTTCTAATCTCAATCATTTGTCTGGTCAAATTCAACATATCATCATTTGTAGTATCTTCAACTTCTTCATCATCGTCATCATCTTCCACCAATGTTTCATCATCATCATCATCGTCATTATTATTATTTTGTTCTTCTTCTTCTTCGGAAGTTAAACCAATTGCAGTGCCAACAGCCGCAGCGACGGTTCCTTCTCCTGAGCCGTTACCACCACCACCACCACCACCACCGGTGGCACCTTCACCTCCACCGAAATTTATGCCCCCAAAGAAACTGTTTACACCATCCATCATATCACCTGCAAAATCTTTGACTTTGTCCAATTGATCCTGTGCTGCAGTGGAAGCTTGTTCAACCTTATATGCAACATATGATCCAGCTGCCACAAGCCCACTTCCAACAGCTGCTGGGACCCTCACGACTTTAGCTGCTACTTTTCCTATCCCGAACAATGAAAAGCTCCTTATTGTCTGTGGTTGCAGTATAAGATTTTGTTGATGATGGTACCTCAATATTGACAATGGTGTATTATAAGATCTTAAGCTGGAAGCATAATTAAACTCTTGCAACTTGATTCTATGAAACGATCTATTGAGTATCGTTATAGGGGATATCTTATTCAGACCCACTACAGTCTTCACCTGATTACGTATCATCATAATGTATCGATATAGGAAAGAATAAAAAAAAATCGGCCCACAATTGTAGAACTAGTGAATCTATTCTAGCTTTCCTTAAATATCAAATGTCTATGTTCCGTACCAGCGTCTTCTGTGATATAAAACTGTGAACACTCAACGAAACAGAGTACTCAATAGTATTTATGAATATCAATATTGATATATTTGCCTCTAAGTGTTTGTTTTGATTTTTTTTTTTTTTTTTTTTTTTTCTCTTCATCTAGCGACTTTTCTTTACAATTAGGTTAAAATTGTCACAATGCTATAAAGCAAATTAAATAATTGAGAACAAGTTTCTTTCTATATAGGTATATATGTGTGTATATATGTATATCACATTAAAGTATATATATGATAATGACCAAATAAAAAAAATTTCATACGACTAACAAAAATATTTAAATTCAAAACCTAATCAAATAAAAATAGAAAAAACCCAGTAAAATGTGTGAATGATAAAATAAATATAACAAAACTAAACGTCAGAATGCCATTTCAACTTCATGCCACCACCGGAAACACCCGAACGTGTACCTCTCTGACTACTACTACCAGTCTGTTGTGCTGGAGCAGAAGCAGGAATCTCATCTTCCTCATCTTCTTCATTTCTTTCGGTATTTCCCATACCTAATGCATTCAATCTTCTCAATCTCTCAATCTCAGTTTCTTCTTCTTCTTCTTCGTCATCATCTTCTGAATCGTAATCACTATCATCTTCGGCCACTTCTTCACCTTCTTCACCTTCTTCACCTTCTTCTTCTTCTTCCTCATCATGAGCAAAATCGTATGCTCTTGGACCTGGTGGTGGTGGTGAATGATGACGCTCAACCTTAATATCGTCACTGTCTTCAATATCATCATCATCATCATCATAATCACTTGCAGTAGGAACAGATAATGCAGCCAATTTCTTTGGCTTCATTGGAGACTCATCACTGATCAATGTCAGTAATTTCTTTTGAATTCTATTATCACTAGCTCTCAGCAATGCATTATCACTAACAGTGATACCTTCAGTTTCAGGAACCAAGATAGGAGCCGAAGAGCCACCTTCTTCCAGAATTTGTTCTTTGCTTTTCGCTGGTTGTGAATTTAAACCAACTAATGACAAGGCTCTTTGCCTGAAAGATGGAGTTGCCGATTGTTGTTGCAGTTGAATCTGCAGCTTCAGATTATCACTATGACTGTGAATCTTGTAACGTTTCAAAATCTCACCTTCACTGTCCTCAATGATGATTTCATCTCTCACTCTATAAGCAATATATTTATTAGCAGGTGTGGAAGAAGAACCAAATTTTGCGGAGACATTTGACCTGATCCTTTGAATTTGTGATAAACGACGTCCTTTACTTGGTTTTCTAGACAATTCACTTGATGGTACCGATGAAAGGTCATAAGTTGATCCAGCTTCAGATGATACTGTTGTAGGTTTTTTCCTTTGTTTAACAGTACTTGTTGCATCAATATCACTAGGTTTGACTTTAACAACTGACATAATTTCACCATTTTGGTCATCAATAATAATCTTACTACCTTCCTGGTAGCCAGATGTTGGGATTCTCGACGAGTCGCTACTTCCTTTATCTTCAACATCAGCAATTTTCTCTTCTTGATATTCAGAACTCGATGGTGTTGTCTGTTCAGTTGTCTGCTCTTCTTCTTCTTCTTCATGGTGCATTTCAGTTTCAATTCTATCTTGTTCAGCAGTCTTTTCATCGATTGGGACATCGATTATTTCACCGTTTTCATCTTTATAACGAGCTCTGTGAGCTTTATTCAAATCCAAGTTCTCTGTCTTTGGACGTTCTCTTCTTGGAGCATCTTTTCTCTTTCTAAATTTTCTTCTTCTCTTCAGACCTCCAGCAGGACGTGCAGGTACTCCACTGGTTTCAATTGTATTAGCCTCACTAAGAGGAAGTTGGTATTGCTTAGCAGCTGTATCCACCTTATGCAATGAAAATGATCTTCCTGTGGTATCGATACGTGGTAAACGTGACATCCAACCTTGTGAATTTGGATTTCCTTGAGTCTGAGTAAAAGTCATAGAAATGGACATTGTTCTTAATCTTTTTCCGAATACAATAACAGCAACAGAGGAACCGTGAATCACAATGGAAGCCACCACTAAAAATGTCACCACAGGCCAAAGATAAAGAATAAGATGATAGTTTTCGATACCTTCTTTTGGAGCTTCAGTAAGACTAGTGACATGGCCACTTGAATGTTCTTCAATCTCAGATCTTGCCAAGATGACAGCATATATGGCACCGACACCAATTGGACCGAAATGACCAGCGAATAAGGCTTCTCTCCAAGTATTCAAATCTGGTGTAAATTTCCAAAGAGCCAAGACAGCAGGAATTCTTCTTAGGAAGATAGTCACAATGGCTAATAAGAGATATTTCCAAAATGGCAACCCAATTTGAGGTCTATGATAATAATTCCAAGGTAATAAGGCACCGAGGTAGACAAAATATGAAAGATTTAATAATAAATCTATGGCAGTTGATACATGAGCATCTTCTGTTTTCTTTGCGTATTGACCATTCCATGAGAAAGCCAGACCAGCGGCAAATGCAACTAATAATTCGTCTACACCCAAGACGGCACCTAAACCGGCAGATGCAAATGATAACATGACGTAAAAAGCCAAGAATGATTCTCTATCGATTGATCCGAATTTCTCAGCCAATGTGATTGCTCTCCTTGCCAACCATCCTATAATAGCACCAAGGACACATCCCAAGATACATTCGTACAATATTGTGACACAAATCCAGTCTTTCACGATTTCTTTTGCATTTCCTGCATGGATAATAAGGTTCATTGCTAAGAAGATGAATGGGAAAGCCATACCATCATTACAACCACTTTCAGCACTTAATAAGTTACGTAAATGACCTGGCACTTTCAGTGCGAACTTACCTTTACCCACCACAGCAGCAGCCAATACGGGATCTGTTGCAGTTATACAACCGGAAATTAATAAACTTTGACTGAAATTTAAAGGTTTAAAAATGATCCAAGTGAACAAGCCGATAATCAACCAACCAGCAGTCATCACTGGCACAAGCAATATAAATACAGAGATCCAATGTTTTTTCATATATTTCTTTGGCAATTCAACAGCAACAGCAAATATTTGAATACATAATACAATTCTTGAAATTTGTAAAGTAATAGTCTCTGTCCCCCACTCCGTGGGTATGAACCATTTAAGACAAAAAGGCCCAAATATTACACCAGCTATAGTGGCAACTGAGGCTTCACCAATATATAACCTCTCCTTGATTGGTGAACTCACAAGTGAGAAGGCTATAGCAAAGACACCCACTATTGCATAAGCTACATTGACAGACGTAGCCTATTTCCTAGTTAGTAAAATGGTCATTGGTGATTTGGCAGAAACAAAATACTTACAGCTAAATGAGACCAAACCATTATAGTATATACATGTATTTGATTTGAAATGAAAGAAGACCCTTTGTAATTTATTTTTTTTTTTTTTTTTTTTTATTTTTATTTTTTTACATTTTTTTTCTTCTGTTGTTGTTCGACTTCTTGTTTTATACTACAAGAGGCAGTTTAAATGCCAAGGATACAACAAAGTGTAACGGATTAAACAACTCTTTAATAGCCATTTACCTTTTCTTTTCTGCTCTAACTACTATACAGCTGCTTTTTTTCTTTTATCTCTGGTTAAAGAGTACTACTGATTCGATTAACATATCCCAAATGGCCTTATTATAATCACTAACTAAATATACATCTACCTCTTAAAAAGTGTTCTCCTTCTCTAAAGGATTATATCTCAAGAATTTTTCAATCAAATCAACATGTGTTAAAACCATTCTTCTACAACAGTATCTTTTCAATTTCAATTCGTCTAAAGCATCACCTTCTGTCTTATCTTCTTTCAACAAATTCAAATACAGCTCCCATTTGTCACCAACAACCTTACCACATGAAAAACAACGAACTGGAATAATCATCTTCTTCTATTGATCGAGTAGTATATGTATTCAAATGGAAAATGATAATGTTATTATTATTAATTAACTGTTCTTTTTTTTTTTTTCTTCTTCTTTAACAAATTTTTTGACAAAAAAAAAAAAAAAAAAATTTTCACATACAAAAAATTTTTTATTTTATTTTTCTTTACAAAATTTTTTTTTTTTCTTAGTAGAAGAAGAATAAGAAGAATATATATCGAGATAGACATCATATATATTTATATAAATAGATAGTGATATCATTTGGGAATAGTAAATTAACCAGGGGACGAGAAGAATAGACCACGTGTAAAGAAAAAAATATAGGTATACAGATATGACAATATCACAGCCAAGCTCATCTTCATCTTATAATTGGAATATCTCTTTACAAGCAGGTGGGAAATTATTACCTGTTGGACAAAGATTGTCCTTAGACGGTAATTATTATATTGCATTGTTCAACCACCAGATAAAAGTATACTATTTGGCTACAAGGCAATGTATAAAGACTATTCCAGTTGATTTATCCAAATTAACTATAGTGGATTCAATTTTTTCAGATGAAAATAATAATTTGTTTTATATATTTGATAAAGATGGTGAAGTGATTCTTATTAATTGGAGAGAGAAATTACTGAATTCTGTCTTGAGCAGATTTAAGTTATCGGCACCAAATATGTCAATTTTGGAAATAGTCTCATTCAACCCTAAGACTAAAGACACAATAGCCATTTGTGGGAAATATTCCACTTCAAAGACAAGTCCCCGTTTAACACATATTTATAAATTAAGTGAAGGAAAACAAGAACAGCTATTAACCATTAAGAACACTTTGATGTTCAAGACATCATTGGATCATAATAAGATCATTTTCTTGAACAATAGCAATGAAATAATATCAGTCTCTATAAGAGATTATAATATAGCAAAGACCCAAACAATTCCTTTTGTTTTTAAGTCAAAGATCACTTGTATTGCTGTGTCAAACAATAACAGCACTGAAATCGCATTGGGTACTTCGAGTGGTATAATACAATTGATTTATGAAAACTCAGATAAACCTCAAAGATTATTGAAATGGCATATAGATCAAGTAAGATCTTTACAATTTAACCACGATAACAGTTACTTATTAAGTGGTGGTTTAGAAAAAGTCTTGGTTTTTTGGCAATTAGATACAGATAAGCAACAATTTTTACCCAGATTAAACGGTATTATTGAAAATATCGATATTGATCCAAGAGTACCTGAATTATATTCTATAACTTTAGATGTCAATAATGAAATCGAGTTCTTGATCTTGAGTGCCTCAGATTTAATTTCAAGATTAACAGTTGATGGCTTGAGACCTAATTTGAATTTGAATAATTTAAACAAGTTGAAGAAAAAAATTTCAGGTTCAGTGGTTTCCGATATCAAAAATGACTTCACATGTTCAATGGAAATTAACCCATTGACTAATCATTTGTATTTACCTAATGGATCTTCCATACAAGTTTATGATATTCAAAAAAATGAACAATTATTCGTGCAAACTGCAGTATCAACCACTCAAACAGGTAAAGTTAAATCGGAACAACTGATATTAGATCCAAAGATCGAAATCTTGAAATTCTCAAATGATGGTAAATGGATGTGTACTTTTGATTCTGTACCAACTCCAGAATTGGATAACTTGTTATCTACAAAAGATATCCATTATTCGTTGAAATTTTGGAAATTAGTTGATAATAAGGATGTAAGACAAAGTTATTGGGAATTATCAACCAAGATCATTGATCCACATGGTGTGAAGACCCCAATAGTGTCCATTGTACTGGCTCCAAAAAACTATCATAATGGATTACTGTTTTTAACTGCTGATACAAAAGGTGGTGTAAGACTTTGGAGACCAAGAATTCCAAAAGAGATTTACAATAAAGTAGCATCAACTGAAAAATTACAACAAACTGCATGGATCTTGAAAAAATCATTCCATGGTAATGGTACTTTTGAAACCAACTCAGTATCATTAAGTTGGTCTGAAGATTCTTCAATTATCATCATTGGTTACGAAAATTCAATGAATTTAATAGATTGTAACACTTTCAAAGAAGTTGATGAATTCCATTTACCTTCATTATTAGGTTCAAGAGTAAGAGCAGTTCATATAATTGAAAATAATGTTGTGGCATTGGCCAAAAACAGAATCATAAGTTATGATTTGTTGAATGCTAAGAATAATGAATTATGTGGTAAGATTCAAACACCAACAAATGGTAAAAATTTAATCGCAGTGGGACAAAATTTAGTCGCCTTGGTTGTGAACTATTTCAACATCTCAGATTTAAATTCCAAAATTTTCATTTTTAAACCTCAATCATTGAAACCGGTTTTCATCGGAAACCATTCTCAATATATCTCTTCCATCACTTATTCTGAATCCATGAACTCATTCGTTTTCATCGATATAGACTCAAGAATCGGTGTCATCTCAGCAACTACTCAAGACTCCATTTCAACAGCTTCTCAGGATTTGAATTATGCCTATGAATTAAACGTGTTGTTAAACAATGCTCAAGACAAAGTCAAACAACTAGGAACACAGGACTCCCAAATGGATGTTGATGTCATTGAAGAAGGAGAAATCGTCCACAGCAAAGTATTGAATCCTCATTCCTTTGAATCCATCTTGGAAAACATAGATGGTGTTCAAATTGAATCCTTATTCGATAGAATCATGAATGTCTTATAGATCTAAAAATTACTTAATTAGGAAGTCATACATGTAGAGATAAGAAATCACAACAAAAATTTTCGTTAATTTTTTTTTAATTTGACCTTAGCAAAAAGTATTAAGAAAGTGCTAAATCTCATTTCATCTGTGTTTCCGTTCACTTTAAAAGAGTCAGTTATGTCTTCAGAAACTCCAATAATCACGTCCTTCTTGGATACCGATTTGTACAAATTAACAATGCATGCTGCAGTGTTTATGAATTTCCCAACTGTTGATGTAACTTATAAATACACAAATCGTACACCATCAATGAAATTGAATGCTGACTCTATCAAGTGGTTGAAAAAACAGATTGAAACTTTGAGTTTGTTGAAATTCAGTGAAGAAGATCTCGCGTATCTCCTGAAGGAAATACCATATTTGCCAAAACTGTATTTGGAATTCTTAAAGACTTTCCAATTAAATCCGAGTAGCGATATCAAATACGTTGAGACAGAAGATTCCACTGATTTCAAATTAGAAGTCTCTGGTAAATGGGTTGACACATTGCTCTATGAAATCCCATTGTTAGCCTTGATCTCTGAATCATATTTCAAATTTACTGATACTAATTGGTCATACGATGGCCAAGTGGAATTGGCATATTCCAAATGTTCACAATTATTGGAACACGGATGTGTATTTAGTGAATTTGGTACTAGACGTAGAAGATCTTTCCATACACAAGATTTAGTAATGAAAGGTTTAATAGACTACGTGAAAGAGCACCCGGAACAACAAAACTTGCTCTTGGGTACCTCCAATGTGTTCTTTGCTAAGAAATATCACGTGAAGCCAATAGGTACAGTGGCACATGAATGGATGATGGGTATTGCAGCATATACTAATGATTACAAGAACGCCAATAGATTGGCAATGGAGTATTGGATCAAGACAATGGGTTCAGAACATGCAGGTTTAGCATTAACAGACACTTTCAGCACTGCTGTTTTCTTAAGAGATTTTAAACCACCGTTCTCAGATTACTATATCGGTGTTAGACAAGATTCTGGAGACCCATTGGTATACAGTGATATGATTGCTGATCATTACTCAAACACTTTGAAATTACCAAAATTCTCTAAAGTGATCTGTTACAGTGACTCTTTAAACGTTGAAAAATGTATTCAATATAAGGCAAAAGCTGACCAAGTTGGTTTAAAAGCCACTTTTGGTGTTGGAACTTTCTTGACAAATGACTTCAAATCAAACATCGAACCGTTCCAAAAATCTCCTCCATTAAATATTGTCATCAAATTGAAAGATGTCAATGGCAATCCTGCGGTCAAGATAAGTGACAATATAGGTAAGAATATGGGTGACAAAGAAACAGTGCAAAGAGTCAAGAAAGAATTAGGTGTTGTTGATAAAGAATGGAAGGCTGGGGACGAGTCTCATAGATGGGGATAAATAGGTGTTTTCCGATTTATAGATCTTAATAGCTATAATGTTTAAATTCTTCCATAGTAGATTTCATCATTATCATCACACTTTTTTTTTTGGGTGGTAAAATGTGTAAATAAAAAAAATTTTTTTTAGAAAAAATATACACCAGATGAGACTTGAAAGAGCGATGGATTTGAACTTGGAAAACTTGATTCTGGTTTTATCACAATCTGGTGGAGTTCAGAGAGGTGACCAGCAGTTTCTGGCCGAGAATCAATTGAAACTGTGGGAAACTACCCTGAATTACCATTACTTATTGCAGTCTATATACCTTGATCTATCTTTACCGTTGCAAGTTAGATGGTTAAGTGTGATTTGTTTCAAAAATGGGGTTGACAAGTATTGGAGACTGTCTAGGAAAGATAGTATATCTAAAACAGAGAAAGTTGAAATACGGAAAAGGTTATTTGATTCCATTGATGAACAAAACAATCAACTATCAATTCAAAATGCACATTCAATTGCCAGAATTTGTCGATTTGATTTCCCACTGGAATGGCCCAGTTTGTTTGATGATTTTGAACATACATTGGCACTGGCTATACATTCTAATGAATTGGTGAAATTGAATAATTTGTTATTAATTTTGAATCAGATAATTAAGATATTGGCCTCTGTGAGAATCGGGAGAACACGAGCAGCGATGCAATTGAAAACACCGAGCTTAACACCTATCTTGATCAAGTTATATACAAATTGTTTCCAATCTTGGACCAAATCTTTGGATTTGACGATGATGCAAGTTGGTTATTTGTGTTTGAAAAACTTGAGAAGAATAATCATTGATGGCTTTGAATATCAAAATAGAGACGAGAATGTAGTTGAATTTTTCCAAATATCACTTGATCATTTCAAAAAATTGATAGTTGAGTATGATAATAATGAGATTGATATATTGGCCAAGTACCTCAAATGTTATAACAAGCTTTATTTAAACCTCATTAATACCAATCCTACAGCATTTGTCTTGATTCCTTCGTCAATGCTGATATTAAACGTTCAAATGTCATTATTGGAATCCAAACTGTCAGTGATTTATAACAGTGAAGAAGAAGATTTTTGGCAACAACTTGCGATTCAAATAATCTTAATTTTGAAGAAATTATTGGGTTATGCAAAGAAGAAAGGCGCAATTACTATGAAACAACGTAGTGACAAGTCAGATATTGAATCAGCTATAAATCTTGTGCAGAGTAACATTTTTGACGAAAAAAATGTTAAGACACTTGTATTGTTATTGATAAATAACTATTTGAAATTAAAGCCTCAAGATTTAGAATCTTGGAATTTTGAACCTGAAGAATGGGTAAATGAACAGGCATCATTAAGTTGGGAGTTTCAATTGAGACCTTGCTGTGAGAATTTTTTCCAAGATTTAACAGAGAGTTTTCCTCAATTATTATCAGGTTTTATCTTGGAACAAATTTCACAAAAATTATCAGCAACACAGGATATCTTGACCAAGGACTCTATATTGGCTGCGTTCCAATTGTCATCACTGAGTATATCAGACCTTGTCAATTTTGATCAATTATTAATTGATATTTTTATCCCTGAAGGTTTGAAAAATGACTCTGTTGAAAACAAGATTCTTAAGAGACGTATTTTGCTCATTATTGAAGAATGGATAAGCATTAAATGCAGTGAATTTTCAAGAACAGAGATTTATAAGCTCTATTTAAATTTTTTGCAATCTTCTAATGCTATAAATGATACAGTTGTTAAATTAACTGCATGCCAGGCTTTGAAAAAGACAATTGATGATTGGGATTTCAATAAGAATCATTTTAAACCTTTCTTGAATGACTATTTGAATTCAATTTTCCAACTATTAGGTACCTTGCAATTACCGGAGACCAAATCATATATTTTAAATTTATTGTCAGTCATCATCATTCAAACCACCCCATTGATCCCTACTGCCACTTTAATGGAATTACTTGCCATGGTTCCAAATCTCTGGGATTTTTCAAACAATTCAAATGAAATTATATTGAAACAAACATTGATCAGATTATTGAATAATTTAGTGATATCTTTGAATAATGACTCTATCAAAAGTTATGATGTGTCTGTTCCATTATTACGTATTTGTTGTGATGAGAACTCAGAGTATTATAAATTGTTATCGGAAGATGGATTTGAACTTTGGAACTCGATAATTGTCCATTTCCCTTTTCTGCAACAACAAGAAATACCAGAATCATTGACCTCATTGTCTACGATTTTAATTGATGGATTATTAAATTCCACCGAGATATTATCAGTGATTTTAAAAATTATAAGGGGTTATGCATTAATTAATCCTTCAATGTTCAATACTGATTCATTTGGTGTTAAGTTTATGACTATTTCACTGACATATTTGAACCAATATAGAGATGATTCATTGCTTATCTTTCTTTCAATCATGGAAATATTAGTATTGAAGCAACAAAATGATGAATTATTTTTAAAACTTTCATCAACAACAGATTTTTGGTCAAAATTCTTAATTTATATAACAAATGATCAAATTTCAACTATCCAAAATTCAAATAAATTAATAATTGTTATATCTAGATTGTTTTACCAAAACCCAACATTGGCAATGTCCATTTTCCCAGATCAAGAATTTTTCATCAATTTCCTTGCACTTTGGATCTCACGTATTCCAACAAATGCAGATCAACGAAACAAAAAAATCTCCAGTCTTGGACTTGTATCAATTTTCAAATTGTTATTATTACAACAAGACCAAAATGAACTGCTATTACAGTTATTTGGTAAATTCATCTCTTGTATAACACAATTTTTGGAAGAAACAAATGAAAATGAAAAAGGTGACTGTGAAGCTTATCAAAATGGGTTTCTTTATGAAGATTTCAATTACCCTTATGATGAGGCAAAAATTGAAAACGGTGAATGGTTGAGATACACTCAATTATATACAGTTGTGGACCCTGTTCACGTTGTTAATTTGAAACAAAAATTTAGAGAGTTATTATTAGAATTGAAAACAGTTAATGAATCATGTTTTGAAAAAATTGTCGGTTATTATATAGATACACCTACATTAGACCAACTAAGATTGATTATCTCATGATTCACTTACAACAATGAAAATAACTTATGACAAAAAATAATATTATTATTGCAAAGAAAATGATTATAAATGAACTATAAAATATGTAAGTTATGTCATAATCAGTGCTTGATACTGTTTTTTTTTTTTTTTTTTTTTTTTTCACCATGTATTTGATATCTGACAATAATCTTTTTGTTAAACCTTAATTTTTAAATGAGACAACCCCCCAACAAAAGCAAAATAAATAAAAAATGAATGAATATGTGAATTGAATTTAAATGAATGAATTATATATATGCAAAAGAAAATCATACCACCGCAGCCTCATAAGAGTCATTGATGGCTAATAATAATGTTTCGTAGCATATGAGATATTGGTTCAAAGTTTGAACCATGGATAAACGTTGACGTCTCAAGATATTAACGGTCTTGTAAACCAAATCATCTTCGCCCCACCATTTGAATTTTTTCAAAATAGTGTCAGAATCACTAATCTTATTTTTGAAGAGTAATTGTCTATCCAATTGACCAAATGGAGAACGAAGTGAACTTTTTCTCAATAATGGAGTAGATGATGTTGAAGATGATGAATTTTCTAAAGTTGACCAAAGCATTTGTAACAATACATCTATTGTAATAAAAGTTCCAGTTCTACCACATCCAGCAGAACAATGAACAACAATAGGTGCTCTCCTATCACGTACAAATGACTCTTTCAAATTGATTAACCTAATAATAGATTTTGGAGATGGTGGTACTCCAAAATCTGGCCATTCTTTAAATTCAATCTGCTTAACTAATTTTTTTTCTTTGATCTTCGTTTGAGAAGATGTTTTTTGTAATTGTAATGTCCTTATAACTATATTTGACTCTTCATCCAATACTTCAGTCAATAATTTCACATCAAGACCACTTTGATAAACACAGTCTTGCCAGTAATTATCCGATTCCTTCAAGCCACCTTCATTCAAATTGGTCAAACATATAACTGTTTCCACTTTGTTGTACCATACAGCCCTCCAAAAATCATCAAAAGTGGAAGGAAGTGGAGCTTGAGTGGCAATATACCTGTTATCAGAGACTTTTGGAACAGTGACATAATTTGCATTGAAATAATCACTGCCATCACTGGATTCAAAATTGGACAGTGATGGAGGATTAACGACCAGAGGTGAATGTAAAATTTTGACTCTGGAATGTTCATATGGCCAAATATTTGAATATCTATTTTTATCTCCATACTCAATGCCTTCAGGTAATGTGTAACTGATTTGATCACATTCAGGGCATGGAGCACTTGGAGAGCACAGACCACCTGAGCAACAGTGCTTTCCACTATTATTTTCTGCCCCTGGAATGTTCAATTTAGCAACATTTTCCAACCTAATACTTTCAATATCTTCAATCTTGATAAATCTCTTATGGATTAGTTCAAAGCCTTCAACAGGATTCAAAAATGGTTGCAACCATTTAGGAACATTTTCCGCATTCAATTTGGAACTTTCCGGTAAATGAACAATGTCATTTTCCGAATGATATTCAACCCCGGTTTTTTCCCTGTTTTTTTTAATAGATGCCGCAAAACTTGAGGAAAAATCATTGGCTGAAGGTAATGAAAAGCCTGAAAGTGACGCAAAACAATAATTTGAAGACACAGGAGAGTTTGACATAGAATTTGCAGTCTTGTTTGATGAAGGAGAAGCAGTTAAGTCTGAGAAATTTGGAGATAAAGGAGATAATACCGGGACTTCGGATGAGTCCATGATCTCTGATGATGAGTTGACGCTGGAAATACCATTTTGCAAAATGCTAACTGTGCATTTTGAGTTATCTAATGTGTTGGTATAGTCCAAGACTTTTAAACAAGTTTGATATAAGTGAAATGAACAATTTTCAATACTTGAAGTGTTATCGTACAAGATGAAATCTAGTCTCTCGTTATTCTCTAATTTGCAATTGATGTAGTCCTGTTGAAACTTTTGCATAGACCCGATGATGTTTTTTAACACAAATGCTTTCCTTTTCAAAAGGGTAGTTGGGACACAGATGTTTAATGCATTTACCAATCTGGCTTGCAAATATAATGTGTATGGACGAACATCAATAACTATAGCGTCCGCACTTGTTAAAAATTCCTTTGTTAACTCGGGCCCAGTTTTAGGAAGTACTGAAGATGGCAATATGTGATTATTTGTAAGATTTTTCTTCACGTTGAAAAAAGTTGGAGAAGAAGCCTTAGAAGAGTCGTGTTGCTGTTGTTTGTATTGTGTCATTAAGCTATTGCTGACTTTTGGTTTCTGTGTAGTGGTATCATTATTGCTTGTGGTAGTGGTGTCGGTGATGATAAATGAAGGAACAGTCTTAGAGGACGAGTTTTTCCTGGACAAGGCTTGCTTGTTTTGGGTGGTGGTGGTGGCAGTAGTGGTGGTGGTGTTTGGGAAATAATTTGAAGTGGAGCTATTAAATATATTAGAAGGAGTTTTCGCAGTATTTGGAGAACTCTCTGATGATTGGGACATTACCTTTATGGACATGGTTTCTTTGATATTATATGATTGTTATCTCAGGACAAAACACAACCGGAAAAGTATAAAAAAAAAAATACAAGACAAAAAAAAAAAAAAGAATTGTAGTATTACAAATGGAAGTGCCTGATTGAATAGTCCGATATAATAATAGTATTTGATATATTATAAATGGCAAAAGGATAGTTTGTTAAATATATAAATTAATAAAACATCCATCTCTTCTTCAATCTGTACTGTTTCCCAAACAAACAAACAAACAAACAAACAAACAAAAAAAAAAAAACAACGCATTACATCATAATTTTACTAAAATAGAAGGAAATTAAAACATTCTAGAATATTTTTTTTTTTTCTGTTTTCTTTAGCACTGCGGGCATAATCTCCCATATTTCGATCTATCTATCCACCTCAAAATTATTATTAAATAATATCATCTATGAGGTACCTTATATTTAATCACCGGTCCCTTCCTCGTATGAAGAGACGATTATCACCTATAGATATATATATGTGTGAACTTAACACCATATTTGATGGTAACATACACAAATTATCACTTTTTTGTTTTTTTTTTCTTGCTCGAGAGCAAACGGAAATCTGTAAACAAAACCTGATAATTTCATAAGATAGAGACTCTGTCAGTTTACTTAAAATACAAAAGATATCAATTTGTTTCATCATAATCTTTCATCTATATAGTTGCCTTAAAACTAGTAAACAATAAGAAAAGCACATATCATACATATAGGTGAAATTAAACATCACTTCTCTCAATATGTTCATTGTCTCCTTTAATACTTGGTTCAAAATCCTTTGACAATTCCGAAGGGTCTTCACCAAAGACTTCTGCAACTTCTTCTAAAGTTCTTCCGGAGGTCTCAACAAAAGTTAAATAGACAATTCCAGTTTCAACTGCAATGATGCAACAATAGACAATATAATATTTCCAATCAATGGCATCCATTGCAACAGGGTTGACAAACCCGTTGTAAATTTGCCAGATTTGTTGGACAAGCATACATAAGTTGATACCTTTAGTTCTGATGGTGAATGGTAAGATCTCTGTCAAGTAAAGATATGGTAAACCGTTAAGACCAAAATTGTAAGCAAAATAGTATAAGAAGATCATAGCCAAGACACCTTGACCTAAGGATTTATCTTTGAAATCCCTTTGTTGGTTAATGGCAGATAACACTGTCCAGATAACGTAGAACAACATCATCATAAAACAAGATGAAAGAAACATGGTCCTTCTCTTGAAAAGATTGACTGCAAATGCAATCATAATAGAGACACCATAGTTATAAATCATTAATCCACCATTGACAACCAATTTTTCATCTGTAGAAGTAATACCAATAGAATTTAAGACTTTGTTCAAATAATATGAGACTAAACCATTACCTGACAATTGCATCATCGTACCAATCATGAAAAGAATTAAGAATCTTCTTCTGTTGGCTGGAGTCTTTGCAAAATCGGTGTATGAAGATTTAGCTGCAATTTTTTCCATCTCAATGGCACTTTGAATCTCAGCCATTTCGAAATCAACTAAGGCACCTCCGACAGTTTCATCGCCATCTGCATGACATCTCAACAAGACTGCTCTTGCATCATCGTATCTACCTTTGCTGATCAACCATCTTGGTGACTCTGGAACAAAATAGATGAACATTGTTTGAATAAGTGGCATAGAACCTTGAACAATAGATGGGACTCTCCATGACCATTGATTTGCTAAATTTCTTGTACCAAATGAAACCCAAGCAGAAATGATAGCACCCAAATACCAACAACTGTTGTAAAAAGTTGTCACAATTTGACGATGTGTTGGGTAAGATAATTCAGATACCAAAGCAGGTGAAGGCACAACGGCAATACCATTACCAAAACCAAGAAGAATTCTAGCAACCAAGAACATGGCATAATTTTGAGCAGCACTTTGCAAGACGATACCAGCAAGCATGATAATATTACCTATAGCGATAGCATTTCTTCTACCGAAATGATCTGAGATAATAGATGCTACAAAGAATGAAATAGTGACACCGAATACAACACCATTAGACAAAGCACCTAATACTGCACCTTGTGGGTCACCCATATAGGCACTCCAATCAGGGAAAGTTTGGAAAGAGTTTAACAAAGACCCATCATAACCATAATTTGTCGATGACAATGAGACAGCAAACATTAACGCGTTCAATCTGATCATAAATGGTTTCTTCAAATAAGAACGCTTGCCGTAATCTGGTAAATATTGCCTAATTCTATCTTCCCCAGCCTGTGTTGCGGTATTAGCAACACCTCCGACTCTTTCAATTTTCTCATTCTCTGCCTTACTAGCTGTGATAATAGAATCTGCTGAAGACATTTTGTTATTTCTGTATTTTATATATTGATCTGTTATTGTTTGATGATTATATTTGAAACTGGAGATCAGGATATTGCAAGCCATTTATATACCAACCTGGGGACAATGAATTTTCCCACAGCTAAGCTACGATCGCCCAGCTAAGCATGTAAAACGAAAAAAAGAAAGCAATAAAAGACAAGGTAGAAAACCTCCGGAGGGCAGATTAGACCTATCCGTTACAATACATTATATGGAAAAATTCTCTCTCCCCAGTATTTTTTTATGCATAATGAGGGGGGGATAAACAGATCGAGGGGCACAAATTATTTATAAAATTTTTTTTTTTTTTTTTTGCCAGAAATAAGCAGAGGAGGCTTTTGACCTTTTAACGGTGTTCAAAAATAGTTCTAAAAGCGATGGTGGCCTGTGATGGTTAGAGTGCTCGATGTTATTTGTATCTGAAACAAGATAGTGCTTTTGCTGTTGATGATTTCAAGATTGCTAAATAATCCGAATGCCATAATTGGACGATCTCTCTCTTAAGCAACCAACACGCAAGATAACAGGTAAGCTTATTCAAGGTTTGAGAATAAGACTCTGCTCGTCCAACAATAAAAATTATTAAGATCTTCGGAAGAACAATTTTGCGGGGGGCACAAAAAATCTTGTTTTTCTTACCTGTTTCTGAGCTTTTGAATCTGCCTTGTCCCTACTCCAACAATTTGTTTTCCCGTAAATAATACCCTTTTAGTACTGAGGACAAGAAGAAAAGAGAGAATCAGATGACAATAGCAATATGTAATGTAATACCTCGTTCAAATGTACCATTCTGGGGAAACCCCAGATATTACAGCAAACTTTGGTGGTTGTATTGACAGTGGTTCCACTTCTCTTTGTACAGAATTGAGCCGGCTTTTGCCAAAACACCATGCAATCAAATAGCTAACCTGATTCTTTTGAATTTAAAGGTAGGCTATTTTTGCCTTGAACAGTTAACACTATTGTTTCGAGGCAAAACGGAAAAACGGAGGAATAAAAATTTTTCTTTGGATTTTTGTTTTTGTTTTTGTTTTGTCCAGCCTGCTCAGTCCAAGGAAGGAGTTAAGATGAATCGAAGACCATACAATACATAGAGATTGTCATATGTTAGATATTAAAATAAACTAAAAATATACATGTATCTGATTATTATTCCTCTACGACTTATAGAAATAAACACTGGGAAAAAAAAACGATAAAAATAAAAAAAGTTGAGGAATAAGTAGTAAATATCAAATTAAACTGTTTCAGTTGGAGTATCAGCTGAAGTATTTGTTTCTTCAATGTGCTCTTTTTCAACCTTATGTTCGAAATCTTTTGTCAATTGCGCTGGATCTTCACCGAAGACTTCTGCAACTTCTTCTAAAGTTCTTCCCGAGGTTTCGATGAACAAGAAAATAACAACCACCAATTCTGCAGCAATGATACAACAGAAAACGATGTAATATTTCCATTCAATGTTATCCATTGCAACAGGGTTGACAAATCCGTTATAAATTTGCCAGATTTGTTGAATAAACATACATAAATTGACACCTTTAGTTCTGATAGTGAATGGTAAAATTTCTGTCAAGTAAAGATATGGTAAACCGTTAAGACCAAAATTATAACCCAAGTAATATAAGAAGATCATAGCCAAGACACCTTGACCCAAAGATTTTTCTTCAAAGTTTCTCTTTTGATTAATAGCTGATAAGACTGTCCAAATAACATAGAATACCAACATCATAGAACATGAGGCAATAAACATAGTTCTTCTCTTGAAAAGATTAACCATGAAGGCAATTATAATTGAGATACCAAAGTTATAAATCATCAAACCACCATTGACAACCAATTTTTCATCTTGTGAAGTGATACCAATGGAGTTCAAGACTTTATTCAAATAGTATGAGACCAAACCATTACCTGATAATTGCATCATAGTACCAATCATAAATAATATACCAAATCTCATTCTGTTAGCAGGTGTTCTTGCGAAATCGAAATAAGAAGAATTATCAGCAATTTTTTCCATTTCAATGGCACTTTGGATTTCAGCCATTTCGAAATCAACTAATGCACCTCCAACAGCTTCATCTCCATTAGCATGGTTTTTCAACAAGACTCTTCTTGCTTCATCATATCTACCTTTACTGATCAACCATCTTGGAGATTCAGGAACAAAATAGATGAACAGGGTTTGAATCAATGGGAACAGTGCTTGAACAATTGAAGGCACTCTCCAAGACCATTGATTACTTAAGTTTCTAGTACCAAATGATACCCATGCTGAGACGATGGCACCCAAATACCAACAAGAGTTGTAAAAAGCAGTAACAACTTGACGATGTGTTGGATAGGTCAACTCTGAGATCAATGTTGGAGAAGGAACAACGGCGATACCATTTCCTACCCCTAAGATAATTCTTGCAACTAAGAACATAGCATAGTTTTGACCACAAGATTGAATAATGACACCAATAATCATGATAATGTTACCAATTGCAATAGCATTTCTTCTTCCACAATAGTCTGATACTATGGAAGCGAAAAAGAATGATACAAAGACACCAAAGACAACACCGTTAGATAAAGCACCTAATACAGCACCTTGTGGATCCCCCATATAGGCACTCCAATCAGGGAAAGTTTGGAAAGAGTTTAACAAAGATCCATCATAACCTGTATTAGTAGATGATAATGAGACAACAAACATTAAACCGTTTAATCTTAAGAAGAAAGGTTTTCTCAAATAGGCAAATCTACCGTAATCCGGTAAGAATTCCTTGACTCTATCTTCACCGATTGCAGTGTTTGGTTTTTCAAAAGGAAGAGCACCACGTTGTTGCTCTTGTTCATGCTCTGTTTTCTCCTTGTTGTTGGAAGAAAGATTATCTATAGTATCTGTGCTTGCCATTTTCTAAATATCAAAGTGTTAACTATATAAATGCCGAAGCCAAAACTTGAGTTTTATGGGAAAACAAATTATACACAAAAACAGGGAATTACCCCCCATTTTTATACCTTTCCAAGCAAGAATCCGAAATGAAGTAATTCAACAGCTAATACGAAGACAAATTTGATATGACGATTATTCCAAACCCATTAGAATAAAGAGAAACAATGCAAGAACAAAGAAAAAAAAAAACTGGTGACACCAATAAAAGCAGCAACATGCATGAAACACTCCATTTTTCCCCAACCTTGCAGAAAGTTATTTTGTGGGGGAGGGTTCTTAGATTCTGACAAGCACCTAACGACTCACTCTGTTTTTCTTTGTGTTTTTTTTTTATCCGAGAAACGTATCGTGAGCTAATTCCATTAAACCAAGCTTTTTTTTCTTTGTTGTTCTCCATTTCTTCATGACACTATGGCTAGGGAAAGACAGCCCAATTTGGTCATAATTCCAATATTAGAAGAGGTCCCCTCTTTCCTTAAAAGGTTTCTTTTACTTTGATTAATAAACAAAATGGCTGAAGGATTTTGTATATCGAATTTGAATACTTTTCGCTTTCTTAAAGATTTATTCACTTTTGTTCTTCCTCTTCTTCGCCAAAATATAATCATCAGCTGTTACAGCGACTACGGATAATTAAGAAAATAGTATCCCTAGTAAGATAGAGATCTCGCAAACCCCCGTCGTTTTTCATCTAGTTTTCAACTTGTTGTACCCTAAAGTCGTTCGTTGTGTGTTTTTTTTTGCTTTAGTTTTTTCCTTGAAAAAAAATAAAATCTGGGGTAAAAATTTTCAGCTTAGGGTGTTTATTGAGTGACAGTTTTAAAGTTTAAGTGCATGCACAGAAACTGAGAATACAATAATCTAATTTGTTGATAAAAGTGACAAGGTTGGTTATTATTCCCACCGGAAGAAACAGGACTTACAAAGCTTCCGAAAACTGTAACTGCACTTAATAAACTGATCACTGTATAAGTCTTGTTTTAATAAATAACTGTCTTAAAAGATTGTAATTATTTGTCTCAAATTGTTAATAACACTTAAGCCTTCAGCTCTCACAAGAGAACCTGGAGGCTCACTCAATGAGTGCCGGCAACTCTTCCCAAGATTCAAGACAATAGGGAGAGATCCATTGATTTCTTTTAAGACCCACTAACTGCGATACTTGATAGGCCAAAAAAAACAAAAACTTCAGAACTAAACTCGGCCCAGTTTTCGTGCTTCCAGCATTACCAGCGGCAGAAGCTGTTTTGATTTCTCTCTTTGCGTCTTTGTGCTTTTCCGGTTTTAATATTTTGGCTTCACCTGTTTACGATTTGCAAGCATACTATTGTATCTGGAGATTTTAAAAACCGTTACTGAGAGTCATAAACAGATGATGATCAGATGAGCTCATTACCATTTGCATCTGGTAGTCACTTGACGAATTATCTCACCTCACTTTCTTTGATAATGTTTTACCATTTCTCTAATTAAAATCCTTGCTTTCATAAAGTAATTACCTCAGAGTCATAGTGACACGGATGTGAGACAAAACAGTTGAAGTTGTAGGTTCAAAACTTGCACAAAGCATACGGAGAGGAGGTGAACTGCATGTAAAAAAGAAATGATAAACGGTACCGAAGTCAAGCTTTCCCTCTCGGTAACTAATATGCGTATAACAAAAATTTTAAGCCTTTGAAGCTGCTATCACTCTTGAAAAATTTTGCGGGGATCCTAGTTGGCTTAGTTGACTTGTGTGTGTTAATCATATCAACTTTACTAATGCAGTTCCTTTAAATTCTTTTGCTTCCTTGATATAGAGTATAATACGCTTTCATTGGCTTTAATGTGTTTTTTGTAATAGACCCAAAATTTGTAGCAAAACTCAATATATAAATTATAACTCAAATTCGAAAGCTTTTGAAACAGTAGGTTCTCAAAAACTTCCAGAACTAAGATACATATCTTCTTGAATGTGTATGTTAACCCAGTATAAGTTAGCCTCACCAGATTTTAAAAGTCAGAAAGGTATCCCCTATTTCTTCAGTTAATGCAAACTCTTTTACTGAGCTCATCTCATCTCAACATTCCAACAGCCCTTGTTTTCAGAGAAATGAAAAAAAAAAAATTTTTTCTGCACCAAAAAAGAAAAAAAAAAAAAAAATTTTTTTTTTTATTTTAAATTGTATAGAGATAGTTGAGATAAGTGAAAAATTGAATCAACGGCATAATGGTGAAGGACAAGAGAGCTTCAGAGGCCAAGGCTTCAAAGAAGCAAGGTAAAGATGTGAAGAAAAGCACAACAAAAAGATCAAGAGAAGAAGATAATGTCGAAGATATAGTCGATGAGTTAGATGCTGAGTACGATGAAGTTTCTAAGTTACTCGATGTAGAAGCAAACGATGAAGACGACGAGAGTGAGGAAAGTGAATCAGAGGAACAAGAAATTGATAATGATGTAAATGAGCATGAAGATGGTGAAGGAAATATATCAAGACCTCTTCCAAAAGATCAAACATCAGAAGAAACTCCATTTGTGGAAAATTTCTCAGAATTAGAATTATCTGAACCAACATTGAAAGGAATAAAAGATATGGGATTCACTAAAATGACTCAAGTTCAATCAAGAACTATCCCACCTTTATTAGCAGGTAAAGATGTCTTGGGTGCTGCAAAGACAGGATCAGGTAAGACATTAGCATTTTTGATACCTGCTATTGAAATGTTATATTCATTGAAATTCAAACCAAGAAATGGTACCGGTGCTATTGTTATAACACCAACAAGAGAATTAGCTTTACAAATCTTTGGTGTTGCAAGAGAATTAATGGGAAATCATTCTCAAACATTTGGAATTGTCATTGGTGGTGCTAATAGGAGAGCAGAAGCTGAGAAATTGGCTAAAGGTGTAAATTTGATAATTGCTACTCCTGGTAGGTTATTAGATCATTTACAGAACACTAAAGGTTTTGTATTTAAGAATTTAAAAGCTTTGATTATTGATGAAGCTGATAGAATTTTGGAAATTGGTTTCGAAGAAGAAATGAAACAAATTATTAAAGTATTACCAAATGAAAATAGACAAACAATGTTATTCTCTGCTACTCAAACAACAAAAGTTGAAGATTTGGCCAGAATTTCATTAAGACTGGGTCCTTTATATATCAATGTCGATTCAGGCAAAGACACATCAACTGCTGATGGTTTAGAACAAGGTTACGTTGTATGTGATTCAGACAAGAGATTCTTATTACTTTTTTCATTTTTGAAAAGAAACCAAAAGAAGAAAATCATTGTTTTCTTGTCATCATGTAACTGTGTTAAATATTACAGTGAATTATTGAATTACATTGACTTGCCAGTCTTAGATTTACATGGTAAGCAAAAGCAACAAAAGAGAACAAACACTTTCTTTGAATTTTGTAATGCTAAGACAGGTATCATGATTTGTACTGATGTTGCCGCTAGAGGTTTAGATATTCCAGCAGTTGATTGGATCATCCAATTCGACCCACCTGATGATCCAAGAGATTACATCCATAGAGTAGGAAGAACTGCAAGAGGTTCTCAAGGAAAGGGTAAATCATTGATGTTCTTAACACCTTCAGAATTAGGATTCTTGAGATACTTGAAACAAGCTAAAGTTCCATTAAATGAGTACGAGTTCCCAACTAGTAAGATTGCCAATGTCCAATCACAATTAGAAAAATTGGTGAAGTCCAACTACTGGTTACATCAAAGTGCTAAAGATGGTTACAGAGCCTACTTACAAGCTTACTCTTCTCATCATTTGAAAACAGTCTACCAAATCGATAAATTAGACTTAGTCAAAGTTGCCAAGTCTTTTGGTTTCAATATTCCACCAAAAGTCAACATCACAATTGGTGCCAGTGGTAAGTCAATAGAAAAGAAACACAAGAAGCAAAGAAGGGATTGAATTTTTGTATAGTATAGAAATCAACATTATTATAAATCTAATAAAGTAGTGTAGATTTCAAATAAAGAGTCAATTTTTTTTTTTCTTCATTACCAAAAAACCGAAAAGAAAAATTGCAACTGATTGAGAGAATTTTTTTTTCCTTTCCTCATCGTATAAAAGATAACTTTTCAAAAGAGTAGGAAGGCAAAGAGAGACTCTGGAGTGTGTTATAGAAGCCCATTCATTGAAGTCAATAAAGCACACAGCAACAATAATGTCAGAAAATAAGAAAGTTGAAGATTCGTTATCTGATTTAGAATCATCAAAGTTACCAATCCACAGCCATTCTTCCAATGGAAGTGCTGTGAGTTCTCCATTGGTTCCACATCATCACCACCCAAAGCCATTGAAAGAGCCTTACTATAGACAGCTAACTACTCCTTTGAACACTAGACCTGCATCTCCATATACTTTAAATCCACCTATTGAATTAGATGGATTGTCATGGCCTTCAAAAGGTGCCAGGGAGAGATTGATTAGTACCCCGGAACAGACAAGAGAAAGAGAGTTGAGAATTGCAGGTGCTGTGAAGACCATCTTGACTGAATTAGGTGAAGATGTCGATAGAGAGGGCCTTTTGGAAACACCTGAGAGATATGCTAGGGCAATGTTGTTTTTCACTAAAGGGTATGAAGACAATATCAAAGATGTGATCAAGAGAGCTGTTTTTGAAGAAGATCATGATGAAATGGTCATTGTGAAGGACATAGAAGTTTATTCATTATGTGAACATCATTTGGTTCCATTTTTCGGTAAAGTTCATATTGCATATATCCCAAATAAGAAAGTTTTAGGATTATCAAAATTGGCAAGATTGGCAGAGATGTATTCTAGAAGATTGCAAGTTCAAGAAAGACTTACAAAGCAAATTGCGATGGCTTTGAGTGAAATTTTGCAACCAAGAGGTGTTGCAGTTGTCATCGAGGCTACACATATGTGTATGGTTAGTAGAGGTGTCCAGAAAACTGGATCTTCAACTTCAACAAGCTGTATGCTAGGTTGTTTCAGATCTCAGCAAAAGACAAGAGAAGAGTTCTTAACCTTGTTAGGAAGAAAATGATCTTCTTTGCATTTATCTTTATTTTACTTCCATACACCTGTCTTCATCAGGTTCTATCTTCCAAACTTCCCTATAACAGAGGAAAATTTCAACATATTTTCATCATTTCATATTTGTCTTTCATTTTTTTTATTACTATCTACACTTGTTTAATTTTGAGGGATTGGGCTTTTTTTTTTTCACTAAAATCTTTTTGGTTCATTTTGTCTTGTATTTCAGAATAATGATTATTGTTATTATGTCTTTGTGTTTTTGCTTTTAAGGGATTCAACTTCAATAAATTTTTTATTTGTTTTATTTTAGAAATTACTCTTTTATTTTATTTTATTTGATTAGACAATTTTTATAGCTATGAAATAGAAATAAAATAAATCTGTATAAATCATGACTTTACAGGCATTAATCATGTGTTTCCATGATAAGATGTTAATCTTCAGCTGTGCCTTTTTATTTTCTCTACCATTTCAACACTTGATGCAGAAATACCTACGATACACTTCCCCAGAATATGCTTATTAAAAAGTTCTACCTATACCGTTGCATAATCTACACACTTCTTCATCTAGGAAAAAAGATACTAAACCTCTTCCACGGCATTTAGGGCATAACGTTCCTCCTATACTAGGATCTCCAGGCATCACTACACGAGGTGGTGGTGGTGGCATCATTCCAGGCGGACCACCTCCCATCATTGGTCCCATAACTGGAATCATCGTTCCAGGTCTAAGTGGTATTATATTTGGTTTAGGCCCCAGTGGCTTGGCTGGTACACCATAGTACCTGTCAGGAGCAAATCTCTTCCAACAATCTTTGCACATCTTGTTATTCTTCACTTTGTAACCAGTATTCTTGCATTTCTTACATAGATAATTCTTAGGGTACCTCCAAGGAAGGTTCAAATTCGCCGTATAAAGATCACTGACACTTGTATTAGATGATCCGGTATGCGATGTGGAAGGTCTCAGCGATTGTGGTCTTGACGGTGGTGCTGGTGAGTAATTCGGATGCTGTGGGGGAGCCGGGGCTGTATGATTTGGAGTTAATTGTCCGTATGAGTGTTGTGGCCGTTGCTGTTGCTGATGACTACTCCCCTGCTGCACGGCTTCATCATAAGTAGGGGGATTATCTGGCTTCTCACTTGCTGCCATATTTCAATTGATAAGAAGTATACTTAAGTCTCTATTATATTTAATCAGGCTATAACAAACATTTTTTAAATCTCGTTTTCTTGGAAGTCGTGTGATAATATCTAAAAACTCCCAATTGGTGTTTTATATGGATGAGGGTCTCTCAGGTGCAAAAACAGATTTTGCTTGGTGTTTTTTTTTTTTTTTTTTTGTTTGTTTGTTTGTTATTTGGTCTTGGGTAAGTTTGACGTGCAATAGGAACACTTATTCAATAAACTATACAATTGATCCAAGATGCTTTGGTTGTCAGAATCACAAAGTAAGTTGTCTATTATTCATTGACTTGGTGATTATACTAACCTATTATGTTTAGAGTTTGGTGTGGGATTTACATTTGCAGGTATGTTTAATGTTATTGATTGAATAACAAGCAAGAAGATGACTAACTTTTAAATAAAGGAACTCTCTGTTTCATTATTGGTGTTTTCACCTTTTTCGATTCTGCCTTATTAGGTTTAGGAAATGTATGTATTTTGAAAAAATTGATTGATCCAAAACATGATACTAATTCAATTCAAATCAGATTTTATTCATTGTTGGAATAACATTGATCATAGGACCACAAAAGACTATAATTTTCTTCACAAGGCCCCAGAAAGTTAGAGGAAGTATTTGCTTTGCATTGGGTGTATTTTTAATCTTAATAAAGAAATCGTTTATTGGATTCATTCTTGAGAGTGTTGGTATATTAGCCCTTTTTGGAGATTTCTTTGCCGTTATTATTCAATTTTTAAGATCAATACCTTATATTGGCCCATTATTATCACATCCATATATTGCACCAGTAAGTGTCTATTCATTCCCCTTACTTTAAACATACAATTACTAACTACAATTTCAGACTGTTGATAGACTTGCCGGTGTTAGAGTTTTGCCAGTATAAACTGAGCGATTTCCCATGAGCACACTACTAATTTAAACTATGATGCTAATAGTTCAGTTAGCAAGGATTGCAAATCATCCAGTATGCGGGTATATATATAGATATTATTGTCATACTATTTCCTTCTCAACAACAATTTATGAATAGATTTGTATTATATTTGTACTATATATTGTTTCAAAACACACTGATTGATTGTAAATGAGAGAGAGATGCTCTTCTCTTAGGAGATAAAAAAAAAATAATTTTTTCACATTGAAAATTTTTTTTTTTTTTTTTTTTTTTTAAAGAAACTTAAATTGTTAAGATCGTATCGATTATAAAGACCATCATGGCTCCTCCTGTACATAAGAATAAGAAAAAACTGAATAGTGCCACTGTCGAGTTAAGTGGGCTGATGAGTGCTGGTAAAGCCAAGCTCAAAAAGAAAATACGTGACATCCAAAGGACTTTGAGAAGAGAGAATCTTCCGTCAAATATAAGAATTGATAATGAAAGAGCTTTGAAAGCGTTAAGCGTCGAGTTGGAAGAGAAAGATTCTGAGCAAAGAGCAAAAGTCATTGCAAAAAAATATCACATGGTTAGATTTTTCGAAAGAAAGAAGGCTATCAGAAAATACAAGCAAGCTTTAAAGACAGTTGAGGAGTTGGAATCGAACGAGACATCTGAAAAGAAAGACTTGAAGAAAGCAAAGAAAGTTTTGAGGCATTGTCAAGTTGATTTAGCATATATTGTAAATTTCCCAAAGACTGAGAAATATGTATCACTTTATCCAAGTAGCTCTGAAGCTGATTCTACAGATGCCAATGTAAAGAAAGGTCTATTAGAAACAGAGAAGAAGAGACAGGCATACAAGAAACAATTTGAAAAAATGTTGGACGACGGGACTTTACCAGTAAAAATTGAAGATGTATTGCAAGGGAAAAAATCAGATAACAAGACAACACAGAAATCAACAGCTATTACCACGGCCATCGATGCACCAGAAGCTAAAAAGGTGGAAGAACAAGATGAGTTTTTTGAATAGGAATTTAAATAGACTAACATGCATTTGCCTTATTTAAAGAAAAAATCTATAGATATCTATTTGAATATATGTGTGGTCTCATATTGAATCTCCATACCATCATTAATACACATAATTTTCAATTCCTGACCGTATATCTCTTCAGGAATATCCATAGTGGCTGATATTTTGGAAAACCCACCATTTATCAATCTTGGAGATGCTCTCTTAATCAAATACAATTCATCTATCTTTGGATCACAGATTATGATGAACCATGTTTCTCTTTGAGGCTTTGGATATTTCGGAGTATATATCTTGAAGTCTTTATTCAATGGCTTGTTATGATGCACAAGCTCAACATTTAAAGTATCTGATTCCTTTTGAAGTACTGTAAAATCACCAGAAGGAATATGTGATGTTACTCTCATAAACTCTTTCTTGTTTTGTCTAGAGATTCCCATCTCTTCAGCAAATCTTTCGATACCTTTACCTTTCATTGATCCTAACTTATCAAGAGTTACTTCCGGTAATGATTCATTCTGTACCCTTTCTCCATCTAAAGTGTATCCATCTGTAGGTGTTGGGGTCAAACCAGGTAATGTGGTAACTGGATCATGATCAAACCAGGCTGCCTGCTTAATACACACCATTAACTTGATCAACATAAGAACTGTAGAAAGATATCCCATCTCAGCTGTGCAGTCAATATAAGCTTGCAATATACGCAAACTCTGATCCAAGACCGATATAGTGTCTTGAGCATAATCAGCAATAGGTAATTCAACTCTGCTCATATAGGCTTGCAATAATAAGTAGGCTTTGATATGAGGATCCCAAATAAATTCATATGATAAATCGGATGCTGGATACCTCATTTGCTCTGACATTTCCAGATTGATCAATTCTTCACCATGACGAGTGGCAATCTCGTCGTACTCAGTGGCTTCACATAACCATCTCAAACAGTCACGGAAGGATGCATCTCTGATCAAATTTTTCAACAAACGACCGATGGTTTTATGGGAAAGATAATAATAAGAAGAAACGTCCAAGAATGGTGTTGCAACTAAATTATTTTGGTTCACGATAACACATTTAGACTCTTCCAAATTGGTAACAGTTTGATCAATCAAATTTGTAAGATACTTACTAACCCCCAGTGTAGACATATCTTCAATACCGTAATAAGTTGGATTGTTATGAGCTCTTCTGAATAAGAAAGTCCAAGTGAGGAAATCCATTGCATCTTGCCTTGTCTTTATTGTACCTGCGGAGATCTCAGCACCAATATGATTGTCCAAAACTTTATGTAAGGAACTCTCAACAGGGAAACCAACGTTAAGAAAATGCTTGTAAAACATCTTTTTGGATTCTTTCGTATAAACCATACCAACTCCAAAACTATCATACTTAGGTCTTCCAGCACGACCCATCATCTGGAGAATATCAGTTAAATCCATATCTCTATAGGCTTCAATTTTAGCATCAAAGAACTGTGTGCCCTTGATGACAACTAAATGTGCAGGCAAGTTAACACCCCAAGCCAAAGTACTGGTTGCTACCAAGATTTGAATTTTCCCACTTTCAAACAACTTGTGAGATATTTTTCTATCTGATTCGGGTAAACCAGCATGATGTAGACCAATTCCAAATTGTAAAGACAATCTCAATGTTTCATCTTTCACTTTAAGCATTATTGACTCAAGCTCATCATCATCCATTTTTAAAAATCTACGTGGATTTTCTTCCATACCACACAAATGAATAATATCTAATGCAGTTAATCTTGTTTGTCTTCTTGAAGCAACAAAAATCAATGTAGGTTTGTCAGGTGAATATTGCTTAATAGCCATAAATGCTGGTTTGTTCATTGTCTTCATCAATGGGCAAAATGCCAAATTATCTGGATAACCATCAATGTACATTTGCAAAGGAACAGGACGAACTGATTGAGGGAAATTGAACAAACCTTCCTTAACACCTAACCATCCGGCCATATCCATTGCATTAGCCACAGCAGTCGACATACCTAACAATCTGACCGGCTTTTTTGTTTGGGAAGAAATATAATTCATACGACTAACAATCATTTCTAAGATCGGACCACGGTCACTGGCTAAAAGATGAATTTCATCCATGATAACCAACGAAATTTGTTGAACAAATTTTCTTGTTTGCCAGTTACGTGAAATACCATCAAATTTTTCAGGTGTTGTAATGATAATGTCTGCATCTCTCACTTCCTTCGCCTCTGGTAAAGAGTCACCGGTTAATTCCACTAATTTGTGATCAGTGTTCTTAACAATTGTCTCAGTCCAATCGTCAACCCTTTCTCTAACCAACGCTTTCATTGGTGCAATATATACAACTTTTGAACCAGGGAATTGGTTGAAAGCATGCCAAATCGCCAACTCGGCAACTACTGTCTTACCGGAACCAGTTGGAGACCCAACAAACACACTTAAGTTTGTATTATATAAAGTGTGAAATGTCATAGTTTGCATTGGATTGAAATATTTAAACCTCGAAGAATAAATTCTTTCAATCTCTGGATTATGCAATGCTGTTACTGGTAAAGGTTGCAACTTCAATAACTGAGTTTGTAAAGTTTCATTGTGAGGTTTGATCAAGTGTTGGAATGAAACAGAAAAAGCTGTCTCTGAACCAATCCAGGAATCAGAAATACATCTCACTATAATCTGAGGAGGTAATGGGTCGCTTAACGGAATCATGAAATCCATCTCATGTGGTGCTTTCATGGACTTTCTGTTAAGAATGAATTTTTCGAAATGTAAAATAGTAGACTTGTCGCTTTCTTCTACCAATATCCAAAAAAATTGAGCATTTCCATGGTACTTTTCATCCCAAACAAAATCTGGCTCTAAGTTAACATGTACTCTCATGACACTTTGAGTGATGGGAAATATTTCTGCATCAACGAGGATAGTTGGGAATCTCCCTACCAATTTGTATAGCACATTCCCCATTCTTACGTTGTGAACAAGGTCACCAAGCTCTTTTGGCTCCATTTCTCTCAACATTTCCATATTTGGTTCCTTTGATTCGATTTGTTTGTATATCTGTTGTGGAAGTTCGAACTGGCGCATTGGATGTGCAAAAGACCATATTCTCTTATCAACAGACTTACAAATAGCTAACATGATCTTGGTGAAGATTCCCCATCTTCGATTAAGACCAATCAAGAAAAGAGCACGACATATTCTTGCAGAGTTCTGAGCAACGTAGTTTGAATCAGAAATCAAAGCAGCATCTTTCATTTGCAGTTGTGACACATAAGCTTGAAGTAAAACATTAGTCTTAGTCTGAGCTGTGTCGGCTTCACTTCCAATTTGGCACACGATATCATTTTCAATCAATTTCTTCAACTCTTCACTTTCTTCTTCTCTGAATTTTATGCTATCAAATTCACTACTCATACTAATCATTGACAATACATCTGCTTCAGTCGCCTTAGGATTCATCATCTGATTGAATATTTCAATGGAATCGTTCAATAAATAAAAATCGGATGAAATTCTTCCCAAGTCCTTGGCAATGAAGGACAGAGATCTTTCATCAAAAACAATCATCTGTAAAGTATGAAGTCTTCTTGCAGCTTTTATGATCATATCTCTACGTCTTTGAACCAACTGTGGATCATCAGAAAGCTCTTTCCAATCAATACCGTATCCAAATGGATTTTGCTTCATTCTAACGTTCAAGTATGTATAACCGAGCCACTGGACACCTTCATCAATATTTGTAACCGTTCCTAAAGATATCTCTGCATTCAAGTTATCAACCAATTTCGAAGCCAATTTCGATTCAATAGCATGTTGTTGTGTCAACAAAGAGACATAATGATCTAATCTGTCACTTGTTGTACACAATATACCTGTACCGAAGTTTTCGGTCAAATCTCCTTTCGCCTCCAGACTTGTGAATTGGGGACGACCAGCTCTACCAAAAATTTGAATAACATCACTGATACCAAGGTCAATAAAACCACCTTGTTTAGAGTCATATACTTGAGTTCCTTTTACTATTACCACAGCAGCAGGAAGATTAACACCCCAAGCCAACGTAGCAGTACATACTAAAACCTGGATGGCTCCTGAAAGAAACATTTTTTCAGTCAAACTTCTATCAGATCTCAACATACCAGCGTGATGCACACCAAACCCACCTTGAAACAACTCTCTCATATCTTTGTTTCTATTTTTACTCATCTCTCTACTGAATCTATCATAAGCCTCATTTTCAGAACAATCAAATAAATCAGAATCATGAAAATCCCTCGACATTTTAATAAAATTTCTTGCAGTATTCACAGTTTCCTTTCTTGAATGAACAAAAATCATAACTTGATGACCAAGCTCAACATTTGTCACGAGCTTATTATAAGCTACTTCTTCAATATTCTCTCTGGCTTGCTTAGATCCAGCTTTACCTCTTACTCCGGCGATCTCTTGCTGTAATGGAACTGGTCTAAAAGAAGAATCAAAATAAAACATTCCAACCTGTCTGTTAACACCAAGAAAATCAGCAACGTCCATGAAATTTGGTAAAGTGGCAGACAACCCCACTATCCTGATCATAGATTGTGTGCTTTCAACCTGCCTCAACGTTCTTGCTACTAATGTTTCTATAACAGAACCACGTTCTTCATGCAACAAGTGAACTTCATCAATGATCAAAAGCTTGACTTTTTCCACTAATTCCGTGTCACCATTGGATTTTCTTGTTACCACATCCCATTTCTCAGGTGTAGTTACAATAATTTGAGTATTCATTATCTCAGCTTTTGTTAATTGCATATCACCAGTCAATTCTCTAACTTGGATTCCTAACCATTGCAATTTTTTTTGAAACTTTTCAACAATTTCAGCTGCCAAAGCTTTCAAAGGGGCAACATAGACTATTTTAAATTCACTGTAATCAATATCAACTTGTATACCATCATCTGTTTGAGTCTCTGTCACAAATTGATTGATAGTATGCAAGATGGTCAATAGAGCGACATCTGTCTTACCGGCACCTGTTGGTGCACACACCAACATGTTCTCATTTGTGTTATATGCGACATAGTAAACCAAAGACTGCATTCTATTTAAGCTTTTATAACCTTTAAAAGTACCTTGACAAAGGAAGTCTAGTTCTTTCATCGGTATTAACTTCTCATTTATTACAACTGACTTCTTTTTAGAGTATGGTATCAAGATTTCCTCATGCTTTTCATAACTGAATCTTTCAGAACCAGCTGGTAACGAAAATTTCTTACCTGTTATTGAGATCATGTTACCAGCAGCATCATCAGATTTGAAAACATGAGGGTACTTAGTCTTACTTTTCAGCTGTTGTAAAACCTGGGTCTTACCAGCTCTTCTGTTTTCTCTAACTTGTAATTCCCTTTCTTCGGAGGACAATATTCTTGGGTGTTTATCTGCTTTGCCCAGAATGTTCTCGAACCTAGTATTGTCCTGTTTTATCAAATCTGATTTTTGAGCTATGATTGTTGATATAAGGTCAAATTCTTCAAATCCTAGCACGTCAAACAAAGCAGATTGTAAAGCCTCATCATTTTCTTCGTTTTTCACTATATTTATTATTGTCTCATATAACTGTTCACTACTTATTTCCGTATCAGTTGAACATATTCTGTCACAATTTTGAAGGAGACTACTAACAGTTGAACCATTGTGTTCATCTTCTGATGATCCAGAATACTCATCGTTATCGAAGTCCGAGAATATGTCTTGGAAATTGGTGTCTGCTCCTTCAAAATTTTTCAAAATCTTATCAAGTTCTTTTGATGACTCTGACTTCAAATCCATTATACCATCATTTATCTCTTCTGGTATCTTGATTCTAAACTCCTCTTCATCCTTTTGCTCAAAATTATTCAAAGCATCAATCATTGGCTGTATAGCCAGTAAATATGACTTCGTCGAGGAAACGGAATATGAAGCCATGGCAATTTACCTTTGTGGTGTGTAGTTTTGTATTAGTTTCTAGCCAAAGAGTATACAGTTATCAAAATGAAAAATTTATGTAGAGGCAAAAATTTGATTATTTCATGACGACTTTTTGTTTTTTTTTGTAAAAAAAAAGATGAGATCTATGTAAACAAGCATTAGGAAGATCAGAAATGTCAACGAATGAGGATGAGTTTGCAGATATAGTAAGTACAAGCTTGCTACTTTGAGATAGAATGATACTAACAACCAAATATAGGACTATACCACCAAGGAAGTTTTTGAAACTTCAGATAACGAAGATGAAAATGATTATTCACCCTTATCACCTTCTCATTCTAGAAGGAGTTCAATTGAAGTGCTAGAGAACACACCAAGTGAGGCAAGAGAAGCCTTCGAGAGAGTGGTCATAGATGGTGCGGATGCTAATTTTAGTGATAAGATACTGGATCCTACTCACAAATCATATCTGTCATATTCATTATCGGAGACATATGAGCAGAGATTGGTAAGAATTAAAAAGGAGTTACACGAGATGAACGTACTTAAACACGAGAGAGATCTGATTAAGGATGACAACAACGAAATAGAAAGCTTGCTTGCTTCAATTGACCAAAACGTGTCTTTGAGTCTTACTCCAAAAAAAGTTGAGGGAGACTTGTTAAATGTTAAGAAAATCGAAAAGGAGAAGCTATCTCAACCAGACACAGACATCCCCGTAGCAACTATAATGGAGCTTGATTCAAGAGTATCTCAATTAGAGAAGTCCATGGGGTTTTCTGATTCTTTAGAAAAACACGACAACTTCACAGTGCAATCACTTATCAATGATTTGTACAGAAAGCTAAATATCATAAGTAATCCAGAATATGTGAAGAGTGACGTGCGACCACTACTAGAAATGATAGCTAAACAAAATACAACTAGAAAGAAGGATTTGTTTAGCCACGATGTTCTTTCAAGTAGTTCTTCCATTGATGACAGAAAATTTAGTCTGGTACATCAAAAGCTCTTGAGCTTGCCAAATTTTGAGTCCTATTTGCCACTGCTTTTGAATAAATTGAAGTCACTAAATAAGTTAAATGTTGAATTGAGCAAAGGAGTGGAGAAACTGGAAGATTATCAAAACAGGTTGTTTACCATAGAGAGTTCATTCCTGGATTGGCAAAACTATTTGAACAAATATGAGACACGGTTAACCGAGATGGAAAGTAAATCGGAAGCCAATAAAATTGAAATTGAGAACTGGATTAAAAAGCTACAAGAAAAAGTTGACACATTAGCCCATTAGTGTTTTCAAAATTTTTTTACATCTATTTAGTTACAATTTGAACAACATCTTGATCATGAACTTTATGATTCAACCCACATTTTTGCGGAGAATGCTTTGCACTCGAACCCCAAACTAATGCGTATTTGAAAGAAGATTTGAAATCTTTATGAATTGTATCACAAACTGTCTCGATAGTTGAATCTTGTCTCACAACGGAAGGTTCTGCTAAATCAGGCAATGCACCTCTTCTCTTTGTATACAATCTCATCAAGTTTAATTTATACCATATTTCATCAATCATGTCATCAATACCTAGATCCAATTCACAAGACATGACAACGGTATTTGGCTCTCTCAGAATTCTATCAACTTCTTCTAATGAGACAGCATCTATCTTGTTGTAAACGTAGACACAGCTTATATATGTAATATGTTTTTCGTTGATAATATCAATAAAGTCATCGATAGTAACGTTTTCATCTCTCACAAGAATGTCGGCATTATGAATCTTATAATCTTTTAAAAGTCCAGCACATATCTTTTCATTTAAATATTTTGGTGGTGAAGTTGAATTGAACTTGATACCTCCTGTCTTTTTTATTTTGAATGATATATTTGGCTTTGTCTTATTCAATCTGATTCCAACGGATTCAAGCTCCTTTTCCAATATCTCTCTTTGATCACTACCCTTTGTGGCATCCAACACCATCATAATCAAGTCAGAAGTCTTAGCTGTTGCAACAACTTGTCTACCTCTACCCTTACCACTACTGGCACCTTTTATAATACCTGGTAAATCTACTATTTGAATTTCAGCACCTTCGTATTCCAAGACACCTGGAACTGAAGTTAAAGTTGTGAAAGCATATTGAGCAACCTCAGATTTTGTCTTGGTTATCTTGGACAAGAACGAAGATTTACCCACAGATGGGAAACCAATTAAGACAACTCTAGCATCACCACTTTTAGAAACTTCAAAACCTTCACCTTTAGAAGATGATGATCCTGGTGGTGGCTCCAATAATTGTTGTCTATATCTAGCTAATTTACCTTTAAGTAAACCTATATGGTACTCTGTTGCTTTATTCTTTTGAGTTCTTGATAACTCGAGCTGAATCTGCTCAATTTTTTCCAGAATACCCATTTTAACTTGAAAAGTTTGTGATGATCTTAAAACTTATCTTTCAGGTTTTTCAAATTTTTTTCAATTTTTTTTTTTTTTTACTGAGGACAAAAATTTTTCTTTTGCTAAAGAAGAATAAATACAAAATACATTAAAAGCTAAATAATAACAAACAAAAATACAGAAATGTTACATCATCGAATATTAAACTTTCATACCAGCATGGGATAAGTCTTCAGTGTGTTCTAAAGCAGGAACCAAAAGTTCATAGTCTGCAGTTTCTGAATTGACATTGGTGGAATCTTTCTCAACGTGTAATGTTACAACTAATGAATCAGGTTTTACAGGATACTTATCAAAAGTAGCATCTTTTGGTTCTCCCTTGGCACTTTCTAATGGTCCAGGTAAGACATAATCTCCAACTTCAAACTCAGGATTATTGAGGTATCTGGTACTTTCTTTCATTGGAATTAAGTCACACCAGTTTCTCTTGTTCAAGAAATGGTAATTATATCTTTCTTCTCCCTTTGCGTCTTTTGTGAATAAAGGTACAGTATTTTCCTCTGTGTGACTATCAAAGTGATGGGTCTTGTTTCTCCAGTGTAATAATTTAGCCATTCCATCCGGTGGAGGTGTATTGCAAATAGCAGAACTGATAATATTGAACATTAATCTCGGATCTTTCTCTGGAGAGTCTTGGTATTTTTTATTTTCGTCCTGCTTATGGAAATGATGCTGTTTAGACTTTAATCTTCCGACACAACATAAGTGGACATCCCCTGATAAGATTGTCATTCTCACACCATTTTTAGCTCCAAAATCAGTCAATTGAGCCACTAATCTATTTCTTTCTCTCTTATGATGTTTTGCACACCAATGATCATCTAAATCATCTAAGACTTCAATACCACCGTCAAACTCATTAACGAGTCCTTTCAAGATAATACCACGTCTAGCCAATGCCTTGATAGGAGCAAGAGCTCTTGAAGTTAAAATATATTCCAACCAAACTAATCTTGGATATGCAATTGGCACACCTAATAAAACTAACAAATGCTTAATCTCACCGTTGCTGGCGGAGATTTCTTTTTGAACTCTATCGAAAATTAATTTGTATGAATCTTTATGAAGAACTTGGGTTTGCTTACGTTCAGTTCTACAATCAAACCCAACAAAAGCAATTTCCTTTCCCAATCTCGCATAAATGGAATGGGATTTTTCAGTGATAAATGGTCCTGGTTTGGAACCTAAAATCCAAGATCTTTCATCAATGTAGGCTTTCTCTTGCAAACTCGTGTGCTGTTGGAACAACATGTAATATTTATAAGCCGAGTTTCCAACACCTTTAAACACCTCTTGGCTCATTGTACGATCACTGTATGAACCAAAACCATCGATGATATCATGATCATCATAAATATTGATCGAAGGAATTTGTTGCATTGCAATTGGGAATAATTGCTGTAAAGTTTTACCATTGGTACCAACCCAATAACCTTTACCAAACCACTTCATATAATGATGGAGATAAAATTCCTCGAATGAATTGACCATTTTCTCGGTCAATGGTGTCTTGGAATGAATGTGTTTATGTTTCAACCATTTTTGGAATTCTTCTGACGAAGTTTTGATGGCATCCGCATAAATTTGGTCACCACCTCCGAGCATGACATGGTATGGATGTTGATCATGTTTATTCAAGACATCATACCACAAGGAACCTTTGAAAGTACTTGTATCAGTAGATAATGAGAATCCATTACACGAATGAGAAACGATGTTCATGGATTGCTCGATTGCTGGAAGAAAAAATTGATAATTTAAACTTGAATGTTCATTTAAGAAATACTTGACTTTCTGTTCATGCGGTTCCAAATTCAATTCAATTTCAAATCTCCAAAAAGTATGTTCTTGTTCCTGATGAAATTTTGTCACTGGGAATGTACCTGACTTCATCAGAGACTCTAAGTCAGTTTCGACCAGGGATTTCTTGGATGGACCGATTAAATAGTTAACAGTAGGAGGTGAGCTGTAATCACTCTTGCCATCATGTGTGACAACCAACATTGTTGCTCTATAATTATTGGCGCCATCTTCTAAAGTTGCAAGTAATCTCAAGATTGGACCACATCTAACATCTAAAGCAGGTGACCCGATGACATCTGAGATGGGGCAAGCATCAGGGATGTTAACAGAAGACTCCTCAACAATGGTAGAGTAGCTTTGCAACGGTAGTGGGTCGAACCATGAATCTATAACTTTTGGAATTGACATCTTTCTAGTATTTATTTGTTTCTAATTATGAAAGGACCCTTTCTATCACAAGTGTAAATATGAAATTCAGTGTTAAAACGCAATAACAAATCTGAAATTTTTGAAATGTAACAAATTTTTTTTTTTTAATTTTTTTGTTACTATTTTCTGTCTTCGGGACGTCATAAAGCCCTTGTTTTGCTCTTTGCATCAAAAGCTAAAATTGAACCCTTTGCGTCAAAGCCTTGCTGCGGATTGTATCTGTCATGAAGTATCAATTTGACCGCTTTGGTATTTTCAAGTCAACTCTATCCTTGTAATTGCGAGACACATATCTCTTAGATCAAATAGAGTTAATGCACGCGCCTATTAATTAAGGTTTTTTCTTACAAGTGTCAAAGTATAAATAATGAACATTTTGTTCTATAAATAGTCATAAATTGAGAATATTAAATAATTCTAAAATAGAAAAAAGGTAAAAAAAGAGAAACATAAGTAGCAGAACCGATAACATAACAAGAATTGAAATAATGCAAAGCGAAAGTGAATAATAATAATCAAAAAACCATTTTGAAAAACCCCCTAAAATTGAAGAACCTAAAAACATTTACCCATTAAATTTCATTAAATCTCTCTATATTTTAAGACATCATTGACAAGTTTGATAACTTTTTCAATTGAACTACTGAGTGGTTTACCAATAGTTCTATCTATTCCAACTTTTTCAAAAAGTTTCTTGTCATTATCAGTATTTCTACTAGTGACAGCAACAATTGGTAAATTTTGGAATTCTGAATATGCCCTGATCTTCTTAGCCAAGTCAACACCAGTTATCAATGGCATTTCAATGTCAAAAAATAAGATATCGTAGTTGAAATTTGGGTTCACAATGAGTGATGTATCTTCTAACTTAATATCACCTTGTGATTCACTGATAAACAGCTGGTTAAGAACCTCTTGAGAATAAGCTGTTGTATCAATGATACAATCTCTAAACAGTTTCTTCAATAATTTTTTCAAAATGAGAATGTTGATTGGATTATCATCAACTATCAAGAATTTCAAACCTGATAATCTTGTATTATTGTCTTCTGATTTTGATCCAGTTAAATGTAAGACCATAGCGGATTCATTTGAGCATTTGCTCATTATCTTTGTATTTATTTCATCTATCTTGGTTTCTTTTGATAATGCATAATCTCCTTCATATGATGATGCAGTGAGCATCAGTTCTGTTAAACTACTTGTAGCAGCAGTTAAGATCTTTGCTGAATTGAAAATTGTCTCTGTAGCCACTTGAAGATTTTGAACACTGTATGAGCGGCGTGGTAACAGCTCTGTGGTAAGTTTGTCTACTGTTAAGGACATGTTTATATTTTAGTCTGATTCATGTTAAGAAGATTAAAGTTGAAAGCGATTAGGCGAATAAGTTTAATTTTATAATCGATCGAAAGGCTGAAAGAGATAACATTTTTTGCTCATGGCATGATTTTTCCCAAGATAATACAATTTGCAAGACCCATATGCTACAAGCCAAGCTTTCTGTTACACAAAATATCAAGTCATTAAAGTGTCACTTGCATGATGAGAACCGAAGTCATCGCAGAAACAAAGAAAAAAAGCAAAAAAAAAAAAAAGCAAAAAAAAAAAAAAAGTGGGAAAAAAAAGAAACGGAGTGTACTGAATTTGGTTATTATTGAACAGGTTGAAGCAACTGGTTAGTCACGACAACTAGGCACAAGAACTTTACGAACAATGGGTATGTAACATTTTGTATCTGAGACAGTAGCTCTCTTTGATTATGCAACATGGACATAAGAACTTATTCGGGCTCCATAATTTGACACTAACACAAATCAGGCACTGCTTTATGGTTTTCTTTTCGTGACTCTTCCTTGCACCAGATTTTTTTTCGCCGCATGATTAGAAACCTTAATCATGAGTTGACTCTCAATAATTACTCTAGTTCAATATTTGAACCTCATATAACAATAACTTCTGGTTTGAATTATGAGGCAGTGAAGGAGAAAATCGAAAATGGAAGTTTTCTCCAATTTATTAACAAGCACTCTACACTGATGGGCGGAGAAAGTTTTGCAATTACTGATATCGAAATGAACGATAATATTTTTTTCAAGAGTGTTGTATTGAAGATAGATATGAGTAGTACAATATTAGAATTTGTCAAGCTTTTGAGACGCGAGTTTATCTCTGAAGTTGATTTAGACTTATGGATGGGGTCATATAAGCCCCATCTCTCGTTAGTTTATTCAAATATACATTTTGACAAGGATCATGATTTGCAAGCAAGAGTTACAGAATCGATAAATCAAGAGATTGGTGATGACTCAATCTACATTCCATTAAGTGACTGCATGATCGAAGTGGTAGAGTGCGTGGGTCCACCTGAACAATGGACCTCTTTGTACAAGGTTTGTTTAGATTGAGTTGAGATTGACATATGATATTTAATCCTTAGTACCTGGGGTACTCTTAAGACATTTTCCACCAAATTCCCGCGGATTATTTATTTAGTGGATAAACTTTGCTAAGATGCACTAATGTTGTATTTTCGGGATTTTTGATGTTTTCGTACACTTCAAAAAAATTAAATTGGCAATTTTTTTTTTTTTTTTTTCTATTTTTTTTTTTTTGCTTACTCCGTCCGAAGCGATATAGGAACAACAATTGTCACATTGCTACTAGTGGTTCGTAAAAAAAAATGTCACCTAAAGTGTTCTCTTATCAAGAATCACAAGAAGTTGCCAATGAGGTTGCCAAGTATGTCATCTCAATTCAGGACAAAGCATTGGCTGAGGCTGATAATTTCAAGATTGCCATTTCAGGTGGTTCATTGGGTAAAGTCTTGAGAAATGGATTGATCCTTAATTCTGAGTTTGCTTCACAAATTAAGTGGGACAAATGGATTGTTTATTTCAGTGATGAAAGATTGGTGCCATTGGATCATGAAGATTCCAATTACGGATTGTTCAATGAAATGGTATTGAAAAGTCTTCCATCAGGAACTACTCATCCAAAAGTCTACACAATTGACGAATCATTGTTGACCAATGATGGATCAAAAGATACCGATATCGCTGCAGCATATGCGAAGATTGTTCCAGATTCAATTGACTTGATTTTGTTAGGCTGTGGGCCAGACGGTCATACTTGTTCCTTATTCCCAGGTCATGAGTTGTTGAAAGAGCATTCTAAATTAATTGCCAACATTACAGATTCCCCTAAACCTCCTCCAAGAAGAATCACCTTCACTTTCCCTGTATTGAAAGCTGCCAAGAACATAGCCTTTGTAGCTGAAGGTGCTGGTAAGGCTGCAATTTTGAAACAAATTTTTGAAGATGAAAAATCGGAATTGCCTTGTAAGTTGGTAAATGATTTATCAGTTCCAGTTGTTTGGTTTACAAATAAAGATGCCGTCAACGGTGTAAAGTTATAAATTTTATAGGCAAAATCCCATAAAAATAAAGTTATTGCAGAAAGTTTTTTTTTTTTTTGTAAGTTTTTTTCAATTCTACATATTAAATTTTAAAGAACGACAGAATAAACAAATGCTAAATGCGAATTATCAACAGTAGTGCTGTTGATTTAACTAATGAACGAAATTCAAATGCAGAAAAAAAAAAAAAAAAACGAACGAAAGAACAGTAAGTTAATTATAGTTATCTTGATCACTGTCAAGAGGAATATCATCCAAATCCAAACCTTGCAACAAATGCTCATCTTCTTCATCAATAGTCATGTTGTAGGCCTCCCAACTCAACTCTTTCAAACTGATATCATCATTTTGTTGTTGTTCTTGTAACTTTTTAACTAAGGAATCATTAATTTGACCCATTGAAGGACCAGATATTCCAGGACCACCAGTGATGCTTCTGATAATTTTCAATTTATGCTCATCAGTTTGCTTATTGAAATCATGATAAACTCTTTGAAATTCTTCCTCTCCAGGGGCATGGCCAAGAGACATACCAACTCTTATCAAAGTTTCAATGGACTCTTTAGAATTTTGAAGTAAATCACTATCAAATTGGAAAACGCCATTTTCAAATAACAAGATAATAGTGGAACCTCCGAATTTGAAATATCCAATTTCATCACCTCTAGAAACTTCTTCACCTTCTTCCACTGATACCAAGATGGATCCAACCATCATGGCACCAACAGGGATCATAATCACAGTTCCAAAATCAACTGTCTCAATAGGAATAATACAACGAACATTATCACCAAACACATCAAGTTCGGATCTAATTGCCATAGGATTAACAGTATAATATTCTCCATCAATGAACATGGGTTTCCCTACGATACCGTCACATGGGGAATGGAATCTATGGTAATCTTGTGGGGCCAATCTGAAAACTCCGATACAACCATTGGCATATTTTTGTAACTCATTTTCTGGTAATGAATAACCTTGACCATTTTTATACAAGAGTTTTTCAATAGAAAACTCTTTACCCTTGATCCATATATCTTTTGCCATTGAAACATTTTCGAAAACAGTACACCTTGAATCACAAGGAGAACACAAATTTAAAGGTCTATCAGTTTCCAAAGGTCTTGCTCCTGGAACTAACCTTCTATAAAAAAACTGATTAAAAGTTTTAAAACTTGAAATATCTTGAACACGACATTCGCTTAAGTCTAATTGATGGAATTGTATAAAAGAAGCAATTTGTGATTGGGATGAAGGAGAATCAAATTTGGCACCTTGCTTGATAGAAAGATTTCTCAATAATTTTTTCATTTTCTTCTTATCAATAGCTTTATCGAAAAAACTTCTGTAAAACAATTTAATTCCTAATCTGACATAAACACTCATCTTTTCTTCCATAATTAATCCCGTATTACGGTCCTGAACAAGAATATTGGCAGAGTTTCTCCCAATACCATACTTACCATATGTAAGCCTGATCAAAACTTTAGAGTACCATCTCTTGGTAGCCATCTGCCTCGATGCAAAAGATGGCCTTAATAACTTATTAACAGTAGACCAATCACGAGAAGCGCATATAGCGACATGAGTAATAATATCAACCTCATTTTTGTTTGATAACCTCTTTTTATCACATATAGGACACACTGGAACTTCAAAGAAATGACCCGATTCAGTGGTACCGTTAGAACCTTTTGCCTCTTTTTGAGTTGTCAAGCTTTCGAAGTTCTCAATAATCTCTTCAAAAGTTAAAGTTTCTCCAGACCAAGGATTTTTCTTATAATTGGTGAAGAAAGACTGAAGAGTGGCATCCGATAAACTACTACCAATTGTCCCTAAGAAATGTTCTAACTGTAATACATCCATATGTCCTAGAGACTCTTCATCGTATTTGCTTAATAAGTTCATCCAGAACTCTCTTCTTAAATCATCATATGCTTCAAATCTTGCCCTTATCTTTAACGTGGGAGTGTATACGCCTTCTTGTTTAGTCAATTTTGACACTGAATGATTCATAGTTAAACTTAAATTGAAAGTTCTGAGCTTTGTGCAATCAGTAATTGATTTATTAACATTCCTCTCAGGATTCCTACCAATTAATTTCTTTTTGCGTTTCAGAGCGATATCCGATTCAGCATCAATCAAAGTTAAAGTGGGATTCTCTTCTTGTAATGAATTATCAAGCTCAGAATCATCCATTAATTGAACAACAGGTATCTTTGCAGTACCAACATTATCATGGAAGGAAAAATGATCTCTATCAAGAACATTGAACTGGATCTCATAATTTTTCTCAAATGGTTGCACCTCGAAAGCTAGTCTCTCGTTAAAGACAGGTGACAAAGTGTGCTTCCTCCACGAGGAACGATAGACTTTTCTTCCAAATGAAACAATAACAAACGGATCCATATCAAATCCTGTTCTTGTTGCACTCTTAAAAGGAGGTAAACCTTCAGCCGATATTATCTCCAAGAAAATGACACCCAATATTTGCCTGGTACTTGAGAACTGATAGTTGCTTTTCTTCTTTCTTCTAGATTTGATTCTGAATCTTCTAGACTTTGCGGAACCGTCGGGAACCAGAAGGCTTGGGCTGTACCCCGTGTTATCAGTAGTTTCCAAATCTGTTAATGAACCATTAAAACTATCATGAATCTTTAACTGCGTATGTTTTGGTACTTGGAGATGAATTGTATCACTTGATTGAGTCCTTCTATTTAGATAGGAAGATAAATCCAGCTCCTTGTTCTCATCTGTAAATGAAGCAGCTGAAATATCAGTCTCCGAGCCATCACTATGAAGTTGAAGATCATCCAAAATAGGGACATCGTCAGGTAGCACATGTCCCAGTATTTCATCATCATCTTCCTCCTCCAAGTCAGATCTAGATATATAGTTTTCAAGAACATCGTCTTTATAGAAACCTTGGTCGTCAGTTACAGTCAAATCTGCCAGAGACTCATCCAAGGGATCAATTGTACCTAAATATGAATCCCAAAGTGACACAAGCTGACTAGGAGGCCCACTATCAGTAGTGGAAAGACTAGTAGTTGAAGCACCTGCTCTTTTCAATTTTCTTTTTCTCTTTTTTAGTTCAAAATTGACATAGACAGACCCAGTGACATACCTTTTCTCAGACTGAGCTGAATATAATTTAAGCCATTGGTAATCAGATCCAAACCTTATATCTCTCAAATTTATTCTCAGCTCTCCCAAATATTCCAGAGGTTGCCTCTTCTGAACATCGTAGACAACAATACGCAAAGCAGTGCTCAGTGTTGGATCTTCATACAATTTGAGTTTCACTTTTGAATTCCAGAAAGGTCTTGTTGTGTGCTTCAGTTTCCTGGTCAATCCTTGGTTACAATTAGACAATGAAGCACATGCCACTGGATTACATGTAGAAGCTAACAGACCATGAACAAGATCTCGACCCTAATATTTGTCAAGTGTTAGTAAAGGCTTGCTGTGCCAACTTTTTTTAGATTTCAACTAAAAAAAAATTTTTAAGCTCCTACTCACTTCTTTGATATATACTTCTAACACTAATTTATAGTGCTCCCCCTTCCTTGAGGGATGAAGTTTCTTCAACTTCATTTTTGAAAAATTATATTTAAAAAGTGTTGTAGGTTGTGGATTGTAATTGTGGGGACGTTATACACAATCTTTGAACACGATGGGAACAGAAGGAAAAACAGATTTGAAAGGCTAAAAAAAAAAAAATAATCTGAAAAGTGGAAAAATAAAAAAAAACACAAAAAAATAAAGAACAAAAAAAAATAGAAAAATCAACACCAACCATAGTAACATTAAGAGAAGTAGGCAACAGATAGTAATCCACTTAGAACTATATAAATGACAGTAGAAAAAAGATCATTGAGTGATATAGAAGATAATGATGTTAAAAGGGCCAAGGCTGAAACAAGCGAATTGTCTTCTGTAGAGAATTCACCTAGTGCGAAGCTGGATTCATCGTTCAAGAAAGATACAGATGCAGAAGATGAGGAAGAAGAAGACGAAGAAGATGATGATGACGATGAGAAGAATGAAAATGGCGGGGAAGATGACGACGAAGATCTGGAGGAAAGAAAGAGAACAAGAAATTTTGAATTTGATGGTGTGGAGTATACATTCAAAGAAAGACCATCTGTTATCGAGGAGAAAGAAGGAAAGATTGAGTTTAGGGTGGTGAATAATGATAATTCTAAAGAAAATCTAATGGTGTTGACAGGATTGAAGAACATCTTTCAAAAACAGTTGCCAAAGATGCCTAGAGAATATATTGCCAGATTGGTGTATGATAGATCACACTTGTCTATGGCAGTGGTAAGGAAACCATTGACAGTTGTTGGAGGTATAACGTACAGACCATTCGATAGCAGAGAATTTGCTGAAATTGTGTTTTGCGCTATAAGCTCTACTGAACAGGTTAGAGGTTATGGTGCTCATTTGATGAACCATTTGAAAGATTATGTGAAGGCAACAAGTCCTATCAAATATTTTTTGACGTATGCTGATAATTATGCTATTGGTTATTTCAAGAAGCAAGGTTTCACAAAAGAGATTACATTGAACAAATCAGTTTGGATGGGTTATATTAAAGACTACGAAGGAGGTACATTAATGCAGTGTTCCATTTTACCAAGAATAAGATATTTGGATAGTGCCAAAATCTTGTTATTACAAAAAGCAGCGATTGAGAAAAAGATAAAATCAATATCCCAATCAGATATTGTGAGACCTGGAATAATGATATTTAAAGAAAAACCAGGAACGAAGATTGAGCCTTATGCAATTCCAGGATTAAGAGAATCAGGTTGGACTAAGGAGATGGATGAGTTGGCTCAACGTCCAAAGAGAAGTCCTCATCATGCATTCATGTCCAATCTCCTCACAGAATTACAAAACAATCCTTCATCATGGCCATTTGCTCAACCTGTTAGCAAAGAAGAAGTTCCTGATTATTTCCAAGTCATAAAGGAACCAATGGACTTATCAACTATGGAAATGAAATTGGAAAATGACAAGTATTCTACAATGGAGGAGTTTATTTACGATGCAAAATTGATTTTTAAGAATTGCAGATCTTATAATAGTGAGTCTACAACATACTTTAAGAATGCAAATAAATTGGAGAAATTTTTCAACGGTAAGATAAAAGAAGTACCCGAATATGCAGAATTAGTTGAATAATTCTTATTTATGTTTAAAACAGAAAAACTATGTCGTTATGAGTTGATAATTCAGTTCCTCAAAATTTTAAATGTTACAATTTAATATATTCTTTATGTGTTTTGCTAATTAATTGTATATAATCTATGAAGCAGTTTCATCTGTTTCTTGTTCTTTCAATAATTTGATTATTTCAGCAGTTTCTTCATCTTTATAAACTCTGAAACCATGTTCTTTTGTAACACTTGCTAATTGAGCATTATTTGAATCCAATTTTTCTTCCATGACTTGTTTCAATGTTTTCAATGCTAATAATTCAGCCTCTTTTAATGTAAGACTACTATGGTATTCATTTTGCAATTCAGCTTGAGCACCTTCAGATCCCGATCCAATGGCTTTAGCGTCATATCTATAAAAGGTTCCACTTGGTTCAGCATGATACAATTGAGGACCTTTTTCTTCATCGATACCTGCAATTAATAAGGCAACACCAAATGGTCTTGACATCAATCTTTTTTCACCAAGAGCACCTTCACCAAATCTTAAAGCCAAATCACAAACAGATTGTGTCAAACTCTCCACTCCAATCAGTTCATTGTAATATAAATTATGATTCAATGATGATACTCTTGCATGATCAATCATACTTCTTGCATCTGCTGTTAAACCAGACATGGCACAACCTATGTGACTATCTATTTCAATGATCTTCTCAATTGATGATGATTCCAATAATGATGAAGTAACTCTTTTCTCAACACCTAATATAACACCTTCAGATGTAGCTATTCCAATGGCAGTTGATCCAAGCTTAATGGCTTCTAAAGAATATTCAACTTGGAATAATCTTCCTTCTGGTGAGAATGTACTAACACCACGATCGTATTCACTTCTTGTTAAGAACATTTTATAATTTATTATATTATCAAAGCAACTACAATAATCCTATCACTCTTGCAATTGTAATTATTAGAATAGTGATTGATAGGTGGTGGCAATAAAAAAAAATACCACTCGCTTTTCTTCACAATTGAAAAAAAAAAAAAAAAAAAAAAAAGTACACAAAGATTAAAATGATATTTCACTCACGACCAAATATTACAATTTGATTTAAATAAATTCGTTTTCATTTTTAAAATCGTAGATGTGTATATCTTTATATATAACCAAAAACTAGCCTAAAATATTCTAAGAAGAATAATCAGTCTAGTTGTATATGATGGAAGTGTAAAAAATGGAAAGACAGAGAGAAAAAAAAATCGCACACTGATATATAATTATGAGGGTTCTAATATATCAACATTCAGTTTAAACTTCAAATGAAACCTTAACACCGACATCTCTTGCTTTTGAAACGATGTCAGACAATTGAACAACTTTTTCAGCGGCATTGTCTAATTCATCAAATGCAAAAATCTTTAAACCTGAGTTTGCGATTAATTCCTTAGCTTTTTCGACATTGGTACCTTGTAATCTTGCAACAATTGGGATTTCCAATTTCAAGTTTTTGGCAGCGGCAATTAAACCTTCAGCGACGTAATCACATCTAACAATACCACCAAAGATGTTGACAAAGATACCAGTGACTTTCTTTTCAGTCAAAATTAATTTGAAAGCAGATTCAATGGTCTCTGGGGTAGCACCTCCACCACAATCTAAGAAGTTAGCTGGTTGACCACCGTATAATTTGATGATATCCATGGTGGCCATAGCTAAACCAGCACCGTTGACTAAACAACCAATATTACCATCCAATTTGATGAAATTCAAACCTGATTCAGCAGCAAGAACTTCATCTGGATCTTCTTGAGTGACATCTCTCCATGATTCAACATCTTTTTGACGGAATAAGGCGTTGTCATCAAAACCGAATTTGGCATCAATGGCCAAGACTTCTTGGTCAATAGTTTCTGATAATGGATTGATTTCAATTTGAGTGGCATCTTTTTCATTGAAACATTTGTATAATTTTTGGATAGTTTCAGCAGCTTTTGGAGTAGCTTCCTTAGAGAATCCCAAGACAGAAGCAATTTGTAAAGCTAATTCATCAGTGACACCAGTGGTGATATCAATGGAAAAAGTCTTGATGGCATCTGGAGTTTCCTTGGCAACACCTTCAATATCCATACCACCTTCAGATGAGGCAACAATCATTGGTTGTTGGTTGGCTCTGTCCATGATGATTGACAAGTAGGCTTCTTTTCTTGCGAATTTTCTTTCAACGACGAAAACAGCAGTAACTTCTCTACCAGCAGCACCAGTTTGTTTGGTGATCAATTTATGGTGTAACATTTCACCGGCAATTTTTTGGACTTCTTCTGGAGTGGAAACCAAGTGAACACCTGATTTGAAACCAGTGTCGAAGTGACCTTTACCTCTACCACCAGTTAAAGCTTGAGCCTTGACGACCAAGTCAATAGAATTCAAATCCTTAGCAATTTTGTAAGCTTCTTCCGGGGTAGTGGCAGCAGAACCACCTGGAACCTTGACACCATATTGCTTTAACAAAGCAGCTGAACGGTATTCATGTAAAGATAAGTTTCTGGCTTGAGAAACTCTCTGAATATAAAAAAATTTTTAGTTAGTATTTTTTTTTTCTTCTTCTTTCATAACTTGAATTGAATCGATCAATCGACTTTAAATTGATGAACATACCTTTACTGAGTTAATCAATGAGCGGTTTAAATTTTTAGAAAACATATTAATTAGATCAATTGTCTTGATATCCTCTTAAAAAAAATTCTATATAAAATGAATATTAATTGAAATCTGTTTTTTTTAATCAGAGGTTTGAAAGCAGAAAAAATTAACAAATGGATTCAAGTTTTCCGAAAAAACACAAAGAAAAAAAAGTTTTATGGGGAGAAGAAAAGTAGTGCACTGGGATAAAACTGACCTTTCCAGTAATCGGTGCTATAGGATTCCGGGATCTGTCTAAGAGTTGGTTCTCTGTCTACTTATGTGTGAGAATGACGTTTGGTCAATACACAAGAACCTAAGTAATTCCTTCTGGAGCGTCCTACTATTTTAACAATTCAACTTTCTTGTGCATACAGCTTGAAATTGTCACTCAGTTCTTCTTGATAATTTCTTCAACTAGTGCAAATAAATTCATTTAATCAGGGGCTGTTTGGAGAATAAGAAAGGAAAAAAAAAAAAAAAAAAAAAAAAAAAAAATTTGTAAATGCAAAATTATAGCACTAGAGTGTGACTAGTAAAGAACAGGAAGTTGTTATGTCAAAAGTCAATAACAGAAAAGATATTAGACAAAAGGAGGAGCTTCAAGCGAAGTTTCAATTGGCAATCAGTCAGGCTAATAGCAAAGTGCTATCATGGCTCAAACCTCCGTCAATTTCAACAACTGATGAGTCTTTGAGTACAACTGATGCAGCACTGTTTTTAAGTTTGCCTGTGATATCACTGGGTTCTGGACTTTCATTATCAAATGAAGAAGTGCAAGATGAGAATGATATACATACAATCGGAGACTTCATAAATGGGACTAAAAAGATTTCAACATTGAGTAAGAAGAAAAGGGCTAATACGTTAAATGATAGAATATCAAGGATCAACAACAGACATAAGATCAACAAGAATGATAGTAAAGCTACGGTGGCTTTAAAAAATAAGATGAGAAATAGCAATAGAGATCAAGTGCGAAACACATTGCAGAATAACAATAAAATATCGAGACCTCAACAAGAGGAGGACGAAGATGAAGATGAAAGAGAAGCAAGTCAAAGAAGTGTGAAGAAAGGATCAAACTTGTTATTCGATTCAAGAATGAAGAAGAGAAAGTAACCTGTATATAAAAACATAAGCAAAAGAAAAGGCTGAAAATCTATCTGATTTGAGTACACTTGAGAAACTGTAGATATATATACCTGAGTGTCAAAATAAGACAAACATGGAAGATCCATGGGGGATCCATGGATAGGCAAAAAGAAAGGAGTAAAGGAAAATAACAACATGAACTGATTATAAGTATGGGTTTCGGCTAATAAAGTATCGATAGATCTCGATTCTCATCTCGTAAAATTCTGCATACAGGAAAATAAAAGGGTATGCAGTTTTTTCGCAAATTTTAAAAAAAAAACGGTTTTTTTTTTTTTTTTTCTATATATGTTTAGTTTGAAATTGACTTTGAAGTTGCTGTTCCAACATCAAATGTGTAGTCTTTAACAAAAGGGCAATTTTCTTGAGCTCTCAACTGAAACACAAGATGTATGTGTTAATCCTCGGGCTTTTTAGTTTCCACATACTCGGCTGTAAGAAACGATTTAACACCGTAGGCGATTCTTGTACAAAGAGTTAAGTAAATTGAAGATGAGATAGCTAGAATGGTTTCAAAAAATTTCAGTCAAAAGACAAAGGGGGCGAAAGATGAAGATCCCACTCTTATTTTAAAAGGTTTTTACAAGAACCGTTTCAAATGGAAATTCGCTAATTCATCGAAGTCGAAAAAAAAAAAAATAAATAAAAGTAAAACAAAAACAGTCAGAGAATTGAGATTTCTGAGTGGAATTGTAACCTTGCTTGGAAGTAAGGAAGTTGAACAAAATAAACCCGCTTTATGGAGATAAGTTCTCAATCATTGTAAATTAGACGGGGGAAGGAGGAGGAAATTGTTGTGCCTGGGAGCAAACGTTTGTGAATTTACAATTTTAGTTGCTTTTTTTTTTTTTCTTTGCAAGGACTTATGCTTTGTTAAAGATTTAAACGGTGAAGTAAGTGATGAAGTTTAAAGTTAAAACAAGGGATAGAAAATAAGAAGAGAAGGAAAGAAAGAAAAATAAAAAAATTTAAGAAAAGGGGGCGAATATATTTTATTACTCCTTACAGAACTTCCCTGTCTTTTTGAAGATTAATTATTTTAATTTGAATATTTTGACGTGGGTGGGCGCGCATACACTGTTTATACCAGAGTCATTCAAAATCATGCCATGAATTAAAATTGTAAGATGAGCAGTATGAAAACATGGATCTTTTGCTAATAGCTTTAAGGGCAGGAAGCAAAAAAAAAAAAGAGAATCCGGGCATGTGTCTTTTTGTAAAATTTTGTTTTGCTGCACTTCGAAATCTTATTGTTTTGTTCCTGTACATAATTTTTAGACGATTTCATATTATGTGCCCTTCTTCATACACAACCTGAAATTTATTTCTAACTAAGACATAATTTGATCATACTGCATCATCATATCTCTATCTATATTACTTTTCTGTAGCATGTAAAATACATCAATCCCTGTCGACAATAATGCATCTATATGTAAAATATGAGCCAGATCTCACTAGTCTTATTTTAGCAAGAAATAAATCTAAAGATTAGGTGTATGTTACTTAATTAGATTTTTAATGGGCTATGTGTATGGTGATTGAATTAATATTGGCTATGTACAAAAACTACTTACTTTTTTTTTTTCCCCCAAGTTTTCATTTTAATAACATAAAAAAAAAAGTTTTAGCCTTAAGTTGCTTACTTCTTTGAACAAAAAATTAATGGAGGAGGAGGAGTACAACTCACGTAAGGGAACCCAGACGTTAATATTATTATTAATTGATCTTGCACTCATAATGTATGTTAATTTAACCCATTATGCGTTTCCCTAAGTAATTTATTATATTTATTATTTTGTTTTTCTGTGAATAGTAGAAGGCTATTTTATTCATGTTCAATTTTTAATAAACTTTAAAGTAAGCCTAAACAGGGGTAATTTGAAAAATTACCGGTTTCAAAGTGCAAGCTCAAGAGTGCAATATATTGGTATTGATAATGACATAATCTGATATCACCATTTTTTTTTTTTGTTTTTGTTTTTTAACTAATGTGTGTTTTTTTGAGCTTCGGTTAAATTTTTTAAATAGATATGTGTATTCAAATGAACACATGTAGGTGAATTACATACATGCTTTCTAAGACATTGACAGAAAAACGACAATCAAACAATCACATTCCTTTGAATATACTTCAAAAGAAGAAGTAAGGGAGTATGAATTAATCAGGGAAACAGAAGGTCAGAGAAACAAAAATCTTTCGGTGCAAGAGAATTAAATTTGTGGATTAATTGTTGCTTATCTAGATTTAAAAAGAAGAAGAAATCAGCAATGAGATGTCTTTGCATTAGTCCTTGCTAGTTAAAAAGGAAAAAAAAGTAGTCAGTATTTCCCGTGACAATTGTCTCAGATAGGTTCTGTCTTCCTTTTTTTTTTTTTTTTGATTCGTTATTATATTTTTTGTAGATTTGTGGATGATCATTTGAATTAACGAATCATGTTTGTGTCTCGAGTGCATCATTTTTTAATGAATTGAAAACACTTACTAAAGATATTATTATTATTTAGTTAATTGCCTTGAATTGGATGATTCCTTCAAGTATTGTACGTGTACATATGTAATGCTGTCTTGGATTTGTTTTGGGTTTTCGATATTTTTTTTTTTTTTTTGTGTGTGTATTCTTTGCCTGGCTAAGTTAAGCTTTTTTTGCACAATTTAATAATATTCTCTCGTTGTGATGTGAGAAGGGGACGTGTTAAGAGGCTGAGTTTATTTGTATTCATCTTGTTCTTCAAACATATAGAGAGTGCTTATAGATATGCTATCAAAAAGCTCTCTATCAAGACCTATCAGAAGGAGTTAGGAGTAATAAATCAACAGTATTATCTTTGCATTCTGTTCAATAACGATCGTCTATAAATTATAGGCTGTTAATGTTTTTGTCTTATCAAGTATATATAAAATAGGATGCACGCATGGGACAGAGAAATCCAACAAAAGAGAGCGGATCGAGCAAAAAAAAAAAAAAAAAAGAGTTAAAAAAAAGAAAAAAAGACGGACGAAAAAGGTCACATAAGAAAGTTCCTGCTTCGCAAAAGACTCCGAAGAAATATAGGAAATGATTGGCCCTCTTAACTTTTCCTTAATTTTCTATTACCTCCTCCTTTGGAATCAACTATATATATAAAGGAAAAGGATTATGCTTGATGCATAACCTTAAGAAGAGGAATACGACAAGTGTGTCTTAAGATATACGATGGCATTCAGTTCGGCAATTAATCCATATTTCTGTCATCTTAAGGTTTCTCTTTGCGTTTTCCTATGTTGTTGAGCAATCAGAGAGTAATTTGTATAGATATATATTACACACGGGAGAAAGAGGAGATATTATAAAACAAAGCAAGAAAAATAATAATGAGTTTGGAATGTTTTGTGTTTCCTGTTAAAAGATATGCATATGTGATCACCAAGGGCACTCACTCAAAATTTAAGTTCGAGCGTTGTGACCTTTTTGTCTGTTACTCTTGCTGCAACATACATCAATCTGTTCTTGCTATTATTATTGGTCTTAGATAGCCTTTTGCCGGTTAAAAATGCTTCATTTCTTAAGACATGTATATATGACCCTCTCTCGAAGAAGAAGAAGAAGAGAGGGTGTCCATAGAGTAAAACAGCAATAATTTGGATTCTCCTCGTTGGCTTGCCCTATTTGATTGTGTATGTGTGTGTTAATTTTTTTTAACTCAAAAGGGAGTAGATGCAGCCTACATATGCAGATGCAATGTAAAACGGGAGGGCAGAAGAGAGAAAGAAAGAAAGAAGAAGAAGAAGAAGAAGCAGAAGGAAAATAATTTTTTTTTTTTGTTTTTGGCTGTTTCTTGTTTCTTTTTTTGCCTTTATGAAAACCACAAGGAAAAAAAACAAAAAAATCATAAAAAACAAAAAAAATTGAAAGAAAAATAAAATAAAATAAAAATAAAATAATTAAATAGTTAGATTTTTTTTCTATTATATTTATATATATAATACTATTATCCAAAGAATATATATATATATATTAGATTATCAAAAGGACTTATTATATTTTAGTTATTTATTTATTTAAAAATAGATCCTTTTTCTTAATAAGCAACAAAGCTGACTGCTTTCTTTTTTTTCCCTAACTTTTTTTTTCATCCATCTTGTCTGAGAGAAAAAAAAAAAAAAAAAAAAAATTTAAAACAAGCCAACAACATTCAATCTTTTTAGAAAACGAATCAACTTGAAAATATAACCAAGATTATTATCTTTTGAAATCATTTTCCTGTGGTGTTTTGAATATATAATACAAATCTAGAAAGAAGGAAAAAAGACAAAGCAAATTTTTGAACAGTTTCAAGTCAATGACAGGTTTATAATATACACTATCCATAAGATTTTAATAGCAAGTTCTGAAATACTTTTATCCAGCAAAAAAAATTATCAGGGTGTACATCATAATAGACAAAACTTAATAGAAGGCAATGCAATATAATAATAGTAGTAATTTAAAAATGGGAGAAGTGATAAATTTACCCGAACAACAACAACAACATAGAAGTCCATCAGCAAGTGCAGCACCACCAAATAATGGCTCTTCTTCTTCAACAAATGCACCAAAGAAAGCTGCTTTTGTCCATAAACTTTATGCCATGTTATCAGACCCGAAATTAAGTGGACTTATATGGTGGACCAATAATGTTCAAGAAGGTACTTTTGCTTTACAGCCTGGAGCTGAATTCGCTCATGCCTTGACCGGATATTTCAAGCATGGCAATGTTGCAAGTTTTGTGAGGCAACTTCACATGTATGGTTTCCATAAAGTTTGTGATCAACCTTCAACAAACCCGAACGGTAATAATCATCCAGTATGGGAATTCATCCATTCAAGTGGTATGTTCAGAAAAGGTGATGAATCTTCACTTTCCCTTATAAAGAGAAGAACTTCTTCAAATACAACAAAGATAAAATCAGATCTCAATAGGAGTCTAAGCAGCACTCCAGCAATGGACATTTCATATCAACTGCAACTGCAGCCCGGTGCTGCTTTTTACTACACCGCCAACCCATACATGCCACTGTACCATCATCATCATCAACAACAACAACAACATTTTCAACCTCCGCCAGGCTACGGAATTACAATGCTGCTGCAGGGACCTCCCCCAACTCATCCACATCAACAAATTGTATACTATCCGGTTCCTCATCGTTATTCAAATGCTCCACAATCTCCATATCCACATACTGTCACACCACCTTATCCTGAACAAGGTGTTCCACCTCCACAATTCGCACCGCAATATCAAATACATCATCATGCTCCTCCTCCTCCTCCTCCTCCTCCTCATCAACAACAACAACAACAAGCTGCTCCAATGCCTCAGCAACAAGTACCTGTCTCACCACAAAGATCACATATCATACAACAGGAGCAACATTTACTGCCACAACAGCCAGTATACATGCAAAAACAACAAATATCACATCCAACTCCTCAAATACTGAGACAGCCTACTCCTACAGGTTCCAGTATTAGTTATCCACCACAATCTAGATCTGTCACACCTCATAGCTTTTCAGATTCAAGGGTTAACTCCTATGTTGAGAGAATCTCGGGAACTTCAAAAGAGCTTATGCATGGGCAACAGTTGTTACACCTGAAATCTGAAATTTTGCATAACGATTTGAGAGAATCATCAAGTGATACTTTAAGAGCAGCAGAGACTTTACCAAGTGTTAAATCAAGTTTGGATGAAGGTCAATACGCAGAATTTCAAAATAAGATCAATAATTTGAAGATCAATGTGAATTCTAGAAATGAAAGATATGATGAACAACAAGATATTCCAGCTGATTATTCAAGAAGTCATCAACCTTCAATAGCTTCAAATTCTTCGCTGATTAGTTTCTATGAAAATAACAACAGTCGTCCAAGAATCCCATCGATGTTTGTTGATCCGTTGGCTCCATTGCCACAGCCACAACCAACCACAAGTGAACCATCACAACATGAAGGAGCATGGTCTCCATCATCTTCAAATGGATCACGTTCTTTACAAAAAGCTCCATCAATTGCCAATATTGTCACGGAACCTGCGGGACAAGCAATTTTAAGAAGATCAGGCTCGCATCCTGGCTTTGGCGCATATCAGCAGCAACAACAACAGCATAGAGTTAGTGATAGGCTGCCTAGATCTATACCAAATGATGTGTTATTGCATTCTTCATCATCTACTTCATCTATACCAAAAGAACACAATTTCCAAGAACCAAGAAGTAATAGTTTAACTTCAAATCCAAGGACTTCAATACCTGGTATTGGACATTTACAATCACAGATAAGACCATCATTAGTTGAGATCCATAGAAGTGCATCACCAACAAACGTGTCATCATCGATTTCATCTTCAGCCAATGGGAATTCAATTTTCTCAAACAAGGCTTCATTATCATCTGTTTCTACAAGTGTTCGTAATTCAATTCCACAATTATTAAATGATCCTATAAAAGAAGAACCTAGTGCTGTGACATCGAATCCAGATTTCAGGAAAGAAAATGCCACACCAACATCAATTTCATCTCCAAAGCAACATCATCTGCAGACTCCATCATCATTGAACCACCCACAAAGTTATAAACCACAACCTTATACACCAAAGCAATTCAATCGTCCAGTGAGTTCATTAAGAAATAACTCAACAACTATATCCCCAAAATCTGCTCGTGGTGGTGGTGGTAATGGAAATTCTTCACCTGTTATCTCCGGTAGTAAATTGGTAATGACAACAACTTCTCCAAATTCATCATCATCATCAAAGAGAGAACCTGAAGAAAATATCGAAACTACACGTGAGTCAAAGAGGTCAAGATCAGATTAATTTTTCTCCTTAATGTTTATTATTTGACGCTTTATTTTTTAAAAAAGAAAAAAAAAACAACAAAAAAAAAAAAAACTCTTTTATTTGCTTATTCCTTATGTTATACTTACTTACCGTTATATATATATATGTTATTTATTCACGTGTGTTATATTCTCTTTTTTATGTTCTTTGTCTGTGTCTGTGTGTTTTTTGTTTCTTATTATTGTATTATATATGAAGGGGGTTTAGTTTTTTTTCAACTGTTTTTTGGTTTTTTTCTTTTTTTTTTTTTTTTTTTTTTTTTTTTTTTATATGATATTTTTTTTTCTTTGGGGTTAGATAGATAGTTTTTCTTTTTAATGATAAGAAGACTTTTTAATTATTCTAAATCATATCTGTAAAGTAATTGTATATGCGATCAATTGAAACATTATTTTTCAAAATTTGTCTCAGTTTTCGTCTATTGTCTTAGCCAAAGAAAAACGATTTTTTGTGTTTTTTTTTCTTGCTGGAACAAACAACCTCAAATCAGAAACATACATGCATCTGTTGTGTATTTATCCAACGTATCATACCTGCATAATAAAGATAAGCATTCCATAGACACAGCAACTCTTTCTTCTCACTAGTTATTTTGGTCTTGTTCTTTTAAATTGGAGGAAAGAATTGGAGTCCGGTCTTTAGTATGCTTGCCTTGAGGACCAAACTGTTTTCACTGTTTCAATTTGAAACAAAATTCCCTCATCGAATCATAAGATTCCACAATTCAATATCCAATGCACTACATCAACTCTTAAAACAATAAAAAAATTTTCATTTAAAACAGAACATAAAACAATACTATAGATAAAAACAAATCGTAAAAAATGGGGAGTGTGAAGCTTAGATATGTTTTTGCTTTCTTAACATAGATCTACCACTCAAGATATCATTAACTTCATTCATATTCTCCCAATGGATGGTCTTACCTTTTCTCAATTCAAAATCAGCCTCTTTGTTCCATAATTCGGCAACAGGTGTGAATTGTAATTTAGATCCATTAATACCAATAACTGCTGCACTATCTCCATTTTGAGCAGCTAAATGTTCTTTACAACCTTCAATGTATTTGAATCTTAATTGCAGTTCAAAATTGTCATTAATCTTTGAAGCATTGATTTCAAAATTGAAATTCTCAATAAATTCACAACATTTGATGGCAAATCTTGTGGCATTAACTCTATCCATCGATGATGGAACTCTACCTTGTTGAACATGACCTGGAATACCGGTTCTTGATTCAAATTTACCTTCACCATGTTCTTTAATAATATCAGCAATCAATTGTGTTGTATAAATAGAAGATGCTTTTTCATTTCTGATAAACATCTTACCGGTTCTATTATTACCAGTATCATTGGCAAAATTGGCTCTCAATAAATCAATATCTTCTTGTATAGATCTCAAAGTGATTTTCTTCTCTGGAACATAAACTGCCAAAGATCCAGTAACTAAACCAGCATAACTGGCAACATACCCAGAATTACCACCTTGCACTTCAACAACAAAGACTCTTCTTCTTGTAGCACTGGCAGATTGCTTAACAGCATCACAATAATCAACTAAAGTGTTTAAACAAGTATCAGAACCTAAAGAATATTGAGTACCTGGGACATTGTTTGATACTGTGGCTGGGATAACAGTTAATGGGATATTGAAAATTGGATAATCTTTTCTTGCTTCCTTTAATTGATTCAATGCAGTAAATGCTTCAAAACCACCAATAATTATTAAACCATGAATGTTGTTTTTTTGTAAATGGTAGGCAACAGAACCGAAATCTTGTGATGGTAACGATCTATTAGTACCGATTTCAGATCCACCTAAATTGTGCCAATCGTCAACATCAATCCAATTTAATTCCTTGATAGATGCATGTCTAATCAAACCACTGAACCCGTTTTGAATGGCAAAGAAACTATGTCCTCTGGATAATGAGTATAAACAGGCAGCTCTTGTAGCTGCATTTAAACCAGAAGATGGAGCACCCACATGGATACATGCAATATTTAATTGTTTATTTGGTGGTAATATTTGAGAACCATCGTCATATGCTGAAACAGTCAAGAAGTTTTGATAAGAATCGGCAAATGTTGAATCTCTTAAAGACATGGCCTTATCAAAATCACCGGCATCAATGGCAGTAGCAACAGATTTTGTCAGTTCAACAGCTTCAACCAATGGTTGACGAACAATCTTGTTTTCCAATATACCAATCATTGGTGATGGAGTATCAGGTTTCAACTCTAAGATAGCCTTAACAGCATCAACACCTTGCAAAGTGGCCAACATTCTATCAAAGGCAACGGCAGTACCACCTCTTTGGACATGACCTAAAGTGGTGATTCTTGTGTCAAGCCCTAACTCAACTAAGACATCCTTAACCAGGTCGGAAGATATAGCATTTAATTCGTTATCGATAGCACCTTCGGCAACAATAACAACTGATTTTCTTCTACCTTGATCTCTATGTCTTTTACAAACAGTTTTCAATTCTTCTTGCCATTGACCAGCTTTTGGAGGTCTTTCTGGGATGAAAATGGAATCAGCACCGGTGGCAATACCAGCCATCAAACCTAACCAACCGCAATGACGGCCCATAACTTCAACAACAAAAGCTCTTGAATGAGATTGAGCTGTAGCATCAATATAGTCAACCATCTCACAAATTCTTTCCAATGATGAAAAAGCACCAATTGTTGCATCTGTATGAGCCATATCATTATCAATAGAACCAACAAGCCCAACAATTTTCAAACTTTGATGTTTTGTAAATTGTTCAGGTGTTATCTTACCGGTATCTTGTAATTCTTTCAATAATGATGGCCATTCTGATCTGAATAAATCAGCACCAGTTAAGGAACCATCACCACCACATACAATCAAACCATCGATACCATTATCAACCATATTGAATGCTGCTTGTAATCTACCTTTTCTTTCTCTAAATTCTTTACATCTAGCAGTACCGATCAAAGTACCACCCAATGATAACCAGCCTCTGACATCTTCCCAGTTCATTTTCTTCAACAAGTCACCACCTTGGACTAAACCTGAGTAACCTTCATAACATCCATAAATGTCACAATCTAAGAAAATACCGGCTCTAACAACAGCTCTTACAACAGCACACATACCTGGAGAATCACCACCAGATGTCATAACAGCAATTTTCTTTCTTGCCAGTGAAGTGACATCAAGTGTAGAATCTGGGTTCAGTTCCAGTTGTTGTGCTTGAACATCTTTTGGTGGGTTCAAGAAATAATTGGCATCTGTAATTTTTTTGTCATCTAACAAAGTTTGATAAGATGTGAATCCCAATCTGTTACCCAATGGATCCAATGTGTAAAATGCAATTCTTTCATCATTTGATTCAAGAATCTTAGTTTTCAAATCTTGTAATAAGATTTGTTTCAAAGTGTCCAAAGATGTTGTGAAGAAATTGACCTCACATGGTAATTCATAGTTTTCTTCCACATCACTTGATGACAATCTGATCTTCAAGACAACACCTTTTGATTGGAATTTATTCTTATTATTATAATTGTCAACTGGAGTGAAACCGATACATTCTTTTGCTGGCAATTTTGATGCAACTGATTCATCTTCCATCATCTGACTTAATGGGAAACTTTCCAACCATGATTCTCTTACTGAATCTCTTGAAATACCTTTCAAATTGTAAGAATCACTATTATCCTTAGTAAACTCTCTTGTCAGTTTGAAATTCAAACTCTTGTAAAATTCTAATGTTTTTTCAAATTTAACCGGGTCATTGGTAGCAAATGAAGTAGCTGAGATACCCAGCACTAATGGACTCTTTGCAACCATTATCTTTTTTTTTTTTTCTAATTTAAAATCTATATATATATAACCAATCCCTATAAATCAAATTGAACAAAGAAAGATATATATATATAATGATGAGAATTGAGTTATATATAAATTGAATTGAATTGCAAAAAATGAGATGATCAACCGGATACTTTTTTTTTTTTTGCAGTTGTTTAAGAAAAAAAAAACTTCGCAGCACAATCTGATGTTTTGCGCAAAGAAAATAGGACAACCACATGATGTCGCACGCACCACCACCACCACCACCATTACCATCTCCATTAGAATTCTCTACCTGGGCTCATCCCACCTCAATTCCTAATATTGTCCTACCCAAGATCAATTTCTACAAAATATAGTCTTCGATACTACTATTGATTATACGTCAAAAATCAATACATATAAGGAGAAAAAAAAGTCTAAAAAAAAAAAAAATGCAAAAGTAAAAAAGAAAAAAAAAAAAAAAATCTAAAAAACGGTTAAAAAGAATTGAAATGATGCTGATTTTGAATGTTAATATAAAAAGCACATTGTATAATGTAGGAGGTAAGTCATGTGGGAAATATCAACAAAGTAAAGTTAAGACAAACAAAAAAGAAAAAAAAAAAAAAAAGTTAGAAAAGAAGTAGACAAACAAAAACTCAAAAATCATCATCATCGTATATAGATATATTTGCAACTTCACTATATCGTTATGTTATGTTTGCGGGTGAGTGCAATTCGAGTAATCAAAATCCAAGTAAATTATCAGTTCCACTGATATCGCCTACTCCACCTAGACTTTCCAAGAGGAAATCGTCTGGGTTTGGATTATTCATCATCTCGCTGCTTGGGGATATCACATCTTGGTCTACCCCAAGTAAATCACTCGGCTGTTGTTGATCAGTATGTGTCAGATGTTGCAGCAGCAGCAGCAGTTGTTGCTGATGATATTGTAAAATGTAATGGTTCAAGAATTGTAAAGCATCATGGTCACCCCCACTCAAGATATGAGGTGTGTCACTACCACCTTCCCCGACAAATGCATTGTTCACCTGTTGACCTTCACTAAAATCGTCACATATGGACCATTGATTTGTATTTTCTCTTCCTGTAGTTGTATTATTCAAGAAGAATACAGCAAATTTTGGTGATGTAGACAACGTTAATCGCAATTCGGAACCCTCGGTGGTGGTTGTAGCTTCATCTTTAGAATCACCAATGGCTTGTTGTTGATTCAATAAGCTGCAACTTAAAACATTTTCTAATGGGTAAAAAATCCGGAATAGTATTTTGTTGTTTTGGAAAAACCCACTGAAAAAATAATTCAATTCTTGGTTTTTCTTCGATAATATGATAAGTAAGTCCGTTGTGAACATCAAACTGTTCAAAAATTTGGGAGAAAGATTGATCAAATTTTTCAAGATCAAAGAATTGATATATCCTGATTTGATCCTTTGCCATGTCCCAATAGATATGGAATTACAATCCACAAGGCAGTAATTCTCGTTTATCGTTATTGGGGCCTTCGTCTGTTGTTGTAAATTGCTCATGGAGTTTCTGCCACTCACCACAGCCATCTTGTTGTAATTGTAAGAATCTGTTCCACTATATGAATTGGCATAAGCTCTACTGGAAAGTGAATCTGCCCCACTACCATCCTTATGCATTTTTTCCATCTTCTTCAGTTTCAGTCTACGATTTTGAAACCAAATTCTCACAGATCTCTCCGACATTCCAGTAGCATCTGCCAATTGTTTTCTTACTGCACTGTTTGGATTGATATTTTTACTAAACTCCGATATCAAAAGCAGTAATGCTTCACCGGTAGCTCTTGATCTACGTGGAGCTTGAGAATCTTCTTGATCTTCTCCTTGTGAGTTTTGATTATTATCATCGTTTGAAGCATGATCGTTGGACATATGATCATGATTTGATAAAGGATCATTTAATTGAAATTGGTTAACATCAAAGGGACTTTCTTTTTGACTTAGAGATGGAGTACCAAAAGGATCATTATTGTCATTGTCATCATTGTTGCTAAAAGCTGTGCGGTTATTGGTATTATTAGAATTATTCTCTGTGAACAAATTTGTCGAGAAATCATTCGTTATTGAAGTTGGATCCAATGAAAAATTTTGAGTCTCTTGATTGTTATGACCATCTAAAAAATTCCCAGCAAAGCTTTCCTCAAGATTAGAACCAGTCCCGAATGGATCGCCTAAATTATATTGATCTAATTCCACAGCCAGACTCATGAAATCATTATTGCTGTTATTGCTGTTGTTGTTATTGCTGCTGCTGTTATTATTGTTGTTGTTGTTATTATCCGTCATGAACAAAGACTCCTCTGACATCTTGTTGGATTATATTTAACACTATGGAGCTGTGAAATGATGATTTTTTATGGCTTGTGATAGTTATTCTTCAAGAAATGATGAACGAAATAAAGCGAATAAAAACTAGTAATTGAAAAAGAAAAACACAAATCTGATATAGTATGCTTTGTTGAAAACTTAGAAACTCAAGACACAGTCTCTTTGATCGTTGTTTGTTATTGTTGTTGTTGAACTTGATTCCTGTAATGTAGCAAATAGTATAAGACCTTCAATCACTACGGGGACAAAATTGAATGAGTACACTAAGTTTCTTCCGATCGATTGATTGATTGGATTGATTGATTTGTATATTCGTTGGCTAAGTTTAACGGATTGATGATGTTCAGTTTCGTTAAAAAAGCTCTCTTTTTTTTTTTTTTTTTTTTTTTTTTTTTGGTTTTGGTTTTGTGTTTTTTTTCTTTGTGGTTCTTTTTGTGTGTGAGCCTTAGGAGAAGGAGAAGGAGAAGCACACACAACCCACACACGTTTTCGGATGCATTGTGCGTTTGGTGCACGTCCATTTCCCCGTCTTCGGCTTGGGGGCAAAATTGTTCCGGCAAAAGGCACCCTTGGCGAACCTACTGTTTTTTACAATCAGCCTTGTTGTATTTAGGTAACCCTACCTTATTTCCATCTTCAGATTCTTTAGATTAAGTCAATTAGTTGAACTGGTGTTCTTTAGACTTAAGCTATGTGAGCTGTTTTTTTCACTTACTTGAATGCCTTGGACGGTGTTGTTGTTGTCTATGTTTTGTTGAGGTTGTCGAACTGCAAAGCATGCAGCATATGCCTTACGCTTTTTCTTCAAATCTAAGCTTTTCTCGTTAGAGGATCCTGAACCGGTGAAACAAACGTTTCCTACATCTTTAGTGTGAGAAAGAAAAAAAAACCTTTGAAATCTAGTTATTCTTCTGTGTAAAATACATATATGGTGCAAAGTAGCACGTCTAATTTTTCCTCTTGAGCTCTTCTTCTTCTTCTAAACCTTTCATTCTTTCTTTCAAAATCTCTTCAATATCTTCTTCATCTTCTTCTGCAATATCATCATTGTGGAACTTCAAACGTTTTCCCAATTTGCCTAAAGTACTGGTGCTTCCATCCTTGTGTATCTTCTTCCTTATAACTTTACCACTTGGAAGAATTTCAACTTCGTAATTAGAATCTTTTGAAGAAACTTTACGAACAACTGAAGGAGAGCCAGGTGGTAGCTCGGTACTGGAAGGCAAAGTGTTAGTTCTTTTCCTCTGGTGTACAGTACCCTTCTTAATGAAAGATCTAGTCTTGTATGCAAATTTCTTGCTAGGGGCCATTGTTTCCACTTCGGCATCTAGTAATTCAGCTTCATGAGGCCATGTCCAGCTCTGTTGTAACTCTTGAAATGAGTGTATCTCACATTTCTTTCTGAAATCTGGATTTTGTTCAAGGATTTGAAAATCATCTGTGTCTGTTGGTATGATTTCCCTTCTCATGGATTGGATGAAAAGATCAAACATAACTCCAATGATAATTAATACTAATAATGATGCCCACCAGGTGTAATCCGTTCCAAAATGATGAAAGAATCCAGTCTTCACATAAAAAATCTTCGAAGCTTTTGTTGCATAAAGAGCTGGTAATATGCAACACCAAACCATCCACCCACCAACAGAAGTGATCCAACCAGCAAAATTTAATTTGGTGATGTTCTTCATTTCGAGTATTTGGCATTTGGTATTGATTAAAACCACCAAAGTGGTGAAACACAAAACACATAATGCATAAGTGGTGTTATCTTCCAATGCATCAAATCCATATATATAGATGGAGATAAAAGAAACTAATAAACTTTGAGATGTTGCCATCACCATCCAATATATGAAAATGGTAAGATTAAACGACTCATAGTTTCTTCCCTTTGCATACAATTCTGGAAAAGCCAATAATGTTGATGCCCGTAAATCTTTTTCAAACATTCCGATACATAAAACCGGTAAGGAGGTGAATAATGTGTTAAACATTGATAATGACCATGACTCGTACAATGAAGAACCTGTGAATGCATCTTGTCTTTGATATATTGCCTGTGTTAAATAGAATAATAATTCTTTGTAAAAAGTGCACATAACAAATTTAGAAGTTCTCACATAGTTATAACGTCCATGAACTAATAACAATTTCAACAAATATCTGAATTGGGCAATAGAATAATCAGATGATCTGGCAGCTTGAAGACCTTCTTTACCTGTGATACCTATTCCAATATCAGCACTTTGAATCATTGCAATATCATTAGCACCATCACCTATTGCCAATGTGACTTTTTTCTTATTCAAATTTCTAACAGATAATACCATATTTGCCTTTTGTGAAGGTGACGCTCTGCAACAAATGACAGAATCAGATTTAACTCCAAGATCTATGAAAGGTGTCATTAATGTTATATCATCTTCAATCTCTGTTAAAGTAGCACCATCAATGACTATGACCGAGTGAGCAACATTTCCTGCACTTATCTCAAAATCTGCAGCTCTAATCTTATCAGAAAGTACATCATATCCTTCTTCGTGTGACAAAATCACCACTGTAGAATAGTCCTTGATAAGACGACAGGAGTATCCAATGTTTATGGCTGTTTCTCTCTTATCACCAGTTAACATCCACATTTTGATGCCAGCTCTTCTTAATTTTTCAATTGCTTCAGCAACTCCATCTTGTAATTTGTCCTCGATAGCCGTGGCACCAAGTAATTCAAAATCTTTCTCTAACAACTCACCAACTTCTTCAATTTTTTGGTTACGGTTTGTCAAAGCTGTCTTTGCTGAATGATATTTATCTGACCAGTCTTCGTATATTCTTTTATCAAGCCACTTGTACGAATACATCAACGTTCTTAAACCTTCTGTCGAAAATTCCTCAATATGATGCAAGGTTCTTTCAATGATATATTCATCATTAATGACCAATTTATCACTAGGAATTAAACTCTCAATGGTATTACCAGTAGCCTCAGGTATGCCATACTTTTTACTCTGTTGGAGCTGGAATGATCTTCTTGAAGATTCCAGGATATTAGTGATATCTGAGTCATTGTTATCATCCAAATAATTGTCAATCGAATCCATTCTGGAATTGGCATTTGCCTGAGATGGTCTAGATAGTTGTGAACTATTACGTCCAGTTAAACTTGAAACAGATTGTCTCAAGGTGCCATGGTCTAACGACCTTTTCTCTAATACCAGTGAAGCTTCTGCATTTTTTCTATCGGCAGTCTCTTTGCACAATTCTTTCAGCTTCTGCCTAGCCATTTCTGAATTCTTCAATCTTTCTAAAATAATGTTGTCAGCACCTTTACAAAACATGCAGATTCTTCCATCTGGAAATCTCACAACAACTGACATTCTTTTTCTTGCAGAAGAGAACTCAATCACGTCTAAGATTTGATATACTTCATCAAAAGGTGGTTGGTCAAACCCATTCGGATAAGTTCTCAATGTAAGGTTCTCTTTATTACGATCAAAGACGACGTATCCCATATCTCTTGCAGCTACAACAAGTGCTAATTCATCAGGTGAGGCTGCTTGATAATCAATGTCTTCATCATCTTCATCCAGTTCTAGATCAATATCAACATCGTTGTTATTATTAACAATGCTTGATGTTTCCGAATTTACGCTCTTCTTCGCTCTTTTCGGTAAACATGAATGACAAAGTGCTAACGAAAGCAAGAAAAACTTGGCACGTTTGCTAAATAAATTATTCTGATGTGTCTGAAGATATCCAATTAACTCTCGACTCGATTTGATATCTTGCATTTTATTCGGATTGGCATCTGATACCCAAGTTTGTTTTGAAGCAACCGATATCTGAGTACTTGGTCTTCCAGTTAAATTATCAATACTAGGAGGGGCTTGTGAATCGTTCAACGGAACAGATGCTAAACTGGGTCTTCCAGTATATCTTGTTCCTCCAATACCATTTGACGTAACAGTAGTGAGTCCTTCTTGTTCCCCAGAATCCTCATCACCCTCGCAGTTATTGAGTAAGATATCTATATCGTGTAACCAAGATATACCAGCCACGGTGAATTTCCTAAAAATCATCACATTATTCGTCAAAGTACCTGTCTTGTCTGAAAAAATATAACTTACTTGACCTAATTCTTCTAAAATGGTAGCTGTCCTTGCTTCTGCCGGAGTGTTAGATGGTTTGTGGTACATGTCAAGATCCCATTGAAGAAGGAAAAATTGCATCACTTTGATAATTTCCATTGTGACGTACAATGATAAGGGAATCAAAGTATTGTACATGATAATAAATCCCATTAATGTTGCAGCGATTCCAACATCTTGACCGTCAATATACCATGCCTTAACTCTTATGCTATCATACTCCAATCTCTGGGCCATAGTAGAGAAAGCTGCCAAACAACAAACAACCACGACCATAAAAATGACAATGATATTAATTGCCCTTTGAAGCTTTGGAGCTTTTGTTCTTGGATTCTTAATCGCATTCATTCTTATCTTAGTTTCTTCACCGGTAAATATAACTAATCCCATGATCAGATCAGTGTTACGTAAAATTGAACCTCTGTACACAACGTTGTCTGAGTCTAATGGATATTTGGAAATTTCACCGTCTCCTTCCATTTCTAAAGTACCTTCAAAATTATAAAGATCTATATTTGGATCTTCCGATACTATTGTTGCCAGAGCTTTCTTTAAACTGGCCGATTTTGAGCAAATATTATTTAATTCAATATGCGGATGTTTTGATTTCAAATTGGTCTCACCATCAAGAGCCATTGTTTCTATATATGCCTCTCCAGATTCATTACTTGAAGCTAGTAATATGATATCTGCAGGTGCCCAATCGTCCTCTCGAAGTATTACAATATCACCAACTTTCACATTTTTCCATTCTATTTTGCGTTCCACTATTCCTTCTTTACTCAACAGAACTTTGCTTGTAAACGAATTATGATGATCTACTTCTAATAAATTATTTAAAGTGGTTGAGTTGTTATGGTCACTGCTACTACTGGAGCTGGAGGCCAACTGTGAGTCAATATCATCAGCATTGGTTTTCAATCCTGATACCGATGAAACGCTCTTGTTTAGTTTATCATTTTCATAAAGGGAGCCTGATTGTAATATTGTCACTTGTTTATTATTTTCTTCTTTATCCAGAACATGTCTCTTGTAATCATCGTAACCTTCTCTAAGAATTGATATGGACATGAAAATCAATAATGGAATAATAGTTGTATATGTACCTGTTGTACTCCACGATGGGATCATTTGCATGATAGCAACTACCATGAAGTAACAGTTGGCAATTTTGGAGAATTGGAAATACAACTGTCTTGGTAAGAATGAATAAATGGTGTACCTTGAAGATGTGATAAAATTATTGCAGTATTGTTTTGTTGTCCTCTCATCTATTAATATTTTATCATTCTTCCTATTGTATGCAAATGGTTCTGTGTATTCTTTGGTAATGGATAAAGGAATTCTTCTTCCATTAAGACTAGGTTTGATATCCTTCATTCCTAATAAATTATGATGTAGTTTCTTCAGTTTCGAATATATCCTTGAAAACCCATTATGACGATCACTTTCCAACTTCCTTTGAAACACTCTTCTCTCGCTTGAGTGAGTGGTATCCTGGATAGATGTAGAGTCATCCATAGCTGTTGAATCCATGGTCATGTCTGGTTCATATTTGAAAATATTGGCATTCGAAGAATAAGGTTCATCCATTGGTGTCAATTCAATCTCATCAGTTGAAGCCTCCACTGAAGGCAAATTTGGTTCTATTGAAGCTGCTCTTGTTGCATTTTTAGCTATGTTTTTGTTCAATAATTGTGATCGAAGGGAAAGTCCTCGTTGTCTTTTCTTTGTCACTTTTGGTTGCTGAATACCAACATGGAAATCCACCTCATCTGAGAAAGGATTATTCGTGTTGTTATTGATATTATTGTTATTCGCACTCATGCTATGGTCTTGAACAATGAACTATACTGCATCTGTCTACCCCAACTTGTATCTAATAAAGGACCGATAAGAATATATATATATATATATATATATTTATAATGTGTATGCAGAAAGAAAAGAGTTAACAAAATACAATGAATCTGAAAATGAAAGTGAAGGACACAAGAACTGTCAAAGACCTGGAATATATTCTTGGTTGGTACTAGTATTAATAAACAAAAGTTATAGTATAAAGAGTAATTTGATATATATCCTTTTGTTCTAAAAAAAAACCCCGTTGACAAAAAATTCTATTGATCCAAGAAATTTTTCTCAGCAGTTAGCAGAAAAAGGAAAGGAAAATCTGAGGAGATTTTTTGTTTTTTTTTCACTTAGTATTTCCGGCCTAAACACGCAGGCTATGTTGATAGATCAGTCAAATTAATGCACACAATTAGCAACCTCACTTGTAGCACAAGATAAGTAAATGAGAGCAGGATTTGCATTATATTTATAAAATGATAAAAGAGTGAGTGTGTTATGAGTTTATTTCTGATATTCTATACACTTAATTTTCATCATCATCTTCTTCTTCTTCATCATCCTCTCTTTGGATTGAATTATCTTCGTCATCAGCATAGTCATCGTCGTCATCTTCTTCGTAGTCATTATTTTGAATAGATTCTAAGGTTCCATGAGATGGTTCTCTTGGACCACTTCTTTCGCTATCGGTTCTATATAATGGTGGATCTTGTGGTAAAGTATTTAAAGTTATGTTCTCGTCATCATTGTCTGTAAAAGAAGCTTGTGTGGCATTCCAGAAATTTGGAGGAAATGAGTCTTCTCCATCGCTATACTCACTGCTGGACTCTAACAACACGTCTTCGTTAAATGTCTTGTAAGCAGGTGGAGGAGGTCCATTTCCTTCTAAAGGTGCAAACCCCCATTTTTTAACATTGGCCTCGATAAACACAAATCCACTTTGACCCAAATTCACATGAACTGAGCACTCATTAGTAGCACCGATTGTTGGAAATATCTTTGCTGGTTTAAAATTCACAATATGACCACCAATCTTGGACTCTGAAACTTTCTTACCGTTTCTAGTGAAAAATATGGTTCCAGTACGAGTTCTGTACCCTATACCGATTACATCGCCATAACCAAGTTCCGGGAAAGCAGAAAGACCAGCTCCTGCTTGTAATGGGAAAGTTTGATTATATCTTCTGTCACCGTTGGAATCATAGCTGATTGAAAAACGGTGTCTGCCTGGTAATCTAAAGTACGGATATGGAGATGTACCAATACCTATAGATACAGTGGTCTCATCTGGTTTTGGAAGGGACATCACTTTTGACTCAAAATAATAAACTTCCAGAATTCTTGGTATTGGCAAATTTGTTTGAACAGATAACTCTGATTGAGGGTTTAAAGGGTGGAAATTGACTTCTGTCTTATTGACAATACTGACTTCATCATTAATAGCTGGGTTACATCTGAATTCCCAAGCTGAAATTCCTCTTTCTTCTATTAACAGATGTTGAGAAGGAGTTAGTGGAGTCTTGTCTATTGGGTTAACTGCAATGTAATCTTTTGTTTGGAAATACAATTCTTGCTCATTAGGTGATAACTCCACTAACGCTCTGTTATCTTCTTCTAAAGCTAACTGCTCATCGTCATATTCTCCTGGATTCTCATTAGTTAATCTAATAGATCTAAAAGATGGTATTATTATCTCAGTCAATAGCAAATGAAATAGACGTATTAGTCCACACAAGATAGTGGACGTTAAAACAATTAAAAATATAATAAAACCAGTCGGAAGAACCTCTTCATCATCAGCATTGTTATCATTCTTTAAAATGGGAGCAGCCAGTACTATTCCTGCAAAAACTGGGAATACCAGTATCATTATTCTTTTCATATTGACAACTTCTTTTGATCAGTTCTCTAAGCTGCAAACTTTTATGTTCTCTCAAGTATTACCAGTATAAGAACAACTAATATTTCATATAGAAATTAAACTTATTGATAACTAAATCTATAAAATTTTAAATAGATTATGCGGCTAGAATCTTGTTTGAGATGGATGTATAATAATTGTGGTCTGTTATATCTATCTAATCTTTGATTCTTTCTAAAAAAAACTAACAATTTTCTTGTTAAATTTTTGCTTAATAAAATTAGAGATAAAAAAAGGCTCATAAGTTTTTAGGCTGTCGTACACGAAGTAGATAGATAACGGTGGTGCCATCAAACACATCATCGGCATAGCTTGTCTTAATAGAAGAGTTTGGTGAAGGACTTCATAACTTATAGGTGAAACAAAAAAAAAAATTTGAATAGCTGGTTCTGCAAGTTTGAGTCTCTAGTGAATCTTACTAATGTCAATATGAATATTTAACAGATGATGTATCTCCGTTATCAAGTTGCGGAAAATAACTTCCGACAACTGATCGGGGATACTAGAGATAACCCTTATCGGATCTGATTCAACTTGTAAATTTTTTTGTAACATCTCTATCTTTAGATATTAAGAGAAAGAAAATTCAAACATAATGATAAGGATGATCTAACGTTCATGTATAATAGTTATTACTGTTCCGATAGAAGTTGATTGAAGAAAATGCACAAAGAATCTTTTAGTTAATAAGCTCCTTGACCTAAAAATCAGAAAAGCAATGTAAATCCTTTTGAGTTAAGTATCGGCAAAATCTATAGATAAGATAAAAAATATATATATTTAAAATGTGATAAAGGCCCTTAAAATTTTTTTTTGGTTTTATCCAGCAGTTTAAATAAATCGTTAATTATACAATGGATCTCAAAGAAAAAACTCTTGTCTCCGTTACAGAAACAGAAGAACTCAATTTTGAGTCAAGTGAGCATGTCAATTCAAATCGTAAAAAAGTTGATGAGGCTTTAAATTTTATCACTGAAAATGATATGGATAGTGAATTTGAATTATCCGAAGATCAAATGAAAAAATTGAGATGGAAAATTGATTTACGTATTATGCCAATACTAATGATAATTTATTTTCTCCAATATTTGGATAAGACTTTACTCAACTATGCTGCTGTGATGGGTATCAAGAAAAACCTCGTAGGAAATCAATTTAGTAATCTTGGTACCATTTTTTATGTCGGATATATTGTTGCAGAGCCATTTAGTGGTTATCTTTTGCAAAAATTCCCTGCTGCCTATTTTATCGGTATTAATGTAACTTGTTGGGGGATAGTTGTAAGTTTACACGCGGCAACAAAGACTTATGCTGGGTTGATGGTTATTAGGACATTATTAGGGGTTTTTGAAGCATCTGTTGCAAATTGTCTAATTTCAATCACTGGAATGTGGTGGAGAAAAGATGAACAATCAAGAAGAACAGGGTTATGGTATTTACAAATAGGTGTTGCCCAGATCATTGGTTCATTGATTTCATTCGGTTTTCAACATGTGGTATCGACAACTATTGCCAATTGGCAAATCCTTTTCATTTTTATGGGTGTTCTCACTTTTCTTTTTGGATTATTGACAATTTTCTTCTTACCAAATAACCCAATGAGTGCCAATTTCTTGAACTCGCAAGAGAAAAGAATTGCAATTGAGCACATAAGAGTTAATCAAACTGGTGTGGAAAATAAAACTTTTAAAATGTATCAAGTTAAAGAATTACTTTTCAAAGATAAACAGACATGGTTACTATTTTTCATCACAGTACTCGCCATGATAGATAATGGTGCAGTTTCCAATTTTTCAAGTATTATAATTTCAACTTTTGGTTATTCCAATGAAAAGACAACAATTCTTCAAATTCCTTCAGGTGTTGTTTCAATAGTAGCAACTTTTTGTTGTTGTTTCCTCTCGGCTTCTATTGGATTTAGATCATATATTATTTGTCTGGTTTGTATCCCTTCCATTCTAGGTGCCATATTATTACTGGCCCTAGATAATTCTCAGAAAGTTGGAAAACTAGTTGGTGTGTATCTTTTAAATTTCTGTCCTGCTATGTTACCAATGATTTACAATTGGAACTCTGTCAATACATCTGGTTATACAAAAAGAGTTATGAGAAATGCATTGACTTTGATAGCTTTTTGCATTGGTAACATTATTGGTCCACAAATGTTCCAATCTGGTGATTTTCCAAACTATACACCAGCAAAGATCGCATTAATCATCTCAATGTCTCTTGTTATTTTGTTAACACTTCTTTTAAGATCTGTTGTCGTTCGCGAAAATAAGAAGAGAGATAATGAAGCAGTAGTCATGGAGCTGAAAGATATTGAGTTTTTAGATCTAACTGACATTGAGAATAAAAATTTTAGGTATGTCTATTAGTTTTGGTTTAATGAATCAACTTTTCCTATGTGTCAATTAATAGAGGAGAAGATGGCAATAGCAACTAGTTCCCGAAGGGCAATCAAATATACATCAGTGTGATCACTCAGGTTCATCAATTATACATATGAAGTTTTTAAAATGGGGTGCATTTGCTGAGCTATCAAATTAAGATCCTGCATCGGTTGGAATATAAGTTTATTATATAATTAAAAATAAAAAATTAGACCAGTACCGTTTGCGAGAGATTTGCAATTATTCTTGTATTTCTACCAAGATTACTAGTGATAAGAATTAAATAATTTTTTTTTCCAAGAATAACACTTCAATTAATGTAGTCCGGACTCCCAAGAATCTATAGTCTTCTCCAGATTATTGAATGTTATATTCTGATAAGATTAACGAAAAAAAAAAACAAAAAAAATATTTTTGTTAAAAAATAATTTTTGGAGCATGCATGTGGAGTTGCATACAGAGAAGTACGAATCAAAAGATTGGTTTTCAAGCACTTCGTAAAATAATAACACACAAAGAACAATACCAAGTTTGAACTTGTATATGCCAACATACCACAGTTGTTCAAAACAATTTGTTTTTGGTAAGGGCACATCATATGCTTTTTAACGAAAAACCAAACAATGTGACCCAAACTTGGTGATACAATAGGTATGTTGCAAATTTATGTTATATGGGCTAATCACAAGAACTTGCACTTTTATGGACCTAACTAAAACTTTATTTGCTTAGAACAATAGCCAAGTGTTTTAATATTATTTCTTTTGATTCCCTATAAAAGTGTACCTAACCAGTTTTTATCAAATGAGCTTAGCTTGCTTTCTTCTTGCCTTATCAAACAATAAATATACGTAAGAAATGAAATTAAAAGTAGCTTTAAATGCAGAATGGCTTAATAACGTAAGGAGTATACAATAATTGCTCTATGTTTGAATTCGTGATTGGAAAATTGTGTACTAAATTGGAAAAAGTCTCGAGCGATAAGAACTAAACAAGAGAAAACGATTTTTAAAAAAAAGGTACACACCGAAACTTTGTTAGGAGTTGTAAATCCTTTATTATTAATAATTAAGTACATATGGAAATAAAGATAAAAGGCAAAATGTATATATAGATTGATTCAAAACAAAAAAAGGATATTCAAAAGAGGGTAGCAAAACACGTAGTGTTAGTAACATGAAGCAAACAAACAACACCGATATAACATAAACTAAGGAGATTTCCTTTTATATTAGATAACAAATTGGAGAAAATAATAATAATAGTAATAAATAAAACATAATAATTTTATGTTGGGACAGTTTTTGCATTGTTTTTACTTCCTTTTCTCTCTCCTTTTTTTTTTTTTTTTAATGATGTGATTGTTGTTGTTTTTATTTTTACTTGTGATATTGCCTCATGATGGAGAATGACAAAAGTGTTCAAATAAAATTGATAAGCTCATTATGATGATGCTTGTTTATGGTTTTGAAATAAGAAATAAAAACAAAAAAAGAAAAAAAGGATGCAGTGAGGTGTAAATTTAAAAGCTTTTTCCCGTCAAATTAAGCAGAAGCAGTAACAACAGGAGTTGCAACAGGAGCTGAATTGCTTGATGAGCCATTTAAAGTTCCAGAATCGACACCATGCTTAACTTCTTCAACAAAGCCATCAATATTGTTTTTAGCAGTATCGATAGTAAGATTAATCTTCAAATGAGTTTGATTTCTTAAATTTTCAACTCTTGTAAAAATTGGATCAACAATTGGTTTTAAACTTTGAAGTGCTTCAGATGATAACTTTCTTGAAGTCTTTGCAAAAGCCTCTTTTGAAGTCTTGGAAGATGACAATTCTTCTTGGTAAACTCCATTAATATGTGAAGAGAGATCATGTGGCATTTGAATGACTTGATCTTTTGTTGATGTAACAAGTGGAATTGACTTCTTATAAGCAGATGAAGTTAAATTGAATAACCTTGCCAATTCATCTTTATTTGATTCACCATCAATTTTTGGGGACTCTGGTAAATATTGATTGATTAAAGTTTCAAAAGTGTTGTTAACAGGGGATACTAAAGGATCAATTCTTTTCAGGACAGCAGGTCTGGTACGATCCTCAATGGAATGAACTCTCTTGACAACAGATTCTGTAAAATTGTGATATCTCTTGTAAAAAGCAGATTTAGCAGAATCATATAACGAACTAGGTTTCAAATCATTTGTGGTGATTTTTGTAATAGGAGGGAAAATCTGATCAAATTTTGTCAAAAGTGTATTGTCGACAAATAAATCAACCTTGTGTAATGACAGACTTAAATATGGCACTTTTGACAGATATGGACTAACAGATGATACTGATTCTTTTGAATAAGTGACCAAATAAGAAAATAAAGTGTACTGCTTCAAAATGCTCAAGATATCATTAACCAAAGGATATGCTTTAAAATGGGCTAAAGAAGATGATGATGGAGAGAATGGAATATCCATAACAACTTGACCGTTTTCAGACATTATTGCTTGATTGATTGATTGATTAACTATTAATTGATTTGAAATTTAATAATATAAATAAAAATAAATAGGAGGCAAGGAAGCTCTTTTTATACAAAATGCTCTTCTCTTTTCTCTCTCTCTCTTATTGTTGCTTTTTAGAACTTAAATTTTTAAATTTATTTTTTCTTGCAGTGTGGATCTTTTTTTTTTTTTTTTTTGACTTTCTAGTTACAACTTCTTATCTATAAAAATATATCCTTTGAATGATAAATGTCTGTTATAGAATAATATAATGTCAATAGATCTGTTTCAGTATTGTTCTGTTGGTGTCAGTTGAGTGAGGAAATTCCTTGCTTAAATACTTTTTTCCCAAGAGTCCAAGACGACTATCACATGTCAAAATCATATGTGATTTTTTTAAAAAAAAAAAAAAATTTTAAGAAAAAAAAAATTTCCCAATTCGGAAGAGCACTGGTGCCCAGAAGAATATCTCAATCGTGTAACAACAGTAGGTTCTTTCATATGGCTTTATTCATATAATTTTGGGTTTTATCAAGGTAATTCAGCTCCCTGCTTCTTTTCTCTTTGAAGATCTTTCATATCGTTGTTCAAGTTGTTTCATATCATATCTAACACTATATTTTTCTCTGCGGCTGAGTTCTCTGTGTCAACCTCTTGAGCGAAGAAAAAAAAAAAGGAGAGAAGGAAAGTACAAGTGAAAATAGGAATATCACAAAGACTGTCAAGTATTACAGTTTGATTCAGTTGTTTGAATAAGTGACTTTTCAAGTTTTAATAGTATTCGAAACTCAATTCTATTTATATCTTATATAACCTTTATCGTGAGGAAAATAAACATCCATAACTGCTCAATAACCGTTCTGTCATCTAGCAGTAACTTAATGACATATTGGAACACGAATGTGCTGAGCTCACTTAGCCACAGCGAATTGTTTAGCAGAACAGAAAAAAAAAAAAACAACAACAGAAACAATAATAAATGATAGTCTATATTTAGAACCTGAGATTGACTGAGAATAAGGTTTCCACGCACCAAGGAAGCTACAAAAGTTATTGTTTCCTCAAAATGCTAACAGATTTTTCTTTCTTTTGCAGAACAAAGAAAAAAAAAAAGTAAGAAATTAGTTCTGCTAGAAAGAAATGATTTAAATGACTGATATTCAATTATTGTTTTCAGTTAGTTAAAACCCAACAACAAATAAACTATAGAAATGGATAATAGAGAATATCACCCACTGGATCTCAATGAAGATCAAAAGGAAGAAGCTCAGAATGCTTCAAGAGAATCCACTACAACAACGCCCCCTTTGACCACTCGCGGCAGTCTGAGAGACAGGTCTGTTAGCGATATAGAAGCACAGAGAGAAACATCTTATGCCTCACCAAGTTCAACTGTAGGTAACACCTGCTCAAACTCAGAGGAGAGAACTCGCACAACTGTTGACCCAGGAGAAGAACTGAGTAGTCCACCAATAAGTCAAAACCAACTGAGCCCACCCAATGTGGTGGACAGAACTTTGAGCTCAGTTTGGAATTTTTTTTTTTTTTCAAATTTAGTTATCTGTTTCTGGCTGCTAATTTCTACATTTATTAAACTGGTTAGAGATACGGAGCCTGGAAAAACTAAAATTTTTGAACCGGGGATTCTTCTGATATTGATTGGGGTTACGCAAGTTTTAAGAATATATGCCACCGAAGATGAAGGGCAACTGGCAGATATTGTTAATATGACTCGCTTACAAGTCATTTGTTTAGTTTTTACTATTGGGTTGTCTTGGGCATCTTCTTACAATAAAAGTTAATGATTTTGGGTCCACGTATACCTAATTTCAAGGCTAAATATAATTTTTTAAAGGTTGCTAACACTCTAACACTTGGCCAAAATAGGTCTACATATGTAGATATTCCAATGTTGAGCTAAAAGTGTAATTCTAAAAAAGTTACCAGTGCTTACTCAGAAAGATATAAAGTTACCACTATCGTATTTACTCGTTGTGTGATACTTAAAAACAACTGTTAAAAACCAGTATCAGATGTGGAAGCCAAGAGAGGCAGTCTCTACTGAGCTTCAAAACTTCAAAGTTAGTTATTCTTTGAAAGTGGTGTCAACTGACAGAAAACAGTTCTTGATTACCATTCTAAATATGGAGAGATAGTTGCTGAAGAAGAACACTTTCATCACGGGGCATTGTTTAGAAATATTAGAAGACTTGAAATCGGAGGTGTACTCGATACAATATTCAAAAATTTCGATAGAAAGAAAAATGTATACTTCTATACAAGCTTGAGATTAATTGGGCTCATTTAGCAGTACGTTTCAAAGCTCGTTGATAATCTAAAAACAACTGGAGCCTCTGTGTTTTTACATGCTCCCAATCAATTAAAAACACTGAATTGCTTCCATATGTTTTGGGATATGGGAAGATAATCAACTGTTTATAATTATTAGAAAAGCTTATTGACCATTCTTTGAAAAACCTGAAGAAAGGCAATTTTATTTGGATATACTTGGCAGTATACGTCTCAAAACAAACTACCCATAAACCTTTGCTATCTCTGGAAGCTAATAAAAACGTGTTATTTGAATAATCGATGATGGGAAATCTTTTACTTGAAAATAAAATTTTCCCAAAAAGATCATTTTGGTCAAATTCCTCAATTCTTTTAAGCTTATATGATTTATAGTCAAACTCGAATAAAGCAAGATCTGACTTTACAGCAGAATACTCTGAAACCTCACTCAAGTAATATATTTTATGTCTTTTGGAATGTAAAAAATGGAGGCTGCTCGCACTATCTGGTCGTAATTGATCAACAAAATATTTTTCGAACTCTTCATCGAAAATCAAACTTCGAAATCCGTATTCTGCATCTTGCAAATTTCTAGAGCTGGGAAAAGTAGCCCTCAACTTGGAACGATTCTCCTTTGCCCACTGTCCTGAATTATTACTTGTACTCCGCTTCACAACTTTGTAACTCAAAGGAGAAGCTTCTAAAACTAATTCCCATTTTCGAATTTTAATATCATATATCCATATATCATCAGTTTTCAGGCAATAATTATTACCAACTTCTAAGATACCTTTGTTTAAAGCTTCAGCACAGACTTTAACATAACTTTGTGGTAAATTCTTCAATTGAATATAACCACCATAAAGCACATATCTTTCTTCATCGGGGATATAGGTGATTCTTGGATGTAACCTGCATGTTGGAACTGGCCCATTCGAGGCAACCATAGAGTCAAATAGAGCATTATCATAATCATCTCTGCTCATAAATTGGAAGGGAATATCGAGGAACAGTCCAGTACACTCTAAAATGATCGGCAACTTTAAGTTAATCGGGCAACTTTTCAAGTAAGAAGTTCTCCCACTTTCAAAAGTCAAATCACGCATGATCTCTAATGGTATTGCTCCAAGCTTTTCCACTTTCTCTACTTTAATAAACAAATCTTGTGCCCTAATAGTCCAATATTCGAATCTAGTGCGACCCAGAGGATACTCGCACAACAGATAAATAGTATCTGAGAGCTGGTAATATATTGTCCGGGTTGCTTTCCTATTAAATGGCTCAATGATAACTTCGTTGATGTTATTTGCGACACTCATCACTGTTTGAACTACATATTGCTCAAAATAGACGGATATGATATCTTATTTATAGTTAATTTTTAGCAGAGCAGAGAAAAAAAAAACACAATCTGGCGAGTAAAAAGGGGTTAAGTGGATAGTGAAGTTTACAAAACAGAGGAACTTGCAGACAACCACAAAAACCAAGTCTGATGAAGCTCCTGAATCAGATAATGGTTCAAAATTATTACAGATAAACTCAAGTGGTCATATGAGTGAAGTCATGTACGAAGTTACTACATTATACGACGTCATCATTTTTTCTCAAGAGATTCCTGTTTTGGTGCAGCAGCGTGGGAGATGTCAATCTGAGCTAGCGGCTGTCAAAAAAAAAAAAAAGAAAATTAAAAAGGGAAAACTATATATTTTTGGTATTCAATTATTCTTCACTCAGACAAGTAACTTCAAAAGATTAAAGCCAGTAATGGAAGGTGGAGCTCATACGGAAAGCTCTGGAGACAGCATTGAATTTCCAGGGAAGATAGATGAATCAAGATTCTCTATGATAACTAATGTTTTTGACGGGGTCTCTGATTCAACAAAGGGGCTCCTCCAGGGCGTCGGTTTGAGAAATGGTGATACAGATAACGGAATTCTCAAGATGATTGAAGATGAGCAGAATGGATGGAAAAACTTTTATAACACATACCTGGGAACAAATTGGAGATGTTTTATATTATTAAATGGAGTTATCTCTATCGGGCTGCTAATTTCTGTGTTAATTAGACTGGTTAGAGATTCTGGGCCTGCAAATATGAAAATGGTTGAAGCGGCAGTTCTTCTTATAATGATTGGGGTTACGCAAAGTATAAGAGCAATGAACACAGAGGAACTTGCAAATATTGAAAAATTGACTACTCTGCAAGTCGTTTGTTTAGTTGCTACTATTGCGATTTCTGGTGGATATTTTTACTTTAAAGATTGATGATATTGGGTCCTGGTATATTGACAACTTAATCTCAAGGTTAAATATAATTTTTTAAAAGTCGCTAACACTCTAACACTTGACCAAAATAGGTCTACATATGTAGATAGTCTAATGTTGAGATAAAAGTGTAGTTCTAAAAAAGTTACTAGTGCTTACTTAAAAAGATATAAAGTTACCACTATCATGTTTACTCGTTGTGTGATAGTTAGAAACAAATGCTAAAGTAACAGTATCAGATGTGAAAAACAAGAGAGGCAATGCTTGAGTACTTCAAAGATGGTTATTCTTTGAAAGGGGTGGTTCTCGATTGCCATGCTAAATATGGAGACATCGCTGCTGATGAAGACCACTTTCATCACCGGCATTGCTTAGAAATATTAGAAGACTTGAAATCGGAGGTGCACTGAATACAATATTGAATATTTCAATAGAAAGAAAAATGTATACTTCTGTACATACTTGACATTGATTGGTTCATTCAGCTGTACGTTTCAAAGCTCGTTGATAATCTAAAAACAACTGGAGCCTCTGTGTTTTTACATGCTCCCAATCAATTAGAAACACTGAATGGCTTCCATATCTTTTGGGATATGGGAAGATAATCAACTGTTTATAATTATTAGAAAAGCTTATTGACCATTTCTTGAAAAACCCGAAGAAAGGCAATTTTATTTGGATATACTTGGCAGTATACGTCTCAAAACAAACTACCCATAAACCTTTGCTATCTCTGGAAGCTAATAAAAACGTGTTATTTGAATAATCGATGATGGGAAATCTTTGACTTGAAAATAAAATTTTCCCAAAAAGATTATTTTGGTCAAATTCCTCAATTCTTTTAAGCTTATATGATTTATAGTCAAACTCGAATAAAGCAAGATCTGACTTTACAGCAGAATACTCTGAAACCTCACTCAAGTAGTATATTTTATGTCTTTTGGAATGTAAAAAATGGAGGCTGCTCGCACTATCTGGTCGTAATTGATCAACAAAATATTTTTCGAACTCTTCATCGAAAATCAAACTTCGAAATCCGTATTCTGCATCTTGCAAATTTCTAGAGCTGGGAAAAGTAGCCCTCAACTTGGAACGATTCTCCTTTGCCCACTGTCCTGAATTATTACTTGTACTCCGCTTCACAACTTTGTAACTCAAAGGAGAAGCTTCTAAAACTAATTCCCATTTTCGAGATTTAATATCATATATCCATATATCATCAGTTTTCAGGCAATAATTATTACCAACTTCTAAGATACCTTTGTTTAAAGCTTCAGCACAGACTTTAACATAACTTTGTGGTAAATTCTTCAATTGAATATAACCACCATAAAGCACATATCTTTCTTCATCGGGGATATAGGTGATTCTTGGATGTAACCTGCATGTTGGAATTGGCCCATTCGAGGCAATCATAGAGTCAAATAGAACATTATCATAATCATCTCTGCTCATAAATTGGAAGGGAATATCGAGGAACAGTCCAGTACACTCTAAAATGATAGGCAACTTTAACTTATACGGGCAACGTTTCAAGTAAGAGGTTCTCCCACTTTCAAAAGTCAAATCACGCATCATCTCTAATGGTATTGCTCCAAGCTTTTCCACTTTCTCTACTTTAATAAACAAATCTTGTACCCTAATAGTCCAATATTCGAATCTAGTGCGACCCAGAGGATAATCGCACAACAGATAAATAGTATCTGAGAGCTGGTAATATATTGTCCAGCTTGCTCTCCTATTAAATGGCTCAATTTTAATTTCTCTGATGCTATTTGCGACACTCATCACTGTTTGAACCACATATCGCTCAAAATAGACGGATATGATATCTTATTTATAGTTAATTTTTAGCAGAGCAGAGAAAAAAAAAACACAATCTGGCGAGTAAAAAGGAGTTAAGTGGATAGTGAAGTTTACAAAACAGAGGAACTTGCAGACAACCACAAAAACCAAGTCTGATGAAGCTCCTGAATCAGATAATGGTTCAAAATTATTACAGATAAACTCAAGTGGTCATATGAGTGAAGTCATGTACGAAGTTACTACATTATACGACGTCATCTTTTTTCCTCAAGAGGTTCCTGTTTTGGTGCAGCAGCGTGGGAGATGTCAATCTGAGCTAGCGGCTGTCAAAAAAAAAAAAACTAAAAAAAACAAAGGGAAAACTATATATTTTTGGTATTCAATTATTCTTCACTCAGACAAGTAACTTCAAAAGATTAACGACAACAATGGAAGGCGGAACTCATAATAGAGGTAGTCAGAACGGCAATTTAAGAGTGCAGCCTCCAAATATCCAGAATCAAGCAGATGACTCTGCGGTAACAAAGTTTTTTGGTTGGGTCTCTAAAAAAACAAAGGGGCTCCTCCAGGGCGTCGGTTTGAGAAATGGTGATACAGATAACGGAATTCTCAAGATGATTAAAGTTACTTGGAGCGGATGCAAGAGCCTATATAACAGATACTCGAGCACAAGTTGGCCGCTTTTTAAGTTATTAAATATAGTTATCTGTATGGGGCTGCCAATTTCTTTGTCTATCAGAATAGTTGGATATAATGGACCCCTAACAATTGTCAAATTGATTGAAGCGGGGATTCTTATGATTTTGATTTTGGCGACACAAGGTCTAAGATTATTTATGACCCAAGTGGAACTGGCAGAGATTCGAAAGGTGATGCAGATGCAACTGGTTTCTTCAGCTTTTACTCTTGCGATCATGTATGCTGTATTTTCAGGAAGTGCAAATTAATGATCTCAAGTCCACTTATATTGATAATTTAGTTTGTCTAATAAAATTTCAAAAAAATTGCTAACAGTTAGCCAAGATGATATTAAGTAACAACAAATTCCTCTTTTATTATTTTTGTTTGTTCAATGATAATAGAAACATAAGTTAGGTTTTGGTAATTTGGTCTATTTTGATTATTCATAGTAGCCTTCAAGTTCTTCGCAAACCTGCAAGATCTGGTTCTTTTTCCTCCTTCAGAAGCATTCATTAGTCATATTTTAACGGAGACCTCAGAAGTAGCTGAAACCTCAATTAACATTATCTACATTTATCAAGAGAAGAAAGTGTTAGAAGAAAAACGGAGATGAATATTACTCATGGTATTATGAATGCTGAAAATGGCTAAGCATAAGTTTCTTCCAATTGCTTCTTACAATGAAATGGCTACACTTATTGCTTATAGAAGTTGTTGCTATTTCAGAAAAGGGATATTGTTCAGTGTAGATGGTTCTATTTTAACAGAAAGCCCCTAAATAAGAATAGTCGACAAGTGAGAAAAAAAAAAAAAACATACAAAAAAAGAAAAACAGAAGTAACAACGAATATAATCATTTGAGAGACAACTATATCAAGATTGACCATGACTTCATTATTTTGGAAGTCTCCATTAGACATTGAGATAAGATTAGATAGTGAAGATTCAAGAGAGCATGCTGAAATAAAGACTACAAAGAGAATTGAAAAAATACCTATCTATAAAGATGGAGAGACTGTAAAAGGTCAAATAACAATAAGAATTAAAGATAATAAGAAGATTGATCATAATGGAATCAAAGTACAATTATTGGGTTCAATTGAGACCACTCTGGAAAACATCAAAAATGATGAATTTTTGACGTTAACCTCGGAGTTATCATCACCAGGTGAATTGAGGCACTCAGAGACTTTCCAATTTGAATTTAAAAATGTCGAGAAACAATATGAGAGTTATAGAGGTGTTAATGTTAAACTACGTTACTACATCAAAGTTACTGTGAGTAAGAAGAATACAGATATCTTAAGGGAAAAAGAGTTGTGGGTTTACCAATATACCAATAAACAAGAAATGAATTCATCATCTTCCTCTCCAGCTACAGCATCACATTTGAATAATAATGGCTCCATCAAGATGGATGTAGGTATTGAAGACTGTCTACATATTGAGTTTGAGTACTCGAAAAATAAGTACTCTTTGAAAGACGTCATAGTTGGTAGAATTTACTTCTTGCTAGTCAGGTTGAAAATAAAACATATGGAATTATCGTTAATCAAGAAGGAAATAGTTGGTTCAGGAAATCACCAGATCAACGATAATCAAACATTAGTGAGATTTGAAATTATGGATGGACTGCCAGTGAAAGGTGAAACCATTCCAATAAGATTATTTCTTGGAGGATTCGATTTGGTGCCAACGTATAGAGATGTGAATAAGAAATTTTCAACAAGGACTTATTTAAGTTTGGTATTAATTGATGAAGATGCCCGGAGATATTTTAAGCAAAGTGAAATTATCCTATACAGAGAACAATAATTTTTCGTTTTAACTTGGCCCATCGGCTAAGCCGAATAAAAATCTAATTTCGTTACGTCCCAATCTTGATATCGTAGACATTCCTTCAGAGTCTAATGCCCCATTGATCAATTCTTTCTTCTTTTCTTGTAACTGCAAAATACGATCTTCAATGGTGCCTTTTATCAATAACTTATGTACATGAACTTCTCTCTGTTGACCAATACGATGAGCTCTATCCATCGCTTGTTCTTCGACAAATGGATTCCAAAATGGGTCCATTATGATAACATGATTAGCACATGTTAATGTCAACCCAACATTACCTGCTTTCAATGAAAGTAAAAGTACCCTTTTAGAGGTTTCACGGTAGAAAAGACCAATTGTTCTATTACGTTCTTCACTGTTCATCGATCCATCATATTGTAAATATGAAATACTCTTTGAATCTAATACTATCTTGATGATTTCAAACAATAGAGTGAATTGAGAAAAGACAATGATTTTTTCATCAGCATTTGAAGACAAAATTTTTTCAATTGTGGAAATGCACAAATCAATCTTCAGAGAGCTTTTAAATCCACCATCTTCTTCAATCAACCTCAACAAATTTTTACGACGATCAGTTTTCTTATCACTTGTGAAATCATGGGTGAATTGCAGCCTGACTTGTTCATCGGTGAAATTTTTATTATGTATCATATCAAATGTTTCATATTTGAACACATCTTTCTCCTTCACAGTACCACGACAAGTCATACATGTTGCAATACGTGATTCATCATCACTATTATTTGTTTGAAATTGATCAAAGAATTGTGAAATACAATCTTGACATAATGCATGCCCACAAGGTGACAATATAGCTACTCTTTCGTTGGATATGGAGTCAAAACAAATAGGACAAGTGAAACCTGAATCCGCTTCTCTAGAAATACGACTAATCACATTCGGTGCCAATTCACGAATAATTTTTGGGGGCACTTTAGTGGCGTCATAACCACTACTTTTTCTATCTCCCATTTCAACAAGGTATTTATGACAACACAGTTGTCTTAACCTTAATAATAAAGTTAAAATCGACGAATAATTTCCTCTCTGCCTTTGTTTCATGATACTATCAGCCTCTCTTGCCGAATGTTGTTCAAGACTTGAATAATATTTTCTTTCAATCTCAAGCATCTCAACATCTTCTTTCCTAACTTTCTTTTCAGGTAATTGCAAGATCGGTTTGCCATCGATTTCAGAATCTTTGGTTCTTCTCAATAAGATGGCTTTTAGCAACAGCTGTAATTTTTTCATAGCTCGAGAAGTGTCCAGTGAGTCATATCTATCATTATTCTTCATTGGTAATGAAATATCAGATTTGAACCGATGTTCATCATTATATGGCCTGATTCTAAGAAACCGTATAAGTGAGTACAACTCATCAACAGAATTTTGCATCGGAGTACCACTTAAACACCATCTATATTTTCCTTCAAGCAAGGCAACAGATTTGGACAGTTGTGTCAACTTATTTTTCACCCATTGAGCTTCATCCAATATAATTCTATAGAATTTCAGATCATTGGTGAAGAAAGGAGATCTATATTTCTGACCACCACTATCTCTCTGAGGAACGATAGATGATTGTTTTGCTACTCTTGCTTCTTCAATTGCCAATGCATAGTGTTTTTTCATTTCTGATGCAAGAGTGTTATAAGATACCAAGACAACATCATATTTTTTCATCTCTTGAAAAGTTCTCAACTTATCTTGAGAATGATATATGAAAACTCTCAAACTAAATTGAGGCTTCAACTTACTGATGATTTCTTGTTCCCATTGTTTTAATAATGCTATTGGTGCCACTATCAAATCCGTCTTACAATTAGAATCTGTACTACGGTTCTGCAACATAAGTGCCAAAGTCTGCACTGTCTTACCCAAACCCATATCATCTGCAAGGATTCCACCTTTGTTAGAAGAAGCTTCCATTGCCATTAACCAGGCAAGACCAATACGTTGATGTACAAGAAGAGATACACCTAATCCCTCAGGAGTCTTAGCCTGCCCTTCAACGTACGTCTCATCTGGTTTGATATTATTAAGCAATGATTGCAAAGATGTGGAATCATCTGTGTAGATATTACTTGAATAGCCTCTTGAGCTCATCAAATTATTAGGCTGTGACATTATAGCATTTTGATATGCTGTGTTGTAATCCATGGTTTCTTGCTCAAAATCAAGTGGTGTTACGTGATTATAGGGTCTTCTTTGTGCGGGAAATGTAAGCCTCATAGCTCTCTCTTGCTTCATCTCTGCGAGTCTCATTTTGCTACTTAAAAACAGTCTTCTTTTTTCCTCATTGGATTTTTCAAGGTTAAGAGTATCTTTCACAAGAGTATTGTAAGCAATAGAGTATTGTTGTATTTTCAGTCTCCCACCTGGAATCAAACTTAATGATACTGGATCATTTCTCTGAGATAATACAGCATCGGCTGATTTCAAATTAGTAATGGCTTCCGCAATTTTTCTTTGTTTGCTTTTATTTTCAATCAATTTCTGTGCCTGCTTATTATATAACTCTTTTAATTGTTCCACATCATGCTCAAGTGTAAAAATACGCATTGCGAGCCGAGCATCATCATCCAGGGAATATACTCTCGCATGTGAATGGTTACCAGAAGCATATGCAGATTGGCCTCCCAGAGGTTCTATCTGACGTTGATCATTTAAAAATTGCGTATATGAGTTATTAGTACTCTGAGCAGTTGACTGTCCATTACGAACATTAGCTTGATTAGTTTGCGGTATACTTGATACATCGATTATTTGTACATCATCATCATCATCATCATCCTCAGTGGAAGAGAAGTCACTAAGATCAATTACCTCATGCTGCTCTTCGGTTCGCCCATTATTAATGAGAGGTTTTTGGTTGCCATTATTGGATATAGTCAGTGGGAGATCTTGTCTCTTTGGTAAATTCGTATCATTTTTTCGCACTGAATTACCAAGTGTGTTAATACGACTGAGTTGAGACGGCTGATTTGAAGAATGCTGCACATTCCTGCTTTCAGGGATAATTTTATTTCTATTATTGTCACCATTAGCAGTACGAGAAACTCTGTTATCGTCTTCGTCATCAGAAAGGGTTAAATCCACAATGGCAGTTGGATCAAATAAGTTACCACGCTTTTTCTTTGGGCTATTCGGCAATGAATCATAAGCTTTATTTTTCTTGGAGTCACTAAGCACCAACTTATCATCAAATCTGTTGGATAAATGCATAGAGCTTGTGGAATTATCACTTGGTACTTTCAATAAATGATTATGGGCTCTAGCTATATTGAACGACATATTATTACCTGCAGAGCTTGGAGAAACAGCAATAGAGTCCCCATCATGTGTATGTCCATTACTATTATCATCATCTTTCATTATTGAGGATGGACCATGATGATTTTGATTACTCAATTTTTTTTGATCCTTATTACCAAATGACTGTTTCTCGAATTCTTGCTCCTGTGGTCTACCTTCGGTGAAAACTAGTGAAGGAGGAGGAAGTCTCGAAGAGCCAGTGAAACTAAAATCGGACTGTTTTCTACCATCTGGCTCTTGGTTCCCTGTATCATTTGTCGTGTTGTTTAGTATTTTAATCTGGTCCAAATTTTTATCATAATCAAAATCTTCATCTGATGAATCGAAATCTAAAAGCAGTCTTATCACCCCGTTCTCTGGCTTGAGAGGTTTACTTGGTTCAACTTGAAAGCTCATGCTTCTGACAGCTCGTTAAGTTCAAAATTATTTTTATCACCTATATGCAGCTTTGTTCAAAACTAGCTTATTATCAATTTCTTAGTTTTTTTTTTTTTTTTTTTTTGCTTTCTTTCCTTCTTTTACAATAATATGGCTCTCTAATTCAGTTTTCTAATAAAAGATAAATAAGTCAACCGAAATAGCTGCTACGACTAATATGTCATTAAATTATTACTTCTATATAGTGGGATTTCATTGATCTTCAACAAATTTGATATCAAGATAGTAGTCTTCTCCATTAGCCAAACTTATTTCATGTAAAAGTTTTTTTAATTCTTCATTTAACTTTGGATGGTTTGGTGCAAACAGCAAACCTCTTTCAAGATCGTTTTTAGCATCATTCAAATTTCCCAATTTATAATTAGATATACCCCTTCTCAAGTGATTATCTGGTAAATTAGCAGCAATACTACACAAGACATCTGCATCACCAAAAGCATTAAGGTAATCTTCACTCATTAAATAGGAATCACATCTTGCCATTAATGGCATTATCAACTCTTGCAATGTCAATTGGAAACTTTCAAATTTAGGTCTTCTATAATTCATCTCGATACAAAGAGAAAATTGCTTTATAGCATCTGAAAATTTCTTCTCTTTAAATGATTTCCCCCCACTTTCAAATAGTTTCTTACTCAATCCTGATAATTGCCTGTTATATGCTTCTTTCACTGGTAAAGGTGGAACATCACTATTCGTTGATACAAGTTCATTTGTTATCGTATTCAATTGTTTGATCTCAACTTCAAGATCTTTCCATTCTTTCTTGGAGACATTGTCCAGCAACGAGATCTTCTTTGAGGTTGAATCATATGAGATAGGTAAATAGTCTGTCATTTTCTCAATCAAACTATATTGTCTTGTTGTTCTTTGATTTGAAGAACAAAAAAAAAAGTTTTTTTTTTTGTTATTTTTTGTGTTCAAGAAAAGTAGTGTAAAAACTGCAGCAAGGATTGTAATCGATAAGAAGAAATAAATTTATTCAATTTCTTCAATAAAAAGAAGTAACAATGTCGTTTTTTTCTGCTAGAATCTCCATTCAATGGCCACCTGAAGCTCTGTCTGAGCCATCAACTACAATGGTGTCTTCGACTCCTTCAGGGAAATTTGTTGATTTACGTCCTCTTAGGAATCCACAAACTGAAGAGGAGAAAAAATTCCCATTTGAGTGGGCTATCCTCGGTTATTCAACACTGCTTGGAGATAATAAGATGCAATTCAGCCACACCATGGATTCCAGACCAGTCAACGAGAAGTTGAAGTGCTTACAAGCTGGTACTCCGTATAAGGAAACTGAAGATATCCCTGATATTGGTCTTTTCTCCAATTTGGACAATGGAGATAGAAAAGAAGATGGTGAGATGTTGAATATCTCCACGGGGAAAGTGCAACCATACGTTGAAATTTGGAGAACAATTGACGGTGATCTCACTACTCCAGACGCATTGGTCAGATTATCAAGCCTGAAAGATAATAATACAATCCATTATAAATTATACGAGATCTCCAACGATGAGTTTGAAGGAAGATATATTACTATTGGTAAATGGGGGCAAGGTATCTTAAATAGAAAGAATCTTCAAGATTATAATTCAATTGATTCCAGCATATCTTGTATCAGGACATATGAGGGTCAACCAGTCATATCATATGGAATTGATGTTTCCCAATTCCCTGTTACTTCTGATAAAAATTGGAAAATCTTAGAATCTAATTAGTTTATAGTGTGTATAAAAAAAGTCGTGTGCTATTTTACTTAATTTTGGATCGTCTCTTTTTTTTTTTTCCATCTTCAAAAAATTTTCGATTTTTTTTGCTTTTCAGGAGAGTAGGGAAAGAAGAAGAAGGAAGGAAAAAAAAAAAATAAAAAAAAAGATTTTGTCCATATTCTCAACACTTATCATTGAATCAAACTTAAATATTAAAATATGTCTGGTGAAGCTTGGTATGTTTTATTTTGAATTTAATTATATTCATATCTGTTTGAGAAATTGTATTTTGTAATTACTGTTGTTAAAGAAAACAAATTATAAGTGTTTGATTTATATCAACACATTTTGAAATAGCAGCCACAGATATAATATACAAAGCAAGAATGAAATACTAACATGTTATAATTAGGCTTTTTATCTTTTCAGTTATTGTTAACTGTGTCAACTTGTTCCTTCAAGTCTTCTTCACTATTATGTACAGTGATTTAGAATGTGATTACATCAATCCAATTGAATTATGTAACAAATTAAACAAGTATATTATTCCAGAAGCCGGTTTACAAGGATTATTATCAGTCTTATTTTTGATCAATGGTTACTGGTTCAGTTTCTTATTGAACTTGCCATTATTTGCCTTCAACGTCAACAAGATTTACACCAAAAACCATTTATTAGATGCCACTGAAATATTCAGAACTTTATCAAAACATAAGAAGGAAAGTTTCATCAAATTAGGTTTCCACTTATTAATGTTCTTTTACTACTTATACAGAATGATTGTTGCCTTAATTGCTGATGATTTGTAAGTTATACTTTTCAAAAACACCAGGACTACCAAATTTTGACAAAGAAAAAAAATTTTACAAAAGAAAACTGAGAGAAAGGAGAACCACATCTAATTTAACCAAAGAAGAAGAAGAAGAAGAGGAAGAAGAAGACCATCATCATTACTATTATTATATATTTTTTTTTTCATTATTTTTCCTATTTTAATGTTGTTTTTCATAAAAACAAAGTCAAAATGGCTCTTGTCAATTTGAATTTGAAATCATAAAAGAAATTGGGAGTTACCGTTATTTTTTTTTTTTTTTTAATTCTTTTATATTTTGTTAATTATCTCTTTTACGTTTAATATTATAATCATTATATTATTCCCTTTTGTTTGCTTTGTGTAACAATTTTTTATCTTTATATATATAATACAATTCGTGAATATTTGTATTTCATCATAAATCATGATCAAGTTTCATTAAAGTCTCATTGAGATGTTCAAATTTATTCACAATTCCAGACCTTGGATTAACAACTTTATCTAATTTTATCAAATTCATTTCAACTTTATCCATTAACATATTATCACGACCAGGTATCAGCTCTGTCTCATCAAATTCTTCACGTTTTAGTCTCTTGATTGAATTTTCAATCTTGACATTTGATTCATACTTCCTCTTCCTCAAATGATACGATTTTCTTAGCTTCTCCAAATTCACCAGTAACTCATCATGTTTTTTACGAACTTCATATATTTTGTTTCGAAGTTCTTCTTTCCTCTTATTGGATTTCAATAATTCTCTACTTAAATTTTCATTATTCAAAGTATTATCAATCAATTTCGTAAAATGATCAGTAACTAATTTCTTATAGTTTCTCAATACTTTCTTATCCATTTGCGTGGTCCTTGTCGGTTGCGAGGCCGATAAATATTCATTCAATATCTGACTCAAGACATCCAATGAAGATATATTCTTGGTAATCGAAGGACTAGGGGTATAGGATAACCTCTCCAATTTCACTTCTATCAATTTAGGTTTCGTCAGATCCTTGGTAGACCTCTTCGTTGGTGCTTTCTTACCTACTGTCTTTTTCTTTGGTATAACTTTAGGTGTTGCCAGCACCGATGGTGGTTCGTTGTCACTACGGTAATCCGAATCAAAATCTGAAATATCAGGTTCTTCCTCAACGTCAGAAAATTCTAAAGGAGGCTTTGCCTGTGGTACATTTTTAGTCTTTCTCAATCTTTTCCTGATATTATTAATTGATTTCCTCCTTGTGGAAGACTGGGGTGTCTTAACAATTGATTTCTTCCTCTTGGGTACCGTTGCAGTGTCTAATTTTTCATGACTCTTAGGTGTTCTTTTTTGATTTGTATGTACTGACCTCATAGGAGTCCTTGCAGCAACTGGTTTGGTACTAGAAACAGACTGTTTTCTCTTTGGAGTTCTCTCCGGTGGTGAATATGTTTGTCTCGGACTCTTGACTTCTCTCCTATTTATCACCATAGAACCATCGTTGAATGCACTTTGTAAAATACCCAAATTTCTTGGAGTTGTAGATTTCTTCCTTTGCTGTCTCGGAGTAGTTCCTCTTGAAGTAGCTTCAAAACTGGCATTGAATGCACTGTCAAGCATACTCAAATTTCTTGGTGTTGTAGGATTTGAACCATTTCTTCTCACTGGAGTTTTTGGGCTTTCTAGCACCAACTGAGATGAATGCACTCTCCTTGACAGGGCACCCCTCTTTCTAGCCTCAATTTTATCCTGACGTGATCTCATTATATGCTCTACTGTCTTCTATACTCAGGAACGCGATTTTTTATTGTTTACTGTTTTTTTTTTTATTTTTATTTTTTTTGCTAGATGATTTTTTCTCATAATATATACAAATATATGTGAAACCATTGTAACTAGATAAAACCACCTCCACCAAATCCGCCACCAAATCCTCCTCCCCCAAAATGGTTACCACCACCTAGCCCTGATCCAGTACCACCAAATCCACCTCTACCACCTCTTCCTCCTCTCAAGTTACCAGGCAACCCACTTCCTATCATATCTAAATCCTCAGTACCATCGCCCATCATTGGGTCATCGAATCTTGCACCAGGAGGACCTTGAGGTGGTCTTCCTATGCCACCACCGGAACTGAAAAGAGGATGGTTAGATGTTGGGTGCATGCCACCTTCCGATCCACCAGCCAAAGGATCCACAAAAGAACTCAATGTTGGATTCTTAGGTAATCCTGGAGGATTTAAGTCACGGTCACCAATAGAATAAGGGTTAGAACTGAGTGGGTTCCTGGTACTTGATCCAGGTAACATCTGATACTCATCATCAAATTTTGGTGGTTGTTCTGCTGATGGTGGATGATCATTTGCTGATGGTTGAGGAGGTAAAGGAAAGTCATTGAATAGTTTCAAACTGGCCTTAGGCAATTGTGATCCTGGAATCTGATCTTTGCTTTCCTTCAAAGATGAGTTAGCTTCTGGTGGCGAAATCAATTTAGACGTTAATAATTGATTGAAGCTTCTTTGTTCCTCTTCAGTGACATTTGGAAAAGATTCAAACATCTCCAGTGTATCTACAATCAATGATTTTAGTTGGGATTCAAATATCAAATGCATCACCATCTTTTCCTGCTTATAAACTTTAGCAATAGATAAAGTGATGCCATTACTAAAAATATACTGAGAATAAAACTTGGACTCCTGTTTATCAGTAACACTACTGCCAGCAGTTGTGCTTGTGATCCAATCCTGCAGTAACTTCAGCACAATCGATATATCGTTTTGTTCAGACATTTCTCTGCAAACCCTGATAAATTAGGTACAAATATTTGATAGATGCCTTTTTTTTTCAGTTTAAATTTTTCTTTTTTAATCTTTTGAAAACTATATAGAGTACTAATCAAAACAATGAGTCAAACCATCCCACAACCTAATGGCTCACTATTGCTCGCTTGGCAAGTCAAAGGTATGTAAGTTATAGAAGTACTAAAGATGTAAATAACTAACAAGATTTTATAGATCGTCATGTATTACTTGTAGGTGGAGGAGAAGTTGCAACTGGAAGAGTCAATTTATTGTTACAAGCCAATGCCAAAATAACTATTGTTTCACCACAAATTACCACTCAATTAGAAGAATGGGACAAATTAGGATTGATTCATAAGGTTATCAAGAGAAATTATGAACCATCTGATTTGAAGATCTATGAAACTACTAAATTAGAGGATCTTCCATTGGTACCATCTTCTGAAACAGACTTCAGTAAGATCGAAGACATAATAAATAAAGAGAAATTTGCATTAGTATTGACAGCAATTCCAGATCATGAATTATCAAGGGTAATTCACTATCAATGTAAATTGAACAATTTGCAATGTAATATAGCTGATCGTCCTAAGATTTGTGATTTCTATTTTGGTGCAATGTACAGACAAGGTTCATTACAAATTATGATCAGTTCAAATGGTAATAGTCCAAGATTAACTAGAAGAATTAAAGACGAAAAAATTGCAAAAGCTTTAGAAGATGTTAATATAGACCAAGCTGTTGAAAATTTGGGATATCTTAGAGGTCAGTTAAGAACAGTGAAAGCTGTAGGAGATACAAACGAGGTAATAAAACAAAGAATGGAGTGGAACAAAGCAACCACGGATATATACAGTATAGAAGATTGGGGGAAATTCTCAAGAGAACAGCTTGATAAAATTTTAGAGTTTTATCCAAATTCTCCTCCTACAACTATCTAGTAACTAACCAGTGATATTTTTACTTTCCATTTTGTATCCTGAGCCATTCTTGCAACAATAGATGGTATAATATGTAACTATTACTGATTCTTTTGAGACTTTCATACTTAAAAGGTATCAACCAATTTTCAGATCTTTTGTTGAGCCTTAAGTTCAAGTTGAACAAATGCACACAGTAGCAGGACTTAGATAGTATATAATAACTTATAAAAATAATCGAGTTATGTTGCATGTAAATAGTTTTCATTTCAAGATCATACAAAAGTTAAGGTCTGATCAGATTATAAATCAATCAATTAATACTTAATAATAAAATACGCAAAAATAAAAGAAAATAAATACAGAAAAAGGAATAAACAACTTTTCATCGTATCAAAAATAAAAAGACATATCGTAATCATACCAGAAAGAAATAGGAATAATAATAAAAAAAAAGTGATAAACAATAGTAACAAAAATAATAATAGTAGTTATAATGAAAAAAAAAAAAAATGAAAATAAAAATGATAATGATGATGATATCTTGATAGCATTTTGTATGACAATACTGGATAAAATTCGGAGGTTAAAGAAAATGAGTGTTATGAAAGCAAGATTTTCTTGATTTAACTCACCTCCAGTTTATCTCCTTCAACATCAACCCTCTATGAATAAAATAACAAAAATCCCTTCTCACCAAAATCCTCAATATATAGCAAAGGGAAACAGATAGACAGATAAACAAACGGCAAAACAAACAAATAAACAATGTGACTGACAAGATTGAATATTTGTCATACTTTTTCTTATTTTTTTTTTTTTTCTTTCTTGGATCTCAGGCTAAAAAATTTCCAACTTATAAAGCAGATGAAGCAGCTGGTGTGTTTCCATCTTCGGTAAGGCCATCTTCAGGATTTCTTGGAGCACCACCGGCAGCAGCAGCTGCAAATTGATGCATATATCTACCACTATCATCAGCAGTACCAAATGGCTCTCCTGAAGAAGCAGCTGCATAATACATTGGTGGGATAGCTTGAGGAGGTGGAGCAAACTCTGCTGGTAAACCTTGGGGCAATGAATTTACAGGTGGAGGAACACCATAACTTTCATACCCTCCGCTCATACCGACTTGAGATCTTAACAACATTTGTTGATTGATGTTATTATTGTGGTTTGATCTTCCCCAACTCAATCTAACTCTTGAACCACCAATAATAAAACCTTGCATTCCAGCAATTGCTTGTTCGGCATCTTCTCTCTTGGCAAATTTAACAAATCCACATCCTTTTCCTTGAGGAATTTTAACTTGAACAATGGCACCGAATGGTTCAAACAAGGTAATCAATGTTTCTTCTGGAACTCCATTTGCCAATCCACCAACAAATACAGTTGTATTTGTTGGATCGTTAAATGCTTGTTGTTGTGGAGGTGAAGGTTGGTTGAAATGAGGAGGATAGTATGGCATTCCCCCTGGTGGAGGAATTGGAGGAGGTAAGAACATTTGGTTTTGGTCCATTCCACGATCATGGAAATCATTTTGCTGACCGTATCCGTTATTGTTATTATTATTGTTTGAATGCTTTGGAGTAGCTAAGGCAACTCTAATTGGTCTTCCGCCTAACCAAACACCATTCATTTCTAATAAGGCTCTTCTTCTTTCTTCTTCATCTGTGAATCTGACAAAACCAAAGCATCTTGAAGATCCAGTAGCAGGATCTGTCATGACACGCACTGTCTTGACTGATTTGAATGAAGTTTGAAATAAGGCCAATAAATGGGCTTCTGTTGTAGAAGGAGACAAATCACCAACAAAGATAGAATATTCTGGAGTTTGAGGGATTTGCGAAGCAAGAGTTGCCCCACTAGCCCAATTTAATCTGAAGACTTTATTATTTGAACCTGGAACAATTGAACCATTTAAGGCCAAGGCTTCCTTAGCTTCTTCATAGGTTTCAAATTCGACAAAACAATAGCCTGAATGATTGAACAAATTAGCACCACTATTGGCAATATGTTGTAAAACTGAATTCTTCTTTGGTTTGATAACTTTAACAAGAACAGATTTATTCAAGTTTTTCCACAAAGTGACGATATATTCTTCATCCCACCATGGCTCCAAATCACCCATCCATAAAGTTTTAGGGGATGCTCCGCCTGAAGTAGCGGCAACATTTTCTGGAGGATTTGGTAATGGCATGTTATTCAAAAACTCAGCTTGTTGAGCGGGGGTCGGTTGAGTAGTTGCTGATGGTTGCGGAACTACTGCTGGTGGCAGTGGTTGCAGCAGTGAATTAGCTGCGGCGGAAGGTGGTTGCAGTGGCAGTGAATTTTGGTTAACTGCTGGTGCAGTTGGTGCAGTTGATGAATCGGTGGCAGACATAATTCTAATTTTTCTTTTTGAAGTTTATAAGTGACTGAATGAGATCAAAGGATAAAAAAAAAAAATATGAAAAATGAATATATATGGTTAAAATACAATTGAATGAAGAACTTTTAGTTAAATGAATAAAACAAAGATGTGCCTTTTGTAATTTTGGTATATTTTGATTTGATAATTTCTGCTTAGTTTATGTTTATGTGTTTTTTTCTCTTTTCGTTGATGATTTCTGGTGTTACCGAAAACTTCAAATGAATCGTTTGTTTGAAAAATTGAACGTGGAAAAAAAAGGAGTAGATGAAAATTGCTTCAGTTTGGAAACCCTCTAATTCAGCAAATTTTTATATCTTTTTAAGAAGTGAAATGAATAAAAGAACTTAAATCAATCAAATCAATTAAAATCAAAAAAAAAAAAAAAAAACTAATGATGAAAACTGTATAAAAAATGACAAAAAACCGTGAACAAACAATTAAAGAAGAACAAAAAAAAAAGACAAATATGAGTTTTTTTCCGAATTGGTTATGAGTTCAACTTCAAAATTTAACAAATGAATAGTTTCAGTATGTCTTCCTGGTTTTGAATAAGTACGTTTTTTGATTGATGGATGGCAAAAAGTTTTGAAATATAAAAAAAAAAAAAAAAAAAAAAAAAGTCTACACTAACAATTTCGAAGAAGGAAGAATTTTTTTTCTTTCTTTGGGAGAAATTTTTTGTTGGAAATGGACGAAAAAGCCAAATATTTAATTTTCAGAACACTTAAGCAAATGTATGCTCTTTTCTTCTTTTACAGTTAATTAGAATAAGTAAATGATCAAAGACAACAACAGTTAGATTTACCATTTTATTTATTCAGAACCTTAATTTAGTACTTTTAGGAGAGCAATGCTGAAAAAGAAAATAAAAAAGAAAAACAATGACTCTGTCTGTCAAATTTTGACCACATGCTATATCTACTCTATGATTTTGAAGAATCGGATCCAAAAAATGAGATCTCCAAAGGGTTATTGTGAGGTTCGATTATAGCAACTATTGGGGTTGTATCCCTCTCCACCCAATCATTCTTCTTACGGACTAAGACAGATATTTTGGAATTAGTCATTTCGAATGATACTCTTTTAGTTTTTTTCTCTATATACTGTTCTCCGACAATCATTATTTCCGGAGATCTTTCTCCTTCAATACACGCGTATTACGATTCCGATCGGACGTCATCATCCTCATCATCAATACTGCGTACTAAAACTCACATTTTTAGACTAGTTTCCTTTGTTCACACTAGGTAGAAAGCGGAACAGTATCCTTACAACCTGTTCCAAATTTATTACAAATTTGCCTTTCGATTTTTTAGTTATATTTCTCTCAGTAGTGTTATACAAATGAAATTTGAAAAGCAATAGATCATTTTCAGAACAGCAAGGTTTTTCTTCACTTTTATTTTATTTTTTTATTTATTTACTTATTTTTGTTTTTTTTTTTTTTTGGCCAAAGCACTGCTGATTCGATGAACGATATTAAAAATAAATTGATGTTCAGTTTTCCTCCTCTCCACCCTTTACAAAATGCAATGCCAGATAACTCAATTTGAATTTGTAATATAATTGATCAGCAGTCTGCAAGTGACCTAAAGCGTCTCTTATTAGATGTTTGTGAAGGGAAGGAGAATAATTTGCAAAATTATTACAATAACTAGAAAAGCTTGTTATTGTTATTATTTATACTCTGTTTCCCCCGTCCCTGTATGTCTCTTTTTTTCTAATTGCAGAATTTTAAAGAGTATCCCGCAAAAGTGTGCGCGCGCAATCTTTGCCTAATAAATACTCTCTCATCGCCTGGTTTGTTCCTAAATATAGATTGATTTACTACTTGTAAGGGAGAGCCAGGCTCAAAATAATAATAATAATAACAGAAAATGGATAAATAATTTTTCCGGGACCTTCTTGTTTCTATTAGCACTTGTGTATTCCTCATGCAATTAATAACTTCAATTTACTCTACTATGTCCACAGAGTTAAAAACAAAGACAAAAACAAAAACAACAGAAAAGAAAATGAAGTCTCGATCTTCGATAGATTTTCAATGTTGTTAAAATATTTCACACATATTATTATTATTATTATTGAGCTTTTATTGCCTTCGCTTTCCCTATCCAAGACTAAACTGCACTTCTTTTTCACTCACTTGCGCAGAAAGTTCTCCAGAATCACGAAATATTTTGAACTCACAGATAATTCAAATATTTCACCTTCAATAGCTTTCCCAAAAAAAAATAATGGCTTTATAGCCGTTTTACCTCGCGGGTATTGGGCTCTTCAATTTAAACCTCAATGCCTTTATACAGATATATGTATGCTCAGATTTGAAGAAAATGTCTATGATGAAAATGCAGGAGACTTGATGCATGGGCTAATTTTTATTTACTGTGGACGCATTCGGAATTCTGCTCACACTCCTTCCTGTCTAACACTGTTGGTGGAGCCAAGGTGGATACTTGTTTCGTAGGAAACTAAGAAGGTTTACGTTTTTAAGTCAACGGGTGATAGTTCTCATAAGACAGCTATTGTCTGTTTAACTTTGGTCTATGTCATTTTATTCTCTCACTTTATTTCTTAGTGCTTTAACAACGCACATCCTTAAATTTAATCTACTGTACATAATGTTGTTACATTTTGCAACGCTGTAACATTGGAAAGAAGTTCACAGTGGACGACATGTCAAGGCAGACAGCTAAGTCACACATTTCAGAACAAACTAGAATCAGTCAATGCAAACGATTCAAACGAACAAACACTCAATTAATTATACTTCTTTTTTTTTGTTCACTCTTGCCAAAAATAGCTAGCGGTAACGATGATACAAATATATACGATACAATGTTCGCAAATCTCGAGTCAAAAGCACAAGGGAAAATATACACATATAAAATAAAAACTGTGACCCCAAAAGACTGAAATGGTCCGATTTTAAATGGAAAAAATACTTATATTTTGAAAGACTTCTTTCTCATGAAATTGAGAATTGACTTTGCAAAAGATTAGTTCGGTCTGAACCAAGAAAGGTTAATATTTCCTTAAATTTTTTTTAGAGCATGTTTAAATATGCACCTTCAACATGTGAAGATCTGTCTATAAAATTAAGGAAGCAATTTACAAATTTATAACAAGAATGCATCTTTTGTAATATATCACCGGGGGGCCTCTAATTAGCTTTGGTACATCCTTACACTATATATATATATATATGCTCTCTACTAACAAATGTAGTATTATTAAAATTATTGCTGTCAAAATTGACTTCCGGCGCAAAAATTCTCTCTGTTTGTTTCATCAGCTCTTTGATCTGCTATAACTTCTCCAACAACATGAAATTTAGTTATTCAGATAGATGCCGGGTAGACAATTTATAGAACATATTCTGAATAGTCAATCGGCAATCAGGCATACGATGAATGACTCAATAATCTTACACTTTGTGTAGCGCGACCTTTGGTGTCAAAAATCCCATAACCTTAACACATCCTCCATGTCTCCCCCCTCCTCCTGTTTCTAACCTCGCTTCGAATTTTATATTTTCCCCTTCCCTTGCACTTAACATTGATAGCGTAAACAACTTTGCTAATTAGTTAGTCAGTTAGTCGGTCTTCTCAAGTAAACAAATTTCTAGTAGTAAGATAATGTCTGCCAAAAGAGCCAAAAATTACCCAAAAACTTGACGTGTCAATTTTGGATTTTTTGTGGTTTTTTTTTTTTTTTATGGTGGCAATTTTTTGTCAGTCTCACTACGTAAAATAATAACAGTTAAAAAAAAATCAAAGAAAAAAAAAAAATTAGGAAAACCAAAGAACAGAAGGTTGTTAGATTAGTAACAACAACAACTAGGTTCAATTCAATTACCACTAATTCGAATAGAAATAAGTTTCAATTATGTCTTTAACATCTGCTGCTCCGTTATTGGCATTGTTGGGTGAGCCAGATGACGGCTTGAAATCATATGCCTTGAAATCATTGAATGATGTTGTTGATCAGTTATGGGCAGAGATTGCAAACAATATCACAGAAATTGAAGAGTTATATGAGGACGATAGTTTTGGTGATAGACAATTAGCAGCTTTAGTTGCTTCTAAAGTCTATTACAACTTGGGAGATTATGATTCTTCTGTCAAATATTCCTTATACTCTGGTGATCTGTTTGATATCAATGAAAAGACAGAATTTGTCGAAACTATTGTCTCAAAATGTATTAACTATTATATCTCATTATCACAGGCAAAATACACTGATCCTTCAGTTAAAATAGATTCTCAATTGACTTTGATTTTTGAAAAAATGTTGGAGAAATGTGTAAGCTCAAAGGAATTGAAATTAGCCCTTGGTATCTCTTTGGAGAGTTATAGATTGGATATCGTCAAGAAAATCATAGATGATCATCTCGATAATGAAGAGATGGCTTTATCTTTGATTGGTTATGTTTTAATTTGTTCAACCACTGTCATTTCAAATACTCCTTTTAGAACAGATGTCTTGAACTCACTTGTATTGATTTTGTTAGCATTGAAGACTCCAGATTATTTTATCATCTCAAAAATTGTTGTTCAGTTGAATGATTATAAATTGGCACATAGAATTTTCACCAAATTGATAGCAAGTGATTTACATTTAACTGCATTCCAAGTTGCTTTTGATTTAGTTAACGCAGCATCCCAAGAATTATTAGATAAAACAATTGAAATTTTAAAGAATGATAGCTCATTTAAAAGTACTGAAAAAAATCAATCAAAAATAATAAAGATCTTATCAGGTGTTCCAACTTGTGATTTAGATATCACTTTTTTAAATAATCATAACAATACAGATATAAGTATCTTGAATAAGACAAAATTATTATTGGATGGTAGAAATTCCATTTTCCATTCAGCAGTCACATTTGAAAACGCTTTCATGCATGCTGGTACCACTGATGATTCTTTTTTCAGATCTAACTTGGAATGGTTAGGTAAAGCTACAAATTGGTCTAAATTTTCAGCAACTGCTGCTTTAGGTGTTATCCATAAAGGTAATCTTTCTCAAGGTATGACCATTTTAAAACCGTATTTACCAGGTTCCTCTGGCTCTCATTTTACCAAAGGTGGTTCTCTTTATGGTTTGGGTCTTATCTACGCAGGTCACGGTAGAGAAGTTATCGACTACTTAAGAGGTCACGTTGTTGAAAATGCAGGTGGTGCAGGTACTAATGATTCATCAGAAAATCAAGAAGTTGATGTCATCTTACATGGTGCCTGTCTTGGTGTTGGTGTTGCAGGTATGGGTTTGGGATCTCAAGATATTTACGAAGAATTGAAGACTGTCCTTTATGCAGACTCTGCCATCTCAGGTGAAGCTGCTGCTTTAGCTATGGGTCTTGTTATGCTTGGCTCAGGTTTCCAACAATCTGCCGATGACATGTTGACATATGCCGAAGAAACAAAACATGAAAACATTATCCGTGGTTTAGCAATTGGAATTTCATTGATATACTATGGAAAAGAAGCTGAAGCTGAACATGTTATCAAGAGAATGATCGATCATCAAAATCCTATCTTGCGTTATGGTGCATGTTTTACTTTGGCTTTAGCATATGCGGGAACAGGAAACAATTCTGCAATTCAAAGATTATTACATATTGCTGTATCTGATTCATCTGATAGTGTTAGAAGAGCCTCAGTAACTGCTTTGGGTTTCATTTTATTACGTGACTACACAACTGTTCCAACTATTGTTGAATTATTATCAGAATCTCATAACCCACATGTTCGTTACGGTACTGCTATGGCTTTAGGTATCTCTTGTGCTGGCCGTGGATTACCAGCTGCTATTGAAGTATTAGAACCATTAACTAAAGATCCTGTTGATTTTGTTAGACAAGGTGCATTGATTGCCACTTCAATGATTTTGATACAACAAAATGAGAAAACATTCTCAAAGATTAAAGAAGTTAAGGAGAATTTCGCTAATGTTATTTCCAATAAAAATCAAGATGCTTTGGCTAAATATGGTGCTGCCTTGTCTCAAGGTATTATTGATGCTGGTGGTAGAAATGTAACTATTCAATTAGAAAATGCTCAAACCAGCACTTTGAATCTGAAAGCCATTGTTGGTTTAACTTTATTCACACAGGCTTGGTACTGGTACCCATTGACTCATTTCTTATCGTTATCATTCAGTTCTACTTCAGTTATTGGTGTAAGAGATGATTTGAAGGTTCCAAAATTCAGTATCAATTGTCACACAAAGAGTGATTTGTTTGGTTATCCTCCGAAAGTTGAAGAGGCAAAGGAAAAGGCTCCAGACAAAGTTGCCACAGCTGTATTGTCAACTACCAATAGAGCAAGAGCAAGAGCTAAGAAAGCACAACTGGAAAAGGACAAGAAAGAGGATAAAGATGAAGATAAGATGGATATCGATGAAGATGACAAGGCTGCAACAGAGGAACCAGAACAAGTACAAAAGGAAAAAACCCCTGAAGAAGAATTACCAAATGATATTGAAGAGCCAGTAATACAAACAAATTACACTAAGACGCCATATCAATTGGAAAACATGTCAAGAATCTTACCTGATCAATTGAAATATATTGCGTTTATCAAGGATGGTAGATTTGCTCCAGTAAGAAAATTCAGAGGAACAAATGGTATTGTTGTATTGAAGGATAAGACTCCAAATGAGCCAATAGATTCAATCAAGACAGTAAGACAATTGAACAATAATGAGGCACCTTTACCTGATCCTTTCACTTTAGAAGATAGTGATGTCGAAGAAGATGATGAAGAAGAAGAGAATAAATAATGCTAGATGGTTCAATTCTGAACAAAGAATTAAAAAAAAAAAAACGTGAATTAAATAAAAGAAAAAAAAATTATTATTCTATAACTTTATGCTCAAGTAATTACATATATACATACCTATTTGAATCTTGCCAAAGCAGGACCAAGTAAATCTTTTTCTTCCGGTAAACCTTGTCTTTGATTTGATAATTTTTGTCTTTGTTCTTTTTCCTCTTTTAAATTCTTCTCAATTCTCAACTTACGTTGATCAATGATATTTGCAGTCTTCTTACGTAAATGTCTACGCAATGCAGAATTCTTACCTTTAACTTCTGGTCTTACTTTTAATTGTAAATCCAGTTCATCTTTGATCTCTTGATTGACATTAGCCAACTCTTGTACTTCCTTTGCCGTCAATCTAACTTGTGATTTTGTCTTATCTACACTTCCAATGACATTTGGATCCAAAGTAATCATATCTGGACTCAATTTGTTCATCAAGGATCTGACTTCTGACTGTTGTCTTTGTTTAGCTGTTTCAAATGGATTCAATTCCAATGCATCGTAATTAGCCTCACCAGCACCTGGAATAATCAATGATTGAACACCTGATTGATGCCCTACACCTAAGACATCTTCAAATGGAACAAATTTTGTCTCTTGAATTCTTGAACTTGGTATTAAATGGGTCATATAGGGAGAATTTTGTCTCTTTGTGGTGATATCTTTCCAAACGGTAACATGAGGACCCCATCCAACAGAAAGTAATCCAGTATCTGAAAAATCCAATGAAGATGCAGGTGTTGGAGTGAAATATGATTCAACTTCTTTGAAATTCCTTATGTCCCAAATTTTCAAACTCTTGTCAGCACCGGCAACTGCCATATATCTTCCATCTCTATTTATTGCCACAGATCTGACAGGTCCTCTACAAGCTTGAATCTTCACAAGTGGAGTTGGCATACTTGGAGACCATAAACTTACAGTACCATTCCCGTGACCGAGATGCATAACAGCATTCCACGGATTTTGTTTCATAGCTAAGGTTGGTCCCAATTTTGTACGATGCTCAGATACCAATACACCTGTTGATACATCATGATATTTCAAGTAACCTGTATTACCAGCAGTTGCCAATAAGAAATGATATGGCAAGAAGTCCAAATGGGTCGCCTCCACATGTTGTTTCAATCTATGCAATTCAGTTCCGGTCTTATCATAGATAAATGTATATTTTTTCTGTGCAGCAGCGAAATATTGGTCATTATGTAAAAATTTAACAGCATGCACTGTTTCATTCAAATGTAATTCACAACCCAATGAACCTGTTCTCCAATCTAATGAAGCAATATGACCTTTCTTACCTCCAATCAATAATTCTCTACCATTTCTTGAATAATCTATATCATAAGGTCCAAATTCTTTTAACTGTAATTCAAAATTCTTATTCGCTGTGCTGATGTCTACATTGTCTTTCAACTCTGATTGCTTGAATTTATAAGTCTTCTCCATCCCTTCTGCTTCTAAATAACCAGCATCTTCTTGAAGCAAGATATCAGTCCTTTGAGCTGATTTAACTGCATCTTTATATTGTCTATCTAAATTCTTTAGATTTGCATGCAACTTTTTATCCTTGGAGTACTTTGACTTCTTCTGTACTGAACCTCTCTCATATTTAGAACCCGAAGTCCTACTAGCAGGTCCATTAGACGACATTGTTATAACTATAAACTTTATGCTTTTAAGAGATGAGTTCCTTATAAAAAATAAAACATAAGGAAAAAAAAAATTTTTTTTTTTTCTTTTAATTTGAAAAATTTATTGATCTTATGATAACGACTTTTCTTGAAAAAGGGGATCTTTTGTTTCCAAGCACTTTAAGATTTTGATTCTTATTCACAAATTATATTCACTTGTAAATTCAAGAACGCCACAGAAATGTACAAACATTCAACAATTTCCAAAAGTTGGTCCAGTTTGTTTGGACATGCAATCGAAGACCAATCAGCAGTTATCAATAACGAAAATACAACGGAGATTGAACTGACCAGGCAAGACCAAGTCGATGCGCTGATAGAAGAACAACTCAAGAATCAATTTGAAGATAATTCTACTGTTGGGAAAAGGTTGAGTTTCAGAGCTTTCAAGGATAATATTTCTCAAAGCAAGAAAAATTTCAAGAATACTGATGATATAATACATATATCTTCTGACTTTGGAAATGACCAAAGGGAAATCGAAGAGATACTATTTCCCTTAAATACAAACAGCGAGCCGACTACCGCTGAGCCCACAGTGCTGTATACAGATGCATCATGTTCCTCCGCCACCAGCTCTTCCAAAGAAAGTGTCATGGAATACAATAATGCTGTTATAAAAGAGAAGTCATATATTTTTAGTGGTTCAGGTTCAAAATCTTCTTCACCTTTAAGAGTACGGGAGAGATTATCCAATGTTTTCACAAGATACAAGAAAATAACACCTGATTCAACATCAGCTTTCCCACCATCTTCGCTCCCAGGGTCCACACACAGTAGTGGTTGTGATGTTGAAAAAAAATCTGAATTGAGTACACCATTACCAAAACTACTAAAGAAGAAATCAAGTTTGAAATTTTCAAAAATCTTGAACACTTTTGAAGGTCTAGAAAGTGATCTTTTAGATTCTAACCCAAATTTGGAAGGCTTACAGTTGTTTCCAACTAAAAAAGCCTATCATCAAAAATTAGGTCTTGAGCCAGAAAGCAAAATGCTACCATTTCCCTGGTCAAGTTGGCAAAAAACGTATGCAATACCTGTTGAGAATTCGTTTTGGAAATACTAACAGCAAGCAGTGATTGTGGGTTGAGAAAAGATTTGATGCTTGAAACTGTAGGGGAAGCAAATCAATTTGTGCTGTCATGTAATGACCTTTTATATCTGGAAGAATCCGAGATTCATATTATGAGAACTGAATTGACACCACAACGCCAGGGCAAAATTTTCAACAAGTGTGGTACTTTAGAGATAAGAATTTGTCATGAAGGTGAAAAGAGATTTGTCATTTGGAATTTTTTAGTCCATATCATATTATCAGATTTTCTTTACCAAAAAGATGATATCCATGAACCAATACTCGGGCTTAGTTGGCACGGTGATGCCAAGATTCCTGTTGTTTCGGTTTGGTTAGCGAGAAGTCATCACAACAGGTATGATTCAGAATTACTAGAGATCAGTAGAATCTGCCATTTTCTCAAAGAAAGTTTACCATCTGAAGTAGACGATATCATGGAAGCACAGAATTTGATATATTCAGTAAGTACACTACAAGTGGATTCATATAGTCAGCCAACTAACATCTCTCTCCAGGTGAATGAGACAAATGATCTTTTGAAAATAAGATTCGCATGAAGCATCTCCAGATACCTTTTTCTTTCTTATAGCTGCACCCATTCAAATACTTTTTTTTGGTCAGATGTTGTTTTTTTTTTGTATGTACTTTTTTTCATCCAAAAAAGAGAAAAAAATAATCCAAAGTCAAGGCCAAGTTGGTATAAAAGTGTGATACATTGTGCTTTTGTGAAGCCAATTTTTAAAGAAAAGTTATCTTTTTTTGGTTAAAAGGAAGATCATCCATTTTTTATTGTGCTAATTCTCCCTGTCATGTTTGCTAGAAGAGTATTACTTCAACAGTCATTAAGACAGCTCGCAACAAAGAGGTTTGCTTCAACTTCACTTAGATCGAAGCAAACCCCGTTGAAGTCAAATTTCTTTGGTGGTGCCTTATTGTCCGTTGTTGGATTGGGTGCTCTAATTTACTGTCTCGATGCCAGATCTGCCATTCACGAATATGTTTTTTGTCCAATTATTCGTAATGTCACCGATGCAGAAGATGGCCATAAATTGGGTATCTTGTTGATGAAATATGGATTAGCTCCAAGATTATTTAATGATGTAGATGATCCAATTTTAAATGTCGATGTATTTGGTAAGAAATTATCGAATCCAATTGGTGTTGCAGCAGGTTTAGATAAAGATGGTGAAGCTATTGATGCATTATATAATTCTGGTTTTAGTTATGTTGAAATTGGTTCAATTACACCAGAACCTCAACCTGGTAATCCAAAACCAAGATTCTTCAGATTACCAAAAGATGATGCTGTTATCAACCGTTATGGATTTAATTCTTCTGGTCATTGGAACGTTTTGGCAAGATTGAGATTAAGATTAGAGAAATATTTGGCAAGTGATCCAACTCCTTATTCAAATGCTTTTAGGGAAAATAAATTATTAGGCATAAATCTTGGTAAGAACAAGACTGGTGATGAAGTTGAAGATTATGTTAAAGGTGTTCAAAGGTTAGGACCATATGCAGATGTATTAGTTATCAATGTTTCTTCACCAAACACTCCAGGTTTAAGAAATTTACAACTGGAATCCAAATTGACAAATTTGTTGAAAACTGTTGTTGAAGAGAGAAACAAATTGGATACAAATGTTATTAGTTCCAGGCCACCAGTATTAGTTAAAGTTGCACCAGATTTAACAGAAGAAGAGATCAAATCAATTGCTGAATCTGCTAAAAATGCCAAGATTGATGGTATAATCATGTCAAATACTACAATTCAAAGACCAAAGCAAGAGTTGTTGACTCAAGGTTCAGTAGTTGATGAAACTGGTGGATTATCTGGTAAACCTTTGAAACCATTATCTTTGAAAGCTTTAAGAATTTTGAATAAATATACTAAAGATTCTAATTTGGTCTTGATTGGATGTGGTGGTATTAGTTCAGGTAAAGATGCCATTGAATTTGCCAAAGCTGGTGCCACATATGTTGAATTATATACAGCATTTGCTTATAAGGGTCCTGGATTAGCTGCAAAGATAAAAGATGAGATTACACTGGAATTGCAAAAAGAAGGCAAGACATGGATGGAAATTATTGGTAGTGGTGATAAATAGAAAATCTATAAAATAGAAACTATACCGAAAAATAAAATGATTAAACTAATATCAATTTGGAAAATTTTGTAAATGTCCATATAACTTGGGATCAATTTAACTATATGCAGTAAACGTGGTGGTAAAAACAGAGAAACTAAAGGTAGCATTGAACTAATTAAGCTATCACCTGGATGATAATCATATCTTTGAATATTGATGAAATGAATGATGAAGAAAAAAATTTCCAAAATGATAAATGATTGAGAAAATTTTGGAGCATATTCATTCTCATAAATGATCTTGATAGATGATGATCTTAGATCATATGAGATGAAAGATGTAAATAATAATGATAAGATTAATGTTGTTCTGAAAATAGTGAAATAATTCTTGAATTTTTTAAATTTCAATTGATTTTCTTGATGTTTTGAAGAGGTGTTATTTTCTGGTTGATTGTCATTTGGATTTGGCATTTGTTGCATCATTTTCAGAAATAAATCTTCACCACCAAATGGGTCAGGTTGTTGTGATTGTTGATGATTTGGGACCGCATTTTGGAACATCTGTTGTAACATTTTTTCTAAATCTTGATTTGAAGGTTGTTCAGGTAATTCATCAAGTGGATCTGGGATTGGTGATTTCTTTGGCATAAAATTTGTTATATCTTCAATCTCTGGATCTTGTTCATTGTCAAAATTATGATGCAAAGTGTCAAATGTTTGAGAAATTCTTCTAGATGCCAAATCTGGAGTTGGAGATTTCACTTGTGGTGGTGGTGGTGTTGATGATGTTGAATCTATTGGTGATGAGGTGGACAAGGTTGAATTATTTGAACCAGTGATCTTGTTCAATCTATTTGAAGCACCACCTTTCAGAAACTTAGCAGCCCTTCTTTCTCTCAAGAGTTTTCTTTTCTCCAGTTCTGTTAATTCAGCCATTGCTTGTATAATATCTCAAAAGTTGGTTGTTCGTTTTCTTTTTTTTTTTTTCTTGTAATTTTTTTTTCTCTTCTTAATGTATTATATTTATCTCACCAGGCACCACTGATAGACCACACCAGACAGTATGAATAGATCTGTGACACCCATTAACGAGAGAGATCCTCCACAACAGCAACATGATAACAACCAATCAACACACAGATACCACCTGTCAAGGGACAGGCTTGGTCCTGGTATAGTACTTCATGCAAGATCAGCATCACCACCTCTTTCACGTTCATTTACGTCACCTCAACAGGCATCATCTAACAATTCATCCTCTACACATACGAGAAGCACACCATCTTACACAGATTCACCATTGATTGTAAATTATTTAGATGATTTACTTGTAGAGAGAATTATGAATACAATGGAAAAACAAGATCATTTATTAATACAAAGTATGTCAAAGGGAATATCGTTGAGTGAATATAAATACGAATTGATGTTGAAATTATGTGGTAAGAAGTAGAGTTTAATGAATTATGATATATATCTTTGTAAAAATGCAGTAGTTTCTTAAATGACAAAAAAATTATATACAAAATTCGAAAGAATTTTTTAAAAAAAAAAAAAAACATACATAATTAAAAATATTCAAGGAAGTAGGGAAGGATGTTAGTTAGACAATCAATTCATCAACAGAGCAGAGTCTTGCTATTCAGCAGCTCACTGATTCGTTTCAACTCTACAGTTGCTTCTAAGCAAACTCAGCAAACAGTAGAGACCACTGAACATTCATCAGATTTTTCTCCATCGACTTATAAAGCACCATTGAATGATGTTGGCACTCCAAATGCAAAAGATCTCAGTCAACAGGCTCCAAACAGAATTGCCACATGGACTGCATCTCAGGCTCCAAGAAGTGAGGTTTTCAACAAGTTTGCTAGATTTCAAGGTAAAGATTGGTCAAAACAACCAAGACCTTATTCTGCAATGGAATTGATCAATCTGCAACCAATTAGATATTTAGAGCATGAACATATTGCTGTATGTGACGGTAATAAAGGTTTACAAGGTCATCCAAGAATTTACATCAATTTGGATCAACCAAAACTGAATACTTGTGGGTATTGTGGATTAAGATTTGCAAGACTGGAATTCAAAGATTTAATTGAAGGTTCTGCCAAATAAAACGGTCTCTTATTTATTTATTTACTCTATTTATTATATAATTTATCTATCTTATTTATTTATTTATTAACTATCGTCATGTAGTTGACAGATGTACTTTTACCGTGTAAATTACTTTTGGTATCCAAGAAAAAAAAAAAAAAAGTACCCAGAGAGAAAAAAAAAAAAGTTGACACCAAATAACAAATCAAAGCTATATATAACAATAACACGTTTCAGAAATGGATGATAATAGTGGTATGTATGATAATTATTGAACATTGAACTGTGGGGAAGTACTAACCATGATTGTCAGATCTTTTCTTGTTGACTCAACAATTTTTCAGTGGACAATTCAAGCAAGTAATTGAATCAAAACAAGATTTTATTGGTACCGATTATGAATTGAAATATTTAGAATATTATTATAGATCCAAATTATCATTAGGATTATTTGAAGATGTCATACTGGAGACCAAGAGTGGTGAAACATTACAAGATCAAGTTTTCCAATTTTTTGGCAAAAGTTTACAACAAAATATTGAAATTTCAGAATTTGATGAATTGATTGGAACAAATTTACAAGATGAATTAGTATTAAAAATTGGATCAATTTATTTAACAAAATTTGGTAAATTAGATCAAGCTATAAGTAATATAGAGAAAAGTCAAACAAGTGATTTAGAGACATTATCAATCTTGGTATTATTAAGAATTTATTCAAATAATTTAACAAAACTGCATGAAGAATTAACAAATTTGAAAAAAATTAGTAATGATTCAATAATTTATAATTTGGTTGAAAGTTTTGTTAATTCAGTTCTTGGGAACCCACAATCTGCTTTTTATTTTTTCGAAGAAATTGAACAACAATTTCCAAATTTCCAAAATCATTTACAATTATTATGTTTAAATTTACAATTATTACAAATTCCTGAAAGTGGTGAAATCTTGGAAAATAATTTAAAACAAAATGAAGCAGAAGATTTAAATGGAGATTTAATTCCAAATCAAATCACTTATAACATTTTACAAGGTATCTCTGGTAATGATGAATTAATTACCAAATTAGAATCTAAGAACCCAGATCATGTCTTTTTGAAAGATTTTAAAGAGAAAAACTTGTTATTTGATGAAATCGTTGCCAAATATAAATAGGTATTTTGTTTTGTTTTCTATTAATTCATAAAGCTCTATTATTTAACTCCCTATATATCTCATACTATACCAATTGGTAATTTCTCTAAACCTTGAATGACACCAATTTTCCCGGTATTATCAAATTCTCGACATTTCTTAATTTCAATTTCAAATTTAATTTCATGATTGCCATCATAATTTGGATCTATAAGTATTGCATAGATCAATTTACAAGATTCCACGATAAACATATTTAATAACCAAAATAAAATATATGATGGTTTTAAAGAATTGAATGATGGGATTGAAATCAGATTGATGAATATCATGATTATAAAAGGTGACTCCAAAAAACATGATTTGAAACTATGTGAATCTTCATCATCATCATTGGACTGTGAATAATTGAATAAAGATATATAAAGACAATGAATGATATTTATCAATTTGACAATTTGAGCATCTTCCCAAAATTGGAACGTTACAAACGATATGAGCCCACCTCCAATGATCAAGATGATATTATTTTGATCATTTATGATTTTTCTTGAATTATAATAAGAACAAAGTATAACCAACGTTAATAACAAATTGAAAGTTATATCTTTATCTTTTGGAAGATCAACTAAGATGTCGACATAGTTGCAATATATGCAATTCAATATGAGTAATGAAATACTAGAAATATTAAAATAATGGAATTTTAATGATAATCTAGGTATACCGAAAACATAAGCTATTAACATAGAATGAAATAGATAAGTTGAAATCATTGTTTGTCTTAATGAAGTTGAAATGAAAGAAGTTATCTTCCCATGACATATATATATATATAAATATATGGTCCCTATTCCAATTTTATATATCTTACAACCCCCATGTGCCTAGTAGTTTATAAAAATTGTATAATATGTACCCTGCCCTGAATTTATGTATCTTTATGTAGACTTAGCAAATCTTTTTTCATACTAAAGATTTTTTTTGGCCGGTACACAGTTCTCTCTCTGGTAAAGATAGTTTCAAAAATGTACTAAAATCAAAGACACAGACTATTCAGTATTTACGAGGAAACTAGACAAGAAAACGCTAGTTATTAGAGAAAAGATCATTATACATGATTCATTAGAGGTGTCGTCGGTACAACAAAGTTGTAACAAGATTGAAAAACCGTTTAATTTCTTGGTTTTGAGCATTCGTACACTACTCTTAGCCATGTGCTACCACCCCTTTCCCGAAATTAAACGTGCTCCTATACTCGGATACAAAATTTTTAAGCTTAAACATTAACTATAAAAGACCAGAAGATAAACCGAAAACGCAAGCCAACCCATTATATAGAAGTATATATTACAAAAAAAAAACACCCTTCTCTAATTTCCTGATAAATCTTGAGATGAAACGATATAAAATTTCTCAATAGAAACTATATTTGAATTTTCATTAAAATTTTCTTCATCGTTATTCTCATCATCTAAACCTCTGAAATCTTTATAATTCTTGAATCTAAAACAATAATAATAACAAATCAGATAAGCCAAAATCAAGAATGATAGTTTCAGCATGATAGAAACTCTGTATAATTGAGTTAATTCGTAATTTATTTGGAAATCATTCAAGAAGGGTAAATTCAAGATCAAATTGAAAAATAAAAAAGACATTGTTAATGAACAAGCTTTGTATAATATTTTGAAATTGATTTGGAAATGATTCACATAATTTTTCAAATTTGTAAATTTATTCAACTCTAATGATCCGATAAAATATGAAATTGATAACATGATAATCATTGAAGAGATAAATCTATTAAACATGAAAATTTTATCAATGATGATTCCATATAATATAAATGGTAATATCATAATAAAACTGAAAACAATGATATACATTGATGCAATAACTTTATGCTGTAACAAGAAAAATTGTAAATTATTTGATAATAATAATTTAATCAATATGATGAATAATGTCATCAAGACTGAAATTTCTTTTGTAATATGTTTATTATAAAATGAATCAACTATTGAAATTAAACATATTGTTAATGTGGTAATTTTAAAAATGATAAAACTTTTTAATTCTAATCTTGGAATATAATGATCATTTTTAGTGATAAGATGATAAAATAAAGGAATTTGTAATAGTATTAATAATACGATATATATTGATAAATTTATATCATAATTCAAGATCAAAGTCTTTAATATTGGTATCATGGTTTTATGATATATATGAAGTGAAAGATATATTGATGTATGGGGTTTTGATCAATTTTTATAATTGCGGGAAGGAGGAAAAAAAAAAAATTATCTTTTTTTAAAGTGGATGTTTCAGGGAAAGTGAAACAAACAATGCTTGTACTCTTATTTTAATCTGCACAAGATAAATTATATCCTTGTCAATTGATAATGTAAATAAGAATAAAAAGATATCTGTCTATATATATACTATATCTTATATAGCTTTTTACTATATCGCGTTTTTTTTTTTTTTCCTTCTTAATTAACTAATTTATTTTTCTTAGTGTATCTCTCTAGTTTATTTTTAAACTTGATTTAGATATTTTTTTTTTTTTGGTGGTTAGACACCATAAATAATCGTGTATCATCACTCTTTTAAGTTAAAATCACATACAACATGCCAAATATCTGGTGCATATGTCTTTATCTTATTTAATTTAACAATATCGATCTGTTTACTAGTATTCTTATCTAATTCTAATTTAATTTCTTGCATAATATGATCCAATTTGTCAATATGTACATTTTCATGAATATGTAACATTGTAATCGGTAATGATCTATATTTGCAAATCTCAACCATTTTGGGCCAAATTAATGATGATGTTGGTAATAATCCCAGATTTATATGTGAAATTGGTAATTTGAGACCTATTTCTTTCAATCTTTTTATACAATTTTCATTAGATTCTTGGAAAATATAAACTTGTACGCGGGGGTCAAATTCATCCAATATTTGATCTGCTAATACCAATTTATAACTTATCCTTTTGGCTTGTAATGAACGTATCAATCCCTCATTACTCCAAGGATTTAATTCCCAACATAATACATGTTTAGGCTTCTTAACAAGATAATGTAAAGTGAAATACCCAATGCCACTATATAAATCAATGACAACATTATTTTCGACATTAGCAAATGTTAATACTCGTTGCTTCTCAACTATATTACCACGAGAAAACATCGTATATTTTGGTGCCCATGTTTGTAATACATTATTTTGTAATACTTGACACCAAAATTCTTGATCAAAATCTTGCTGTGTTGGTGAATTCAATTTTGGTTCAGTGATTTTGGGTCCAAAATCACCATAAATGGGGGCCAAATTATATGGAATTCTCTTCTCATTATCTTGCTCAATGATAGGCTTATTTATTGCAATATGTGTCAACCCATTAAATAACTCATGACACACTTCTCGCCAAAATTTATCCTGATCTATCTTTTCCAAGAATTGGTCTTGGAAAAATGGCATTTCAAACGAATTCAGTTGAAATAATACCATCGGTTTATATATCTGCCATCTCTTTGGTATACATTTTCTAATTTGGTCCAAATCAACATTTGGATCATATTTAAGAATCAAGTTTTCCAACTTCTTATCAAATGTTAACTCATCTCCTTCGTCATCATAAAAACTAACTTCAAATTCTGCAATCTTTCTATACTCAGAGATGGCATCTTCACTGGTCAAATTGGTGGGTATCATATATGCTCCATCTTGTCGTATTATTTTCAGTTTCTTATTCAAACAATTATCTCTCTCAAGCAGGGATTTCAATAACTTTATCAATGAAGAGTCTGACACTATTAATTGAACCTTCTGCTTCATCGTCAAGTCTTCAAAGAAAATTTTTCCACTTCTTCTTCTTCTTCACTTAAGGGAGAAAAAAATTTGTATTTACCAAAAAAAAAAAAAAAAAAAAAAAAAAAGAAAAATTCCACAAAAAACAAAAAAAAAAAAAAAAGGAAGAATTAATTTATCATTTACATACAACAAGACAAACCTTAACTATACCCAGCAATGGATAATCACTACCCAACACAACAGCAATATATCATACCTATGAGCTACCCAAACGGTGGTGCAGCAGTGGCAACAGAATACGGTAAGTGTTTTTTTTTTCTTCGGTGCTTTGGTTCTTGTGCCCGTTCCGTCCAACAATAACAACAACAACTAACAAACAAGTAAATAGTGAACATGCATCAAGTGCCTCCCCCACCCCCACCTGCAGCAGCTCAATACCAGCAACAAGTTTATCCAAGACAAGATTTTATACTAGAACAACAATACCAACAACAACAACAACAACTGGCTCTGCTGCTGCAACTGCAACTGCAACTGCAACAACAACAACTGCAACTGCTGGTTCAACATCTGGTCCAACAACAACAACAACAAAACCTCACTGCTCTGAAGAAAGATAAGAGACGTCAAACAATATTGAACAAGTTGAACAAATTGGAAGAGAAATTTGTTGATGAGAAGGATATGTATTATAGATCGAATTTACATGATTTACAATTATCCTTATCAACACTTCACAATAATACCAATTCAGATGGTTTCACCAAGATTCAAGATTATCAAGAATTGAGGGATCTGGAATTGACCAGGTTAAGATTGGGTGAAGAATACTTGGTTTATAGGACCACAAGTTTGTTCAAGCAAGAATATGATCATACGTTGGAGAATTACGAGAGTTTGATCAAGCAAGTTAAGCAGAGACTTTATGAGAAGATAAATAAGAAGATTGTTAATTTGAAACAAGAGAAACTGTTGATGGATGTTTCGACATCTATATCGCAGATAAATTACTCGTCGTCAGCAGGAAATAATGTGAATGGCAATTTGTCTGCCAATTCTAACGGGTCTTCGAGATCAAGGAGAAGAGAAGATAGCCAAAGGAAAAGGGCAGCTATTGAGACTGATTACGATTCCGGTTACGATTCTGCCGGTTACACGTCGCAACAACCTCAACAAGAATCATCGTCATCTTCGAGGAAAAGACTAAACAAAAACCATAATAAGATCTTAACCGATGATGATTTCGATCAACACACAATGGACGAATTAGATGAATTGTTAAATGGAGGAGCAGGTGAAGGTAGTGATAATGGATATCACAGTACAAGAGCTCAAACACATATAACTTCTGGAAATAAGAAACATAAGACCGTGCAAGACTCTCTAAAACCATTAGAAGAAGATGAAGTGCTACAAGATTTGAAAATGTTAAGAAACGTATAGATAAAAAAAAAAAAAACAGAGTGCTTTGTTTAGTTTTTAATTTTAGAAAGAAAATTTTTTTTTTTTTTCGCTCTTTTTTTTTTTCTTTGCTTTTGGAACAAGGAATGTCTTTTGGAACGAGAGTCTTAATAGAACTTTGTAATTTGCATTGACATAAACTCAAGGATTGATAGTAAAATATTTGTAGAGAGCTTCTTAGATCCAGATCTCATTATTATTATTATTATTATTATTATAATTATTATAATTGGATCAAAAGTCCATCACCAATCAATCAAAAATTAACGCACACCACACGTTAAAAAAATTGAAAACTAAATTTTTTTCTCTCTTAAATTTTTTTTTTTTTTGTTATTTTTTTTTTTTTATTTTTTTTTTTTTTTTTTTTTTTTTTGAAGTTTCTTCGGAATTTTTCTATTTAGACGGATCTGGTAACAAAGTAGAGAAAAGAAGAAGACGAAGACGAAGACGAGACGATGTATGTTCCAGTGCTCCATCACGTTCCAAGAATACTAAACAAGAGAGTAAGACTGGGACCAAGAATAATGGTCAAGCTTTGGGTCATCTTTGTTAGTATTATAGTATTTATTCTCTTAGTGGTGACGATCGTGTTTAAAATTATTAGGGCTCCCAACACTATTACCACTGTTATCGATTTAGATATGGATGAAACGTTATTGACAAAAGGTCAACTTAATAAGCTACCTATCCCGATGAGATCCATTGGAAGTGATATGGATGATGTCTTTCAACACGGTTGTCGTGATACTTCAAATATCGATTCTCACCGAGAAAATGCTGCGTTTATTGTTTTGTCACGTAATGGAGAATTAGGCGGAGTCATCAAATCGATGGATTCTTTGGAAAAACATTTTAATCAATGGTTTAATTACCCTTGGGTATTTCTTAACGATGAAGCCCACTCTGATCATTTCAAAGATACTGTCAAACAACATACAAATGCCAAAGTCTCGTTCGGCACTATTCCAAAACAAGAATGGGATTTTCCGGCTGATGTAGATGGGAACGAATATAGAGAGCATATTGTAAATCAAGGTGACCGAGGAATTATGTACGGCCAGTTGGAGAGTTATCATAAGATGTGTCGTTTCTACTCAAAATTCTTCTTTAAGCATGATTTGGTTAAAGATTTGGAATGGTATTGGAGAGTGGAACCAAATGTCGAATTTTATTGTGATTTGACATATGATCCATTTGTTGAAATGCTGAAACATGGTAAGAAATACGGTTTCACCGTGGTGATTAGAGAATTGATAGATACTGTACCTAATTTATTCAGATATACAAAGACATTTGTTAGAGAGTATGGTATCAAATATGGTGATGCTTGGAAATTATTTATCAAAGATTTGAATTTTTATGAGGGTGAAGATAAGTCATTGTATAAGAATATTGATAATGTACCAGATTTGATGAATAAGATGGCCGATGAAATCAAGATAAGAGAATTGATGAGAGTGGCACAAGATGGAGATGATTCGAGTATTGATGATGGATTATTGGAAAGTCTTATCGAGAAAAGTAGTCTTGAAGGTTTACCATCTGTCTCTAAGAGTTTATTTGAATATGAAGAGTATAATTTATGTCATTTTTGGTCAAATTTCGAAATTGCAAGAACTGATTTATTTAACAATGAATTATACGATCAATATATCGAATTCTTGGAAAAATCAGGCGGTTTTTATAAAGAAAGATGGGGAGATGCACCAATTCATTCATTACTGGCTGGTATATTTACCAATTTATCAGAAATCCATTATTTTAGAGATATTGGTTATAAGCATTCTACATTAGGTCATTGTCCAAATAATAATATCGATAATAATTTACCATATAAACCACTGCCCAACAGTCCACATCAAGGCCCGTATAAATATGACAACCCACAGATTAATGGAGTAGGATGTCGTTGTCAATGTCCGTTGACTACGGCAGAAATTGAAAATTCCGGTGGTTCATGTATGGGGCAATGGATTAATTTGACTAAGAATAAACCAACCACTGCAAAATTAGATCTTGATAACATTAAAATTTCAATGACCGAGAAATTCCAAGATTATCTCTCAACAGGTGGTGATCTGCTGAGTTGGATTTTAAGTGAAAAAGATATGAAGGAGTTGAGTAAGATCAGAATTTAAAAAAAAAAAAAAAAAAAAAAACCACCACCACCACCCCCCTTGAAAGAAAATAATTAGTGCTTTATTTCAATTCACTGTTCATAATATTATTAGTTTTTAATAGATTACATCATATATATCAACATAACAGTAAAAAATTCTCTATATTTCTTTCTCTTCTTCCTCGCTATCTGCACTGTCTGCATTATCAACAATTTCGTAATCTTCTTCTTCACTTTCCTTTTCATTTGCAGAAGATGATTCTTCTTCTTCTTCTTCCTCTTCTTCTTCTTCAACTACTTGTTCTTCCTCATCATCATCAATTTCAGGTATGACATCTTTTTCATCATTTCTCAAACTCAATTCATAAAACAACATGAATACTCCACTCGTACTCAACACTTCTCTCTCTGTGGTAATACGTACAGTTTCATCACTAACTCTCCACCAAATTCCTCTATATTTTCTAAAAGCAATATAATGCCCATAATTATGTGTTCCAAAATGAGATATCACAGATTTTAATGAATATGTCAATGGTCCAACTTCTGTCTCAACAATCACTTCATCTTCAACTGATTGAGGTGGAGATGGTTGTTGTTGTTGGTGATGTGGGAATCTAGAATGATTAGGATTTGGAGAAATATAATCTTCTTCTTCCCCTTCTTCTTCAGATGAAGCATCAGAATAAATTATATCATTACCCAAGGAATCATATTTTGGTCTTGCTCTGATTGTCTCTTCTTCCTCTTCGGACTCAAGATCGTCTTCCACGGATAAACTTGGCATGATATGAGAGATTTCTTCTTCTACTTCCAGTGGTTGTTGCTGCTTCAATTCTTCATCTTGTTTTCTAAAACACAATCTTGCATCCATATTAATATCATCACATTCTGCGACAAATGGTGTCAAATCTAATTTCATTGGGAATTGTACTTGAGCTCCATTCTTTCTAATCATATATGTTCTTGGATCAAATACGGATCTATTTATATGTATTGTTAATAAGGCTGGAGGTCTGCTGTAAAAAATTTGCTTAATTTTTTGCGATTTTTGAATATGGTTTTTGGTATGCAATTTCTTATAAGCTTCATCACTTATTATTGGTTTACTTAATTCAAATTTAATTTCATCAAGTCTCTTAGCCATCAATTGAGCAATTTTTTCATTGCCAGAATTGCTAATTTGTTGTTCCAAAATCTTGCACATTTGTACTAAACCACATCTATTACATTCGACATCATCTATAATTTCAGGTTGAATCCAATCGCTCAACAATTCTTCCAAAGAATAAGAATTCTTGTTTGTAGCTTGTAAATTTAAACTTAATCCACTTATAACAGAGTATCTTATACCTCCAATTTCACCACACAGTGTACAACCAATTCTCTCGGCACTTAATCCATCTACTGGAGTTACCAATTTTAAAGGATATACTTTATTTTCAGGATTTGGGAAATTTGGATCAATTTGAGCCAGTGGAACATAAACTTCACCTGTGGCACCTAATTGGTCTAAACCATAAATCATTTCATCAGTTCTATCTGTGAAAAGATTTGAAGGTGATGATTCTCTCTTCAGAGGTTCTGGAGAATATTCTGGAAGTGTCTTGATATATTCTTTTTCCAATTCCTTTAAAACCATTTGGTAAAATTCTTGAGCATCTTCTTGATCATAACCTGTTATCAAGTTTCTATTCGGACCTTGTGGTAATGATCTCATTAAAGGTCTTGTCTTGTAATAACCTGATCTGTTAAAATGTTTACCATTTATCTTTGTTAATAACAATTTTAACGATTTAGAGAATTTCAAATCATCGCTTAAAGCAGTGGTATCCTTCAGAGATGTATATTCATCCAAGAACTCTGTAAATTCATTAGAAGATGCTAAACTTTGTAAAACAGAGTTCATAAAGCAAGTATTCCCATCATTGACTAAACCACCAATGAGACCTGTCTTAACGGCAACATTGTAAGATTTCTTATATTCAGGATCTTTCAAATTTAAACCCGGTTGACTAAAAGTTGAGTTGGTTATTCTTTGTCTACTATAGTTTATTCCATCCATGATACTTGATGATAATTGTGATAATTTACTTCTTAATTTGCTTGTTACACCTTCTTCTTCTTCTTCTTTCCTATCTTCTGTCACAAGTAAATGGTTGGATAATGCGATTAATGAAATTGTAGCTAATGTGGAAACAATAACAAGTTTGTTCAATGTAAATTGGTTTGCTAATTTTTCAAACACTGTGAATGGTTTTTTATCTTGATTATAAGTGTTATAATATGAAGAATCAATTCCAAAATTAATATTCTCAAATTCTGGATTGCCTAAACTAGCAGAGACAAAGATAAATGATGATGTGATATAAATGAATGATATGAATAAATATGGATGTCCTTGTCTATTTGATTTGTTACTGAATAACATATATATAATTTCTTAACTGAACGTTGATTCAGCTTGTATTGTTATCTATGTGATCGTGAAATCTATAAGATCAACAAAATCCAAAAAAATTTAATTGGTAAGCAAATCCAAAATAGAATCCAGTCTTGAACAGTTAATAACTCCCTTGTTATTACCTTCTAATAGATGATTCCCTTACTTTATTTTTTTTAAAAAAAAAAAAAAAAAAAAAAAAAAAAATTTTCTCTACTGGCGAGACAGAAAATTTTCATCAATTACATCAAAGATCTAACACAAAATATGGATAATAAAATTGAAAATCAAACTATACTAAATAACAAAAGGGAGATGTAAAAAATAAAAGTTAAAGAAAAAACAAAAAGACACAAAAAAAACAGACCCATAGAAAACTAATTAATCAAATAAACTTTATTGTGACTCCTCTTTATAGTAAAATTCAAATAAGTAAAATTCAAAAAAAGATGTTTTTGTAAAAACACGGGGGTAATAACAAAGATATATAAGAATGAGTCAATTTGGGAAGTGGGAGCAAAACATTGATTGATCATTATAAAAAGGACTGTATTGAAATTCATGAAACAACACTTCTTTTCTAGTTGAATCTTTGACCATACATCTGAGGAACAGGAACAGGGGGTTGCTTGTAGTTATTTCTCAAGTCACCTTTACCCCAGTTACTCTTGATTTGTCTTCCATTGATAATAGCCCCATTCAAATTGACAATGGCCATAGCTGCACGCTCATGAGAATCAAATTTAACAAATGCACATCCTCTTTCTGGATGGAATTTGAAATCAACGATGTATCCGAATTGTTGTAACAGAGGGATAATATCATTTTGTGAGGTATAATGGGACAAATTACCCATATAAACAGTGGTGTTAAATGAAGGGGTTTGTCTCAATACCATATCAAAATTTTGTGGTGAAATCAATGGGAATGAACCATTTTGACCATTATTTGGTGGTAAACCATTTCTGAAACCGTTATGGTGATGATATTGGTTATTTTGTTGTTGTTGCTGCTGCTGTTGTTGTTGTTTATGTGTAGCCCAGTTCAATCTAATAGCTCTACCTGCAATCCATTCACCATTCATTGTTTGAATAGCTTGGTCTGCTTCTGTTTGATCATTAAATGAAAGGAAACCATAACCTCTTGATCTTCCTGTTTGCATATCCCACATGACATGGGCTTGAATCAATGATTGAAATTTGGCAAAAGTTTGTCCTAATAATTCATCATTGACTTCTGGGGATAAATCACCTACAAATACGTTGAATGAATCATTACTCTTCAATTGTTGTGATTGATATGCCCAGTTGATTCTAATTGGGATATTATCAATGACTCTTCCATTTAAAGTTTGTAAAGCAATTTCCAGAGATTGAGTATTATCATATTCGATAAAAGCATAATTCAAAGCTTGTTGATTCTTGTCGTATAAGATCTTTATGGATTGAACTGGACCTCCAACAGAAAATAATTCTCTCAAGATATCTTCAGTAACTGATTTGTTCAAATTACCAACATACAAGATCTTATTAGAAACTTCACGACCTCCTTCAACTGCATTGGCAGGAATAACTTCTGGTTGTGAGGCATCAATTTGTTGTTGTTGTTGTTGTTGATCTTGTGGGGCCTGCTGTTGTTGTTGTTGTTGTTGTTGTTGGTCAACTTCAACTGGAATTGGTTGAGGCTCTGATTGGGATTGCTCTGGTGTACTCATTATTGGTTAAACTGTAATTGAGGTGTTCTTGTTTTGAAAATATCTATTATCAAGTGCAAAATCAAAAAAGTGTTTTCAAAAGAATGGGAAAAGTTTAAGAATTAAAACAAAAAGAAAAAGCAAAGACAAACAAAATATTCAGAATAATCAGAACAAAAAAAAAACAAAAAACACAAGTTGTCAGAGATAACCTATAGTGTAATTGATATATCTCCTATGATATGTATATTTTTGATATTTCAAATATAAATGATTTTCTTCTTGAACAATGAAAAAAAAATTCTCTTGTGGTTTTTTTTTTTTTTTTGGTTTTTTTTTTTTTTTTTTTTTTCTCTTCGATTCCTTTGGCCTATTAGACAATATTTGGTTGAGATATAGAGTGATATATAATTTGATTGAATAGTTTCTATATAGAATTCTACTAGACTATTGACACTATTGTGTTATGGCTTAGGTTAAACCTTTTTGTCTCACATATGGCTCTCTCTGTGTACTCTCGCTTTATCTATCTGTCGATCGCTAATACAACCAAGGGTTATCGGTTTTTATGTGTGTTTTATACACGACTGTTTTTCTTTAGTATTCTCCACACTCAACAACAGTGACATCGATCAATGGTTTATCATTATCATCTGTGCTGATATATTCAATCTTTTTAATAATATCTTGTCCTTCTATCACTCTACCAAACACAACATGTTTCCCGTCAAGATGTGGTAATTCGTCACAACAGATGAAAAATTGACACCCATTTGTGTTTGGTCCAGAGTTGGCCATTGATAATGTCATAGGTTCATCTTTTCTCTTAGTTAGTATATATATATATGTATAACACATAATGAGATACTCACGTTTGTGGATGAAATTTTCATCTTCAAATTCGTCTTTGCCATATATCGACTTCGAGCCACGTCCATCTCCTTTAACGAAATCGCCACCTTGTATCATAAATCCCTTTATCACTCTATGGAAGATGCTATTCTTGTACCCAATTGGTGTTAAATTTTCTCTATATTCGCCTGTACAAAATTGCCTAAAATTCTCACATGTCTTTGGAACTTCGTTAGCAAAGAGTTCAAATTTAACTCTGCCCAATAATTGACCTGGTAATTGGTTAGTAAATCACTTGAAGAGCTAAATAAACATCACATACGGCCCAATGATATATCAAAAAACACAACTGGATTTTCCATCTTGTATGATAACCAACAATTAGGAAATCTTCAAAAGAGAAGAGACTAAAAAAAAAAAAATCTTTCATCGGACAATCAAAAAATTTTTTACCAAGTCAAGACATGAGTCAACCATTACATAGAGTCCATACATCCAATCCAGACACTGAAACTGCTATTGATAGGTCACATCCTGAGTTCCCAGCTGCGTTACCATTGGATGAACAGAATTATTTTAAGCAACATCAGCCACCTCCATATCTCGATGATATCTCTGCTCAATGCAAGGAATTCATAGATACTCATAAAGGTAAACGTAAGATTGCACTTGTCACAAGTGGAGGAACCACTGTTCCATTGGAAAATAATACTGTGAGATTCATTGATAACTTCAGTGCCGGTACAAGAGGTGCTACATCACTGGAATATTTCTTGGAAAATGGCTATGCTGTGATCTTCTTACACCGTGAATTCTCGTTGTTACCTTATTCGAGACACTATAGTCATACAACCAATTGTTTCTTGGACTACATGACAGAGAAAGACAATAAAGTGGAAATTGACCCTAAATACCAAGAAGAAATGTTGATTGTATTGAGAAAATATCATCATGCCAAATCAAATAATATGTTATTATTGATCCCATTCACAACTGTTAATCAATACTTGTATACATTGAAATTAATCAGTGAAGAACTTAACGAGTTAGGTACAAACTCTTTATTTTATTTACTGGCCCTGGTTTCGGATTTCTTCTTACCATCATCCAAGATTCCTGAACATAAGATTCAATCACAAGATCATGGAGGTAGATTAGTTGTCAATTTGGAACCGGTTCCTAAATTCCTTAGAAGATTAAAAGATTCATGGGCGCCAACATCAATGATAGTGTCTTTTAAATTAGAAACTGATGAACTGATATTGATCAAGAAAGCCAAAGGTGCTTTAGATAGATATTCTCATCAATTAGTCATTGGTAATCTTTTACAAACTAGAAAGAGAGAAGTTGTCTTTGTCACTGATGAAGAGAAAGAACCTTCGTGGTACAAATTGACTTCAAAACAATTGGATGATAACGTTGATATTGAAAGAATTATTATTCCAGAAGTTATTAAATTACATGAACAATGGATTAAACAAAACGCTTGAATATATACAAAAATATTATTTTATTTATTACATTATATAGAAGCAAAATGATGATAACTTTTTTTTTTAATTAAGCAAGTGTGATCTTTTCACATGAATGATAAACCAATACCATATTGTAAACCTTTTCTTGTAGAGTCATAATGATGCGAAACAATAGGCAAGACGAAATTTAATTCGAATCTTGCAATTGGGTGTTTATACACTAATCCAATACCAGCAGATATACTTGGTTCACTGAATAAGAGCTTGGCAGAATTTGGGTCCATCAAATTATCAACATTAACGATATTCCCCAGATTTATGAAATTTTGCAATTTGAAACTGTCATATTTACCTAAATTCGTGAAATGACTCAAATTGGCACCAAAAAACAAATTACCACCAATTGGAGATCTCATCAATTTTGGACCTAATCCGTTCAATTCATATCCACGTAAATCATTTGGTCCACCAAGATAAAATCTATCCATTATATGTAACGGACTAGAAGTCATATTATGGATATAACCTGATCTGAAAGAAAAATTTATGAAGTTATAAGGTGAGATCTTATTGGCTATTTGAAATTCAAGATTTGTCTTGATAAAAGGGGATAATACTGAATATTCAATCGAATTTTTGAATAAGACTCCACTTGTAGGTAATAACTTGTCATCCCTATTATCATAACTCAATTGATAAGTGAAACATGATTTTAAGCTATCACCACTTTGAAAAAGGATATCATCATTAACGAGATAAGTGTTATTAGCCATTAAATTAATTGATCTTAGTACATTTTCAACTGAGAACTCATGATTCCAATTACTTGTAAATTGTGAGCTCAATTTGTTGTTAAAACCTCTGATCACTTGTTCATGATTACACATGAAGTCTATGTATCTACTACTTTGGAAAGCAATATTATCTAATCTCCAATTTGGACTATTATTTAAAGGTAAGCTGAAATTCAAGAGATAAGTTGATTTGTTTTTAGTGCTCAATGAATTCGATGCAATTGTGGTATCCAATGTTAATGACTCAGAACCACCAAAGATATTCTTATATTTTAATGTCAAATATCCATCACCTTCACCGTTACCAACGTTGGTTCCAATTTTCAGAAAATATTTTTTCGATGGTATTATTTGTAAATTTGAAACAAGATCAAGACTGGTAAAAGGTGCTCCATTGGCTTTAAAATAACTCTTATCTATTTGTAAACCCATATTTTGAATTGCCTCGTTCTTAAGAAAATTGTCTTTCACCTCATCAATATTGTAAAGAAATTTTTCCAATGTCAATTTATCATTATTCAACAATGGTTGTAATTGTCTTATCAAAAATGATTCCCTGAAATGATCTCCACCAATAAGGTTCAAAGATTGTAACCTCACAGATTTTGTGGCATTCAGTTTCAATACTTCATTCAAATAATTTCTACTATTCTCCGTTATTACTTCTAATTTCTCTTGTTGTAATCTTTCTAAATCTGATATCTTAGTCGATGACGGTATATGACCATCCGATATTCTATCAATAACCTTTAAAGAAACACCCTGTTAGTCGAAATGTCTTTTTGCGTGACAATCTTATTTACAATTACTCACATTATCTTCGTGTCCAAGTGACATTGTATGCTTAAACAATGACAGTAAGCAACAAGTTGTATCGGAGTATTTTAGAATTTTTCAAGGTTTTTTTTTTTTTTTTTTACTTGTTTTTGTAACAGTAAAAAATAAACATCGAGGTCGCCTAATTATAAAAGTGCTTTTTGTCTTAATTAAAATTGTAAATAAAAAGAATATTTAGAAATACAGAACAAGAAAAGAAAATAGTAATAATAATAATAATAATAAGATCGAATTAGAGTCCCATATTCTTCATTGTCTCTGATCTTCAACTACCAACAAACTGTTTCTTTTTTTAACCTCTGCTGATTCTGCTTCACCATTTGTGACGAAGACAGTTTCCTCATTAACTCTTGCAGTTGACGGTTTTGCCGGTGATGGGTTAGTTAATATGGCACTCTTATTAATCGATAATACAGAAACCTCTTGAGAAGATGATGATGAAGATCTTATTGAAATCTTGTCATCTTCATCTCGCAGAAGTATTCCAAATGCTGGTTTAGTTGGAGAAGCCGTCAATGGAATAGCCAGTGTAATCAACCCATTTTTGGAACTGCTATAAAAAATTCCTGTATTATACTTTGTTGGGGTGCTGAAATCTGTCAACACTTTTGGTAATTGTGTCTTTGTCTTTTTTTCTTCATTATCAAGATCAGATGATGAGTCTGAAACTGAATTCAATTTTCTTTTAATTATTTCTTCTGTATTTTCCAGGCTTGTATCGTCTTCTTCTCCCTCAGATTCCTCTTCTTCTTCATCTGATTCATCAACTGGTTCCTGAAAATTTATTCTCTCTCTATCAACATCATTTTCATCTCTTTTCAATATCTCCTTTTCCTCTCCATTTGGCTTTCCCTTGCTCGCCAATTCATCTTCTATTTCTTCTTGAATCTCAATGACATCGTTCTGATCAATTACTTGAACTTGAACTTGAGCACCAACATGTGGTGCTGCTCCATTTTGACTCAAGATACCAATAGCAAGGGAATCATCTAAAAAAGAACCGTTCAGGTCTTTCTTGACACTTTTCTTTTTTGATTTGCCCTTTTTTTGGTTTTTGTTACTTTGGGAGTAGGGAGGCCTCGCCTCAATGTCGACCTTTGTCGAAGAATCATCATTGAAAGAAGTTGTTGATTTATTAATCCCGGTGAAATCGGAATCGTGATCAACAATATTATCCAATGGTCTCATTGAATCGATTTCTCTAACAGCTGCCAATAATGGTTCCTTTTCAGATTCTGGTATAGTATCAATTAATGAAGTCTCATTAATACCGTTTGGCAAATCTGTCTTGTAATTTTTATCCAATCCTTGACTTACATCGTAAATATCTGTTAATATCATTTCCAAAGCTGCAGTAATTGGTTTCTCAAAAATCTTGAAGATCAAGACACCAATGATAAAATTGATCAAAGCTTCCCCAAATTTGGCAAATTTATCTTCATGATCCAAATAGAAAGGATGAATATATTTGTAATGGAACGATAAGACATCAGCAATTTGAGGCAGAACATATTTCTCATATGCAGGTACGACATATCCAAGATAATATGGTTGAACGTAGTCTGCGTAGTATGAAATATAACTTTCTTTAATAATAGTAAAACGTGGGACAAGATAATCAATAACAGACAAATAATAAGGTCTAGCTAAGAGCATAGCATGTAATTTGAAGTTTTCCAATGAATTGAGAATTGGAACAACATGTTGATGATAAAAAGGATCAAGTTGAATTTTCAAATTTTCAACAATTGTAACAAATTGCTCATTTGTGGAAACCTTGATAAATAAAGTATGAATAGCTGATCTCTTATAAGCATTTTTCATAAAAATCCAAATGCTTTTATACAAATCAGTTGCTTCATATATAATCTCCTCTCTTGTTGTTGTTGTTGTTGCTGAAGGGAAAATCGATGAACTCTCAGGTAAATAACCGGCTGTGTAGTAATCGTAATAAGATTTCAATTGATTATAATGATAAGTATCATATTCCTTAAATAGATACAATGATATAAATGGTAATACCACTGTATATAAGGAAACTAGAGCAACAGTGAGAAATACCATATCAGCTATCCAATTGCAATAGTAAAACCTCTTTTTTGCTCTTATTTTGTTTATTTTTTGTTTCAAAATTTTTTTTTTGAAAAGAGGAAAAAAATTGTTGAGAGATGCTTCAGCCCCTAATTTCCTAATTGGTAGTACCTTCTTAAACAAATAGAAAAAAAAAAAAAAAAAAAAAAAAAAAAAAAAATTTTCTGGACCTTGACATTTTTTTTTGGTTAACTACGTAGATTTCGAGAGACTAGAACAAGGCAAATTGAGATAGATCATGGACGTACAAGCTTTATATGACTGCTTTGTCGGAACTTTACAAGCAGATCAATCGATCAGACAGCAAGCGGAACTTTCGCTTAGACAGCTGGAGAAACAACCGGGTTTCTTAGGTCTGTGTATGGACATCATCAATGAAGAGAATGTCAGCCCTGTTATCAAGAAATCTTGTTGTATTTTCTTTAAAAATAGGGTTGTTAGAAACTGGGGGGAGCAAGCTAAGAGCCCTATTGACCATGATGAGAGACCTATAGTTAAGGAGAAATTGATTCCATTGATTGTCACTTCTCCCATGGATATAAGAAATTTGTTGTTCCCAGTGTTGAGTACGATCTTGGCTTATGACTATCCAAAGAAATGGCCCGAGTTCTTACCAAATACAATTGCATTATTATCAAACACTAACGATTTGCATTCCGTGTACGCTGGGTTGTTATGTTTATCAGAAATTTCTAGATCATATAGATGGAACAGCAATGGAGAAAGAGCTGAGTTGGATGAAATAATTAATAAGATCTTCCCGAATTTACTCAGTATAGGTAACTCTATCCTTCAAGACGAGTCATCACATAAAGCCTATGAATCTGGGGAGATGGTCAAATTGATTTTAAAAATTTATAAATTTGCAACATATTTCGATCTCCCAGAACCTTTACAAAAACAACAAGCCGTTATTGATTGGTGCACATTCCATGTCAATGTCATGAACGTCAAATTACCATCAAACGTCATGGATCTTGAACCAGAAGATCGTATCTTGCACCCTTGGTGCAAAGCTCAAAAATGGGCTTATGCCAACATTTTCCGTTTGTTCCAAAGATATGGTGCTGTATCATTATCGAAGAAATTTGAATACAATGAGTTTAGAAATTTCTTTGTCCAAAATTTCATGCCAGAGTTGTTAAATTTGTTCTTCAACAAGATTGAGCAATGGAGCAGACAAGAAATTTGGATAGGTGATGCTGCTATTTATAATTTGATTCAAATCTTGGAAATGTGTATTGTTCAAAAAGACACCTTCAATTTGGTCAAACCAAATATCTCTACTCTTGTTGAACATTTCATTTACCCATTATTATGTCCAACTGATGAAACCTTAGATACTTTTGAAAATGATCCAATTGAATATATTCATCTTATTCTTGATGTCTATGAAGACTCAAATTCTCCAGATATGGCTATCATCTCATTCATGTTTACATTGGTCGATAAGAAACCAAAGACTACATTGGAGCCAATCTTGGCATTCTGTTATCAAACATTGACTACGTTGCAACAACAAAATCAAAACGATATTGAAGTTGCTAAACGTGTGGAGGGTGCCTTAAGAATCATTGGAAGTGTCTCTCATCAATTGGTAAAGAAAAAATCACCTTTTTACCAACAATTAGAGCCATTCTTAAACAATTTTGTATTCCCACATTTTAAAAGTCCATTCCTGTTTTTGAGAGCAAGAACTTGCGAAGTTTCTTGTAAATTCAGTGATTTATCTTTTGAAAATCAAGAAAGCATTGGAATTTTATATAACGGTATTTTGAACTCTTTCAATGACCAAGAAAATTTACCAGTTCAATTAGAAGCTGCATTAGGTTTGCAAGCATTCATTGCTTTACCTCAATTCCAAGAAGCATTGGGTACAGTTATTGTTCCTACAATGCACAATTTGCTTGAATTGTCAAATAAAGTTGATAATGATGCGATTGCTGCTGTTATGCAAGAATGTGTCGAATCATTTGCCGAGCAATTGCAACCATTTGGTGTTGATTTGATGACTAAATTATCTGAACAATTGATGAGATTATTAGTAGAGTTGAATAGTGCCTCAAATACTGATGTTGATGAAGTCAACGACAATGGTATGGATGATCTTGCTGATAAGGAAATGGCCACATTAGGTTTATTGAATACCATGATCACAGTCCTCTTATCATTTGAGAACTCTGTGGAGATTGTCATGAAACTTGAAGAATGCTATACACCTTGTGTGAATTTCATTTTTGATAATAATATGGAAGACTATTATCAAGAAACTGGTGAATTATTGGAAAATACAACTTTCCTTACAAGATCAGTTAGTGAAAACATGTGGGGAATATTTGGTAAATTATTCAAAGCTCTTATTGATGGAGGTGCCATGTTATATTTTGAAGAATTTATATCTCCTATCAAAAACATCATCATTTATGGTTCTGCCAATTTGAAATCAAATCCTTCTTATGCCCAATATTTCAACGAATTATTTGATAAAATAGCTACGGAACCTGAATGTGGATACAGTGAATTGAATGCTGCATTTGAGTTAGCCCAAGTATTTGTATTAACAATGGGTGATGTTGCTAAGAGTTTCATTCCTGGAATCGTCCGCACAACTTCTGCATTACTAAAAGATCATTTAGGAAGCCAAAAGAATCTTACATTTGTCGTTAATAGTATTGATGTTATCTTGGCAGGATTCGTTCACGATACCGAAGCTACATTAACTATTCTTGTCGAAACTGGTTTCATTCAAGATTTCTTCACATTATGGTTCAAAATCAATTCCAAATTACAAAGAGTTTATGACTTGAAATTATGTGTCTTAGGATTGATGTCCTTAACTACATGTAATTTTGCTAACTTCCCATTCTTGGAACAAGTTTATCCAGAAGTTGGAAGACAGTTGAGTTTAGTATTATCAAAATTACCTGATGCTATAACTCAATTAGAAAAACAAAAAGAATCATACAGTGCTGATGCCCATTATGATGAGGAATATTACCAGGACAATGAAGAAGATTGGGAAGAAGAAGATGAAGAGGCCACAGCAAGAGGAACTGATGATTATTTGAACTTCTTAGAAAATGAAAGTAAGAAGTTTAGAGACGACCAAACAATTGATGAACGTAATGCCCAAGACCAAGAATTCGTTGATGATGGTGAATTGATTGATGATACATTATCAGTTAACCCATTGGATAGTATTGATATTTTCAAATTTTTCAAAAATGGATTTCTTAACATTCAACAGGCTAATGCTGGTGTTTACAGTTTAGTTATTTCTAATTTGAACAGCAACGAACAAACTATTTTCGAGAAAGTCGTTGAATTAGCCGGTAAATAAGAATAGGCTACACTCTTCATATATATATATATGTATACAAGAACCTTATGTTTTATCATAAATTTTGACTACACTTTTTTAATTTTTTGACCTTTTTTGGACTTTTTTTTTTTTTTTTTTTGACATTTTTTTGTTGTGAGATCTACTAGATTTAATAGATAGGATTCAGCATCTTAATATTTAATTGTATGTGAGACCCTGTAGTTATCGATACTTTTTGTTGATTTTTTAACTTTTACCGTTAACTGATCAAATCGATAAAACGTTTTTTTTTCCTTTTTTTTCGGATTTTGCTCACGAAATTTTTTAGGGACACTTTTTTATCAGTTTATAATTGGAGAAATCGGTCCAGCATATATACCTATATATGTCATCGCATCTAAGTAATTTAAGTGCCAGCTTGTTTTAATTTTTGGGTGAAATTCAAGGACATGTCTACGTCAACACCGTATGAGATCGATGACGATCAATTGTTCAATAATCAAGCAAAAGATCAGGAGCAACATAACGTATCAAAGCCATCATCAGGTAAGATCACAAATTATACAACTGTGAATTTCATAGGTTTTATATTTTCATGTTTCAGTGTAATATCATTTGCTGTCTTCTTAACTGCTACTCAGACTTATTTCATGACTGATGTGTTGGGTATCTCGGACAAATTAGGTAGCTATATTGGTACACTTGGATTTTACGATGAATTGTTAGCTATAATATTGGTCCCATTGATTGGAACATTGAGTGACAAAATTGGATCAAGACCAATCCAAGTTGTTGGTTCGATTGCTATGGGTCTCAGTTTCTTTGGATATGCGACCTTTGCTAGATCAGTTTATCCTGGTATGTTATTTTGGAGATTAGTATTTTGTGTTGGTGCAGCATCTTCCACAAGTACAATGATGGTGATGTTGATAGAATTGAATAATTCCAATTTCAAAATTGAAAAATTCACAAAGTTTTTATCTCGTAATAGTAACAGTGGAACTGAAGAGACTGATCCCTTACAACAGAATGATGAAGGTGATGAAGATGATGAAGAAGAAGCTTCCACTCAAGAAGCTGTCAACAAAATCAACAAATCAAAGAAAGAAGGTAGAACAACTTCACTTATGGGTATATCAAGTGGGTTAGGTGCAATTTTCGCAGTTGCCATTTACTTGAGATTCCCAATAACGTTTGGAGAAACAAATCCTGCTGGAAAGGCGATGAGATTATCATATTATACAGTGGGGCTCATTGCATTTGGAACTGCAGCTATTTTATTTTTCATTTTATATAAAGACGATAAGAAAAGATGGTTTAAAGATGATATTGAAGAATTATTCGAAGGATTGGAAGATGATGAAACACTGGTAGGACAAGAAAAGAAGGAGAATTATTTGGAAGCATTGAAACATGGTGCAACTATTTCCATCAAGAACCCTGTTATCTTAATGTCATACTTGGGATCGTTTATGGCAAGAATAAGTACTATCATCATCGCAGTATTCATTCCATTTTACATCAATAATTATTTTTTCAAATCTGGTAAATGTTCAACTCATGAAGCTGACAAGCTTCACTGTCGTGATTCATTTATCCTTTCATCAATTTTGACTGGAATTTCTCAAACTGTCTGCTTAATTCTGGCACCAGTGGTCGGTATATTGATTGATAGGTTAAATAATCATCTGCATTTATTGTTAGTCACCAATGCAATCAGTATGATATCTGCTATAGGGATGAGTTTTATCTCCAAACCAGATGAGTCAATAATGATCTACATTTGGGTATCTTTATTAGGTTTCACCCAGATAAGTTTCATTCTTGTATCAATGACTATCTTATCAAATATTAATTCAAGAGAAAAATATTACAATTACAAAGGCTCCATAAGTGGTGTCTATTCATTGTTTGGTGGTGTTGGAATATTGATAATGAACAAATTAGGTGGACTTTTTGGTGATATGTTCATATCTGGTCCATTTATGATGTTGCTTATTTGCAATGGTATCTTCTTTGCATGTATGTTCATTTTAAAAGGTACAAAGGAAAATGATGAAAGAACGTTCAGAAGTATCTTGCAAAAGATTACACACAGAGGATAAACCATATTTTTTGTATCTATCTATCTATCTATCTACCTGTATAGTATGAAATATATTATGTAAATAAATCATTATCAGTACATCTTAACACCATCATATGATTACTATTTTGCAGTCGTGCCTCCAAATTCGAAAACTCCTAAAATGTCTGACATGCTTTTTTGTGACTGCGTTTTTTAGGTTTTTAAACTTTTGTGTGTGTGTGTTTTTTTTTCTCTTGCGTAGTGCAGTTGAACCCAAAATTCTCTATAGTGGAAAAAGAATTTTTGAAAAATTGAAAAACATAAAAACAGTTCAACTAGAAACCAACCAGAAACGACAATATTAAACAATGGGTATGTAAAGATAGTATATATGATTTATTGGTTTATTTCAGTTATAAAGGGATCTTATTAGTTCATTGGAAATTTTCATTCTATTCACAGTAATTTTCACCACAGTTTGTCATGTAAAGTTGAAAGAAACAGATATTGAGAATATTATAAAGCTAAAAGACAGCAGATACATGTAAATTATGATACGAGAGAAATTTTACGGTGTCATATTCAGATACGTTGTTCATTTTTTCAAAATACAACCCAGATTGAATAGATATTGTTTACTATTTTTGAACTAATATGAAGAGCTTTAAAATGAAAAATATGCAATAAACCATATCAAGTTATATCTAGCTCTGAAATTTACTAACACCAATTTACAGGTAGAGTCATTCGTAATCAAAGAAAGGGTGCTGGTTCAATCTTCACATCTCACACAAGATTGAGAAAAGGTGCCGCCAAATTAAGAACTTTAGATTATGCTGAACGTCACGGTTACATTCGTGGTGTTGTCAAGCAAATCATCCACGATCCAGGACGTGGTGCTCCATTAGCTAAAGTTGCCTTCCGTGATCCATACAAGTACAAATTACGTGAAGAAATCTTCATTGCTAACGAAGGTGTCTACACTGGTCAATTTATCTATGCTGGTAAGAAAGCTTCATTAAATGTTGGTAACGTTTTACCATTAGGTGCTATGCCAGAAGGTACTATTGTTTCAAACGTTGAAGAAAAACCAGGAGACAGAGGTGCTTTAGGTAGAACTTCAGGTAACTACGTTATCATCATTGGTCACAACCCAGATGAAAATAAGACCAGAGTTAAATTACCATCAGGTGCTAAGAAAGTTATCAGATCAGATGCCAGAGGTGTCATCGGTGTCGTTGCCGGTGGTGGTAGAATTGATAAACCATTATTGAAGGCTGGTAGAGCATTCCACAAATACAAGGTTAAGAGAAACTCATGGCCAAAGACTAGAGGTGTTGCTATGAACCCAGTTGACCATCCTCACGGTGGTGGTAACCATCAACATATTGGTAAAGCTTCAACTATCTCAAGAGGTGCCGTTCCAGGTCAAAAGATTGGTCTTATTGCTGCTAGAAGAACTGGTAGAAAGACCGGTAAGAATGCTGCTTACGAATAGGTTATTTAGTTTTTTGTTTTGTTGTTTTAATATAAATTAAAAATTAGGAATTCTTAGTAAAGAAGATTTTTAAAAAATTGGATCTAGTAATAGTAAGCTTTCTGGCTAAAATAATTATTTGATCTTTGCTCTCAAGAATTCTGGGCATGGTGAAAACAGCCAGCGGGGGGGCCACGGTTCTTATTTAATCTCTTTCCAATTAGAGGCAAAACCCGAAAGGAAAATTAGAGAGTGTCATTACTCTATAGCATTCAGGTCGGTAATGTAAAGACCACGAGTAAGAGGTATCCTCTTGAACTGCTGATTTTATTGCCAATGTTTGTATTTTTAGTTTATATGTAGTTGAAAGCCATGTAAACAGCCCCTAACTTCTAAATGTAGACACCTGAACTTGTTTCTTTAACTAACGCACGTGTAATGCCGAGAGTTTTTGTCTTGTGAGTACCTTTCTTTTTAAGTATGGCTTACTTTTTTTTACCCCCAAATCACTAACAAAGTGAACGGGGCCCTGCAAAATAAGACACACATAGACCTTGTTAACTCTTTTAACAATTCAAATACTAAAAAACTCTTGGCCAAACCCACGGGGGTCTCCAATTTATAATATTATCAAGTCTTATTTTACTATGAGGTTGTCAAGATGCTGCTACTGCTGCCTCTTTTTTTTTTTTTTTTGAAACAAGTGATATAAATACTCTGGAGGGTTCTTGTCTTTGTAAATCTCAAAAGTTTGATTATCGACAACCTTAGCTGAGAGAAAAAAAAAACACTTCGAGACCACAATGACAGTAGCTTTACACCAATTCGATTATATCTTTGCCATTGCCATGATCTTTGCATTCTTAGATGCGTGGAACATTGGTGCAAATGATGTTGCAAACTCATTTGCTTCTTCAGTTTCATCAAGATCTTTGAAATATTGGCAAGCAATGATATTGGCTGCTTTAGCTGAATTCTTAGGTGCCACATTAGCTGGTTCAAGAGTCTCAGATACTATTAGAAACAAAATTGTTGATGTATCATACTTTGCAGAAGACCCAGCTGTATTATTATTAGTCATGGCTTGTGCCTTAGTTGGTTCTTCATTATGGTTATCTCTTGCTACCAAGATTGGTATGCCAGTTTCAAACACACATTCCATAGTTGGTGCTATTATTGGTGCTGCATTAGGTGCTGGTGCCCCTGTCCACTGGGGATGGAACGGGTTTTCACAAATTGTTGCTTCATGGTTCATTGCCCCAGCTATTGCTGGTGGTTTTGCATCCATTGCTTTCTTGAGTTCTAAATATCTTGTCTTAGAAAGAAAGCATGATGTTAGAAATGCATTGATCTATGCTCCAGTCTTGGTCTTTATTTGTTTTGCCATTTTAACCATGTTGATTGTCTGGAAGGGTGCTCCAAAATTAGGTTTGAGCAAATTATCAGAAGGTGCCATTCTTGGATCTGTCTTTGGTGTTGGTGGTGTTGCCTCTTTAGTTTACTTACTGTTCCTCCACCCAGTTTTCAGAAGAAAAGTTGTCTACAATGACTGGACTTTGCAACCTTGGAGCATCTTGATTGGTCCATACTACTATTTCAAATCAGTTGATGATATTCCACCTGTTCCAGAAGGAAAAAGTGTTGTTATTGATTATTATGCTGGTAGAAGACAAGCAGAAGAAACTTTAAGAACTGAGACCACAGCTGATATTGAAAACTCTTCAGATGATCAAAACCATTCAAGCAAGTCGGAACAAAATAATGTTAAAGAGATTGCCCAAGATGATGACTTGTCAACTGACAATCATGAATCTAAATTAGAAGAAAAAATGTCAACTAGAAAGTTGTGGTGGACATTGTTAAAACAAGGTCCAAAGAAATGGCCATTGTTACTTTGGTTAGTCGTCTCTCATGGTTTCAACCAAGATGTTATCTCACACCAAACCGATCCAGGTGTATTGGGTAGAAACATCAAGAATGTTCACTCAAGTTCCAAATTTTATAACAACAAAGTAGAATTCATTTATTCTATCTTGCAAGCCATCACTGCAACAACCATGTCTTTTGCTCATGGTTCAAACGATATTGCTAATGCCGCTGGTCCATTATCAACAATTTACTTAGTCTGGACCACTGGTACTTCTGCAAGCAAAGCTGAAGTTCCAATCTGGGTCTTATGTTATACAGCTGCTGCATTGGTCATTGGTATTTGGACTTATGGTTATAACATCATGAGAAACTTGGGTAACAAGTTGATCTTGCAATCACCATCAAGAGGTTTTTCAATCGAAATTGGTGCAGCTGTTACCACCATTATTGCATCTCAATTAGCCATTCCTGTCTCAACAACTCAATCAGCTGTCGGTGCTACAGTATTTGTAGGTTTATGTAACAAGAGTTTGAAATCAGTTAACTGGAGAATGGTTGCATGGTGTTATTTAGGTTGGATTGTTACATTACCTTGTGCTGGTTTAGTTGCTGGTATTCTTATGGGTATCATTGTTAATGCTCCAAGATTTGGTGTCACTTATAATGTATCTCCATAAATTTTTCTTCTATATACAAAACCTTCACTTCTTGCTTTAAAAATAATTTAATAATAATTTATGCGTTCCCTTTTTTTTTTGTTAATTTTTGTTTTTCGTTTTTCTTAGCCTTCTGTGCCCCATATTTAGCATCTAATTCTCCAACTTTCAGAATTGATTTCTGATCTAGATCTCTTGGGTCTACCGTAAACAATGGTTTCAAATTTATCACATTTTCGTATCCACAGTTTTTCAAAATCTGAACTCGAACTTCTTCCAATCCAGTCCTCTTTAACATTTTCCCAGCAACATTATTGACAAAATAAAAATTTGGTTGTAAAGTTGGATTATCAACTGTTAATTCAGGAATCAAAAATTCTTTGATCCTTTCAAGATATTGGTTCTTGTTCAATTTAGTAGCCAATTTGTCGATTTTTGTTATGATTATATCAAATGAAATACGGTTTTCCAATAAGAAATCTATTATTTGTTGATCTGTTTCCTTAACTCCTTCTTTCATACTGATCAAGATATAAACTTTTCTCAAATTTCTCCTCTCTTCGATATATTTTAAAGTTAATTCACCCTGCCACTCTTTACCCTTGTCTCCATAACCAGGAGTATCAACAACTCTCAATAACCCTCCAATATTATAAAAATTTAATGATTGTGTTAAACCTGGCATTTTTTTCACCTTTGCATAACTGAAAGCTGCTGATTTCCTTGTCAAATCATTGAATATCCCATTTATCAAAGATGATTTTCCAACATTGGCCCTTCCAAGGAAAAGAATTTCAGGTAAAGTGTTTTTCAGTGTAATAATAGATTCTTTCCTATCTTCTTTTGTTTTCCTATTACGTTCATTTTCCGGTAACTCATCCTCGTCTTCTTCAACTTCCTCTTCAAAATCATCTTTTTCACCTAGCTCTTGTTCTCTCTGTAATCTTTCTTTCTCCCCTGGGATATCTTCATATTTATAAATTAACCAATTCAACTGTTTCTTAGCGATATTGAAAAAATGGTTTACATGAGAAATTTCAGATTGTGTAGGTCTTGGATTCAACAATTTATCACGGAATAAATCATTCAACATGGGTCCTGTTATTAAACTATTGGGATTCTCAGGTTTCTTGGTCTTTGGCGATTGTTTGTTTAAAGGTTTCTTTATTTCCTTATGAGATGGCAGATGATGATCTTTTAAAAGTTCCAGTGGATTTATCTTGGCCTTCGGTATTTTTGCCAGTGAGTATCTAGTCGCATTTCTAACAGACGAAGTCACCACCTTCAGCAAATTCTTCGACATTATTTGGATATGCTATCTTTTCTCAACTAATAATTTACTATATGATATATCTGCAGAAATTTTTCACTTTTTTAAACATAAAAAAAAAAAAAGCATACTTCAAACTGGGGCTGTAGATTTGATGGCCATCTCCAATTAGATGGAAAGTTGTAGGTAAGACAAAGATTGGAGTAGCTTGGAGTCCATTATATGTGGTTTTCTCTCAAATAAATCGCAATAACAATTCCTATTTTTCTGAAAGCTGTTTCTGAATTATGTTTTCACAGATAAGGTTCAATCCGATCTATATGATATATACTTATAAATGTTCTTTAATTCCATGCTTCCACTAGATCTCTTTCAAAGATGCTTAAATATAATGAGAAGGTGGATAGAATGTGAGCCGCTCCTTGTTCTCATCTGGAAGCATATGGGAATAAAATAATTCGGCTCTTTGCAAGGGAAGAAAAAAATGCGGAGGAGCAGGAAGAATAGATGGTGAAGAAAGAAGATAAGCTTACATTAGAGACGATCCGAGTGGTTTTTCTTTGCATTGGTCCTAGTGTTTTTCTTATATCGCTCATTGCAGAAGAAGAGTTTAATAATAATGTGTATTGAATGTTGTAAAAGGACTGGTCGGCCCCGGCTGGGCTCGAAATCTGAGTGGTCATGATTTTTTCTGTGTAATTTTTTTTTTTTTTTGCATTACTGGAACAGCAAAAATTAACAAAAAAAAGAGAATACTTTAAAACTTTTCATATAAATCTTATTCAATTGTTTTTTAAACTCAAATAATCCAGTTAGTTTGTAATCAATTAATTAGATCACTGAATTCAGAATGTTCGCCGCTACTACTAAGATCAATTTACGTCGTCAATTTTCCACCACTGCTTCAACTGCTTACAAAGCTGTTGTCTTGGGTGCTGCCGGTGGTATTGGTCAACCATTATCATTATTGATGAAATTGAATCACAAGGTCACTGATTTGGCTTTATACGATTTAAGATTAGCTCCAGGTGTTGCTGCTGATATCTCGCATATCCCAGTCAACTCCACTGTTACCGGTTATACCCCAGAAAATGATGGTTTAGCCAAGGCTTTAAAAGGTGCTGATGTTGTCTTGATCCCAGCTGGTGTCCCAAGAAAACCAGGTATGACCAGAGATGACTTGTTCAACACCAATGCTTCCATCGTCAGAGACTTGGCCAAAGCTGTTGCTGACAATGCTCCAGATGCCGCAGTTTGTGTCATTTCTAACCCTGTCAATTCCACAGTTCCAATTGTTGCCGAAGTTTTCAAGTCAAAAGGTGTTTACAACCCAAAGAAATTATTCGGTGTCACCACTTTAGATGTCTTGAGAGCTTCAAGATTCACCTCTGAAGTTAAGAACACTGATCCAACAAGAGAAAAAGTCACTGTTGTTGGTGGTCACTCAGGTATCACCATTGTTCCATTATTATCACAAACCACTCACCGTTTCGATGACGAGACCCGTGATGCTTTAATCAACAGAATCCAATTTGGTGGTGATGAAGTTGTCAAGGCTAAAGATGGTGCTGGTTCTGCCACTTTATCAATGGCTCAAGCTGGTGCCAGATTTGCCAGTGCCGTCTTGAACGGTTTAGCCGGTGAACAAGATGTTACCGAACCAACTTTTGTTGACTCACCATTGTTCAAGAGTGAAGGTATTGATTTCTTTGCTTCAAAAGTCACTTTGGGTGTTGATGGTGTTAAGGAAATCCATGGTTTAGGTTCATTATCATCTCATGAAGAAGAATTGGTGGCCACTGCAAAGGAAACTTTAAAGAAGAACATTGCTAAAGGTGTTGAATTTGTTAAACAAAACCCATAATTTTGAACATGTTCTAGAATAGAATGGGAATCCTATTCCCATTTTCATTTGATTTATTTATATATATTATTCCTTTTTTGTCCGCCTTATATAAGTTATATTCTAAATAATTATTTATTATTTTATTTCAAATCTCGAGCATGTATGAATAGAAAAAATTTACACCGATACATTTAAAATTAGCCAATAAATTGGTACCTCTCGAGATTTCCCCTTTGGGAACTAATTGAGATAAAACGGTTTTGATGTTTTTGAAAAACTTTTCACAATGGGTTGTATTGGAAAGATTTCCGGCAAAAAAAAAGAGAATTACCAAGGTTATCTGTAAAATAGTAGCAATACTTTATCATGCAAGACTGATCAATTTCGTCTTAGAATGTAGTTTCTGAAACATTATCAAGGTCATAAACAGGAAAAAGTTGAAAATTTTTATCATAAGGTATCAATTGAAACAAATTTCCACAATAAAACAGTAAGACTGTTTTATGAAAGAAAAGTACTGACCAATATTTGGGCTCGAGAAGCTAAGAGGCTTATACTCGTCGGATGTTTTTCTTAAATTTTTTGTTCTTGTCTTCTGCTTCTTTAATGGTAAATTGGATGAAGAGTGATGGTTTGAAAAGAGTATGTTATAACCAGTCTCATTGCTTGATCTAAAGTTCTAGGCTACTTTGAAAGAATAGTTCATGTATTGTATAGTTAACTATACTTCTCACCACAGACAGACGCGTAAATTGAATATTTTTTTATTGCGCCAACTTTTCTTAATCCGAAAAGAATATTGTTGCGATTTTTTTTTTTTTTCTTCTTTATTTTTTTTTTTTCTTTCTTGATTTTGTTCTTTTTGAAATATATATCATTCAATCTGGGTTCTTCTTGTTTATTCTTGTATTCTCCTTTTTAAGGCATCAAATAAGGCAGACAGTTGGATAGAGTTAAGGAATAATCAGAGAAATCATTCTTTATCCCAATTACCTATCGTTTATCATATCAAATTTCCAAAATCCCATCATCCCATTTTAAAGATTTTTTTTTCCTTCTCCAGTTAATTTTGTTTGTGTGTGCATGTTTCTTGGGAACAAGATACACAAAAGAATATTACAGGTCAACTACATTATCGACTCATCTTTAACTACATAGAGTCTAACTTGGTCTTCCGGATACTCCTCAATTGACTTGAACTTTGTGGTTTTTTGGAGAACATTCTATAAATAAATTTATCACGATAGAAAAAACAAAAAATCTACAAGGAAAGAAAAAAAAAAAGATTACAGGCAGCGAAGTATTTCCATATTAGGTATCAAAACATAATCTGATTGAAAACAGACTTTGAAAAACATATTTGAGTTTTATGAACCACTGTCATTTAACAGACATTATTACCAATCATTTTAACTGATAATAGACATTTCTATCTTCATCTATCGGTTCGAGACATTCAAATTAATTTTTTTTTCTATATAAGGAAAATCATCTAAACCTTTTTTTTTCGTTTTTTTTCGATATTTTTTTTTTCTCAAAGGATTTTCACTTATTTCATTTGAGATCAAATCAGAAACGTCACCGCACAGAATAATCACAGAAGAATTGAATATATATAATTGCCAAAGTGTTCTCGCAATATATGAGTCCAATATCTCCACATCGACCAACTGGTTCGTTGGATCATGCTGCTTCAAATTCATCTCATCATAATCACCACCACCACCATCACTCAAACTTACCTAATATAAAGCAAGATATACATTCAGATGATCTCATAGAGACACTACACCAGTTCCATCAAGAGCAACGTGATCTCACGGAAGACGACTTGAAATTCACTGATCATGAAGAAGGTCAATTGAGCATTCATAATGAAGATGATGAATTAACAGATGATAATGAAGAAGAAGAAGAAGAAGAAATAAACGACGAAAATGATGAAAATAAAGTGTTTTCGAAATTAAATAGCGATGATATCGTTGTCCCAGTGTCATCCAACAATCAACCAAATTTGCAATACCCACCATCCTATCAATACACAGATAACGGGGCGACAATCAGTTTCATGAACTCAAAATTACAAAAAACAGCATCAAGAAATTCCATCTCTTCAATTAATGCGAATGAGTTATATCCACTGCTACAATTTGATAACAATTTCATCACAACTATACCTGAATCTTTTTCTAATTCTACTATCTCTTCATTTGATTCCGTTCCTCCAACATTGACTCATTCAATAACAAATTCTTTTTCCAATGCATCTTTACAAATGTCTCCTTCACAGCAGCAACCTCCTCCTCCACAACAACAACAACAACAACAGACACCGTTAAGACTGAGTAGAAAACATTCTATATCCAACGGGACAACACAAACACCTTTACAACTTCATACATCTAATATACCACAATATCAAACCCCATTACGCAAGACTCCATCAATAACACCGCATAGGAAAAGCCATCAAAGAACACGGTCTCGATTATCTTTGGATGCCAATGGATCTGCTGTCATATCAATAAATGGCTCGTCTGCGACAACTTTGAAGTCACCAGGTGGCGTTAATCCATTTTACACACCACCGTCATTCTTGTCACCAAGAACTAATAATATTGGTGATAGTCCGCATCAGCTGCTGCAAACTCCATTTGCCACGCCTTTACATCCTGTTGGGACAAGAGATGAAGAAAAATTGGGTGTTTCACCATATTTATTGTTGAAAAAAGATGAACATAAACAACATAAGAGATTTAAAAGTAATGATTTCCATGATTTCACCAAGGCTGCAGATTTGTCTTTACAATTAGCAGATAAATTAATGAACAATTCAAAAGATTCATCATCATCATCAAATGATATTCCATTGTTGATCGATTCGGAGAATTCAGAGATGTTGACACAAGATGTTCTTGAATTTAATCAAAAGAGCCATCATCACCAGATTCCTCATTACCCACTGCATTTCAATGATAGTACTATTTCAAGATCGAGATCTTCAATTAACTTGTCTACAACTTTAGTCACTTCAACACCACCTAGAAATAACTCAGAACCTCACCCGCTGCTGTTTATGTCGATGCATAGTCATAATCCTTCAATTCCACAAAATATTTATCAACAATTTGATAAATTGAATTTCATCCCTGAGATACAACAACAACCATATGCCCCATTAATTCAATTCCCATTACAACAACAACAACAAGATGCAACATCTCCTGCAGAAGTTGCCAAAAATCAAGATCATCATGGTATATCAACAGACAACAATGTTGAAATCATAGTTGAAAACAAGAAGGAGAAGAAACAAAAAGTTCATCAGTGCCCATTATGCGGTGGACGTTTCCAAAGACCAGAACATGTTAAGAGACATATGAGATCACATAGTTCCGAGAAACCATTTATGTGTGGAATTTGTAATAAGAGATTCAATAGAAATGATAATATGAAAGCTCATGAGAGAAAGATTCATGGGATCGATAAGGGAAAGAAGAATTCTTCGTGAAGATAAAGGTTTAAGAAAACTAGGGTGGATTATTTTTTTTTAATTAGGGAATTTTTATTATTATTTTTCATGTCATTTTTTTTTTTTTATTTACTATAACAAAAAAAAAAAAACAAGCCAAAACAACAAACAGACCTATTAATATTATAAGAAGGGAATTGTTTATACTGAGACGGGACAGCAAGCCAAAAAAAAGAAGCTAAAGTGATGAGTTAAAAGAGACGGTGTATTAAGAGACAAGAGTTTGTTTGTTTTAATGTGTTTTTTTTTTTTTTTTCATTATTATTATTATTCATATTTGCACACATTTCATTCTATTTTTTTATTATTATGTTATTTATTAATATATAAACAATTTCTCATTCTTGCACATTCTATTTTAATAATTGTTTTTCGAGTTTTTTTGCAAAAAATGTGTAGATATTGTCAATTTTCTTTCGTTTCTCTCTTTCTCTCTTTTTTTGCCTTAAGTCCTTGCAGTATTATCTTCCGGAATATCATGTATGCGAAATATGTAATCATGAAGCATTACTCATCTGTTACTAATTTACAGTGTAATAAGATTTGTATGAGCAATAGTGTGAGATATCATCCCTTCTCTTTCACAATGTCTCAAGCAATTAACCCCTCGTTATAACATACAAGTAAGGAAGAAAAAAAAGAGGGGTGGGAAAGAGAAACATTTAGAAAGAAGATATACCAGCATTAATAAGTAAAAATAATAAATAAAAGAAAAAACAAATAAGGCAAAATATACACATGTACTTAAGCAGCAAAGCAGGGCTAGCGAGGAAAGCAGGAAACAAAAATGAAAGCGAGAAGCAGATGACAGAGAGCGACAGGAAGGAAAAATTTAAAAGAGAGAAAAAAAAAAAAGAAACAAGCCAAAGCGAGGAAGCAAAAAAAAAAAAAAATTGATCAGCACACTGACAGAAAAAGAAAAAAAAGGGGATAATCTCTATTGAAATAAAACTTTAATATTCTTCAATTTGTGAATCTGGTGTTATAGGAGCATAATTTGGGAACAGTGTGTCACCACCACCACAGCATACTATATCGTTATCTTGGATCATATACATATCTTCAGTATCATTACTCATTATTGAGGTTATTGATGATATTGATGATGATTTTGTTGTTGTTGTTGCTGGTTTTGATATTGTTGATTCGAGTCCCTTGGGACTGGGATATGTATGTTGTTGTTGTTGTTGTTGTTGTTGTTGGTCGATGGTACTGGGAAACTGGTATTTCTGTATATGTTGCTGCTGTTGGAATTGCTGATTGTTATACAGAGAAAGTTGTTGTTCAAAATTGGGGATTTTGTATTGATCATAAGACAAGTCTTGGTTTGATCTTAAATAGTCCACGTAAATAGAAGTGTTGTTTGGATAAGCCAACTGCTGCTGCTGTTGCTGTTGTTGTTGTTGTTGATATGGTAATGCAGGATAATTAGGTAAATATTGTACCGGATACATAAAATCGTTTCTATGAGGTGTCACCATTGGGAAAGATCTTGTTCTATCTGTGACAGATTGTTGCCATTGCTGTTGACCTTGATATGGATTAAGTGCTGGTCTCTTATTTGTTGGAACAATCTCCAGTATTGATTGCCTCTTTCTTGTAGCTGGATCATTATTCATAACTAAGATATCTTGATCAAGGAAACTATCCCATTTGTCATTTGCAACATTATGTGCATTGGCATCTGAAATTCCACCATTGTAAAACTGGGCAACTTGATCAAGACTCTCCATTATTGAAGAAACATATAAATGTCTTGGGAAAGTGATACTGGCAAATTGCACATCTTCACTTGGTCGTGTTAATTTTGGTTTCTGCGGTGGAGTTCTCTTAATATCTTTGAAATAAGATAAAGATGCATAACTTATCATATGATATTTCTCACCATTCGATAATGTTAAGGCAAATCTTTGTTTTAATAATTCATCTTTTTTCAACAACGAAAGTCTAACTTTCTCGATTGCATCGATTTGGTTATAAGTTAAGAAGCTTCCAGCAACTCTCGACGATGTCCAATATTTGCCATCTGTCCAACGTTGCATACTACTGGATTTTTCTTCCCAAATGAAAACAGCACCACTCTTAATTAATTTGGTTCTGGTTCTCTTATTCAATCTCTGCTTGACTAAAGGGATTTTTCCCAATCTTGCAGCCTCGATTAGAGTTATCGCATCCAAAGGGGTGAAAATTAAGCCATTATAAGACTCCATTGTATTCTTACACTCAAAGAGTTAATTATAATTGAAAAATAAGAACAAAATTTTTTTTTTTGTCTTCTTCTAATTATTTATTTTAAAAAGATATTTAACTGGATAAAGGGGATATATATATATATGTTTGTTTGTATATATATATTAGTGAATATTTGCTAATAGTCTAATTGCTAATTTTGAAAGAAAGTAGAAAAGTCTTGCAATTTAAATATTAATCACCCAATCTATCAAATCATTTCTCCTTCTGTGGTTTTTCCCAGTACAAACAAGAAAAATAATAAAAAAAAAAAAAAAAAACTCTGTCTTTAAAATTCCCTCCCAAAGGGTCAGCTTTCTTTTTTTTTTTTTTTCTTGTTATTTAATTAATTAATTATTATTTGGCCTGATTTTTTTTTCTCTAGCATAAATAATTTAGAAATTAAGGTTCTTGAATGCTGCTGCTGCTGCTTCATGCTTTTGAATTATCTATCGGATTGTGTAAGGCGTTCTTGAAGGTTTTGAATTCGGTGACTCGGAAGATAAGACTTTCTCCAATCATGATATCTATTACTACTGCACCTTGTAGTTTTACTTCTTTTATTTGTACAAGAGATGGAAGAGATAGGGAGAGAGACAGGTAATTCTAATTCTTTTGCAAAAAAAAAAAAAAAAAAAAATGATGATGTGTGTTATAGCATTGTGTGCATGGTGTGCTCTGGAGTTAAAAGGTTTCAACCCGTTTAATGTCATTGTGTGTAACACAGTTGAATAGGTGTTTAAACCTCAATGTGGCGAGCTGTTTGAGTGGAAATAAACTTTGTAATTGCATATTATTGCGTCAAAAACGTAACAACAGTGATTGATAATCGCGGAGTGAATACAAAGAAGAGAGATAACTAGATACAGATAATCCAAAACATAAACAACCCCCCATAAGGCTTTAATAGAAGATAAGATAACACTCTCGAAATGTGATCTAATTGTCGGTTTTAGTAGGTATATTCATTGCATTCACTTGTTCACCGTTTTCTGCGGTATTAGTCTGGCTTTTTTTTCACATGTTTATCTTTTTCTGTTTCCACGGTTACACCCCATAGGCTAGCCACTCATGCTTCTTAAAAAAAAAATTACAAAAATTGATCAAGTCTTTTGCTGGATATAATGACTAGATCAGTCAAACAAAAACTCAGGTAATTGAGATATACTTTTTTCTTTGCAGTATGAACGTATATCTGTATCGTTTATAGGAACTTGCTATTAAGAGAACAGTCATATGTGTCTATATTATGTATGTATGTACATCTATGCACCATCTTAACTATTCAATTACACTTGTTCTGCTGCCTCTGAGAACCAATCACAGCGAGTTCCGCGATGCTCAGTTGCCGTCTTGCAAAATTTATCATCAAATCTTTCGGAAAAATGCAATTTGTATCTTGAATCTTTATTATGTGTAAATAGACCAAAGGAAAAAAAAAAGGGAGAATCAGATGCATTAGGAAAGAAAGTCCCCACTAAGCTCTGTAAAGCCTCATAGGTGTCAAACTTATCTTATCTTAAAAGATAAAAAGATATTAATGATAATAATAAAAAAAAATCATGTTTCTCCACGAATTTGGGGTCCCTTTAACCTCATTTTCTAAATTTAAAATCTCTAAAATAGAAGCTCGGAGAAGCCCACAGTCCTTAATAAACATCTCGTAAAAATTTAAATACACCACAGTTTAGGGTTTAACATTGTAAAACATTTTTTGCTGTAAACCCAATTATTACTTTAACTGTTCCAGTTCAATAGTTTGTCATATAATTGGTTCTTATCTTGAGACAAAAAAAAACATATTCACACACACAGTTTCTTCTATTTTTTTTCTTTGTCATCCAAGAGAAACCGAGATAGGTCCTGTTACGGAGTGTCTCCGGTCCCCGATGTTTTTTCTCTCTTTTCCCAGCAAAGGAAAAAAAATGATGAAAGAAAAAAAAAAAAAAAAATGAGTACAAATTTGTATTCAAATTTTTTAATCATATTGGGAAAATACTGAAGAAAAATGTCTTTTAGTACAATGTTACGTACAAGAGCCATTGCCAATTCGGCAATGAACTCTAGTTCATGTTTCCTGTCAAGATTTCAAACTTACCGTTCATTCCATCAATCTTATCAAAATTTAGATAAGATCAAGGTGAAAAATCCAATTGTTGAAATGGATGGTGATGAGATGACCAGAATTATTTGGAAAATTATCAAGGATAAATTGATTAATCCATATTTAGAAGTCGATTTGAAATACTATGATTTGAGTGTCACTTCAAGAGATGCCACTGATGATAAGATCACTGTTGAAGCGGCTGAAGCAATCAAGAAATATGGTGTTGGTGTTAAATGTGCCACTATTACTCCAGATGAACAGAGAGTTGAAGAATTCAATTTGAAACAAATGTGGAAATCTCCAAATGGTACTATCAGAAATATTCTTGGTGGAACTGTCTTTAGAGAGCCAATCATCATTGGTGATAAAGTTCCAAGAATTGTTCCAAATTGGTCAGAACCAATCATTATTGGTAGACATGCTCATGGTGATCAATATAAAGCTACTGATTTGATCGTACCAGGTGCTGGAACTTTGGAGTTGAAATATACTCCAAAAGATGGAGGTGAAGCTCAAATTTTAAATGTTTATGATTATAAAGGAGCCGGGATCGGTTTAGCTATGTATAACACTGATGAATCAATTACTGGTTTTGCTCATTCTTCATTTAAGATGGCTATCTTGAAGAAAAAAGATTTGAAATTGGCTACTAAGAATACCATTTTGAAAAAATATGATGGTCGTTTTAAAGATATTTTCCAAGAAATTTATGATTCCACTTATAAGAGCGAATTTGCCAAATTAGGCATCACTTATGAACATCGTCTTATCGATGACATTGTTGCTCAAATGATCAAATCAACTGGTGGATTTGTCTTGGCTTTGAAAAATTATGATGGTGATGTACAATCTGATATTGTTGCTCAAGGTTTTGGTTCATTAGGTTTAATGACTTCAGTCTTGATGACACCAGATGGTAAAGCTTTTGAAAGTGAAGCTGCTCATGGAACTGTCACTAGACATTATAGACAACATCAACAAGGTAAAGAGACTTCTACAAATTCAATTGCATCAATTTTTGCTTGGACAAGAGGTTTAATTCAAAGAGGTAAATTGGATAACACTCCTGACGTTGTCAAATTTGCTGAAACTTTGGAACAAATTGTCATTGACACTGTTCAAATCGATGGTATCATGACAAAAGATTTGGCTTTAGCTGGTGGTAACACTGATAGATCTGCTTGGGTTACAACTACTGAATTCTTAGATGCCGTTGCCAACAAATTACAAAAAAAAATCAATGTTTAAAATTCATTGTATATTCATCATAGGATTAGTTTGGTATTGAATTACGGCTAATCCTTTATTATCATTTATATATATATATATTTAATCGTATTCAAATTTCGAATGAATCTTTGCAAAATCATTTATTATCTTCATCAAAATCTAAATAATCCCATAAATAAACTAACCCATAAAACGTGACAAAAGTGATCCCCGTTACTTTAATAAATGGCTTAAATAATGTTCTGTAAAATTCTCTATGTAAATTAACAGGTTGTGGATTCGGATGTTGCAGTTCATATTCCTTGATGATTTCTTCACTTTCTGCTTTAGGCGTTGTATTAATTGGCTGTTTCAGTTGTAATAGAATTGAAGACGTATGTAATTGCGATTTTATTATGTGATTGAATTTCAAAACATGTGATGATCCTCTAATTGGTTTAATCATGATTAAATAGTTGAAATAGTGCGATTGATTATATTGATTTTTTTTTTTTTTGGTTTTTTTTGGTTTTTTTTGGTTTTTTTTTTTTTTGTATAGTGATGTCTAATTTTAATGAAAAGTTTGTATGCTTATATAATTAACCATTTAGCCTAGCATTAAAAATATCAGAGTGTTTGGATTATTCGATCTCTGGCTCTAGATGTCAAAAAGTTTTTTATTATTGCATTATTTGGTTTAAAAATTATATAGTATATAAATCATTTATTACGATAAGCAATACATAAAATATATGTTATAAATTGAAGTTACAAAATAGTATCAAAGTTCAGATAATCAAACTTCATTCTTGTGCTTACACCTGGTCTGTATACAAATCACTGACAAAAACCCCCTACAAACAACGGTTATCTCCAACTTGACACTTTAAGATACAAGTGCTGATTGGCCTTATGCCTTTCTCTTTGCCTTGCCTGCCTGTCGGTGTAATTTACAAAAAGAGCTTCAGCATGTTAAGCAAAAAAAAAAAATTCTTAAAAATAAAAATAAAAGCATACAGAAACAGACATTAGCTATAGATTATGTCAATGCACATTCTAAGTACATCTTGATACATGTTCTTAAGAGACTTCATCTCTCTCTCCCATAGAATAGTAGGTGAAGGTCTTGCATAGTTGTTGCCCCTTTATATGAGAGAGATTGTGTATTTTACCAAGAAATAGAGTCTATTTTGTAAAAATTTTAGTGATTACAAAGAAAAAGCACAAAAATGTGCCCAAATGTGTAGAACTATGCATCATTTGAAGGAAATTAACGGTTATAATGCTTCTTTATTTTTTTTCTTTCTCTCTCTTTCTTTAAAAGTATAACATTGTGGGTTTGAACTATTTCAATTATCAAGAGATTATTTTGAAATGGGATCTTTGTTGAATACCAATATATTAGGCCAAGGATTACTTTTTTTTTTTTGTTTTTTTGGTGGGCCTTTGATTTTTTTTTTTTACCGACTCCAAAAGAGACACAGACACAGACACAAAAAAAAAAATTACAGAGAGATGCAACTTCTTTTGATTCTGATAAAGCTCTGTGAAATATATTTTTCAATTTATCACCGTGAATCATTCATATCGAACTTAATGGGGAAAATTTCATTACATAAAAGATAATGAAAACTAGAGTGTGCTCATAAAATGCAAAGTGAGTATCAACTGATTGGTGTAAGCCTCTCCTCCTTCCCAGGTCTGTTCACTGAGTAAGGGCACAAAAGTTAGACACCTTTTTTTTTGCCTCCTGAAAAATAAAATAAAAAATTAAGAACAAAACACAAGGATAGGGCAAGGCTCCAACGAAAAAAAAAAAAAATCACAAAAAAATTGGGTCTCCTATAGTTTTCCCCTGAATACTAATTGAAGAGAACGAATACAAACACAATCAGCTGGATCCACTTGCACTCCTATTCTTCTTTTTGGTTGGTCTTTCCCCCAACGAAAATTGAAGATCGATCTTATTTGTAAAGTCGCATGGAAGGATTGCAGTTTTCCTTCTTTTGGTCTGGTGGTGCTGCGTGTGTGCCCTTGAATTTTTTTTATTTTTGTTTTCCAATAACTTAACCCTAAGACTTGTTCTTTCGGGGATTATGAAGAGACCACCAGAAAAGGGCACTCACTCATTAACCAATCTTATCCCTAAGAAACACCGAACGAGGATGGTAATTTATTACAAAATTGATGGGAAAAGGTACTTGTTTCCCTGATATTTTGAATAATCAAATTTCAGGAATTTGGAAATCCATTAGAAAATAAACAATTCAAAGAAAAAATAATATTTTTTTTCTTCTCATATTAGCTGAAACATAATTAGCTAGATAAGCTATAATCAGAAGATTTTAATCAATTGAAGGGGACTAAGTGACTCTCAGTTCAATAAGCAATTGTCCTTGTCTCTCTAACTGTTTAATAGTTAAAGGATTGATTAATTGATTGATTGATTGATCCACTATATTGATCGACCGGCTACCCTACAGGACCTCCTTTGCCCCCCTTTTTTTTGTGACTAGTGAATTACTAATTAATATCCACCCAGGATAAAACCACCGTTTTCCCTGTACGAGCCTGCCCCTAGTCCTACCTTTTGTAATTTTCAATAAATTATTCCGCCCTGCCCTGCCCTGCCCTGCCCTACCGGGTAGGTAAGTGAATTTTTTTTTTCAGTTTGTATTCCCCTAGCCAATAAAAATGAAGGGCAAAGAAGCAGCAGCAGCCTTTTTTTTAAAAAAATTTTCTCTCTTTGAAATTGGATGGCAAAGCAATTTCAATGCTTTTTCAATTGCGAAGAGAGATGATTAAAGACACAATTTGCAAGGAAGATCAATTGCAAATAAACAAATAGATGGAGAGAGAGATCTGAATGTATGTCTCGTTTCCTTTTTTTTTTTTTTTTCTTTTTTTTTTTCTCTCTCTCTCTTTTCAATAATAGTGATGATATGTAATGTTATGTTATGTAATGTATAGATCTGTGCAATCTCTTGCGATTAGAAAACCCTAAACGAAAAACTCAAATCTCTCTTTGTATATTATATTCAAAGAACAGTGAATTGGAATAAAGAAAGAGAGAATATATGTCTGAACAATATTGCACATAAGTCGCCAAATTATGATAATGTAATCAACGGTTTGAGATAAAACACACATAAAGAGACAAAACACACATAAAAGCAAAACACTTTTTTTTTTTTCTGATATACAATCTTCGAAGTACAAGAAGATTGACAAATCCTTCTTCGACAGACATACATAAATATATACCAAAAAATATAGAGCAAGGCAAAAACGATGGATAATATATTTGAATAGGTACCATTCCGGGGATTATTCCATTAATATTGATTCTAATTCCGGAAAGTTCTTCTAGTTATCCTCTTTCTCTATATCTGCATGAAACAAGAACACATAAAAAAAATAGATAACTTGCTATTGTTGGGTATTGAGGCGAAAATAACAGAGGAGATAGAAAAAGAGACAAGACAGTTGTCTAATTCTCGTTAATTTAGTAAACAATTTTTTTTTTATTTTTTAAAAACATGTTTCTTATATTACATTTGTTTCATGTGTATCGTTACTTATTCGTTTCGTTATCACAGGAAGCAGCCTAACCTAACGAATTTTTTCAAGAAAAGGCAGAATGTGCAGATAGAAGACGAATTAGAGAGAGAGACAGCATTCTTTATCTATCTATCTCTATCTTTATGTTAAAGACACGATTTTAAAATGCATTTTTTTTTCTTAAACACATAAAAAACTACACTGCGTAACCGATTTATTGTCTTTTTGCTTAAATGTCGTTTAAGGTTTACCGTTTTTTGTTCTTCATTTTGATTTTAAAACTTAGTACACTATACACATAGATATGTGAGCTTGATAATAAATTTATATTAAAATTTATTGTTGGAAATAGTACAAAATAATCATATATAAAAAGATATATATATATATAGAACAATGGGAAACAAAATTCAAATGTTAAAAATAATAATAGTAAAAAAATAATAACATACAAGAAACAAGGAATAAAAAAAAAAAAAAAAAAACACACACACACACACAAACAAACATTAATAAACTTAAAAGGAGTGAATCTAGCAATGATATAACTAAAGGAGTGCCATTCTGGGTCAATAAAATACTTTTTTTCAATTTTTTTTTTTTTTTCTTTTAGGGGGGTAATGGGAGGAATTTTTCTTTCTCTTTCTTTCAAAAAAACAACATTTGTAAATCTCCCTTTAACATAACAAAAAACGCCAGTAGTAAACCAGTACACGTGAAATTCAAAACAGAGAAAACTCATTTTGGTTCGATTTTAGTTTGACCATCTTGACCTGCACCACTACTCAGTCCACCGGTATTGGCTTGTGCAGTAGTAGTAGCAGCAGCAGAATAACCATACCCACCATAAGGTTGTTGCATTTGTGTTGGATAATAATAATAAGGTTGTTGCAGTTGCTGTGGAGCAGCAGAAGCTTGTTGTTGATAGTAACCACCATATGGATGCTGCAGCAGCTTAGAGTCTAATTTTTCAGATGGAGTAGAATTCATTTGATTTGGATAATACATGTTTGAATAACTTCCCATATTAGCACCACTTTGAACTGGAACAGATGATGCTCCAGATAACGGTGTTCCAGCTTGAGTTTGTTGTTGTTGTGGAATCAGTTGTTGTGCTGAAGAAGAAGAGATTGAGCCGTTTGAGGCAGAATTTCCAGATGATGGGTTAGCAGCAGTGGAAACTCCAGTAGCACCTGAAGCACCAGTAGTAGTAGTAGTAGTAGCAGCAGCACCAGAGGTTGATGTTGAACCATTCATTGAAGTAGTTGGAGTTCCCTGTTGAATTACTCTTTTGATATCTTTGACAAATAATGGATACAAGAGATCGACAATTCCTTCTCTTTGAGCCATAGCTAAAGCTCTTTCAAAAGGAATCCAAACACCTTTCAAATGCATGGAACCAATCTTAACAACTTTACGTACTTTTTCTGACTTCAAAATACCATCCCTTCTACCACGGGTCATCTTGGCAACATTCAACAACTTAGTACCGTTGATCATATTATTATCAGCTCTTCTTACAACTGATATACCATTGGCATCTACTTGATAACATAATGTCTTTTCATCTTCCCACATTGTAGTGGTAATTCTTGGTCTTAAACCAGCTGGTTGAATTTGTCCCACTGTGGAACTCAAGCCAGAAGAATAAGATTGTGGTGCTTGCATTGATGGAACACCACCAGCTGTTGGGTACATGGCTGGAGGATAACTTGGAACATAACCACGATAAGCATAACTGGAATAATCAGGTTGTTGTTGAGATTGTTGAGGTTGTTGCAGCTGCTGTTGTTGTTGTTGTTGTGACAGTTGAGGTTGTTGTTGTTGTTGTTGAGTCAGTTGCAGTTGTTGAGGTAAAGCTGAGTTGGCTGCCTGTTGGTTCATCATGTAATAAGAGTAAGGAGTACCTTGATACGCATTAGTCAGAGTTGAACCGGGCTGTTGTGATGAAGCACCAGTTTGTAAACTATTTACCGCATTTGCACCACTCATTTGTTGCACACTTTGTAAATATTGTTGGTATTGATCTGGGTAACCCAAATAAGGTCTTGCAGCACCAGATTGAGCTTGACCATTTGCCTGTTGAGGAATACCAGCAGTTGAGCCGTAAGCACTCATTGGATATTGTTGTTGCTGTTGATATGGCATCATCCCTGGCTGTTGTTGTTGTTGATAATGAGAAGGCTGAGCAGCTTGTGGGGGTTGTTGTGCTTGGTGCTGTTGTGGAGTCTGTGATGATTGTTGAACTTGTTGATTCGACACAATTGGAGTGTTTGAAGAAGCTTGTTGATTCGAAGACAGAGGTTGAGCGGCTGAATTATCTGATGACATTATATTATTGGAATATATCAAGGGAAAGGAAGCTATTCAGGTCTTTGTTGTTGTTTTTTTTTTTTTTTCTTGGTACTTCTTCACAATAATATGATGATGAATTGTAACTTTTTATTTTTTTTCCTTAAAAAAATATGATATCTGGTGAAAAATTTGTAAATACACCTCTTTATTATACCCAATGAAGTAGCAAATATATATATTTGTTAGATGATATATTGGTGTAAATGATATCGATGATATATATGTGTATATGTATGTATATGCGTTTTTTATTTGTTTATACTTTTTTGATCTGTATAACACATACAACTTTTTTTTTTTTTTTTTTTTTTGTTTTCAAAAAAAGAAAATCAATTAGACACACAAACAAGTATACGGGTATTGACAAAGAAAGAATGGGACACTTGACTTGATTGATTGAAAGCAATGAATTGTGTTATTTAAAAATCCAAAAGGTATATATATGTAGAAATATATAACTTGTTGAAACAAAGGAATTCTACAAATTATTATAATAAACAGTTTTTTCCTTCTCTTTTGCAATTTTTTTTTTTTTTTTTTTTTTCATTGCAAGAAAATGTCTTGTTGGAAAAAAAAAAGCAAGAAAAGAAAAGAAATTAAAGGGATGCCCCTGTTTTACTAGTATAATTGACAACTGGGCGTGCCCAAGGCAGCATTCTTGAGCTGCACACACGTATGTGCCGCTGCATGACTATCTTTCCCGTTGCAGCAGTAGGCGCAGAATCTTACTCTAGCTAGGTGCCTATCTTGGACCAACGAACTAACTAGTAAGTAAATAGATTCAACACAATAATAACCTAGGTTAGCTGCTTCTTACTTGTTAGGCTTAGTCTATCAATTGGTATGTATTCTATACAGCAGTGATCATTGAGATAGCAAAAAAAAACACAAAAGACAAGACAAAACAAAACCAAAAAAAAAACCGTTATCATGCTATGTTATGTTATGTCTGTTTTAAATCTCACTTCAACTGTATCTCTCTTTTTTTGCTTCTTCGTCTACTTTTACTTTTCTGAGATGTGGAAAGATCTGATATAAAGCAAGTCTCGGATAACATCAGCCAGGAAACATTAACTAGTGAAATGCTAATCACTAGTTTTTGCGTAAAATTTTCTGTTTTATAACTACTTGAGATAATTGTGCACGACTGAAACATGCCCCCCTTTTGTACCTTCTTCAATATAAATTTTTTTTTTTTTCATGTTCGCAAGTACGACAACGACGACCTATGTACCTACAGTGTCATTCTGTCTTGTCTCTAGTTAATTAACTAGTCAATCATGATCTCAAAACCAGTCCCTTCTTGTTGAACAAGTTGATTAACTAAATTTTGAAAAAATATGTAATAAATGTCTTCCCCTGCTTTGATTAGAAACAAAAAAGAGTTAAACTTCAAGTACTGACTTTTTGTAAAACTTTGGTTTTTTTTTATTATTATTTTATTTTATTTTTAACCAATTGAACATGAAAGCAGGGCATAAAATTTTGCGTCTTTTTTTTTTTTTTTTTTTTATAAAAAATTTTTTTTTTTATTTGTTTTTCAAAATTTGTGTTTTGCCTCTTTTCAGTAAGGGCCTGCCCTTTTTGAAGTGAGTGTTTCTCTCTTTCAGTCTCTTTTGCAGAGAGTTGCAAGAAGAAAGTTGAACCGTACCGGAGAGAACATAATTAACAGAGCCCAGAGAAAGGGAAATTTAGTTAACTTTACTTACTATCATTTTACATACTAAACTATGACATAAAAGCTTAACATCTAAGGAGATTGAACAAAAAAAGAAAAGCTTATTATTGATTTATGCTTTATTAGTCTTCTATTTTTCTCATATGTCTTTATCATGTTTTAGAAGTTGTTTGATCACTCAACGGATTTTGTTTGAAGGTAAATCTTTTATTATTATTCTTCCTTTTTTTTTTTTTTTGTTGGATCAATTTTTTTTTTTTTTTAGTTCTTGACATTTGATGCACCATAATTTTCTGCTCTCGTATATCGTGTAGATGTTGCTCTTACCCGTTGCTCCTTTGCTCCAAAACATTTTGACCTGAAAGAGCAAAATGGACCAATCTTCCCCCTTTTTTTTTTTTTTTTCTTACAAAGATTTATAATAAAACAACAGAAAATTTAAAGATGTACAAATATAAAAATTGGAAATAAGCTTATACATATGCTTAATCACTCCAGATCTCTCCATCAGAACCTTCCTCACTGGAAACTGCGTCATCATCATCATCTCCTGTAACACTGGCATCATCATCATCGTCATCACCTTCACTGGCATCACTACTCTCATCATAATCATCACTTTCTTCTTCCAATTCTTCAGGTTCTGGTTCAAATTCTTCTTCCTCTTCCTCACTTTCAGACAGACCAGAATCTCCATCTTCTGCCAAGAATGACCAAGCATCATTTGAATAAAATTCATATGGATCAGCCAAAATTGTCTTGGTAATTGCACCCCAGTTCAAATTGACTGGACCCTGTGTAACAGGTATATCAACATCACCTAACCAATTCTTGATATCATCCAAAAGTGTGACATCGACAGTATTAACAGCCATCGTGTGGAAATCTTTATAAACGAAAACCATATCAAAATTCTTTAAACCAAATTGAACTCTTTCCAAATGGACAATCTCAATCTCATCTAATGTGATGACTAAAAATGGAGGATCAATTAATTGGACTAAACAATCTCTTGTTGGCATACAGAAAACTGCAGATCTAAATGGAACACCATTGAATCCTAATTCTCTAAACGGAATATCCAAATCAATATCAGCCAGATCACTCACCTGTTCAGCAAATGCTCTAAATTCTTTATCCAACAACATCTTACGTCTTCTTTCTTCTTGTTCTTGTTCTAATTCATCTTCATCACCATATCTATAACGTCTCTTTTTATTACCAGTCTCATCAATGGCCATATCACTTGCTTCTCTGTAAAATTGAACATCACGAGTCTTTTTCTTACCAATCATAATTGGGGTCTTCAAATGACAGTGAATTAATACAATTAATTCTTCTTTACATGGTTGGAAAAACAAATGCTTGATGTTTGAAAACAAGACATCAACTTTTTGATCGGATCTGATTGGCGATTGGTAACGTAAACCATTTTGATGAATCTCCACGTATCCAGCAGCCCTCTTAGAATCAGGACCTGGCCTGACAAATACTTGGTCCAATCTCTTACCTCTACCAACACTTCTATTTTCAATCAATTTAGCCTGTGTGACAACATCAGCCATTTGCTTTCTCTCTTGTTCTCTCTTTGTTGCCAGTTTCTTCAATTCGGTGATCTTCTTGAAAACTTCACTCATTCTTTCACCGTCAGTAGATCTGAATGTGAAACTTCTGATAAATTGTCTATCTCCACCTTCTTCATATGGTAATTCGTCCCTCTTTGTGTTGACCCCACCAGGACTATTGAAATTTAATCTCAAATAAGTGTAATCACCTTCTTCATTTTTAGAAGCATTCTTGAAAGAATTAATATGGAATGGAACAGGTCTACCACTGATTGGTAAGATAATAGTTTGTGCCTTAGTATCAATATGAATTTTCAAATCTTTAACGTTTGTTGGGATTTGAGTTTCTCTAATATATGATTCGTATCTTTTGAAAACAGCTTTTTGTTCACCATCTGTCTTGGCATCACTCTTATCATATTTAGACATACCTTCCAGCTTTCTCTTATCTAACAATCTTTTTTGTAATTCTTTTTTCAATTGTTCTTGATCTTCATCATAGTTCTTGGTTTCAGCTCTCAATTTACTTTTCAAAATTTTAGAATTTTCACCAACTTCATTTCTCGTTCTTGCAGCTGTTGGTCTCTTATCATTGATAGGAATCTTAACATCCTTAGTTTCCTTCTTGACAGGATTTTCATTCTCATCATCTTTGAAATAAAAGGAAATTTCTGATCTTGTCTTTGCAGAGTCTGTTAACACAATTGGCTCACCGGTTGTAACTCTGACAGTGTCAGATAACACTAAACCATAGTTACCATATTCCTTGTCGGATAAATTCTGAAATCCAATTGTAACATTGATGATAGCACCATTATGGATAATTCTTTCATTTTTAGCATTCAATACCAATGAAGAATCTTTGTAATCCAATCCCATCAACCAACCACAATTTTTCAAGAAATTACCTTCCAATTCAGGTCTTTCATTGATGATGAAAGCTAAAGACTTGTTATAAATATCTTTTGTAGTGACTCCATCTTTCAACAAGGAGAAAATATGATTTTCAATACTTAATAAGAAATCATAATTTTTTTCAATTTCCTTTGTTGGATCAACCAAGAAAGTTCTTGCGACATTCGAACAATAGGACTTGTAACGTGTACCAATTGAACTTGTGATCACACCGCCTGTTAATTTTTTATCATTAGATTGTGCTGATGGCTTCAAATCAAATTCATGACCACTTTGAACAATTGGATTATAACACCAATCTAAGTTGTTCAAATCGAATTCTGGGCCCAAAGATTTTAATGATTTATTTGTGTCCAGTCTTTTGAAAAAAGCAGAGTCATCAATCTTATTTTCAATTTTTTCACTCAACTTATAATTAGAGACATTCAACTCTTCATCTACGGTCTTTATCATTTCATCTGTGAAAAATTGCATTAAATTGACGGAACATCTTGCAGCCAATCTAGTGTTTTTTTGCTCCTCTTCATCTTTGATTTCTAAAGTCTTGGAAATTGGTAATGTAATATCAACCTTATTAAAATCCTTCTCTGATTTAGACCAGTAGTTTTCAATCCAATCTTGATAAAATTTACCTTCAAATTTATCCTTTGGTAATAAACCAATGTTTTTACCCTTATCTTTCAATTCGTCAATAAACTGTTGAAACAATTTGGCATTATGTTCGGAATCCTTGGATCTAATTAACAATTTGAAATTTGTCGTGGTCTTTGTTAAATCTTGTAACAACTTGGCTTTGTTAGCAGAGGTTAAGACAGTGATGGAGTCCGAGGTGATCGAAATAGCAGTCAGTGGGAATTCATAACCCAATAACCAATTGTGTAACACAGTTGATTTTCTGTACGGATTATCATCATCACTTGCTCCAATCACAACCAATACAGAATCGACTGATTCACCAAATATGTCCTTGTTAGAAATCAGTTTTTGTAAAGACAGTAACCTTTTAGAAAAGATTGCAGAATTGATATTGACATCAGACATCTTCAAGTATATAATTAGATTAGATTGATCTTGTTGTTGCCATCCAATTTTTAATTTTAAGGATATTTCAAAAAATTCTCTTTAATTTTTTCTCTCTTTTCCAATGTTGAAAATGTTTGAGGGACGCGTAAATTTTTTTGTACAAACAAGCAGTTGGTGTTAGTTAAATTGATTTTTACAATATTTTCACTGAAATAGTGGCAATTTGGTAGAGAGTTATGTTGTTGACAGAAACAGTAGTTGATCTAATTACATTTCAGATATCATGCTCTAATCGGAGTAGTAAACAAGTCGTGCGACTAGCGTTGAAATCATAATTCTCACAGCCCTTGTCTTTCTTCCAAAAGAACAGATGGAGCAAAAAAATTTCAATTTCACTTTTTTTTTTTTTTGTTTTTATCAAACAAAGTGGAAAACAAAAAACAAAAAAAATAATCAACTAAATCATATTTTCAATTTTATATTTAAACAAAGTGATCTAAATATATATACTAATCTTATAAACCAAATTCAATATACAATGGCTGATGATTACTCATATGATTACGATTACCTTTTCAAAAGTATGTCTATTTTTTTTTAAAAAAAAACCTTTTTCGGTAGGTGTCTATTTATATATACTAACGAGAAAATATAGTTGTCTTGATTGGTGACTCGAGTGTTGGTAAATCCAATTTGTTATCACGTTTCACAAGAGATGAATTCAATTTAGAATCCCGTGCTACTATTGGTGTTGAATTTGCAACAAGAACAATAGAAATTGATAATAAGAGAGTTAAAGCTCAAATTTGGGATACTGCCGGACAAGAACGTTATAGAGCTATTACCTCTGCTTATTATAGAGGAGCTGTTGGTGCCCTTGTAGTTTATGATATCTCAAACAGTGAATCATACGAGAGTGTTAGTAGATGGTTGAAAGAATTAAAAGAACATGCAGATGCTAACATTGTCATAGAATTAGTCGGTAACAAGAGCGATTTAGATCATTTAAGAGCTGTTCCAACAGAAGAAGCCAAGAATTTCGCTACAGAGAATCAATTATTATTTACTGAAGCTTCTGCATTGAACTCTGAAAATGTTGAATTATCATTCCATCAATTATTAAAATCAATCTACGAAATGGTTTCAAAACACCAATTTGACACTAATGACAATTACGGTGCTGGAGGAAGTCAAAATAAACCAGGAAGTGGTCCAACCATCTCATTGACACCAGCTCCAGCTGACAATAATAAAAACAAAAGTTCAAACTGTTGTTGAACTAACCCTACGGAGTGTAATCATCATTTATTATTTATCCAAACTTGCTTTCTTTTTATGAAACTGTAACTTTTTTTTTTTTTTGTTCTCTTTGATAAAAAACTGTTATTCCTCTTGAATAATAATATATATATTTATACCAGCTATTCGACGTCTATTACAGAAGAGAATCATTTGATCTCGTTGTCTTTATTTAATTCATATACCGTCTTGTGGTTCCTTTTTTTTTTTTATCTTCTTATATCTTCTCTGTTATCTAGCACTTCTGTGTGATTTCAGTGAATATATATGAATCAAATGACAATTAACTTGTTAATCATTGTAGAATTGATGATTCCCGAGATAGATCTTACAGTTATTAGTATAAAAGCGAAATAAAAATATTTTGTATTAACGTGAAAACCAATCAAGCAGTTGGTGCTGCTGCTGGTTCTTTGAATTCGTCATCTTCATCTTCATCGTCCAATTGACCTTCTTTATTCAATTCTTCAGCAACTTTACTGTAATCAACAACTTTACCTCTTGTTCTTCTACCTGTTGTGATAATGTTGGTAGTATCAATTTCTTGTAAATCATCTTCTTCATCATCTTCAACCACTAATTTATCGTCATCAACATCATCATTCTCACCTTCATCCGATGATTTTTCATCTTCCAGAGGTGGTTCATCATCATAGTTTCTACGACGTTTCTTTTTCTTATCACTCTTAGGCTTTTCCTCTTCATCTTCAGCCGATCTCTTTGTGGATTCTTTTGGTTCTTCGTCTTTTGTAGAAGCTTCTGGAGCATCAACTGGCTCAGCTGTGACCGATTTTGAATCTTCAACTTTTGGAGTTTCAACTAACTTGGCTTCTTCCAGTTCTGACATTGTTCCCGTAATACAATTGAGTTATTAATAAAGATAATATAAATAAATAATAGTTTCGAATATTTTTCAATCTCCAATTTTTTTTTTTTTTTTCATTTGCTTCTATGGTAAATTTCTTCTTTAAGCAAAAAAAAAAAAAATTCTATCGAATCCTACAATATGCAAAACAACAAAGTATTATTATAATTGTATTATTTCTTACCCTTTTTCTTTCCTTTTTTCCCTTTAGTTGTTGGTACTGAAGCATGACCCGTGGTATTCACATGTTGGAAAAGTTTGTTCCTACTTGGGAAAGAGTCACCACATACTGAACATTTCTCTGTTTCTTCAGTTACTTTTTGTGTATCAATGTTTGGTTCTGGGGTACTGGCATTATCTTGTTTCTTCTTCTTAGTTTTCTTCAGTTTCAGTTTCTTCTTGTTTGATAAATCCCAATCTTCTTCGGAACTAGAATTATTTGTAATTGAAACGCCTTTTGATAAATTCTCTACCAATTTGGCGAGCTCATCTTCAGACAGCAGTAGCTCCAGTTCGTGATCCGAAAATTTGAAATTTTGTTGTTGCTTTTGCTTCTTCTTTTTCTGTTTCCTACCGTTCCTCATGGGTACTATCTCTTCGTCTTCTTCACTATCGATGTCATCATCAACTTCATAATCTATATCCTCTTTTACCTCTTCAATTTCTGGTTCAATATCTTTTTCAAGGGGTGTTTCATCTACAAATTCATCTTCTTCATCACTCGAGCCACTGGAAGCTGTCTGGAAATCTTCTTCATCGGTTAATTGATCAAATCCTAATTCAATTCCTTCCTTTCTCATTTCCCATTTCAATCTATTCAAACTCTTGATATGCCTCTTTGATTTCTCATGACTTTGAAACTGCGATGCCGTTTTGAAAACTTTGTCACAAATTATGCATTCATAGATATCCAAATCTTGTTCCTCCTTTTCATCTTTTGCTAGTTTCAATTCTTCTTCATGTAGCCTATTCAATTCTTCTTCAATCTCAGCTAATTCTTCATGATCAATGGTTTGCCAATTTTGCTGTTCATATTCTTCACGTCTGGCAAGATTTGCTTCTTTGTCCCTCTTCGCTTGCTTCTTCCGTTCTTCTTGCTCTTTAAGTCTTCTGTTTCTTTCATATTCAGCAGCACCTGACTTCACTCTAGGATCTCTTTTCTTTATAAATGATACAAAACTTCTAACAGCTTCATTGTAGTCTCTTCTAGCATTATCTCTATATTTCTTGTTCTCTTTCTCCATCAGTCTTCGTGTTCTTCTATCTTGTGCTCTACTATATCTATATTCATCTTTCCAACTAAATGTTTTCACTGTTTGAAAACCAGACCAGGCTTGATAGAAAGTTCTTACTTCAGTGGCATAATCTGAATTGGAGTTACCAAATCTTGGAAACAATAGCTCATTTACATCAACAGCATTTGCCATGGGTGTGTCATCTTTGTATTTTCCAAAATTTGCAAGCTCCTGTTGTTTACCCAGTGTAACTTCTTCACTCGATAGTTTTTCAAAAAGTATTCCTGCAACTCTATAAAGGCCGTATAATGAATCATCAATTCTTGAATACATGGATGGATCAAAATATCTCAAAATTTCCTCTGTTGAGGTTCCAGCAAACTCATATGAAGATTCTCCTGCTTCATCTGCAAAATCCTCATCCTCCATCAATATTTGGTTCTTATGAGAATCATACCAAGCTCTCTCATGAGGATCACTCAAGACCTCATATGCAGCTCTCACCAAATTGAACTGACTTGTAGCCTCTTCAACATTATCTGGATTCTTGTCAGGATGTAACAACAAGGCTTTTTTACGATACAGCTTCTTCAAGTCTGAATCAGAAGCCTTACTGTCTACTTCCAACAATTCATAGTAACATTGTTTCATGATCTGACTGACTAACTGACTGAAAAACGATCTTTTCTATTATAAAAAATTTTTTTCTCACTGTTTGGTTTCGGTCTTTTTTCCGAATTGTATTTTTTTTTAAAAAGAATAAATGCTTTCAGAGCTATTAAAATTGACTAAATCATCCATCAACAACAACATATATACTGATTGAGAATTTATATTATATCATGTCCGATGAGACAGCAGCAGAGTCTAGTGAGGAAACTGTAGTCCGCAACAGATCCAGAGTGTCTGAAGAGGCCAGAGATTTAGAAGCATTATCAATACATGAGTCATTACCAGAAGGTTTCGAACCAACTTATTCAAGAGCTGCAGTTGAGAGTGAACAAGATAAAGAAGATCAAGAAAAATCAATTGAAAGTCTAAAGCTTGGAAAACGTTCAAAGGCCTTGAGAGCTTGGGACTTTTATGTATTACTATCAATTTTGTCATTGGGGGGTCTTCTTGGTGTCCTTGCGAGAAGAGGACTAACTGCATTATCGTCATATAACGGTGCATATATTTCCGGAGTTGTGTGGAGTAATTTTACTGCTTGTGTAGTGATGGGATTTGGAATTGAAAGCAAAAGCATTTGGACACATCCAACTTTAAAAGAGAGATATTCTGTAAAAGCACAGATTCCATTGTATGTTGGACTAACCACGGGTTTCTGTGGTTCTTTGTCTTCGTTCAGTTCAATGATTTTGGAAACATTTGAAAAAACCTCGGATTTGTGGCCGGGTCATTATGAGCATTATCCAAATGCAGCTTATGGAATAATGGAATTTCTCTCAGTGATAATAGCTCAAATTTCAATGTCAATTGGGGGATTGCATTTTGGCAGACACTTAGCTCAGCTTGCTGATGAACAACTTCCCGGGTGTCCTCTCAAATTGTATCTTTCCATTGAAAGTGTTGCCGTCTTTTTAGGTACTGCAGGTTGGATAGTGGTAATAGTTTTGGCAGGAGCAGAGCACCATGCTAGAGCGTGGACATTGAGCTGTGTTTTTGCTCCAATTGGAGTTTATTCAAGATTCTATCTTTCTAAGTTTCTTAATGGTAGCATCAAGAACTTCCCGTTAGGTACATTTGCATGTAATCTATTGGGAACTATATTACTTCTGATTTTCAATTTATTGAATAGAGGAAAATTGTCAAATAATGGGCAGATTGTTACAAGCATTATTGGGTGCCAGGTCTTAGAGGGGTTAAGTGATGGTTACTGTGGTTGTTTCACCACTGTTAGTACATTTGCAGTTGAGTTATATGGTTTAAAATCACCAAAAGGTTATAGATACGGTTCGATTTCCATTGTTACTTCGTTTGTGATTCTTTTACTTATTCTTGGTCCATATAATTGGACAAAGGGTCTCACATCTCCTGTTTGTTGACCATTTTCGTTATAGACTGATATTAATTTTGTAAACTGGAAAGGAATCAAAAAGATTTTATAGAGAAAAATAGATTTTATAAAAATTCTGAAATGAAAAAAAAAAAAAAAAAAAAAAAAACAAAAACCAAAGAAAAAAACCTCGTACAACAACCATCATAAGGTTGATAGAAACTTTTAAACATTGATCAGTATGAATACCACAAGTTCTGTAACCTTATTGCATAAGTTAGTTACACTACAAAATTTGTATTCTTCTTTTTTAAGTAACAATGCACAGGCTTTGAAAGAGGGTAAGCCTTTACCAGAACAATTGTCAATAAATTTGTTCAAGTTGATATATTTGATCAACAGTAACTCATTAATAAATAAGCAGTTTGATATATTGAATATCAGTCACAGTTTTCAAGTCATGAACTCTGCTGCACAACTGAATAATAGTCCTTATGTTCCGGCTTTATCCATCACTGATATCATCAAGATCATAATAGAAGTATTAGGGAAAGATAGTATTATCATTCCACAACAATCTTCATCAAATAAAGATAAACAGCTATTGAGATTATCCCCTCAGATAAGTTTAGATTTCATAAAGCAGAACCTTGGCGAGATATTTGTTGCATACAAGAAAGAATCTGTACTACAAATCGAGAATTATGAAAATGATTACAAAACCACTTTAAAAGAGATTGAATTGATTGAAAATGGTAAGATAGATGACAAACTGCTAATTGAAGAGTATACAAAGACAGTGAAACTGAAAGAACTTTTACAACAGAGACAGCAGCAAGTGGCACAACTGCTGGCACTGTCAAGTCAACAGGGTACCCCAATTCTGAGATCCAAACAATCACCACCGACCATACCACAACAGCCAAATTTGCAGACACCAACTACCAGGAGGCAAGGCCCAGCTCCTTCAACACCACATACGGCACCTCCAGCAAGCAGAAGACAACTGTCTGTATCCACTCCATCTCTGCAAATTATCCCTCCTTCTGCACTGAAATCAAACGTACCAGCAACACAAGTAAAAAGTTCTACTAGCCAAGAACTGCATCTGCCGTCTCTGGTAGAGATCCATAAGCCTACAACTAGATCACTGGATAGAAAATTAGAAGTTGCAGAAACACCGGTCCTGAAACAACAGGAACTTTTGAAGGCAAGCCAAAGATCTCTGAGTGAGGAAGAACTGGAAAAGCAAAAGATACTGGAAGAGATAGAAGATTCTTTGATCAATAGTGATAGAGAACTCGAAGTCGAACTTAAGCCAAAAGTAGAGGCTTCGCCTCTTAGGCGGAAATCGACTACTAAGAGTGAAGAGGTACTTGCCAAGTCCAATGAGCCACTTGAAGAGATAGATAATAATGACCTGAGCTCAAAATCAAGTTCCGTCCAAGATGAAGGGAAACCAGAAATTAAAACCGAGAAAGAGCAGGACAACGCCTCATCAGATTCCGAAGAAGAAAAACTTGAATCCTCATCTGATGAAGTGCTGAAGGAAGAAGAAAAAGAAGAAGAAGAAGACGATGAAAAGGAAACTTCAACACCAAAGAAAGAAATAGAAGAAGAAGAAGAGGCCCCAACTCCTGAACCAATGACACCGCCTAGGGCCAAAACAAGATCAAAAGCTAAGTCGCAAGAAGAAGAGCCAAAAGAAGATGAAGAGCAAGAAGTTGAAGGCAGCCAAGGAACTTCTGAAGAAAAAGATGAAGAAGAAGAAGATGGGGATGAGGATGGTGATGAAGACAAACCAAAGACAAGAATGGCCACAAAAAGAAGTCTGAAACAACAGCTACTGCCTATCTCCACTAGGAAACGTAAGAGATCAGAAACACCATCTGCTGAGACACCTATAAAACATCACCACCAACCAAATAAGAAATTTCAAACTATTGCCTTGCAATTAATAACACAAATTTCAGCTCATAGATTTGCCTCCACTTTTCTTCAACCAGTTAATGCCAATGATGAGCCAGAATATTATTTATTGATTAAAGACCCTCAAGATTTGAAAACAATAACAAAAGAAATTAAGAATGGTACTATCAATGATTTTGCTCATTTAGAAAGAAATTTAATCTTGATGTTTTGTAATGCATTGATGTATAATGAGACTGATAGTGATGTTAGTTTACTCACGTTGGAGATGATGCATGAATGTGAAGAAGCCATCAAAACTTTTAAAGATTATTTGTGAGCAATGTATAGATATATGTAAATTACAGTTTTGAATTTGAATAATAATAAGAATAATTATAATCTATAATGTGATCAAATCCCAGCTTCTATATACAGGAATCCTGAAGCTATGTTCCGTCATAGTATAGCACAATTATACATGTTTATATTTATAGTCATAGCAATAAAATTCATAATCTCTCTCTCTCTCTTTCACTCTCGCCCCTTCCCAAATAATTCCATTTAACAAAAATTGTTTAATTTAAAATTTACCTTGCATCATTGCTTGGTTTTGTTCTTGGAATCTTTGACCAACTCTTTCACTGTGTTTCATAAATTTTTCAGAACATTTGCTGATACATGTAGTCTCCTTTGCAGTTAATTTATCTGAAGTGAAATCATTGACACAGTCGGTGAAACATCTGTCAACCAAGTCTGAGTATAATCTCATGAAGTCTTTCATTTGCTTTTGTTCTACAACTTTTTGGAATTGTTGTTGTTCTTTAGAGTTTAATTGATCCATTTTTTGTGATATGTTCCTGATATACTAACTGATACAATACGTTTTTGCCTTTGCTTTTTAAAAATTTCAAAATTTTTGTTGAAAAAAATTTTTTTTTTTTGTTTCGAATTTTCCCATAGTTAAGAGAGTCGTGCAAATAGTAAGAAGAACAAGAGGATCAATGAAGCTATAGAGCTAAATGGGTTTAATAAATAGCTAAAGCAGGTGAATAAGTCAAAAGCAGATATGATGACTCAATTACACTTATTGTGTTGTATTCACATGTATGTAGAGATCCTTATCTTGTTTAATTTCTCCAATATTAGTTGGGGGTCATTTCCTCTTTTAAATCTGAAAATACAAAAAGAGCCAAAAAAATGAAAATTTGATGAGATTAAATCCTCTTCATCAAAGCTACTATGGCCTCCACATTATCTTACGCTGACAGAGCAAATGCTCATAGCTCTCCACTTGCTTCAAGACTTTTGAAATTAATGGACACAAAGAAGTCCAACTTGTGTGCTTCTGTTGATGTTCCAACCACTGAAGAGTTCTTATCTTTAATCGATAAATTGGGACCTTATATCTGTTTAGTCAAGACTCATATTGACACAATCAGTGATTTTTCATATGAAGGAACTGTAAAGCCATTGTTAGAGTTAGCCAAGAAGCATAATTTTTTAATCTTTGAAGACCGTAAATTTGCTGATATTGGAAATACTGTCAAAAATCAGTATAAAGGTGGTGTTTACAAAATTGCTCAATGGGCAGATATAACCAATGCTCATGGTGTCACTGGTGCTGGTATTGTCAAAGGTTTAAAAGAAGCTGCTGAAGAAGTCACCAGTGAACCAAGAGGATTACTCATGTTGGCTGAATTGTCCTCCAAGGGTTCTTTAGCCACAGGTGAGTATACTTCAAAGACGGTTGATATTGCCAAGACAGATAAAGACTTTGTCATAGGTTTCATTGCTCAAAACTATATGGGTGGTGCTGATGAAGGTTTTGACTGGTTAATCATGACTCCAGGTGTTGGATTGGATGATAAAGGGGATGCTTTAGGGCAACAATATAGAACCGTTGATGAAGTAGTAAGTACAGGTTCAGATATCATAATCGTAGGTAGAGGTTTATTTGGTAAGGGAAGAGACCCAGTAGTTGAAGGTGAGCGTTACAGAAAAGCCGGATGGGACGCTTATTTGAAAAGAACAGGTAAAAACTAGGAATATTATATATAAAATTTTATCTATGTACACCTAAAACAAACTGTGTATATACAAAAAGAAAACCAAACACCTGAAGTAAAACTAACATGAAAAAACAAACCCTTGTGAAAGCAAAACGTAATTATATATCATCAATAGCTGCCAAATCCAGCAGCATCTTCCAAATCATCACTTAAACGTTGTCTCAATATTTCGAAAACCAAGAGACCAATACTTGTTGCAGGAATAGTTGACAATGCATTCCTGACAAAGCCTTTGTAACACCATTCGAAGAGAGTCAAATTAGATTTTGCAACCATACTTTCCACTTGTAAGATAGTCTCAATATATGACTTATAATAAATTTTAAAAAATCTCCTCTTCTGCGAATTCAAACTCTCATTATAGATATCTAAAGCTTCCAATCTTGACAAATGGATCTTCTGAATTTTGTTAAATGGATATTGGACTGCAATAAGACAGAATGCCGCAGATGCACCGGCGAATAAAATAAAAGTTGTATGAAGGGCTCTCGCAGATCTAGAATGCTCTGTATCTTCCTTATATTCTCTTCTCAAAATTTTTGCCTTGTAGTAGTCATAACCACGTATCATATTCCTTGTCAAGTTGTAACCTTGAGTCTTTATAGTTTCGAAAACTGAAAAGTAAAAAGCAAATCCAACACTATCCTTGATCAAATTGAAACCAAAACCTGCGAAAACACCAACAGGGCCAATTTGCTTTAATTTGTAAAGACCAAACTGCCATAGATTTGAATGTTTCCCTTGGACTATCTCTGCAGCTGAAGATCTTGTGAAGATTGCATCTACAGGAGCACTGACTAAGCTCTGCATGGCACCAGCTAAGAAACCGGCCCTGAATGTGTCAACGAAAGCAAAATTTTTGGCATTGAGGTTCATACCATTCAAATATTGCAAAGTGGTCAAATAAGTGGTATAAAGTACAACACCGGTGGCAGAATTTGCCAACAATGGTGGTAACACCTGGTCTGGAATATATCGCCATCCATTTACTTTGACAGCTTTATATAATAACAGCAATGACGAATGCGATAGTATACTATATGGACGACTCAGCAATGATTCAGCTTGTAGTAATCTGGTGGTGGCAAGGTAATCGAACCTCGATGGTCTGAATATCTTGGCTGGAGTCCTCAAATACAATGATGTTATCTGGTAAGTTACAGCTCTGATTCCTGCTGTTGAGGCAGATACAAAGTTTGTATTCGCTGTTGAAAGTTGTTTCTGCTGCTGCTGTTGCTCTTGTGTTGTTGTTAGCAGTACGTCCTGCTTCTCTAGAAGTTGTATCATATCATTGGATTTAGAATGGAAAGAGAGCACCTTATAGATCTTGTTTACCTCTGCGACTTATTTAAGTTGTTTACATGAAAATTAAGGAAAAAAATTTTCTTTTTTTTTTTACTTTGTATAGAATTTTCTTTCTGTCAAAGTTGTTTCAGCTGTATATAGAAATAAATTGTTTATATATATTAACTCTATGTAGCAATTATCTTAAGTAGATTCCTCTTTCTTATCTGCAAGAACATCATCATCAGAAAATCCTATGAGCTCTTTCAATTGTTTCAATGTGTTCAGAGCTTCTTTATTTTCCTTGTTTTCCTCTTTCAATATCAAATACATGTTCTTCAACATTTCAATGGCTTGTTTTTCAAAATCTTTTGATTGAGACTTTCTCAACATCAACTGAACAATCTTTACGTATTTCAACAAATTCCCAGCCTTGATATTGTTCAATCCAACACTGAGGTAGTATTTAGTGATAGTCTTCAAAATATTGATATCCATAATATTCTCTGGCTTCATAATATCAGCTAATAATGAGAACAAACAATTCTCAGAGACTGTGTCAGCACTGATCAGCTCTGGATTACTCAGAGATGATATCAAGGCAGCTTCCAAAGACTGGATAGCGAAGCTCCTTATTTCATTACAAGGGTTATAACATTGGTGACATAATGCCTGGATCAAAATCTTGTTATCAACAATACTTTTGATGTTCCCTGTAAGCTTGATTGATTTGATAGATGTCTGGATAGTTTTCTCATAGGGGTTCTTATCCTCAACCTTATGTCCTGTTTTGACCAATTTTTCATACTCTTGTTCCCATTGGGCTCCAACAGCACCAGCAGAACTTATCTCATCTAGCAAACCTAAAATGAGAAAGTGATTGGCCTCAGTGATACAATCTTCAACTTTTGACTCAATAAACTTGAATATTTCTTCGTTGAATTTTAAAGATGATGCAAAAGTTCTAATTAAAGACCAATATTGTTCTCTGTCACGAATAATTTCCTTTGTCCAACTTTCGTCATCCAACAATGCTTGCAAAGGCTTGATCAATGGAGAGCCATGTTTCAAAAGAGCATTTTTGTCAATTGATTGCAACCTATCTAATGTTTGCACTAAAGTACTTTCTGAAGGGTCCTTCAAATTTCTCAACATTAATAATTTATAGGTACTCAACCTAACTAAAGTGCTAACCCTTATTGTAGATTTCTTCAGATGAGGTTGTTGAGGCGGCAGTAATGATTGCGAAACTATTGGCTCCAGCTCTGTGTTATCTCCGTCTGTCTCTGCAGTAGTAGGTTCAGGGGTACTTGGGCCAGATAATACAGGTTCTGCTTGCTTATTATTCTCAAATAATTCATCAATGATAGTAATAACGAATCCTATGAGATCATCGTTCATTGAAACTAAGATCAAACATACTGCAGTTTCAAGGATGAAGATAACTTCAGAATCGTAAAATCTGGCTGTTGACTTGGACTTGACGGGTAACAATTGAAGCAATAATCTGACAAAAGCATCTGAATTGTCTGGTGACGTATTACTAATGGCAGTAAATAAATTCAATAAGTTACTTGACTTAATACAGTTGATAGTTGACAAAGTGGATTGTATTTCCTCATCTGTTGGTTCTGGAGGTTCATCACTGTATCCTTTCAAAAATGCAGAAAATGAAGACAAGAACCCACTTTCTTTTAGTGCTGTACTTCTATTGATTTGAAATTGGGGTTTGACTTTTGGAATCTCTGGTAAACCTAATTTCTTCTGGAACTCTGGGAAAATATCAGGGTTTATAAGGCAGTTCTCGAATAAAGTCAAAATAATTGTTGCAATGTTGATCCAGTGATTTGTAATTTTAAGGTTATTCTTCTTCAAAATCCTAAATAATTCAATGGTAGATAATTGAGCTTTGAAATCTCTACCAAACCAGACAGATACCTCACTAACGGTTATTATTTCCTTTGATTGTTCAACCTTAATTTGAGTGACAGGAATAACATCCCTAATCGAGCCATCTTCAATAATCATTTGAGATGCTTTAACACCAGTCAAAGTTGTCAAATGACTCAAAACCTCAACTAACTTATCGAGTACCGCATCTAGCTTGAAAAAGCTTGCAATATTTGCACATCTATCAATAGTTGTCATCATTCTCGTTATAATTTGATCATCTGAAGCTTCTTCGAAGATGGTGAGTAAAGTGCTGATAACATAATCATATGTCTTGGTAAACATGACCTTATCAAATTGGGTAAAATCAGCGATTTCTTCAACCTTTGGATCATTCTGTCTAGAAATTTCGTAAGTTTCATGCTGCAATATCAAGTTATTCCACATGTCATCAAACCACTTGGCAGTTCCGTGATGCTCTTCAGGAATGATGATTTCACGTTCTTGAATTGAATCGTAGATTCTTTGTAAATACCAACTTGGAAAGTCCTGACCCAGATAAACACCTCTCAAATTTTTCTGATATTCTTCCAAAGTCATATGGTTCTTGACTTTTGGGTTGTGCAGATCGGTATTCAACATAATAACAGAGTAAGATAAGACAAATACGGCATCTTTATCAGGTCTGACATCTTCCTCGGTAGCCTCTACCAGATCTTGATCTGCAACATATTTTTCAGCAAATGTTTCAACTATTCTTTCAATTTGTTGAGACTCTCCAGGTATTCTAAAACTCTTCAATAAAACTCGCAATGCTTCGTCCACCCTTAAACTTGTAAAGCTGAACAATGACATAAATTTTTTCAACAAGTCCAAGTTTCGAGGTTTGGCAAGAGTTTCACCCAAATGCTTCTTATTTAAGCCAGGAGATTTTTCAAAATAGAACTTGGCAAGTTCATCTAAATCATTAAGGTCCTTGATAAAACCCTTTTCGTGCAACATCTGCAAGCCCTTTTTATCATCAACATTGAGAACCTTTATACATTCGAGAAATTCTTGCTTTTGATTTTTCTGATTGATCAACTTGTCAGAAGCACCAGAGTCAATAGAGCTTTTTTGCTCTATCTTAACTCGAGCTCTTTCGTTTATTCCATTGATAAATGATAAAAGCCCTTCAAGTGCAATCGGAGGTACATTATCAGTACTGTTTAAGGCCGCATCAGGCAAAGATAAACGACATAAATATTTGATGATGTTAACAGCTGTATCTTGTCTATCAAAGTCACAATCATAATTAATGAAAAGATTCACAAAAAACAAAGGGGACCTTGTCCATAAAATTGATGTAGTTTCAAGTAACATTTCTTTTGAAATGGAAGATCTTATTGGAGTGCCTGAGCCGGTTGAATTTCTTGATAGAGCAGCTGATTGTATCTTTTGCTTAGTATCTGAGTCGTGTTCAATATCGTTATACTTCAAAAACTTTTCATTGTTTTTGATTAATTCATCTGTTAACTTTTCAAAATCAGGTGCAATGCTTTGAAAAATAGTCAATAAGATCAATTCTATTTGCAATTTTAATTCTTCAGTCAAAGAGACAGCTAAAGTGACAAAGAGCTGCAAAGCAGCATATAACAATGATGGTTGATCCACTGTCTGCAATGTCTGTAAAAGGTTTTTGCAAACAGGATCTGCAACCAAGGACATAATTGATGGGTGGAAAGATAAGTAGCTGGCTGAGACCTCAATTGCGGTATTCACCAAAGAGAAAGCAAACACCCTAGTGCTTTCCATGTGTTGATATTGATTTGAAGGGGAAATCATGTATATCAAGATACTTAAATATTCTTTAATACATGGTGTTCCAAATGGTTGAGCTGGTTTGGTCTCTTCCAAAGGTACTTTCTCATCTTCAATGCCTAGCTCTTCTTGTGTTTCGGGCAATGCCTCAATTTCGGGTTCTTCTGAAACAGCTGCGATTTCCTCCTTAACTGCATCTCTATGTTCCTCCCCTTCTTCTTGTAAACGTTGCTGTTCAAAAGATGTTTTCCCATCTGTACCACCAATGATATCTTCTTGTAATACATGGTGATCACTTCTCAAGTGAATATCATCAGCCGAAACCTCCGGCTCAATATCCTTAAGTTTACTGAATATACGAATAGTTATGGATATCATTGCCATCTCAGCCGCCTTACGAAGCACCTCGCTTCTTCTCTTATTACATGCTAAAGATAAACAGGTTTGTATCACCTCGTAAACAACATCATCTGACAATAGATCTCCCAAGTCAGAATTCAAAGTATTCTCGAGTAAACGTAAGACTTTGAGTAATACGGCGTCATCAGCTGCCTGATCTCCAGCTTCAAAACGACAATGGGTCAAAGAAGAAATGATTTGAGGCAAAGACTGGGAAATATTCTTGGAAGAAGGTGAAATTATTGAATATTGCAAAAATTTACCTAATGATGAAAGTGCCAATGCGGTGATATATCCTGATGTTGATGAAGACTTGATGACCATGAGGAAAGGCTGAAGCAACGTCAAGGTATCAACGTCATCAATTGTTTTGATATCTGTCAATAATATTCGAAGTTGGATAAACCCACTAACTAAGGGGCTCTCACCTTTAAGTCTATTGTTCATGCTGTGGTGGTGCCCCCCATGAGAGGCATTGTTTTTAATTCCAAATCTATTGCTTTCATCCATATCACTTCCAAATAAAAGGTCTCTTCCTGAATAGAGTTGGCCACCAAGTATAGCTGCTACACCATTTTGAGACCATTTAGGAATCTTCCTCATTTCTGAGGAGATGGTGATACATTCTCCAATTATCAACGTCAATGGATCAATTGAAGAGTGCTTAGTCATCATTAATCAAATTTGCTGTTAAATCACTTGATAAACTGACAGATCTAAGGTATCGAAAATTCTGCTTTTCCTTCCAGTAAAAATCAAAGATCTCTTTCACTAGTTGGCAGATGTTTTCTCAAAACAACAAATAAAAACGAAGCAAGTTAAAAAAATGTATATTTCTCAAGTTAAGATTACAAATCAACTATTGTCAATAGTCACTCTTCAGCTTTTGAAATGAACCTCAATTTATCCAATGATTTATATCAAGAATTTGGTGTTGTTATTTTCGCTTCTTTTTTTTTTTTTTTTCCTGTGTTCAGTTGGAAAATAATAACAAATATTGGGGCTGTATGTGGGCCGCAAAGAGCAAACTGGACCATGATAATAATGGAAATGCATTGCACACGATCATTTGCAAAGATCTAACAAAAAATGTTCATATCATTGGTATTATAAATATATAGGTGAATAGAGAATAAATAAAAATAAATAGATAAATATATAGATAAATAAATAGATACAATATCAATTGTTCATAAGAGCCTTTGGTTGTAATTCCAATACGATCTCCACAGTAGCTTCCAATCTTTAACTGTTAAATCTTGACTGAAAATGTCAAAATCATTCTTTTCTAATCTCTTCAAATATAATTCAATAGGAAGTATTGACATAAAAGGAATATAAAGAGCATCAGGAACATTTTTCAGCCAGTTTTTAGATTGGGTTAGCAATAAAGTTTCATCAGTATCGCTTAATATCTCTGCAATTTGTTGTTGCAACTGATTAAATTTCTGCCTTGCAGTTAAAACATGGTCATTTGCAACAATCGATGTTTCAAAAATAGCATCCTTCAAGAGTGAAGAGATTTTTTCAAATTCTTTAGTACTTGGTTCAATATGTCCTTGAAAGATTCTGAAAAGGGATTCTTCTGGAAGATTATGCTTGGATAAAATATCGAGAGGTAGTGTGATTTGATTCTTATGTTGGGCAAAATATTTCAATCCAGTGATCATAGTTGCAACTGCAGTAGCCTGTCCAATATGAGCAGCGATATCAGTTGCTAACGTTTGTATTTCAGGTGAGCGTTCCACTAAAGATATTGTTGATGGTGATATATCTGGAGATAACATCAATCCCTGAATGAAGTAATTAATTTGTGAATATGTACCCTCTCCGTAAGAACAGACATCTTCCACTGTTTTGAAACTTGGATTTTTCAAAAACATCTTTTTATTGTTGATAAACGTAGACAAAAAATTGACGTCAACATGTAAATCTTTCAATAGTGCATCTTGAAATAGTATCCCAATTGGGCCTCCACCTCCAATACTTTCACCAGTTGAAAGCTTGAACAACATTTCTTCCCAGAACTTGAATTTCAAATCAACAACATTAAAACCGGAAGAAATATTCAACGAATCGTTTGTCAGTCCAGTGTTTATTTTACTCATTTCAATGTTGAAACATTTAACTGCAAGAAAAGCATTTTTCGCAGGATCTGGAATATAGTGATATAGAAGTTCAGATGACTTGTCAAATTTTTTCAATGTATCTAAACAATCATAACTTGATTTATCGACCTTTAAGTTAAAATCTGGAGGTAATCTGGCCTCCAACGATGGTGGAATATGGCTAGATGATTGGATATGATGATATGCTGATGAGTAACATTTCCTTCCCCAGAGAGGATTGAAAGATGGGACTCTGTTATACCTGAGACCAAACATCAGTCAGTTCATTTGCCTCGACTTCTAATCAAGCAAACAGTTAGAAAAGCAAAACTTCAAAAAAATTAAAAAAATTACAAAAAAAAAAAAAAATTCATAATGGCATCTGACAAATTTAACCAAATAGAGGATGACCTTCACTTTTCTTGATGTTGTACAAGATGGTAACCCTCTTGGTCGAATAGTAATAAGGCTTGATACTGATCTGGCTGAAAGAGCTTCACAAAATTTTTTGGAGTTGTGTAAGGGGGAAAAAGAGGTCAATGGCATCAAGTTAACTTTCAAGGGAAATACTTTTCATAGAGTGGTGAAGAATTTTATGATTCAAGCAGGTGATATCGTTAATGGTCATGAGAATAATTATCCAAATCAAGAATTAGGTAAAGGAGGTGCTTCAATATTTGCTTCTGAAGCCGACACTGGTCTGTTAAGGGGAACTTTTAAGGATGAAAATTTGAAATCATTCGAGACTCCAATGATAGTGGCGATGGCTAATATTGGGAAGGATACTAACTGTTCCCAATTCTTTATTAGCACTTCCCCTTCTCCACATTTGAATGGTTTGCATTCTATCTTTGGGTCAGTTGTTTATGGTAAGTCAGTTGTTAGAGAAATAGAGAAAGCTGATACCAATAAGGATGATGTTCCGAAACACAAAATAGTGATATCAAATTGTGGAGAATGGAACGAAGGTGACGACATCCCTATCTTCAATGCTTGTTATGATCAAATAGCTGGTGACGTCTATGAAGAGTACCCTGATGATGAAACAAAAATTGATGAGTCTACGATGTCTGCTTATAATGCTACCAATATAATCAAGGAGTCAGGATCCCTGTTGTTCAAAAAAAATGAAAAATCAAAGGCATTATTGAAGTACCAAAAGGCTTTGAGGTATTGTAATGAATTTATTCCAGATAACGATTCAGAATACTACCAAAAATTCATAGAGTTGAAAAAGAAATTGTTTTTAAACTTATCGTTAACATGCTTGAATCTTAAAAATTACGAGGAAAGTATCAAATATTGCAATTTCTTAATAGAAATGAGTGATATATTAAAGCCTACTCCAGCAGAAGCTGCAAAGACTTATTACAGAAGAGGTACTTCATTTGCATTTTTGAAAAAACTTGATCGTGCTCTTGAAGATTTAAATGAAGCTCAAAAGTTGCTTCCAGATGATAAATTAATTACCGATGAGCTCCTGAAGATAGATAGACAAATTAAAGAGAAAAAACAGAAGGAGAAACTGAAATATTCCAAATTCTTTGGTTAGTTAATTGAATAGATTGTATATAGTCGTGTACTCACTCACCAAACTTTACTTTAGTCGTTTCTTTGCCAAAACTTTTTACTGAAAAATTTTGAATTTTTTTTTTTTTTTTTTTTTTCTAAAGGAAAACAGACTGTAAAAAAATACTATTGAAATATTCTGAATTCAACCATTACTTGTTCTTACGGGGCTCTTTGATCGTTAAACTAATTATCAGGCTTTTTTGTTAGTTTTATATATTAGAGCTTTGTTAATATCAAACTTTTATTTCACCAAAGGATTATATCGAAGTGATTAAAAGAGACGTCGCGTTTTAGGTTCATAATTTTTCAATTCCAACCTGAAGAATAATTTGGATACTTTGAAAGTTTTGGACAGCCATCGTTATTTTCCTTTAAAATTTAAAAGGTACCGTTTAGTCTTTTAATTCACATACATTCAGTTGTTATAGGTAATGTCATCATCAATACCTGCTGAATATCAGCAAGCATTATTACACTTACTTGCAGGTTTATCTTCATCAGATAATACTATCAGATCTCAAGCTGAAAAATCATTAAATAACGAATGGGTAAAGCAAGATAAGGTCGAAGTATTATTATTGTTTTTAGCCGAACAGTCTGCAATTGGCCAAAGTGATGAACTGAGAGCCTTCAGTGCGGTTCTTTTCAGAAGAATTGCTACAAGATTACCAGATGGAACTGGATACAGTGTTACAGCAAGACAAATAGATCATGTAAATGAGAATGTGAGACAACAGATACGCCAAGTCTTGTTGTCAGGATTCACTGCCCCTCAATCAAAGAATATCAGGCATAAATTAGCTGATGCGATCTCCGAATGTGCAAGAGAAGAATGTGGTGATTGGTCTGAATTATTACCAACCTTATTTCAAGCCACTAAAAATGAGGATGCCAGTTTCAGAGAATCTGCTTTCAGAGTGTTCAGTTCCACTCCAGACTTGATTGACAAGAGCTACATCAATGACGTCTTGCCAATCTTCCATCTGGGTTTTGAAGATCCTGATGATGATGTAAGAATTGCTTCTGCTACTGCATTTGTTGCTTTCTTCCAACAGATTCCAAAGAAGTCATGGTCACAATTGAGTCCATTGTTACCATCATTGTTGAATTCATTGCCAAGATTATTAGATAATGGTAAGGATTCGGCATTAGCATCTGTCTTGGAATCATTAATTGAGTTGGTTGAATTGGCTCCAAAAATGTTCAAAGCTATGTTTGGTACTATCATCGACTTTTGTTCTCTGGTTTCCAAGAACAAAGACTTAGAACAAGGCTCTAGATTGGCTGCTTTGGAATTATTAGTAACTTTCAGTGAATCATCACCAAATATGTGTAAACGTGAGGCCTCATACACAGAAACTATTGTATTGATAACCTTACAATTGATGACTGAAGTTTCTATCGATGATGATGAGGCTGCTGAATGGAATAATGCTGATGATAATGAAGATGACGAAGATGAACAGGAGTATGATGCTGCAAGACAATCATTAGATCGTGTCTCTTTGAAATTGACCGGACAATCTTTAGCTAGTCCATTATTCCAATATTTACCAGCTATGTTGTCTTCACAACAATGGAGAGAGCGTCATGCTGCTTTAATGGCATTGTCATCTGCCGCTGAAGGTTGTAGAGATGCTTTGATGGCTGAGATTCCAAAGATTTTGGATTTGATATTACCACTTTTAAAAGATCCTCACCCAAGAGTTCAATATGGCTGTTGTAATGCTCTTGGTCAAATCTCAACAGATTTTGCCGATTTAATTCAAAGAACTTCAGGTGATAGAATCATTCCTGCATTGGTTTCAATGTTGACACCACAAAGTGTTCCAAGAGTACAAGCACATGCTGCTGCTGCTTTAGTCAATTTCTCAGAAAATGCCACTAAGGAAGTTTTAGCTCCATATTTGGATGACTTGTTGAATAATTTATTGACTTTATTACAAGGTCCACATCGTTATGTTCAAGAGCAAGTATTGACCACAATTGCCATTATTGCCGATTCTGCTCAGGCAACATTTATCAAATACTATGACACTTTAATGCCATTGTTAGTCAATGTTTTGAAAACAGATATGGGTGGTGAAAACAGATTGTTGAAAGCCAAATGTATCGAATGTTCAACCTTAATTGCCTTGGCTGTCGGAAAAGAAAAATTCCAACAACATGCAAATGATTTGATTCGATTATTTGCTCATATACAATCACAAGTTTTGGAGGATGATGACCCAGTAAAACCATACTTGCAACAAGGTTGGGGAAGAATTTGCAGAATAATTGGAAAGGATTTTATTCCAATTTTGCCTGGTGTCTTGCCACCATTGTTAGAAGCTGGTAAGGCTCAACAAGATATCTCTTTATTGGATGATAATGAAGTTGAAGAATTGGGTGCTGATGATGATTGGGATGTCATTCAATTATCAGGTAAACATATTGCTGTTCACACTGCTGTCTTAGATGAGAAAGTCACTGCTATTGAATTATTAAAAACTTATGCAGATGTTTTACAAGCTGATTTCTATCAGTATGTCAATGAAATCGCCACTGATATTGTCTTACCTGCTATTGACTTCTATTTGCATGATGGTGTTAGAGGTTCTGCTGCTTTAACTATGCCTTCATTATTGAAAGCTACTATTGCTGCAACTCAAAATAACTCCTCTGCTTCATTGACTTTATGGCAAAAGATTTCTGAAAAATTAACTGATGCTTTACAAAATGAGCCTGTACCTGAATTATTGGTTGCCTATTACACAGCTTTCATCTCCTGTTCCGAATTGATGGGTCCTAACTCATTGAATGAAACTCAGTTAACTGCCTTAGCCACTGTAATAGAATCAAACTTGAAAGATTTGTATGAAAGAATTAAGGGTAGAGAAAATGGTGATGATGAGTATGCTGAGGAAACTGAAGAAGATGATGATGAATTCACAGATGAAGAAATATTGGACGAAATCAACAAAGCTATCTCCTCTATTTTCAAAATAGCGAAATCTAACTTCATCACTTCTTTCAGCAAGATGGTTCCAACAGTGGCTCAATATATCAATGATGACAACACTTCTATCAAATTATGTGGATTGTGTATCATTTCTGATTTAATTGAACATACTGGAGAAAACTCATTCCATTTCAAAGATTTATTCTTAAACCAAATAGGTGACTCTTTAACTTCTCCACAAGCATCAATCCGTCAAGCTGCTGCCTATGGTGTAGGTGTTGCTGCTCAATATGGAGGTTTGAACTATCTTCAATTCTGTATTGCAACATTGGAACCTATGTTCAAGATGTCTACTGTACCAGATGCTAAACTGGAAGAGAATATCAATGCAACAGAAAACGGTACAGCTGCTATTGCAAAGATTTGTCATTCTTATTCGCAACAATTACCAAATGTGAATGAAATCATTGAAGACTGGTTCAAGTTGTTACCAGTTTTGAAGGATGATGAGCTGGCACCATATGTGTACAACTTCCTTGCAGAATTGATCACTAAGCAACATCCAGTTGTATTGCAACAAATTCCAAAGGTTTTGGATAATGTCATACAGCTGTTGTTGTTCCATTCAATAAGTGGTAAGACTGCCCAAAGAGTTGTTGATGCTACAAAACAATTATTGAGTACCATTCCACAAGCTGATGCAATGTCTCTTTTGTCTAAGTATTCATCTGAGGGTCAAATTGTGATTCAAAAATGGTTTGCTTGAATCAAAGCGATGAGAGAGATTTAGTTATTGATTATCCTACCGTTCTAGCGAGAGCCTTGTATATTTATAGAAGTAGTATTTTATTTGTTAACTGTTTATTTGTTTTCTTTCTGATTCTCATCAGCTTTTTGTAAGAAAAAAATTTTCAGAAAAAGAAAAAAAAAAAAAAAAAAAAAAAAAAAAATTTTTACTTAGATGATATCAATTATCTATTGGAATATACGATCACTTACTCTAACAAAATGGGATTAGCAGGCACTAAAGTTAAGCAGAGATTTGGTCTTGATCCACGTAATACCAACTGGGCTAACGATACTTCCAGATTTGGTCTGAAACACTTATCCAAACTTGGATGGGAACCTGGAAAAGGTCTTGGTTTAGTACCACATTCAACTACTACACATGTTAAAGTTGTACTTAAAGATGACAATGTTGGGCTAGGACTGAAGTTAGTGCGTAAGACCAAGAAGGATGAGTTTGATTCTGGAGAATGTACCGGTTTGGATGTTTTCCAAAGATTATTAGGTAGATTGAACGGTAAAGAAGAAGAAATTGGAGAAGAATTGGATAGACAACGTAAAGATAACATAATTAATGGTAAATGGGGAATACAGTTTGTGAAAGGGGATGTGTTGAGAAGTACGTGGGATCTGGAAGCTAAGAAATTGATAAAAAGCGAAAATATAAGTACAAAGAAGAGAAAGCTGAGAGATGACGAAGATAGCAGTGATGAAAAACTGATAAAGAAGAAACTGAAAAAAGACAAGAAAGAGAAAAAGAAGAGTAAGAAAGATAAGAATACAGAAAGTCTGGATAAGGAGATAAAGAAAGAGAAAAAGAAGAAAAGCAGTAAATCAAAAGAAAAGAAAGATAAAAAGAAGTCCAAGAAGGAAGAAGTTACAAGAGAGAGCATGTTGAGGCCAAAGGAATCCACACCTGATGATGTTCCAGCAATTTCCACGAGATTGTCGGTAAGGTCCAGATGGATAAAGCAAAAGAGAGCAGCTGTTATGGACGCAAAAGCATTGAATGAAATCTTTATGGTTACTAGTTAGATGATGATATAGACAAATAGATTTTTGAGAAATGATCTATCAATTTACAATAATATCAGTAATAGAAGTCAAAAATGTAACGATTTATATATAATTTTTTTTAGAATCTTTAATATCGATATATATATATATATATATATATATGAGATCTCAACTCAGCTTAGAAGAATAAGAAGGATAAGCCACCAGCAAAACAAGTGACAGCAAATGTCAAAACCAGTAATTCTGAGGAACCAACCATTGGGGTAACTGAACGACCGGCACTTGATGATGAAGTTGAAGAACTTGTTGATGAAGAGCTGGAACCTGAACCAGAGGCAGAACCAGATGATTTAGAACCAGAACCAGAGGAACCTGATGAACCACTCTTAGTCAGGTTAGCCATAACTGAAGAACATGTTGAAGCAGCAGATGTTGATTTCAAAGTGGCTGAACCATCAAATGAACAGGCAGATTTGTTTGAATCTTCACCAACGTAGTACTTGTTGAAAATGTATGATAATTTTTCCTTTGGTGAACAGAAGGAGTAATCACCGAATTTACCTGAAGTACCATTTGATTGAATATCTGAACAGTCAACTTCGTTACAAGCATAAGAGTACAAGTCTCCGTAATCATCAGTATCAACATCATCACTAACAACACAACCCAAAGAAGCGTACATACAGTCACAAACATCTTTTTGTGGGGTTGGTGGTAATTCAGTAGCTGCGTGCCAGTTAACATTAACGGTTGGACATTCTAATGTAGTGGCAGTCTTTGTAACAGCTTCATAAGTAGCACTTGTTGGAGAAATTTTGGCAATTTCTGATTTCAAATTGTTGAAATCTGATAAAGTCTTAACATTGTCACCACTAACTGAGACCAAACCATAGTTGTTGGCTTCTTCGAAATACATATAAACAATACCACCTGACCAGACATCAGTCATATCATCAGAGTATAAGGCTTGAACTTCGGTGAATTTTCTTGGTTGAACAGCATTACAACCATATTCTGAGAAGAAAACTGGGACTGACAAGTTGGCAAATTCCTTTGTTCTGTCTTCATAACCAGAACTTGAGAATGATGAAGAACCACACCACTCGTACATGTTAATACCATAGAAATCAGCAGAGACATCACTGTCACCACAGGCAAAATAATCAGCACTGAAGACTCTGGTCTTACTGTCATCATTGGCAGAGTAACCAATTGGGATGTCTCTGTAACCTTGATCGCTCATATATTGTTTCATATCTCTGATGGCAGCTTTAACAAATGGAGCAGCATCGGAAGTAGTAGAGTTGGTGATAACTTCGTTACCAGCAAAGAAACCCAAGACGTTTGAATAATCGCTAAACATGTCGATAACTTTAGTGTATCTGTCGTACAAGTCTAAAGTCCATGAAGGAGAAGTAGTAATAATGGAGTCACCTGGTTCTGATAAATCGGCAATGACGTAAATACCAGCATCATTCAATTTTTTCATACAGGCATCATGATCCAAAGATGCGTTAACAGCATAAACTCTAATAACGTTGGTACCTAATTCTTGTAAATATGGGATATCTCTTGAGCATGTATCTTCATCAGCTAATGGATCAACAAAAGTTAAAGAAGTAGAGTTAGAGTTATCACTTTGGTAAGCAACACCTTTCATATAAAATTGAGAACCATTATTGGAGTAGAAAAATTTGTTACCACCAATTTCAATAGCTGGCAAATCAGCAGCTAAGGTTATCGAAGCAAATGAAGCTAATGATACAACAGCACTTGTTAATACTTTGTTGAAAAACATTATTCTTATTATTTCCAATCTGATATGATATTTATTATGTTATAAACGAATGTGTGTTTTCTTTTGAACTCTTGAATTAAAGCGAATGCAGTGATCAAAAAGATATCAACGGATTAATAAACAGAAAATGTCAAAATAAATAAATATATCGATCAAATAAGAAAAATAGTATGAAATTTTATCGAAGGAGATTACAAGATATTTATAGTTTCTAAACACACAACTGTTGAAGAAAGTAGGCTGTAATGGATACAATACACGAAAGAACAAAAGAAAAAAAAAAAATTCTGCTTTAAATCAACAACATATAAACATAGAGAGAGAAGGTAAACAAACACGTCCGTCTCTTTTTATGCCTTCCTATAGTCAAGAAGGAACAATACCACTTGGCAAATCATTTGCCTTTGTCGTGTAATTAGTACACTAACACCCCCCAAAAAATGAAATTTTCTCTTTGCTTTCGACGTACGTCACATTTTAAGTTTTTTTTTTTTTTTTTTCTCTGTTTCCCCTGAGTTCACTTCCGCTAAGCCAGTACCTTAACTTGAACCCTTCAATCAGTTAAAACAAGCTAATGCTTTGTGAAGAAGAACTATTTGTCTGTTAATGAGTATCTTGTATGTGTTCACAATACCAGGTTTATAGGAAAACCCCAAGAAATATAAATAAATTCCGTGCCCAGCAAATATAATAAATAATAATACCAAGAGACAACTCTGGCGAAAATCAAGTTAAGAGAGAGGGACATGAATCAAGGGGGGCATAGGTAACTTTGTATATATTATAAACTATTTCAATCCTCGAATTTCACAAATTAATTCCCTCGAGAGTTGCCATTTCTATTGTATAATTCGTAGTGATTTGCTGCTATTGTGTTTTTGTCTCTGAAAATTCTCGACCTTTTTTTTTTTTTTTTGTTATGGCATTGTTGCGCCTGTGAAAAATTCACTAAAAGGCAAGTCCTGGTGCTCAGATTTCTTTAATTATCTTCTTGCTTTCTTGGAAATTGCCCCTGACTGGAAAGAGACCCAAGAAAAGCGAGAGTAGAGCTCCAGATATTGAAGGTTTTCGTTAGGAGTCTCAAATAGAAGCTTTAACATGCACTTCCAGATCTAGACAGTCTCATCTCAAACAAGAGATACATGGAGTGCATAAATGTGATGGCTTTTCCCCCTTTTTTTTTTTGCAATTTTTATAAATCGAAAATATTTTAAATTATTTTGTTTTGTTCATATAAATAATAAAGAAAAGGGAAAGAATAATAAAAGAAGACTAGACACATATACATCTTATAAAGCAATGACAAAAGCACCAACTAAGACAGATGATGATAATAATAAAGTCATTGATAATTCACTGAAGCTGGAAATGTATCTCTTTGAGTAAAGAGAAGAAGCACCGGATGATGATGAAGATGAGCCACTAGCTGAAGCACCTGAACTTGAACCACTTCCTGAAGATTTATGGCTCTTACTTGTAGCAGTGGCTTCAGCAGAGGCACCTGTTAAGATTGATGAACAAGTTGAAACAGTTGAAGCTGATGAGTTAATTGAAGCTGATCCATCGAATGAACAAGCATCGTCTGAGCTACCATTTGATTCATAGTATTTGTTCAACATATAATTCAACTTAACTTTATCTGAACAGAATGAGTAATCACCATATTTACCTGAGGTACCGTTGGCATTAACGTCATCACAAGAGATAACACCACAAACGTAACTGAATAAATCAGCATAGTCATCTGAATCAACGTCTGATGAGACAACACAGCTCAAAGTGTCGGAAACACAGTCACATAATGATTCATTTGGAGTTGGTGGCAATTTGGAAGAACCTTTCCATGAGGTACCAGTTGCTGGGCAAGCAAAAGTTCCTGAAGTTGAAGCGGTGACATCATTTGTGGAAGCAGATGTTGGTGAGATTGAGTTCAATTCTGATTTCAAGTAGTTGAAATCTGATAAAGTCTTGACATCACCGGAGCTGTCGATTGATACTAAACCGTAATCGTTTGTTTCTTGGAAGTACATGTAAACGATACCACCTGACCAGACATCAGTCATTTCATCTGAGTATAAGGCTTGAACTTCGGTGAATTTTCTTGGTTGGACAACGTTACAACCGTATTCTGAAAAGAAGACTGGAACAGTCAAGTTAGAGAATTCTTCTGTTCTTGCTTCGTAACCTGAAGTTGAGAAAGATGAGGAACCACACCATTCGTACATGTTAATACCATAGAAATCAGCAGCAGTATCTTTGGCACCACAGGCAAAGTAATCAGCACTGGCAACTCTTGATCCTGAGTCATCATTGGCAGAGTAACCAATTGGGATGTCTCTGTAACCTTGATCACTCATATATTGTTTCATATCTCTGATGGCAGCTTTAACAAATGGAGCAGCATCGGAAGTAGAAGAGTTGGTGATAACTTCGTTACCAGCAAAGAAACCCAAGACGTTTGTGTAATCACTGAACATGTCGATAACTTTGGTGTATCTGTCGTATAATTTCAAATTCCATTGTGGATCGGTGGTATCGATTGATAAAGTTGGTTCAGCTAAATCGGCAATAACATAGATACCGGCATCGTTCAATTTTTGCATACAGTCAGAGTGATCCAAAGAAGCATTAACGGCATAAACTCTAACGACGTTTGTACTCAATTCTTGTAAATATGGAATATCTCTGGCACAACTGGACAGATCCAGTAATGGATCGTCGAATGATGAAGATGATGAGTTTGACACATCCAGTTGGTAAGCAATACCTCTGATATAAAATTGGGACCCGTTATTCGAGAAGAAGAACTTGTTTCCGACTACTTCAATACTTGGTAAGTCTGAAGCTTGAGCAGTCTTTGTGAGAGCCAATAATGAGACCACTGTTGTGGACAATAATGATTTGAAAAACATCTCTTACTCTGTGTATTTGAAAAGAGAAGATTTAAACAAGCGAATGTGAATAGAAACTTTTTCTTTTCTCCAGATACTATAGATACAGAAAGATTAAATTTATATATATTTATATATATGATGATGGTGAAAATTTATCAAAAGGAAAATAGAGGCAAAGAAAAAAAAAAGAATCTCGAAAATTTTTGGTGTGAATCAAAACAAATAAAAATAAACAATTAAGCTGAGAAGAGAGAATTTACTACTTTGGGTAAAAAGGGCTGAGTCTAAATAGAGTGAGTGGAGGTGCTTAGCTTGTACCTATCCAATGTTATATATATATATCTAGATGATAATTATGAAAAAGGGGATACTTTAATAGATATAAATTGCATAAAATACACAAAAGTCTTGTCAACAGTCTTATTGTTTCAATACAAGTTACTCAATTATAAAGAGAGATAGTTTGTATATCTTTTTTTCAACATTGAAGAGGGTTTGCCCTTTTCGTTAAAAGAGTAGTGAACAAAAAATCTAATTTATAAAAATAGAAGCATAAAGTTCACAAAAGGGGCATGGAGGGGCACGAATAAAAAAATCGTGTTTTTTTTTCTTTCGCTTTGGATCCCTTGTAATTTTTACACGATAATTTGAACTTGAAACAAAATCACTCACACAGCCTCTGTTAACTAACTAGCTAGTTTGACTAGTTAAAGTCTTGTCCTATTCTACATCACACGTACGTAACGTACGTACGTGCATCCATGTAAGTAATATATATATCTATCTATCTATCGCATCAAGAAAACCTCAAATTCTAAAAATATCTAACCATTTTAATTTCCTTCACCCAAGGCTTATACCCCTTTATAATATTTTACTGAATTTAGTGCAAGTCCTTGTTGAACTATATTTATATACCCATCTTAATCGCTAGTAATATTATTAGCTATGTGGCTTTGTGTTTGACAACTTTTTTTTTTTTTTGTTATATAGTGACTCACTATCTGGGTGAGTTCCCTATACCCACTTTACCCTCTATCATAACCTATGTTGCTTCTCTATCACACTCTCCGGAACTTAGGAATTATTCTCACAAGCTTCCGGCATTTCAATTTTTTTTTTTTTTTTCCAATTGGTCGTGAACGAACAACTTCGGAGTAGAAAACTAGATAAACTAAAGATAGATAAAAAAACTTTTGAATCACCGATCGAAGAAGAAAGATATATATTGCATATCTCATCTACTAGATCTGCTATTGTGTTTCTCGTTATATCTATACTATATATATATATATAATCTGCTCATCTTAGATGTCTCCCCTTCTGTTTCCGAATCATCTTCCCTGTCGTAAAACAAACAAATTACAAGCACTAGTCGCAGAAAAGTGTTAACCCCGATTTATACTAAATTTAACTGGGACATCATTATAAAATTTAACTATTAGCGCAGTAATTTAATTACTCTAAGCATTTGGGATCGGTGTTGTACCCATCGAAGATAAAAGAAAACGAACTGAAAAAAAAAAGTTTTTAACAATCAATCGAACGGCAAACATACAAACTGACATAATTTTTTTTTTTTCATTATCAAACATATATATATATATATATGTGCAGGTGGATGACTTTGTGATTTTTAATTAAAGTAACCTAGATTGTAAAGACCCTGAGTAATGATATAATGTCTTCATCTTCGTCGTCGTTAGATAAAATAGAAAAGGATAGTTACCATCCTCATGCTGACCCATTCGATGGTGATGAGATCCAAGTTCAAAAGAGATTATTGACTCCTTTATTTTCCAAAAAGATACCTGATATCCCACTGGAGAGTGAAAGAAAAGTTTATCCATGGACCCATGCTAATATAATATCAAGAATTTTCTTCTGGTGGTTATACCCAGTGATGAGAGTTGGTTACAAGAGAACTTTACAACCCCTGGATTTATGGTATCTTGATGAACCTTTGAAAATTGAACATTATTATGGACAATTTGAGAAACATTTAGCCAAACAGGTCAGCAAGCTGAAACTGGAACATCAAAAAGTGATTGATGAAAAAAAACTGAATGGTACTTATAACTCTGAAGAAGATGATGAATTTACTTATCCTAAATATTCTTTAGTATGGGCCCTTTTGCAAACTTTCAAATGGGAATATTCACTGTCCCTTCTTTGCATCACATTGGCCAACATTGCATTCACTTTAAATCCTTTGCTTTCAAAAGCCCTTATCAATTTTGTTGAAAACAGAGTCTTGGGGACAGAAAATCGTATTGGACGTGGTGTTGGATACGCACTTGGTTGTTCATTTATGGTTCTTGTTGCTGGTATCTTGATCAACCATTTCTTACATTTTTCAATGATGGTTGGTGCCAAAGTTAAAGCAGTATTGACAAAAGCAATGTTGGATAAATCTTTCAAATTGAATGCTAAAGGTAAGCATAAGTTCCCTGCCGGTAAAGTTACCTCCATTATGGGTACTGATTTGGCAAGAATTGATTTGGCCATTGGTTTTCAACCTTTTGCCTTAGGCTTCCCAGTTCCTGTTATCATTTCCATTGTTTTATTAATTGTAAACATTGGCGTTGCTGCATTGACTGGTATCGCCATCTTTATTGTTAGTGTTGGATTAATTGGTTTCTGTACCAAGAAATTATTCGCTTACAGAAAGCTGGCCATCAAATTCACCGATTTAAGAGTTGGATTTATGAAAGAGTTATTAAACAATTTGAAAATCATCAAGTTTTACTCTTGGGAAAGTTCATATGCTAAGACAATTGCTGATGTCAGAAGGAACGAAATGAATGTTATCTTCAAAATGCAAGTCATGAGAAGTGTTATCACTTCATTTGCTGTCTCCTTACCTCAAATCTCTTCAATGGTTGCTTTCTTGGTCATGTATGCTATTTCAAACAATAAAAATGCTGCAAATATCTTTTCATCCTTAAGTTTGTTCAACATGTTGGCTCAACAAATTATGATGGTTCCAATCGCTTTAGCCTCTGGTTCTGATGCCCTTATTGGTATTGTCAGAGTCACTGAGTTATTGCAATGTGGTGAAATCAATCAAGAAGAACAAGCTTTATTCCATGCAGATTCAGATTTATTAGACAAAGAAAATTTATCTGTTAAAGTTTCTAATGCTAATTTTGAATGGAGAACCTTCCTGTTAGAAGATGAGGAGGTTGAACAATTGGAACAGGAGAAATTGGCTAAGACAGATTCAAATTCAATGGTCACAAGAACTTTAACAAACCATTCCAGTTCTACCTCTAAGAAAACTGGTAAAGAAGATGAAGAAGAAGGTAGCTCCTTCAAAGGTTTAAATGATATCAATTTGGATATAGTCAAAGGTGAATTTGTTGTCATTACTGGTTTGATTGGTAGTGGTAAATCTTCTTTGTTAAATGCCTTGTCAGGTTTCATGCACAAATCATCAGGTTCTGTTAGAATCAATGGTTCCTTATTATTATGTGGACAACCTTGGGTTCAAAATGCTAGTGTTAAGGAAAACATCTTATTTGGTACAGAGTATGATGAAAAAAAATATAAAGACGTTGTATATGCATGTTCATTAGATGCTGATTTAGATATATTACCAGCTGGTGATAGCACAGAAATTGGTGAAAGAGGTATCACATTATCAGGAGGACAAAAACTGAGAATCAACTTGGCCAGAGCCGTTTACGCAGATAGTGATATTATCTTATTAGATGACGTATTGAGTGCCGTTGATGCAAGAGTTGGTAAACATATTATGGATAACTGTATGATGGGATTATTAGGTGAAAAGACAAGAATTTTAGCTACCCATCAGTTATCACTTATTGGATCTGCTAATAGAGTAATTTTCTTGAACGGAGATGGGTCAATTGATGTTGGTACCGTTGAGGAATTATTGAAGAGAAATCTGGGATTTAACACTTTGATGTCTTATAATGCTGATTCCAAGAATGAAAATGAAGAAGAAACTGAATTAGAAGAAGAATTCATTGAAGAAGAAGAAAAAGAATTGATCCGTAAGCAAACTCGTCAAGATGAAGAAACTCGTAAGAATTTTGATACTAAGATGGGTAATGCTGCATTGATGACAAAGGAAGATCGTGCAGTTAATGGTATCAGTGCTTTAGTTTATAAGAGATATGTCAACTTAGGATCTGGTGTGTTTGGAGTTGGTATTATTCCATTATTTTTAAGTGTTGTTATCTTGACCACATTCTGTCAGTTATTCACCAATACTTGGTTATCATTCTGGACAGAATTCAAATTCAAAGGTAAGACGAATGGGTTCTACATTGGATTATATGTCATGTTCACAATGTTGACTGTGGTTTTTGCAACATGTGAATTCACATTGATTGTATACATTGCCAATAGAGCAGCAAGACAGTTGAATATTCAAGCAGTTGAAAGATTAATCAGGCTGCCAATGCTGTTCATGGATACCACTCCAATGGGGAGAATCTTGAATAGATTCACTAAGGATACAGACTCATTGGATAATGAAATAAGTGAACAATTGAGATTGTTTATCTATCCATTAGCAAACATCATTGGTGTTGTTATCTTGTGTATTATCTACTTACCATGGTTTGCTATAGCTGTACCGTTTTTGCTTCTGATTTTCGTGAGTATTGCGGGTATTTATCAAGCATCTGGAAGAGAAATCAAGAGATTGGAGCTGATTCAGAGATCATTTGTCTATAACAATTTCAATGAAACTTTAAACGGTGTCACCACTATTAAAGCATACAAGCTGGAAAACAGATTTATGACCAAGAACAATTACTTGATCAATAAAATGAACGAAGCTTATTTCATCACTATTGCCAACCAAAGATGGTTAGCCATTCATCTTGATATGGTTGCAGCCGTTTTATGTTTGGTTGTTTCGTTATTATGTGTCACAAGACAGTTTCATATCTCTGCTGCTTCTGTCGGTTTGTTATTATCCTATATTTTCCAAATTGTTGGTCAGTTATCATTATTGATTAGGGCCATGACACAAGTGGAGAATGAAATGAACTCTGTTGAAAGATTGTGTCATTATGCATATGAATTACAACAAGAACTGGCTTTTGAAATCTCAGATACAAAACCAAGACCTGAATGGCCTGAAACTGGTTCAATCGATTTCGCAAACGTCTCTTTGCGTTATAGAGAAGGTTTACCATTGGTTTTGAAAAACTTGGACATGAAAGTTGGCGCTGGAGAGAAAATAGGTATATGTGGTAGAACTGGTGCAGGTAAATCATCCATCATGACTGCATTATACAGAATCTCAGAATTGAGTTCAGGTACCATCCACATTGATGGTGTTGATATCTCCAAAATTGGGTTACATGACTTGCGTTCTAAATTGTCTATTATTCCACAAGATCCTGTGTTGTTGAGAGGAACTATTAGAAAGAATTTAGATCCATTCAATGACCATTCAGATGAAAAATTGTGGCACTCATTGCACAAATCTGGATTAATCGATGATATTGAATCTGCTAAGACACAAAAGACTGGAGAATTACACAAATTCCATTTGGACCAAGTTGTTGAAGACGACGGAGCTAATTTCTCTTTGGGAGAAAGACAATTAATTGCCTTAACAAGAGCTGTTGTTCGTGATTCTAAGATCTTGATTTTAGATGAAGCCACCTCGTCAGTCGATTATGAGACTGATTCCAAGATTCAATCCACCATTGTTAAAGAATTCGGTGACTGTACCATCTTATGTATTGCTCACAGATTGAAGACGATTGTTGACTACGATAAGATCTTGGTTTTGGATAAAGGTGAAGTTAGAGAATTTGACACACCATGGAACTTGTTCAACCTTGATGGTGGAATATTCCAATCCATGTGTGAAAGATCCAATATCGTTGATGAAGATTTTAAAAGAAAAGATTGATCTAGTACCGGAAAAAAAACTTTTTATTTCACTTAGTGCTTTTGTTTTCTCGCTATTTTTGCATTGGATATATTACATAATATTGGTTAAAATTTTTTTCATTTTATGTTTTACCTGTTGTTGCGATATTTGTAGTATTTTGCCCTTAATTGCAGTTTCTTGCGGAAAAAAAGCTTAGATGAAGAATATGTACATAGCGCATGCACGAACCCTGATGTTCTGTTCTGTTATCTATAGACTTTCCCCTTCATATGGCACTAACTGATAAATACTTATATCTATTTATGTTTTGCCACCTTTATTTTATGTATATGTCTGATTTTTTTTTTTTTTTTTTTTTTAATAGGGGATGTGGTTGAAGTCAGTTAAATATAAGATTTTCTGGTACGGCTCTGGGAGCGAGGCCCGCATTCGTTAAGTTTTCTTTTTTTATTTTTTTTTTTTGCTTCCAGTCACAAGGGAAGGGTCGAGATAACATATATAAAAGGCCATGGTCCCTTCAGTGGCAAATGAGTTCCTTTGAAGAAGCTAACAGCACAAAGATGTCATCTTTATCATCATCTGCTGCAACTGAACAGCATGGCAGTAATAAGAATGCTAATAATATTGATGGGGCCGAGGCACCTCTACAAAAGAGATTATTAACTCCATTCATGAATAAGAGGGTGCCCCCAGTGCCAACTGAGGAGGAAAGGAAGGTATACCCATTGCACTATACAAACATAATCTCCAAGATCTTTTTTTGGTGGATAGTACCTTTGATGAAAGTTGGTTATAAAAGGACCTTGCAACCTTTGGACTTGTGGTACCTTGATGAAAAATTGCAAGTAGAATATTATTACCAAAGTTTTACTTGGAATTTAGAAAAACAGCTTCGCAAGTCAAAACTCGCTCATCAGCAAGAGATAGAACTGAAAGGGGATGATTACGACCCGGAAGAAGATGAATTTGAATACCCGAAGTTTGCTGTATTGAAGGCTCTTCTGCATGAATTTTTTTATGAATATGCTATGTGTGTGATTTTGATGATCATCTCGGAAGTTGCTTCTGTACTTAACCCTTTGCTTACGAAGGCATTGATTAACTTTGTTGAGAAGAGGGCTTTAGGTTTACACGTTACGATATCAAAGGGTGTTGGTTATGCAATTGGATGTTCCTTAATGTTATTGGCAGAAGGAATTTTAATGAACCATTCGATGCATCTCTCAATGATGGTTGGTGCAAAAGTCAAGGCTGTCTTGACTAAAGCTATCCTAGAAAAATCTTTCAAGTTGAACTCTAAAGGAAGACATAAGTTCCCAGACGGGAAGATCACGTCACTCATGAGTACTGATTTAGCTAGGATCGATCTAGCCATTGGAATCCAACAGTATTTATTCAGTTTCCCGGTTCCAACAATTATAGCTATCGCGATGTTAATTGTTAACATCGGGGTCTCTTCTTTGGCCGGTGTTGCTTTATTTGTCCTTTCATTAGGAATTATAGGTTATTGTTCCACATTTCTTTTCAAGTTCAGAACAAGTGTCGTGAAGCAAACAGATATGAGAGTTGGTTACATGAAGGAGCTATTGAACTATTTGAAAATCATCAAGTTTTACTGCTGGGAGGACTCCTATTTGAAATCGGTAACGGAAGTTCGTCGCAAAGAGATGAATATTTTGATGAAAATTCATGCCGTAAGGGGATTTATCATCTCTTTGGCCATCACATTGCCTCAAATAGCTTCAATGGTTGCCTTCTTGGTGATGTATGCTGTTTCCAACAACAAAAATGCAGCTGATATTTTCTCATCGTTGACTTATTTCAATGTCTTGGCTACCCAGTTGTTTATGATTCCTATGACTATATCCAGCAGCACAGATGCTTTAATTGGTTTCAAAAGAGTGACTCTGTTATTACAGTGTGGAGAGGTAAGTCAAGAAGAACAAAATTCATACTATGAACATACAGAAGATTTGGAAAAAGAAAATTTGGCTCTCAAGACTGTTAATGCTTCTTTTGAATGGAGAACCTTTCACTTAGACGATGAAGAATTAAAGCAATTAGAAGAAAAGAAGCTGGCAAAATCCAAGGAGGAGGTTGAAAAACAAGAAGACGAGCCAAAGGCTGGTGAATCCAAACCGCTGGAAGAAAATTCTGCAATGGACCAAACGAATTTCAAAGGATTAAATAATATCAGTTTATCAATTTCAAAAGGGGAATTTGTGATTATCACAGGAACCATAGGAACTGGTAAGTCATCACTATTAAGTGCATTAGCTGGTTTTATGCCGAAAACTTCGGGGCAGCTACAAATCAATGGCTCTTTGTTATCTTGTGGTCAGCCTTGGGTTCAGAATGCCACAGTAAGAGAAAATATATTATTTGGCTCAGAATTAGATGAGAAGAAATACAACCAAGTTATATCTGCATGTGCATTAAATGCTGATTTAGACATTTTACTTGCTGGTGATAGCACAGAAGTTGGAGAAAGAGGGATCACTTTATCTGGAGGACAAAAACTGAGAATTAATTTGGCCAGAGCAGTTTATGCTGATTGTGACATTATCTTGTTAGATGATGTATTAAGTGCCGTTGATGCAAAAGTTGGGAAACATATTATGGACAATTGTATGATGGGATTGTTGGCTCAAAAGACAAGGGTCTTGGCTACTCATCAATTGTCATTAATTGGAAATGCCGACAGAGTCATATTCTTAGATGGTGATGGTTCCGTTAATATTGGTACAGTAGATGAATTAAGACAAAGTAATTCAGGTTTTGAAAAATTGATGTCCTACAATGCAGAGGTGAAAGATGAAGAGATTGAAGAAGATTTGGAAAATGTCGAAGAAGAGGAAATCAAATTAGTCAAGCAACAAACTATCCAAGAAAAAGAATTCAAGATTGATTTAGATGAAGATCTGGAAGATGGTATTTTGACTACAATTGAGGACCGTGCTGTTAATCAAATCGGTTTCCAAGTTTACAAGAGATACATTTCCGCTGGTTCTGGAGTTTTCAAGTCTGCTCTGGTGCCTATTATTCTTTTAATAGTAATACTTGCAACTTTCTTCCAATTATTTACCAACACTTGGTTATCCTTCTGGACCGACTACAAATTCAAGAACAGATCAAATGGGTTTTATATTGGAATATATATCATGGTTAGTTTCATGACAGTTATATGTGTTACTGTGGAATTCATTTTGATAGCATACTTGGCAAATGGGGCCTCAAAGAAATTAAACATAAAAGCTGTACAGAAAATATTGAGGGTTCCAATGTCTTATATGGATACTACACCGATGGGAAGAATTTTGAATAGGTTCACTAAGGATACTGATGCCCTCGATAATGAGTTAACTGATCAGCTCATCACGGTAACTTATACTTTGGCTAATACCATCGGTGTTCTTATCTTGTGTGTCATATACTTACCATGGTTTGCCATTGCTATTCCCTTCTTGGCCATCGTATTCGTCTGTATTACGAGTATGTATCAAGCATCTGCAAGAGAGATTAAGAGATTAGAGCTGATTCAGAGATCTTTTGTCTATAATAACTTCAATGAAACGTTGAGTGGTTCCCTAACTATTAGGGCTTATAAGCTGGAGCAACGTTTCATCAACAAAAATAATAATCTTCTCAATGGGATGAATGAAGCATATTTCCTCACTATTGCCAATCAAAGATGGTTGTCTATTAATCTTAATCTTCTTTCAACGGTTTTCAGTTTGTTAATTTCTTTGTTGTGTGTTACCAGACAGTTTCGAATCTCAGCTGCTTCTACTGGTTTGTTATTGTCGTATATTTTGGAAATGGTTAGTCAAGTATCAATGTTAATAAGATCTATAACACAGGTGGAGAACGAAATGAACTCTGTCGAGCGGGTGTGCCATTATGCTTACGAGTTACAACAAGAACTGGCTTTTGAAATCTCAGATACAAAACCAAGACCTGAATGGCCTGAAGAAGGTCAAATCAGCTTCCAAGATGTTTCATTGCGTTATAGAGAAGGTTTACCTTTGGTATTGAAAAGCTTGGATATGAAAGTTGGAGCTGGAGAGAAAATAGGTATATGTGGTAGAACTGGTGCAGGTAAATCATCCATCATGACTGCCTTATACAGAATCTCAGAATTGAGTTCAGGTACCATCCACATTGATGGTGTTGATATCTCCAAAATTGGGTTACATGACTTACGTTCTAAATTGTCTATCATTCCACAAGATCCTGTGTTGTTGAGAGGAACTATTAGAAAGAATTTAGATCCATTCAATGACCATTCAGATGAAAAATTGTGGCACTCATTGCACAAATCAGGATTAATTGATGATATTGAATCTGCTAAGACACAGGGGACTGGAGAATTACACAAATTCCATTTGGACCAAGTTGTTGAAGACGACGGAGCTAATTTCTCTTTGGGAGAAAGACAATTAATTGCCTTGACAAGAGCTGTTGTTCGTGACTCTAAGATCTTGATTTTAGATGAAGCCACCTCGTCAGTCGATTATGAGACTGATTCCAAGATTCAATCCACCATTGTTAAAGAATTCGGTGACTGTACCATCTTATGTATTGCTCACAGATTGAAGACGATTGTCAACTATGATAAGATTTTAGTTTTGGATAAAGGTGAAGTTAGAGAATTTGACACACCATGGAACTTGTTCAACCTTGATGGTGGAATATTCCAATCCATGTGTGAAAAATCCAGCATCTTGAAGAGTGATTTTATGAGAAAAGATTAATGAAAATCGCTCGTTTGAAAGTTTAAAAGATAACATTTTATATGGTAGTTTGTATAAAGATAAAAAAAAATTTAAAAATAAAAATGAAAAATCGCGTAATTCAATTCGCACAAGCAAGATCAGATTAGCCTTATTATGTCAGAGACAGATACCTCAGTGGGCTCAAATCCAAGTGCCTTGGAACTTCCGAAGTATTACCCTCTTCACAGAAAGCTTGCTCTGGAGTTACCATCTTTAACTGTGAACTCTTCATACAAATTACTGAACGATTTGGAAACAGAACTATTAAAGACTTACGAGAAATATATAGACGTGAACTTGGAGCTTAATAAAGAAGATCTAACAAGGGCCAAGGAAGATCTACAAAATGATGTGCTATACAATGATTCTTTAAAGATTTTGCAAGACATCCATGACAGCAAAATAAACAACGACAAAATCACTACACTGATAAATAAGACAAAGCTGGACATGAATCATCGTTATAGAAACGAAGAAGAATTGAATATTGAAACCTTAAGACAATACCAAAGCGTGATGGATCCTCCTTTGGAGATATACGATCTTCTTATCGAAAACAGTCGTTCTCGGGCGGCTGGTGATACTCCCAAAAAGCAAGAGATGGCAATGAAGGATTTTCAAGACAAAATTGCGATTTATATTGATCCTTATGCTGTGATAAAGTCACAACGAGACGAGAATGACGAAGATGAATTAGAAATATCAGGAGGAAGAATTGATCTCAGATGTCCTATTTCTCAAGCTCTTATGAAGGATCCGGTGATTACTCAATGTAAACACACTTTTGACAAAAGCTCATTGGACCAACATAGAAGAGAGTCTCACTCCAACAAGTGTCCAGTTTGTGGAGGCAATATAGGCTCGCCGAGACCCGATGAGATGATGCTGTTCAGGTTAAGGGCCAACGAAAGAGATTTAAGACTCAAAGAGAGATAGAAAGATGATCTGATATGTGAATTAGAACTTAGCCATTCAAAATTTTATAGCATTTCATGAGCCTTAATAATACGAATAAATGACCTCTATTGTATCTCATCCCTATGTCCGAGATCTAATCATTTAACTATCACACGGAGTTTAACTAGTCAATTTTGTGTCAAATTCTGGGAAAAAAATAAGGGAAAAACTAAAAAGGGAATTCATGAGCCGGTCCCTCAATAACGTTTTATAAAGCCACCGAACTCAAACCGAATGCATGCGAGATTACTATGAGTTCGAAGGCATGCTTTCGAAAGGACATCGAACCATATCTGATCAAACTCCGTTCGTGACTTCGTCCTGCATTGGCCCGTCGCAATAACTGCAAATTGATGATTTGTCTATTCTATTTGCATATCAAAAGGAACGAAATGCACCCAGAAAATTGCTTTACATCCTCAGGTATTAATTGTTGCCTTAAGCATAGTCATTAAAGGGAGACTTTGTGCCGGTTAGAATACTGCTTCCGATTTGTCACGTAGTTCTACTACCCGATTACTGGACAGATATTTTATTTGATAACAAGTATAAATTTAGGTCGAAATTCTCCCCTGATGGTTTGCAATCCAAAATTAAATCTATTCTTTTCCTTTTTCAATATGAATGCATTAAAGATTAATAGATATTTATTAAAAGCAGTCAATACAAGCTACCTGAAAACTTTTCCAACAACAATTGCAACAGCTTCTGTTAGGCAAACGTTCTCAGCCAGACACTATGCAACTAAATTGGCTAATAAGGCTCAATACAAGAGTGTTCCTTTGAATACCAGTGAAAATGTTTACCCCACATCACATACTGGTGCATCGGATAAACCATATTTAACTCCTACTTTCGTCAATAACAAAATGTTTGTTTCTGACTCAGATTTATGGTATGATATTCATGATCCAGTCACCAATAATGTTGTGAGCAAAGTTCCAGAAACCACACTGGATGAATTTGAACATGCTGTCAGTTCTGCTGATGCGGCCTTCAAACAATGGAAGAACGTTTCACCAATCAAGAGACAGGAAATTGCTTTCAGGTTTGTGGAATTATTGAAAGCAAACCAAGAGAGAATAGCTGGGGTCATTGTCTTAGAACAGGGCAAGGTTATTTCAGATGCAAGAGCCGATGTCTTGAGAGGTATTCAGGTTGCTGAGCTGGCTTGTGCTTATCCAAGTGAAATGATGGGCCAACAACAAGAAGTATCATCAGACATGGATACTTTGTCCGTTAGAGAGCCATTGGGAATCATTGGATCTATTTGTCCTTTCAATTTTCCTGCTATGATTACTTTGTGGACCATTCCATTAGTGATTGTTACTGGTAACACCACTGTAATGAAGCCTTCAGAATTATGTCCAGGTGCTTCAATGATCATTGGAGAATTAGCTGCGGAAGCTGGTTGCCCACCAGGAGTCATCAACTTGGTTCACGGTAAGATCCCAATCTCAAATAAGATTGTCGAGGACCCAAGAATTCCAGCCATCACTTTTGTTGGTGGTAACGAAGCTGGTAAGATCATTTACACAAAAGCCACTGCGTTGGGTAAAAGATGTCAAGCAAACTTGGGTGCCAAGAACCACATGGTTGTTGTCCCAGATGCTAACAAAGAAAGGTTTTTGAAAGGCGTTATGTCTGGTGCCTTTGGTGGCTGTGGTCAAAGATGTGTTTCAACAGATATCTTATTTTTGGTTGGAGAAACTAAAAATTGGGTTCCAGATATTGTCGCAATGCTGAAAAACTTAAAAACAGACTCGGGTTTCTTAGAAGAATCCGATTTGGGTCCATTGGCAACACCACAATCAAAACTCAGAGTTGAAAGAATAATTGAAGAATCAGTTGCCAAAGGAGCTCAATTACTTTTAGATGGTAGAGGCTACCACCCAGCTGAGTATCCAGATGGTAATTTCTTAGCTCCAACTATTATGACAAATGTTGCCCCAGGAATGCCATGTATTGATGAAGAGATGTTTGCTCCAGTTTTAGCTATTTGCCCTTGTGATACATTAGATGAAGCCATTGCAATAATCAACAAAAATAGATTCGGAAATGGCGTTTCAATTTTTACTTCATCTGGTGTTACTGCTAATAAATTCACTAAAAGTGTTGATATTGGACAAATCGGTGTTAATGTCCCTGTTCCAGTTCCTTTACCAATGTTTGGTTTCACTGGTACCAAGGCATCATTTTTGGGTGACTTAAACTTTTACGGTAAAACTGGATTACTTTTCTTAACCAAACCAAAAACTATAATTTCTTCCTGGAGAGAATGAGTTTTGGATTTATGTAACGACAATCAAGCAATTACTTTTATTTAAAATGATTTTATATAATGAGAAAATAAAAAAAATGGTTTCTTTTCTGATATTTAAAATAGTTACTGTGCTCTATTAGCATAGATTTAAATCAGTTTACTTGATAAATGATAAAATTTGGTAATTTACTAGATTAGAAAGGGAACCAAAGTTTTAATTTTGAAATTTAAAGAATTTATTTTATATAAAATATACTAATAACCCTTTTTCTCAAGAAAAAAGACTTTCTTTGAGTTTCGTTGGTTATTTGTGTCAACAAATGACTTTTCTTTAAAGACTGCTTTAATATTTCCCAAAAATGAGATCTCTTTCTAGGGCAAAGCGAAGAAAGATGAGAAGTTCTTATTCCATATCTCATAAAACTTGACAGCCCCTCCTTCCTAATTGGGAAATATACAAAGTAGGTATATTTTAAAAAACTTTTTTTTGAAAGCAAATACGACTCTATGGCCAAGTTGGTTAAGGCATCCGACTGTTAATCGGGAGATCGCTGGTTCGACCCCAGCTAGGGTCGATATTTTTTTACTCTTTTTTTTTCGTCCTTTCGAAAGCACCGTATCATATGTTAATCCAACAAGTTGAATGTATGTGAAAAGCTTGATTTATCCTGTGATTTAAATACGGAGAGTGCACGTTCACAGTCACAGAGCTTAAACATTCCTGAAGAAACAGCGAGCCACACGGTAAAGCCGTTGTATTGAAGTTGGTAACAGTGAAGAACATCGGTTTGCATTATGAAAATCGTTGTTATTGCCTTATGTTGTACCTACAACTAAAATTCCTATACCTTTGCCAACAGGCCCAAATTTAGGCTAAATTGAACAAATAATGTGAAACTGGTCTTTGCCAATATATTTTTCATCTTATGTAACGTTTAGGGATAAACTACAAATATCTTGAGAAAGGAGAATTCAAATAGCTATAAACTTTCCCAGATGGACCTATTCCTCCGCCTGCCAGGGCCTTGGCCAGGGGAGCGGGCGGCGGACACACTGGCTGAGCAGAGGGAAATCAAGAACGAGAGAGAGGGCCGAATTAGCACGTGTGGGTGAATTAGGGGCTTTTTGTAGGGCCTTCAAAGATTTTTTTTTTTTTTTTGATGTGCTTGAAGTGTTAAAAGTTTAAAAAAATTTACATATACAAATTTATCAATATATATTCAAGTATATCTGAAGGTAGAATCCTCAATTCCAAGTGATTCAATTGGTTCCCATCAGACAGCTAACTGTGCCGGAAGAGTGGAAGTACAAATTTACTTTCGATAAGAAATATCATGTATGTATTATCAACCTTAATATTTGTGTAAAGTCAGAGAATTGAATGCTAACATATATTTGCATATAGGAAATTTGGTAAATATTTGGCAGCCAGACAGTTGGAGCTTCCTGAATACTCGGGACAGTTCATCAATTATAAAGCTCTAAAAAAATTGATGAACAGTTTGCTGCTTTCTTCATCTGATGACAATCAAGAACAACTATTAAAAGAAAGAAAAGGTTCATTCTTTTTCAGATTGGAAAGAGAATTGGAAAAAGTCAACTTGTTCTATTTGGAAAAAGAATCTGAATTGAAGATTAGACTTGATATATTAATTGAGAAGAAACAAAAAGCTTTAGCCCAGGGCAGGTTAGATAATAACAAAAATTCAGTTGCGTACGTTTCGTTGTACGAAGGGTTCAAAAAATTCAGTAAAGATTTGGAGAGGTTAGAACAATTTGTCGAGTTAAACGAAGTAGGGTTCACCAAAGTCCTAAAGAAATGGGACAAGAGATCTAAGTCACACACGAAGGAATTATACTTAACAACTGCTGTTAATGTGCAACCTGTTTTCCATAGAGATGAGATCATTGAATTGAGTGACTTGGTTGCAAATAACTTGCTAGAACTTGAAGCAAAAGCTGAAGGAGATAGTTACATCAGATATGCAAAATCAAAAGCTGATGACAAAGGTATGGAAGGATTGCCCAACACGGATATTACAACAGACAAAGAAGCAGATGAATTATACACTGATTTGATCTCAGTATCTGAATCTCAACCATTGGTTGGCTCAAAAGAGGAACTGTTACACACCTGGTGTGCCAAAATTAAAAATAATTTATCTGCAGCAGGTTCAGACATCAATTTGGCCAAAATTTTGTTATTATTAATAGCTAATCCTAAAGTCACCGATAAAACCATAAAAATTTATTACGACACATTCTCAGAGTTAATCGACTTGTCTACTGTTGATGACTTAAATGGAAGAAATTGTTTACACGAAGCTTCAATGGGTTCTACAAAGGATAGATTATTCATTATTCAATTAGCATTGGATACCAATGTTGATAGTTCTGCAAGAGATCTGTCGGGAAAGACTCCTTTACATTATGCCACTGAAGCTGGTAGAGAAGAGATAGTTAAAAAATTGTTACCAAGTCTCACAAAAGATATCATTGATATCTCTGATAATGAATCGATGACTCCGTTATTATTGGCAATCGCAAGCAAGAACGTTACATGTGTCAAATTATTATTGGAGAAAGGGGCCAATCCATTGCCTGCTCAAAATCCAAATTCCCCAAGTTATTTGCCGTTAAATGTTGCTTGTAAAGTTGGAAATTTTGAAATTGTACAATTACTCTTAGAAAGAGCAAAATCTTTTGACCAAGATATTTTTCAACCCAATGCTGAAGGACTTCTACCACTACATATAGTGGCTAACTTCGGTCACTATCAATTGGTTCCTTTATTGATATCGTACGGTGCAAAAGTAAATCAGTTAGATAAATTGAACAAATGGTCACCTATTTTCTACAGTGCCATTGAAGGCTATAGCCAAAGTACTTTGAAATTGATAGAGTTTGGTGCTGATTTCAAGTTAAAAGACGAGGAAGGCCTCACCCCATTGTACTATGCTGCATGGGAAGGTAATGTTGGTGTTTTAAATGTCTTCATTGAAATGTTGAATCGAGAAGTAAAGACAAATGATTTTCTGCTTGATAATAAAACGGATCTGAAGAACCTGATCAACACAAACAATGTATTATCACCTGTGTTAACCAAATCTACCGGCTTGGTACCCGAGTTTCCGAATCTCGACTTGATTCCAGATTTATCGTTGCCTCCTCCGATTTTGCCATTGAGGAAATACGGTCACAACTTTTTGGAAAAGAAGATGTTTGTGAAGCTTAATTTTTATACAAACAGAGACTCACTCAAGTTGTATGATCATCAATTTTTATCTTCTATTCCAGGAAGAATAACAATCAACTGTGCCCAAAATGATATAATACCTAGAAGCTTGTTGTTACCAATCTCAGACGAAGACAAGACAATCACATTTCAAGTAGATTCATTGGAGAATTTCTCCATTGATTTCGAATTATTCCCAACATTTGGTACGAGATTGATTGCTAAGACAACTTTGCTCAGTTCTGCATTCACGAACGCAACATCTAGATCTTGTTACAAATCCTCTGATGTGAATCACAACGTCAACTTGATTGGAGACTTATCTATTCCCTTATTCGATATTAGATTGAGAAATTTGGGTGAATTAAGGTTCAATTACCAGATTATCTATCCATATTCAGGAATTCCATTGGAAATTAGTCAATATGATACGTATTGGAAATCAACTAATAATAACAGCCTCGGTACTGCAAAGAAATCGACATATTTTTCATTTGTTACAGCTTCTTCATTATCTGGTGAATATTATAGAGTTAATGTTTGCAACTTAAATGATGGAACCCCAATAGTTTGTCCTGATTGGAAGATTGACATCGGGGGACTAAGTATTCCATTAGCGAATCTAACGCTCTCGCAGTTGCAAAACATTATTCCACAAGATGAACAACGAGAACTCATCAGAATGTTGAACTCAATCAAGGATATTTCAAACAGATCCAACTTGAATGATGTTGAAACCATTTTGAAAAAATTGTATTTGCCGTTAGATGTCTTTTTGAATGAACTACCTTTGGAGATTTCATTGGATATTGAGATATTTTATCCAACATTATACGAAGACAACTTCTCAAATCTTCAGATATCTAAAGATGCCAGTGGATTCACCAATACTTTGAATGATTTCATCGATTCATTATTAAGTGCAGTTTTCAATCATGTTAGGTCGATTCGGAAAAGTTCTCAGACTAGAACTAGATCTCTAATTTTTTCATCTTCAAATTCCACTGTTTGCACTATATTGAATTGGAAACAGCCAAATTATCCTGTCTTTTATATAATGAATGGTATGACTTTTGATTCCACAAGCAAAAAGTTCATTGCCACATCAGCTAATGGATTCCAAATTTCCAATGATACAATAGACGAGATAAAGAAAAAACAGTTGAAAACACAATTGAAGACTTCTAGTATGTTACACAATAACCAATCAGAACCTACGGAAGACTATCATCAAATGAATATTGACAATATTGACAGTATCAACAAAAACTCATCTTCATACAATAATGAGTTGTTGTACCAGGATTTGATTACCAGATCCGTCAAACTCGGAGTTAATTTTGTTACCCAAAACAATTTGTTAGGAGTCATTGTACCAAATAAAGTATTAAGATTTTGTCCAAATCTTATAAAAACTATAAGGTCAAGAGGCTTGATTTTGGTTGCTTCTAAGGATGAGATTAATAAGGATACTGATGACGACGACGATGAAATGATGTTGAATTGTAACAACGGAGACGAAGACTTCATTCATAGCATAATGGAGCGTTATAACAATACTGATGATGATAGTGATGTTAATGGGTTGCGGTTCAACGATATTTTGAGCTTCAAAGACTCAATCGATATGTAAATTAGCTTTAATACCCGAAAAATTTATGATGATGTATATATACATATTATTATTACTGTACCTTGCCGTAAAAGTGAAAAATCTGGAAAATCTGAAAAATAAAAAAAAATTTTTTTAGCTTGAAGATAAAAAAATTATATATAAGATAAAATCAAACAGAGAGCAGGGTTAGAAGATCACAGCTTTCTTTCTCTTTCCTCAAGTAGTTGTTATGAGTCCATTGTAGGGCTGAATCATTTTTCAAAGCAATCTCACGTAGTAATTTGGTGATATATTACGATTAGGATATTTTTTGAACATAAGCAGCTATACCATTCAATCATGTCAGCAACTTCGATATCAAGTTCCAAAGAAACGTCAATTGCACCAGCAATAACAGGTGCCACTAATCTCAATAAAGCATTTTTTGTCCTTCCTCCTTTGTTGCAGCCATGGAAGCCTACATTGCTATCGTACACCGCTTCGTTAGTAACTATTTTTTCGGGTTACCCTTTAGACACCTTGAAAACAAGAATGCAAACTCACAAGTTTAAAGGTGCACTTGACTGTTTCCAGCAAACATTAAAATACGAAGGTGTCGTGGGGCTATTCAGAGGTATCACTTCTCCTTTGATTACTGCATCTTTTTCCAAATCATTGGGTGTCTCATTATATACGCTTTTCAAACCTGAGATTGCTAAGTTCCAACAAATGTTTTACACACCATTAGAGAAGGATGGCCGTTTGAAGAATGAGGATATATTACTTGCACTCAACAACTTTCCGATAGCAGTTGCATCAGGAACACTGGCCGGTGCATGTGTTTCAATATTTGCATGTCCTTTTGAATTTAATAAAATATTCTCACAGATATCTCGTATCGTTGGTAACAAGCAAAACGTTAAAAACAAAATCCCTAAAAATATGTATCAGGTCTCCAAGGAAATTGTCAAATATGAAGGACTTAGAGGGTTATACTCCGGTTATAAGTTTCATTTGTTAAGGGACTCTGTGAGCAACGGTTTATTCTTTGCCATTTATGAAACATTCAAGATTTCCTTAAGGTCGTTTAGTTCTGACGACGGAAAGTTCAAGGGAACTAGCATACCTGCTGGTCAAATATCAATTGTTCTGGCTGGAGGTGCTGCTGGGATGTTTAGCTGGATTACTGTGTTCCCAATAGATACCTTAAAGTCAGTGACACAGCGTGACATTGTAACTAATATTTTAAGAAGTAGGGATGGTTTAGAGAAGCTTCCGATTCAGAAAAGATCGTTGGGATTACCAACAAGGAGGATGTATAGAGGGCTAGGGCCTTCTATTACAAGATCAGTGGTAACAACAATGATTTTCTTCTCAGTTTATGAATACTTGATGGCTCATATTGGATAAATCAAGGTTCAGCGTTTTTTTTATTGTAAGAGTTGGAGGGTTTTTTATATAGATTGCCTTTACTGTATATAGATGGATTATTTATATAGACTTTGTTTGTTCATAGTTGGATTATTTATATAGAGAATTTTGTAAATAGTTTAAAATTAATGTTCATATTTATAATATTCATCTCAAAGTAGACACCTATACATTCAACTATTTCTTTCTTGGTCTACCTCTTCTTTTCTTAGTTTTGTTACTAGTAGGAGCTTTCGAAACGTCCTTATCAGTTTGATTTGGTTTCAGATCATTCTCCTCGTCCTCTTCAACTATTGTACTTTCTCTCATAGCCTTCAACTGTCTTTTGATTTCTTCCTCATCATATTCTTGTGCAACATCACTGACACTGGTATTAGCCCTAATATCTCCGCTGGCAACTCCAGAAATTAATAGTTCTTCGAGCTTCTCTTGCTCTTCAGCATTGGCAATCTCCACTGAAGTATTAGCTCCAATATATTTTCCACTCCTAGTACGCATAGTGATATGCTTCAGTGGATCGGAAGAAACCCTGTTTTTTAACTTTCTTGAGTTCTGTGACTCATTTTCGCTTATATCTTCTTGGGAGGACGATGTTCTGCCCCTTTTTTTTCCTTTTGGCAACTCTACTATTGAGGGGATCAGATCTATGAATGCTTCTTGTTTTTGCTTCTTTTGCCTTAACCTACTAGCAGCTGGAGGCAGAACTACTTCAGATATTTTCTTAGAAGTCTCATTTTCGTTGAAAGTTTCCGCCTTTTCGTCATCAGTTAATTTTGGTGCTTCATTTGAAAATGCCAAATTTTGGGTTTCATCTAGAATAGACTGCTCAAGAGATGGAGATGCTGCATAGCTAGAAGATCTCAATGATCGTGTAGCTGCTGCTGGTTTGAGTTCAGATTTTTTACCTTTCTGATTAGTCTTTTTTCCTCTGCTCTTGTTGTTCTGTAACTCTACAAATTCCTTGTTGATTTGATCTTCATTATTTGTATCATCAGAGATCTTTCTAGTGCCCTCATTTGAAATTTCGTTTCCACTGATACCCTTTGGACTTTCAATAGCTTCAGAGTTATCTCCCAGAATATTCGAGCTTCTCGTCTTTCGTTTGTTGATAGCAGCAAAAGCAGATATAGGTTTGCTGACTCTCTTTTTAGGAGACTTTTTAGGCACTTTTTTAACGTGGTCTTCAGGCTCTAATTTGTGAACCGTAACATCAAAAGATGATTTTTGAGGAGAGACAGAAGAAATAGGTTCTTCTGTTTTAGAGGAACCCATCTTCTCTGCAAAACTTGATGTGACATCATCCTTAGCGGCTTTGATATCCCCCATGCTCGTGTCTCCAATATTACCCTCCGCAGGGGCCACTTCCAATATTTCTGGTTTATCCGCATCATTGGAAGAATCATTGATCCGAGGTTTTACATTTTGATCGTCATTTTCGTTTCCAGTCAGCGTCATATCTTTAGAGTTGAAGTCTTCTAAAGGTTCAACTGGAGGTTCCAATTTCTCATCAACAGATGAAGGTGAGCGTTGAGCATCCTCTTTTTCAGAAACTACCTTTAATTCAGAAACATCATCACTCTCGATAACATTTTCTGCTCCAACATCTACCAGGCTGCTCAGTTTTACAAGCTCGTTTTCAAAAGCTTGGGAATCGGCTACCTGGTTGTTACTATCCGACATATTCTCGAGGTCTGTCGTTGGGCTTGATATAACTGTTATTTCAGGGATATCCAACTTGCTAATTTTGGAATCTTCGTTCAGTGCATTTGATTCCATGGAGGGTTTAAGGAAGCTTCCGAAAAATGAAGTCAATTTTCTAAATCTTTTCGAAGGCTTGTCTTCCAACTTGTCAATATTATCTCTTTGACGTTTTCTTTCATCAAACGAATTAGCAGCATTTTGAGCATCAGTATCATTAGTAGAGAAATCTTCGTTATTACCGCCACCGTCTCTGTCTAATATCGTTTCATATGCTGGCTGATCGAGCGAGTCATCATTGGATAATTGAGCTGCCTCTATTTTCTTCTCTTGTTCTTTCTCTGAAGACCTTTCACTGTTACTCAGCTCTGTGACATCCAGTTTAATGTGATCAGCATCAGCCAGTTCGACTTGCTGCAGTTTGATATCTGGCAATTGTGCCGATTCTAATTCAGGAGTGTCCGAGTTAGCAACGGTTTCATTTTGATTTGGCTCTCTAATACTGTGAGTTTCATCTTGTGTACCAGTTTCTGGAAAATAACTGAATCTCTCATTAGTGGCAGGTGTGGAATCTGACACACCATGGACAATTCTTAAGTTAGACTCTTCTGACAGATCATCAATATGCTCGAAAGTCTCATAAGAAGAATATTCATGTATCAGATTTTCTACAATAACCTCCTCTTCGGGCTCGTCTACCAATTTTGTATGCACCACTCGCAAGTTTTGTTCATCCTTCTCATGAGATACATCAGCTATTGGAAGAAATTCTTCGTTAGCACTTTGCGCAGTAGTAGCCAGTTCAGCAGAGTTATCGAAAGCTGTAAGATCCTCCATTGGTACAGCCTCCTTGGCAGCTTCTGTCTTATCGTCACTTTTGTTGTTGAATATATCTTCAACGATAAATTCATGATTATCCAATAATGGCACCAGAAGCAGAGGATCAATAGCATCTAAATTCTCTTTGACCTTATTTATCGACGGAGATTCAGTATGAGTTTTTATCTCTTCTTTATAAAGTTTATTGACGTCGTCGTCATCCAATTGGACAAAAGGAGGCTGGGATGTTTCAAACTCTGCTTGAGCATCTGAACTTTGAGGATCAATAATTTTGGCGGGAGCAAGAGCTTCTACTTGCTCTAGTAGTTCTCCATCACTAGGTGCACTACTTTCATCGGCAATCGATCCATCACTGATATTATCAGTTAATGGTGCATCAAACTCTGTTGCATCAAATGGTGAAGCCTCCTGGAATTTAAACGAACTAGGAGGAATGTTGGAGATATTCGGCCCGGAGGCTGCACCAGTATCAGTATCGAGAAATGCATCAGTGTCGACATCAGCAGCATATCCAGAATTCGGTTCAATAGGTTCTACCTTTTCATGGCCCAAGTCTTCTTTAATATGTGATGGTTGAGGATGAGAGGAGACCTCCACCTCAGCTTCTTCCTCGTGTTTTATAAGCGAGCCTTCGAGTAACTGGACCAAAGCTGGATCCAAAACACTTTCATTCATTTCAGCATCTTCTGACTCAGAAGATGATTCCGAGTCCGACGGAAGAGAATGTTTATCTTCCACACCCAGCATATCTTCTGGGACCTTTGGTAAGTTAGCACCGAAGATACCTTCAGAGGCAGGTGATTGATTATCATCAATATTAATTTCCCCTTCAAGTTCAGAAGTAACCGTCTCTCTTTGCTCTGAACTGACCACCTTGTCTTGGTCATCATTTGTTTCACCCTCAGAAATCAATTTATTCTGGTTTGAATCATCTATCTCTATTGACCGTTGAACAGCAGCAGCAATTAGAGATGGATCTATTTCAAAAGGAGCCTGGTCTACGATCTGGAGGTCTTCTGCGTTAACCTGGTATCCGAAATCACCCTCGCTATCATTGCTAACATATTGATCAGGATCCAGTTCAGCAACTTCTTCACTAAGATCATTTTCTGAGTCCTCCCGTATTTCGCTTTCATATATTTCAGAGCTATCTGTACCACTTACTTGGTATGTTTGTCCTTGGTTATTCTGTTCATTTAGATCGATCTCTTCATCACTGTCATTTTCAAGATATTGACCTACGCTATTTCCAACACTGAAAGCGTCTGACATTTTCCTATCGGGTTGAGAATCATATTGAGCATTACTTGAAGTAGATACAGTCTCCGAGTTGACAGAGCCACCCATATGAGGGCCACTAGACTTCAAAGAGAAAGGATTCATATATGGCTGGTAACCATGATTTGCATCAGCAGCTGACAGATTCTCATAAGAGTCTAAATCATTGTCACTCTCTTCTTGTTCTATATCCAGACTCTCAAGTTCTTCTCCAGAATACTGCAATTCTTCCTCCTGCATTTCCTCTTCTGAAGATGAGATCTGGGAGCTATATTGTTGTACAGATTTATCCTTATCAGAAACTATATCTTTATCAGATACATTCTCAGGTTCACTTCCAAGCTCGATAACTTCCAATTCAGAATCATCAGCAGAAGATTTGAGATCAGAATCGACTTCAGAATCACTGTTATATTCACTTTCAGAAAGCAGCTCAGGAAATTCGTCAATATTGTAGCCCTCTGTTTCATCAACTATAGGAACCAGCTCTTCTTCTTCAACAAACGGCTCGAAAGACTCGGCCTTAGTAATAGGAGCTTCAGATTCTAAAGGTCTTGACAGAACCTCAGCATGATTATCACTCGGCACATCTTCCAGGAGTGCTGGTTTTGAATCCGATTTTTTCAAAATGTTCTCCAACTTCTTGAACTCTTCTTCTTTTACAGAAGATTCGTTATTAATCTGTCGCCTCTCAGCTGAGAGATTGTTGTAAAATTCTTGCTCCTCATCTCGATTCTTTTTCAAAGTTGATTCCGCTTTTAATTTTAACGATTTCATCCAAGAGAGCAAATGTTCACTGCTATCTGGAGGATAGGAGGATTTGTATTGGAGTGGCTTGAAAGTAGGATTGCTAAACGAGTCACCAATGGATATTACTCTCTTGGATCTTTCTGTCGTACTTGAATAAGCTGAACTTTCTTGCTTTTGTTTCACTGTAGAAGTAAGGTCATCACTTGAAGGCTTCAGATGGTAATCTTTGGACTTAGACGAATTTGAAATCTTTTGAAAGTAGGACGAGTTATTCTGGATAACAGAAACGTTTGGAGTTTTGATATGCAACGGCATTGTCAGATTTCCAGCAAACACAGATGACATAGTACTATCATCATTGGCAAAGGTAGTTGTATTACCTGATTTCCTATACAACTTCTTCCGCGTTCTAGACAAAAGGGAGTAAGACGAGAATTTGCTTCTCTTCTTTTCTCTCTCATTGGTTTCAAAATTGGACATTGATGAGATTGAATGAGTGTGAATTTGCAAATGTTATTGTTTTGAAAATTTGATTCAATTTTTTTTTTTCAACAGTAAAAAAAACATTGACATTTAAAGTTAAAAAACCTCTAGTTGAACAATCGAAGATGGCCAACATAGGATTTTACGACCCGGATAAACTCTCTGTGCCGATTTTGGAAAGGTTAGATGAGCCATTGTCCAATTTGCACTGGAAGGCTCGTAATGAACCTTTGAAATCCATTAATCAGTTACAGTTGAAGTTCATTGAACAACAACCATCAGTGTCTAACGTGAAGCAGACAGGAAACATTGTCAAGCAAAATGATCAGTTCTATCATAATTTGATACTACAATCCAACAACAATCGAATTCCATATGTTTTATTGCTGTTCGTGAAGCTAGGATCAATTGACGAATATCGAACTAAAACAAGACCTATGATCAAGAGATGGATAGGCGATAACATCAAAACTAGATTGATCAATATTGAGTGGCTCGTCATCTTTGTTGATAATGAATCTGAAGGGCCAATTTCTGCCGGGAAGCATACGGTATTTCAGAAGCTGAAGACTGATTTCAATGAAGAGGGAGAAAATAATTGTGCATTGACACAAAGGGCAAATCAAACTAGTCCAGAATACAATCAAAATTGGGCAGTATTGTTGGGAATACTAAAGGAGAAAGTATTGAGCTCGTTCACAAAGAGATTGGAGCTATATCAAAACCAGCTCTCTTTATTGGAAGAGAGACCAGTAATAAATCCTTACTTTAAGCTCATTTTAAAAAACCATGTCATGAAAATTTACAATGATATGACATTGGACGAAGAATCCTTAAATGCATGCGACGAGTTGACATCCATATTTTCTAGAATGATTAAAGAGAAGACAATCGATCTTCCATTAAATATTTCCACTATGGATCTTCGGAGCTTTTTCGGAAATCTGACTTTTGACAATAGCATTGAATTTGACAAGTTGATTCTCGAAGGGAAGATGGACACTTTTCAATTTTATGGGTACAGTTTTCTCCATCTGTCTAAATGCTTAATTCTGTTAGCAAGATCCGATAGCTCATTAACCTTCAGTAGTTTGCATGTAGTTGAATTACTTAGGAGGGTGAAACTTACTGTTACTTCCCTCGGTGGTTTATTTGGAGATATTACTTTGATTCCTGCAAAGGTGTATCAATTCTTTTACATACTTATTGAGGAATATCTTTCAGATAAATTCATTTTGAAAACAGTTGAATTGAACCTCAAGAATCCAGAAGTTGGAAAACTATCAGATATTATGGAGCTCATAGGTGAGTTGAAAATGGCTCAAAGGGGTCAATTATCAAAGTTGGGCGAACACTTGAATTTGAAAGTGATAGGACTCATGGAAGAGATCAATCTTGATGAAGGTTTACTGCAAGAAGATTTTGTTCCTGACTACGAGGCATTAAAGGTCCCCCTTTCATCTGAGGAGGAGTTTACAAGAGAATACCTCTCAATGACAAGAGCAATTATTGAGGGATTCGATCTCGCTGGAATAAGACCTAGAACAATCGATATATTATCAACCGAAATTGCTCTCATATCATACAATCAAGGAAGATACGATGAAACTAAAGAGATCTTAAGCTATTCCTTTAAATATTACGCTGAACAGGGTTGGCAATACATTGGTTCACATCTTTTAAGGATATTCATAGACAGTTTAGAAAAGACTGGGGACTCAGAGATGGAAATTTTAGTGAACGCATATTTAGATTTATTGTCAACAAAAAGTGGCATTGATAAAGAAGCAATAGAGTTAGTAAGAAAAATTCGTGAAATCACACAAAAAGTCAAGTTTACTTATCCTTTGTCAAAACTTTTTGATGTTAATATCGATTGCAAGTGGAATAATCTGGGCCGTAATAAGTATTATATAACTTTGATTCTATCCAACAAGTTGAAGACACACATTACAGTTGATAAAATAGCTTTAACTCTGGAAGATCACCACGGAAACAAATTGGAATTTAACAGAGGTGGATCAGAAATACCGCTGGGCACTAAGAGTTATGAACTTTCAACTAATATGGCAGTTTTTGATACCTTCCGTCCCTGTTTCTTGCAGATGACAATCAATGGTCTATCGCTTGAATGTGATTTGCACGAAGCTGATTTATCGATAACACCTCAGAGAATACCTGGAAACTCTAATTTATTTGCAGACTTAACAATACCTAAGACCAGGAAGCTTAACGAAAATTCAATGTTGTTGACAATTCAGAATGGAAATACTGAAATTGAGAATTTGAAGGTCAATTTCCTCTGTGGAAATCAGGATCTGGTTCTTGAATTGTTGGACAATGACATAGTTTGTGTGAATGGGAATGGGGAAACTTTCAACATCTCGATTTCTAAGCAGAAAGACCAAGGCTCATTTTGTCAACTTGGAGACAAGATCCGGGCCAATGATGTTTTGCAATTAACGGTACCTTATGTTGTGAAATATACCAATCAAGAACTCCTGACTACCTTGAAGATCAAATACCTGCTTTCATTTTCCCAAGGCGGAGAGACTCATACATATAAGGCAAAAGAAGAAATTGATCCTTTTTTATCAGTTGCTGTGACAGTTCAAGATATTTTCAAGTCTTCGATTCTATTCACAAATTTTTCTGTCGGCTCCACTGATAGTAAAAATCCTATAAAAATTTTAGGAGTTAATTTGGGATCATCAAGATCAAATGTCTCAAATTATCAGATTGAAGCTCCAGAGCAACTTTCCCAAAGTGTTGTTGCTTTCAGCGGCCAACCGGTGAAATTTTTTTATAAAATAAGAAGGTTAGGGAAGGAGGTAGACGAGGAAGAGTTATACTTGACCATAAAATACAGAAACCTTAGAGAAGAGTGCATTATGTTGGTAAAGAAGGAACTTCTGCTGTTTCTGAAAGAGCTGGGTTCATCTTCTTTTGATCATTTGCAGTTTTCATCAAGATTTTGGAATCTGTTGGAATTTAAGCTAAGCTTTTATGACTTAAAAGGATTGGTGAAGATGATGCCTGTAGTATGTGAGGCCTTTTTGAACTCAAAAGAAGATTGTCAGCTCTTGGAAAAGTTCTCAGAGAAATTTGTAACAGGGAATGGTTTCCAACTGCAAGATATCGACTTCAGCTCCATAGAGAGAACATTGATTATAAGTGTGCCTATGCCCTTGATACCAGTTATTCACGAAACGGAGTTGAAATTCGAAAGGTTTCCCAACTACATGGTGGGAACGCCAATTAAGGCAAAATTATTCCTAAAGACAACTACATCATGGAGCGGGAAACCAGCAATCACTTCTGATGCTTCTGATGATCTGGAGTCCAAAAGCACTCCTTTCTTGGGTCCGCCTACTCCAATTATCTCAAGACCTACTTCTCCTGGTCTTGATCCAACGAGCGAGTTTGTGAACGGTGATGGAAAATACTGGGAAAGAGGCGATATGTCTTCAACATCAACCGTAGATTTAAATTTGGAGGATCAGAAATTGAAAAAGAAGAAAAAGATGGTCACTTTCGAAAAAAAGATGGGGAGTTCGAAATGTTTCCAGTTAGAGTTACAGACATCTGACAATTGGCTTCTCAGTGGTAATAAGAAATTTACTTTTCATCTTGTCCCTAATGGCACCCATGAGTTTGAGCTACCCCCAATTTCTCTAGTTCTAGTTCCGTTGAAGGTCGGAAGAATACCTTTACCTAAGGTAGAAATCAAACTGGTCGAGAACGGTGAAATTGTTAATGAGATTGGAAGTCTTGAGGTAGACTACAGAAACAGCTCTGAGACATTGGTTGTTGTCAGTGATGTTGATAAAATGACTTTAGATTTATAGATGTATGTACGTGAGTTTAAGATCGTATGAATGAGACAATAAAAGCTTCAAAACAAGAAATTGATGAATGAGTTTGCAGAAAGATCAGAAATCCTGTAGCTATAGGGCAAAAGCTCAACCTCGCTTTTAGGAGGAAAGCATGATGCCGGACCAAGAAATCACAGATCAAAGGAAGGCGATAAAACAACATACAGTTTTTTAAACAATCCAACTGGTTATTTTAATTTTCAATCTCTCTTGTTTGTCTATCTCTTGCCATGATAATTACTCCTCAAGTAAAAGTTTCGAGCTTTGCAATATCCTCTTCACATTGTAAAAAAAACTATTGCAACAGCATGGTAGATTCCAATATTTCTCTCCATGTTGTTCTTGGGAGTGAATTGTGAAACATTGAAATGGCGAGTAAACTGTTTAAAATGATTTTCATACAGGATTCTCATTTCATGAAGTATTTTAGATATTTTCTCAGGTCCTTCAGATAACCCAAAAAGCAAGGAACTGTCACTGCACCATATTGCTATTGTTAACTACAGCTATTTAATTGATTTAACATGTCTTTTTATATATTTAGATGATATGTCTCCTGAGTTTAAAATGTCAGGTCTCCGAATGTAAGTCGATAGCATGCATATTTATTATTCCTTGCCCCTGCTTGCAAAGATAAAAGAACTAAGTCTCGACTCTTCAGAAACTTGATATACTTTCAGTTAAAGAATTGGCATCTGGCTTTTTCAGAACTATATCTGGGATAATATTATTTTCAACTAAGTATGCCTCTGTCGTGGGCCCTATGGCTGCAATTTTGAATTTTCTCAGTAAGCTTGGAATATACTTCACTATCTGCTCAGTTCCTTGTGGAGAAAAAAAAACTATCCAGTTCTCATCATTCAGACAACTACTAGTTATTTGGTGGAAACGTTCAATCACCCCTTCCTTGGTTGCCGTCTTGTATATAACTCTTTCTGTGAGCTTGAAGTTATTTTTTAGTAAATTTCTGGGTATTATGTCCTTTCTGATTTCTCCAGTGAAAAACACAATCTCCTGATCCATCTTATCTTTGTGAAACTCATCATTTATGATGATATCACTCAAAATTTTCCCATTTCCTGCATCAGATCCTCCTCGTATATCTTCAAACCCGGCAGCTGAAAGTATTTTTGCCGTAGCTGGTCCAACTGTGTAAGCCGGTTTTGAGAAAATCAGGCTCCTCATACGAGTGTCTTCAATTAACTCCATAGTTTCATTCAAAACTTCCACAGCTCTTTGTGAAGTAATGATAAAGGATGAGGTATTATTGATAAAGTTGTTGCCTTGCAAAAATGTTGCAATCGACATTTTATCGAGATGTATATGATCTAAAAGCGGAATGAATAGTGGACTGAACCCATGATCCACAAATTCTTCGTCATAGGGATCAACAGGTGTGGTTTTGTTCTTCAACAATAGCACCTGTCTAGATGACATCTTCTCAAAGCTTGATTCGATGACCTATGTGAAAATTATCAAAAAAAAAAAAAAAAAAAATTATTTCTATACAAAAAAATTATCGATTTATCAACTACTTTTTGCAATCTTTATGTGGTGTTGTGACTACACTGATCATCCAAAGCAGCTTTCTTTGAACTGAGATCCAACAGGTGTAGAAGATTGGTGCAGCATTCCCAAACAGATGTGATAATTGGTTCTTTGAAGATGCTGAAATGATTCTTCACTACTAATAACAATCTAATCCTATCTTCAATCGGTCTTTCAGTTTGCACTTCATCTGAACAGATGTATTCGTCCAACTCCAGAAAAATCTTCTCAAAAGCAGTATACATAGTATCTTTAACCATTTCGCGACATCTTGGTAGTAGATCCCCATGTGTTGAGAAAAGCTTGATTCTTATAAAATTTAACATACTCTGGTTTAAACATTCAGTTTCTGCTGTTTTGACAGTGTCCATAAATTTGGCAGCCAACAAATCAACATCCTTGTTAGACCCTGACTCATTCATATCTTCCTTTAATTGATTTCGAAGTTTGAAGATGGCTTGATCTTCACTTCGTGCCGAAGACAAACATTTATCAAAGATAGTCAGAACAGCAACGATAATACCAATCACAGCTGTAGATAGATGTCCGATTTCGAATTGAGAATGAACCAACGTTCGATATTCACTCCACATCAGAATATCTTGCCCGGTTATGCGATCGAACATAATTTGTAGCTCATTGGTTTCTGCAAGTTTTGTTTTAATGAAATCCTTTAATTGGATCAGTGTTTGATTATCAGACAAACAAATTTCATTATCGTTCAGTTTCTTGGTATCCGATTCTTGGTCCTTGACGTCCAATGATGATCTGTCTATAGAGTTGGCTTTGGCCCTTGAACAGTCTTCCACAGGTGAACTCAAGAGACTTCTTGGGTCAATAGGATTAACATCACCAGTGACTGTAGTTGTATCTATTTGAAGATTCCTTGGCTCAAGAAATGGCTGAGAATAATCAAATGGATCTGATTTCTGGCTCAGAGGAGTAGAATGCAGAACCGGTTGATAATCAAGATATAATTCAAGATTTTTTAAAAAACTTGAGTTTCGTGAATGAGACCGAGGGGAAGCAGTCGACTGTCTTGATACTTTGTTTTTTAATGAAAACTGTTTTGGTTCAAATTCGTAGAAATCCTCCGTTCTTACAAATTCAATACCAGATAAATCTTTATTGACATTATGTCCTTGTTGGTTTACTGAAGACTCTTGAAGATCTATCAAGAGTTCTTGATCAAAACTCTCCAAAATGTTGTGTTTTTGTTTTTGAAGGAAATACTTTTTATCATTGTTCAGTGAAATGCTGTTCTTGCACATTAAGCAGCATTCCCTAATAAATACTTTGACAATATCACTACCTTTAGGATATCTTATGACAAGCTGAATGCATTGATTGATAATTATTAATTGGAGTGTGTAAATCTTTTCAAACAACAGACGATGGATATCAAAAAATCGAGCATCTAATATTGAAATATCATCAACAACATTATTCTGGTATTTTTGGTTCAATCTCATAGTTTCTAACTCAATCTCCTTGTGCTTTCTAGAATACAGTTTTCTAAGAAGCTCCACTTTTTTCATCACGATCTGAAGTTCCTGTTCAGTAGTATTTCTGTTTGCTATTAAATTAGCCTTTGTCCTCGCATCAATAACTATATTAATGGCAGAGAAAATAATGGCAGTTATTAGGCCCAAGAAAATTAGTTTGAGAGAAATGACTCCTTGATTTCTATTGATAGACCTCTTATTCAAGATGAACAGTTTGTGTCTTGATTCAGCTCCAAATTGAAGATAGTGTTTAGTGGGGAATTTAACACTTTTAATAACTCTAGTATCTATAGCATGAGTATTATTGAGTGACAACTTGAGTGATCTATGAAAATATAGTACAGATACAGAAATACCAATGATAAAGCCAATAGCAGAAGCATACTTCTCAGTAACTTTTATGAAATCCACATATCCGATAGCCGTATTTAACGAAGCAATAATAGGAGCACTGTTTTCGTACACATCCATGACTAATATATCAGCTATTGTGCTGCTCGGCTCAAATTAAGAATCTTGCGATGCTAGTTTGTACCCAAATGATCTTTACCCCTTTATATAGCACCCAGTTGATGTAGTTTTTGACATAGATTAGAATGTGATAGGTCACAAAAATATGTAAAGCTACTCCCATACTATTGGATCAAGTATAATGTCACACTTATGATAGCCCAGAGAGCCATTGACATCAAACATGTCAATATATCTCTCCAATATTTAATTCTGGTGAGTAAGCAAAATGATATCAATTGTAAAACAAAAAAGTACAAAAAAAAACAATTCAAAAAAAAATTCTTTATTTGATTGCATTTGATAAACAGTATTTGATTACCATACTGAGAGGAGGATGATAAGACCCACAATAACCAGTCCAAGGCACCAGCGGAAGCAAAGGCAGCTGTCTCTTGGTTTTGGGAATGTCTTTAACTCAATTGCTCAGACATTCAAATCTCAAACACGATCTGCAAGACAAAGCAGACTTCCTATAGTGATAAACCCGACTGTGGTTGGGGGTACATCGGATCAGCAGAATTTGTTTAAAAAAGTGAGGTCTTCTTCATTAGAGGTGCGATCAGAAGCTATAATTAAGTTGATAAATTCTTTAAAAGAATTTTCCATTTCTTCTGTTCCTGAAATATGGTATGCTGCAAAGAATTTAATAGTCTTGACAGATGATCGAGAAACACGACGGAATTGTTTAACACTCTTATTGAATTGTATCAAGCATGATGACCTTGAATCTTCAGCAATAAGGCTAACTTACTATGAAGATCTAGTGACCTTTTGTGAATTAGATTATCTAGGTTCTAAAATCGATAAGGATTTTGATTTATTTTTAAGCTGTCTCGAAGCTTTGACAAATAATGGACACTCAATTCATGATTATTGCCTTCATGAGGAGTACCCTCTTCAACATTTTTTAAGCTTGGCTCTTCTGTTAGGGTTTGCAGAAGGGTTTTCAAAAGATGATGACAATGAACAAACGTTTGTACGGTTGGTCATGTTCACAACCAATTGTATATCTTATAATGGGTATTTATTCGATCAGACATCACTTGCTATGCTAACTCAACAGCTGATCTCTTTGACATTCAAATGCCCTTCCAAGGGAACAATGATGGCTCTTCTTGATTTCATAGAACTGTTGATTATTCATGGGATTCCTTACTCAGTAATACATTATTTGATCGAACTGCTCTCATATGTTTATTCAGTTGAACAGGAAATGACCTGGAAACGAATCTTAACCCTTTTGAAGGACCCATGTTATACCCAAAGGACCATAATGACTTTGACCGACATCATTTCAAATAGAGTATATGTACTGGATGTCTCTGAAGAAGATCGGGTTTCAATTACTATCGGGGCAATAGACATATTGAAAAATATTGCAACTGATAAGGAACTCTCATTTTTGGGAGATTCCATTAAAAACTTTGCTAATGATATTATAGAATCCTTGCATCTGGCTACGATCCAACTGAACCATGCAACCAACTATCATATTTTAAGTTTCCTTGAGGCTTTAGTGAAACAAAATCCACTGATGCTCGATAATGAGCATTGGTCTGGAGGCGAATATTCAATTATACAAATATTGTACAACATTGCAAGTTTTTCTCGTAAAACGGAAGAATCAAGTGATAAATTTAAAAGTTTACTATCGACTATTACTTTGCTTGCATTAAATGGAGAATTTTCAGGAGATGAAAGCAAATTGGTAGAGTTTTATATGTCAGGATCTGTCAATTTATCTGATTCTGAAGCTCTCTATGTTTTAGACTATTTTGAGTCAAGATCATATTCACTTCCATTGTTCGAATCTTTTGAATCTGTCATTAGGGAAGTCTTGAAAATGTTTCAAGTTAGAACAAATTCAAGTAAAGTTCGTCTCAGGTGTGCTGAGTTAGTGACGAAGAGCTTACTTCTTTCCTTCGATGATGATCCAAATTTTGATACGGTGAGAATGAGGGACTATATGCTCGGCTGTTTGTTTGAAGGATTGTATGAAGCAAATGATATCACAATATTGCGTTACTTGTTTGGGGAGTTCTTAATTGATGTTCTCTTCAAGTTAGAAAGCAGGGAGTCATTCAAAAGCTTCCTAGATATACTCATGAGATTTTTTGTTTCGCCACAAGAGGAACAGATCTTAATTCAACTTACAAAGACATTATGCCAATACTTTGTATTAATTTCTGTGAGACACAATGATGAATTTAGGGCTGCAATGCTTTTCGAAGTATTACTCGAAATATGTGAAAGAGCTATATTCGCTGAAAATTTTCAAGTTCTTTTAACGATCTCTAAAGTTTTGATAAGAATCAGACGTAAATCTTCTGGTCAAATGTTTTTCACAAGCCCTGGTGATATCGAAGGATTGACTTCAGCTTTTAATAGAAATTTCACAAATATTGAAGATAATTCCCCCTCTCTGCATGAATTGTCTTGGTCTTATCCAGAGGAAATAGAATATATTTCCTCCGAGGTTTTGGATATACCTTCAAAAGTGTCAAAAGGAAACAATTTTTTTAACATGAGTAAATGGTTAGACATTGTCGTCAAAATCATGGAAGAATTTTATGATTGGGAGATCTATTCTTACGTCTGGTCACATTTTTGTCCACAATTGTCAAATTTGGATTTGTTTGTTTCTAAGTCACCTTCTCCTGAACAGATCAGTAGTATTTCAAAGCTTAGAGTGATTATATGTAATCAATTGAGCGCAGGTTTACCTCCAAAATTGGTTTTTCCCACGGGATTAGGAAGAGCAGATTTACAAATTGCCATGATAAGGACATTGACAGCATTAATTGCATACCATGGATTTTTTTCGAAAAATGAAGAAGATATGATTATTAAATCAACAGTTGAAGGAGTTTCTACATCTTGGGAGAAAACAGCAATTCCTAGTATTCATTTCTTGAATTTATGTTGCTATGAGATCCCTTTAAGTGTCAAGAAATATCTAAGTCTAATTTTGATAAAATTACAAACAAGAGTGTCATCTTTTTTCGCAAGTCCTCACATTTTAGAATTTCTTATGTCCTTGTCCCATTTACCATCATTATCATCTAATTTTAACTTGGAAGAATTCAAGAGAATTTTCGGAATATCTTTCCAATTCATCGAATTTTGCAAAATCAGTAGACTAAAGAGTTTGGATCCAAGAGAAGAGATTTTTTTAAATAAGCACGGAGAAGATGTCAAAGTGGAAAATGTTCCATCAACAGAATTGATTAATATAACTCCTGCATTATCTCAATACTTGTTGGGATTATCATATAGTGTCATATCATCATGGTATTTGAAAATGACTTTGAGTAAGAGACGTCAATTAGAGCCTTTTATTGTCAGAAATTTGATTTTATCATCGAGGACATCTGAAAATGATGAATTAGATGATCAAACTTTAGGATTCTTGGATTTCATCTCAAGATTTTCTTATTCTGATAATGAATTGAATTTTAAGAAAAATTTGAGACTTGTTCACAGTGGGAGTTCGGAAACGTCAAGATGGCTGATCAATAATAGCATTATGTCGCTCACCACTCTGAAGGAATCATCTGAGGCAGTTTTGATTATAAGAAAGCCCTCTGACTTTAACGTTTTTAATACTTCCATTGCTCAACTGGATATACAGAATTTACTTCGACTCTCTGATGTTCAAAAATTGTTTTCACAAAATGAACCTCTTTTTGAGTTTTCACTTCACACAAAAGATGAGAATGATATCATGAGGAAATTACCAGCAACTTCAGCAATTACAAGGGCTATTGACAATCTTGATAGATTGCCAGTATTGCAATTTTGTAAAGCTGGAATTATTTATATTTCTGAAGGTCAATCTACTGAGAAAGCTATATTGTCCAACAGGTTTGGTTCTCTGCAATATAACAATTTTCTACTTAAAGTTGGTAGTCTCATCAGTCTTAAAGATTGTACCAACGTCAATGTTGGTGGTTTAGATACAGAGAATGATTTGGATGGTGAATTTGCCATTTTTTGGAATGATAAGATAACACAGTTAATTTTCCACACAACGACATTAATGCCAAACAATAACAATGATGAAAATTTTTCTTTGAAAAAACGTCATGTTGGGAACAATTATGTGAATGTTTACTTCGACGAGAGTGGATTACCATTTGACTTCAATATCATCAAGAGTCAGTTCAACTTCATCAATATTGTCATTTCTCCAGTGTCTGACAGCTATTATAGAGTTAAAGTTTACCGTAGAAATGGGGTTCCAGCAGTATTTGCAGCATCGCATTTCAAATTAATTTCAGAGACAAGATTGGCCACTTTTGTGCGAAACTTGGTGTTGGTTTGTCATCAGTTCAGTGATGTTTGGAACTCTGAAGGTAAATTCACCAGCAACTGGAGCAGAAGAGTTCAACATATCAAAAGAATAACACTATCCTTAACGGAAGAAGACAATACTGCTACCACTACTACATAACTATGTATTATATAATAAACACACCTTGTAACTTCTCCACATTGAAAATTTTTCCCCAGACAGAAAATCATCTAGGGCCATCAGAAGTTGGACAACGCAGCGAAAAGCAAAAAAAAAAAAAAAAAAATTGCCATCAGTAGGAAAAAATCTAAGAAGAAAAAAAAAAAACAAAAAAAGGATTGGAAACATATATTATACAGAGTAATGATTCAAAAGTTGAAAGAAGATACAGCAACTATGACCTCAGAAGAAGATCACGTTTTCAATGAATTGGAAGGAAATGAAGTAGATGGGATGCTTGAAGTTTACATCCGTATGAACAGTGATATGGAAAAGGACTATTGCTTTAACGTTGAAGTAAGTGAACGTTTTGGAGATTTATACAAGATCTTTGATACTTTACCTGTTCTGTTAAATCCATCTATTTTTTATAATCCAATGCCTAAGAGTTTCAGTATCAGTACTCACCCGGGGCACTTGACAAGAACTGGTGGATTATTGTTCAGTTACGATGCTGACCAAGATAAATATTTGGTTCCAGTACATAATGAAGATATCATTAGTGACAAAGTTTGGCCAGGTCAGTTGATCATCCCTCAATGGGAGTTTAACTATGGTAAATTATTGTTATTCTTATCCATATTAGGTGCTTGGTTATACACTGATTTACCAGATTTTATTTCACCAACCCCAGGTATATGTTTGACTAATCAAATATCCAGAGTCTTTAGTTATTTTGCCATCCACTATTTGGACAATGCTAAGTTGGCTGATGATATCATGAGGGAAGTTCAAGCTGAATATGGAATTTGGGCTCAATTAGGTTTTTTCGCTTTACATATTGTTAAAGTTTCTATCGTCTTTCTTGTTTTCTTCTTGGGTATTTTCAATCCTTATAAATTTGAAATCAATATTTTCAAGAAAAAAGTCAAATACGAAGTCACAAAGGAACAATTGATCGAAATTGGCTGGACCAGTGCTAGAAAAGCTACAATTGATGAGTTTAAAGAATATTATCATCAATATGCTATTGAACAAGCTGGTGGGTTGGTCAAGGCTAACAGAGCTGGCTTATTTAAAGAGTTACGTAAATCTGGTGTTGAATTAAGAGAAGGCGAAGGTTTCCAAACCAAGTTACCAGTTGGTGAAGAAGATAAAGGTGTTAACTCCATCACTTTGGCCAAAATGAGGAAATTAGATGAATTCAAATTGAACTATGATTATATTGCCACTGTTGGTGAACATTTTGAGAAAATTTTGGAAAAATCAACCAATCCAGGAGAAGATATCAAGAGATTCAGAAGATATGGTCCTTTAGACTTACCTGAAGAATTAAAGGAAATCGTTTTATCCAGAATTGAGAGAGACAGTATCGGCCAGTTCTTGAACCCAAAAAGCGATGAATGAACTTTATAAATAACTATATATATATATATTTTCTGTACTAATTTAAATATTCGGACACATTAGTATCACCAAATGTAGTTTACCTTGTTGAAGACCATCAACCACCCGAGAGACAACTCCCCCACATTATAAATTTCCCGTGAAATGATTTTCCGGAAAAAACAAAAAGTTTTGGCGAAGGAAAGAAGAGAAAAAAAATTTTGAAAACATATATAAAACAAGTCACCATACATACATTTCAACGATTCGATTAACAAAATTATTCACCAAGATGGCTGTAAAGAAGACAGTTATTAGTAAACCTTTTTTGAATTTCCCAAAATCTAGATTATCTGAGGGCCCAACTTATAATCCACAGGACAATTCTTTCTTATGGGTCGATATCATTGCCGGCGAAGTTCATAGAGTTTTCCTCCCTATTGGATCACCTGAATATTCACAAGAACAAATAAAGGAAATTGAGAGCACACATGAGATAGTCAAAGTTCCTGATTCTGTTGGTGTCATTGGCTTAACAGCTGATCCAAATGTTTATATTGCTGGTTGTCAAAAGGGTGTCGGTTTTGTCAATTTTGAAACTGGAGAATTCAAGTACAAATTAGAGTATCCAGCAGAGACTCATAGTGCAAAATTCAGATCAAATGATGGTACTGTCGATCAAAAGGGTAATTTTTGGGTTGGAACCATGATCAATTTTGATCAACCGGGTCCACCAAGTGGAGGAACTTTGTATCGTGTTAACACTGACTTGACAGTTGATACATTGGTCAACGATTGTAAGATTCCAAATGGGTTGGCATTTTATGAAGGTAAAGTTTATTGGACTGACAGTTTAACTTTCACCATTTGGAAGTTCGACTATGACCTGGAAACAGGCAAGATATCCAATAGACAACCACATATTCAAATTAAAGACCACATCAAAGGTTATGAATCACCTGAACCTGATGGATTCGCCATGGCTACAAATGGTGACATTTTCACAGCTGTCTTCTCCACTTCAAAAGTTTATAGATTCAACATCGCAGGTGAATTAATTGAAGAATTTGAATTCCCTGCTCAAAGAATCACTTGTCCAACTTTCGGTGGTGAAAATTTGAACGAATTATATGTAACTTCTGCAGATTTGCATCTAGATGAAATCGACAAAGTCGATAGTGAAGCTCCAAAAGATCTTGGTGGTGCTATATTTAGAATCGTATTAGAAGGCGTGACCGGCCAACCAAAGAACGTATGGACTGGCGAACTTAATTAGTGTATATATATATGCATACCATTTCTATCTATCTATATAATGAAAAACTTATTCTAATAACTCAATAACTCGTGAACAAAACTCTTCTACTAATTCATTTGCTTCTAAACCTTGTGCTCTTAAATTTGTCAACTTCTTATTAGCAATATCAGACCTATTCTCCTTGACGTTTTCTCTAGTTAATTGTAAATCGTTTAATATATCGTATATCACTGACAAATGAAATTGTAAAGCCGGTTGTTTCAATAGGTATCGTATCTTCTCATCTTCCACAATCTTCTGGAACTGTTGATCACCTTTATCCACTTCTACCACCAGTATTTCTTCTTTCGGTTTGCTTTTCTCTGCCTCTGCTAATTTCTCATGAGTATGACCTGGGTCTTTGTAACATGGTATAGAACAACTATAAAAATGTTAGTATATTGACAGAGCAGCTCTTTTACAAGATACCAAGACTCACTATCTTATCCCACATGTTGGACACTTATATTTGTAGTCATTTATCTTACAAATTTCACACTTCATTATTGTTTGTTTTTTTATTTTATACGTCTATAAACTGCTTAAAAAATCTATGCAAATTTTATTAAATTTTTCATTTTCCTCTGTGATGATCCAATGACCACAATCTATTTCTTGCACAACACCATTTGGAAATTGAGTTTTGAACGGTTTTATGTCATGTACAAAAGGTGATTGCTTTGCTTTAATCAATAATGCTGGCCCTACCCATTTATGATCTTGTCCGAACTCCCAGCCTCTTATATCTTCTAAATGGTTTATCAATATTTTTGATGGAATCTTACTATGAATAGATTTTTGCCCTTTTTCTCTGTGTAAATTACTCAACATGAACGTTCTCACCAGTCTTGATGGTTCCACTTGACTCATCATATAGTCCAGTTGAGCCATCGATGTACAATCACGGGTGCTTATCTTATCTAAAGACTTTAGACATTTCTTGAATCTGGAAAATTCTTCTGCAGCTTCAACATTCGCATAAGGTATATTATCTACTGATATTATCAGCGACGGCATCTCAGGTCTCCTTAATGCCACTGCTAAAGCAGTCTTAGCTCCCATTGAATGCCCAATTATCACAGGTTTCTGCAAGTTGTTTTCTATTATGAAATTCTCAACATCACTTGCCATTGCTGCAGTATCATGACGAGAAGTATGCGGAGAATCCCCATGATTCCTCAAATCTATATTGTAAACATTGCTTTCAAGCTTCTGAGATAATATCCTTGCAGAGGCCCTGTTATTCTTCTTATTACCACATAGACCGTGAAGAAAAACGATAGGGTTGTTATTGTTTTCAACTGGTGACAGAAATTTTTGAAAAGCCAATGGGACTGTATCAATGTTCAAAGCAAACGGACTTCTTGTCGAATAACACCTCCTCTTCAAAATGAATGACTTCACAGACATAATGACTTTTAAACCTTTGTTCAAATACGAGTAGGAAGCGAGATCTGGAGTTTAAAAAAACTTGTAGAAAAAAGTATTTAAAAATCCGGCTACGACCCCGAAAAAGCATTTTCCCAAATTATTCAGAACATTGACAACACTCAAGCAACATGTCGGCATTTTCAGATAGTGATTTCAAGTCTTCAGAGTACTCAAGCTACAGACCTTCTTACAATAAGGAGTTTTTCGATTTAATTTTTGGTAAATATATTACAGGGACAAAACCACTTGCTTTAGATATAGGATGTGGAACAGGTGAAGTTACCAGTAACATTGCCCCACATTTTGGTAAGACAATTGGAGTTGATTTATCAGCTAGGATGATTGAGTCTGCAAATAACAAGAACAAGAACCCTTCTATAAGTTACAGAGTCAATGGAGCTGAGAAATTGGATTTCATTAAAAATAGCACTGTAGATCTTGTAACTTGTGGACAGCTGTGTCACTGGTTTGATCACAAGCAATGGTTTGAAGAGATGCATAGGATCTTGGTACCAGGAGGATTTCTCATCTACCTTGGATATGCTGATCCAATTTTTGTCAATGAGCCAGAAGAGTGCAATGAGTTATTGGATACCATCTCATATGGGGATAACTGGCTTGGAAAGTATTGGGAACAGCCAGGAAGACAGATTGTCAGAGATTTGTTAGTCGATGTGGACAAGAAAATTCCACAAGGTAAATTCGAGATCTTGGAAACTGCCAAATTTAATAAAGGTGAAAATAAGACACAGTTGAAGATCGAGAGAGACATGAAGTTTGGAGACTTCATGAACTATGTGACAACATGGTCCTCCTTGCACACCTACCACAAAATGAACCCTTCTGTGGTAAACACGGATGATGACATCTACAAAAAAATTTACAGCGAGTACTCAACTAGATACGGCTGGAATTTGAACAAGAATTTGAAAGTTGTTTGGAAAACTTGTTATACAATTGCCCGTAAAATCTAATAGAATTTAGTTTTTTCCCAACAAATGTTATTGCTGATATACTTATATTACCTGTAGCACATCTTCTTCTTCATCAACATCTTCCTCCTTGCCTCAGTCTTTCCGGGGTTTACGCATTTTATTTCCCTCTTCAAGGCTTTGATCTTTTTTTGCATTTTTTTTCGCTTTTTCGCTTTTTTTCAGCATCTTGTATCCTTAAAGTGCCAGTTGATAAACTTAAATATGGATGTATAAGAAGATCCAATTGAACTATGTTTATAAGACGGTTTAGTTCATTCAGACTGCAATTTAAAAGATTGGATCCTTTGAAACCTGTGTTTGTTGAAAAATGTCCACTTCCTGAGTACGACACTGGTTGCTCGTACTGCGAACCTCAATACCCATTTACCAAACCGATCAATCATAGCAAGTCTTTGAGGTCTTCTAAAGCATCTATATGGAAACATCTTCTAGTTTTAGATGGCACACATCCGGATCACTGGAAATCCAAAATAGAACTTGAACCTGGTACAATTCCAATGGAGGTTGCAAGGCTCAAAAGAGATATCATATCACCGTATCATCCTATATTGGTATCAAATGTCCACTTGAGAGACACAGATGAGGCACAGGAGAAAACAAGAATGGTGCTTTTCCCTGATAATTTGCTAATTGAGATTCCTTCCAGTTACATAAATGATGAGAATTTCGTCAGAAACTTTATCAAGGAATTTTTGACTCCCGATGGAGGATCCAAGAGTGTCTCTGAAAATATGTCAGTTTCTGAGTTCAAGAAAAAACTTGTTCTAGTATGTGGTCATACAAATCGTGATGTCAGATGTGGTTTGGTTGCTCCGATGATACTTGATGAATTGGAAAAAGTCTTGAAAGATAAAAATGTGGGGGATATTGAAATTGGTTCCATTTCTCATATTGGTGGCCACCTGTTTGCTGGAAATGTAGTTTACTTCAATGGACATGGAGAGTCTATATGGTATGGAAGAGTTTCCCCGAAACATGTCCAAGGAATTGTGAATGAAACTATTCTAGGCGAGAAAATTATAGAAGAACTCTATAGAGGTTAAAGAAAGACAAACACACTTGTATATAAAAATATTTATTCCTTTCTATCTATATTAAAAATAAATTCTTGATCTTATATCTGATATCCTTTTCTCTATATGCCTAACAGTAGTGTCAAGTTTACCAGCAATTTGCAATTTCTTGCTAGCGTCAAGTCTTTTGAAGCATTCAACCAAGTCACCGTCCAGGACAGCTTTAACCGGCACATAATAACTTCTGTACTTCATATGATCTCTTTCAGTTACAGATATACCATATTCATTTATCAATTTTTGTAATTTAACAAAAAAATCAATTTCAGACTTTTGTGCGATTGGAAGCAAAATACCAACAGTTCCTTGTAATCCAGTATATACAATCGCTTCTGGACCACTTTCATTAACACTTAAGTGACATTTTCTCAAAGAAGTCACAATATCACCAACAAAGAAGTTCATTAAATTGTCAAATCTGAAAGGACAATCATTGAAGCCCTCAGCCTTGGTCGATAGATAAGTACCATGATCATCTTCATCTGATAATTTTGAAACTTCTTCAGGACAACGTAAGATGAACATCTCTCCAAACCTGTCAGCCCCGATAACAGTATCGTAGTCAACAAAGCTAAAAGTACTAACATGACGAGCAATAGAATCTGTAACAAATGGAATGAATTTGTTTTCCAATGGCTTATAAACAATGAATGTAATACTCTCCTTTATGTCAGCTACTGCAATTCTTGTACCCATACTATCTACCTTCACTATCTGTTTACAACTGGTTAAGAATAATGATTTCCTAAGCAATTGTTTCATACCAAGATCAAAGAGAACCAAGCTTTTACCACACCCGGCTAATAACTTACCTTGAAATGGAACCATCGATAAAGGAACACCATCAACTTTTGTGGAGTGTTTAAATCTTAAACCCTGCTTAGTTATTTCGTAAACTCTTATGAAGGAGGACATCGCAGCATTGGGAGTAAAAGTTAAATTCTGGCAGGTTCCAACCACCAAATGGTCTATGCTGTTGAATGGAATAACTGCTATACTGACACAAGTCTCGTTATTGGAAATAAGTTCAATAGTTTGTGACACTTGTTGATCTGAAACTGATATACTCTGTATACATGAACTCCATTGGCCAAGTTGTGCAGGATAGCCAAATTGTTGATACATTTCCTGATACTCACTGTCCTCGTTTTCAATTTGTTCATCACCTTCTGTATCATTTTTCATGTATGAGTTCTTCGTATCAGGTTCACTTTCAATAATATATACTTGTCCATCATGATGACAGAATCTCTTAGGGGTATATCTAAGGCCAATAATCTCAAAAACAAAATCATCACTTATTTGATCAGCTGTGAAAATTGTCAAGTAGTTAGAGTGAACACCAACGATACCATTTTCTGGGCAGTCTTCACTTCTAAAACTGAACCCATGAGTCAAAGATTTGTTTGACACAGCTATCAACGAAAAATCTGTACTTGAACAGAATCCCATATATGTATTTGTTGAAAAACATAATATTGTATTCTGCCCAAATATGTTCAAAACGGACAAAGTTACAGGCTTAATACCTATAACTGCACTACGCACATCCCCAAAAGCACCAGTCCTTTCGTCAAGTCGGATTCTGGCATAAATACCATCCCGCATACCTATATGCAAATACAAGCTTGATGTTTTCTGATCCTCGTCTACGTTTGCATTATCAACCATTGACATAATCTCCAAATCAACAGGCACAGAGCTCAATGCTTGAACAGCTAATTCGTCAAATAAAGCATTAGGATTCACAGATAATATATGAATTGTACCTTCTGAAGTACCAACTGCCAAGAAGCTTGACTTCAACCTTCCTGCCTCAAGCCTTTCTAATGAAAGAGAAGATATCAGACCCAATAATTCCAGTCTCTCTTTGAATTCCTTTAACTCTTCATCCTGGTGTTCAAAATACACCAACTCCCTGTTGGACAATGCTATAGCTAACTGAGTTGACGTAGCAGTTGCATGTAAGATCTTGATGCCAGCAGGAGGTAGCCATTCATTCACAGTTGGTTCGGCATCTGGGTGCTCTGGGTCGTAATTGAGATTTCTTACGGAATCTTCTTTTACTTGAATAATCGATCGGGAACCCATTTGTTTAATCAAAATAGTTGGACCCTCGGTCGCGATACCACTTGTAGTAACTTCTTCAACCGACTCTCCAATACTTAATATCAATGTACCATCTAAAAATGAGAGTACGAGGTACCTGTCGTATTCGTCATCTTCAAAGATAGATGTTGTGAACACTTTTTGAGCATCAGCTGGGAGTTCAGATGCAACCAATTCAGTTATAGGAACCTCTCTTTTCAATAACTTGAGTGATGAACGTGCTTCATTCCCACAGGCAGCTACTATTGTAGGAGCGCTAGATCCTTCCAGGTCTTTGAGAACTTGAGAATCCATTAAAGGATTTAATGACTCAATAATATCCACGAGTCCCAAATTCTCTAAATTTTTAATTTCAAAAGTAATATCAACCTCTGAAGCGGCATCAATAACACTGCTATAATTTGTAGACCTCCACACTTTACTTTCTGCTTCGTCACCTGTTTTTTCAAACTGATATACATACTTGTCACCATTTTCACTATCAGCAAATAGAAATCCCGATTTAAATATAAGTAATGATCGAGTTATAGGTAAGGTGTCAAAATACTTCATCTCGATAGAGTTTACTGCTCCTGGATTCCCCACTGTGTCATCATCATAATTGACACTCACTTTGAACAAATCACCGAAATTATTTTGAAGCAATATGAAAAATGATCCTTTCATTTTATGCACTACACCACTTATGATATACGAGTCATTCTGCTCTTGATCAATTCTTTTAGGAATTGGAATAACATGAGATTTCTGATTCAAGAATTTGTATTGCAATACATCCTTTGAGCAAAGTAACAACCCAGATGGACCATCTATTCCACCAGGTATTGGAAGCATATAATTAGCACTTTCGTCAATTTCTTCAGAAAACTTTTTAACAACGTGATTGAGTCCAAGATCAAGCTCATAGTAGTTTAAAGTTTTGATATAACTGAATCTTCCGGCATCCAAGTCTCGTGACTTAAGTTCACACTCTCTGTAATCGCATTCAATAGAGGCAAATATTGGGTTCTCATATCCAACATCAAGTCCACAGGTGAAAAATGTTAAAGTCTTTGACTTATGAGCTTCCAATGGAGAAGATATTGTGATCTTATTTGATTCAAGATCACGATTGAGTACGTACACTAATTTATTTTTTTCAATTGCGGATAACATCAAAGCTCTGCTTTTATCGTCAACAGAGATATACTCACCGGGTGTTAGCCTTGTTATTCCACTCTTTGCAAAAGGTTCATTAGAAACTGGCTCAAATTGGTCGTTCACAGAATTGACGGATAAAACTGTCAAATTACCACTATCAGAAGTCACCACAATAGAATCAGTTAAGGATCCTGAAACTTTAAAAGTAGAAATGCATCGTATAGAACTGAAAGTATCTTGTTCAAACAATTTTCTTAATTTTCCAGTGGATGAATGAAACCTGTATAATGATAGCACAGAAGATGAGGCAATGATTAATTCTTGAGATCTCTTCGATTTCTTGTCCTTATTGTCGGCATTTGTGAAGACTCCAATGACTGCCGATGTAGATATCGACGATTTCTTCAACGTCAAGTCATAGAGATACAACTCTGGTTTGACAGATGCCATTCTTGTTTTTAGAGATGGCTTTCTATGTTTCTTTTCTAATTTTTTTTATTTTTTTTTATTTTTTTTTCTAAAGTTGGGAAAAGTGAAAAAATTTCAAATCCAGATGTTCAATTCGAGATCATCAAGCTATTGAAGAATGTCAGATAGAGTGACACAGTCTATTTTTAGTGCAATTGATGCTGGAAACTATAAGCTAGCTCGGACATTATGTTTACAGCAGCTGCAGAAATACCCAAACAGTAGTTATTATTATGCATTGAACAGCTATGTTTTATTGTTAAACGGTGAAAGGAACGAAGCTATAAAGAATGCCAGAAAGTTACTGCAAAAGACTCCTAGTGATCCTAACTCATTGGAACTTTTGAATATTGTTTTCAGAAAGTTAGGTTTTTACAAAGAGTCCATCGATATATATGAGAATGCCTGTAAGAAGTACCCTAGTTTGTCCTTAATACAGTGCTGGTTTGACTTGAGTATCAACAATCTTGATATTTTATCGCTTCAAAAAGCCTCGATGCTCCTTGTACAACATACGCCTGCAAAAAGCTCGAGGGATCTGAAGCTATGTTGCTCTTTCAATCTATTAGTTGCTTCAGGCATGCACAAGATCACTAAACAACAGAGATTTTTATTTCCAAAACTTGGATTGAAAATGATTGAGAATTTAAAGCCATACAATAATGCTCAAGAGCTATACATTTATGTTAACCTTCTCCTTCTAAACGGAAAATCCGAAGAAGCAGTATCAGAAATCACTGAGTTTATAAAGAAAGAGAAAGATTTGGAGCTTCAAATCATTTTGTTAAACACCTTATGTCAATTAGAGTCTTGGTCACAGCTTTATGACATCAGCTACAAGATTTTGTCGGAGGATAATTTAGACGATTGGAATACCTGGTGCCATCTTATTAAATCATCTCAAGAAACAGGAAGACTTGACCAGGTCATTGAACTTGCGACAAATTGCCATGTGAGCAGGAACTCGAAATTAGCTCTCTTACAAATAGCTGGTGACCGTGATGAGCCATCCTTCAGAGAATGTCTTCTGAGTTACATTACAAGTTTTGGAGATAAACTGTGTTGTTATCCTGATTTGAAACCGTTTGCGTCATCAGCCAGAAAAGAAACTTTTATGCTGGTCTTAAACGATCAATTCCAGCAAAGATGCATAGATGATGGCTTGACAAATGAAAAGCTCACCATCAAACAAACAACTTTTCTTGTTAATTACATCAAATTCAAAGCTTTTTTAATACCAGAGTTCCTTGATACCTTTGAATGTACAAAAAACCTCCTTAAGTTTCATGCTGCTTCAAAGCATTTATTGAAAAATAAAGAGAAAACAGATTTATTTATTGGAAACGAATTCATTTTATTGATTTTGAATTCTCTCCTCAGATCAGCTGCCTCTGCTAAAGATAAAACTCAGGAAATATTGAAATGCATTGTTATCTTAGAGAGAGCGGTAACTACTGATGTTCACGAATTTCATTTGAGATTATGGCTTGTCAGATTATATTCAATTTTAAACTGTTATACAAAAGCCAAAGCACATTTTACAACATTGAAAGTCCGCTTCATTCAAAATGATACATTGTCTCCATACTTATTATCCAATGTTGGTTTATTGCATCCAACAGCTTCTTCGGTAAAGGATATCGATAATGCTTTAAACGTATATTCTAACAATCAGCGAGAGACAACATACATTTTAGGGGAGGCATATGAGAAGAAATCTTTTAACAAGATTAAGGGGTTCTTTGATTTTGCTCTCCGTGTTGAGAATTCATTGACAAGATTTTTAAATCTTTTGGAGGCACTAAAAATATCGAAAGTACAAAATGATAAACAGCTGTACGGAAAAAGTTATGAAAGTTTGATAAGAGGTTATCCCATTTCTTTCGAAAACAATGAAAGAGAATTGGATTTCGATGAGAAATTATCCGATAATAGAGATTTCGAGGTCATATGGGATTTCGGTACACATGAAAAAGATTCCGAGATCTCTAAATTGGTGTTTGGTCCAGAAAGATGCCAATTTTATGTTCACGTCATGATTGCAAAAGAGCTTCTTATTTCAAATGATGAATCGCTGGGTTCTGTTGATTCGCTCTTGAGACAATTAGGTGAGGCCAAGAACTCTTCCGAATTTAGTGAGATGGAGAAATGGGAGTTGGCAGTCATATCTTGCTTAATAACTATTATAAAAGAAAACAAAAGTCTGGAAGAATTTGAGGAGATCCTTAACCAAAGGCACAAAACTTCAATCTCTCTTGAAGACACATTATGCAATGAATTCCTTGTTGAACTATTCACATTAGTGACATTGGCAAGGTCTCTAGCTTCTATTAAGGTTAACTACAAATCTGATATCAATGAAAAATTGAATAAATTGATTTCAGTTAAATCGAGGCAATTAATGGATACCGTCAGAGATAGTTGCTCAAATGTAAAAGCCAAACATGAACAAGCCAACAGACAACACTTAGTGTCAACATTAGATTGGTTTGCAGGAGAAGGAAAGGTATTTGACATAGATGCCGAGTTCGTTAAGGATATTTTAGGTGGAATTAGAGAATCGTCAAATGCTTCCATATCGCTTTTGACTAATTTATAGATCTTTTTTTTTCATTGTTGTCATTAATCATGAATAAATATTAATATACATCTCGTTTTTATGATGCACTTATCTTCTTTCAATAAGATCCTCACCATCACCAAGAGAAATATCAATTGGCTGGTCGTAGCTCGTTTTCCAAATTTCATTTAGCATGTGGATCATTTCCAGGGAATCTATTTGATTTGCTAGCCTTGCAGCCTTCATCTCAGGCGACAAAGAACTATAATCATCAATATAAAGAAGTTTCAAGCCCCATTTTATTTCCTTTTGGATCTTCTTATTATCCAAGTAGAGACCTGTGATATCCGAGACTTTCAAAATAAGCTCAAGTGTTCTCCAAGGCTGATAGGAAGAAGATTGATCGACTTTGGTGAAAGCCAGCTTCATGAGTCTCGATATTGTAGCCTGTGAAAACAACTGATTTAATGGATGTGAAGAATGTGTCACTTTCACTTTAATATCTCTCTGTTGAGTATTTACCATTTTTATTAACCACCATGCGAAATATTCGAGCTCTTCAAATGGTCTGATTCTTGCAGTACAAATTAATAGGTGAGTCCAACTAGATACACTGATACAGTCCGGGTCCAATTGATGTATTTGAATGAAGACTTTCAAGAGTGTTAAAATGTTTGAATTGTTATATGATTCTACTACTTCAGTGTCATATGTGAGTTTTCCAACTGATTTTAAGTTTTCGATTATATCATTTGATAAGATACCAACTGCATGACTTGCAAGGTATGGATCAATTTTGTAGAAAGTTGTGCCTTTGCCATTTAACTTTTTGATATTGGTAATCAATCTTTCCATTCTTGATAAGCCTTCTTTCAATTGTCTAGCTGAGAGTCTAAATTTTATGATTTCAATCTCTAGTTTTAACAACAGTCTCTGATTATGTACGTCAAGAGAAATGGAATTAACCAGAAGTGTATCATAAATGAATGTCTCTAATCTTGATAAGTAGTCTAGCTTTTGGAACTTCGAAACGGTGCTGTTTAAAGTGAGGCCCACAAGGAAACCTTTTGGCAATTCATAACATAAAGAGAAGAAAGAACTCTTATCAATTGGAAGAGATTTTTGAGCCACTAGGATATATTGTTTGAGCATTTCAAAAGAGTCTTCTATTCTTTGAATAGCATGTTCATCATCGCACTCTTCTGCTGCTTCAGGTATGTAACTTGCAAGTATTTTCAAGAAGATACCCAAAATCTTTGCTGGGATCACTCTTTTTTCTCCCTCTTGTTGTAAGGAATCATGGTAATTTATAAGAGAATCAAAATTTGTGAGAAACAGACTGTTTTCTTTTGATTTGATGCATTTTAAGCAATATAAATCATAATTATCCCTCACATCAAATTTTGCCATTAATAAATTCACCAAATTCAACACCTTGTTCAGCACATCATTGTTTGGAAATTGGACTTCTTGAATAAGTGCATACCAAAAGGATGGATCATGAAGATAGTCATAAGACTTAAAGGTGGTTACGAGTTGATCAATAAATTGCAACTTATCTTTGACTTGGTTGAGATTCACGCATTTGATTATGACATGAATAAATGCATTTGAGGCCCAAAGCCCCTTATCTATTGTTGAAAAGTTATTGTTTTTGAGTTCATAAAATATGTATAATGCAGATTTCCCAAATCCATTCTGGAGAAGGACTTCAAATATCTTAGTGAAATAAGGATCTGACTTCGATGGGATATCACCTAATTTAACCAAAACAGACGTCCATTTTACTAAATTAGTAACATCAGCCGTTGTTTTACATTTCCTTACGAAAAAAGGTATAATGTATTCAAAAAAGCCATCATTCCTAAGATCCACAGTAAAATGAATTTTCATCAAAGTATCAAGGGCCTCTGAAGTTTGACTCAATATTGCTGACAATATAATGGGTAACCAGTTAACTTTAAGGTTATTGTTTCTGATAATTGCAAACAATCTACTATGATAAAAAATAGCAGACTTGTGGTCTCCACGGTAAATGCTCAAAGAGACGACAAACTCATAAAACGATATTGGATCAAATACTTCCTTGAATTCTGGACAGTTCGAATTATCCCCTTGCCAAACTTGGAAAATAGGTAGAATTTTGTCATCAAAGTACGATAAATCATCCACACAAGTACATAGTAAGCCATACTTCAAAAACTGCAATTGTGCACGATTACACCCCGACAAAAATTTTATTAAGCTTTGAAATCCTTGACTCTTTTGAGAATTGTTTAATAAAGTGGTCAATTCTTCCAATAACTCGGTTTCTGGTTTATATGGTTTAAGATGCAAGACGTGCTTCAAGAAATTGAAGGGTTGTCTACTGTTATTTCCAACGATTAACTGTTTGATGTCCTCTGTATCTTCAGTGTAAGGAAAAGATCTGGGTAGTTTCATCTTTTTCATTCCTGTATTATCCTGCAAGAGCGATTCAACGAGTTTGACTATTTTCTCCAACTCATCCACATTCTGATCTTTACCAATTTGTTCTCTGATAGCTGCACTTTTAGACGACATTGATCGCACAAACAGAGCTCTTGGAAACATATTGCCGATATTAGAGCATTCAATGGGTACTCTCCACCATTTGACATATCTGAAAGTGGATGATAGTCGTAACATCTTGACTCCTAGATGTAGCCTGGCTTGGTGGAACTGTTAGTTTGGTCGAATTTTTTCAGATTTTTTTTTTTTTTTTTAGATTTTTCTTGTTTTATTTTTATATTTCAGATATTAATTAAATATATGAAAGTAAAATAGTTCAAATATGTCGGGACATTACGTGGATATTCCTGTTACTGATCTAGATGACCCAGAAGATGATTTGAATTTGGATAGAACCGATGTATCGGATGTCCTAAACTTGGATTACGAATTGGACAACGATAGTCTTCATATTGGCAATTACGAAACTGACGAGAGCTTAGCTTCAAAGTTCAAGACAACGGTTACCAGGATCTTTGGAAGTAAGAATAGATATAAAAAGTTTTCTGAGCAAGATGATTCAATTGAATTGCAAGATCGCAATGGATCTCATGGTGGAGACAATGATGATGACAGTATGATCTTAAACTTTAAAGATTTTACTGATCTAGGAATAGACAAAATTCAAAAAACTACAACAATTACCTTGAAGAGGTACCAATTTTATTTACTTTTATCATCCTTGCTACTGTTCTTCGTTGGATTTGTGGTAGTATTGGCCAAAAAGCCAAATAAAGCTACTGAGTTTTCTCCTATGAAAGCTGAAAAGGTCAAGTATTCTAACGGTACTCATTCTTTTTATCCTACTACACTTCTCATATCCTTGGATGGATTTCACCCTCATTATATATCCTCAAAGTTGACCCCTTTCATGCACAAATTGTTGAACGAGGACTACGGTGCTCCTTACATGATACCATCTTTCCCTTCATCAACGTTCCCTAACCACTGGACACTTGTAACTGGTCTTTATCCAAGTGAGCATGGTATTATTGGGAACACTTTTTTTGATCCTTCCACCAACAAACAATTTATCAACACAAAACCCGAATTGAGTTTAAATCAAGAATGGTGGGGTGGTGAACCAGTATGGCTGACGGCTGCTTTGCAAGGTGTCAGCACGGCTGTTCACATGTGGCCAGGTAGTGAAGTGAAATTTAACGACCCGTACTTTGATCCAAAAGAAGTAGATCCATTCAATGGCACAGAAGTCCTTTCTACAAAGCTAGATAGAATCACAGAATGGATTGACAGAACCATAGATAACAGACCTGAATTGATTCTTTCATATGTCCCAACCATAGACAGCTTAGGACATAAATACGGAATTGGGGATGAACTTGATGAAGGATTGACATATGTTGATAATTTTGTTAAAGATGTTTTCTCAAGCCTAGATCAAAGAAACTTGACTGACATTGTTAATGTTGTGATCGTTTCAGACCATGGTATGGCCCCAACTTCTAATGAAAGAGTAATTATTCTTGATGATATCGTGAATATAACAACAATAGAGCATATAGATGGCTGGCCACTATTTGCCTTGAGACCGTATGCTCAATATGATGTCGATGAGATATATCAGGAAATGGTCAGAAATCACGAACTGAATCCTAATAAAGAGCATTATAAAGTTTTTAAAAAAGAATAATTACCTAGTGAATGGAACTTTGGTGGAAAAATTCAAAATAGATTTTCCGATAGGCTCTCCCCTTTGTGGGTGATACCAGATATCGGTTATTCAATTATAATGAAGGCAGATTGGGACAATAAGAATCATGATTACTCTCCTAAGGGGGTACATGGGTATAATAATTCAGAAGTTCTTATGCGAGCCTTGTTTTTGGGATCAGGTCCATTCTTCAGTGAGAGATTAGGAAAAGATCAATTCAAAGTCAAACCATTCAAGAACACTGAAGTGTATAACATTGTCTGTGATACGCTTGACATTCATCCCTCAGCCAACAATGGCACCAGCTATTTCTCACTGAGCCAATTTGCGTCTTATGTTAACTCTGAGAATATACTACCATCTGAGGTTGATACTCAACTGTATCCTGGTGTTTCATTTGCTGCTGAGCTTATGAGAGAAGAAGCAAGTTATGATATACTATGGAGACCGGAACATCAGGAGGCATCAGACGGCGATGCATCGAGTGATAAAACTGATGGAGAAGAACAAAGCATCAGCACTTCTAATTCACTTGCAACTTCTACACCGGAATTTGACTCAGATCCAAATGACAACCCAAGTGAATCATCTTCGGGTGAAGATACAGAAGAAGAAGAAAAAGGGGGAGCGGAAGATGAAGGTAAGGATGAAAATAAAGATGAAGGTGACGAAGAAGGTGAGGCTACAGAGGAGGAAGACGATGAAGATCAAGATGAGAATAATAAGCATGGGGATAATAAGGAAGGTGCTGAGGATGGGAAAGACTCTAAGCACTCAAATAGTCTTTTTGATACTATAGATGACATAATGGAGGATATTAGTGATCTGATTGATGATATCGCAGAATCAGTCGAAGATACTTTTGATGAACTAGTCCATAATGGAGAAAAGAATGATGGGAAGAACAACTAAGATCTTCCCCAAGTTTTTGTGTGCAGTTTTTATAGAAATTTATTTATAATATATACAGAAATTTATTTTTGTCTAGCAAGAACAGTTTTGGGCATATCTCGGGAATGGGATGACATCTCTAATGTTCTCTACACCTGCCAAATAACATAACAACCTTTCAAATCCCATTCCAAAACCTCCATGTGGAACAGAGCCGTTTTCTCTCAAAGCCAAGTACCAGTCAATGTCCGATGCATTCATACTTCTTTCTTTTATTTCATTCTGCAACATCAAAGCATCATGTTCTCTGATAGAACCTCCAATTAACTCACCAATTTCAGGTACAAGCAAGTCATAGCATGCAACAGTTTTCCCATCAGGATTAGTCTTCATATAAAAAGGTTTCAAAGATTTTGGATAATCAGTCACCGAAACAGGGCCCTTAAAATATTCTCCCGCAAGCCACTTCTCATGTTCAGACTGCAATGAGTTTCCCCAAACAGGCTTATATTTAAAACTGACAACTTTATCCTTTTCCGCCTGTTGTAGAATTTCAATAGCTCTGGTGTAGGTTATATTATCCCAAAGCTCTTTTCCAATCAAGGAATTCCATCTCAGTGTCATATTTTCTATCTCTTCCTTTTCCCTTCTTGACTCAACCAAGTTTTTATAAGCTCCTGATTCTATGAGTTGTCTAACTATATGTTTGATCATTTTTTCAGAAAATCTAGTCAATTGATGAACATCATCTATAAATGCAATTTCGGCTTCTAGCATCCAGAACTCACTAAGATGACGATTAGTGTCACTTTCTTCGGCTCTAAAACAAGGTGATAAAGTCCATACTCTACTTAGAGCCATACACAACACTTCTAAGTGTAATTGTGTGCTAACAGTTAAATAGGAGTCCTTACCAAAAAAATTCTCTTCGGTACCAACCTTGGTATTTGATTCTATTCTGAAAAGCTCACCAGCACCTTCACAATCTGAACTTGTTATTAAAGGAGGTGAGGTCTTAGTGAATTCATTCTGATTGAAAAATTCCATTAGGAAAGTCTCTACATGAGATCTGAACCTCAAGATAGAAGATAAAGTCTGCGCTCTCCAACGTAAATGTGGAATTGTTCTTAAATACAGATTGGTGTGTGACTTCTTTTGCAAAGGATAGTTTTCAGGTACATCTCCAATCAATTCTAAAGATCCATTATTACCATTTGATACTTTTAATTCAAACTCCTGTTTTCCTCTAGATTCGCAAAATGTACCATTCAATTTAACAGAGGCACCTGTCTTCAAATCTTGAGCCAATTCAGGATCAATCACACAACTTAATAACTCGTGTGTTGTTCCATCTCCCAAATCCACAAATGCAATTTTCTTTTGTAACCTGACAGATCTAACCCAACCTTGAACAATTAAATTGGAATCAAATTTTGGAGGATTTTTGAAAACTTCACTCAAGGATATTGGGATCTTACTAACAGTAGAGTAACCTCGTATGAAATTCTGTATACCCAGACCTCTTCTAAGATACATCTCTTATATCTGTCTCATAAACTTGTTGGTTCTTCAAGTGCTTTTTTTTCATCTCGAGCAGTAATTTTTTTTTTTTTTTTTTTATTACTCATCTTTTATGGAAAGAGAACCTGAACAATACAACATACGATTAAAAAAATGGAATGCTCTATAGATATCCAAACTGGCAATACTCAATTAGAAGGAGATGTTTTAGTAAAAGAAACAAAGCACTATCATAGTTAAATACACAAAACTCCTCGAAACAAAAGAAAGAAAGTAAGAAAGAAAACTAGTAAGATCTACCGAACATACAGTATTGAATAGCTGGTCTATCACATTTAACACATTTTTGACCTTGCTTCAATTCTGGCTGTTCGAATGGAATACATAATGACTTGGCACCCATACTTGGTGATTTTTCATCAACTTCTTCTTCTTCACCGTCATCTTTTTTAGCAGAAGAGTCTTTAATATCATCTTCACAATCACCGTCACCACACCATGGAGATAAGATAACATTCTTCTTGTTCAAGGTTGGAACAAAATCTTTCCATTCATCAACAACAACTCTGTGTGTGTCAAATTTCTCTTTAGCGGCTTTGTATAAAGCGGCTTGCATTTCTTCTAAGATAACAGGAATTTGAGTCTCTAATTCGTCTAATGAAACGTTGTATTTTTGACCATTGTCACGACGAACTGCGATAACTTGTTTCTTGGCCAAATCTTTTGGACCAAGTTCCAAACGAAGAGGAATACCTTTCAATTCTGAGTCTGAGAATTTCCAACCTGGAGAGTAATTGTCACGATAATCACCTATAGCTCTGACATCAGCAGCAGTTAATTTAGCTTCAATATCTTTACAACTTGAGTAAATATTTTCCTTCTCTTCCTTTGTGGTCTTAGCAGTGATACCAACTGGAATAACAACAACTTGATCTTGGGCAACACGAGGTGGTAAGACTAAACCTTTGTTATCAGAGTGAATCATAACCATGACACCAATAACTCTGGTAGACAAACCCCAAGAGTTTTGCCATGCGAAAAGCTTTGGTTTATCGGCACCATCTGGGTTTTCAACAGAGATGTTGAACATCTTGGAGAAGTTTTGACCCAAGAAATGTGATGTACCACCTTGAATACCTCTACCAGTAGCTGGGATATAACCTTCAACAGTGGTTGTGAAATCACCACCAGCAAATTTCTCGTTCTCAGTTTTCTTACCTCTAATAACTGGGACGGCTAATAATTGTTCATAGACACCTGCGTATAATTCCAAGATTTGTAAGACTTCTTTTTCAGCTTCCTCTCTTGTTAAATGAGCAGTGTGACCTTCTTGCCATAAGAATTCTCTAGTTCTTAAAAATGGTTGAGGATGTTTAAACTCCCATCTAACAACACTGTTCCATTGGTTTAATTTCAATGGTAAATCTCTGTGAGATCTAATCCATTTGGCATAATATGGATACATGACAGTTTCTGAAGTTGGTCTGATGGCAATTGGTTCTTCAAGCTCACTTGAACCAGCTCTTGTGACCCAAGCAACTTCTGGAGCAAAACCTTCAATATGATCTTTTTCCTTTTCCAAGACTTTAGCGGAAACGAACATTGGGAAATAGGCATTCTTGACACCCAACTTCTTGATACCAGCATCAAACCATTTTTGAATTTGTTCCCAAACGGCATATGATGGTGGTCTTAAAATGTAACAACCTGAAACATCGTAGTAGTCTAACATTTCACCTTTGGTCAAGACTTGTGAGTACCAGTTTGGGAAATCAAGTTCTTTGTCAACGGTGATACCTATTAATTTAGCCTCGTCTAATTTGGCTTCTTTCTTCTTTGGGGCAGCTGGAGCAGGAGTAGCAACAGGTTCTACGGCAAAATCAACGGTGACCAATTCAATACCAGTTGATTTCAAAAAACCAACTAAAGTCTCTGCGGTGATTGCAGCTTTTGAAGACTCGGTGGATAATGACAATGTCAGAGTTGGGTCTGATTCAATATTACTATCCAACAAAATCTTAATTTTACCTTGGTGTTCCTTGGACAAAGAAGCGATTGAAAACTCCTTAGCAGTGGTGTTGAAAAATTCAGTGACTAAGTCATCTTTAGCCAATCTTGGTTCCTTAACACCAGCAGCCTTAGCAATAGCACCACCTGGAGTTTGAGTTGAAGCCAATGCGATGACTACAACTGGAACTGGGGTAGCTGTCTTGGCTGTCTTTGGCTTGAAAACCAAGCTCTTGACTGGAGAAGTGTTCTCGTCGGATACCGTAGCAAGTGATAAAGCAGCAAGGGATGCTTCTAATGCCATAATGATGAGTGTATAAGTTGTCTATCAAAAGAATCTATCTTTTATAAAGTTTCCAAAAAAGTTTTCTCTTACTTTTCACTATACTTTTTTTTTTTGTCGTCCATTTTTTTTTTTTCAGTGTGAAAAAAAAAAAGAATAAAAAAAATTTTTGTTCAAGAATGAGTAATACTTTCTAGTAATTATCAAATTAATAGAATTAACCAATGTCATACTACGTTAACGAAACTACCGGTACTGACAGTACCGATGTCGCGGGTACAAAGGAAGCACCATACCAATCGGGTGCTTTTGCTTTGTTTACCCATCCAGAAAGTTCCATATATGTTTACAAGGCCGATGAAGAAAAACCAGACTATTACGAGATTTCAGCCTCAGCTTTGAAAAAAGCTAAGAAGGGAGCTGAATCATTGAAAAAGAGACTGGAAAAGGCTAAGATTGCTGAGGAGAACCAGAAAAAGAGAGAATTAGAAGAAGCCGAAAAGAGATTGGCTTCAATGAACATAAAGATAACTGATGATGAATCACTTCCACAGGCAGAAAAGGTTAAAATTGGTAAAGTTAGTGGATTGATTGGCCAAAGAGTTTTGATACAAGGTTGGGTGCACCGTTTACGTCTTCAAAAAGGTTTGGCCTTTATTGTTTTAAGAGATGGTACAGGATATGTCCAATGTGTATTGAGTGGTGATTTGGCAAATGCCCATCAAACAACACAGTTAACCATTGAATCAACAATTCTGGTTAAAGGTACTATTCAAAAAGTTCCAGAAGGTAAGACTGCTCCAGGTGGAGTTGAATTCATTGCTGATTACTATGAAATCATCGGTCTTGCTCCAGGAGGCTCAGAATCTTTTACTCATAAAGTTCAAGAAGAAGCTGATCCATCTATCTTACTTGACCAACGTCACTTGATGTTACGTGGTGAGACTTTGTCATCAGTAATGAAAGTCAGAGCTGCATTTTTGAAAGCTATCAGACAAGTGTACATCGAAGAAACTGTTTGTGAAGTAACACCACCATGTATGGTTCAAACTCAAGTTGAAGGTGGTTCCACTTTGTTCAAATTGGAATACTATGGCGAAGAAGCTTACTTGACTCAAAGTTCACAACTTTATTTAGAAACTTGTCTTGCTGGTTTAGGTGATGTCTACTGTATTCAAGAATCTTTCAGAGCTGAAAAATCACATACAAGAAGACATTTGTCAGAATACACTCATATTGAAGCTGAATTAGCTTTCATCTCCTTTGATGATTTATTAAGTCATATTGAAAGAGTCATCACAAAGACTGTGAAGTACGTTCTCGAAGACCCAATTGCTGGTCCATTGATCAAACAATTAAACCCTGGTTTTGTTGCTCCAGAATTACCATTTAAGAGAATGGAGTACATTCATGCTTTGGACTGGTTAAACGAACATGGTATTCCAAACGAAGATGGTGAACCATTCAAATTCGGTGACGATATCGCTGAAGCTGCTGAAAGAAAGATGACAGATACCATTGGTGTCCCAATCTTATTAACCAGATTCCCAGTCGAGATCAAGTCATTCTACATGAAGAAATGTGCCGATGACGAGAGAGTTACAGAATCTGTCGATGTCTTGATGCCTACAGTTGGTGAAATCACCGGTGGTTCTATGAGAATTGAAACCGAAGAAGAATTAACAGCCGGTTTCAAAAGAGAAGGTATTGATCCAAAAGCTTACTACTGGTTCATCGACCAACGTAAGTACGGTACATGTCCTCACGGTGGTTATGGTTTAGGTACTGAACGTATCTTAGCTTGGTTATGTAACAGATTCACTGTCAGAGACTGTTCATTATACCCAAGATTCACTGGTAGATGTAAACCATGAGCCCCAGTTGTATTTAGAATTGGTCTTTATATAATATAAATATAAATATACACTCTCTGTACTTCTATTCCATTAAATGTAAATTTAAGTAGAAAGCCCCAGCTCAGAAACCGCGCCTAAGTGCAACAAAATTGCCTTGTTGGGACTGACTCATTTTCGATAAAGTATGGGAGAAAAAAAACTTTTCATATATATATGAGATGCATCCATAATTTATTTTTCATTTATCCTAGTATTATATAACTTTATTGAATAATTGAAGGATAAAATGTCTGAAAACAAACCAGCAGAATTGAGACTTTGGGGTGGTAGATTCACCGGAGCTAGTGATCCTTTAATGGACTTGTATAATTCTTCGTTGCCATACGATAAGAAAATGTACGAGGCAGATTTAACTGGTACCAAGGTTTACACCGAAGGTCTTGAAAAATTATCTTTGATCACTAAAGAGGAGTTAGCTGAGATTCATCGTGGCTTAGAAGTCATCAAGGAAGAATGGGCCACAAATAAGTTTGTCGAGAAACCGGGTGATGAAGATATTCATACTGCAAATGAACGTAGATTGGGTGAAATCATTGGTAGACACATTGCCGGAAAAGTGCACACTGGTAGATCAAGAAATGATCAAGTTGCCACTGATATGAGAATATATGTTCGTGAAGAGTTGAAGAAACTATCATCTTTCTTGAGAGATTTCATTGAAACTATTATCAAGAGAGCAGAAAATGAGATCGATGTGTTGATGCCAGGTTACACTCACTTGCAAAGAGCTCAACCTATAAGATGGTCCCACTGGTTAAGTATGTACCTGACTTATTTCACAGAAGATTACAAAAGATTACAAGAAATTATATTCAGAGTCAATAAGTCACCTTTAGGTGCTGGTGCTCTTGCTGGACATCCATATGGTATTGACAGAGAATTCTTAGCACAAGGCTTAGGTTTTGACGGTGTTATAGGGAATTCATTAGCTGCCGTCTCAGATCGTGACTTTGTCGTGGAAACTATGTTTTGGTCATCTTTGTTCATGAACCACATCTCAAGATTCTCAGAAGATTTGATTATCTATTCAACTGGTGAATTTGGATTCATCCAATTAGCCGATGCTTATTCTACAGGTTCATCTTTGATGCCTCAAAAGAAAAACCCAGATTCTTTGGAATTGTTGAGAGGTAAATCAGGTAGAGTGTTTGGTTCCTTAGCTGGATTTTTAATGTCAATAAAATCTATTCCTTCCACATATAATAAGGATATGCAAGAAGACAAGGAACCATTATTTGATTGTTTAGTAACTGTTGAACATTCCATATTGATTGCCACTGGTGTAATCTCTACACTTAATATAAATAAAGACAAGATGGAAGGTGCTTTAACCATGGATATGTTAGCTACTGATTTGGCTGATTATTTGGTCAGAAAGGGTGTTCCATTCAGAGAAACACATCATATTTCTGGTGAATGTGTTAGAACTGCTGAAGAATTGAAGTTATCTGGTATTGATCAGCTTTCTTTACAACAATTCCAAGAGATTGATCAAAGATTTGGTGCTGATGTTCTTGAAGTTTTCAACTTCGAAAGTAGTGTAGAAAGAAGAACCGCTACAGGTGGAACAGCTAAATCAGCTGTGTCAAAACAATTGAAAGAATTGAAATCCATCTTATAAGTTATCTAGATTATAAAATACTGACTGTTTTCCAACTAGTTCATGTAGTTTCTGCTTTATAAGTTCTGTGATTTTTTTTTTCGGTCAAAAAGAAAAAAAAATCAAATCAACTCAAAAATAGAAAAAAGGTAAACAAAACAAAAAGTATAACAACCTTACAAACTGAATGAATGAATCAGATTGGAACAATGACTTCGACGAGAATTTCGACGAAGTGCTACGCTCCAGTGTCTCTTCTAATCCAAATAACCGATTTTTCAATAAGAGTCCCGTCAAAGAAACTGAGGATACTGTGAATGATAGATTCAGGAACTTGAGTTTAAACAAAAAAGATGGTACAAAAAAGAAGTTTATGTCTGTACTGGATTTCAATCAAATGAAAAGAGAGCAAAGCACACTTAAGTCTGATGACCAATACAAGACCTTGTCGAAGGATGACTACATAGATGGATTTGACGAAGATGAAGATCAAATGACTATCAAGCCAGGGAATTTTCAACGACAACAAGAACCAAGAAAGAAAAAATCATTGAGATTTCTTAGGTCTTATAATGATGTTGAAAGTGATTTGGAAGATGATATTGAATTTCCTCAAGATTTTGGATCGCAAATAAGCCCTTCAAAGAGGAATCACTTTTATAAGTCAAACAAAGTCAACCCTGAAAATATACAGATCTCAACATCACCAAGCCGAAGCACGTCTTCGAGTGTCTCGTTAAGCAATTATAGTGAGACATCAACTGAATTTACCGATAATGAAGATTTCACTGAAGGTTTTGAATTAAACAACAATATAAACCTTCTCAAACAATATCAATTAAGAAAAGAAAGAGCCCTTCATCAAGCACAAATTGAATACGATACCCTGATGAAGTACAACTCACTTTTACATAGAAAAGTCCAAAGCACAAATAATATTCCACGATTAAGAAGGGTGCCCAATGAAGAAGAGGAAGACTTTATGGATGGTTTCGACCAATTGAATCCAAGTAGTTTCTACCGTCCGAAGAGACCTGATCCAAGGGGTGGTAAAGTTAAGCATTCACAGTCAAGTTATACACTTCGTGGGAAACACTCAATGTCCTCTATGAGAGATCCTTCAAGTGGTTCAAGAAAATTGAAGCACAGTGCTTCAAATTATTTTGACGTTTATCGTGGTGCAAATGATTATAAAAATGCGTTGTCTAAATTGAGTGATAATTATACAGTTAATAACTATGGAGATGGGAATGAATTAGACGACATAAATGATCTTTCGGAGAATCAAGATGAAACTTTGACGCAGCAAGATAAGAAATCGATAAGGAAATTGATAAATCTTGCAAATTATATGGAGGTATACCAGAATGACAAACCGAAAAAGAGTAAGCAAAGAAATTCAGCAAGTTCGAGTCCAAAGAAGCAACGATCAAGAAAGATTGGCTTAATAAAGCAGCTCAGTAGTGCCAATTCTGAAAAAGTGTATTATAATAATAAAGGTGGTGATATGAAGTATAACCCTCAAACATATAGGTGGGAAGGTAATGATGTGGATCTCACGAGGTTTGAGAATCCAAATTCAATGAATAGCTTATCAAAAAGCAACACATTACACACAATAACCAAGAAACTGGGAGGAGGACAGAACTATCAAATTGTTGGTGATATGGTTTTCAATCCAGAGAAGTTGTGTTGGATGAAGATTGGTCAAGAAAATGTTAATGCAGAAGAGGATCCATTTAAAGATGTGGATGATTTAGAAGAAGAGCCTGTGTCAAGAAAAATATCGAACGATTATAAAAGAGCTGCAGCTGCTCCTAGAGGTGTGAGCTCCTCTTCTTTAATGACATCTTCAAGTGTCGGGGATGATCACAGATTATTCGATATAAATGAAGAAGATTCATCCGAGACAGATGATCCGTTCAAGTTATCCAGAGAGCTGACGTACAAATTCAGACACGAAGAACTGAAATGGAATAAGAAGGTGAAGAACTGGTTCCAGCCAGATGAGAGCTATGACAGAGACTACCTGTATGAGATCAGAAGAATGGTCACTGATAATTTGTAAAAGTATAGTCGTGTATTTGAAAGAAACGTCGCGTTTTTATTTTTTTTTTTTTTTTTGGCTTATTTTGCGTTTCAGGTACTTATAATAACAAGACTTAGTACTTGCTTCACTATCAAATTTTAATTTCTCACTGAAAAAAAAAAAAAAAAAATTAACCAAAGAAAAAAAAAAAAAAAAAAAAAGTATACGTAATAATAACAAGGACAATTTGACAGACTTTGCTTGTTAGCTGATATCTATTGGAAAGAAGATTGGTCATGGCTCTCATATCAAACCGTCACTATAAAGTGTTAATCGGCTCTTTGGCCATCTTTGTTGTTTTTGTTTTTATATTAACTCAACCTTCAGGGGTTACCAACTCAATAACTAAACCTTCTAGATTGGATACTGCCCCTGATGTTAAGGCACCAAACAGTGTTCCAGTTTCAGACAAGGCTCCATATTCAAAGACAGGTGACAAGAAACCTGAATCGATCGATAAGGATGTTGCTGATGATGTTGTTCCTATCAAGGATGGTAAGTCATCCCCACCACCTCCACCACTGGGTAATAAGATTCAAGCCAACAAGGACAAATCTGAATCAGTTGAAGAGAGTAAGAAAAACGGTAATAAAGATACAGATGTTCCTACTGGATCTTCATCTTTTGCTGACGATTCTCAAATTCAAGACCCAACTCAAGATAAGTCAAAGGTAGCTGATGAAGTTGAATCTTTCATTGACCTGCCAGCAAAAGCAAATTGCAAGGATAAAGTCGAATATGTTGTTATGATCGATGCTGGTTCCACAGGTTCAAGAGTTCATGTTTACTCCTTTGACTTGTGTTACTCTCCTCCAAAATTATTAGATGAAAAATTCGAGATGTTGAATCCAGGTTTATCTTCATTTGATACAGATGCTGTTGGTGCTGCTAAATCTCTTGACCCATTACTTAAAATCGCCATGGATACTGTTCCAGAGAAACAAAGATCATGTACTCCTGTTGCCGTTAAAGCCACTGCTGGTTTAAGATTATTAGGTGAAGATAAATCTAAAAAGATCTTGGCTGAAGTCAGAAGACATCTTGAAGAAGATTATCCATTTGCTGTTGTTGAAGGAGACGGTATTTCTATCATGGATGGTAGAGATGAAGGTGTCTACGCTTGGATCACTACTAACTATTTGTTAGGTAACATTGGGTCATCATCCAAGATTCCAACTGCTGCTGTTTTCGACTTGGGTGGAGGTTCTACTCAAATTGTCTTTGAACCTAAGGAAGGTGAGAAAATGCTCGAAGGTGAACACAAGTATTCAATTAAATTCGGTGGTAGAGATTTCACCTTGTATCAATATTCTCACTTGGGATATGGTTTAATGGAAGGTAGAAACAAAATAAATGCCGAAGTTGTCAAGACTCAATCAAAAGAAGAATCTGCTTTGAAACCGCTCACTGCTGAAGAGCTCGCCAATAAAGAGGCTAAAGCATCTGTCACTTTACCACACCCATGTGTTCCTGCAGGAGTCAAAGTTGAAAATGTCAAGGTCAAAATTGATCAATCAACATATTTAGTTAATTTCAAATCACCTGCAGCTTCTGAAGATGATGCTCTTGCTCTGACTGCTGGCACTCAATGTCGTTACTTGGCTGAAAAAGTATTGAACAAAGAGTTAGAATGTACCCAAGAACCATGTTCATTCAACGGTATTTATCAACCATCTTTGTTACATCAATTTGAAACATCAAATGATATGTTCATTTTCTCATATTTCTACGACAGATTAAACCCATTAGGAATGCCAAATTCTTTCACCTTGGATGAAATCAAAGATATCACTAAAATGGTTTGTTCAGGTTCCAAATTCTGGTCTCAATATTTAGTTCAAGAAACAAGTGTTGATGAATTGAAGAAAGAACCAAGCTTCTGTTTGGATTTATCATTTATGGTTGCTTTATTACACACTGGTTACGATATTCCATTAGCAAGAGAATTGAAGACGGCTAAAAAGATCAACAACAACGAATTGGGTTGGTGTCTCGGTGCTTCTTTACCATTATTGGATAAAGATTCTGCAGGTTGGAAATGTAAAGTTAAAGAGGTAGCAGCTAAAGCTGGTTCACCATAATTTACTTTGCATGTTTAATCCTAGCTTCATATTTAAGTTATTTTTTTATTTTTCTCTTTGAATTTTTCCAATTCAATTGACTATATAGCTTCTCAGATTTATAAGTATAGAGTTTTATGCTAGTCTAAACTTACACATATGTGCACCCGATAAGAACCCTGTTTTCCCAATGTCTGTTCCTTTTCTTTCCAAGCGAAAAAAAAAAAAAAAAAGGAAAAAAGTAACAAAAAATAAATTAAAGAGAAATCGAAAAATTAAAAAAGTAACCAGTCCCTCTAAAAAATAATATAACAAGTTAATCCACAAGAATAAATTTCATAGGAAGTTAAATATAGAAGCTGAAAAAGAATTCATAATGTCTGACGGGTCTGCCAGCAATCCGAGCTCAATAAGGATTCCTTCATTGCCTGACTCATCATCTCTGTCTCCATCAAACAATCCTTTGTTATATACTGCGTCCTCTTCAGTGGATTCAGATGTTCGTCACCAAATACAACCTGTATTACACAATAGCTTATTGCAAAGTCCATTTGATGAGCAAAGGGAATTTATCACAGGGATTCATACAGATGATGTAGAGTATAGTGAGAACAATAAGAGTGATCAAAATTCGGCAGATGATAAGTCTGTGGGAAGAATTGGCAATATAAGTGCCACTGAAAATACATCAATGCAACGTGACAAATCTATAACAACAAGGCAGCATGACAATTTTAGAGATTACTTATTGAAGAAGTTGGATAGTAGAAGATCGGAAAATGGAATCAATGGAAATTGCAATAATGATAGTTCGCAGTTCTTGGAAAGTTTATCTAGTAGCAATTTGAAATCCGTAAAATCACATGCCCAGTTGGCTAAAACAGCACAAGGAGTGAGGATTCTTGCTAAGAACTTGAATAGAGCTACTATAAAGTTACAGTTAAAATCAGTCATGATAGTCACTAAAGCAAGAGATAACAACTTGATCTACTTGACAAGGGAATTAGCAGAATGGCTCTTATCAAAAGACCAGATCGATGTCTTTGTTGATTATCATTTGGAAAGTTCCAAGAGATTTGATGCCCCTGGTTTATTGAGTGATTACTCTCAGTGCAAGAGTCGCTTGAAATATTGGACTAAAGAACTCGTCCGTAAGAATCCCGATATGTTTGATCTTGTGTTGACATTGGGAGGTGATGGTACTGTCTTGTATGTTTCAACATTATTTCAAAGAGTTGTGCCTCCAGTTATGTCATTTTCATTAGGTTCTTTAGGATTTTTAACTAATTTTAAATTCGAGGATTTTAGAGGATTATTAGATCAAGTCTTGAGAAAAGGAGTCAAGACAAATTTAAGAATGAGATTCACATGTAGAGTGCACAAACTGAATGGGGATTTGGTATGTGAGCAGCAAGTATTGAATGAAATTGTCATAGATAGAGGACCATCTCCTTGGGTTTCTATGTTAGAGTTGTACGGTGATGGGTCATTGTTGACTGTGGCACAAGCAGATGGTTTAATTTTAGCAACACCGACTGGTTCAACAGCATATTCGTTGTCTGCCAATGGATCATTAGTCCATCCAGGTGTCAGTGCAATAAGTGTCACTCCAATTTGTCCTCATACATTATCTTTCAGGCCAATTTTATTACCTGATTCGATGACATTAACGGTCAAAGTTCCTTTGAGAAGTAGATCTAATGCTTGGTGCTCATTTGATGGTAGATCAAGAATCGAATTACAAAAAGGAGACTATGTTACAGTGGTTGCTTCACCTTTCCCATTTCCAACAGTAAGATCTTCGAAAACTGAATTTATTGATTCTGTCAGTAGGATCTTAAATTGGAACGTAAGGGAAGAACAAAAATCATTTGTGCACTTGTTAAGTGATAAGAATAAGCAACTGTTTAATAAACATAATAATGAAAAACACAAGAGAAGTAGGGCATATCATCATTCACGTGCTCCCGTGTTCGAAGTACTTGGTGCTGATGATGATGACGAGGAGGATGATGACGATGATGATGACGTAAATGGCAAAAATAGTGGTATACTGGATGAAGAAGATGAAACGGATTCTATTAACTCAATTGATTACCATCAAGCATATTTCGAAGATAATGAAAAATACAATTGTCAAGAGGGAGATGAAAATTGTAAACATAAAAATACTCATCAAGTTGAGGACCAGAAATTCGATATAGATTATAGTGATAGTGAAACAGATACTACCAGTGCAACGCAAACCAAGAAAGTGAAAGATGAAAATAACAAGTTCTACAAGAATTCCAAATTGGCCAGGCCAACAAATAGTGCTTCCACCATAGAGATAGATGATACAACAGATTATGTCCCGGGAAACATTTATAAGCCAAAACCGGAAGATGAGATACACACTCCTATTCTTGAAAGAGAATTACCTTTATTGGACCAAGTGAAAGATCATAAAAGCTTAGAAGCCAGTCAGATTATCGCTGGTGAATTAATTGATAATTTGAATAGACTAGATGTCAGCCAAGATAGATAAAAGGATGTCAGCCTAGCAGAGATTCGTTTTGACTGGCAATGGGTAAATAGACATCTACATATATATAATGTACTCGTGCAAAGAGATGATTTTAAATCCGGGTAAATTGTGTTGCGTACACGACTTTTCGTAATCTTTTTATTTAGTAGGTGTGAATAGTGTTTTCTTTAATAAAAAAAGTGCAGAGATCACTGTTACATTAGTTTATAAATTTCATCAATACAAGTCCAATAATATTCCTGTGACCTTACATTCATCAATTTTAAGTCAATTGCATTGATTTGTTTCGAAACGTACCATTTGCAACTGTGTTTTTAAGAAAGGTTATTGAACCAAGGAACAAGGTCTCATCGCAATTATAAAGAATAATCTGGGCTGAAGTTCTTTTTTAGATCAATTCATAATTGTAAACAATAAAAAAAGGACTCAAAAGGATAGATCATAACTAATCCATCTCATTGGATTGAAATTTTCTTTTTTATCTAATAGAGAGGTAAGTGCTTAATTTTTTTAAGATCAAATTTACTCAATCAAGATCTGTATTACTAACAGAAAAAGTACTCAAAAGATATACACTCTAGAATTTAGTCATGCAATCAGAGTTTTTACTAGATCATCAACTGGTTGGAAAAGATTCAGGAGTGCTTAGTGCCGATGTGAAATCACTGGTTGGCTCTGAATCTCCTATTTCTTCATCAACCTCATCAACTGAATCAACTTCCCCGGATGATTCCTCTAATGCCGAATTAATGATGAATAGATACATGCCAAAAGTACCTGAGGATCACGAAGTAGAGTATGAAGGCTATCATACATGGGAGATTGATAATTGGAAGGATCTCAAGGAACATAAGACACCAGGTCCAAGATTTAAGGTGGGAGATTATGAGTGGAATTTACTTTTATTCCCTAAAGGTAATGGGGGGAATTTCTTATCAGTATACTTGGAGCCTCACCCTCCTTCCACCATTGTCGATGCAGAAGGTGATACAAATTTGATCGATATAACCGATGATGATTCTGTTGAAACAACCCCTGCTGCAACTGTCGACGAAGAAAAAGAAAATGAATTAACTGATGACAAGCCAACTTCAAAAGAGATTCCAATCGATCCTTCATGGCACGTATGTGCTCAATTTGTTATAGATATTTGGAATCCTAAATATCCTGATACTCATAAGCATAACATTTCACAACACCGTTTCAGCTCTGATGAAACTGATTGGGGGTTTGGAAATTTTGTTGAGTTGAGCCATTTATTTTCAACGAGTAGATTATACAAACATCCTTTTGTCAATGACAATAAGGTCAATTTCACTGTTTATATCAGAATTATAAAAGATCACACTGGTGTGTTATGGCATAATTTTATAAACTATGACTCCAAGAAAGAAACTGGATTTGTGGGTATAAATAATCAAGGAGCAACTTGCTACTTGAACTCATTGCTTCAGTCTTATTATTTCACGAAGTTGTTTAGAAAGAAAGTCTATCAAATTCCAACACAAGATGAGATTGTCAAATTTGATGACGGTGAAGAAGTTGCTCCTGTCACAAAAAGTGTTTCATTAGCATTGCAAAGACTCTTCTATAGATTACAGACATCCGATCAGGCACTTGACACCAATGAGTTGACACTGTCTTTTGGATGGGATAGCTCTGAAGCATTCACTCAACATGATGTTCAAGAAATGAACAGAATCTTAATGGATAGACTTGAGAACAAGATGAAAGGAACCGAGATTGAAGGTTGCTTATCAGATATTTTTGTTGGTAAAATGAAAAGTTTTATTCGTTGTATCAATGTCGACTACGAGAGTAGTAGAACAGAAGACTTTTGGGATATCCAATTGAATGTTAAAGGTATGAAAGATTTAAGAGAGTCATTTGCCAATTATATTGAGTTGGAAACACTTAGTGGAGAAAACCAATATGATGCTTCAGGTTTTGGTTTACAGGACGCTGAGAAAGGTGTTGTTTTTGAAAGTTTTCCTCCAGTTTTGCACTTGCAATTGAAAAGATTTGAATATGATTTTAGTTATGATCAATTAATCAAGGTTAATGATAGACATGAATTTATGGGTTCAATTGACTTGAAACCATATTTGGATGCCTCATCTTCTATTATCGATGAGGATTGGACTTATGAACTTCATGGTGTCTTAGTTCATACTGGTGATATTTCCACTGGGCATTACTATGCCCTTATTAAACCTTCTGAAAAAGATGAGTGGTTTAGATTTGATGATGACCGTGTTTGGAGAGTCACTCCAAACGATGTTTTTGAAGAGAATTTTGGTTGTGATAGAAAGACTGATAATGAAATCAGAGGTATGACTAGAGCTGAGCAGTATGCCTACCAGAACCGTAGACACACTTCAGCATACATGTTGGTTTATATCAGAAGATCAAAGATTCCTCAAATTTTAAAAGAAGTCGAAGATGAAGACATACCACAACACATTCCAGCACAAGTTATCAAAGAGGAAGAAGAAGAATCGAGAAGAAGAAAGGAGAGGGAAGAAATGCACTTGTATGCAAACTTCAAGTTGATAACAAATAAAACATTTATGCATTATCAAGGTTTTGATATGGCCCCTGATGAAAATTCAAGGCTCTATTATGCTAATGATGTCTACAATGATGAATCTTATCCAATAACTTTCAAGTTATTAAAGGCATCACCTGCAAAAGAGTTATTCGATCTTGTTTCTAGTGTCTTGGATGATACCGATTTCCATAATTTTAGATTGTGGAAGGTTATTAATAGGAAAAACGCAACTACTAGACCCGATATTCCTATTGATATAGATGTTGATAAGTTATCAGAGATAACTATTGGAGATATAGCCGAACAAAGAGGTTCTAGAAAACTTGGACCTATAATAATTTTTGCAGAAGAGTTGAATAAAGGGTTGAAATTTGTTTCCAAATCGATTATCGAAGCTGCAAGGGGTGAAAATACTAAATTTGATGTCAATGTTTTATCGCAAAAGCCAGATATAAATTCTTCCTCTTTGATAAGTCATTTCAATGAAGTAACTTCTGTTATTCCAAAGGAAAAGTATTCAAATTTTGCTGATATTGACGTGGACTCTGAAGATATTTTTATCTTGTTGAAATACTACGATCCAGAAGCTAACGCCTTGTATGGTGTTACACATGCAATTGTCAACAGAGACTCATACACTGGATCTTTAGCCAAATACATTCAGGTTTTGATGAACTGGTCATTTGATACTGAAGTTGTTATGTATGAAGAAATTCAACCTAGTTCTGTGGACTTGATTGATAATTCTTCTACATTCTCTAAGAGCGAGCTTCAAAATGGTGACATAATTTGTTTTTCTAAAGCTTCTTATGAAAACTCCCTGGACTTTGAGTTTCCTTCGGTGCCAAGTTTCTATAAATTTCTTAGACACAGAGTTCACTTGGCAATCAAGCCTTTACAGAAAATTGATGAAGACACAGAAGAGTTTACTGATAATGGCAATAAAGACTCTGTTTCAACTGAAAAAGGTGATATTGTTGTTCCGGACAAAGCAGAACATAAAGAGCTTGATCTTTGGGTCATCTCTTCGATATCATTTAAAGAATTAGCAGCGAAGATTGGCCGTGAAATTAATGTCGATCCTGACTACATCAGAATTTTTGGAGTTTACTCAAATGATAACAGATTACCTATATCGAGTCATACTCATCTTCTGAATTTATTACAGAAAAATGTTCCTCAATCAAGTTTGTTTAATTTTGAGTATGAAATTTTGAATATCACGGTTCAAGAATTAGAGAATATGAAAGCATTGAAAATATATTGGTTACCATCCGGAGTAGTCCACTATCAAAAGCATGAGCTTTTAATTCCTAAAAATGGAACTGTTAAAGATCTAATTGACAAAATCCTGCACAAGCTAAAACTTGATGAGAAAGCAAAAGAAAGCATATTTATTTATACAACGATGAGTAATAGAATAAGTCATGTCTTAACACCTGATATTTCTATTTCTCCTCTTGATACGTCACGTTATACAATCTATGGTGGTTCTTATCCTGAATTATATGCTGCTATTGGATCATCTCAAGAAAGTGAAGATGAGAAGTTGGCAATCATTAAGAAATCGATTGATTCAAATATCATTTCTTCAATATCATTCCCATCTTCTTTGTCAGATATCCGTACCACATACACGTTTCAATTTTCCAAAGATTTTAATAGTCGTCATGGTATTCCATTTGTGTTTATAATGATAAAAGGAGAAAAATTTAAGTATACAAAATTAAGATTGCAACAAAAGATAGGATTAGGTGCTAAAGAATTTAGCAAAGTTAAAGTTGCTGTTTCTCCAGCATATGGTGATTGGAAGCCACGTTACATTGTGGATGATGAATGTGAAATCTTTGATGAGTTGGATGCTGAAGATCATTTGGCACTTGACCATCCTGATAGATCAGTTAGACGTACTTCAAACTTTGAGAGAGCCATATTCATCAAGGATTAATTTTGCCAATTCTTTTTTATTATAAAGATTTATGAGTTCTTTTCTATATCTCCAACAACAAGAAGAGAGTGCCATTTTGTTTTCTTATGTAGTTCAAAAACAAAAAACAAAATTTCAGAGTAGCTATATATATATATATATAATATGTAAAAGAAAAACCCTGTGATATGGACCATCTGATTTCACATCAAAATATTAGCTCCGTTGGAGTGTGTTTTTCAGCTAGTTTTTGTTGCTGATGTTCTGTTTTTTTACCTATGCTATTTAATCATCAATTTATACAAGAAAGGTCTATCCTTATGTTCATTCACCACCAAGTTGATCGGTGTCGTTGACCAAATTTTCGTTATATTCCAACTCCCTTAATTTTGTGCTACTCAACTTATCAGCCCAGTTATCTTCGCTGGATCCACCACCAACAACATCAATCTCATGTATTTTTAACTCTGGGAATCCTTTTCCTCTTCTTGTATCATTGATGAATGCCCCACCTTTAGCACTTTCGGCACTGACTATTAATGCATCAATATCTTTTATTTCAGCTGTAGGGCCGCAAATATCATTGATCTCATAAATTTCAAATTTCAAATCCGGATTAACAAAATGAATAAATTCGGAGACAATCTTGGACCTTGTATTGTAATCTTGTAAAAATTCTTTATATTTCTTGTTTTGTAATAAACCTTCACCTGTTATACCAATGATCAAAAATTTTGAACTAATAAAGCTTGCAATTGACAACAATATCTTGTGTCCGTCATGTAAATGATCAAATGTTCCACCGACTGCGGCAGTATTGTAATTGCCTCTTTCAGTCTCATCATCTGAGGTCAAAGGTATCTTAAATTTGGAATTAGAAGTGGAAAATAAGTAAATTATTGGTTTTTCCAAGTACTTCAATTGGTCAATCATTTCCACTGCCTCTTTATTCGCCATTTGTTGATTGTTGATGAAAATAGCATCCCAGTAATCCTGTTTATCTTTGAAACTGTCATTGAATAATACTCTTGTCGAGATCTTAGTCTGATTAAGCAATTCCAGCTGATACCTTAAGATATCGTAAATCTTCACCAAGTATGCTTGTAATTCGTTCAATTTTTCAAACTTACGAGTAGATATTATATCTAAAGATCTAGTAGTCTCCTTCAACAGTTGACTGATCAAACTTTGAACCCCATGGTCAGTTGGATCAAGAATCAAAAGGGTATGTTCTCTTGACATTATATGCAATTTTATTGTATGGGGTTACTTTTACTATCAAACTTTTTTCTTTAAACTAAAAAAAAAAAAAAATGAAAAGAAAAAAAAAATTATAAAAAAATTATTTTTTGTATTTTTTACAGTTGACATAAAAAGACTAAAGCATGAGTAACAACAACGACAATCAGATGGTTGTACCCAGTAGGGGTAAATATATACCTCCAGGAAAGCTCAGAAGTATGATGAAAGACTCACAGCTTTCTAAGGAGTCTGAGGGCTACCAGAGGCTTGCCTGGGAAAATCTTCGGAAATCTATAAATGGGTTAGTTAACAAAGTAAATAAAGGAAATATAAAAGAAATTGTAATTCAATTTTTCAAATTGAATTTGGTAAGAGGGAAAGGTGTTCTTGTGAAGAGTTTGATGAAATCTCAATCACATTCATTATCATATACTCCGGTTTTTGCTTCATTAATTGCAATTTTCAACTCCAAAATTCCAGAGATAGGAGAGTTATTGATAACAAGGTTGATATTGCAATTTAGAACAGCTTATAAAAACAAAGACAAGCTGCTCTGTCATAGCTCCTGTCTTTTCATTGCCCATCTTTGCAATCAATATGTAGCTCATGAAATATTGATACTTCAAATAGTGCATTTGTTGTTAGAATCTCCAGATGATGAAAAAATTGAACTTTCAGTTGGGTTCATGAGAGAAGTTGGAAGTCATTTACAAGAAGTTAGCAAGACAGCGGTGAACACTGTCTTTGAGAGATTGAGAACAATATTGCAAGAGGGTTTAATACAAAAGAAGACCCAATATATGGTTGAAGAATTATTTCAAATTTGGAGAAACGATTTCAAAGAATATCCAAGAGTGGAAGATGAATTGGACTTAGTTGAAGAAGAGGAACAAGTGACACATATGCTCAGTTTGGATGATGAAGAGTTGGAAAGTGATGAGAAGTTGAATGAATTCCAATACGATAGAGATTATGAGGCTAATGAAGCCAAATATAATGAAATTAGAATAGAAATTCTTGGAGATGATGATGACAGTGAGGAAGAAGAGGAAAGTGAAGCCGAGGAAAATGAAGCGATTGAAATAAAAGATATGACTGATACCAATTTGGCGAATTTTCAAAAAACAGTGTATCTCACTATAATGTCTAGTATGAATTCTGAAGAAGCTGTTCACAAATTGTTGAAATTGAATCTTGTCAACAAAAATAAGGATGATAAATTGATCGATATGGTGATAAGGTGTTGCTCACAGGAGAAGACATACTCCAAATACTATGGGCAAATAGGTGAAAGGTTGTCATCGTTAAATAAGAAATGGTCAATGTCATTTCTGACACAATTCACAAATTATTATAACATGGTTGAAAATTTCGAGACAAATCAGTTGCGTAATATTGCTAAATTTTGGGGCCATTTATTTGCCTCTGATAAATTAGGATGGGAATGTCTTGAGAGTATAAGATTAACTGAACTGGATACTACATCACTGTCAAGAATTTTCATCAAATTTATGTTTCAAGAAATGGTTGAAGAGATGACAATTCCAAAATTGAAAGAGAGATTAACGGAGACATATATCCAGCCATATATAAATGGTTTGTTCCCAACTTCAAATGCTGAAAATTTGAGGTTTTCTATAAATTTTTTCACAGCTATTGGCTTAGGTGTATTGACTGAAGATATGAGAGAGCTACTTTTAAATTTGCCATCAGAGGAAGAAGAGGAGGAGAGCAGAGGAAGATCGAGATCGAGATCATATTCGAGGTCCAGATCTGGTTCTTACTCGAGATCATACTCTAGGTCAAGATCATACTCGGGATCATCCAGGTCAAGATCATACTCTAGGTCAAGATCGTATTCGAGATCTCCAAGGGGAAGAAGCAGATCAAGAGGCAGATCATACTCAAGAAGTAGATCATATTCGAGAAGTCGCTCTTACTCAAGAAGTCCAGAGCCTACAAACAACAAGAGGTCAAGATCCGGTTCCAGTAATTCCAATGTTGTTAAGAAGAGGCAATTATAGAGATACGAGAATTTGCGCACCGCAACACGCATTTTATAACTGTATAACTTTAATTAATCCTACAGCTCTTTGCAAGAATCCATATGAAACAATTTTTGTATACTTCTTCTATCCGGTTTAGACAATTTAATGCCACCTGGCCGAATGTACACTCCAGCTTTTTTTTTTTGGTTTCTCTGGCCTTTGGGATCTGAGGAACTTCCTAATTGGGGGTTGATTTCCTGTTTGGGAAATGTAATTGAGAACACTTTTTTTTGCTTCTCTCTTTTCTTTTTTGGTAAGCCGAAACCGTTAGACTGAAACAGAGCCCAAAAGTATATGGAAGCACGTTTAGATTTTGGTCAAGGGTATCAATGTATCCAAGGAATTTTACGGGATTGTTATGGTGTTTTTCTAAAAAATAATATTTTTTCAATTAATTTTTTATTTTTCTTTCCATTGTGATTTCTCTAAAAGTCAGCTAACAACTTCACGTATATGGATATATATAAATTGTCTCAAAATAAGCACACAGAGATTTCAAAAGAGGGAAGAAAAAAAAAAAAGGAATATAAGTTAAAAAAACGGGTGTAAAGGAGTCCTATCTCAGTCTCTTTATCGGTATAAGAAAGTATAAAAATTTTAATAATCAATAGTAACAAAAAAATGTTTGGTATAATAGTAAAAAGTATGTGTGGTATAGAGTAAAAAAAAAAAAAAAGATTGGAAACTAGGTAAAAATATCACCCTCTTTTAATCTTTCAACAAAAAGCTTATGAAGAGTAGATACCCCAGTATTTTTCACAACCGTATTCACCATCGGCTTTCCAGTAATCGTTGTAAGCGGTGTATAAGATAACATCGTTACCACAAGTTTCCTTGATGCTGGCAATAGCAGCTTCTTGGTTAGATTTGCTTGGAACAGCAACACCCAAGGTTGAACCTTGTGATGGCCATCCTGATTCAGTGATTAAGACTTCTTTTGAACCACCACAAGCAGTCCAGACTCTTTGGATTTGTTCCAAGACCCATTCACCGGCATCTTCAGCAGCAATACCACCATCGAAGTAAGCATGAGCATTGACGGCAACATAATCAGAGATTGAACATAAACCTGGGTTGTTGATAGTGGCAATGAAGGTGTCAACTGAGACAACTGGACCTGTGTAACCGGCTGATTGTAAAGCAGATCTACCTGTTTGGACGTAACCGGCAACGGTGTCAACAGTGGCTTGACCTGAGTTGACTAATTCGTTACCAATGGAAACGGTGTAAACATCATCCCATGAACCGTAGGATTCAATAGCAGCAGCAATGGTGTCAACACCATCTTGGATAGCATCAACGAAGTAAATACCCAAGAATAATTTTTGAGTGGATTTCTTGGCTTGCAAGACAGTAGCGACTTGGTCACAGTCGACACCGTATAATCTGATCAAGGAGAAATCTGGGATACCAGCCAAGTCTGATTGAACTTCTGATAATGATTTACAAGCACCTGAAGCTGAGTATGGTGAGTAAGTGATACCACGGGCACCGGCACTTCCTGAAGAAGCAGATTCGGTTGGGACAGCACCAACTGAGGTGGTACTTGAAAGTGAGACTGAAGGTTCAGAGTATGAAACTGGAGCAATGTTAAGGATTGTGGTTTGCTCTTGAGCAGCACTTGAAGTGATGGCAGCAACATCAACTGAAGTTGTAGTAGTTGGTGGAGCTTGGTTTTGGCCACCAACAACGGTAACTAAAGTGGTTCTAGTGACGATTTTCAATTCTCTCTTATCGTGTTGATGATGAGCATGGTTGATTGGGGAAGCTAAAACTGATGGGATCAAAGTTGAAGCAGCAATTAAAGACTTCAAGACTAAGTTTAATTGCATTGTTGTTGTTTATTTTATCAAAAACGAATGAAATATAATATAAAAATGAGTGACAGATTTAAAGAAAGAAAAAAATGTAGTTTAAGTGATGTGGAATATCTAGTTGATAATTGTTAAAGGAATGGACGATATTAACACAGCTTAAAATGATGATTAATAACAAGTGGGTTTTCAAATTTGAGATTTGTATCAAGTTTTATAAATGAATTGGGAAAAACAGCAAAATGGAATTGGAAAAATTTTCATTTCCATTTTTTTTTTGCCAATTTTCTTAATTTTTGTTTACAATTTTTTGTTTTTGGAGAAACATAAACACTGGTGACTGCGCGAGTACCCTATATTGAAAACCACATACTTAATACATACTTAAGAATGAGGGTAAGGTAGTAAGGATTTGGTTACTGGCTGCTTTTTCGGGCTGCACAAGGATTTCTCTTACATTTTTTTGAATTTTATTTCTCTTGGAGATTATGATATCATTTCTTCTATCTTATGTGTCTAGAATTTTGAAAGGCGAGTCATTGTACTATCTGGTCATAGATAGATCTATTGGATATATCTTTGTATTTTATTTTTCTTGTATCTTTTGTTTGTTTATTTTGTTTATTTGTTTGTTTTTTTTGCTTATTTACGTCCTCGAAACAATTGTGCTTTGCGATTCCCTTTATTGTCAATATTATTTAAGGAAAAAAGGTCGTTCACAATTTCGTGTATTTTTTTTTTTTCTTTCTTTAAGAGCTATACGCAATAAAGCGTACACGCTTTTACTCTGTAAACGAGAACCCTTCACTAATACTTTAGCCTCTTATGGTCAAGATGTATAGTGTACTCAATTCGGTTCATTTTCACTAATTTCTCAATTCATTTAAAACGTTTTTCAAATCTCTACTTATGTATAAAGTATCTTAAAGAAGAAAAAAAATAAAAATAGACTGTCCCATATAGATAACTAAATAATAAATCTACACAACTATTTATAAAAGTTCTAGGTATAGAAGCTTGAATATTTATTTCATCTTGTATTTTCTTCATCAAATTTTTTCAGTTATAAATAATATATAATTAATATATAATGCAAAAATTGAAAGAAAGTGAATTTCTTTATCTCCTTCAAGGGCGAAGGCAGAATTACATCATGTCCATATTGAGAACGAGAGAATTGTAATTATTATACTTGTGCCGTTTAAGATCTATGTTGTAATTTAAAGTTTTGTGGTATTAAATGTAATTACACAAACAGTAGTGTAAAGAGATATAATAGTCGTGTAAGAGATGTCTAAATCAGATAACTATTAGCAGAAAAAAAAAAAAACAGTGAATTGAATTCCGAGGGTAAAAAGCTACTAGTCAGCTAATGCAGTCTGATATTTTAGATAAAAATAAAAGGGAAAAGGGCAAGGGGCAATTTTTCAGTAAAAGAAAGAAAAAAAAAAAAAATAATCTATTTGATCTTGAATACATCCAATGGTTAATTTATGAAAACATCCGACTTCTTTTCTTTTCCATTCCAATTGCAATTTAAAACCAATTGCAGTTTGAGTCACACTAGACTTTGCAATTGAACCATTCCACTTTTTTTTTTTCTGTTTCTACTGTATATCTTCTTCTTTCCCAATACAGTATTCTTTCCAATTTATCGATTCCATCAGTGGTGGGTGGGATTGCATACACAGAGACATACATACAGAGACATACATAATTACTCAACAATAATAATGCCTACTAGTGGATTCATTTTCACAATTCTCTCCAGTTACTTAATTGAAAAAAAAAAAAATTTTCATCTTCCTTCTTATTTTTTTCCACTTTCTACATGAATGAAGTGGGAGAAGGGAATTATTGGTTTAATCCCTCAAAAGGGTTTTAAATATAAAACCAATCAAATTTCTTCAATGGTCAGGGAATAAATAACCGACTCACTTAATCAAGGAGTTGAAAGAAAGGAAACTTTAAATTACAGACATTTACCCTATTTTTTTTTTTAAACCTCCGTCCCCCGGTAAAGGGTTCTTCTGTCTCTCTAATTAGTGTATTTTTTTTGTTTGAAAGAATTACCAAGACTTTTTTATTATTAAAAGATGATGTGGACTTATTCGAAGTGGCTTATTAGATCGATTCGCTATAGAGAGAAAATACCAAGACTTTTTCATATATGTGATATAGAAATGATGTGATCTATTAGGCCCTTATTGTTTAAGAAAGGATTGTAAAATAACAAGCTTTTTTCACCTCTGTTGTAAAAAAGAAAAAAAATTAATTAATTAATTATTATTGTCTTTTCTTTTAAAATAAAAGTGGAGATAGTCCAGCCATAATATATATATATATAGCATACATGGTTTAAAACGATGATCAATAGTAGTAGACAATAGGATTGGATAAAACGAACTGAATATTCGGAATTTCCCATCGAATAAGCGAAATATAACCCTTTTAAATCCTCAATTAAAAATAAATTGTTGATTGGTTCTTTCAACCCGATATATCAGACATTCCGAGGGTGCTTCTCTTGTTTAATCTATTTGATCAATATCTGCCCTTATGCAGCACTCTCTGTTGCCCTTTTTTTTTTTTTTTTGAAAATTTTTGGTTTGGTTTTTTTTTTTTTTTCCTTTTGACGAAAATCATTTAAAAAGAGTTTGGAATTCCCATATTGAAAACTCTTCTCTTGAATATATCGCATCTCATTCTTACAGAAAATCCCATCATCTTCAACTTCTTTTCTTTTCAATCAATCCCCCCCTCAATCCCCCCTAATTTGATAGAAAAGTTGTGTGTGTTTTGTTTTTTTTGATACTTTTATATATATAGAAAAAAATTTTAAAGTTTCTTATCCCACCCCTAAACTTTTAAAATTTTTTTTCCATTTTAAATTATCATCAAAAATTGAGAATAAAGAAAATGAAGTTTGGTTCATCTTTGATATTGGCTACTGCTTTAGCTACAAGCAGTCTTGTTCTGGCCAAGACCCATACTTATAAATGGGAAACTACTTATGTTAATGCTAACCCAGATGGATACCAAGAAAGACAAGTTGTCGGTTGTAATGGTGAATACCCATGGCCAGATTTAGTTGTTGAAAGAGGTGACCGTATTGTTGTCGAATTGACCAATGGTTTACCTGATCAAAACACCTCTTTACATTTCCACGGTATTTTCCAAAACGGTTCCACTGTAATGGATGGTCCAGAAATGGTTTCCCAATGTCCAATTGCTCCAAATTCTACTATGATTTACAATTTCACCGTTGACCAAGTTGGTGCCTACTGGTACCACTCCCATTCAAAAGGTCAATACGGTGATGGTTTCAGAGGTGCTTTAATCATTGAAGATCCAGAACCTTTACCTTATGACTATGATGAAGAAACCACTTGGACCATTACTGAATGGTACCATGACACTATTCCTGTCTTGACCAAGAGTTTCTTGAATTTGTATAACCCAACTGGTGCTGAACCAATTCCACAAACCTTATTATTGAACAACACTCATAATAACACTTGGGAAGTTAAACCAAATACCACTTATAAAGTCAACATTGTTAACACTGGTGCCTTCTTATCACAATATGTCTGGATTGAAGACCATAACATGACTGTTGTTGAAATTGATGGTATCTATGTCGAACCAAACGAAACTTCAAAATTATATATCACTGTTGCTCAACGTTATACAGTTTTGATTACAACAAAAGATGATACTTCCAAAAATTATGCTTTGATGCAAAAGATGGATGAAGATATGTTGGATGTCTTGGATGGTGTTATTGCATTGAACTCAACCAATACCATTTCTTATTCAAGCAGTAATGAAGCTGTTGGACAATATTACACCGACTCATTAGACGATTACCTTGATGATTTCTATTTACAACCTGTTGAAAAAGTTGAAATTTATGATGATTACGATTATCAAATCACCGTTGATGTTGTCATGGACAACTTGGGTAACGGTGTCAACTATGCTTTCTTCAACAACATCACTTATGTTGCTCCAAAAGTTCCAACTCTGTTATCTGCCTTGTCTTCAGGTGAATATGCCAATGATGCCACAATCTACGGTTCAAACATTAATGCTTTTGTCTTACAAAAAGATGAAATTATTGAAATCGTCTTGAATAACCAAGATACCGGTAAGCATCCTTTCCATTTACACGGTCACGTTTTCCAAGTCTTGGAAAGAGCTCCAGGTGTTTCAGATGATGATGATCCAGTTGGTTACAACGAAAGTAGTCATGCTGAATGGCCAGAATATCCAATGAGAAGAGATACCTTATACGTCTTACCACAATCTTATTTCGTTATTAGATTCAAAGCTGATAATCCAGGTGTTTGGTTCTTCCATTGTCATATTGAATGGCATTTATTACAAGGTTTAGCCATTGTTCTTGTTGAAGCTCCAACCGAATTACAACTGCAACAATCATTACCAGAGAACCACAAGGAAGTTTGTGAAGCTGCTGGTGTTCCATGGGAAGGTAATGCCGCAGGTAACGACAACGATTGGTTAAACATCAAAGGTGAAAATGTCCAAGTTAAAGCATTACCATCAGGTTTCACCGCTAGAGGTATTGTTGCATTGGTCTTTTCATGTGTTGCCGGTATCGTTGGTTGTATTGTTATCGCAATCTACGGTATGGCCGATATGAAGAACATTGAACAAAGAGTTGTCGAAGATTTAGATATCGATGTCGATAGAGCCGATCTGTACAGTAATTCTGTCGAGACCAGCGAAGTTGAATCATCAACTAAATGATCGACACCCCCATCTCTTGTTTTCTTGTCTTTTGTTGCTAATTTTTCGTGTTTTCCGTCTCCTATTGAGATTGCTTTTTAATCGTCTTATGTTTTTTTAATTATGCCATTTGTTTGGTTGTTGTTCGTTGTCCATTAAATTTTTTTTATCATTCAAAGAGAGATACGAGGAAAGTATAATTACTTTCATAGAAAACTTCATTTTGAAAATCACATTCTTTCCTATTACTATTCACATCAATTACTTTTTTTTATTATTTTTATTATCAAACGGGGATTGACTTTATTCTTTCATTTGTCTTTGAATCATTTTTTTCTTATTCTTCTCTATTCATTTTATTCCTCTTTACCTTTCCAAAAAAAAATATGTGTGTGTGTGGAAGGTAAAAGATATCTTGAATAGGTCTTGAACAGTTAAAATACATTTAAAGAGATGATTGGATTTAAAGTTTTTTTATTATTACTATTTTTTATTATCAAAGGGGATACTCAATTTTTCGAAATTATAATTTTTTTTTTCAGTTAATATCTATTTTTTTATTGTTGTTTTTATGTTGTTGTTTGTTTTTATGAAAAATTTATGGTGGTCATGAATATTTTTTGCTAATGTTTTGATGTCTGATAGCTAGAACTGATATTGGTATTTTAAGGTTGTTTTCGTTATTTGATTTATATGAAATCTTTTTTTTTCCCTCTTTTCCTCTTCTTTTGAAGATTATGGAAATTTCTTTGATCAATAACAATCCTTTCTATTATATACACATATCTATAAATAATAAGCTATTTCTATACTTTTAAACCTATCATTGTAGACCGTGTATTTGCTTAATACTGTCTTTTTAATTAGAGATGGAAACTACAAAGACAAAAAAAAAAAAAGCTCCAAAGAAAAAATCCAAAAAAAATCCAAAAAAAAGTTAAAACGGACAACAAGAACAGTAACACATCCATTGTCTTATACGTAATGGGGTTGATAGAACTGGTGTATATAACAGATGACAGAGACCAATTGATATTCCAATACTTGGCCTCTTTATCGACTCCATCATTTGACTATATCCAATCTAAAATCGATCAACTTAAACTAATAAAACAGCAGCAGCTAAGGCAACAACAAGATCAAACTATTGACGAAGAAATCTATGATTCTGATGAGTTACTAATAGACCCAATAGTCGAAATAGATAAGAAGAATGTGGTGACATCTTACAAGTATCTTGATTTTTGGTTTTACGTTGTTGGAAGTTTAAATGAGAATGATGTTGATATCGATGTTGGTGGAAGTGACACATCAGAAGAAGAAGAAGAATCTACCGAGGAAGAAGAAGAAGAAGATGAATACGAGGAACTCGAAAATGATACTAATACAGAGAAACAAGAGTCCAAGAAAGAAGAGTCCCAAAAAGAAGTAGAAGAGGAACATATTAAACCACCTTTCCAAAACATCAATCCATTGATATCTATTGAATTTATTAAAAATTTCATAATTGTGTTAGAAACGTATGTTTCCAATCCAATTTCCAAAACAAAATTGACAAATAAGATTGAGATTGTCAATTTGTTATTACAAAATATGATTGACTATCAATATCCATTCATTACTGATTTGAACCAATTAAAAGAATTAACACCTAAGGATTCTATTATCAGCAAGATCATAAATCAAACAAGGAAGATATCGACAACAGCTACAAATAATATAACAAGAAACTCATCTTCATCTTCAATAAATTCTTCAAGTTCCATACATGCATCATCTCACAATGCTAATAAATCATTAGCCATCTTAGAATCCAACAATAAGATCCCTTGGAGAAAATCAAATGTCAAATACTCTAACAATGAGATGTTTGTTGATTTGATAGAGACAGTGAATGTTATATTCCCTCCAAGACTTCATCTGAAGCAAGAACAACAACATTATTCCTCTGCTTTTTACAATTCATCAACAACGACTTACAAACCAATAAAACCAATCATCGCAACAATAGATGGTTGTATTAATTTCACTTCATATCTTTCTGGGATTCCAGATTTGGAGATGGTGTTGGATGTTGGAAGACATGATTTAGGTGTCCCATCTTTCCATCCATGTATTCGCACTGGAAAATGGGAAACCAGTCATGGTCAAGTGTTATCTTTTATACCGGCTGATGGGAAATTCAAGTTGATGGATTATAAGATTGATTTGTTGAACAATGAAAAATATGGTGATAGTATTAATGAAATATCGAGATATCTAGGTTTGATTGATATAAATTTCCAAATTGGGTTAGGATCTTTACAAAATGAATTTGAAATCAAGTTAAATTTACAATTCATGAAAAATGTCAAATCTATTGAAGATTTGAAAATTGATATCTTTGTCAAAGACCAGGATTCAATAAAGACTTTGAAATTGACACATGGTGATTTGTTGAAAATATCTTCCACTAGATATCAGTGGATTTTTGATAAGACTATGGGTTCAGGTATATCTCCAATGTTGCATGGTTACATATCTTCACCAAATCAAGCTGAATCATATGGCAATGAGAGATCTTCTTCATCAATTGCACCAACAAGTTCCAAATTACAAAAACGAGCTCCAATTTTCATCAAATTGAATTACACAAATAAAGGGAGCTTACCAAGTGGGATCAAAGTCTCTAATTTACAAATATTGAGTGCTAAAGGGATGGGAGAAAGTGTGAAGCCTTACAAAGGTGTTAAATATATAGCTCAAACTGGTGATTTCATTTTAAGGTAGATAGATTATCATACAAATTCAAGAGATTCATCATCAGGATCAAATTCAGATCTATCTTTCAACTGTAATCCTTTTGTAACCAATGCAATAATCTCATCTAAAGTATCAACAACGTGGTCAATCTCTTTTAAAGCGTCGATCAAATGTTCATTATTTGAATGTCTTATCAATACAACTCCGCAACCTGCTCTTAATCCACTCAACATATCGTCTCTTGAATCTCCAACCATCAATACTTGCTCTGGTTTTAAACCCCATTTCTCAATGATATGCAATAATGGCTTCAGGGAAGGTTTTGGTGGGAGGAAATCTCTTGTGATTATAGGCTCATTCAACTCGATATCTGTTAGATGTTTATTGATCAAATGATTGACCGGCTTGATTAAATTTCTTGTACAAATTGTCTTATGAATTCCTTCCTCAGTTAAAAACTTGAAAAGCTCCAAGAGTCCAGGTTGTGGTTTCATCTCAATCATTGCTTTTGACTCAACATCTTCTATATCTTGTTTCGCTTTGATCTGCTCCAGAGGTGTCAACGAATCAATATGAGTTAAAATATCAATCTTCTTACCTTGGATCCCTAATGCCTCTCTCATCAGAGCTTATCACCGGTTAGTATAATACATCACGGTTAGGTCATATAAAACTTACTAAACATCCATGGCTATAGTTCTTATCTGTTAGTTTTACTTATCGGGGAACATTAATTTTCAAACACCTGTAACAAGAAGTACCTACCTGTGGTAAACATAAAGTACCATCCATATCAAAAATTATACCTCGAATAGCAACATCAGTAGCTAATTGAGGCTTCAAAATCACTCTAGCAGTCATTTGTTTGTACTTTGAAAGAAATCTCGAGGCCGCTTTGTATTTGAACGAAATAACCACAAGAAAAAAAAAGAGACCAAAGAAAAAAAAAAAAAACGAACAGAGAAATAAATACTCAAGATTCAATTGTGTCTATACCATAGTTGAGAAAATGACTTCAGCTATTCCATATGACCCAGATGATTTTGATAACAATCCGTTTGCGGAACAGTCAACGCATAGTTTGATTAATGACCAACTGCAAGAAGAAGAAGCAGAAGTTGATCAAAATCTGGTAGATCAATCTGTAACAACAACAACTCAACAACCAAAACCACAAGAGCAAATTGAACCTCCAGTTTCGTCTATTGATGACTCAAACCCTATAGCTCCATTGAACAGGAAACCAACAGATGACGAGTTGAAGAGATATTTACCTGAAAGATATTTGAGGTCAAGATTTTCTATCAATTTGCAAGTTGATGACATTGAGAAAAATGGGAACAACTCCAATGCTTTTAAAAACCCTATTTTCAAATTCAATGCCACAGTGAAAGGGTTGCCTGGGTACAGGAAAACTGTTTACAAAAATGTTCGGAGAACTTACAAGGAATTGGATTTATTTAACAAATTTTTGCAATTGAACAATTTAGAAGTTTTCGTTCCAGCATTACCAACAATACCAACTTTATACAATTTTGGTTCAGATGAATTTAAGACGAGTTTAATTGATTCTGTTCAAGTCTGGTTTAATAGATTAACTGATAATGCGATCTTGGTTAAGAATCCAGAGTTTGTATTATTTCTAGAGAACAATGATTTCCATTATTCACCTTCAAAGACTAAACCATCAAATATAGTTATGGCCACAGGTTTGAAAAGAAGAACTTTGAAACAATTACAAACACCATATGATGAATCACAAGAATTAGCTAGTCTAAGACCTTTGATTAAACTGACATTTGTCAATGCATCTAAAGTTCGAGAAAATTTGATTAATGTTGATAGATTTGATAAGAAATTGAGCCATCAAAACACTGATTTATTCAATAAATTAGGCGAATTGAATGAGATTGAGCCGGATGAAACTATGAAGAAATCCTGGCTCAAGATTTCAAAACATTTGAATATAATAAACGAAGTTGATTTGATTAAGAAACATACAACAAATTCAATATTGTCAGATTATTTGAATTTAGTTATAGATGATACTTATACAATCAAAGAATCATTGACCAATCGTCATCTCTTAATGAGAGAATTGATCAATGCCGAGGAATCTACAAAGAAGAAACATGCTACAATAGCCAAGTTAAAAAATAAGACAGTTATTGATCCATCAAGAGTGGATGAAGCGATATTATCATTAGAGCAAGCCACATTACTGGAGAAGAAATTGCACAAGGATGTTGTTAGAACTACATATAACATGTTATTAGAGCAAGATGAATATTTAAAATTCTTAACTCAAGAGACACAAAAAATTTTCAAAAAATTGGCATTGAAGACAATTGAAAGTGAACGTAAGAAATTACTGGTGTTAGAAAATTTCAAAAATGAATTAAGACAAATGAGTTCTATAAAAGGTGGATTGGCAAGATTAGGGCGTGAAAATTATCCAGTATCGCCAACAAAATTCAGTAAATCACAGACAAGTGAAGGTGATTCGTGGAGTAATAGAACCAAGAAGAGAAATGGTGGTGAAGATTACTCTGATCTTGATTCAGAAAATATTGTGGACCAATTGAGTAGTGGCTCTGATGCTGTGGAGAATGGTACAAAAGCAGATGATGATGTTAATAATACTGTTGTTGATGCGAAAAGTGCAGCTAGTATGTTAGGTCCTTCAACTTTCTAAATATAACTCTATTTGTGCTCTTCGTTATTAGCATTAACATACGTATCCATAAATTCGACATTCAAATCTTTAGTGATTTTTTTCAAAAAATCGTTATTGACACCTTTATCTTTGAATTTCTCATCTAAAAAAATCTCTATCCTCAGAGTCGATGTCTTGTTAAAAAACTGGCTCTGTAATAATGCTGCCATTTGTCCTTTGTTCTTGTTCAATATATTAGGATCTTTCTCCACTGTACTAGATACAAATGTCTGTAAATCTTGTTTTAATATCTGAAACTGCTTAGAGTTCTTGAATTCTTCAAATAACTGTTTCCGTGTTTCATCGAAATTACCATGCTTCTTATACAGCGTCACTAGTCTATTTGGATCCTTATATTCTCTCTGTTCTCTCAAGTTCATCGTTGCCAATTTGTATATGATATTTTTTTTTTTTTTTTAGAATTTCCATTTTTTATAAAAAAAAAAATACACACAAATAATATCACTTGAAGTGAACTGTAAAATATGGAGGAAATACTATTGAAATTTCCTTCAAACAATTCATTGAATCGGTTGATAAATGTGAACAGTGCTACACCGACATCATCTATTTTACAAAATGCTTACAATTTCAACAATAATCGAGTTAATAAACGGTTTAAATCATCAAGAGAAGAGATTATCAAGAATTCTATAGAAAAATTAGAAGATAGTATTGATCTGATTCTCAACGGACGTGCCGTATCTGAATCGTTCAATGAATATTATCATTTGGTAGAGAATAATTGTAAAAATGGGAATTTCTTAACCTTATACAATATTTTGAAATCAAAGATATCCGAATATTGGGATGATGAATTTAAAGATAAAGTGTTAGAAAATTTGACCAAAGAAGGTGCCATGTTACAATTAATCAAATATTGGGAATTATGGGATTCAAAATTACAAAAATTGAAATTGATATTTCTCTATCTTGAAAATAATTATTTAATATTTTCCAAATCTAAGAAGACAATACAACAATATGGTTGTGATTTATTTTGTGAATCATTTTTGAAACTGAATTCTCTCAATACAGGCACAAGATTATTTGAACCGAATGAATTGAAGACAAGGTATTTGGTTTTTGAAGATTTTGTAAATTATTTACGTGATTATTTACGATTCAAGACAAATGATGATAAGATTTGTCAATTTTTGCAAATAGTTAAAGAACTTGATAAGACCAATATGATCAATTTCCCAACTTTGGTGCCAGATTTGCTTTTCAAAGTGTTTGATGATTTTGAATTGGACTGGATTGTGAAGACAATTAAAGGGGTGCAAATAGTGAATGAAGACTATCTAAATAATGCAATTAGACAAATTGAAGAGATGGCCAAGATCTTGGATATCTATTTTGTCGAATCTCGGACATATGCTAATAGTATTTATTTCAAGATGAGCAAGATTTTGATATTTGACAAATTGGATTTAATTTATGAATATTTATTACCGAAATTGATTTCGAAGAATCCAATTGAAGTTGCATCTTTATATTTAGAATTTGTGAAATGGGAATATGATAAGACATCTTTTACAGAGGTTTATTCCAAGATTTTACAAACGAAAATTAATGAAATATTTGTTAAAGATGAGAATGAATTGATAACTAATCTCTTAAATTTTAAAGATGAGGCTTATGTGAATTACAATGTTATGTTTAAAGGTAATCTGTTATTTGAAATGAAATTGAGAGACTCGTTCAAGAAGACAATAAATACTGTCCAAAATTTGAAAATTGTTGTTGATAAATTAAACAAGTATATTGATTATCATTTAAAGAATAATTTTGGAAATAAGTTATCAAGATTTGAAGAAATTTTCAAATACATTGAAGACAAAGAATTGTTTAAAGAAACATATAGTTTACAATTATCAAGGAGATTGATTTTCAACAAGACCAAATTGAAATTAGAGAAATTTGTCATTTCTAGACTTTGCAATGTTTCTGGACCTGATTTTACCAAGTCATTGGAGATAATGGTTGAAGATATATCTCAATCTTTGGAGATGTCCAAAGAGTATTGTTCTAATGCTGATGATTTAAATTTCAACTTTAAGGCGTTGACTTTGAATTCTATACATTGGAACAATGTCAAGAGGAAACAAGAACTGGTTGAGTATCAATTTAAAGTTCCCAAGATATTCCAAGCAAGATTAGATGATTTTGAATCTAAATGGCAAATTTCCAGAAACAGTTCTAAAAACATTCAATGGTTTTACAATTTGAATCAATTGACATTAGTGAGATTTTTCCAAAATAAAGAGAAACAAATATTTGTCAATTTCTTACAAGGTTGTATATTATTGTTATTTAACGACCACGAGTGTTTGTCGTATGATCAGATTAGAGATTCTTTACAAATTGAGCAAGATCAAGTACTCGTGAATCATTTAAAATCATTATCAAGTTCAGGGAAATATAGTTTTTTACAAACGTCTGTATCTGGCAATACAGAATTGTACAGTATAAATGAGAATTTCACATCCAAATCAAGCACGATAAGAGCATCAATACCTGTTCAGTTAACGAATACTATAACTACAACTGCTACAACATCAACAAGGTTACAAAGTTTAGAGCAAGAAGACAAGATACGATCAGTTATAATACGAATTTTAAAACAGGATAAAAAATTATCACATAATTCATTGATTAATAAGATCTCCTCAACATTTTATACAATTGACACGCTGTTACTCAAACCTATTATTGAAAAATTGATCTATGATGAATTTATAAGGAGAGTTGAAATGGATCAATATGAATATATACCTTAATTTAATAATTCTTTTTTTTCTTGTACTATAACTTCATCTTTACCAACAAAATTTGTCTCTACTAAATGGTATGAGACTATCAATACCATCGATATCACACCGAACGATATAGCGAGTGATTGTAATTGTGTATCTGTGATCATTATGAATATCTTAACAACACATAAATTGTTTTCCAAATTTGTTTTAATTTTTTTTTTTTCTTAAAAAAATTGAATAAAAAAAGCTATTCAAAGACAATATTAATTAAAACAATAATGGCACCTAGAAATATAGAAGATTTGTTGTATGAGAAGCTTATGAAGAGTCAAGCGTTCCATAGATTTGTGCGAACAATTCACGCGAAGATAAATGGGTTGCCTTCACCACATCAACAAGATCGGTTAAAATATTCTCAAAAGACACAATACGATTTTCTTTTCCATCCAACAAGGTTTCAAAAATTTAAACTGTTTAAATTTTTATTTTTTGATGAATTGAAGAAAAATTTTGGATTTAAATGATGTTTAGTGGTGAAGATAAATGATTATGTGTTATGATATAGACTTAAAAAAAAAAAAAAGATCAAAGAAGAATAAACATAAATAAGAAAAATAGCACCTGAAGAGAAAAGAGAAAAGAGAGATCATGTATTCTTTTGGTAAGTCTCTTCAACACGATCTTTACAACTTTCCAAGATTTTCTTTCTTTGTAATTTCTGGGCACTTGTGACAAATCCATTTTGAGGAGTCCATTCGTCATCTAATATGACAACACCAGCAATCAACTCGATACCTGCCAAACCTTGTTGCCTTGCGGTATCCAAGAGTGATTTCAAAACCAGTTTTGATAATTTAGGATCGGTTACTGCGTGAGATAAATCAACTTCATCGATCGACGAGAATAATTTCAATTCAACAGCCAATTCTTTTAATGGGACTTCATTTGGAATGATGATACCAACTGGTTTAACTTTTGATTGATCGGCATAACAACAAATGTTCAAGACATATTTATTTGAACGGTAAACAGATTCCAATTTTTCCAATGCAATATATTCACCATTTAATGTCTTGACCAAATTTTTCTTACGATCAATGACTTTTAAATGACCTTTTGGAGTCCATTCACCAATATCACCTGTACAGAACCAACCTTCATCATTAAATGCTTTTTTAGTTTCTTCTTCATTTTTGTAATATTCTGGTGTAACTGGTTTACCTCTAATCAAGATTTCACCTTGATTGTTCTTGGCATAGTAACCAGCTTCTTCAACATCAATCAATTTAACAGTGATGGCACCGGTTAATGCTCCAGCAACATCGTATTCAAAATGTTCTAAAGGAACAACTGTAGTATTGGCAACAGTTTCAGTTAAACCGTAACCGATTAACATTGGAGCAATCAAATTGGTAATAAATCTTTGAGTATCACCTGATAATGGAGAACCACCGTTTAATATGATTCTTAAATGACCACCAGTAGCCAGTTTAACTTTCTTGAAAATCAAATTATCCAAGATACTGGAACCTGGGATATGATAAGATTTCATCGATTGTTTAGCCTTAAATGCAGCCCAAAAAATTTTTTGAGTAAGAGGTGGTAATTTTTCAATTTGAGATTGGATACCTTTCTTGACACTTTCCCAAACGGCAGCGACACCAACCATGATAGTTGGTTGGAATTCTTTCAAATCACCTTGACAATGTCTTACAGAGGCATCTGTTAATGTCTTAACATTAGCATAACCTAAGCAACCACCCCACCAAAATGAAATCAATTCAAAGACTAATTCGAAAATATGAGCCAATGGTAAAAATGCAATGATACGATCATTCTTAGTGACGACATCATGTCCAACAATGACAGAGACACCTCCAATACCTGCCAAGATATTTTCGTGTTTTAATACAACACCTTTTGGGGTACCGGTGGAACCTGAAGTATACATGATACAAGATAAGTCACTTGGTTTTGGTTTAACGACATCAATTTCATCATCAGCGTCTTTACCTAATTGCAAGACTTCGTCAAATGATAAGATCTTGATATCAGGTCTAACTTGTTTAATTTTGTCAATGGCATCATGAGCTTCTTTAAACAATTTGCCATCGTATCTCTTATCATCTTCAGTGATTGGATCACCATGGATGATATATCTTGTTTGATCACTTTTTTGTAAAGGATTAATCAATTTTGATAATAAATTATTATCAGTAAAGACGGCAACAGATCCAGTTTCCACCATTGAATGAGTTAACCCACTTTCACCTAAAGTATCATAAGCAGTAACAACAGCAATTGATTGTGATTGACATGCTAAGAAAGTTTGCATCCATTTTGCCGAAGTTGCAGCAAAAATATGTAATCTCTCTTCATTTGAGATACCTAATTTACTTAAACCTTTACCATATAAGATCATTTGATCTCTTAATTGTTTATAAGTTAAGAATTTATAATTTGAATATTCAAAATAAGTCCAAGTCTTTGGGACATCAGTGGATTTGCCATCAACCATTTTCTTCACCATTTTTTCTTCATCATGTAAATTGAGTAAATCTCTATAACCAATGGCATTTGAATTTGGTTGTCTATCGACACATTCTAAGAAATAATCAAATAATGTGGTAGCTTTTGAATCTTTTGGTCTATCAACAGCACCATCTTTAACTTTGTAGTATCTTCTTGGAGCAGTTTCACCTTGTTTGGCTTTACCAACTTCGACGTTAATTAATTGGGTCATTACTTAATAATATCTTTGTCTAGTATAATTTCAAAAAATAAATTTGGATTATAAGTGGGTGAGATGGGATTGATGATAGCAAAAAAAGAGGAAAAAAAAAAAAATTTACTTCGATCGAACTTTTTTTTTTTTTAATTTTTGTTTTTTTGGTTGTTTGGTTAAAATTTTTAATTCCAGTGGGAATATATTACAAGAAGAGAGAGAGAGAGAGAGATGATATTGAAGTGTTATTTGTATAAATGAGATAGCATATCATAAGTATTTATACGTATTATCTTATGGTATGTATTTTTTAGTTAATAAGAGAATTTGTACAAGATTATAATTGTTGGGTCATCATCCCCTCTCTTTTCAAAGTAGTGCATAAACACAAAGTCTCATCTCTTAGAGATCCATGTGATGATCATGATATGATATGATATGATAGATAGATATCTCTTTTCTATATCTTCTATCTGTCATTGGATTATAAATGAATTGATGTAATCCATATCTACCCAACAAAAACCCTCACCAGAGCAATAAAACACACAGCATAATAAATACTCTTTTGAAACGAATCTTATCAGATGCACACTACCTGATAAGATATTTACCAATTAGGATAATAGGGGCTGTAAATTACTTTTGTGTCCTTATACGGCAATTAGGGGCTGTATATATTATCATATCCAAATAAGGAAAGTAAGGGCTGTATGAAAGAATACTAAACAAAAGAAGAAAAAAAAAATGAAATGACAAAAAGAACAAGAGAGAATAATTAGCTATGGGACTTCTTTCGTATATCAAAGGTGATTCAACGAATGTTGCAACAGATGATATCCCATTAAGATCCAAGAGAGAACAATGCTGGGAATCTCGAGACTTGTTCAATAAATGTCTTGATTTGAATCAAGTTGAAAATCCTTTAGATCCAAGACAGAAATCAATAGTTGACAAGAAATGTCATAATGAAGATATAAGATTTCAACAAAATTGTGCTAAAAGTTGGGTACAATATTTCAAAGAGAAAAGATATGTCGACATTAAGAAGGAAAAAATGTTAAAGCAAGTGGAGCTGGAAAATGCAGAATTAGTAAATATGCCTGGGGTTCGTAAGTGATTATATATATATATAAGTTAATTCATTATTCATCTCTTCTTCTTTGATTTCTTAGCTTTCTTATCATTCTTAGTTGTTGTATTGTTTTTAATACTATCATACCATTTAATCATTTGTCTAGGTTTTTCACCAAATACTCTTTCATATTCACAAAATTCACAAATCCACATATCTTTTGTAGCCAATATCATTTGTTCTTCATCTTTCTCTTTAGACTTCTTTTTTTTCTTTTTTTTCTTCTTCGGTATCTCTTCAACTTGAGAATTAAACAATTCATTAGATAATCCCATACTCTTTGTCATATCATAAACAAATTCTTGTAAACCATCCATCTCTTTTTGTAATTTATCAACATTATTTGATATCTGATTCAATTCCCCTTTATTCTCCTTCCCATCATTATAATCTTCAATTATCCTTTGCTGTTTATTCAAATTCTTCAACAAATTGGATCCTAATTTTAATATATTCTCATTCTTCTTATTCTCAACTCCATAAGATTGTTTTTCCCACCAATTATTAATATCTAATGCATCATTCAATTCACTGGGTACTTCAAAATTGCTATCATCTTTACCCAATTTCAACGATTCAAATTGACCTTGCATCATTTTCAAAAAATTAACATCACTATCATCTTGTGAATTCGGAAATGGCGAGAATTTATGTGGTTTTAAAAATTCATTAATAAAATTATCATCAATTTCATCATAATTTATATTCAACGGAGAAGATGAAGAAGACGACAAACTTTGTAGCGCTTCAATGAAAACTTCTCTCGATATCTGGTTCATTTTACTCTCATCCAATTTCTCATACCTTTGTTAAAGACCTGTTTTTACCTAATTACTTTTTTTTTTTTAAATAGAAAAAAAAAAAATTTTCTTTTGTCTATATATATCAATCTTTCTTCAATGTCCTTTGTTTTTCAGCATTCTTAACAACTTTCTCATCAATAAACAACCCTTTTCTTCTTCTAATTCCATTCATATATTTCCTAGCAATATTCTCTTTATCTGCAAATTCACCCAATTCTTCCAATTCTTCTTCTGTAGTAGGGACCCAAAATGGATCTTGGTCTATAATCTCAAACCCTGAATAAACTAATTGAGGTTGTGCTGCTCCTGAAGTTCTCTTTCTAATATCTTCACTAAAACCAAACAGCTCAACAACAGGTATACGTGATTGAATCGTGAAAAATGGAGTACCTTCTTTCATCTCTTCTGAAATTATATGTCCACGTCTTTTTTGAACAACGGCATAAACTTTACCCAATACTTCTGCACTGGCTTGAATATCACAACTATACATCGCCAACATAATACGTGGTGACCAATCCAAAAACAGTTTATGGATACAATCTCTAGTAGCTGTCAAGATTCTCCCGGCCAAATTGACAATTTCTTCAGCATCACCAGAATCATCTATAGAGATATCCTGGACGAAAACTGCAACTCCTTGAACTGGCTCATGTGCTAATGGACCCTCATGAGTCGATAATTGAAATCCATTCAATATACTATCTTGATATTGGAAACTATCTTTCACTTTGCCAGTTTGGAAAATCTTATTCATCGATCCTGTCAAATCAAATAAGATATTTGGACCAGTTCTCTTTGGACCAAAAGCTGATATTTTTTCTTTCACCAAATTGTCCCAGTTGATTCCATCTTTCTTATTGTCATTATTGAATTCAGATAATTTCAATTGTAACTCTTCTGCAAACTTATCAGTGTTCATAACTGGATTATTATTCAGATAAATCTCGGAAAGATCATCTTCTTCATCTTCTTTTGAAGCGTTAGAATGAATCAATTTATCGATAGTGGCATGATTTGCAATTAACAATTCAACAACTTCTTCTGGTATAGGTCTCACCTTATATGTGACTTTCACTTTACCCAATTGTAATTCAATAACACCTCTTCCTAATTCAGGATTCTTAACTGGATTCATCTCAGGTCTTTGCACAATGGTTTCCCTATATGGAATAACAGGTTGTGATGAACTAATTTCAATTCCGGCAAATCTTTCTCTCAAGTCTTTTAAACATCTTTCCAAATGTAACTCACCTGCGGTAGCCAAGATATGTTCACCAGTGTCTTGCAAAAAAGTCTGTACACACGGATCTGCCAGATTCAACAATTGTAAACCTCTTTCTAATCTTTCCATGTGCATTGGATTCACCGGTTCTAAAGCAACACGCACAATAGGTGGTGAAGATAATGTTATACCAGCTAAATTGATACCTGTGATACCAGGAGTTATCAAAGTACCATTTTTCAAGATCTTACCTGCTAATCCTCCAATTCCAACAATATTCCCAGCAGGGACTTCTTCCAACGAGACTAATTCTCTACCCATCATCAAATATAAATCAGTTAAAGTCACAGTATCGATATGTTCAGTTGGTCTTGAAGGATCATATTTTGGACCCAACACAGTTAATTCTTGACCAACTTTCAAACTACCACTATAAATACGAGCAAAACCAATCAATTCTTCCTTTGGCAATTCCATCAATTTTTCATCTTCTTCAGTTTCAAATTCTTCTTCCCATTCAAATGGATCATCTTCAACACCATCATTTTGAACAATGGTAAACTCATCTTCGGTTTTTTTCTTTTCCTGCGAGTGTTTTAATGCTTCTTCTGCGGCTTTTGCTGCAGCCAATCTTGCCAACCTACCACGCTCCAGCATCTCGTCAGCACTTAATGCAACTCTTTGGTTCTTAGGTAATTCAGCTTCTGGGATTGATACCATCTTTGAGACATACGCACTCACGGCACCAGTTCTATCACATTCCAACATGGTCTTATGAAGCAGTGGGTCAAGTAAATCTGAACCTGGGGCATTAGCCAAGATCGTTGGAATACGACTCTGTTGTGATTTCAAAGGAGATGGTAATTTTTCAATAACAGTCAATAATACAGCAGTAGATACTGGGATCCATTGTCCAAAAATGGAAGAAACCAAGGCTTTTGTATCTTTGGATCTCAAATCTCTTGGTAAAATCTTGATTTGCAAAGATTGAACAATTTTTTCCAATTTTTCTTGATTTCTGTTAATCAAACAATTTTCATATATAGTCCAAATATTATCCAAGATAAAAGAGACAAATAAAGGTTTCAAAGTTCTACCTTTCAAACCTTTTGTATTGATAATTTTTTTCGTCTTTGGATCGATGAAAAATTCTCCCCATAACACTTTTTGTAAATTTTCTCTCTTCATACCTAGTTTTTTCTCATAAAACAGGGCAAACTGTGAAATGTTAAAACCCCAACCATCAATGGCAGATGCAAATATAACATTATTTTTCTCAGGTGAAAAATACAAATCTTCATCATCTTTTTCAACAAATTCTTCTTTACTGTCACCATCTTTTAAATTTTCCAATCTTTCTCTATAAAGATAATCCTCTTGCATTCTTTCACCAGCAAAGAAAGATCCAATAACAGAGTTCACTTGTTCTATAACTTTTGATAAATGTGTATACAGTTCTTGTGGAGTCAATTTCAATTCTGTTATTAATCTGTCAATCTTGTTCAACACTAAGACAGGTTTCAAATTATCGACCCATGATTGTCTCAACACAGTAACTGTCTGGGAACAAACACCTTCAACAACATCAACAAGGACAACGGCACCATCACATAATCTGGAAGCTGTGGAGACTTCAGATGAGAAATCAATATGCCCCGGTGAATCGATCAAATTGATCAAATGTTCATTCACTTGAGGTGCCAGTTCCGGATCTTCTTTGTTTTTTTTCAACACTCTAAAATATAATGAAATTGCTGAAGATTCCATCGTTATACCACGTAATTGCTCATCGGGTCTAGAGTCAAGATATCTCACTTTCCCTGCCATTCTTTGAGATATGATCCCATTTGCTGCAAGTAATGAATCAGACAACGAAGTCTTCCCATGATCAACATGAGCTAAAATACATATATTTCGTATACAGGAAGGGTTTTCCTGTAATTTGGAAAGCTGTTCAGGAGTAACACGAACCATTGGATAAGTGTTTGTCAATAGTTAATTAGTAAACTAGAAATTTTTCAAAAAATTTTTTTTCCTTTTTTTTTTTATACTTTTGCTGCTCAAATGATTCTAAAGGGAAAGTGAGGGATACAGGTATTATATATATATATATATGCAATTATTTTTGGGAATAAACTATACATCTATCCTAATAAACTTTTCTCTTCTGGAGCTCCCCTTGTGAACATCATTGAAGATCTATAATTATTATTTCCGGCATTTGCTCCATTGAATGCTACTCCGGTTTCTTGAGAAGCCACACTGAATTCCAAATCTTCTGATGTTATTATATCCCAGTATTTGTAAACCATCATGATTGTGAATAAGTTCAATAAGCTTCCGAAAAACAATCCATCCAAGTAATGATTTAGTTCTTGACAAATTAATTTTGAGAAAACATGGACAATGAGTTGTCCAACGATGAAAAATAAACTTCCTAATACTATACTACCGGTAGCCCAATAATTGTTCAAGATAAATAAGGATAAGAACAATTGTGAAAAGACATAAACACCGACGAAAATGGCATTGATGATGAACATTATCACGAAGAGCCCAGTGGTATGAGTAGTTGATACTGTGTCACCAGCCCAATTCTTGAACGTTATTATAGAAATAATAAAATTGACGGCAAACATCAAGAATGAACTGACTCTTAAACTCCACATTGATTTATTAGTCCCGTCTTCCCATAATTGGAAACATATGAACCCATTAAATACCAAGCTCCAACTACAACTTCCTGCCAAACCAATTTGGGCTGCAACGAAATAATCGTACACGGCCTTACCAGGAGGTGCAACACCACAGTCAACGATTAAAGTCAAGATAAGTAAACCTGTGAATTCGTAGAAAAAATACAACATCTCTGATCTCAGAATGGCAGTGTATTTTGTCTTGATATTAAATATGATTATTAAACATACTATCAAACCTCCAATATTTATGATAGCATTACCAATCTGATAGATCATGGTATTACTCAACTCGACAGATCTAGCATAACATGTTGGCAAGATCCCATTGGTGAAGTATTTGTCTGTATGATCTGGTGAAGAAATAGAAGCACAAAATGGAAATGCTGTATTATTGCATATCTCTGTGAAATCACCAAATTTTGTCATTATTACGCGTGATATATATGGGGGAAATGTATTTGTGGTATTGATCTGTGGTATATCAGTTTCAAAGAATGACTTGTAAATATATATAAAACCACTTAATGACGTGTTTCTTTATATATAAAATGCTGTATTTGAAATGATCTGAATAACCTTATGAAATCGAAATGTCAACATACAAAATTTTTTTTTTTTAGTTTAATTTTTTTCTCCTTGTGTGTATTTTGAAACTTCTATAATTAGAGAATCTGGAAAAAGCCCCTGTCAATTTTTTCAGAGTAGTGTGATAAATACAAATTATGTCCCAATTGAGCCATGTAATGGATGGTTTTGTTTAGACTTCCCAATTGGGATCTTCAAGCTTGCTCATCAGCAAGCCCCCGATAAGAAGCCAAAAAAATCTCGAGCCATTCGAATATAAGTATAACCCTTTTTGCCTTCAAATTCAAAATTAATTAAAAATAGTTATCAACCATACCAGTTATGAAGTTATCAACTACACTTTTAACAGCCATTTTGGCTACCTCCTTATCTCAAGGTTTATCGCTTGACAATTTGATGGATGGATCTCAGAGTCCATTGGGAATTGTTGAAGAATCCATTGAGAAGATTCACAAACTGCCATCCACTTTATTGGAAAAAGTCACCAATGTCTTGGGTGAATCAATCGACAATTTATCAGATGATATCAAGAAGACTTGGGCGGAGATGTCATTGTACTTCCCAGATACTGTTAGCAAATTGAGTTTCGAATCTAAACCAAAATTTAACATCAAGAAACATGATAATTGGGATTTCAAAGTTTCTAATAAGGAACAATTGCCAAACTATCAATTGAGAGTCAAATCGTCACCAATTGACTTGGGTGTTGATGATGTCAAACAATACTCTGGTTATATTGATGTTGAAGACGAAGACAAGCATTTTTTTTACTGGTTTTTTGAGTCAAGAAACGACCCAAAGACTGACCCTGTTGTTCTTTGGTTAAACGGTGGACCAGGTTGTTCCAGTTTAACTGGTTTGTTTTTCGAATTGGGTCCATCTTCAATCGGTGAAAATATCAAACCAATTTATAACGATTTTGCTTGGAACAAGAATGCCTCGGTCATTTTCTTAGACCAACCAGTTAACGTGGGTTACTCTTATTCATCATCATCAGTTAGTAACACTGTTGCCGCTGGTAAGGATGTTTATGCTTTCTTACAATTATTCTTCCAACAATTCCCAGAATACTCAGATTTGCCATTCCACATTTCTGGTGAATCTTATGCTGGTCATTACATCCCTCAATTTGCCAGTGAGATTTTGGAACACGATGAAAGAAATTTCAATTTAACTTCTGTCTTGATCGGTAACGGTTTAACTGATCCATTAAACCAATATAGTTACTACGAACCAATGGCATGTGGTGAAGGTTCAGGTGCCGAATCAGTCTTGGATCCAGCTGAATGTGAAGGTATGTTGGACACTTTACCAAGATGTTTATCGTTGATCGAATCTTGTTACGAAAGTGAATCAGTTTGGTCATGTTTACCAGCAACTATCTACTGTAACAATGGTCAAATGGGTCCATACCAAAAGACTGGAAGAAACGTTTATGATATAAGAAAAATGTGTGAAGGCTCTTCATTATGCTACAAAGGATTAGAATACATTGACACTTATTTGAACCAAGATTTTGTCAAGGAAAAATTAGGTGTTGAAGTTGAAACTTATGAATCATGTAATTTTGATATCAACAGAAACTTTATGTTTGCAGGTGATTGGATGAAACCATATTTCAAGAAAGTCACTGAATTATTAGACAAAGATATTCCAGTTTTAATCTACGCCGGTGACAAGGATTTCATCTGTAACTGGTTGGGTAACCAAGCTTGGACCAACGTCTTACCATACTCAAAAGCAGCAGATTTCGAATCTGCTAAAGTTAAAGGCTGGGACGTTGAAGGTAAAGAAGCTGGTCAAATCAAAAATGCTGGTCATTTCACCTTTTTAAGAGTTTATGGAGGTGGTCATATGGTTCCATATGATGTTCCAGAAAGTGCTCTTTCCATGTTAAATGGATGGATTTCTGGTGATTACGCTCTTGGTACTAAATAGATAAGCCTATTGACTTATTTGAACCACTTCTTTTCTTTTCACTATTATTTTTATTATTTTCTTGACATTATATACCATTTTTTTTATAGTTTGAACAAAATTTGAAAGCTATTTTAGTTCTCTTTTTCATATTTGTGGTATAAAAGTATCCAAATTTACAAGTTCTTACAGTTTTGTTTTTTAAAACTTTAAATATATAATTTTAGTTTCCTGAACATAAATAATGATCTCCCCCAATTCTAAACAAGTTGTTTTCTTGAACCTTTGAAGAATAATTGTACAACGGCAATTTGCAAACCGGCCATACCACACATTAATAAGACATCGAAGAAAGAGAAGTAGAAAATTCTGGATTCTGTTGATTTGACAGTAGATTGATTTCTGTTGTTTCTAGTCTTATAATATTGCAATGATTTGATCAAATCATTCAACTTGTCCTCGATTTTAGTGATTGAGTCTTGCATGTTCTCAACAGCAATTGGCTGATCTGGTGTCTTTGGTAATTCTGCTTTGAAGTCATTATCCAATTTAATTTCAAAATCAACAACTTTTTCAGCAAATGTTGACATACCATTAGCAAAACAAAATTCGTATTCACCTATTGTCTCTGCTGTAAATACCCAGTCACCTTGTCTTTGTTTTTGTTCGTTAACAATGACAACACCATTTGGTGCTTTTATCAGATAATCAATATCAAAAGATCCTCCAGATTGGACAGCAAAATAATAACCAACGTTGACATTAGGTTTATCTGTCTTGATGTAATAACATGATTTCTCTTGAGCTCCTAAGACGAAAGTCAATGCAGAAGAATGAACATATGACACTAAAGATATTAAAAGAATAAATAGTTTCAACATTATTATTACAGGTTTATGATTGATACTCTTGTTATTATTATTCGTTTTTTCATTAAAAAAAAAATCAAAAAAAATTATCCAACAGCATCAAAAAACACGTAAAGTGGTGAGAAGAAAAGTTGTTAACAAAAAATCAAAAAGTAAAAAAATTGTTTTTGTTTTGGTATTTTTTTTTTTCTTTTAACGCGCTGAGGGATAATAGTACAAAAGCAGGAAGGTTTGTACAATTGTGAAACGAGATCAAGGGTTAGACGATACAGCTCTGGTTAACATGTTGAGTGCTATAAAGAAATTCTTATCTTCTTCGTCTCCGTCAAAGAATTCTCCTTCTCATTCAACTTCACAACAGCATAATTTCCCGAAAAAGGCTACTAAAATAGCATCAACAGTAGCATTGTCTCAACAACAACAACAGCAGCAAATGGTCTCTTTAGGAAATTTCAATTTCGAGAAACAGCACATGGAAGAAGAGATATCAGAGTTGGAAAATTATGATGTCAATGTGATTAGCGATGATACAGCTGATTCGGCTGCGGTACCAAACAAGAAAAGATCTGTAGATTCCGTTACTGAACACGATGACCCTTTTACAGACAAGGAAAACAGACTCCTAGGTGAAAATTTTATGAGGATACCTGATTTATTGACAAAGAAGAGAAAAACCAGTAGTGCTAGTAGCGATAGGTTGAAATATGCCTTGTCAATTGCTAAACCAAAGCCAAATAATGACAAGAGAAATGTTGAAAGATCTATACGAGAGGATGATACAAATATAATAGAAGAAAATGAAGAAGAAGTTGGAAGCACAGCAACCACACAGGAAGATCCTCAATCTGATAATAAAGATGATGAAACTGAAGAGGAAGTCATTGTTGCTGAAGAAGAAGAACAAGAAGAACAAGGAAACAAGGGAAAAGATGATCAAACAGATTCTACAAAAGAAAATTATAATCAAATATCTGATTCTGTCAGAGAGGAAATTGAAAATATCAAACTGTCATTCAAAAATTTGGACAGGAAGTATAAGTTGATAGATAAGATTGGTGAAGGTACTTTCTCAACTGTTTACAAAGCAAGAGTATTAACGCCGGAAATTCAAAATATCAATCTTTGGAACTCACCTCCAATCAAAGGAAAATCAATTATTAAGAAACGTTATAACAATAAGAAAACGTCAAGCAGTAAAAAGATAAAATACGTTGCATTAAAAAGAATTTATGTCACTTCATCACCTCAAAGAATTTATAATGAGTTGAACTTGTTATACACTTTAACTGGTTGTTCAAAAGTTGCTCCTTTGATTGATGCAATTAGGCATCAGGATCAAGTTATAGCTGTTTTGCCTTACTATCGTCATTCTGATTTCAGATATTTCTATCGGGACTTATCAATAGATGGCATAAAGATATACATGTTTGAATTATTATCAGCATTAAGTTTTGTTCATTCACATCATATTATTCACAGGGATGTAAAGCCTACCAATTTTCTTTATGACCCATTTAAGAGAAGAGGAGTATTAGTTGATTTTGGATTGGCAGAGAAAGAATTGATATTAGACTCAACCAACACATCCAACTGCTTATGTTACCGTAATCATCATAATAACAGGGCTCACGAGTCATATCAATTGCAAACTTTGGCTTCTGACTCTCATTTGAAAGGATATCCAAAAGATGATTCAAGACCAGGTAGAAGAGCAAATAGAGCTGGTACAAGAGGCTTTAGAGCTCCAGAAGTATTATTCAAATGTGCCAATCAAACTTCAAAGATAGATATTTGGTCTGCTGGAGTCGTATTGTTGACATTGTTAACAAGAAGATTTACATTCTTCAATTCTCCTGATGATGTCGATGCCTTGGTTGAATTGACAACACTTTTTGGTTACGAATCTATGAGGAAATGTGCCAATTTACATGGGTTAGGTATTGATTCCAGCATTAATAAAGTGAAAGCTAATTCAGGTTATCCAATGTCACAAATCATTCAGTGGGCTGTTCATTTAGATGCTTCGAATGATACATTTGCTGAAGACTCACCAGCATTACAAACATTAGAAGCTATAGATTCTCATGGAAGAATTAAGAAAAACGAAATTGGTCTGCAATTTAAAGATGCTATCAACCTCTTGGACCGTTGTTTTGAAATGAACCCTTATGAAAGAATAACAGCTGATGATGCATTGAATATGCCTTTCTTCAAGGAATTGAGAAGCGACACAGATGAAGATGTTAATTTGGATTGATTATTTACTGGTTCTTTGGTTATAGGGGATATAAGCGTTTTTTTTCTTATATATGTATTTGAAAGTTATCAAAAGATGTAAATCCAAAGGGGAGAAAATCTTGTCGTTCTCCGAATATCAAAAACAATAGCAAAACCTCATATCTTTTTTCTCCCAAAACATCCTCTGCATTTAGCTTAGCTAGCAATAATACAAATTGTAAGTTGATCACTATTGCAACAAATAGTAGATTTTCAAGTAGCAATGCCAGCAATACCGAAATTCTTACATCAGTCAATTCAAGAATTGGACCATAAATATTCTATCATCAAGCAATTGCAACTGCAAAGGTATAAGGCAGGATCTAAGACAGAATGGTCGATGTCTAAGGGAATTCAACATGACAGGAATAGATATGGTAATATAGTGCCATATGATAAGACCAGGGTTAAATTGCAAGTAAATTCTGGGTATGATGATTATATCAATGCCTCTCACATTACAATAGACCTTCATGAAAATTCGATTCAACCTAAAAGATACATTGCAAGTCAGGGACCTACAGAAGACACAACAGATTTGTTTTGGCAAATGTGTTATAAAGAGGTTAAAGGTGATAATATTGTAATAGTAATGGTTACTCCATTGGTAGAGAATGGTTTTGAAAAATGTTTCAAGTACTGGCCAGAGAAAAAATTCCAATTAGGTGGTGAACATATGTTTGGAAATAATTTAGAATTAGAGAAACAAAGCTCTGAAGTTATCGATGGCGAATTCGTGATGACTCATCTTAAACTTACTGATACTCTTAACGGTGTTTCCAAGAACGTGTATCATTTGTATTATGATCAATGGAGAGATTTTTCCAAGCCTGTGGGACTTGGACCTGTCAAATTGTTATCTGAGTATGCTAATAATTATCTTTCTACACAAAATGATCCAATTTTTGTCCATTGCTCTGCTGGTGTCGGAAGATCAGGGACATTTATAACATTAAATTACTTGCTAACCTGTTCGAATCTTTTCGTTAAAGGAGAAAAACTTCATAATGCAGATGATGATTTGATAGAAGAAACCGTTTATCAGTTAAGGGATCAAAGGCTATTAATGGTGGAAAGATTTGAGCAATTTACTTTTATCTACGAAAGCTTGAAGAAATTTTACGTGGAAAAATTTTTAGAACAATGAATAGAATGACGCTTATTTAATTGAATTTGTAGAATTCTACAACAGATGTTTTGTTGCGTATCCTAAATTGGTCTCCAATTTGTTTTTCCTGTTAAATTTAATTTTACATTAAAACAAGCAAAAGACAAAATATCGGTAGAATCTTATAGGGGCTTCAAGTGGATGTCTCCATAACTGAAAATTTCTCCTTATATACTCTTTTTGGCCAATTTCTCAGATGCAACTGATGGATCATTTTTCATTAACTAAAGCACCCCCTGTTTTCAAAATCTACAGAGACAAACAATTAACTTTGCAAACAATATCAGAGCATATTTACCAAGGGATCCATTTCAGTTTTGCAGTTACTGATGGTTCACTTAATGAATCAGAGAATCCTCAAATTAGCATTGTGATGACCAGTCAGTTATTAATAAAATTTTGGGACTTTATGTTGCAGAAATATGAGGTCTACAGTGAGGGACAATTAGTTCATTGCGATCAACTTTCATCGTCAACTGGGGAGTGGATCATTAGGGTTGGACTCAAACTATGGAGTGAAGTAAGTTAAACCATCTTTCTCTTTTTACAACCAAGGAACTGACAATCTTGAGAAGGGGGTTGAAATGTTCAAATTAAAGGGTCAATATGAGTTACAGTTCTTTTTGTCAACTCTGTTCACACAGGGAAGAAATGATCAATTAGATCGATTTCAAGAGTATAATCTTCAAATTCCAAGGACTCCTTTTGGGCTTATTCCAGGTTTTCTTTGCAAATTGCAAGCTGCAAATATAGATATCTTCTTGAAGGTATTGTTAGATCTTATCACTAACGACACATTTCTCCATCACAATGACACTGTGAGAGCAAATCTACATCAATATAAAGGGATTTCACTATCTATGTATTCCCCAGTTCTAGTGCCTACTGCTTATTCTCAAAGCAAATATGAAGAAGAGGAAGAGACACTCAACCAAACAACTGTTGACAGAAGAGAGAAAAGAGTGGAACTTTGGTTCAGCAAATCAGATGTTAGCTTTATCATTGGTGAAAAGGGAACCAGAATTGAAAAAATCCGAGCAATCAGTGGAGCGAAAATCAAGATATTCCCACCAGAGACAAGCCTAAACGAGAAACTTTACAGGGTGAACACTGGGAAAGCAATCCAGAAAATTGTCGTTGTTGGAAGCCAAATACAAGTACTCAATGCCCAATATCTCTTAGACCAAATGCTACTAGAGAAATCGGAAGGGGGACTGCAGAAGAAGAAGTGAGCCTATTTGCCCGTGTCGACTGCTGTCATTCTGTCAGTTGATAACTATGCAAATCAGCCGGGTAACCCATCCCACTCACAAAAATTTTTCACATTTCTTTTTCTGCTTAACAAAAATTTTTTTTTTTTTTTCACTGAGTCTGAAAAATTTTTTTTTTTTTTTAACAATTTTGAAAAAAAAGTATTTAATTTATTTTCAACCTCTTTAATTCTTCTTTTTAGATTAACTTAACTTATAAATTAGAAAAAATGGCTGACGGTGTTTTCCCAGGTGCTATCGGTATCGATTTAGGTACTACCTACTCATGTGTTGCTACTTATGATTCAGCAGTTGAAATTATTGCTAACGAACAAGGTAACAGAGTTACTCCATCATTCGTTGCATTCACTCCAGAAGAAAGATTAATTGGTGATGCTGCTAAGAACCAAGCTGCTTTAAACCCAAAGAACACTGTTTTCGATGCTAAACGTTTGATTGGTCGTGGTTTCTCAGACGACTCAGTTCAAAAAGATATCAAGACATGGCCATTCAAAGTTATCGACTCAAACGGTAACCCATTAATTGAAGTTCAATACTTGGAAGAAACTAAGACTTTCTCACCACAAGAAATTTCATCAATGGTCTTAACCAAGATGAAAGAAATTGCTGAAGCTAAAATTGGTAAGAAGGTTGAAAAAGCTGTTGTCACTGTCCCAGCTTATTTCAACGATGCTCAAAGACAAGCTACCAAAGATGCTGGTGCCATCGCTGGTTTAAACGTTTTACGTATTATTAACGAACCAACTGCTGCTGCCATTGCTTACGGTTTAGGTGCCGGTAAATCTGAAAAGGAAAAACATGTTTTAATTTTCGATTTAGGTGGAGGAACTTTCGATGTTTCCTTATTAAACATTGCTGGTGGTGTTTTCACTGTTAAATCTACTGCTGGTGACACTCATTTAGGTGGTCAAGATTTCGACACCAACTTATTAAACCACTTCAAGGCTGAATTCCAAAAGAAGACTGGTTTAGATATCTCAGATGATGCCAGAGCTTTAAGAAGATTAAGAACTGCTTGTGAACGTGCTAAGAGAACTTTATCATCAGTTACTCAAACCACTGTTGAGGTTGATTCATTATTCGATGGTGAAGATTTCTCAGCTAACATCACCAGAGCTAGATTCGAAGATATTAACTCAGCTTTATTCAAATCAACTTTGACTCCAGTTGAACAAGTCTTAAAAGATTCTGGTATCTCAAAGGCTAAAGTTGACGAAGTTGTCTTAGTCGGTGGTTCTACCAGAATTCCAAAAGTCCAAAAATTATTATCTGACTTCTTTGACGGTAAACAATTAGAAAAATCTATTAACCCAGATGAAGCTGTTGCTTACGGTGCTGCTGTTCAAGGTGCTATCTTAACTGGTCAATCTACCTCAGATGAAACCAAAGATTTATTATTATTGGATGTTATTCCATTATCTTTGGGTGTTGCTATGCAAGGTAACGTTTTCGCTCCAGTTGTTCCAAGAAACACCACTGTTCCAACCATCAAGAGAAGAACTTTCACCACTGTTGAAGACCACCAAACCACTGTTCAATTCCCAGTTTACCAAGGTGAACGTGTTAACTGTTCAGAAAACACTTTGTTAGGTGAATTCGACTTGAAGAACATTCCACCAATGCAAGCTGGTGAACCAGTCTTGGAAGCTATCTTTGAAGTTGATGCCAATGGTATCTTGAAGGTTACTGCTGTTGAAAAATCAACTGGCCGTTCAGCTAACATCACCATCTCAAACTCAATCGGTAGATTATCATCAGAAGATATTGAAAAGATGATCAGCAATGCTGATGAATTCAAGAAGGCTGATGAAGAATTTGCTAAACGTCACGAATCTAAACAAAAATTAGAAGCTTACGTTTCCTCAATCGAATCAACTGTTACAGACCCAGTCTTATCAGCTAAATTAAAGAGAGGTTCAAAAGACAAGATCGAAGAAGCTTTATCAAACGCTTTAGCTACCTTAGAAATTGAAGATTCTTCAGCTGATGACTACAGAAAAGCTGAATTAGGTTTAAAGAGAGTTGTCACCAAGGCCATGGCTACCCGTTAAGCACAATTTTTAACAAAATCATTTATATAACATGTATAAAAAATAAATATATTTCACATATATGAGGGTAATATTTTAACTTATTATTAACAACTATAGATTTTGAAAAAAGTGTCTCGTTGATTTAAACTGTTTCAACGTCTTTGCGTATTTTGAAATGCGATGCGATGGGGGAATTCTTTCCTTACTGGTAAATTTGCCTATTCACCGTGTGTGATTTTTTTTTTTTTTTTTATTTATTTTTTTTCTAAGAGAGAAATTTCCAAAACAAATCTCATCTTTCTAGAACAACTTCGTACTGTTTCCGTTTTTAACAAGACATTATTGTTGATATTACAAAGTTGTTTCAAGCTTTGTGACATCTTTACTTTATTTAAATTTTTTCTAGAAGTTCATACGGTATGAGTGCAAACCCTGTTGCAATTGCAGCTTCAAATGCTGCAGCTGAAGTTGCTGCTGAAAGTTTACAATCTCATTCCAACAACTCGGAATCAATTAATTTTGTTAGTTTCAACCAAGATAATACTTGTTTATCTGTTGCCTATTCGAATGGTTACAAGATATTCAACTGTGATCCTTTTGCAAATTGTTATAAGAAAAATGATGGTAGCATTGGTATAGTGCAAATGCTTTTTTCCACATCATTGGTTGTAGTTGTTGGTTTAGGTGACGAACCTTCGTTGTCTCCGCGTCGTTTGAAAGTAATCAACACAAAGCGACAATCAATAATTTGTGAATTGACTTTCCCCACCACGATATTATCAGTGAAAATGAATCGTACAAGATTGGTAGTGCTACTTGAAGAAACAATTTACATTTATGATATTGGAACTATGAGATTGATACATACCATTGAGATACCCCCTAACCCTAATGGGCTCTTGGCTCTTTCTCCAGATTCAGAGGTCAATTACTTGGCCTACCCGTCACCTCCTAAATCCAATTCAAATAATGTCATCCCACAAGAACCAAATAACCAACAGCATAATGCGGCCCCTGTTAGAAATGGGGACGTCATTATATTCAATGCAAAGACATTACAACCTTTATCCGTGATTGAGGCCCATAAGACACCATTAGCAGCATTAGCACTCAGTTCAGATGGGCTCTTATTGGCTACTGCTTCCGATAAAGGGACAATTGTTAGAGTCTTTTCTGTTGAAACAGGAATCAAATTATATCAATTTAGAAGAGGAACATATCCAACCAAGATTTACTCGTTATCATTCAGTAGTGATAATAAATTTTTGACTGCAAGCTCTGCGACTGAGACTGTACACATATTCAGGTTGGGAGAAGATGAAGCCATGAGAACAATTCCAAACCCAGTACTGCAAATTCATCAGTTAAATAAGTCTGGACCTGCTAAGAAAGTTATAATCAAAAATGAATCTTCTGATAGTGAGAATGAAGAAGAACTGCTGCCAGAGAACAATGGACCTCTGTATAATAAATTGATCAGAAGACCATCATCATCATCAGTGGGGTCCTTAAACAGTACTGAATCACAAGACAAAGTTGAACCTGTAATTGACACATCAAGAAGCTCAGTTGCTAGAATATTGAGAAGAACTTCTCAAACTCTAGGTCGTAAAGCTGCTGAAAAAATGGGTACTTACTTACCACCAAAATTTTCATCGATCTTGGAACCAAATAGGCATTTTGCCTCGTTAAAAGTACCATCATCAAAGGATAGCAAAAGTGTAGCAGCGATTGGTAAGGAAATCACAGCAGATTTAATTCCAAATGTTATCTTAGACAATGCTAGTACTGATGATAACAGTAGTGACTTAACAACTAAGAAATTATTACATGTAATGGTAGTTACATCGGAAGGTTTTTTTTACAACTTTGGATTAGATCCTGAACGTGGAGGAGACTGTATTCTCTTGAATCAGTATTCTTTGCTAAATGATTGATATATATATAAATCTATGTGTGTGTGGTGTTTTGTATTTGTGTTTATTTATATTTTTTTTTTCTATCTTTCTTTTCATTCCAAGAGCATTTTGAAACCTCCTTAAAAATTAGATCTCAACAAAAATTATTGGTATAGCAGGTTTATTATTATTTATTTTCCATTTTTCAATTCTTCATTTTGCTTAAGAACTTGTTTAACCAACAGTGTCAATTCGTCAACTCTTTCAAAAATTTCGTAAGTTTCCCATCCAACACCTTCTACAAAACCTTTATCAACTGGTTGAGCCAATGACTTAACAGAACTTTTCCATTTTCTGTAATTAGGTTGGAATTCGACATCTTCTTGTTCCAGATTTCTTTGCAATCTTAACTCTTGAGCAATTCTTTCATCTTGTGTTTGAGCTTCATCACTGTCTTCAAACCCATCTGTTAATGACCATGGAGTATCAAGTTGGTTTGCATCATCTGGCAAGTTTTTAGACCTGTTATACGAAATTCTTCTTGCCTGCTTTGTCTCGGTATAAGCCGTGTACACTAAGAATGGAGAATATACTACTGTCATAACAGTTCTATTCAAATTTCTGAAACTCTCTTTCTTTAACACCCATTGAAATGGTAAATCAATTAACAACACTTCGATTAAATTCAACGGTGGAACAAATACGTTAGCATCAGGAGCTCTGATATACTTTAATGTCTTTTGTGCGACTAAAGCCAAATACTCATCATTGGCATTATCAACAACTGAAGAATAAGCACTTGAATATAAGGCAATAAGCAAGTTCAACAAGATAGTAACAATCAAAAAAGTGAATGCATAGTACAATATTGTGGTATATGGTAATGCAAAATTACCAAAAGCACCAAATTCTGGTCCACTCAAGACAGTTCTGAACAAGACGGCAAATATTAATGAGGTGGCATCTCTCTTACCATCCAGTTGGTCTAATCCCAAGAAACCTTGTGAGAAACCAACTAATATGAAAAAGACTAAGAAGAAGAATATGGCACTTTCTCTCATCATATGTTTCAAAACAACAATCATTATACCAATGAACTGCTGTGCGTCAAGGAATAGCATTAATCTCGTCCACATCATAGGAGCAGCCAATGATAATATTCTATATGAAATACGATCATAAATAACTGACTTATCGTTGCCAATTGTTGTTAATGCAAATACTCTCAATACAAATGAAACAACAATAATACCATACATGATTTGATTGAAGATGATTCCAAAAGAGAAGAATGATGACCCAACGTGGTATAATTTCCTGAGGTCGTCGAGCATGAATGATGCAGTAAAAATGTAAAACAAGATCTCAAAAGCATTCAATACACGGTTTTCTGTATCGATATTGATGATAATGGTGAAAAGAGCCAAATAAACAAAGGAGAAAAAAATTTCCAACATGTTTTGATATAATGGAGTCTTAATTCTATCTGGGTTGAAATGAGCACTAAATCTTGAATCACCAGAGGCATTGTACATTACATAACTCTGAGGATTTTTTGCACTTTGGATGATATACCCATTCCATAACCAATCCATACACCTCTGGTATCCTGAAGATGAAATGACAATGGTACTGTGCATATCGACTGCCAATTCTAAAGCACTTTCCGGTTCCGTGTTTTCACTGTTGACATTGATTGAAAAACGATGACAAAGCATTGAAATGAACAAGTATCTCTCGTCATCTTCTCTTTCAATGATGATTTTTGCCAATTGTTGTGCAGCACAAGCTCTAGCAGCATATAAATCAAAATCAGCCATCTCATTGGCTCTAAGGGTCCAATACCAACCACAAACTTTCAAAAGAGCAAACACCAAGACAGATCTATATTTCTGAGACGATGTACCATGTTTCCCCTCACCTACACCACCAGCTGCTTCATAGACAGCTCTAATGACTCTCTCATTCAAAATTCTGGATTTTGGAATCGTAATTAAATCCAAAGGGTATTCAATTGGGATGACATGATCTATCAAATATTTCAAATTCAAAGCAATTCTCAATGTTTGACGTGGAGTTGGAGCAAAATATTCATTATCATACTCATGGTCACTCTCAGGTAACTCAATTCCAAAATTACTCATCTCTGGATCTTGGTCTAATATAATTTGAGTACGTCAAATGTCAATAATAAAGGGGAAAGCTGTGCCTTTTTATACATTTTTTCCTGAAATTGTATTTTTTTCCTTTCAAAATTTTTTTTTTTCGTGATAAGCAGCAGCAGACCTTTTGATTTTCAAAAATTTCATATTGAACAAACCATTGATTTTCCCTCCTTTTTCTGATTTGGTTCCTATCAGAGCATCTCACTGCCATGTTCGGAAAAAAGAATGATGTTATTTTACTGATTTCTAGGTACAGTGTTCATCAAGTCGTCTTCTTGTTGTGCTATTGTTACTGCCCCTTCCTCACAAGATAACTACAGAATAGATATCACCAATAGAGATGCATGAAGCATGAACCTTGTTATCTCTCTGATCCTTCCATCTAATCAATCAATCAATCTGTATGATCAATTTTTTAAGCGACACAAAAACCCCTTTGTTTGGTGCAATCTAACACTACTTTCTTTCGTCTCCCTCTACCCCATGCAACATTTAAAGTTCCCAATTTGACAATTGAAGAGAAGGCATTAGGGGCTCTTTTGCCGCATATCTTGCAAGATATAGTTATACCCATAGTCTCAGAATACAAGCTTAACAGACATTGCAGAGATCTATCTCTCCTATAGTAATATGTTTCATCTTTAGACACCGGAGCACATTACTTGAAAGGAGAAAAAAAAAAAAAAGCTCACTCGAACACTTTTTTTTTTCTACTTTTTTGTGTTAAAAGAAGAGGAAAAAAAAAAATATCGAAAAAAAGCGGTTCTGGCAATAGATATTCAAGGTTTGAACCAAGTCAATACATTTCCATTTATAAGCCATAGTCGATTGTTAATAGTTTTAATATTTTAATTCTCAGGTTTATCTTTGTTAAGAATTTGAAAACTCTACGACTTTTTTTATAATACAATACCTCACCTTTTTATGGTTCAACAGCGTTTTTTTTTTTCCTTGGTTTAAACATTAGAAGATGACAACAGTACAAGGATCAAGCAATATATCGAGCCAATTTATAGCTGGAAGTGATGTGCATTTTGATTACGAAGGCAATACAAATGGTAGTAATAATAATTTGAATGGTGAACAAAATCATCAAACAAACTCTTCCAATAAAAAGAAGAAAAAGAAGAAGAAGAAGACCAATTCCCAGGTAAAACAGTCAAACTCCGATTCCGACTATCCAACATCGAGGATAATTACTGGGGGACCTCAGAATAGTGTGGTTGTCACCCCTATGGACACAACATCTCAGAAAAAGAAAAAGAAGGATAGTCATTCTAAAGATGACATTTGGGAAGGCTCAATTGAAGGGCAAAAGGCCTTGAAAGAATTTTGGCTTACTCTCCCGAAAGAAGATCAAAGGAAACTTGTCAGCATTAGCAAAGACAATGTGTTACAAGCGATAAGAGATAATGATAAAGTGAATTGTGACTGCTCACTTTGCGGAAGGAAAAGGAATGCAATTGAAAAAGAACTTGAAGTAATGTATGAATCATATTACGATACATTCAATGAGACTATGAACCATCAAAGTCAAAAATTATCTGATGATTATTTAAATGATGCTGCTTTTGTCGATTCTTTGTTTAATCCCTTGGGAAATAATAATGATGGAATCATGTCAATAGCTGAAGATTTGTTAAGCAATAATGGAACAAAATTTTTAGATATCATGGAAAAATTAGCAGAAAGAAGAATGGCCCGTGAAGATTATCAACACAAGAAAGACCATGCGCATTATCATCAAGCTCATCCATATGACGATGATGAAGAAGAAGAAGAAGAAGAATGTGATGAAGATGCCTGTAGTGAATGTGGTCACGTTTATGCAGATGAGGAAGAAGAAGATGATGAAGACGATGAATTTGAGCATGATGAAATATTCCAGCATAATCAATACTGCCCTCACCATCATGAAGAAAGTCTCCAATCACAGAGAAGAGATCCTATAAGTGTGGATAAGCAGCAACCCGTTGCGGATGAAGATATGAAAAAGCTTGATCAAATCATTGAAAATATCAGTGATTATGATGAGATGGTTGAAGAAGAGGATGAGGAAGACGAGGAAGACGAAGACGAAGATGAGGAAGAAGAAGATGATGATGATGAAAATTATGATAATAACGAATCAATTGATGAGGAAAGAAGATTCGAAGAAGCTCGTCGAATGATCCAACTTTTCACTACAAGGATGTTCCATGAAAGATTGTTAGAAAGATACAGATTGAAAGTTGCAAATGACAGATCAAATAAGTTACTTGAAGAATTGGAGCTGGAAGAATTAAGGAAGAAAATGAAAGAAGAGAAAAAACAGCTTCAAAAAGAGAAAGCAAAGGAAAAGAAACGTCTTCAACAACAAGCTAAGGAAGAAGAGAGATTGAAAAAAGAACTGGAAAAATTGGAACTGGAGAGAAAAATCCAAGAAGAGAAAGAGAGAAGAGCTGAGGAACAACGCCGAAAAGAAGAGGAGAAAAGGAAGAAGAAAATGGAGGAGCAAAAGAAGAAAATGGTAGAGCTTGAAAAACAAAGAAAGGAGAAGCTTGAAAAAGAACGTTTGAAGAAAGAAGAAAAGCAAAGAAAAAAAGATGAAGAGAAACGTAAGAAAGATGAAGAACTGGAATTGAAAAAACTACAAGAAAATGAGGCACATCTCAAAGAATTAGAACAACAGCAAGAGAGATTAAGACAATTACAACTTGAAGATTTGGAAAGAGCTAAATCCAGCTTATTGAAACAAGAATTGGAAGCGAAACAAAGAGAAAAGGAATTGAATGTGCAACATAGTCAAGATTCCAAGCAATTATTAGAAAGCTTGTACAAAGCGGAAAAGACTCCTTCTCCTTTGAGTGAACAGCAAAACTCATTATCTTCCAATCAGATTCCTCCTATGGGTGAACTTCAAAGTCAAACTCAACCCTTGGTTTCTCCTCCTGTTCAACGCAGTGCAATTCAATCGGATTTTTCCACGTTGCCTTCTTTGAATGGTTATCAGTCACCTCTGCCTCCACCTGGTATTCTTCCTGTCAATACGTTCAACAATTCCATGCCGCCACACCTTCTGCAACCATCAGTTTTGCAACAACAGCAACAGCAACAGCAACAGCAAGAACAGATTCCATTACAACATTTACAACAGCAATCTTTGCCACATATGCCAAATGACGCTTGGAGACAACCACCAGCCACTGTGAATCCAAGTAATGGTGGTTCATTTTTCGATAACGGTACGATGCCAATTGCGAATGCCAATACTAATGGTTTTCCATCATTCCTTGATAAGAGTACTAGATTGAGTCAAACTGGATTAGCTTCCAGTTTAAACACACCTTCTTTTAACACATTGACTCCACTTGCTACTGAAAATAACAACATGGCAAGTAATCTATCAAACATGGCACCATTTAATGATACCACCACGACTTGGGGCAAGTCTGATATTTGGCTGTCTCCAGAAACTACAATTCCAGAGCTGGGCAAGAGTTTCAACTTGCGTAGTAACTCTATTTGGAATGACTCGGGTATAAGTCCTCCCCCTCAGCTCCAACCTCAATTGACACATCAACAATCAACTCTGTCTCCTCATATGATGCCTCATTTACACAATGATCAAAGTTCGACTTCAATTGCAAATTCTACTTGGAATAATAACGCAGTTGATGATTTGACCCCTGCTGCTATTTCATTAATTCAGCAGGCAACAGCTCAAGTTTATCAACAATTATCATCATTTGGTACAAATTGGGTTCCCCGCAACACTTTATTTTCTCAAACACAGATGCAATTGTCGAACATTTTAAACTTGAGTATGAGCATGTTTTTGAAAAGTATTAGTTCTCCGAATCTTAATTACTGGTTTGAGATACATTACGATGATTACGGAGCAGCTTCACTGATTCGTGTTGGACAAAAGGAGGCTTCTACAATGCCATTGAACAATGGATCATTCCTGCCTTTCAACTCCAATGAACCTCAACAACCTCAACCACAACAACAATCTAAGGGCACTTTCTTGTCTCAAAATTCGTTCAGTGGTCTTTCAAATGGAATTGGAGCTGCTGGCTCTAAAGAAAACAGTAATGAAGGATTGTACAATTTGTGGAACTCTAATAGTTTTTCTCTGTTATAGGTTATATAGGTAATTATTCCCGATTATTTATTTACTAATATCTCAGTAGTTGGTTAGTTATCAAGAGATCTCCAATAAAAAAAAAAAAAAAAAAGCAAAAAAGGTTAAAAATACGACATGAAAAATATTAAGAAAAAAAAAAAGTGAAACAAAAAGTTGAATAAATATATAGATAAAAAGGGCAACGGAACAACAATAACAGCAACAGGAAATTTATTTGATTGCCAATAACACTGTTGACCCTTAAATCTGAGAAATGCCAGAATCAATCAGGAGAAAGATTGTTATTGTAGGAGATGGTGCCTGTGGGAAGACATCATTGTTGTACGTTTTCACATTGGGAGAGTTTCCAACCGAGTACCATCCGACAGTATTTGAGAATTATAATACAAGATGTAGAGTTGATGGCCGGAGTGTCGAATTGGCATTATGGGACACGGCGGGACAAGAAGAATATGAGAGATTGAGACCGTTATCGTATGCAAATGCCAATGTCATACTTATTGGTTTTGCTATTGATGCAAAAGATTCTTTAGATAATGCATCAACAAAATGGATAGATGAAGTCACACGATATTGTCCAGGAGTTCCAGTGATATTAGTAGGATTGAAAAAAGATTTAAGAGATGGCAATTCCAAATGCGTCCAATTTGAAAGGGGACAACAAGTTGCTAAGCTGATTGGTGCAAAGACATATCTTGAATGTTCAGCTCTAAGTGGAGACGGTGTTGATGATATTTTCGAATATGCTGCAAGAACAAGTTTGTTGCTCTCTGATGGTGAAGCCACTGGATGCTGTATATTAAGCTGATCTGTCTGTTCTCTGCATTAAAAGTTTTGTCGTTTTTTTTTTTATTATCATCGGCTGCTTATTCGTTGTTTCGATAAGCCAGTCACAAAAATTGTTTGTTCGTTCGTTTGATTGATTTAATTCTGAGGATACTCTCTTATCCCATTTTTGTTTTGTTTGCTTTCATGGTTTTAACTTTAATATATTATAGTTCTTTTGGTTTCGGTTGAATTTTTTTTCCTTATTTGTAGATTTATCAGATCAAATTCTCTCTTCATTTTAACATCTAAGCATACCGGTAAAGATTTCTTTACTATGATCAATTTTCTTTTTTTAAACTGTTTATCTTATATATATATATATTATGATCTTTTTACTCTCGATGGATCTTGAAACAGGGCATCGATAATGAGACTGTTTTTTTTACTTATTATCATAGTTTTAAATTGTGATTTATCATATTGTTCAAATGAAGCTTATCACTTAGTTCACTTCGAGCCAATTTTCAATAAGACTAAGAATTATGATTCTGTAATACCGCAAGAAATAATAAGGATCCAAGTGGAAGAAGAAGCTAGGAATTATCCAAACCATACAGTTTACGTTTTATCTACTGGAACACTTATCTCTCCCATCTTGGAGGATGGGGTGAACGCGATGGACTACAGATCAAAATTGAAGAGATATGAGGTTCAACTCAGAAACTCAAATTTTATCAGGCATCCTATGATTCCAATTTCACCATGTCATGATAGTATCGATGGGTTCGGTGGTTCAACTGGTTACCAAGGCACCTTAGGTATAGGATCTTCTTTGAGTCTTGGAGTAGATCTTGGTACTGTGATTCTGAACATGATTGATATCACGCTTGGTGTTAGTTTGTCCAATACAGTTACTGCATCTGAAACAATTTCCTGCACTGTGAAAGAAGGGGATGCTGTTCAAATTTTTGTCGAGCCATGGATATTGAATACCGACTACAGATATAGAAGTTACTATACAGCTGGAGGTCATGGGAAATTGAAGAAAAGCTCTTGGTCAGTATTCCAAAACAATGACTTTCCTGTCTCAATTACTCCTGCTCCCTTTTGTCATACCGGAAGAAACAATGTAAAATGCAATGTTACACCTCAAAATACGATTTTCCTAGAAAATGGTGCTTACATTTGAGTTAATTACAAACACACTATATCTCAGACTCTCTCAATTCGTAGAACTTGACAGGTTTATATGATTATCTAATAGACACAAAAATTCAAATGCGTCACAAGCAAAGAAAAAAAAAAAAAGCCTTGTATTTGTTTACACTTTTAACCAAGAGATACGTCAAGAGATGCCATTGGATACAATAATACCGAGTGATGGTGATGGGCTATGGAGTAAGATTTGGAATGATATCAAGACTTCATCCACCAGCTCTAGCTTATCAAATAAAACAGTGTTGATACTCGCAACGTCTTCAAAAATTCACAATCAGATCATCTCAAAACTCGAGAGTAGTGAGATCCAAAAGAATAACACGTTATTTTCAACACGAAAGAAGAAATTGGATAATCAAAGTATCGTGGATGGCTATGGGTTGGGTTACACTTTTATACAGTCAACTCTGAATCAAAATGATGTTTTCAATGAGACAAAGACTTTGGATATTTATACTTTCACATACCCAGCAGATAAGAACGAGGAGTTGATCTCAAGTTTCTTGAAACGTTTCAAAGACAAAAATGATTTAACCGTAATTGATCTGATAGATATTGAGCCATACACTTTGGATCCCGATGGTGTCCTTCTGGAGAAATTGTTTGAAGAGACAGGCTCTATGTGTCGCATCATTAATGGGATTTTTTCAAATGAATTGAGCAACGAGATAGTGATGCAACAATTTAAGAAACTAGCTCCTCTTTATAATGAGCACTTTACAAGTTCTATTTCCACTCAAGAATATAAACTGTCAAAGGGGCATGGGGACTATCCCATCGGTGTTGATTATATTCTCTGTGTGCTAGGAACTGATTCTCTAAGCTCTCAAACAATGATCAACTTAACACAGGTAGAATTAGATAAACTTCAACAGCTCTTGAGACTACTGATGTTGAAAATTGGAGGAGCCTTAGCATTTCTGCCTAATCTTACCATGAATAACAATGCTAATGAAAAATTAGTGCAACAAAATTTACAAACTTATTTAAGTGATAAAGAATCAAAATTAAAGTCACAAGTGGATGATGTCAATTCACTTTTCATACCGAGAGGTTGGGACACTTGGGGTAAAATTAGAGTGCTAAATGATGGTTTCAATTTCGAGCATTGGAGTGACAAGTGGGAGCAAATTGTTTCGAATAAAGAACCCACTAGAGTTGAAAGTCCTCTTGTAGAGAATTTCTCCCTGGTGGAAGAGAATTATCAAGAGTATCAGAACTTCTTGAAAAACAGTTACAAGAAACAACTTGAAAATGAACTTGCTGCATCATCAGCTATATCACCTATAAAACATGCCATCTCTCCAAAAAAAGAATTCGCTGCTAATAGTAGCATGCTAAATGAAGATCACGATGTCAGTATTACTAGTTTCCACGAGACACATAGCATGTTGCAAGATTTCAGACTGCAATTCCTTGAGAATGATGCCGATTTACTCTCAGGTTTACAGAGCACGCCGGGACCAAACAGATTCCAAGATAACATCCCATTAGGCAGTAATGCAGCTAAGTTCAAAGATTTCTTCAGTGACTTATTAGCTAAAGAAAATCAATAGGGCTTTGTCTTAGATATATATATAAAGTAATATAGAAAAAATGTAGAGATAAAAAAATGAAAGTTTTTTTCTTGTGAAATATTTTTTTTTTTTTTGTTGAACTGTGGAACTAAGCAAATAATCTGGAATCAAGCTTAAATATAAGACAATCCAGCTTCTAATGACCCATATTTGTACTTCAAGCTACTGATTAAGAAACCTTATATTGAACCATATTATGTCATCTGTTGCTTTTGATGAAGACACTACCAAGAGAGTGGCTAGACTAAGCATCACAGCGCAGGATATTCAAAGAGCAGAAATAAGCAATATGTTGAAGGACTCGCAAGCTATGTCACCAATAAATGAAAGTACAGATTCTCTGGACACTTCAGGAGTGAAAGCAACCCTTTTCAAAAAAAAAGACAGGAGAAAGAGGAGGAGATCGTCTATACAGCAGACTAGCACCCAGGTTACAAAGAAAAAGCTTCTTGTACCAAGTGAATTCAAGCTTAATGAAGACCGTCTGTTAATGAAAAAATTGAGTGTTTCCAACTTGAGAGACTTGCTTCTTTGGCTGCTAACGGATACAAATAACAACCCCAAATGGCTGACTTTTACGAATAGAAGTGCCATTAAAAATGTCACTGTGGTATTTGTATCTGGATTGGTTCTGCCCGATTTTGGTTATGAGACTTTGGAAGAGGTGGTAAGCCCACAGGAAATAAGAGATAATGATTGGATTCCATTTTTCAAAGATCGTTTTAACTCTGTGTTGCCTGTGCAATCACCCGGTTCTAAAGAATGCATTTACAGCACATACCTCGCTCTAACAAATACACCTTTATCGAAGAAAGAGAAACTGAAAATCAAGCTGGAAGATCTCAAGAATAAAATTTATTTACCGGATTTATTGATGTCTTATGAAGAACTTTTACTGCACAGATATCCAATCCACCCTTCGACTCCTAAAATTGACTCATCTATAGCTGAAAAATATCCTTTGGAATCTGAATGGGTCGAGACAAAAGTTTTCAAACATGAAGGCTCAAAAACTTTTGCATTGGATTGTGAAATGTGCCTTTCTGCAAAGGGCAAGGAATTAACAAGAATATCTGTTGTTGATTTCAACAATAAAGTGATTATGGATGAATTCGTGAAGCCAAAGGAAGAAATAATCGATTATGTGACTCAGTATTCAGGTATAACCCCAGAAAATTTGGCGAATGTAACCACGACTTTGAAAGATATTCAAGAGAAATTTCTTTCATTAATATCTGCTGATGACATCTTAATAGGTCATTCTTTGGAAAGTGATTTGAATGTAATGAAAGTTCGCCATCCTTTAATCGTTGATACTGCTATTATATATGAACATCCTAGGGGCCCACCAGCCAAGGCCTCACTTAAGTGGTTAACAAAGACATTTTTGAATAGGGACATTCAACTAGGAACAGATGGACACAGTTCGGTTGAAGATGCAGAATCATGTATGGAATTAGTTAAATTAAAACTCATCAATGGAAGTAGTTTTGGTAAAAATGTGAATGAGGAATCATTATTGAAGAAAATATATGAGGTGTCTCATGCAAATAAAGTCTCTAAGTCAAGTGTGGTCATAGATTATACCATTGCGAGAAATACAAGTGATGAAGAGAAATGCGAGAAAAGAGTTCAATGTTTCAATGACGATCAGATTGTTGAGAAAGTAATATCTCATGCTAGTTCGTTCAACTTGGTTATTTCAAGATTGAGGGAATTGGAAGTGTTAAAAAAATTTGGTTATACACCCAGAGATGCGGAAATCAGAGCTACTACTCTAGAAGAAGCTTACAAAAATTTAAACGACAGGCTTGAAAGAATATATGAGGGACTTCCTGATAGTTCTGCGCTCCTTGTCCTTTCCGGGAATGGTGATCCTGTGAAAATGTTTGAATTACAAAATAAAAAGAAACAATTCCATAAGGAATATGAAACAAAGAAATGGGATGAAGTTCAAGCTGAATGGAACTTGAATCACTTGGAAGAGTTGAAGCGAGCTACTCTAACTGCTAGAGATTCAGTTGCATTTGTCTGTGTTAAGAATAAAGCTCTGGAGCATGTGCTGGCTTTGGATGGTACTGGTGACAATGAAGAAAGTGCTGTGGTGTCGAGTGGAGAGGAAGAAGACGAAGAAGACGATGACAATGATAAGTCTACTTAGGATAGTGAAATAAATTGTAAAAGTAATTTTAAATGTAAATCTTACCGCTCCAAAAATATTTATTAATAAAGTTAAAAATCTAAGATACTAATAATACACAACAAGATAAAATTTATTTATTCCATCTTTACATCGCCTTCTGCATCTTTAGGTTCCTCAGAACCTGATTCAGCTTTTGGTGTTTCTTCAACCAGTGGTGATTCAGTTTCTGATTTAATTTCTTCTTTTTTCGCTTCAGCTTCGGTTTTCATAGTCTGTGCTTGACTACTTGAAAATCCAATCATATCACCACCACCAACAGCACCTCTTATATCAGCATCTGTTAAAGAACCGGTTTTAGTGAATGATGGCTGTTCTTTCTTGTCTTGTTCTCTTGGTTCGAAGTAAAATTGTGATAAATCTAAGTAATCTTTCAAACTTTCATCGTCCGCTTTAATTTCTTCAATTTCCTCTGTAAGCACCCACGAGTGTACTTCAAATTCGTAAACTGGCACTGGAGGTGGTTGTGGAGTCGAATTGGATGTTGTGTTCTCTCCAGAGCTTACTCCAGAATGTATTGGATAGGAGTTATTGATATTGTTAATATTTTGTTTTTTTGGTGGCTTGATCCAACTCTTAACCCAGTGCTTGGTCCCTGATCCACCAGAGAGATTTACCATAGAGTTGGCACTTCTTACAAGCGATTGTCCGTATAATGTATGTCTTCCTGTCATTGCTGTTGTTTGGTGTCTTATTACTTCCAGTGCTTAATTGCATTGTTTTTTTTTTTTTGTATTTTTTATTTTTTTCGAGAATTTTGAAGAGAAAAAAAAAAAAAATCCATAACGTTAAACAGACCTTCTATTATAATAAAGACTGTTGGTACATTGTCTCTTTAACGCACATCATCCTCTGTGACAGTTTGGTTCATTGGAGTTTTGTGCTATAAAGGCTTTATTTGCTAATTAATAACAATAATATATTAGAAGATGCCTCCAACAGTGCTGAAGAAGTCTAAAACAAAGAAATCCAAACAGGATGATTTGATGGACGAAGATGCATTGTTTGAAAGTGCTATGGCTGGTTCAATAGACTTCAATGATGTTTTCAAAGATGGTGAAACTGTCCATGCACCAGATGCGTTAGATTTCGAGGATGAAGACGAACTAGCTGATGATGAGTTACCAGAAGAAGAAGAGCCTACACTGCCCATAGAGAAATCGACATTCGAAAATAATGGTGATGTAGGTGATGATGATGATGATGATATCATGAATGAATTGGAGCAAGAAGGTCTTGCTGTTGATATTGAAGAGGACACTTTTGGTGACAGAAACGATTTGTTTCATGGAGACATGAAGCTTGATTCTAATAACGTTGATGAAGCAAATCAAATAGGCGAAAGTGACTTGGATGATTTATCAGAAGAATCCGAACCTGAAAAAGTCACACTGGAGCAAAATAAACAAAGAGAAGTGCGTCTTCTGCTGCAAAAGAAACGTAGAGAAGATGCATTACTTCGAACTTTTTATCCTGATTTTAAGGAAGGTGTGGTGATGAAAATGATCCCAACTTTCTCATCCATGGATTATGGTGACTACTCATGGTATAGACCTGCTCCTCCAGAAAACCCTTTAATTCCAACAAAACTCAAATTTGAAGTTGATGTTGACGAGAGAAAGTTATTTTGCAAACCATCTAATAGAGGAGCCTCTTTATGGAAACTGCAACAAAGCACAGTTGAAAATACCTCAAAAACGGCTCAAAGAGTAATACCGATAACGGATGATGATTTGAAGAGTTTAGTTCCTGCTCTGCCACCACCCAAATTTGACAGACCAAAAATTGAAGATTACGATGGAGATCTTGTCTTGGCAACTTGTGATTGGAACGATGAAGAAATAATAGGCGTTGAAGAATCTGAGAAACTGGATAATGTTGTGCCACCATCTAAGAGATTCAAATTGGATCCATTTGGTGTTGATGATTGGGTAGATGATGATGACATGTTTGAGGGGCAGATTAATTTACAGTCCTTAAATTTGAAATTAGATGCAAATGATCCTCATATTTTATTTTTCGACAATCCTGAAGTTAACGATTCAAGATCTAAAGCTATCATTCCTACATCCAGTGCTCTGTTAGAATCTAAATTTGATATTTCCAATGATAAAGAATATGATATCCTAAGAGCCAATTACAATTCCAAAGTCAGATCTACCATTGGTAACTTGTCAATTGAGCATTCTTTACCAGCTGCCAGGTTACAATTTCCTTACTATAAGATTAGTTTAGACTCAAAACAGGCAAGAATGTTACACAGACCTCAATTTTACGTAAGGCCAAATTCATATTGGGTATTTGGTAAGGTGAAGAAGAGAAAAATCAAGAAGGATAAAGGTAAGACCATTCCAGAAATTTTTGGAAAGTCAGTAGATTTGACTTTGGGAGATAGTGCAAATTTTTTCATGATGGAGTATACAGAAGAGTATCCTTTGGCTTTGTCGAACTTTGGTATGGCCTCAAAGCTTATCAATTATTATAGAAAGAGAAACGATGAAGATACTACAAGGCCCAGACTTTTAGTTGGTGAAACTCATGTGTTGGGAGTTCAAGATAAGTCTCCTTTTTGGAACTTTGGGTTTGTAGAGCCTGGTAACGTTGTTCCAACATTGTACAATAGAATGGTGAGAGCTCCTGTTTTCAAACAAGAAGCTAAGGATACGGACTTTTTATTGATCAGAAGTACCGGTGGTTCGAGTAACCTTCAAAGGTTCTATTTAAGACCAATTACTCATTTGTTTACTGTGGGACAACAATTCCCATCTGTGGAAATTCCAGGACCACATTCTCGTAAAGTTACATCTACGTCAAAAAACAGACTCAAGATGATTGTTTATAGATGTTTGAACAAAAACGAAAATCAAAGACTTGCTGTGAGAGATATTTCATCTCACTTTCCTGATCAAAATGATATGCAAAATAGGCAAAGATTAAAAGAATTTATGGAATATCAAAGAATTGGAGATGATCATGGATATTGGAAGATCAAAAAAGGTGATATATTGCCCAATTTTGAGCAAATTAGGAATATGATTACTCCAGAAGATATATCATTATTGGAGTCTATGACAAATGGAGATCAATATTTGAATGACATTGCATATTATTATGGCGATGAAGAAGAACAAGAAAAACAAAGACAAAGAAATAGGGAGAAATCAAATTACAACAATAAAAACATTGGTGAAGAAAGTATTGAAGAACAGTTAGCTCCTTGGAATATTACCAAGAACTTTCTCAATGCCATTCAAGGCAAAGCAATGTTACAAATTCACGGTGAAGGTGATCCAACTGGAAGAGGTGAAGCATTTTCTTTCTTAAGAACCTCGATGAAAGGTGGTTTCAAGTCATCAAATGATGATGATATGGGACCTGGTACCCCTGGAACTCCACAGCTGCCACCACAAAAAATTGAGAAGAAGAGAGGCAGGAAAAGAGATGAAGATAAGGCAAAGATGGCACCTAGTCATAAATATAATGTTGCACTTCAACAGAAGTTGTACGATGATGAAATTGCCAAGGTTTGGTATACTCAGCAAAAGGTCTTGACGGATGACGGCAACAGCAATAATGGACATAGTAATAATGGTAAAATCCGGGAATTGGATTCTTCTGAATTAGCTGATGATATTCGTGAAGGTACAAAGATTCATATCAAGAACCCTGAACCAATCAAAAATTCGAAAAAATTCTTGAAGATAACAAGAATGGTGAGAGATTCTAACGGGATTTTACAAAGAAAGACAGAAATCATCAAGGACAGCGCAGTTATCAAGCTGTATGTTGAGCGTAAGATTAGGTTACAAGTCACCTCTTTGAACGCCACATTAGACTCAGATGCCTTGGGACCAACAGCTGATCCTGAGCAAAACGAGAGAATGAAGAAAGCACTTTTGGAAGAGATTGAGAGATTAGAAAAATCAAAAGAAAGAAGAAAGAAGAAAGGGCCTCACAGAAAGAGAAAAGGCACTGAAGATGATCAAATGGAGGACTCGCAACAACCTCTGCTGCTGCTGCTGCTGCAACTGATGACAAAACTGAAGAGTACTAGCAGAAGATGTAAAAAATGTGGATCTACTGGACACATCAGTACCAATAAGAAATTATGTCCTATGTATGGTAAGGAAGGGTCACTGAGTTCTGTTGAGAGACAATCGACCCCCGGAGGTGAGACCAATAGTAGTGTTGGACCTTTATAGTCCAACCAAGTGTATTTTTATGTATATGTAAAAAAAAAAAAAAAAAAAAATGGTAAAAAAAAATAAGTAAAAAAAAACACAATTGTAAATATTAAACAGTACACATATTATGGAGCAAGAACAAGACATAGAAGAGTACAAAGCTTTGACATCTTGTCTGTAAGTATGCGAATTTTTGGAATTATCTGAGCAATAACCTAACTTTTTTATTTTGTGGTAGTTCTTCATTTTATGAGTATGGTAATTGGGCTCGGGTGACACTTCTTAAACCTAAAAATGACAAATGGAACGCATTGACAGTTGAAGATCAGAGTTTTTTACCTTGGTACCCTGAATACCTTCAAGATATATTTAAAAATATCCTGTTAAATGAGCAGTTTTTGCAAAGGATGGCTGTAGAGATAGCGGTCGATTGGGGGGTACCACCAGATCCAACACAATGGTATCGATGCAATTATCAAGATTTGGATAAAGTACGCTCCACATTGAAGCAACTTGTGAGAGAGTGGTCAGATGAGGGGGAAAATGAAAGAGAAAATAGTTTTATGAGAATTGTCAATGAATGTGAAGACATTTTCAGTGACTGTAAAGATAAGAGTCAAGTTAATGTATTAGTGACAGGATGTGGTTTAGGGAGGTTAGTCTTGGAGTTTGTTAGGAGAGGCTATTCCTGTCAAGGGAATGAGTTTTCTTATCATATGTTGTTGATGTCCAATTATATGTTGAACCATATGCAAGGTGCAAAAATTCATCTGATAGCACCTTTTATCCATAAAGTTTCCAATCAAGTGAGCCGTGATAATATTATGAGACAAATCATGGTTCCCGATTTCAATCCATTGGATATTTTCCAAGACACTGACGGTGCCACAGACAAGAGTGAATTGATGTCTATGTGTGCTGGTTCATTTTCTGATCTCTATGGGCCCCCAAATTTGATGAACTCGGAGACTTATACAAATGATGACAAACTGAGAGATTTCAGAAGCTTAAATGAACTGAAATTTCAAGTTGTTGTTACTTGTTTTTTCTTGGATACTGCAACAAACATTCTCGACTATTTAAAGACGATTCATCATTGCTTACTGCAGACGGGTGTATGGATCAATTTTGGACCATTGCTATGGCATTTTGAAGATGATGATAACACAATGGGCCAAGGCGAGAAGAAAATCCCTTTGAAAGGATTAGAATTGACAAGAGAAGACTTGCACTTATTATGTGAAAATATGGGATTTGAATTTATCAAATATGAAAACGATATTCAAGCCATATATGCTGGTGATGTAAAATCATTGGGTGGATATAGTTATAAATGTGAATATTGGGTGTGTCGGAAAAAAAGGTAGTGTATAATACAGCTAAATAGATTAGGAATTTTAAAGCAAAAAAAAAAAAGAAAAATTGAAATAGAAAATTAAAAAAAAAAAAAAAAACAGATTATCTTCTTTCTCATTTGGATTGTTTCTTTGGTCATATTTATTTATTATTAAGGCAGTGTTATAGAATAGAACAAATTTAATTAGTGCATTGTAAATTGGACACATCAATAGATATTAGACATTGATTGATTCCAATTTTATAAGATAGTAAAGAGAGGCAATAACTTCATATTAACCACAGGTGGTACTAAGTGATATATACATTTACAAAAAAACATACAATCATGTCATCAAATAATACCAAATCCAATGCCACAGCTGTCAAATTGGTATTACTAGGAGAAGCAGCTGTTGGTAAGTCATCATTGGTATTAAGATTTGTCAGTAATGATTTCCAGGAGAATAAAGGTAAGTGTTTTCTTTTTTTCAGTCGGCTGAGCAAAATATCGAAAAAAATACAAACTGATAGACTGCTATCACTGATAATGTGAAGTACATATATACTAACTATATATACAGAGCCAACAATTGGGGCTGCATTTTTAACACAGAGATGTACTATTGGAGACAAGACAATAAAGTTTGAAATTTGGGATACGGCTGGACAAGAGAGATTTGCATCTTTAGCACCAATGTATTATAGAAATGCACAAGCTGCATTAGTTGTATATGATATAACTAAGCCAGCAAGTTTTATCAAAGCAAGACACTGGGTTAAAGAGTTACACGAACAACTGAGCAAAGACATAATCATTGCTCTTTGTGGTAACAAGTATGATTTGATCAATGATGATGAAGAAGATAATGCCAGAAAAATTAGTGTGGAAGAAGGTGAGGCATTAGCAGAAGAAGAAGGTTTATTGTTTTTCGAGACAAGTGCAAAGACGTCATACAATGTGAACGAGGTATTTATGGCCATTGGAAATAAGATCCCAATTGGTGGTAACAATCGGGCTGCCGGTGCTGGTTCCGGTGCTAATGAAACAGGAACTAGTAATGGTAATGAGAGGGTTGATTTGACAGCGAGAAATGACTCGTCTATTGGTGCTAATAATTGCTCATGTTAGTCAAGAAGAAGGAAAAGAAAAAAAAAATTTTTTTTTCTCTCACTCTACTTCTATGTGTCAAATTCTTTTTTTTTTATCAGCAGTTTTTTTTTTTTCTTTTTTATTCTTCTTGTCTTGTTTAATGTTTGGGAACTTAGTGTAAATTTTGTTTTACTAATGCCAATGTAATTTATCTCAGTCCGAGAATGCGTAAAGGTTTCCAGATCCAGTGGATGATGATTAATCTGGTTGAGAAGCTTTGTTCTGAAAAATAAAATTCCACCTTAACTGACTAGCTAACTAAGATTGTGCGTCAACAATCTGTCGGGATACCTAAATGAGCAAAAAAAGAAACTCTGAGGTCAAATCTGCGGGCATATGCAAGGCTGCGTCAACTCAAAAATAGAATACAGAAAGGGGCACACAACATGTTTTTTTTTTTTTATTATTATTTTTTTATTTTTATTTTTATTTTCTATATTAAATTTTACTTTCAAAAGTTAACCACCAAAATTATTAAAATAAATAAATATAAATAATCATTCTCCCCAAGCTTTCTTGAAAGTTGAAAAAAAAAAATCTCTCTCTATATCACACTCAAACACTCAAACACTCAAAGAGTCCCCTATTAAATATACTACTTATTGTCGATCTCAAGCTTTGTTATTTGTCTGGATTAAGATTTATCTCCGACAACATTTTTTTTAAGCTTTCCCCCAAAAATTATTCATATCAACATATATACAAGAAAAAGGAGCCAACTTTTTCAATAAGAACGGCAAAAGAAGAGAAGCGATCAACCCAATTTTTCTTCTTCTTCTGCATTTGTGAATTACATAAATTTGGACAACCCGGTAGTTCTGTGAGGATATCCGTCCGTGGATCTATAATTTGATTCCGAAAAAAAAGAGATTAAAAAAAAGTTTAGATCAAAGAATCTTTTCTTTCATACATACACTAAAGAGGAATATATATATATATATATATCTAGAAGAAGTGTGCTATTGTATCTTTGTGCAAGCAAACACCAATTTGAATAATCGTGATCTGCTAAAGATATTGTGTTCGTGTTTGTGTTTTTTTTTTTCAATTATTTCACTCTCCGGCTTAATATCAGGAAGATCTTCAGTTTTTTTAATTTTATTTTGCTTCTATTGAGGAAAGATTGATTATTGTTCGTTTCTTCCAGCTTAGTGTGAATTTTTGACCTTTTTTATTATTATTTTTTTTTTATATATATATTTTTCTTAATTTGACTATTTTCGTTTGTTTCCAACCAAGGAAGAATTATTAGTCAAAATTAAAAAAATATTGATCAAAAGAAGAGTGAGTCAATTCCCAAGTGAACAACTAACACTTGCCTTAAAAGAGAGTTAAGGAACTATCTCAAAGAGAGAGGGATAAAGAACAAGAGGTCAGGTACATAATTACTAATAGTACTTGAGATTCCAGAATTTTCAAATCATTTGGACATATTATTTATTGACGTTTTCCACATATGGTTCTGATAAATATTATGTTTCCACATAGACTGTCAATCGGAGGGGTAGGACCAGGAAGAAATTCCTTGACTTCATCATCCGATTCATCATTAGACACTGCTTCAACTGCCGTGCCAGGTCCGGTTGTGTTTAACCAATTGTTGATGTCAAACGATAGTGATTCCACCATTGGAGCTGGTGATAAGAAATATCAGTGCAGTCGGTGTAATTTGAGATTCACTAGGAATTCATCTTTGAAAAGACATATAAAGTCAAAACATTTGTTCTTGAAATATAAATGTGATGTGTGCCCAAATTATTACAATAAGAGGAAAGATTATTTACAAAGACATATGTTTATCAAGCATGGAATGTCGAGGGAAGAGTTCAATGGCAAGAATTATCAACAGGATTATGTATATGAAGATCATCATTTAGGCTCTGGATCTACTGCTGCCAATTATTCTCAGGAAAATGAAGATACTGATAGTAATAACAATACATTAGTATTGGGCAGAGAATCAATAAGTTCTTTGAACTCAACAAATTCTTCCACAACTCAAGATCACTATTACAACAACAGTACTGGTGCCGCAACTCAAGATTATGTCTTACAACAACCTTCAAATTACTCTTATCCATCATCATTAGCTCAACATCAACTGCATCAACTGCAACAACAGCAGTTACACCCTCAATTCTTGTTCGACTACTTCTCGCAACATCAACATCAACAACAACAACAACAACAACAACAACAACAACCATCATCATCATCATACTACTATCCATCAACTGCTAGCAATAATATCTCTCTGAATCAAGCAGAAAGAGATAACATGTCTGGCATGTATGAACCAGTGTTATCTAGCAAGATGATTAATCGAGGATTATACGATACTAGTACACAAGCTTACAAGACCACTTCACCTACTACTGCATCTACTTTGGACCCAATTCATCAATACCATTTACATAGTAGTCATCATCAACAACAACCAGCCCCTTCCTCAACAACACAACAACAACAACCAGTTTATTTACAACTGCAACAACGTCAGAATCAATACCACCATCTTCATCATCCTCAACAACAACAAGGACAACAATTAGAAGTTGATGAAGATGAAACTTTACATTCAGCTCAATATCGCTGAACTTTCTTTTTTTTTTTTTGTCTCCTGTTTCTCTTTCTCTTGTTTTTCTTTTTTTTTTTATATGCTTAAAAAGGTGGTGTGTGTGGCGATAGTTTATTATTATTTAGGTTAAATTTTTACTCTTACTGTTATGAATAATACAAGACGTATATGAAGCCATCTCTTTCATCTAGATTTTCTATATCACTGATGTTTCTTTGCCCCAAACAAGACAGAAGGAAAAAAAAAAAAAAAAAAAAGTGAAAGGGGGGCGTATTTGGTTAAAAAGCGAAAATAAAAAAAAAGAACGCAAAAATTATTTTTTTTTTTGAGATTTTTTTTTTTTAGCGATTTTTTATTTTTTGTTAGTACTGTACTGCTACTAATACTACGGCATCAAACTGGCTGGCTTGTTATCTGCATTCAGTTTTTATCTTTGGGAAATCATTTTGGATGACTTGTATTATTATTATATTTGCTTTTTTCTGTGTGTTTGTGTGTGTTATATAGTTTTAATAAGAGAGGTTATTAAGCCGTTCATTTGTCCTGTTCTTTTTTTTTTCATCTGATTTCAACTCTTGTTAGTAGCGCTTTACAAGAGTTCTGAAGAAGAGAAAATCATGTGAACAATCTTATCTATTGTCACTCTTGTATATATTGTTTTATGTAAGTATTTATTATTTTTTTTTTTTTTCAAATCTGTCAAAATCTAGAAAAGAGGATCACCAAGATTAGTTGATTAATAATAATAATAATAAAAAAAACGTTTTCTTCTTGAAAAAAAAATTGTGGTTCTCTTGTTCATATAATATAGATTACATGATGGTTCAAGACCGCACCCCAGGCTTAGCTTTTTCTTTCAATATTTATCTAATTCTTTGAAATAAAGAGTTGTATTTGTGAAAGAAAAATAGCATTAGTGAAGAATGCCTAACAAGGTAGAAGAAGAGAGAAAAAAAACACTAGTGGTTATTAGTTGGCTCTATTTAAAGAGCCAGACGAAATGAGTAAATAAAAATGTCCAAGTACTGCTGCTGCTGCTGCTCCCGTGCATATGAATTAAAAGTAGGATGATGAAATTGAAAAAAAAAAAAAAAAAAAAAAATTCTTGCTATGCAGCGCTAACTAGTCTACCAGTTATGGATGGCACACACATATAGCTTTAGGACTCCAAAGGCTATAGAAGGAATTAAATAATATTTGATAGAAGAAGAACAAAAAATAGAATCCAATTTGTATTATTTTTTATTCAAGTTTTTAGAAAAAAAATAATAATAATAAAGAATTAGTTGAAATATTATTGTTTATTGTTTATTTCTAATTTTTTTGTTCACTTAGTAAGACATTACATCATATAAGGCCACCACCAATGTATAGGAAGATTAGTTTTTGCCAATGTTACATTGTTATTTAATGCGTGGTATGTTAATTGAACCATCTTATTTCAGTTTCTGTTCTTATTCTTCTTTTTCTTCTTGTGCAAAATTTAGTCTATGCATATCTGCCTCAGCTAGTCAATAGGGGCAAAAAAGGCTTAGGACCGTGCCCATCGCGAACACTTCTAACTCCGGATTCTATAGCAATTTCACACAATTGGAGACTTTTTCACGACTGTTTTTTTCTCTTCTGGTACTAATCTCCACCCACACTACATGTCAATTTGAGACAAAAGAAAAAAAAACTAATATCGAATCTGGAGATAATTCCAAAAAAAGGATTGTCAGTATCTCAACTGTTGTAATATCTGAGATAATACCAAGTATTTTTTTTTAATATGACTATTTGTAATAGTTGCCAGTTCTGGCTTTCTTTTTTTTAACTTTTTTTTAAATTTTTAGTTTTTTTTTTAAGGCACTGTGGAAAGTAAGGTTAAAAAAAAAAAAAAAACGGTTGATACTCAATATCACATCGGTTTATCTCTATCAATCTACATATCTCTCTCTATGTCTGTCTTAACGAGGGTTATTTAACTTCTTTTGCCCTCCTCCGGTGACCACAAGAAAATGATATTATATAAATAACATGATTTTTTTTTTTTTTATTTAATAATAATAATGATGTTTTTTTTTTTTTTTTCTTTCTTTTTGATATTTTTAATACCAAAACAAATGTAATAACATAAAATTATCTATACAAGGGTTAGTTGTCTTGTGTGTGTATGATGTCTTTTATAAATCATACCATGCTTAAAATCTAAACCTTAACAAAGCTTGTTAATTAGGGGTAGTGGAGGAAAATTTTCCCAAATCACCATATATTGCTCAGTTCTAACAAATTGCCCTTTCCTGTCTCATTTGCCAGGGAAAGAAATACTAGTGATAAAACCACATCGTACATCATATACATACCAAGACTTGAAAATTAACGAATTAGACATTGCATAGCTGTTTCAAGTTTTGTCTCTCTCTCTACATACATACATAACTAGTCAATTTTTGTAAATGTTATTCCTTTGCAACGCCGTTCCTATTTTCTCCTATTCATCCCGAATTGTTTTTTTTTTTGGCTCTTTATTTTGAATTGACATACACTCAATATATCATAAGAACATACATACATGTACATGAAACAGGATTAGCGATCATATGAGGTCCTTTTCTTTTTCAATCCTGCTGCTATTAACCTTCTTTCTTCTTCTTGCTTCTAAATCATGCTATGTTTTTTTTATCTCTCTCTCTCTGTTCAATTCTCACTAATTTTCTCTTTTTTTTTTTTTTTTTAGTATTTCGAATAACTTCAATTTGACATTTTTCTCCACTTTGCATCCTATTTTACCCACTTTAATTGCCATCATTTCTTACGTGCGAGATGACAGCAGTTTAAGGACTTGCCTTTTCATTTGTCTTATCTGTTCTTTGACCTGCAGCTTAAACTTTTTTTTTTTTTTAGCTATCTTTATTTAAGAACAGGCACTCAATAGTAACCCTTTCAAAATGTATGCTAACTTGACAGATATCTTCCTACTAAATTTTGATAGACTTGCTTCTGTTTATTAACCGAATAAACAGATCCTTCATTTTTTTCCCATTTATTTACTGCTATGTATATACTTCTCAAGCGGGCTTGCTATTGATCTCTCCGGTACTTTTTCTACTTCTTCTATTTTTTTTTTGTTTTTTTTTGTTTTTGCATTAGCTATGAAGATAGATTTGAAAACAAAAGACACATGAACCGGCAGTTGGAAAATTGAAGATCCTCCTAATTTGACAGATTTGCTTTTAAAACACAGAAATATATGGCTTATTTACTTCTTCGCGTGTGTTCAATTATTACCTTCTATTCTTCTTTCTGAACAGTTGTTCCGAAAACAAACAAGCAAAAAAATCCATCTTTAAAACATCATCATTTATTCTCCCCCCTTTAAGCAACTTAAGTGCTTATCTCCTTAGCTTTTTTCCTTTCCTATCATCTATAACTTAAGAGCCGGCTAATCCTCAACGGATAATATTCCTTGCTCTTACATATATCATTCGATTTAAAAAGAATGTTTTTTGCTTTACTCCTTGCCTTTTAAGCAAAATTCACCTTAGTTTCCTAATCGAAGAATTCTTGTGATTATTAAAAATAAATAAAAAAGACAAAATGCAAGATGGGATAAAAGTTTATCTTTCAGTCAACAATAGGAATGTTCACTTGTGTTTTTTTTTTTTAGTTCTTAAGTTTGTGTTTTATATATGATAACTGTCTATGCTTAAGTAGACCTTTTTGGTAATCTAAAAGATCTGCTTTCAAGAGCCAAACATGTCTCTTACCATTATTTTGAGTTTCTTGTCTAAGTTCTGAAGCCAATAAAGCACCTTCTCACATTATACTTTTTTTTTTTTCCCTCCACATATTTTTTTTTTCTCTTTTCTTATGCTTGGGCTTAAACAGATTCAAATTTCAACTTGTTCAACGATCCTCCACCATCTCTTTGAGCGGAAAGTTTAAGTTCAATATTTGGGCAACATGAAGAAATATTGAATTAAACAAAAAAGAAAAAAACCGTGGGATAAGACTCATGTGTCTTGCTACTGCACAATATCTTAAATACGAGAAACTTAATGGACAGTGTTTTAGGTATTTGTTGAAAATTATTGCAAGCTTTGCCCTGTTCTTACAAACAATCTAAATTATTCTCTTAAAAGTATCGGACTAACAAAAGTATAAACATATATAACAAAAAAATAAATAAATCAGTTACAACTTCAGTTTTGGCTCAATGTTACCTCCTTTTTCATTTGTACCTTTGAAATTCATCTCTAATTTACCCAGGTCATTAGGTTCACCATCTGTTCCAAAGAAGACAACTGTTACAGTCAAATCATCTCTATATCTTCTGGACAAAGGTGATGGAATGCTGGCCAACATTTCACTATGCTCTTTAGAACCACCATTGGATAACGCATTTCTTATTAAATGTGTTGAAACATTGGCATCCTCCATAAGGTAAGTGACATCTTGAGTGTTTGTCTTACGGAACGCTGTCTTTGATGACTCGGGTGTAGCCGTTAAGTCAATCACTTTTGGTAATCTCTTTGAGTCGTCTTCATTACCAGATGATTTGAAAAAATCTAAGAAACCTGATTTATAATCGGATGCCTTATTTAACATTTTTTCATTTTCCATCCATCTAACAACCAATCCAACAATCTCTTCATTTGTTAATAATTCATATAATCCATCAGATGCCATCACTAAAAATTGATTTTTAGATGGATCAATTTGAGTAGTAGTTACAACAGGATCTGCTGTGACATATGGAGGACTCAATAAATTAGGTGGTGATTTTCTTCCAAAAAATTGGCTATAAATCTTATCTTGAATCTTTTGAGTCCACTTGTATCTGGCATCACCAAACGATCTTGTTGGTTCCAATGAACCCAACACACGTCCCCTCTTAATGACATCAGGCTCATTTGGGTGTTCACGGATCATACGAGAAACTTCTGTTGGGTTGGAACCTGTTTGATCAACACTCAATTGTTCCACCGTCCATTCACTATCAGCATTCAATGAACCTAATAAGGCTCTTGAATCACCGGCAACAGCGACTTTTAAAACTTTAGAGTAAGTGTCATAAAATGATAATAAGGCACAAGACCCACTCAACAGTGGCATCAACAACTCCGAAACTTGTGATTTGTTAACACTTGTAGATGATAATAACCTTTCAATTGATTTATTGACAATTTCATCATCCAATTTTAAGAATCCAGATTTAATTGCTTGATCAACGCTATTAGAATCAGGAATAATTCTCAACTTGGTGTCTTCATTCAATTTATAAACCTCGGTTAATTCACCAATAATTTGCCCGATTAATTCATTTTTCAACTTGTAAGAAGTATTGTAACCAGCATGACCATCAAATACTCCAAACAATAACCAATCACTAATTATTTCTTCTTTATCTGGTGACTCTATTGGCACTTGAATAATTTGTTCACTTCTAGCATCTTCTATTGGATTGTTACTTGGGAGTTGAGCCACATCGTATCTAAGAACTCCTTTACCTCTATTCACCATATAACTTTCTTCAACAAGTAACGATGTGAAAAACACTGCCGCGAGTAGCTTTTGTGCCAGCAGTTTCATCTTTATCTTTTCCTGTTGGCTACCCTTGCTATTGCCGTTATTGCTGTTGCTGCTGCTAGTCTTTGCTTTAGTTCTATCAACACTGGAGTACTGACGGATTGAGTTTTGTAATTGAATTGAAGTGTTTCTAGTGTTTCCAGTACCAGCTTGAATAGAGCTCTTTCCAGTGCTGTTGTTGATTCTTGGATTTCCTGTGGAATGATGGTGATTCGATGTACTGATTGTTCTTGTTGCTGTTGTAGTTGAGGCAATTCTGTTGTTTCTCAATTGCAATTTTAAACGAATCAAATTCCTTATAAGGTTCTTATTCAAATACAGACTTCGGGACCTAATCACAGTCGACTCCAAACCCATGATGTAATGATGAAGTTTCTAGGAAATGAAATTATAAAACGAAATTGAAATTGCGAAACTTTCCACCTATTTTTTTTTTTTTGTTTAGATTTTTTTTTTTTTTTTTTTTTTTTTTGAAGGATTTGAAGGAAAGCAACTAAACAGCCCCCATTTCTTCAAATGGTTTTCATCCCCAAAATATACTTTTATCAATGACTTCAATTGCAATATCTACTGAACTGCAAAATACTATGGTTCGAGTTGTCTTTCAGCAACTAAAAATGTCAAATATCATACTTCTGAATCGGGTTACTATTTCCTTTGTTCCTTTCTTTCTTTTTTTTTTACTTTATAGTTTCTTTAGAACACTTTTTGCAAATGGCATTCGTGGGATATTAGCTCTTCATTTTATTCATTTCATTTAGAAATGGTTTTTCAAACAACTGGATACATGCAAGCAAATGCTAACGGTTTGAGCCCCTTAAGTCTAAATAATAAAGGTACTTTCTTTATGAGGTGCACATTGCAATTTGTCCTTTTATGTGAGACAACCAACAATAGAGCTTGCACACATGGAGTATCCTTTAAGCCATTAGCTGAATTAATTAACAAATACATATGTGGCGTCATAACTTTTTAACACAAGGGTTCTGTTTGCACTTGGTGCCTTGATGATAGCTGGCAAAACAAGAAAAATAGCCCAATAACTTGAAATTCCAAGCCTTTTTATTACACTCTTCGACCACTCCATAACAAACTGTTGGGTAAATCTGTCAAGCTTTCTCCCCTGGGTGTTAGTGTGACAGATCCCTGCACCTTTAAAATTTTGACTTCTCGTCCCTTAATGAGTGACTTTGTTTTTTCAACATTTCTTGTTATGCCAAAATAGCCAAGAATTTATATGAGATCAGTTGTTGCCGTAGCCCTTCAACTCAATAAAATCAAAATACAATTTAAAAATAGAAACTTTCTTGAATAACGGCGAAAAAACTAGCATGAAACCCTCATGCTAAGACTGAACCTGATCTTATCTGACAAGATTAGATTTTGCTTCAAAGAAAATTTTTTTTTGTATTTGATAATCAATTATTTTTAGAATATAAGAAAGAAAGCTCTCTATACGTGCCAAACAGGGACAACTGCATTTTCTGCAGAACTAAACCCTGCATTTTATTGGGTAAACAGTCCATCCCCCCAGAGAGAAAAAAAAAAAGGTGGTCCCATCAAGTACCTTGATGTGACTTTTTATATTACATATGTAAGTTGGTAGGGCAAAAGTTAGTAAAACTTGACATATTTTTGACTAGGGATTCCTTCTCCACAATCACCAATCTAGTTAAAATTGATTCAGTGTTCATGCCTTCCAAGCAAAAAGGTTCGAACATGATTCTGAACTTGTTCCGAAGTCTCTTTACAAGGATTATTTAGAAAATGCCTCTCTATTGTCCACATAAATGTATATACCCCCTGAGCGAAAAGTTCCCAAGCAGCAAGTAACAACAGCGAATTCTTTATTCGCTTCCTTCGGCTAAATTTGCACTTTTTTAATAAAAAAGTTCAGTGGGGGGGTATTATATCTTTTGAGAGTACAACAAGACTGAAGAAACTTTTTGCAGAAGAGAGGACAAAAGAAAAAAAGAAAAAGAACAGCAAGCTCCAAAAATGATTCGATTCTTCAAAAAATATCTTTGATTACTCTGTCCTGTTTGCTTAAAGATTCAATATTCTATCATAGACTGTCTTTATGTTGTCACACGATACAACTTTATCTCACACTTAGCGATGAAAGTAGTGTTTGTCTGATAGCCCCTGTTATCTTCCTCATTGAGCTATTTTGATATTTGTCGCAGGTTCCAAATTTTCACACTAACAAATTTTTTCTGTTTGACAAATTTTTAAAAATTTTTTTTTTTTTTTTTTTTTTTTTTGTGGTATTTTTCTCGACTTTTTATAAAGGAAGAAGAGCAAGAAAGAGATCAAATTTAATTCTATTGATCCACAATATTACACAATGCCTCCAAAGAATAAGAAGCAGGATGTCAGTCAAAAGAATAAAGCCAAGAAGTCACAAAAGAGTGTCGAAGATAAGACTTTTGGTTTAAAAAACAAAAATAAGTCCAAGAAAGTTCAAACTTATATCAATCAAGTTCAAGGTCAAGCTAAAGCAGGTCAATCTGACAAGGATGCTGCTCTGGCAAAGAGAGCACTTGCAGAAAAGAAAGCTGCTGAAGCTGCCAAGTTGGAAGCTGCTAAATTATTTTCTCCAGTATTAGTTCAAAAAGTACCATTTGGTGTTGATCCAAAATCTATTCTTTGTATCTATGTCAAGCAAAATTTGACTTGTCCAAAAGGTCCAAAGAAATGTAAATTTTCACATGATGTCAACGTGGAAAGAAAAGCTGCCAAGAAGGATTTATATACAGATGATAGAGCTCTGAAAGAAGAAGATACTATGGATAAATGGGATGAAGAGAAATTGAGATCTGTTGTCTTATCTAAGCAAGGTAATTTGAAGACAACAACGGATAAGATATGTAAACATTTCATTGAAGCTGTTGAAAACGGTAAATATGGTTGGTTTTGGGTTTGTCCTAATGGTGGTGTAGAGTGTAAATATAGACATTCATTACCACCAGGATTTGTGTTGAAAACAAAAGAACAAAAAAGATTGGAGAAATTGGCCCTGGATGAACAACCAAAGATTACATTGGAAGATTTCATCGAGACAGAAAGAGATAAGTTACCAAAGACAGGTTTAACACCTATCAATGTCGAGACTTTTGGGGCTTGGAAACTGAAGCACCGTAAACAGAAAATTGATGATAAATTGAAACTGCAGAAAGATAATAAGAAGCAGTTGACAGGTAAGGAAGTCATTTTGAAAAAATTCTCTGATAAATTCTACACAGAAGAAGACAATGAAGATGACAAGGCTTTCGATTTATCACAATTCAAGAAAGATCTTGAGGACACTGAAAGTGATATTAAAGATTATGGTGATGGTTCTACTGCATTCTATGAAGCTCAGTCGGGAGAAGGAAAACAGGAGAATATAGAGAACGAAGCTCCAAAGACTCATGAAGTTAAAACTGAAGAGTTGAAACTGGTTGCAGTTTAGTTGGAGATGTGTTTTGCATTTGGTGTTAGAGGAGAGAAAGATGGATTTGTTATGATAATGAGGAAGACTTAAGAACAAGGATACTTAAAAAGAAAGGCAGGCGGCATCACTATTATATGAAGATGCTGTTTAGATATTTAATTACGTTTTTTTTTTTAAACTGATTTTTTTTTTTTTTTTTACATTTTTTTTTTCAACTTCATAAGAATGTTGAATTTTGATAATAGTTTGAAAGCTTTCATGTTTATTGAAATTAAAATATGTAACCTATGTTTCGTAGCACCCCATGATTAACCCTTTCCATCACCAAAAAATAAAAAAAAAAGCAAAAAAATTATCCCTGTGTAAATCGTGGATCAAATCTACACCACAGTTGATCACCTTCATCATATTTACGAACAGGTAATTTGAAAGGCAACCTTAGAGCAATATTATTTCCGTGTGACTTATTTTCATTAAAGGTTGGAACAAACTTGGCATCGGCATTGAAATCTTTTGGATCCAATAGCACACCACATTCCCAATTATTCCCTCTAAGACTATTATCTTTTGAAGGAGCACCCCAAGCTGATTTACTCAAATTCATTGATCCAACAAAACACCAATTTAAGGTCTTGAAATCGTCTTCAGTAAATAAATATATCTTGGAATGATTATTGACAAATGAATCACGCTCCAGATAATTTCTCTTGTAAAAAAAATTTGACAAAAATTTATCTTGAATTGATCCATTCTTATTCAAATTATTATAAATTAAGCATCCTAAGCCTTGAGGACCTGCTTTAGAGTAAACGATTTCGTCCAAATTTGGGAATAATATCATTGGTTCAACATTATTTTTGCCCATAAATTCATCTAATGCTTCTTTCCCTGGATCTAAGGGGAATTGTTTATTCATAACTAACGGGAGTAATAAATGGGTCAATATATTAGCCAGCTTCTCTTGTTGACATTTGAAAGGACCAGCTATGGTGGAAGTTTGTGCTAAGAATTTATAATTCTTATCTTTTGTTGGGAACAAATTTTTTGATTTTAAATGTTGATGTAACCTCAAGTATCCAAATTTTCCAAAAGATTGTCCAGGAGTAGATCCAACAAATGATGCTTTCACATTACTAAAGTCAAAAAATTTGATCTTGTCTATTAAATCATTCATCTGAGGCTTCTTATACTCAGCCAAGTAATTGCATAAGTCAATTTTAAACTCTTGTCTCTGGTTAGAATTGGTAGTGGTACTTGGTAAGAGCAACTCAGATTTCCAATAAACACCTCCTAGCACAGCATATTCATCTGGTGTAAAATTTGACGTCGAGACAAAAACTTGCATTGTGTCATCTTTATAAAAATTTATAACCAATTTAGAATGATGACATGACCAGTTTGTTATTACATCTTTAACATTGATATAATTGATATTTGGTAATTTGATTGGATTGTACAAATTTTGGGCTAGTATATGTATCTTGGTATTTGTTCGATTATTCATAGTACTAGTGATGAAATCTACATCTAACTCGAATGAAAATACATATGTCTCCACTAGTAATTTGGAATTGAAAAATGATAATATCGAATCTGAATGTGGTGGGTTCAATTTAGGTGTATCAAACACATGAACAGGGGAGGGTATTTCCAATTTGGACGAACTGAACAAAGGTGTTGACAATATATCTTCTTCCACTTTTCTCCTCTTCTTGATAGACCTCTGCTCCACTATCTCAATTTCTTCCTCTGAATCACTATCCGAAGTGGTATCCAATATCTCCACTACTTCCAGATCACTATCTGCAGTCTTATCATTTTGATTTCCCTCAATTTCAGTTTTCTTTTGATCAAAAAAATTAGCCCAATGACTTGCTACTGCTCTTTGAACTTCGCTCCGTTCTTTTGAAGAGCTCATTGGCTTGAAATGATATATTCGAAGAAGGCAAAATTTTGGATTTATCTTTTACAATATTTTGTAAGAAAAAAAAAATTAAACTTTTTTTTGATTAAAAAAAAAGGCGTAAGTATAAAAAAAAGCGTTTTTAATAAATATACTTCAGTTAATTTCATTAATAATTCTTAAAGATTCTTCGAGAATCTCGTCAACGTCTTTGAAAAACTTGATTTCAACTTTTTCTGGCAATTCATTCATCACTCTAATCATCCTCTCCTTCCATAAATCACCTCTCTTATCATCCATATCTAAATTGTTCATCACATTTGATGTGTTATAAATACTATTAGGAGCTAAATGAGAACTGTCAACAGGGTCATGTGATTCTGCTTTAGACATTTTTATTGCATCATAATTATTCTGATTCATCACTCCTGCTTCTGTAGCAGCTCTGTGGGGTAATTGATTTGCCTCAGTGTTACTGGAAACATCAAATGTCTGGACACGTCTATTTGGTAATTTAGGAGGAGTCTCCTCTTGCTCATTTTTTGTACTTGAAGTATTTAATATATGACCTCTTAATGAAGATGGTTTCTTCGGGATGATTGGTGAAAGTTTCAGTTTCAATTTACTCGACTTTGGTGATGTTGGAACGTCAGAATACAAATCTATCAAATCTCTGTCTGTATCTGGATTTTTCTTTCTCAATTCCAATAATTTTAAAATACTATCATACACGTACTTATCATCAAAATCAGATAATGAAGTAGGTACCACTCTCATATAGATAGTCAAGATTTGAGAGGGAAATAATTTGGATAATGTCAAATATGCTTCCAAATCTTTTTCACCAGTGTCACCAATCAAGATAAACTTTCTTTGTGGGAAATCCGACACTATCTTGATCAAAGTTGATTTCTTACGTTCTGAAGAAGGCTCCATCAAAGCTGATATCACGTTTCCTGAGTACTGTTTTAAATGGATGGAGTCATATGGTAGGCCAATTGCTTCAAAATAGTTTTTAATGGGTCTTAATAATTGCCAAGGTGAATTGGAAACGTAATGGATTTTACAATCTTTACTTGAAACCAGATTGAACCAATTAACAAAACCTGGTATTTCAAGATCTTTGAAATTCTTCACAAATACATTTCTGAACATATCCCTCTTATCACTAACAACCCCTGTTAATTTAACGGTATCATCAATATCCGAAATAAATGAGATCCCAGGCTTATCCTCAATAATTTTAACTTCTTTAAAATTGACAATTTCTTCATTTGCCATACATGATACCTGTACCACTGATGGTTTATATTTAGTTTTCAATTCTAATTTGAAATGCCCATTATCATCGGATATTGTCTCCACGTTTGTAAGAGAATCAACGTCGAGCTTAGATTCTGAACCGATGACGACTCGTAATTGATTTTGAGGTAATGATCGTGTCATGAATCCTTCCAATCTTTCTTTCAAAATTGACTCTGTGTTAATAGATACAGTGCTTGAAGCAGAACTTTCCATCGAATAAACAGAAGAATCATCATCAGCTTCATTGTATTGATCTGGGTTCTCCAATTTTTCACCCAATTCCCCTTGAAATTGGTCGGCCGCTTGTGCAGTAGATGATGCAGATGACGATGACTTAGTCAATTGTCTAGCTAAAGTTAAGAGTAACCTGTTTTTTCTAGTCATAGTACCTGGACAGTACAAATATCCATAAACATTGACAAGATATTCATCTTGATTCTGAATTGTATATGTGTCATAGATAAATATCTTTGAATTTGAAGGCAATTGATAAGAATCATCAGTCGAACTGACAAGGTTTGATATTGAGCTTGTGATAGCCGGTATGTATGAGGACCGTGTAGTATTATAAAAATCAGCTAATCTTGCTCTTCTTGATGCAGGTTGGCGTTGCCTCGCCACCGGCTGGGGTGGTGGTGGTGGTGGTGGCTCTCTAGCTCTAGCATTGATGTTATTATTGCTGCTACTGTTGAAAATTCGATGATTGTCATTCATTGTTCTTATTCTTCTCCTCTTCTTATAGAAATTCAAGTAACGGCTTGGAAATAAAATTTTCTTAATCAAAAGGTTCTTATTTTTCGAAGCTTGCCTATTTAAAATGAATTGATTAACTGAATTATTCTTTCTTAATATACCAATAGTATACTTATTGACAAAACCCGAAGTTCTAGAGATGATGGAGAACGCTTTTGCGATTCGAATTAATGTGTTGGATTTCACTTTGGCTGTTTTGTATTGATAATTATCCAAGAACAACTCTCAACAAGGAACTTTATACAGCAAATTGAACGAGTTTTCTTCCTTGCTAAACGAAATGTTTTTGTTGTGCCTCTTTTTTTTTTAGTTTTTAATTTTTCTTTGGCATTTTTTTAATGTTGGTGATATTTTTTTTTTTTTCGGAGCTCATCTCCAGATTAGAAAGATGAAGCAATGCATAAATATATTATCTATATAGGGACCTCTATACAACAAAAACTAATATCCCAAATTGACCTTAATTGCATATGTGACTAATGTAGGTAATGTGATGAACAAGATAGCGTATTGAGATAAGATGTAGATAGCCAAGCAATCCATTTGAGTGTGATCTTCACTTTCAGGGTCTGTATAAGATGCGGTTAGATATACTTGCACCGTGGCTGACGGTAAACTCCATTGTAACATCATTACAAAGGCTAGTAAATTATCACCTGAGATCCACCCGATACTTTTCAATCTATTACACCATAATACCCCCCAAATTGGCATCACTATTAATCTCCAACCGGTTAATGCAACACAACATTGCCAAAAACCTTTTGGCACTGTCTTAATTTCCAATCTTGCAATAGTGGCACCGAGTAATAGTAATCCTAAAGGAACGGCAGCCTGGCCCAAATACGAGGTATAGTCCATGAAAAATGCCAAAGGTGGTTGCTTATCTGGAGCAGATGGCATGTAAACTGTGGTGGTGACAAATAAAGCTTTACACCACGGGATCATCGACATTGTAATTGCAAAAATTAAAGCCATAGAAGATGGTTTTAAAAAATTCTTCAACACAAATACTAACCAATTTAATTTGTATTTTTGAATGAATTTTACACTGGATCCGGAGGCCTTCACTGTCTTTGACGACACATTTTCTGTGATAATTGACATCGATGTGGTTAAATTACTGTTATATGGTTCCACTCTGGAATACTCTCTGACCAAGTCATTAGTAGAATAATAACTGGATCTTGTTGATCTTGAATCCATACTTGTTCTTCTGGTTCTACGTCTTGAGACATTTGAATGTACACTGCGTAACCCTCTTTGAACTTCATCCAATGGAAGCACTTGCAAATCTTGATTAACACCGCTTGCAGCAGTCGAGGATAAAGTCGAAGTTGGTGAAAGAGGTAATCCATCACCATCCAATACTGGTAATCCATTATCATCAAATCTTCTATTGTCCAATGCAGCGTGATTCATTTCATCCATTCCATGTTGCTCTTTAGGTTCTTCTTGTTCTTCTTCTTCTTCCTCCTCCTCACCACTACTACTACTATCACTTATATTTTTTTCCTTATCTTGCGGCATTTCTCTAAAATCGTACTCTACCAATCTAAATAAACCACATGAAAATTGCACCAAGATATAGGTTGCCAAATAAATGATAATATAGGCAACACCTTTATTTGCATCTGCGTCTGAAAATATAACACCCCCAGCCATACTCTGGACATAAGCTATGGGCAAATCACTAACGTTTGGTAATGTACAACCAACCATAAATCCACCTTTCCACTTCTTGGGCACTGGTAATACAAAACTTAATAAAAATGCATAAAGAAACCCGGATGTATACATGATAAAAGCACTCAACACTATAATACCGATCTGTTTGATATCCCCATTATCGATATACGTTATGACTTTACTTATAATCAAACATGGCATAAAAGCTATCAAGACAATATTTGATAAATTTCTCAGAGTCTCAACAGATAACCAGTTCCTTCTTGCCAAGAAAAACCCCGTTATTATGATAAAGTATACTTTAATTATAGGTCGAACAGCTGAGTATATCAGTGAACCCACAGCTAGAGTACCTGACATTGTTCGATATTGACTAGTTCTTGATATAATCACCTGAAAATGAAAAAAAAAAAAAAAATAAGAACAAAAAAAACACTATTTTAATCTCTTGCGCGCTCATCGGTCGATTGGAACTCGTTCGCTTTCAAAAGAGAAGGCCGGCGGGCGGAAAGCAGGCAGGCAGACAGAGCAGACAGGCCACCTGCTGCTACCCACGTCTTTCAACCCACCTTATATCGTATACAAACTTATAGACTTACATGGCTAAAGTGGAATGGATAGATGTGACAGATGAGCTGAGCAATTCACTAAAACTGTGCTATCGCATATTGTCTTAATCAGCTTCATCTAAACTGCTAATCTATGTGTTACTTGTTAATTACGGGGGAAAATCGACAAAGACGAAAAAATTCAAAAAACAAAAAAAAAAAGCAGGACAAAAAAAAAAGAGAAAATAACAACGGGAAAAGTTTATTGTACGAATAGGGAAGAACATATATATAATGGCTAGTGCAGCAGCATTGAGTATTGGTAATGAATTGAAAGATAGTTTCAAGCCAACGAACCAATGGGTCAAGAACGGTATAACATGGCTTTCTGATATTGAGCATTTTTATCAAGAAAGAGCTCTGATCGAACTGGAGTATGCCACTAAATTGCAAACTTTATGTAATGAATCTTTCAAGAAGAAACTGAAAATTTCCACAAATTTGAGTGTTGGTGATGATCCAGTGATAACTCCTGGTTCGTTGGAAAGTGCCTCGTTAGTTGCATGGAACGAGGTGTTGTCACAAACGGAGACTATAGCCAAGATTCATAAATCCTTTTCCAATAACTTGACAAGTCAAGTTGCCAATGAGTTATCGAAAGTACAAGTAAAATATGATGGACTTAGGACCAGATATGAAAATTTCAATTCAGAATTGATTAAACAACGTGATTCTTTCTATGATGATTTATCAAAGAGCAAGAAAAATTATGATGCATTATGTCAATCGATGGAAAATCAAAGATCAAAACTGGAAAAAGGAGGTAGTGATAAGACTCAGAAGAAAGTCAAGTCTAAGGAAGTGGATATGAATATTGGGAAAAATGAATATTTAATTAAGATTAACGTTGCAAACCGCTTGAAAGATAAATATTTTTATCAAGATTTACCGGAGATTTTGGATTCTTTGCAAGATTTGAATGAGTCAAAAGTTGAAAGGTTGAATTTAATTTGGTTAAATGCATCTGCTATTGAGAAAAAGCATTTAGAAAGTGTTTTAAAGCTGTTAGATGCTGCAGATGGGGTTGTCAAACAAAATGATAGTTCCTTAGATACTGCCATGTTCATCAAGCACAACATTCGTCAATGGGCTGAACCACAGGATTTTTATTATATTCCGTCGAGTGTTTGGCATGATGATGAAACAATCATAACTAATGATCTGGAATTGTTGGATTTGAAGAAAAAATTAAATAAATCGATTACGACATATGAGAAATATGAGGATGTTTGTAATAACGAAAAATCTGGATTGGGAGAGATCTCTCAAACTAAAGCCAGTCTTAAGAAGAAAAATTTATCAAAAGAGGAAATGTTTAAATATGATGATTTATTATCAAGATATTTGACTCAATTATCACAATTTGCTTCAGATGATTCTAAAAGATTGATCTCCGAGGTGGAAATTGAAACTATACAAAATGCTGCAAGTGGTAAAGATCTTTCATTGGATGCCCCAATTGAAACCAAGAAGAAATCAAGATTGAATTTCTTGAAACCAAATAAGAGGTCTCATCGTAAAGAACTGGAAGAGCTGCTGTTGGCAACAACAACTTCAAATAATACTACAATTACACATCATTCAACTGGTGGAAGGTTATTTGGATCATTGCGTAATAGAGCCCAGAGTATGGCATCTTCAACTAATAGTTCCTCACAAGGTTTAGCCACAGCGAAAGTATTATACAAATATGATGCCACAGGTGATGATGAAGTCTCCATCTTAGAAGGTGAGACATTGACTGTAGTGGAGCTTGATAATGATGGCTCCGGTTGGACAAAAGTGATAAACTCAAGTAATGAAGAAGGTTTGATTCCAACATCATATGTAGAAATACAACAGCAACAACAACAAAAGAAACAAGGGCCAAAAGTTGCCCCAAGAAGAGGTGCTAAGAAAGTGAAATACTGTGAGCTGTTGTATGATTATGCAAGTACTGGGGATGATGAAATCAGTTTACAAGCAGGTGATAAAATAGTGATCATCACAGATGATGATGGGTCAGGTTGGACAGAGGGAGAAGTCAATGGACAAAAAGGCTTATTCCCCACAGCATATGTAAAATTCGTATAAAAAAAGTATGTTATTCTTTATTTAAAATCTTGTATCACTAGCATCAGTTTCACAACGTAATGTGAACAGCGAAGGAAAGGGGAAAACCCAAAGGAAAAAAAAAAAACGCGTGCTGAAAAGTTTAAAAAAAGATAAAAAAAAAAAAAAAAAATCAAAATGAAATGACAATAACAACAAGATTTGGAATAAATTAATTGCAGAAAGGTACCCTTATACATTTGGTGTGTGTTATTTTGTTTTCACTTTGAAACTCATATATATATATAAACGTATATCAGCATCTCAAAAAGTCACTCGTTAAATAGCTAAAGAAAAAATGGGAGGAGTATTTTCGAAATTATTTACTTCCGCACTTTTAAGGAACCAGACATCAGAGTTAAGATTATTGATGTTGGGACTTGACAATGCTGGAAAGACCACTATATTGTATAAATTGAAGTTGGGGAAATCCACAACCACGGTGCCAACTGTTGGATTCAATGTTGAGACTATAAAATATAAGAATATTCAAATGCACACTTGGGATATTGGAGGACAAGAAAGAATAAGAGCTTTATGGAGACATTATTTTAGTGGAACAGACCTGTTAATTTTTGTAGTTGATTCAAGTGATCATTCAAGATTACAAAGTGCCAAGAGAGAATTGTTCAAAGTTATTAATGACAAGGAATTGAAAAAATGTTTGATCTGTGTGTTGGCCAATAAGCAAGATGTTGAATCGAGTTTGAAGCCAAGTGAATTGATTGAAGAATTAGAATTGGAGCAAATTAAAGATCACAATTGGTGTGTCATTCCAACAGTAGCCACGAATGGTACCGGATTGATCGAAACTTTGAGTTGGATCACAACTAATGTGAATAATAAATGAGAGACTGTAATACATAGCTATATTTGTTGTTAATTTTTTAAAGTAAAATTTGTGCTTATTCTTTTTTTATTATTATTCCAATTGCTAGAAAGACCTTGTATCAATGAGTTTTTTTTGTTTTTTTAATAATACCATTTTCATTTCTCCAAGACACTAACTTCACCATCTTCTTCCCCAATGTAACATTTTTCAACCATATTAACAAATAAACCAACATCAACAACACCGGTTAACATCTTGATAGTATCATGTAATTCTTTAACTTTATCTTGTTCAATTTGTCCAAAATCACAATCAATGATGAACATCCCATTATCAGTAACCACTGGACCAGCTTTTGCAGAACCACCGCTTCTTAAATGAGCATTTATGCACCCTAATTTTGTCAATTCTTTTAAAATCATTGTATATGAATCTGGAATAATTTCAATTGGAACACCTTTTCTCCAACCATGACCTAATTTGCCAGTAACGGATTTTTTTCTAAAATCTGCTACAATGATAAATCTATCTGATGCTGCTGCTACTAATTTTTCTTGCATTAAACATGCTCCTCCACCTTTAATAACATTTAAATTGGAATCAATTTCATCTGCCCCATCAAATGTAATATCTATTTGTGAATACTCTTCTATAGAACCTAATTTCAAACCATTTGAAATGATCAATTGCTTAGATTGGAACCCAGTTGGAACACAAATAAGTTGATCTTTGAAACTTAAATGTCCAACTTTTTCAGCAGCATAAACAACGGTTGATCCGGATCCTATACCAATAACTTTATAAGTATCTTTTAAATTTTCAGTTACTGCTTTGTAAGCAGCTAATTTCTTACTTTGTTCAACTAATATTTCAGACATCGAGGAATTGTATCTTGAATTGATAAATGGTTTGAATGATATCAAGTTCTTCTTTATAAGATTCATATATCTTATTAAAAAAACCTGGAGAACTACTGCAAAATTAACTTATTTTTATATTTTTTTTTTTTCTTCTTTGATTTTTACCAAATTTTTTCCCTCTCTAATTTTTATTTTTTTTTTTGTAAAGTGGGTGATTGATAGATCGATAACCGATTTCCATCTTTAGAAGAAAGAGCCTATTATAAAGGGATTCGGTTGTTTTGGTTAGAAATAATAAAGTGTATTAGAGTATATAGGAGTTTTTGGTAAATGGTAAATTCAATCAATTGAAACTATCAATAGCTCCGTTATCATTTATCCCCTTTTGTTATCTAGAAAGTCGGTCGGTTCTATGGAAGGAAGAGCCTGAGTAGAAAAAAGATCTTCACCGAAGTAGTTACAGAATACAGTAGATTCTTATGTTTTTTCTATGAAACTAAATGATATCATCTACTTATCTATCATAATATATGCTAAGCGATCTCTTATCTATTTGATCAGTTAATAATATTTTTGTACAATTAGACACTACTAAATTGCTAGGTCTATAAGCCCTAACTAATGGTGTAACGATCTATTTTTGCTCTTTGTGTGTTTTTTTTTTTCTCGCTTTTTTTTTTTTTTTTTTTCTTTTGGAATTTTTTTTTTTTTTTCCAAAAAGTTTTCAGTTTTTTCTTAAAAGTGATAATTGTTAATATATACTTTTGGAGTTTCAAAACTAGAAGACTATAAACAGCACATATTCAATCATGTCAGCTACTACCAAAGTTTTATCATCAGACCCATCTGAATTAGAATTACAAGTTGCTCAAGCTTTTGTTGACTTAGAAGCCAACTTACCAGACTTAAAAGCTGACTTGAGACCATTACAATTCAAATCAATTAGAGAAATTGATGTCTCAGGTGGTAAGAAAGCTATTGCTATCTTTGTTCCAGTCCCATTATTACCAGCCTTCCACAAAGCTCAAATTAGATTGACCAGAGAATTAGAAAAGAAATTCCCAGACAGACACGTTGTTTTCTTAGCTGAAAGAAGAATCTTACCAAAACCAGGTAGAGTTTCAAGACAACAACAAAAGAGACCAAGATCAAGAACTTTAACTGCTGTTCATGACAAAATCTTGGATGATTTAGTTTTCCCAACCGAAATTGTCGGTAAGAGAGTTAGATACTTAGTTGGTGGTAACAAAATTGCTAAAGTTTTATTAGACTCAAAAGATTCATCAAACATTGACCATAAATTAGATTCATTACAAGCTGTCTACAGTAAATTAACTGGTAAACAAGTTGTTTTTGAAATTCCAAGTGAAACTCACTAAATTATTTAGTTGTTGTTTTAAATTTTAATATACGGGTTGTTAACATAATACAAAATCAAAAAATATAAAAAATTAAAAGATAAAAATGTGTATCTACCTATTATTTGTAACATCTTTCTCTTTTTGATAATATCTATGGCTAAAGCCAAAATGCATTTTTAATACCTATACAAATTTTATGGTGATGGAAAAAAAAAAAAAAACTAAGATTTTTTTCTTAGTTGATCAGTCGTAATCTCTTTGTTTGTTCTATGAATGACTTGTAGTTCTTCTTACTATTGTATGGACCAGCACTAGTCAGAACACTGAATAAGCTTTTTGTATCGTCATCGTCGTTATCATTAATATCTTCTTCATCTTCTTCCTCATCTTCATCAACTTCCTCATCACTAACATATTCTTTCCCACCAGCAGCAGAAATAAAAGCATCTGCACTTTTGTTAGTTGTCCTATACAAAGTTTGAATTGGAGATGAGTTCGATCTATTGTTATCCAATGCAGATCCTCGTCTTGATGATGTTGGATGTATTGGATTAACTAATGGTATTTGTGATGACCGTATAGGATCCATTATAGGCCTATTTGAATAAAATTCTCTAGCATCAAATTTTTTCTGCTGTTGGGCTCCTGGTTTTTGATCATAAACTGTTTGTGTCTTATTATTCGATGATTTCCTATGAGTTATTGAAAAACTGATCAGAGCCAATATCACAAGGCACAATGTGGCATGAAGTGCCATATTAGCAACATAACTTAAACTATTGTAAATCAAAGGTTTCATGAAAATTACCATCATTCCAGTTGCAAAACCATAGATGAAACTATGTAAATGGATCTTGCCCGTTTTTTCCAATGATACGTAACGAGACGAAGTGACAAATATGAACATCTTCGAACTTAACCCTCTTATCAAGTTATATAATAAATATATGATTTCCAGTACTTCGAAATTTGACATTAATTTCAAGAAATTGTAATGTTCAACAGGTTTATTAATTTCTTCATCGTCACTATCTGTTTCTTCTTCACTATCAGGATTTTTCCTTTGAAAAGGGAACGCAGTAGTACGAGATTGATGTGAAAGATTTGGTCTTGACCTATACAAATCCACTGTTGGTGTTGATCTTGTAATTTGAGGCTGTTGATTATGAAACATTGGCTTATTATTAGATCTCGTTTTCAATCTCACTGTAGCACTGATGTCTTTTGATAATTCATTGTTTCTCTTATTTTCAAAAAGTTGCTCCTCAGGTAGTGATTCAGCTGATCTTTGAGATATCACATCATCGGGATATGGAGTGGCAGATGTGGTTGATGAACGACGAGGGATCTTAAAGACCCCACTAGATGGTGATTTTTCTAATCTGAAAAGCTTTGTAGTTTTTGATTTAGGTGATGACATTCTGTAAATTAAATTTGTTTGATCCAATTTGTTCTATGGAAAGCACTAGAGATTCAAAAATCTCATTCAAGATCTTATATATCTAGATAATCAATATCGTTAACGGATCAAAGAAATCAACAAAGAAATGTAAATAATCTTTTCCTCAAAAAAAAAAAAGCTACAAAAAAAAAGGCTACCAAAAAAAAATTCTTATATATATATATAATAGATAAAAGAAATCTGATTAACAGAATGAGTGATCACATTTTTTCAAAAAGCGCTTTTCTTCTTTCTTCCTTTTATCCAAAGAGAACAATAAGAAATGTACTCTCTAGTTGTTTTAGGCTTGAATATCGTCAATCACTTTTTTTATCTTTTTCTCTGTGCTTTTATTTTTTTAACCGAGGCAGATCAACTGAAACATGGGACCGTGTCTGGGTTAGTCACTTGACAAGACTACCAGTCCCTTGTACTAGAATAGACACTTGAGTTGCCATCAAAGAGCAGCAACATTTGTGATTCAAATCATGTTCTCTTTTCTGTTTATCAATTTCCTAAAGAGGAAGCGCAGTTACATTTTTTTATTGTTTTGTTACATTTAGTCAATTTGGTTTTCTTTTCCCCTTAAATTGTTTCTATATTAAAATACACTTAAAGATACAATGAACCAGCTGAAACGATATCTCTGTGAACTAAAGTCATAGCTTTTTCCATTTTTTCTTCTAATGAAGTATTACCAATGGTCTTAGCAGCAACTACCAATTGTCTTAACATTTCTTCTAATCTCTTGAACATTCTAATTAAAGAACCTTCGTAAACATCGGTCATTTTACAAATTTGAGTAAAAGAAGCACCTTGGCACCACGAGTAAACTACTTCCATTAACTCAGGGCGGAAACTTTCAACATATTCTTTCTCAACAATCTCTAATTTGGATTCTTTAGAAATTTTGGCTATCTTAGAAGCCATCTCTTGCATCTGTTTCAATGGTTCAGACAACTCTGGTTTCAATCTAGGTGTCTCCTTGGAACGTTCTTGGAAGACAAAACATGACAACAAGGCAGCACATTGCTCCGCTGTTAAATCGTTGAAATTACCATTGAAAATTAACTCAGTCAATAATAACTCATCTCCGGTACTGATCTCACATGCAACTCTACCTTTCAATTCAATGATATCCGATTGAGTAGTGAATCCTAATCTTCTCAAGACTCTCTTACGATGTCTCAAATTATCTAACTGAATAACAGCTTGTGCTTCAAGTATCTTAGCTTTCAAATCTTTAATTTGATCTTCATACGATAATTTCTCAGTGAAAGACTTATACAAAGCATCCAACTGCGAAGATTGAGACAATGGGTTAGAGATCAATTTGGATTCCAATACTTCGATTTTTCTTAGCAATATTTTGAAATCTGAATCATCAATTTTCATATTTTCAACGGGGTCCAATAATGGCATTCCATCTGGATGACGTTTGTGAACTTCAGAGATGGTCTTTGTCAATGTCTTTCTTTGAGAACCATTCTTTGGATCTTTTGGTAAATATAATCTGATATTACTCAATTGTAATATGGAGTCCAAAGTTATAGGAATGATTTCTGATCTTGTCAGTTCACCTTCCTTTGCAGGTCTAATACCTTCTGCTAAATCAGGGTTAAAAGATTTGATCAAGTTGATAGGGGAATCAATGAACATTCTGGTTACAAACACTTCAACAAGATAAGATTGGTGATCAGTGTAAACCAGTGATGGGTTCCTCTTGTTTGCTCTCTTTGTATGATTGACAACAACACCCCAACCATAATCTTTGATCTTAATGACTCTACCACCTTGTAAAAATGGTAACACATTACTTGGATGAGTGACAATATGACGGACATCTTCAGCGTAAACATCCAAGTTTTTCTTTAAATCGTGATATTCTCTTAAGGCATTTTCATTATCAATTTCAAAAGATTTTATTTTGGTTTCCAATTCATTCATTTTCTTCTCCATAACTGGAACACTTGCAGCATTTTGAAATTGGTAAAATGAGTGTTCCAACATATATTCAGGTGAGATACCTTCAACTCTCATCAAGTTTAGAAGCATATTGTAACCCAAATGGAAAGCAGAATCCAATCTGTCAGCTTGACCTTTGACCATACCTTTAGCAACTTGTGGTTCCATTTTCTCATCGATCATCATGATAACAATACCACGATCATCTAAACCTCTACGACCAGCTCTACCAGACATTTGAATATATTCACCACCTGAGACCCATCTAAAACCTTTACCATCCCATTTTCTAACAGAAGTGAAAACAACTGTCTTAGCAGGCATATTAAGACCAATTGAGAAAGTCTCTGTGGCAAATAACACTTTCAAAAAACCTTCTTGGAATAAAATTTCAATGATTTCTTTTAAAATTGGTAATAAACCAGAATGATGGATACCAATACCACGACGCAACAACGGCAAGATATGTTTAATTTGTGGTAATTCTCTATCAGCTTCAGGTAGCACACCGATGGCATTATTGAAAATCTTGGTCAACGCATCTCTTTCTTCATCTGTATTGAAATCTAATTTTGACATTTTCAATGCCAAGGACTCACAGTCACGTTTACTGAAAGAGAAAACAATAACTGGGTTATACTTCTTGATCCAAATCATTTTCACTATCTTATAGATATCTGATTTACCATCTTTATTGCCACCTTTGAAAGTTTGTCCTTTTTTACCTCTACCTTTATCCAGAGAACTTGGATCATCGCCTAGCTTATCACTTATTGAGGCCATTGCTTTTTGAAAGTTTTCTTCTCTGAACGACCCTTTCTCGTCAACTACCAAGTGTATACCATCACCGTTAGCTGGGAATAAATAATGTTGTAAAGGAGTAGGACGGAAATCTGTATAAACAACATGGCATGGTTGTGAATGGATTTTACAAATCCATTCTGCAAATTCTTGAGCATTTGGAATGGTGGCAGATAAGAAGACATAATGAACCTTATCAGGTAACAAGATGATTGTTTCTTCCCATACAACACCACGTTCCTTATCTCTCATATAGTGGACTTCATCAAATACAACCCAAGCGACTTCTCTCATCACTTCTGAACCTCTGTATAACATACTTCTTAAAATTTCAGTAGTCATGACTAAACAACCGGCATCTGGGTTAATAGTAACATCACCGGTCATTAAACCCACATCTCCAAATTCTGCTAATAATTCTCTATATTTTTGGTTACTTAAAGCTTTAATTGGTGAAGTGTAAATAACTCTTTGTTTTTCTCTCAAAGATTGGGCAATAGCATATTCAGCAACAACAGTTTTACCTGCTGAAGTGTGAGCTGAAACCAAGACAGATTCATTACGATCGATACAAGAAATGGCAGTATCTTGGAAAGGATCCAATGTAAATGGATAAGTTCTTGCTTCATTTTCCCTCTTATGTTGACCAATTGGGGTATATGGGAAATCTGGTGGTACTGCAACTTGATGTCTAACTTGATGTGTCAATTTGACTTGACCTGGTGCAGCTGTAGGTTTGCTCATTAACCCACTTGATTCAGCGACTTCTCTTGAAGCTTCGATTTCTAACGAATCAGCAACAACGGGAGTGATCTTTTGAGATTCATCTTCTTTCTTTATCACATTATTCTCTTTTTTCACTCCTTTTCTTGGTTTTTCAGTCTCTGTTTTTGATTCTGGTGAAGCTGGACGTTTCTTCGACTCGGTGCCCAGAGTAGTGAGCACTGGCTTCAGAGCAACCTGAACTGGTGCTTCATTGAAGACGTCAAAAAGATCATCACCATCCATTGTTTATATACGTGGAAGGTTGTTTGTTTGATACCTTCAGATGAGTTTTAAAATTTTTTTTTTTTTTTTTTTTTTTATTAAACAAAAAAATTTTCTATAAAAGCAAAAATGGGGGCGTCGTGGGATTTACTTAGAGAAGTTTGAAGTATCAATAGCTACTAGATATCTAGCTTCTCTTTTAGTTTTTGGATCTGAGGAAAGTTGGAGCTGAATATGAGAGTTCAAGAGTTGTTTCAATATTCAAATTGAAGGTGTTTTTGCTCGTTTACTTATTTACTCGTTAATTTATTTTCTTGTTTACCTGGTTGTAGTATTAGAAACAATTGTCTTCTGTGATACCAAGTTACTTGATCCTCTGATAGAGTCTATACTCTCTCCAAGGATACAAGCGTACTGTAAGATGGAAAACCCTAACTAATATTGATAAAGTGCACACAAATACAAAAAAAACCACAAAGAAAATTTTTTAAAATGAAAGAAAAAAAAAAAAAAATTGTAAAAGTTTTCATCTTGTTAATTCATTATTCATATCTTTATGAACAGATAGTATCATTATAGTATACCTATGAGATAATAAGTAAGTTCCCAATCACTTAAATGTCAAGAGGGAAATATTTCTAGATGATGATTAAAGTTTATATTGCATAGTTCAACTGATTTAAACTGAAGAGAACACCTACCATCAAAATGTCTTTCACCCCTATCTGATTTATGAAATAATTCCCCATGTTGTTTTCACTAGACTCATTTACTAACAGATTTTTCAAAAGTGTCTTGTATATATTTAATACATTAAGATTGAACAATTATAAACGTAGTCTCTATTCAGGTTTCAAAGCGTACATTCTCACTGGGAATAACTCTTTTGGTAACCCTTTTTGTAAATCTGTACTTATCAATTTCCAACCGGCTTGCTTGAATAATCTTCTGAAATTTTCATCTGTTCTTGTCTTGGAGCTGTCTGTGTCATCGAACAAATCTTCATCTAAAGTACTATTATTTTCTTTTACCACCAATAAACCATCTTCTTGAATTGCCTTCTTGCATCTCGCTAACCATTCGATGAATGCATCATCTGGAAGTTGTCCGCAACACCATTGGCACCAGAGAAGATAATACCTCTTAGGCTCAGGTTCCCAGTCTTGCATCCCGATTTGATAGTACTCTCCTATCTTGTCCTTGATTGGCTCCAAATTCAACTTCAGTTGTTCTATCAATGAACCTGCGGGCTCGAGTATATCCACTTTATCACATTGTTTCGACAAGAAATCCTTTGTCACCCTCCCAATTCCAGAACCAAAATCCATCCCATACTTGATCTTATCAGGCTCACAACTGAATCTCGTTTTCAATTTCCTTATAAATGTATTTGATCCAACAATATCTGCTTTTGGCACCGAGGTCTTCTCCCCAAATCCACCCAACACACCATCCACAGTGGCAGGTATAGACTCCCAATATTTCACAGCATCCTCATAGTTTATCTGCTGATCCACTTGTCCTTGCTCTTGCTGTTGCTGTTCTTGTTTCACTGGCATCTTCTTCCCTTCTATGATAAAAAGCATCTTTTAAACAAAGAAGAAAAAAAAAGTTTTAAATAAAATTTCCAAAAAGTCGTGTTCATTTTCCTCAATTTTCATTATCGCTCAGAAATTTTTCAACGTCGAAGTTTTTTTTCTCTTTTTTTGCTTGAGAGCCATTTTTACAACAACCATAGTAGATATCAACAGCTATCCTATATTTATAACAATGAGTGGTTGTAAGTGATCTTATGATAGATTCATATGAAGTAAAATACTAACTTTTTTTTTTTCTTTTTTTTCCAGTTCGTCTTGTTGATTTGGTTAAGCCATTTGGTTCATTAATTCCAGAAATTGAATCACCTTACACTTTGGATTTCGATGAAAAAATCATATTCACTTTTATCTCAGCTGCATTATACCTTTTCATGCAATTCCCATTGGGAGGATTAAAAGCCTCTGAACAATTGAACATCTCAGACCCATTTTACTGGTTGAGATCTGTTGTTGGAAGTGAAAAAGGTACTTTATTAGAATTTGGTTTATTACCAGTCTTGACTTCAGGTTTCATATGGCAAATATTATCAGGATTGAAATTAGTCAATGTTAATTTCAACTTGAAAAGTGACAGACAGTTATTCCAAACTGTCCAAAAAATCTTCAGCGTTATCTTGAGTTTAGTCTATGGAGGCTCATTATTAGCTGCTGGTTATTTCCAACAATCCGTTGCTCTGCCTTTAACAGTTGCTGCCCAAGCCACTATTCTTTTCCAATTGGTTGCTGCTAACTTGGTTGTCACTTTGATGGTTGAATTGTTGGATAAAGGTTACGGTTTCTCATCTGGTGCTTTAACTTTAATCACTGTCTCTGCTGCTGCTAATTTTGCTTATAACACCATTGGAATTCAAACATTAACCACTGGTAGAGGCTCAGAAACTGTTGGTTCAGTTATCAATTTGATTAGAAGTATCAGGTCCAAATCATTCGGTGAAGCTATCTTATCTTCATTCACAAGATCCCATTTGAGTAATTTGTCTCAATTATACATTGCCTTAGCTTCAATCGTTGCTGTATTGTATTTCAACACTTTCAGAGTTGAATTATCAATCAAAAACACAAAAGTTAGATCAATGTCTTCAGTTTACCCAATCAAATTGTTTTACAGTGGTGCCTTACCTGTCTTATTCACTTACACTGTCTTATACAACTTGAACATTTTTGGTTTCTCTTTATTCAAAATTTTTGAACAAAATGATTTTATCAAGGTTATTGCCAGTTATGAAGTTGATTTAAACTCTAAATCACTTTTGTACTCATTAAACAATGGTTTATTATACTTCTTATCACCATCAACCATTTCAACTGCTCCAGTCTTGTTCAAATTAATTAGACCATTTACATTTGGTGCTTTCATCTTGATCACTTCAATTTCATTCTCTAAGTTATGGACAGAAATCTCAGGTTCTTCAGCAAAGGATGTTGCCAAGACCTTCAAAGAACAAGACATTGCATTGATGGGTCATAGAGATGTTGCCGTTGCTAAAGAATTGAACAAAGTTATTCCAGTTGCCGCCACCACAGGTGCTGGTATCTTGGCAGGTATTGTCGTCATTGGTGAATTCCTTGGTAGCTCTGGTTCAAATGCTGCCATTGTTGTCAGTGTTGTCAGTGGTTTAACCATCTTGGAAGGTGTCATGGGTGAATGGCAACAAAATGGTGGAAAGAACTCAAGTTTTGCCCAAGTTTTCAACCCAAATCAGTAAATTTAATATAGAAGATACATCTATTTTGCTCCGTTGATTGTTATTCATCTCATTTAGTTAGAACTGCTTCACACCTTAACCACAAAGTACATACACATACGTAAAAGCAATATCATGCTTTATATATCTAATTCTCACTTTTTATATTAATTTTAAGTCATTCTTTACTATTACTTTTTGGATTGTAGACTTTTCCCTCTTTTTTATGGGGTAGTATGTTTTTTTTACCTTGAGACAAAAAAATAAAAAAAAAAAAACTCTTCATAAAAATTTAACTATTTTATCAGATCATCAAATGGATAAATCGCATCATGTCTGTAGTTCCCTACAGTACAAGCAGTGAAAATAGAATCATTCTGTCCTTTCCAACAACCAATTCATTGGTGTTATACAATAGGTCCAAAAATTCTTTGGAAGTTATCAATAACATTGGAGATAATAAACCCAGGTCTTCTTCTTCTCACTCGTCATCTGCTTCATCTTCCTCGGATCATGGAAGGTTCAAAAACGGCAATCCTCGTAAGGAAGATGTAGAGTGTCCTAGTTGTGGATTCCTGTTTAGTGTTGAAGGTAGTCGTCGCCGTGGTCATAATAGTAGTCATCGTGGAGGAATGACAGATAGTACATCTGCGTATATGGACAATGATTACTTCAAATTATTACAACTGAATTTCCTGACAACGTCCAATTCACCATCCAATTCTCATTTCACACAAAAATTCATTGGGAATGAAGAAAGTCAATATATAAGATTATCTGAATCCTTATTTACACAGGGCTATTTTGATAAATTTTTCAAGATTTTGAAAAAAATAGGTACTGGATCGAATGGATCTGTATATAAAGTTGAGCATTCATTGAATGGATTGAATATTGGAACATTTGCATTGAAAAAAATTGGAATTGGAGAAGATTTAAACAATTTAGCCAATATTTTAAAAGAAGTCAAATTCTTATACAATTTGACGAATGGTGACTTGTATGATAGCATAGTGGAAGATAATTTCATAGATGATGAGTATCTGAGAGATTTGCTTATGGCAGTCGATGGTGGAAGACATCTCATCAAGTATAACCATGTGTGGCTTGAAGTAGATAATGCCTCGACTTTTGGTCCAAAAATTCCATGTGTTTTCATCTTGTTTGAATATTGTGATGGAGGTGATTTGGAGAATTTTATAAATAAAAAATTTAACATCACTGATCTCAAACTTACAAAACTGGAACTTTTGCTGAAGAAAAGAGGTAAAAAAGTTAAGAAGCATAGGAAATTTTTAAACAATTTTGAAATTTTTAAAATTTTTAAAGATATATGTTTTGGAGTATATCAATTACACAAGTCTCACATTATACATAGAGATTTGAAACCTTCAAATTGTTTACTCAAACAAACAGTGAATGATGATTTTGTATTAAGTTCAATTCATGAATTGGAGAAATTCCCAGATATAGTCGTTAGTGATTTTGGTGAAAGTGCTATTGAGGGAACTAAGAGAGAATCTTCTGGTTATACAGGTACTTTGGAGTTCACCTCGCCAGAGCTATTATTTCAAAATGAAGAAGAAGAAGGCTTGTTGAACAATTTTAACAAGAAAACTGATGTTTATTCAATGGGCTTGATATTATATTTTATTTGTTTCAATAAATTACCTTACAAATCTGCGAGTCAAGATTCAATCAAACAAGAAATTCGCAATTACCGTGATACTCGAGATACTTCTGTATTCTTATTTGACGATGAATTGGGTCGTCCTGTTTGTGAATCAATTGATCAAGACAATTTCGAAGATGATGCTTTGTTGGTAGATTTTATACAGCTTATTGAAATGATGTGTCATGCAGACCCATTGGAGAGACCAACTGTCGACCAAATCATTATTTTTTTAGTAAAAGATGTGTGGATGAAGTTGGAATCTTTTAGCACAGTTCTTCCAAGAGGACGCAGGAAGTCTTCTGTTGATACCATTCAATTACAAGATTCTGAGGATGATGAAGATGATGTGAAACTCATAGATAATAAGAGGCAATTATTCGTTGTAGTTGCGATTTCAATGTCTTTGATCACTATACTTCTAATTAACGGTATTAATTGGACATATTTAAGTCTTTTCATCTTAGGAGTGATGACAAAATTCTTACTATAATATGGATTCTGGAGAAAAAAAAATTTTAAAACTTAATTAATTGAGCATTTTATATATATAAGAAGTTGAAATAAATTTTAGAAAGTATTATACATTGTAATAAAGCAAAATATCATGAGAAGATAAGAACCATAAAAAGTTTAAAATTAAAAATTAAAAAAGAGGAAAAAATTAGAATTTAAAAAGCACCATCAAGCATAACACTTCTGTGCTCAACAAAACGATTGACAAATTCATTTAATGTATTGATATCCGTCTCTTGAGACTCCGTTGATATATTTTCAATATTGGGGAACAAGAATTTTTCAAACCCTTTTCTAACGTTGTGTTCTTCAGAAGCTTGATAAGTATGATGAGCAGGATCAGATTTGTCTTTACTTTTTGTGGAATGATACAAATTCAATAATATCTCACCATAACGGTGGCTGAGATTATCAACTTTTGAGTAATCTTCCAATAATGATATTGCTTTCAAAAACAATTTCTCATTATCTTCTTTTAAGAAACTCAAATCGTGGTCATCATTCGCGTATATCGAATTTCTCTCTGCCACCTGGCAATAATAAATCATTCCAATGATTAAACCAGCTTTAAAAGTGGCACTAACAAATATAAATGGCTTATCTGGTCGTAAACTTTTCTTCTCTGAAAAAAAATCAGATAAGCTTATAGTGAATTTGCATGCATTATAACAAGAAAATGCAAAATCACTGATAAATGAGTTTGAAGATACTGGTCCAAAACCTTCTGTATTTCCATAATTCAAATATTGCAATCTTCTTACAACCAATAATGCTATACATGTTCTCGTTAGCAAGATATTTCCCATTGAGAACACCAAATATAAGAAATACAATGGATGATAAGCATATTTGGTATTATTACCATCATGAGCTATGCTATCATAAATCTTGTCAATTTGCAAAAAAGCCTCAATGTTCAATTCATATGGTAACTCTTTTGACCATTTTCTGTATTCCATTGCGACTTCTTTCATTTTGACAAAATCCAACTTGTCTGGACCACAAAATACAGCATCCAATCCTTTCCCATTGATTATACTGGCTTTCAACATCTGATGTTCGCATTCTCCTGCAAAATCTCTATTGTAAGCAAGTGGCTCATATATGTAATCCCATTGGGCATCGAGAATTGAAAGTGATCTTCCAACTAAAGGACTAAGCAATCTATCTGCTACATAAAGACTTCTCCAAAGTCTCTTTCTGTGTAATACATAAGCTGGGTCTTCAAACAAGTTATTGGCCAGCAGCTTATTTAAACCTAAGGATTCAGCATATCTGATGGCAGTTCCAAGTTTTATCCACAGAGAATATGAGTTGTTTGAGAAGACTTGGTAAATTAATAGCAAGAAATGTGCCTCCACAACCCAAATACTTGGTTCATTATCACCTGTTTGAAGAAGAGTCATGGCTTTTTTGAAAAACAATTGTGGTGGAAAAGTTGGGTCAAAAGCAATAGATCCAGGTATAAACCTTTCAAGTGCTTTGGCAAAATGTGATCCAATTGCTAGTAAGAGATAAAAGATACAAAGATGAGCTTTTGGTGTTGTGCTCGTATTTGAATAAATGTCTTCCAATAATGTGTTTGTGATATAACCGGGATTCACTATGTACACCAATTGGTTCACATTTTGAATGAACAAATTGATCAAAAATTCCGCATATACCCTTGATGGAAATTTGGTTAAATTAGCATTTGCATCTGATTCAAAAATCATCGGAGTTGTACCTTGTAGCACGAATTTTTTGACATCTTTCACAAATGGAGTGTTTCTTAAATTCATCAAATCCCATTCACTGCTTATACCCCTGCATAAGAATAGGAATGATATAGGACTGCTACTTCCCACGTACAACAAATTTCTATCAGATTTCTGTTGCTTGAATAGTTTCACATGAGATTTTGGAGCTCGTCTCAAAGGTTCTCGATCATTTATATTAGCACCATTGTTAGTCAATGGAATATTCAACAACGGCTGTAAGCTTGCCGGTATCTTGTTGATGTCCATCTTCAATTCTGTCAATGGGGTTGTTTGTAACTTAGGCTCCTCCGAGCTAATTTTGGCTGTGAAACTAGATTCGTTCGGAGAAACTGAATCATTGGATTCCAGGAAGCCATGACCATATCTAGTTCTTCTCTTGTCTTGGATCATGTAGGAGCAACCTATTCCCCTGCTCACACAAGCTGAACAAGGCTGTGTTCCTTCACACTATTGCAATTGTTAGTTGATTGAAACTTTATCAAAACTGTTTGTATACTAATCAGAGCTACTTACTTTTTTCTTTCGAGCTTTGCACGAATCGCATGCTTTGCTAACTTTCTGTTTCCTTATAGCTGTCATTTTAACATTGATTGTCCTATAGGACCTTGTGAAAGAAAAAACAGAGAGATGAAAACAACAACGATAATCGTAATCTTAAAAAATTAAGCAAAATGGTTTTTCTTGTGTGTTTTTTTTTTTTTTTTTTTTTTTTTTTTCCTTTTCCTAAACGTTTTTTTACCTATTTATGAATAGATTAAATTTTCATTAATTTATCCAGTTTTCTGCTTCTTTGAAGAGGGGGGGGTTTTCGGCTGAGGTGATGCCATCTATAATTTGTAAGGGAAGTGGAACAATCTTTAAAATAAATTGCAAGGGTTAGTCTTTTACCTGCTTGGTTGAAATCGAGTTGTCTAATTACCAATTTGTTTTGTATCTGCTCGACGCAACAAGGAAAGAGGCTGCACTCAATCTGATGAAATCAGGATAAATGGTTTGTGGTCAGGCAAATAAGCCCATGTTATCAGAAACTGTAGCATTTAACCAGGGGCATTCAATTTCTACTTTGGCTATATATTGAACTCGCATCATACGGCTGACATCGTTAAAAATGACTAGTTATCCTGACTAGCGAGATGTATATGTATAAATCTTCAAAAATATATGAAGCTAACTAAATTTACAAAATCGGGTAAAATGTCATTTTGCATTTCCGCCCTTCTATCTCTTCCCTTGTTTCCTCATCACCTTGTGTTTAAATTCCTCTGAATGTGCACCATATATTTAAAGAGATATATAAATACATGTGTGTGCACAAAAGATGCACAAGAGGTTAAATTTGGCGGATTCGTTAAATTTATTTACAGTGCTCCTCCACCACTAGTATTATAGTGCTGCTCCGGAATGTGGCATATATATACGAACTCAACGTCTTTATGTATACATAATTTTGTTTCTGTTAAAAAAGGCTAAAAAAACCTCTACTTAGAATTGTGATCTTGTTTATTTACATACCAGTGGATAGTTCTAGTTTTCAACTACTGAGAGACTTATGCTCCACATTAAAAGCTCGTTTTTCGGCTATCGGCAATTTGTGAAATTACTACAAAGCAACATGGGGAAAACATGATCAATTTCAAACGTCACTCAAAGATAAATCAAGTGGAAGTCCTCTTATCTATAATATTCCCTCAATTGCTTCTGAAGTACAGCAGAAGGTGTCAATTGCGAACTGAAATTGTTCATCCTGTACTTTCCGATCATTACGTCTTTGGTTTCCTATGGCTTACGGTTATTTTCATTTTATCCGTTAAATAACTAGTATAATGTAAATTAAGAGGTCTTGCGTTCGATAACGAAAAAGCAAATATAAAAGACGATAGAATTCTCTTAAAATAATTGGAAATATCAGCAATTGGATTGGAAACAAAATGTTTAGATCAACAGTTGTATTACCTATCGGGAGAGCACCATTTTTCAAATTATTCTACTCCACGCAGTCGAATTCTAAAGTTGTTGGTAACATAGAAGAAGCACTAGATGGAATCAGGTCAAATGTCACAGTTCTTTGTGGTGGATTTGGAATCTGTGGTATTCCAGAAACTTTAATAGATGGTGTGGTTAATAAATCAGAGGTTAAAAATATAACTGCTGTGTCCAATAATGGAGGTATTAAGAATAAGGGGTTGAGTAAATTACTTGAATCTGGACAAATTTCGAAGATGATCAGTTCTTTTATTGGACGTAATAAAGTTTTTGAAGAACTTTATTTGAAAGGGAAGATTGACTTGGAATTGACCCCACAAGGCACATTGGCAGAAAGATGTCGTGCCGGTGGTGCTGGAATACCAGCATTCTACACTCCAACAGGGGTTGGCACTTGGGTCGAAGAGGGAAAAATCGCTGTGAGGTATAACTCTGATGGTTCAAAAGTTCTCAAGACAACTGAGCCAAAAGAAACTAAAGAATTTAACGGGAAAAAATACTTATTGGAACATGCTATATATGGTGATTTTGCATTTGTCAAGGCTTATAAAGCTGATACATTTGGAAACTGTTGGTTTAGAGGTTCGGCAAGAAACTTTAATTCTGTCTTTGGAAGACTGGCAGAAACCACTATTGTGGAAGCCGAACATATAGTTGAGCCAGGAGAAATTCCCCTGGAAGATGTCCATTTACCTGGAATATATGTTTCAAAAATTATTCAATCAACTTCTAAGAAGGAAATTGAGATGATAACAGTTTTAGAAGATGAAAAGGGACCTGAGGCAAAAGAACCAACACCAAGTCAGTTGCACAAGATAAAGATTGCAAAGAGAACAGCAAAAGAATTTGAAAATGGCATGTCGGCCAATTTAGGAGTTGGTACTCCAACTTTGGCACCTAAATACTTACTGGATGACATCAAAGTTGTATTACAAAGTGAAAATGGTATCTTAGGAATGGGACCTTTCCCCAAGACTAAGCAAGATGTTGATCCAGACTATGTAAATGCTGGTAAAGAGACTATCACATTGAGACCAGGTGCTTCATTATTCGGCTCTGAAGAGAGTTTTGCCTTAATCAGAAGTGGCAAAATCGCATTGACGGTCTTGGGAGGTTTACAAGTTTCACGTTTTGGAGATTTGGCTAATTGGGGATTACCTGGAAAGATAAAAGGTATGGGTGGTGCAATGGATTTGGTCTCTAATCCTGAAAAGACCAAAGTCGTTGTTGTAATGGAGCATAATGATAAGAAAGGCGGACTGAAAATTCTCAATGAATGTAAGTTTCCCTTAACAGGAATCAAATGTGTAAGTAAAATTATTACAGAACTTGCAGTTTTCAAAGTTGATCCCGAAAAAGGGTTAATTTTGTTAGAGATCGATAAGGATACAAGTGTTGAAGAGTTGCAATCAAAGACAGAAGCAAAGTTTGAAATTTCACCTGATTTAAAAGAATATGATATATAGGTATTTATAAAAAAAATTCAATACTCATCTTCATCATCGAAAACCATCAGCATTTCTGAACTCTTCCTGTACCCATATTTAGGAGGTTTATGTTTTGGTTTCTTTTCAGGTGGTATTTCTTCAACTGGAGGACCATTATCATCTTCACCATCGCCTGGTGGCTTCAAAGTAGGATCTTCTATCGTTGGTGGATCTGCCTCCTCTGGTGGGAGATCTGGAAATTCTTCACTTGGCGGTGACAAGAATGCATCCACAATATTGTGGAAATAAGTTGTCGCAACATCTGCGGTGTTCCATGGACACTTAGTGGTGAAACACAGAATCATATTTGCGGTATTTTCAGAAATACATTTCATATCCCTGTGGTTATTTGGACACCAACGAGCATAATCGTTAAGACAACTTAACAAACAGGCTGGAGGGGCTACAGCATTGACCAAAGTGGTTTGAACCAATAACCCTGTTCCTACTATTGCATTGACATATAATGTGATTCTCATACTGGTTTTTCAAATTCTTTTTCTCTTACAATGGAATATGAAGATAATTAAAATTTTATTTGGGTCAAATAAATAGCGTTTATCTATCATTTGATCCCTTTCTTTTTTTTTTTTTCAGACATTTTTTTAGCTGTGGTTTCTGTCAATGACACGACTTTATAATTAATCAAAAAGGCTGAATATGTCTAATTTGTATTATATAGAACTATTTATACCAGCTTAGTATCTACCATCAAAGGTGTAGTCAATAAGTACGAGATCCCCATCATGAAAAGGAGCAAAATATTATCTCGAAATCAGAAAGAAAAAAAAAAAACTTGTTAAAAAAAAAAAGATAATATTGGCAAGGATATATAATAATACTCATCGAAAAAAACACAATGGCTAAGAAGACTGTAGATAATGAGTTGGCAAAGAGATTGTCAATTAGCAAGTCAAAGAGTGGAAGTATTAAGAAAACAGATAAAATAAGCAAGCCAGATGCTAAGAAATTGAGCAAAAATCCATTATTCAATGCTCTTTATGCCAAAAAGCAGCAACAACAACAACTGAAAAATTCAAATAAGAAATTGAGAATTACAGAAAATGATGATTTTAAGATCAAATCTGTTATCAGCAAAGATGAGATATCTTTTAAAGATGTTTCAAAACCAAAATTCTTGAGACTTTATAATTTACAAAATGGAACAGATTTAGCTGATATTGAATTAGTAGTTTCCAAAATTTGTCCTGTGAAGAAGATTTTGATGAAAAATATGCCTGGTAATAATTTGATCATGTGTGAGATATTTTATAATTCAAAGAAGAAAATAGATGAAGATAAAGTGCTACAACAGGGTCTTAAAATGTTTGATGGGAAAAAACTGGATGGGAATGTATTAAAATGTCAAATTGATAGTGTGAGTAAGATTTTGAAGAAAAAACAATATGACGCATTTTTAAAAGAATTGAAAGATCCAAATAATAAAAACATTTCATTTAATTTGAAAATTAAATAGCTTTATATAGCAAAATAGACTTTGTTAATTTTGAGAATATTTGGAGTACATTGAAGGATCAAAATTTGAAGGCTGATCATAAATTGAGGATGAATTTTGTCTTGATGAGTTGTACAGTTGTTGTTGTTGTGGTGGTACTGCACCAGATGGTTGGTATGGAGTATATGCCAGTGCCGAATTTTGCCTTGAAGTATTTTGGAACTGTTGCTGGTAATTACTATAACTTGAGGTGGATGAATTTGATCTGAGTTGTGGTGGTATAGGAGGTTGTTGTTGCTGGTGTGGATTTGGATAATTCAAATTCATCAGTGACATTTGTGAAGTGTTCAAAATTTGCAAAATTTCAAATTCTAAATTATTAATAAAATTTAACAAATCTTTGTAAAATTTGATTGCTTGATTATAACCATTTTTAAATTTCTGGAAATTCTCAAAAGTCTTGATTAAATTTGTATAATTTGTATTGTAATTTGATTTCTCATTTGACAAATTGACATAACTCTTGTTGGTCAACAAGTTCTTGAAATTTTTCTTTAAAAGAGAAATTAAATCTTGTTGTTTTGCAATTAACAGATCTATTCTATCCTGGTAAGGTTTAAATTTCAACAATTCATTTTGGAATATTTCATCATGATTTGTTGCGTTTTTATTCAATATTAAAATCTTGGAAATATCATCATTGTGAACATCATCTTTTAAAGATTTGTAAATTTTGGTTTTCTCATATTTCAAATTATTCAAATCTGATAAGATCTTATCAACACTGGAGACATTCTTTTGTAAATCATCATCATCAAAATCCATATCCAATAAGCTTTTATCATTTTGTAAATATGAACTAACTTGACCACTTTTAAGAATATTCAATTCTTTCTCATATGGTTTTAACAAATTGTTTATTTTCAAATCTGTCTCATTCAGAGCTATCAAAGATTGTCTTGTTCTGGAAATGTTTTCCCTAATATCTAGAATCTTATCGTTGTATTGTAAATTGTTTAAATCGATTAATTTATTCAATTCATTCAATTTATCATTACAATTTTGCTTTACTGAATTTAAATTTTTGATCAATTCATCATTGTTGTAATCGTTATGTGAGATTTCCTGCAATTTTGACTTATTATCATTATCATCATCACCTGAAGAATGGAGTAGAATTTTCACCTCATTTAATTTTAAAGGTAAATTCAAATATTCCAACACGGAGGCAAGTTCCTCATTGGAGATGACAATTTTCTCATCTTCAGATCTCAATAATGATGCCAGTAATTCTGTGTATTTAGAACTTTGTTCATGAACTGAATATGGAATGATTTTTTCGAAAATGTCTTTTCCAACTATCTTATCAATACCTTGATCGTTGATTGAAATTGATTTAACACTATCCAAACCTTTTAAAGTCAAGGTGCTAAATGCAGGTATAGAATCATGATATATATAATCATTATCTTTTTCTAGTATAGGTAATTCTTGTTGGACCAAATCAATCATTTTTTTGCAATTAGTTTCTAATGATGTATATTTAGCATAACTGTAATTTGATTTATAATCTTCAATTTCCAGTTGTGATTGTCTCATAAATGAAATTGCCTCTCCAGCTTTTGACGAGTCTTTCAAAAAATTCGACTGGTGATAATACAGCACTGAATTATATAACTTATTTTTCAATTTACAATAATTAATCCATTTTGGGTCTATGTCATCAGTCTTGTCTAATAGATCATAAGATGTTGAATAAAAATCAGCAGTTGATTTGGCCAATTTTGCCACCAAGGAATGTTTAATTTCTTGATCTGCATTCAATATTTTCAACAAGAAAACTTCTTGACCTTGACTCAACATCAATTGTTCTAATGATTTTATTGTTTCTTGTTGTAAATCATTTGAAGGAGCATTCAAGAAATTTTCTGATATGAATTTGAAAATTCCAGCTGCATTTTGCAAACATTGATAACAAAGTTTATAATCTTTTTCTTCTAATGCTTCAACGGCAATTTCACTCAAGATAGCAGCCAAATTGAACAAGACACACAGTTTTTCAAAAGCAATTGAGTTTTGAGTGACATTCTTGGAGTCCTTAAAAGCATCATACCAAGTGAAGTTCACATGAACGCCATCATGATCATTGACTGGGATCCTCAAATCAAACAATTCCAATTGACCATAGTAACGATATAAGATATCTCTGCCTATCAGATCCTTGTTACAAGATTTCGAATCGATCCTTAATTTATTAAATTGGTTAATTTCGTCTGAAAATTCATGGTATGAACCATAATTCCTGGTGAAGAAGTTCTTCAAAGGATGAACCCAATCCAAAGAATCAGTTTTCTTCAAAGGTATTGATATCAATTGAGAATTCATTGTATGGAGATGTTCTCTTATTTCGATCCTTTTATTCCTTTGTTCTCTTCAGTTTTGTTTTTTTGGTTTTTTTTTTTTTTTTTTTTTGCCCTTGTTTTAATTTGTACTTGTTTTTGCTCAATCTTATCTTTAAAGAAATTAGCAAATTACTACAAAAAATTATTAAGAACAAATATAGTCAATTTTACACGATGATAAGAGAGCAGAAGGAGGAGAAGTATCCAGTTAGCTAATTAGTTAATCCATCCAGCAGAAGGCCGATCTGTGGGGACGGCAAGACAAGTTAAAAACAAAAAAAAAAAAAAAAACTTTTTCCTCTCTATTTACCAAATAGGCTACTGCTTATTTTTTTCCTCTCTATCGATGACTGATTTTGACTCTATTTTATTTTATTTTTTTTTTGAGTGAAAATTGAACAAAATTTTCCAATCATCTAAGAAACAAGATAGAATTTTCAATCTCTTTAGAAGTATAGATATTTCATCTCTTTGCAATTGAATAAGTAGAAATGTCAACAGATTCTAGACGTAAGTTGGTTGTTTTTATTATTCATTTATTTGTTTATATATATATATATATATATATATATATATCGATATGAAAAATTACTTACCGAACTTGGAGGGTTACTAACAGATAGTAGCATTACCTTTTATGTATCAATTCCTTTCAGGGGCCGTTGCCGGTGTCTCTGAGATTCTTGTCATGTATCCATTGGATGTCGTTAAGACCAGAATTCAATTACAAGTTGGATCCGGTGCTACTGCTGAATACAGTGGTATCATTGATTGTATGGCTAAGATTATCAAGAATGAAGGTCCAAAGACTTTATACCGTGGTATCAGTGCTCCTATCTTGATGGAGGCCCCAAAGAGGGCCACCAAATTCGCTGCTAATGACGAATATACAAAGATGTATAAGAAACTTTTCAAGATGGAAAAAATGAATCAACCTGTTGCTATATTAACTGGTGCCACAGCAGGTGCTACCGAAGCTTTTGTTGTTGTCCCATTTGAATTGGTTAAGATCCAATTGCAAGACAAGACTTCCACTTTCAAAGGTCCAGGTGAAGTCATTAGCAAGATCTTGAAAACAGATGGTGTACTTGGTTTATATAAAGGTTTAGAATCTACTTTATGGAGACATATTGCTTGGAATGCAGGATATTTCGGTGTCATCTTCCAAGTTAGACAATTGTTACCTGAGGCCAAGACCCCTGGTAGAAAAACTGTTAATGATTTGATAAGTGGTACCATCGGTGGTACTGTTGGTACTTTGATGAATACTCCATTTGATGTTGTCAAATCAAGAATTCAAGCCGGTTCTACTAAATATAAATGGTCTTTCCCATCTATCTTGACCATCTATAAAGAAGAAGGTTTCTCTGCCTTGTATAAAGGTTTCCTTCCAAAAGTCTTAAGATTAGGCCCAGGTGGTGGTATCTTATTAGTCGTATTCACTGGTTGTATGGATTTCTTCAGAAAATTACATTATAAGGATTAATATTATATATAGTATACACACTTTAACAACTGCAATTTGAATCATTCATGTTTTGGAAAGTAGATAAATCTATTACACTTGACTTCTTACTATTTTTTCTCCCAGTTTGTTCTAATTCATCAACATTCACAAACATTGATTCATCTATATTATTTATCACTTCATCAAATAATTGAGAAACACCTTCCCCAGTCTTCGCACTCGTCTTGATAATTTGGATATTATTTTCTTTGATAAATGCAGTCTCTGTTTTCGGTACCTCATTTTCATCATTTATGAGATCTAATTTATTACCTATTAAGAAAATCTTCAAATCTTTCAATTCATCACTATTGAAAATCTTTAATTCATTGAACCAATTCTCAGCTTTCTTAAAACTGGTCATATCAGTCAAATCAAATACAATAAATGCTATATTAGAATTTCTATAGTACATTGGAGTTAAACTCTTATACCTCTCTTGTCCTGCAGTGTCCCATATTTGGAAATTCACCAATTTGATACAATCTTCTTCTTCAATATATATCTTCTTAGTTATGAAAGCTGCTCCAATGGTGCTCTCCTTATTAGTGTCAAATGTATCAGTGGTGAATCTTTGGGCTAAAGAAGATTTACCAACAGCACTTTCTCCCAATAGCACTAATTTGAGATCTGCTACTTTTGAAGGATTATTGGTATTTAAAGATGATTGCTGTGGTGATAATGAGTTATAACGATGAACCACTTTTTTATTGTTACTTGTGTTTGACATTATCTTTGGTTCCTTTATCAAAAATGCTGTCAGGGCAATAATTTTTTTTTTTTTGATTATTTTTTTTTTCGTTTCAATTCCTTCATAAAGCACATTACTAAAATTTATATCTCATCTTCCTTCAAATAAAGATCAAGCTCGGTGAAGCCACAATAATAACAGATATCTCAAAAAGAAAGTAGATTGAACCTTTAAGTAGAACTCACTTTTCAATATCTATTAATTGAGTAAATAAATTACCTATAAAAAAGAATTCTTGAGATATATATAATTTATATTCTATTTCTCAACAAGACGTTATCATTATAAAATTTTCAAAATGGATGAGCTTAAAAAATATAATCAATTGAAGTTTGATGAGATATAATAAGTCTTAAAATGATCTCTTGAATGTCTTTAATTGACGAAAAATATCCCATTAGAAAGATATGATGTCATGGAGTTTTTTCATTATTAATTGATTGATATGAGATTTACACACCCTAAGTTACGGTATTGAAAACAAAAACATCAAACTAAACGCGACAGCTTTCTTTTTGACGAACAAACATCTTCTCTCATCAACTCATCATCATTCATCTTATCAATTACAGTTGCCAACAGTAAAACTATATTTCTCATACTTTTTTCCCTCCACTTCAAGTCCCCCCTGTAGCATTTGAACGATGAGTGGTACTCCTTTAACTCCTTTGCACAACAAAGGATCATCGAAACATTCAACCAATGACGACACTATCCCTGAAGAATCACCTTCCTCATGGGGTGACCATTCAACTGTGTTCAATTATAATGATTTCATCAGACAAAATGAAAGCCCAGGAAAGGAAAATAGAAGGCCTGATACCCTTATTGGAGACAAGAAACCATCGATGAAAGTTTTATCAACCTCTGATACTGTTTTCCAAGGATCAAATTTAAGTCCTTTTACCCCTATTTCTACCACTTTCAGAAACTCGAAAAGGAGTTTTATAGATCATGAACATGGAGAAGAAGAAGGGTTTGAAAGACAGGGAGTTAAACTACAAGGGATATGTACCACGAATCTTCCAATGATCTCTGAAATTTTCAAAGCAACTGCTAATCCTAATCAGTTACTATTGAGGAAACAAATTCCTTTGATAATCACAAAATCGGTTAGCCAACAATTATATGAAGCTAAATGGGGGCAAGACCACAATCTCTTGCCAAATGAAGACAGATATATCAATTGCTTTGGAATCAAGCTTATCAAAGAGTTTCATTCAAGTTCTGCTCAACATGTTGAATTATTGCCACTTGAACAATTTCAGCCAAAGTTGTTTTCGAGTAATAGCTTTATTGAAATAAACGATAAGAAGAAGAGAGCTTGGTTTAAACTAACTGAGCAGACCAGTAAAAGATGGGAAGCAATAACAACTAGATTGTTGGAGACAGAAGCCGTTACTGAAAGAGAGATTGAATTATGCAAAAGGATATTCTCTTCCAAGAATAAGATGTTGAAACTACAAATTTTAGCAAATAATCAAATTTTAGGGGCAGGGGATAGTTTTTCCTCTACCGCAGGGTTGCCATTTCAAGAATTAGATAATAGGATTTTTATAATAGAGGCAAGAACTTCCACAGGTTCCAATTCAGAGATAGAGAAAGAAGATGAAAAATTTCTTGGTAAAGGAGTTGGTTCCAATTTAAGACATATAATTTATAATGCAGAGGTATTTGGTACTCCTTTGAAATTGAATCCACCTACAAAGAAAAGGGACACGGAGAATAACATCCACATTAAGCGTCCTTTGAATTCTTATATGCTTTATCGTACGTCAATGATGAAAATCAGTAACGTATTGAGTTTAGTGGATTCTTTGACGCAGCTGGTGAATGATATTATTGAAGCTTATGAGAATGGGATAGTGAACACAGATTATCAAGAGGATGAGCAAGATGTTTTTATATTGAGGAGAATCAATGATATCATTAACGATCGTGATGAAATAAAAGCTACAAAATTTGTCGATTTGTTAAATGCAAGAATAGCAGAATGTCAAAAAGTTCGTCACTCATCTATGGGTCAAATCATAAGCCTGTTATGGCAAACAGAGTCACCAGAGATTAAAGAAACTTTCCATCAGTTTGGTAAAGTAGAAGTTGATATCCATCAAGCTGTAAATCCGGGGTACAAATATAAGCCATCAAAAAGGCAAAAGCAATAAACTTCTCTGTATTGTTTTTTTTTTCGCTTCGGTGAGTAATTAGCCTCTGAAAAAGGGGAGGAAAGGAAAGATGTCTTTCGAACATCAGAAAATCAAAATAGTGCTATAGAAGTATATACTGGGATTGGCTATGACTACATTATATATACTTCAATATAATATTCAGGTAATAAGGTTATTTGAAGTAGTTGACACAGATTTGATTAATACTTTGCGTCGAATTTATGATCCCATGCACGACACTTGCCTAAACGGGGAAGAAGTAAACATCAAAAAACTCTGTTAAATCGGACTTTCTCTTAACAATAGAAACCGGACAGGATGCAGACTTTTAACAGTGAAATAAAAAAAATTATTTGATCCATTTACATCTCTGAGACTATTTCAGCTTTAGTTTACTTCTTGCTTTTTGAACTTCATTTTAAGCTATAGCTGATAATGTTGAAGCAACAGCAGCCAAAAGTTATGGGTCAGAATAAGCCCCTGTCTCCACGTCATAAGAAATCACATTCTAAACATGTTTCAATTTCACATATCAAAAAGTTACCTGAAATACCTCCTTACAGAGACAGCAGAGCCACTGTTGCTGCTTCTGAGAGTCAAAAGAGAATGAGGCAAGTCCATGAGAAACGTAAACATGATCCAAAGGTCCGGTTCTCGTTGCCTGTCAATTCTTTACTTGACAACTTTCAAGGGGAAACATCTTCAGAGTTATCCAGTGTGGTTTCGAATAATCAACAACAGGAACAAAACACAAAACTGTCATCTGTACCTGAGTTAAACTCAACTGGTATGAGACTCCATCATAAAAATTTAAGCACACAATCATTACCATCTTACAAGAAATCCAAAAGAAGGAATAGTATGTTTTTGTTCGAGACTACGTCACATAAATTGAATGACACACATAGTCTGTATGTAAGACCAGAAGACAAGGCTCATTTCAAAATTTCTATACCTTTAGTCATCAGGACACCTCCAAAATTATCAAAAGTGAAGAGCCGAGGTGATGAGTTGTTGGATAAGGAAATGATCTTTAACGGTGTCAGCTATGAGATGATAGAAATTATAGATGACGATGACATCGAGGGAAATGATAGCGTGGAAATAATAGGTGAAAAGAAGTCCAGAGTTTCTGATAATGGATCACCTTTAAGACAACCTCCAATTAATAGAAATGATTTGAAAAAGACACCTTCAATTCCAGATTCACCTACAAAGGTCAGAATGAAAAAGAATAAAGATTCAGGAAAATTAGACTCACCAACAAAAGTGAGAATGACTTCACCAAAGAAAAGAAAAGCACCACCACCTGCCATTATTGCGCCACTAGAAGCTCCACAGGAAAGAGAGATAAAAGAACCTTTGAAATCTGCTTTGAAACCATCTCCAGCAGTAGTGCAAAGCCAAGCATTACCTCAAGAACAACTGCCAGTACAGCATAGTATTCATGATCAACAATATTACAATTATCCACAACAGCAAGAACAACAGCCAGTACAGCAAAATCTTCCTGACTCACAATATTACCACTACCCACAAATACAGCAAGAATACCAATATCCAAACAATCAGGAACAACAAAGGTGGGCTTATTATCTGGAGCAACAAAATCCATATTACAATCAGCAGCTAGATTATCAAAATGATTATGCTTACCAACAAGCCAGAGAGTATTATCATTATCCACAAGAAAATCAACAAGTCCAAGCCAATATTGAGGAAAACCCGAATGCACCATCGAGTTACCAGTATCCAGCCAGAGAAAATGTAGATCAGCAACAACCAGTTGCTCCACTTACCTTTCCGAGCCAGGAAGCTAAGGACCTCTTGAGACAAGAGCAAAACAGCATTGATGATAAATACAACAAAGAAGCCAATGAAGCTGATTATACTCAAACAGTAGCAGTGACAGAAATACCCAATCGACAAAAAATTTTGGCACAAAGTCCAAGAAAACATAATCATACTAGAAGTAAGTCACAGATTAATATTTTAACTGAATTTGATGGTTTGAAAATTGATGGCAATAAGAAAGAACTGGAAAGTCCAAGAAGAAAACACAACCACACGAGAAGCAAATCACAAACCAATATACTCACTCAGTTTGATAACAACATACCGGAGGTGAAAACGAACCAACAACCGTTGATATACTCTCAAACAGCACCTGTGAAGGAAATAATAATACCAGAATTGAATAATGTTCCTTTACCACCTATGGAACTGGAGAAGGTGAACTCTAAATTGGATTTCTATTTAAGGGATCAATTAGAAAGAAATAGTATTAGAGATGAACCTCCTAAGTTGCCTGTCGATACAAGCAGCAGACTAAATATGAGAAAATCAGCAATAAGAAGACCAATATCACCTTTGAATAGTCATTCAAGTCATGAGTCAACATTGAGTCTCGGCAGGACCAATTCAACAATAGGAACCTCAGTATATGACTCTGAGAACATTATGATTGATTTAACACATGACAATCAAGAAGTGCTAGTCACTAGAAACAAACTGAAAGGTTCAATATCTTCATATAGAAGCATTAAAGAAAAAGATAAAGCAGGAAAGATGGTTGAAATGGTCTTAGTTGATGATGATGATGATTACGATGCTCTTGGACTTATTGATCAGTATGCATCTGATTTCGAAGTTCATGATTCTATAAGAAGGAAGACTTCAATGATTTCAAATGCTTCAAATACCGATGAATTGGAAAGAGTCTATTCGATGTATCACAAGTTTGGAAGAAAATCATCTTTATTGGATCCGAAGACTCAAAGAAGGTCTCTCTTAAAGAATCACACAGATAGAATTGTTAGCAATGAAAGCACTTACTCAACAAGCAGTTTCCAGACTGGTGATGAAAAAAATATAATAGTGGGTAATATACATGATTGGAAGAAAACGAGACCACGAGCAGCATTGGAAAGTGTCGTTGAAGGAGTCTCACTTGATAGTTCAAATGCCATTCAAAAGAAATCAACTAATGTTGCAAATAGTTCAATGTTGAGGCAAAGATACCCAACAAGAAAAACATTAAAAAGTTTTGAAAGAAACAAATCCATTGCATCAACGGTGATATCTGAGCCTTCTAGTGTCAAATCTACAACTGATATATTGAATCCAATTGAGAATTTGTTCAACAATAGTGCAAGAAGACAAACTGCTGATAGGAAAAAACAAGGGCAAATAACTGGCACAACTAATGACCATGAGAATTACTTGGATTATAATAATAGTAGCTATGATTTTGATAGTTTTATACAATCTAAATAGAACTCACATATAAAAATACACGTACAAAATTTCCCATTAGTAACGACCACACTCATATTAATAAAACAAATAAATAGCTTTATCCAAATCCCTTTTTAAACATTTTACAAAGTAATTTATAAAAACAGCACCAAGAAAGAACCAAAAGTTCCTAACAAAAAAAAAAAAAAACAAAAACCTCATGTGTATTCAAATTCTAGGAGAATAGCTACTATCAAATGAACCCTCACTGATTGTAGTCAATGGAGAATCAGCATGATCTGCTGAGTTAGGTGCTGGTGGATTTAGTGACCCAATTGGAGTGATAAAACTGTAATCGTCTTCATCACTTTGATCGACGCACTGCACATTTTTGCCAACTTCATCTTCATAAGAATCAATACTTTCAAAAGAGACGTTTCTCGACTTTGCTGAAGATGACCTGAATAATGTCACTGTCTTATCCTTTCTGTAGAATTTCGTTCCAGTTGTAGGTGATGGTGCCATTATTCCAGCTGCCTTATTCTGTTTATGTCTCATGGAATTGCTCAATTTTCTTACAGGATTGACGTTTATTGAATTTTGTCCATGGAATTCAAATTCAAAATCTTCGGGCATTTGGTTTACCTCGTCTAACATTGATTCATCAAATTTATCACTGGAAGATGTTGGAGTATCCCATAATTCGGAATGTCTTGCATTACTATCGACAGAAGAATTCAATCTATCTTCATTTCCCATATCATGTAATTTTTGTTGAATCCTCAGTGCTTCCTCATCTCTTACATACCACGAATACCTCGTGTTCAAAAATTTCAAATCGTCTTCATGACTTCCTGTTAATTGGTGATACTTAACACTCTTGGTTCTTAAATTCAAACCGAGTTTGTTCCTTTGCGTAGCTCCCATATTTGGTCTCATATGACTCATTATTAACTCAGTGTTAGGCTCCACTGTCATCTGTGACATTCTCTTACTGATATTATTGGTTATCTGATGAGTTTCCTCAGCCTCAGTATCAAATTTAACCTGTTTTCTAGAATGCTCTTTTTGCCCATCTACAACTGAAACAAAATTTTCTTCTTCTTTAGGTTTTTTTATTGCCAAGCTCTCGCGATTTTCAATAGGAGTTTCTGGTTCATCTGTTAAAGACAAATTATCTTCAATTTCATATTGACTAGCTTCTCCTCCAATGTCCTCATCTTCACTAAGTTCCTCATTGACATCATCTAAATAATCATCAAAATCATTTTCATCATCCTGGTCAACTTCATCTGTAACCTCCCCACTTTCAGGAATATTGTCATCTTCCTCATCACTAGAGAACAATTTTCTATTGAACAAATCTTGTGTATCATCCTCCACATCAGAGTCATCATAGTTAAGATCATCTTGCAAGTCAGTAACATCCACATCTTCTCCTATAAATTCCTGAATGAATTTCCTTCCTGCAATATGCGATTGCTGTCTATCTATATCTTCTTGCTTCTTGTAGTATTTGATGGAGGTCTTTCTCCCATAAGTCTTATTTGCCTCAAAAGAAAACTGGGAAGACCCTGAAGATTTCTGGCTTTCAGCATCCGAGTCCATTGTTTCTGAAATTTCAAATTCAACTTTTGAACTCTGGAATGAATACTGTGACTTGTTGATACTTACAGATTCTACCGTATTCAATTTATTTAGCTGCCTCCCTATTACTGCAGCACTTTCCAATCCCGTAGACGAGTTCGTTGTTTGTACATTTAATTTATTGCCAAGGGAAAGATCTTCATTTGAAGTAATAGTGGAAGTAGTTATTAAAGAATCATTGTTATTTCTGAAAAATTTCTTGTTATTATTATTAGTACTTGAAGGTGCTGATGCTTTTTCTTCATTTATAATATTCAAATATGATACATTGGCATTGGGCCTATCTACCACAAACTCTGGTGTCTGCGAGGGCAATGGAAGACTGGAATCTGAAAATGTCACAAAACTTTTGCTAGCGACAACAGGCGAATTTGGCTTCGAACCGGGAGAACTGAGAGAAGTCTTTGAACTCTTGTGTTTCAACAAGCCTTTTAAGATAGATCTCTTATTACCCGAACCCGATTCTGCAAACGGTATTTGACTCGAAGACTGTGAAGAAGGACTTGTTGTCCTATAAAGAAATGGAGGAGGTGGTGGAGGTAGTGGTGATGTTGTGAATGCAGAAGAGTTATATAATGTTGGTGATGAAGTGGGTGTCTTTTGCCGTAAACTGAAGGCTGAAGCACTATGATTGAGCTTTGGCGTCACAGGAGGCTTATGCTCTTGCTCCGGAGGATTGGATCCGGATTTTCTGTGAGATTTGATGAAGGACTTCATCCTATTTTAATGTCTGATATCGTCTTTCTCGATAAAGATCTTAGTCTACTTTTTATTATTTTTTTTTAGTAATTTTTTTTTTTTATTACTTTAATTTTTCCTCCATAGATTCATCAAAAATGCTTAGCTTACAAAGAAATAAATAAAACGAAAATGGACTTATGTATCACATGAATAGCTATTAAGGCACGGAGAATAAGATATATAAAATATATAGTAAGATATTTAAAAAATGTTGTCCATATAGGTGCTCAATTATTTTCTATTTTGGTTCTTTCTTCTTCTATCCATACCATTTAAAGCACCACCAGATATCGTTCCAGGAGCGGACTGCAAGGCACCAGTAACTGGTGCGAATTTTATATTATGGTTGCTGTGATTATGTTGTTGAGTGTTGTTAGATTGTTGTGGTTGATGAGATGACAAGGTGCTATTTTGATGACCACCGGCAGCTAATCTTTCATTACGTTCAGCCAATTGGCTAGCTCTATCAGCTAACAGAATTGCCAACTCTTGCAATTTGCTGACTTCAATACCTTGTATAAAGATGATCGAGTTTGTCTTTTGATCTAAAGCAGCATTGATTTCTTCTTCAAAAATCATCTTTGAAATAACTGAATTTACTTTTTGTTCAGAAAGTTCAAAAATCTTAGCCAATTGTGAAACCAGTAATTTTTCATAGTGGTTCTTATATGTGAACAAATATGTTCTTAAACCTTCAACTTGCAATTTAGAAGTCAACATTTTCTTTAAACCATCAGCCTTGTTGAATAAGTTCCAAATCTTGATGGAATTAAGCAATTCACTAGCTTTCAACCAGTTACCTTTTTGTAAAGCTTTAGCAGCATGCATGACATAGTCTTTAGTGCTTTCTGGAGGACCTTGGAAAAATTGTCTATCATGATATTCCAAAGCTCTCTTGAAGGTCTTTACAGCATTGTGTTGTTTCTGTTGTTCATTCTTAGAAGTAGTAGCAATCGATGGAACTTCCAATAACAATGATGCAGTTAAGAAAGTACATTCCAACAATTCCAAGTTGATGTGCATGTGGAATGGTAATAAACGTTGTTTATCTGCCAAGGATTGTTGTTGTTGATATCTTTGACCACTTTGTCCCAATAATTCTTTTGATCTAGTTGAAGTGGCAATTTCTTGTAATAATTGATGAGATTCACCAATTAAACCAGAACGGAAGGCACATAAACCTAATTGAACCAAAGATCTGTTGAACAAAACTTGTAAAGTTGGATCTGAAGAAGCAATGGTAGATTGTAAATGTGACATCAAGAACATATCACGAGCCTTGTAAAAGTCATCGTTGAAAGCATAGTAGTAAATATGACACAACATTGCCTTCTTACGGAAAATGGAGTTGGATTGAGTATATAATACAGAACACAAGGAATCCAATAAACCATTAGAGTATGAAGCTTCTTCAACACTAGCTGATGAATCGTATTTAGCATATATTAATGAATTTCTTGGGGAAAGTTTGTTCCATGTTGTGTTTTCTGTAGAAATGATTAAACCAACTGGTTTGTAATAAATATGTTCTACTCTTCTTAATATGACTCTGGCCAATTGTTCACCAGCCTTTTCTGAGTACTGGTCTTTTGGAATGGCAGATTCACAGTATAATTGACATCTAACAATCAACTCATAGATTTTAGTTTCATCTTTCAATCTTTCAATGTATTCAGTTGAATGAGGATCAATGACTTGCAACGATTTGGTTAATTCATCATCCAATCTTTCAACAAGGGAAGGAATTGAACCAAGGATTTCCCTGACACCTTCAGCATTTGGTGTTGGTTGGATATCAATGTCATCTGTGGATTTAGCGGTTTCTAAAACACGGTACGATGACTTATTATCTTCCAATATTTTGAACAAAGTGGAAATTCTATCGTAAACATTTTTCCATTGATCAACTGGCATATATGATACGTTTGAGAAAAGATCAAATCTCAGTGGGATCAAGTTTAAGTATATAGAAATCAATTCAAAAGGCAGTTCAGTGAGATCCAAAGAGTCCTCCAATAATTTGATTTGTTCATGTTTATCAACATTTTTCTTACCACGAGATTCCTGAATGGAACGTAAAGTTTGGAAAATTTCTTGTGAAGCAGCTGTGGTACCTGGGGAAGCTTTCTTTTGAGCTAAGACAGTGATATCTGAATCAGCAACTTCAGCTTCTTCATCTCCATCTTTCTTGGTTCCGAATCCTTCTGGATCAGCACGATATTCATCAACTTTAGATTGGAATTCTCTAATTTGCTTCTTTACTCTTTGTTTCAAAGTGTTGAATGATTTGGCAGTTGATGCATTCAATTTCTTTTTGCTTGCTGCATCTTTATCTTGATCCTGTATTGATTGATCTAAGTTTGCAATAGCCTTGATATATGAAATTGGAATAGTGATGTTTTGTTTTTGAGCTTTTGGTAATGATTTGTGCAAGTTGTCAAATTCGGTCAAGATTTGTGTCCAACTATTTATCAGAGTATAGTTTTCAATTGCTGCTATTCCATTTTCAATATCATCAATTAACTTATCTTTGGCACTTCTGACTACTTTTCTTCCTTCATCATCACTACTTTCATCATCTGAATCTTTAATAGTTGATTTTTTCAAGAAATATGAGGCACCTCTTGGTCCATCATCGTCATCCGAGGACAAATCGTTATCTGAGTCAGATCCAAAAATGGAATCATCATCATCTTCATCTTCTGATTCGGCTTTTGATTCTTCTTCTTCAGAAGATGATAATAATTCTTCTTCTTCAGATGAACTTAATAATTCTTCATCACTGGATGAAAAATCAGAATCAGAGTCGGAGGCAACTGCCTTGGTTGCAAAGAAACGTGACATTATCCTGCAAAGTTAATTATCCTTTATACAAATTGAAACTAAAGATAATTAAATTCGTAATACCAAGTCTGGATATCCTTTCACCTTTCTGTACAAACTTTCTTTCTTCACCATTTTAAAATTTTTTTTCAAAAATTTTCTTTCGATTTAAAAATTTTCTTGGTGATGAATTTTACGCTGAGAGATTATTGAGGACGACGCGTAAAATCAGGAATGAGTTCCTATTAGAGTAATTACTACATTTGGGTTTCACTAAATATAAAGATGGAGTATATAATTCATTCACTTGATCCATTGTCTGTGAAAACCATAAATAAGATCAATGGTGGGACAATGTACATCCAGTATTTTTGTATAAATGATTTTTCGTTATTTTCTTCTGTGATTTTTGTTGAGCCATCTTGGACTTGCTCGACAATTTTCGGATTACTCTTCAGCACAGCAGCTTTACTAATATCCTTTGCAAATAATTTAAGTCCCGTCTTCCTCTTGGATCCAATGATCGATAACTGTTGGATATTCTTCTCTTCGTTTAGGTATATCACAATGTCATCATTTGGTGATATTTTCTTGAAATTGATACATTCAAACTCTGGAGCAGAGTCAACACCAACACATAACAATTGATCAGAATCAAGCTGCTCTTCTTCAACACTTCGAAGAAATTCCCATCCATTTTTTGTAAACACCAATTCACCAAGTTCGATTCTATGATCTTTTTCTCTGGAGTTCAAAGAGATGGAATGGTTCGAATCCTTTAGCAATGGGAAAGCACAAACAAATGACAGTATATAAAGCAAGATCGAAAGCGTTATTCCTTGAGCTAGCTGCATGGTAACCCTTTAAAAAGTTTGAACTCTTCTTCGATTTGGTTTTTGATTTGAAAACAAAAGATAAAAATCTCCAATAAAAAATCTAAAAGGCCAAAAAAAAAAAAAAAAAGGTTTAAGCACAGCACACTTCAGTTTTACACAGTTACAAATAACAGATGTTAAAGAGCGTAATAATAGCCAGTGCACTTACCTTGGTATCGCACTGTGCCAATTCATGGGATGAATTGTCTCCGAAGGTATGTCCATATATATGTATATATGCCCATTCACATACTAACAGTTTTATCAGTATCAAATTATCTATGATAATGACAATACTGTTCCACGAAGTAAAGCACTACAATTGACTTTGGAGCAAGCTAGTAATCACTCTTATGAAGTTGTGAATTATGGTCATTTGGAGTACATATGCCTGGTACCAACTTTGAATTACACATTATCTCTTGAAGAAGAACAACAGCAGAATGATCTGTTCTTGTCTATGAATTCCACCGAGCAAAATAGACTGAAAAGAGATGAAAAATTAATGATCTCTGATAGATTAATAACTCTCCATAAGACACTAGCAAAGGATGAAATTTGTGCCATTCACACTTCAGGGTATTGGGCATACGAATTTTGCTTCGATAATGATTTCATTCAATATCATTACGTCAGAGATGGCCCTGTAAGAGATCAAAATGGTCCGACTTATAGATTGGGAAGAATCTCAAAGAGTATGACTGAGAACAACTTTGAAATTGTCGAGGGAGAAAATGATGGCAACTCATATGTTTCACAGTTGATAGATCAAGGTAGTATCTGCGATTTAACAGGAAAACCAAGGTCAACTTTTGTGCAGTATAAATGTGGTAAGGGATTAGCAAGACCTGTTATTGAGAATGTTGCAGAATTAAAAAGTTGCCAGTATCAAGTTGTGATACTAGTCCCTGAACTTTGTGATTTGGAAGTTTTCCAACCAAAATCTATGCCGGTATATGATTTGAACTGCCAGCTTATTGAGGCTGAGACAAAACCTGAAGAGAGACTTAATCTTATTGATTACAAATTGATCCCTTTGGGTTATAATATATTCATAGGAGTTCCAAAGTTTGAAGAAAAATTAACCGTCTTGTTCACAAACTCCTTGACACCAAATGATACAGAGTTATTAAAACAATCCATAAACTTTGCCTTCATGAATGCTATTGGCAATTCGCAATTCAAAGTCCCCGGTTATGTAGCCAGGGTTTTCCTTGAAAATGACGAATCAGCTGCAGCTTTTTCTTTGAGAGAGAAGCCAGGGCTGATTAATATGAGCGATAAGTTCATCTACATAAGCAAATTATATGACGTTACTGGGATGTTTATTGATAATATAGATCTTTATTTTGATTCAGAGATTGGCTCTTCTTTAAGTTTTGGGAAAGAGGAAGTAACTGAAGAAGACACGGAGTCAGGACTGTTGAGGAAATGGTACGGAACTTCTGTAGAATCTGATGAATTGCCTATGGGTAATTTTATAATGTTCAATGGTATAAGATTTAAAGGTGTCGCAGCCTGATCTTTGATCTAAATAGTTTTTACGAAATATCACGATTTACTTTGAAACACCTACTAATCACAAATAAGTAAATTGGCTCTAATGATACATGTTAAATTGGTAATTACACAGTTGGTATGAAACGAAATCAGCAAGGACTACATAATATAACAAAAAAAAAAAAATGTAAAAAATACAGGTGTGGAAATACATTTAAACAACCTGAGTACCATTCATGGGAAAAGTTAAGCCGTTGGTGAAATCATCTTTTGATTCGAAACCTGCTTGCTCACCCGAATCCTCCATGGACTCGTCTTTTATTGGGTTTGTAACAGCATTGGCAGAAGAGTTTTCAGTAACCTCAGGTTCCTTTGTTAAGAAGAAACTTGTTTCAATCAATTTCTTCTTGATTCCTGGAATCTTACCAGTAGGAGGAACTCTTGGTCTACTATTTCTTTGCTTATTAGGCAACTCATCATCTTCGACCAATCTAAGAGTATCTTCTTCCGAAGTTGGCTTCTTCTCAGGAGACTCTTCTTCTTCCTTCTTCTTCTGCTTGAGGTAGAAATGTTTGGATTTATCAACCAAGTTTTCATAAAATGGTCTCATCAAGCCAATCTGTTTAGGAATATCCTTAGAGGTCAATGGAGGATAGTCTAGAGATACAATATCCTCATATCTAACAATACTAGTAGGTTGACCTTCTGACAAATGAGAGTTATGCAAACGTGCATGCAATAAGTGAAGAGGGATAGTTTGACTGATCAAGCCAAACTCTTTATCTAAACCTAACTCTCTAAAACCGAAGAAATCATCACCAATCTCATTGGCAAAATCACCAGTCAAATATTGTTCACTATCTTCGCTGAATGCCTTCTCATTCAAAGATTCCAGGAAGCCTGGTCTCAATAAATCTTTCAATAATCCAGCCAAATTAGTCTTGATATCTTTCAACTTGTTTGTTTGCTTGTAAATGCTTTCTCTCACATATGTATGAAGAACATCTGGCTTTTGAATCCCATTTTCCAACAAAGATAACAGTAAGACTTGACTGAAAGTCATTCTATTTTCTGCAATCTTATTGATGGATTGTGATTCAGTATGCAATTTTATAGACTTTATCAAGTTTCCCATGTATTCTTCGGCAACTTGAGTCATAAGATCGACACAAAAGGGGTCTGTGGTTTCAAAACCATTTGACATTAAAATTTTGGAGACATTTCTTTTCAAAGCACCATAACAAACATCTTTATTGAAATAATCCTTATTGTCCAATCTTGATATTGGGTCTATATCAACTTCTTTGATTTGTTCAGTTTCTGGTGGCTTCATCTGCGTATGATGAACAAATGCTTGCGTTTGCATTTGTCTGATAAGTGAAATTTTGAAACAAATCTTTCTCACATCTTGCATCAAAGTTATATTTTCTTGGAAATACTTGTTTAACCCTCTCGGATTAGGCATAAATGAAGAAGGTTCAAGATTTTCAACATCTTCTGTTTGACTCAAAAATTCAGAAACCAACTCATCTTCTTGTTTTTCTGCAGATTCAAGACTAGTTCCTTGATACGGAAGGGATGGAATACCACCGGTAACGTCATATTCAATTAAATAAGGTTCATCATGCTCGTTTCTATCAAGATATTCCAACCTGTTACTGCTGAATATGATACCTTCTTCATCTCCTAAATAATGACTGAAGTTGGACATTTGATCCACACTTCTCAACAAAGCCTCAGTATTCGGTTGAAGTTTGTTATCTTTGAACAATTCTGATCTCTTTGAGCAAATTTTGAATCTCGCATTTGATGTCAAGTTTGACCAAGTTTGAAATTCCAAATCTTCGTCTTCTGCTCCATTTCCATCTTCACCAACTTGCTGTTGTTGTTCATTGTCTTCGTCATCTTCGTCATTGTCATCAGCTCCAAGAGCAAGTGTCCCATCGGCCAGTGTATTCATACTAATATCCGCTGTGGAAACATCATTTTTCGAATCTTCTTCAGTGCCAGCAGGAGCAGAATCAGGCAGAGTAACAGTCAGATCAACCAGATCAGTCAGATCAACTTTCTCTGCACTTGGAGGAACAGGAGTACCTTCCAGATTTGTTTCCAGTCCATTATCTATTGGGGTTTCAGCAGCAGTCTCATCTTCTTCTTCTCTTGATCTCTTTTTACCTTTCTTTGGCAGTTTACTTCCTTTTTGAGCAGAGCTTACACCACCTCTTGTTGCCTTAAAATTTGGTTGGTCTTCTGGCTCTTTTTCATCATCTTTGTGTAACTCTGCTTCTTCTCTTTCAACATCCAGTCTATCTCTAATAGTTATATCTGGTATCAATGGAGCCAAACTCATAGTTTTCTTTTGCATAGCAATGGCATGGCCCCTTATAAAATGACTTGGATCAGAGTTGTAGGTCAAACAGTTTCTCCAAATCAACATTAAATCATCAACAAATTCTTGTTTAGTCTTATATTGGAAAGCTTTCAACTTTTTCATAACCGTGTTCAAATCCATTGGATGCTTGATGACTTGATAATAGTTTGGAGCTTCTCTTTTAGAAACTTTATTCAAAAATGCCGTAGAATGCTCAGTGTATCCACGTAACTCTAAAACCACTCTTTCACAAGCTTCATATAACTCCTCCTGTCCTATTTTTTCATCACTGGCCCATTTTGAACGATTTTTACGGACATCAAGAATTAAATTTCTCAACTCAAGGTCTGATAACAGTAACTTATCACGATTTTCATCTATCTTACCCAATAAATTCTTCAATGACAAGTTTGCAGCACCTCCAAAACTGATTAATTTGTTCACATTAGAAGCAGATGCATCATTATTGTCTAAATCAGAGTCTCTACCATTTTCTGCATTATTGATGGAGGCCAATTTCTTATCACTCTCTTCTAATTTTCTTCTCTTGACAAGATTTTTTTGATCATTTTCAAAATTGTGATATATTTTGTTGAAATTTCTGATTAATTTGAGTTCATTTTTCTTTTCAAAATCAGATTCAATGACGGAAGAAGGTCCAAGTAAACTTGGAGCAATGTTTATCTTATCTATTGATTCATCTTTCACCAAAGGATAAGCAGCTGGAGCTGTAATAGACTCAACTGGAACATCAAGCACCAACTCTTCATTCTCATTATAATTCAAGGTCGACTCCTTCGGTGTATCTTGTATCTCTGTCTCTTGGATGTCCTTCTTTTCTTCCTCTTCCTCTTCCTCTTCTTCTTCGTCGTCGTCGTAATCATCCTCCTCACCTCTCACCTTTTCAGCTCGTACTGTGGTGGGCAGCAGCTGAGTTTGAACACCATTTGTGTCTAATGCTCCATTTTCCACTTCGTCTTCGATTTCGAGAATTTTATATTCATCTTGTGCATCTTTTTCATTACTGCTAGAGGCATAGTAGTAATCCAACAGTTGTTCCCAAAGAAGGTATCTAATCTTGGACAGTAAGCTTCTTGATGATGTCAATCCTTTTTTCAAGTTCAACTCGATATCATCATCATCATCATCGTTATTCTGCCTGTTATTATTAGCTTTAGAATTAGCATCTGAAGCTTCTGGAGCTGGAGTATTGTCTTCGACTTTTGGATTCTTATCATTATCTGTATAGAAATTAAGACAGATGTTCCCATTCATGAATTCTTGCCATAATTTAAGCTTATCTGTTGCGTCCGTTATTACTGGATTGCTTAGTATGAGATTTAATAAGTTAAACTGCTGTGAAGATAAGTAACAGTTAAAATACCCTGAATCAAACAAGCGTTTAGTTAACTTCAATAACTTTCGTGGGTTGTCAGATAGGAATGCATCTAACTTGGAGTCCATTGTGCTTGAAGTTAATTATTACAACTATTCTTGTTTTTTGGATATGTATATGAAAAAAAGGTGTGTATGTGTGTGTGGAAATAGCACTTCAGTTGAAAAATTTATGGTTGAAGAATCAAGGGGAATGTTGGACTGTAAAAATAAACTCAATATTACCCAAATATTATTAGGGAGTGGTAGATTCGCTGGAAATGACTTGTTCTGAGTTTTTCAACAACGAGATGGGTATACCAGTTAAAATATACTTTATTCGGGTCTTTATATGTCTATTGATTGGTAGTTGACGTCAGACGTTCAATCCATCAAATATTTTTGTGGTTATGACTTGAAAAGACTTGTGGTAGCGAGCTGAGATGTGTTGAATCCAAACTAGTGATAATTGTACGTATATATTTCCAACTATATGGTGTGGAATCTCTCTTCTTTAAGCTTTGATTTTTCGAGTTTTCTTTTTTTTTTTTTTTTTTTTTTTGAATTTTTTTTTTCAACAAACACCAAAAATGAGAAGAATAAGAAGATGAGAAGAAGAGATGAAGCGAGAAGAAAGTAAGTTATGGAATCGGGGTTCATCTTATAGAAGTGGTACCACTTTAATGATCATACATACTGGCTTGAACAGTTTTTAGAAGAAATGTCGAGTCTGTTTGCAAGAAAGATGTGGGCTATTAAGGCTCATCACTCAGAAACGGCTAATTACTTAATAGTTATAGAAGGGGAGGCTGAAGTTTCACCTATACTCTACCATGAGGTCTCAAAAAATTTAAACTTTGTCTCAAATCTGAGTCTTTAAACAATGTAGTATTAACTTTAGCAGCCAACTGCAACAAACTGACAAGGCATGAGAAACCCCTAAAATTTAGAAAGATAAAAGAAACCAAGAAAGAACACGAAATTGTTTACACTAGGTGACGACTGTTTACTGTGAGACTCGTGGACACTCTTTATTGTCCAAAGGATCAGTAGGCTAACCCTGATAATCTGACAAGGGTGAGAGTCAGATCTCAATGAGATTGGGGGAAAAAGCGATTATGGCCGAACCATAACAAAAGTGAAAAAAAAATAATAATAATAAAAAGAAAAAATAATTTGTATATGCAGCCAGAGATTATATAAATACATGCTGTGAGCTTCCAACTGATCAAATTGAATAACTTTAATATCAATTATAGGTATGACTAGAACTATTAAGGCAGCTGTTGTTCCCAAAGGGAGTAAAATTCCAGTATACAAAGAGATTGAGTTTGAAGGTCCTAAGGCTGGTGAGATAACTATTAAGGTTGTGGCTTCTGGTTTCCATCATCTTGTCAAAGGAAGAGCATTGGGAAGACATTACTCAGTTTCAGATGAGTCGGAGTCGGATAGACCCATAGGTGTTGATGGTGTTGGGTACATTGATGGTACCACAGATCTAGTTTATTTCGCATCTGCTGCTCCAGCTTTTGGTTCATGTGCTCAGTACGTTAATGTTCCAAAAGAAAACATTTCCAAATTTCCTGATGATTACAATTCCGAAGAGGCAATTGCCAGAGTGGCAGCATTGAGCAATGGTGTGATGTCTTCGTTATTTGCTCTTGGTTCAAGAGTTCAGAACATGAAGAAAGATCCAATTATTGCCATATTAGGTGTCACTGGTACTGCTGGCCAATTAGCAGTACAAGTTGCTAAAAAATTATTCGGTGCTTCAAGAGTGATTGGTATTGCAAGAACTTCAGGATCATTGACAGCTTTGAAACTGAAACAGCCATTGTTGGATTCCACCTTATTGTTGGAAGAACCATTGGACCATATCGTTGCAACTGGTCAATTATCTGAAGTTGATGTGGTGTTGGACTATTTGTACGGGGAACCAGCTACTAAGATTATGACAGCTGCTTTGAAAAGTAGAAAAGATCCTACTAGAGCTTTGAATTGGATTCAAATTGGCCAGATGGCTGGACAAGATACTATCGGAGTGCCAGCTGGAATCTTAAGAGGTTATAATTTTTATCTTTTAGGTAGTGGCATTGGTCCATTAACCGGCAGAGAAATGTTTGATAATTTTGACATTTCCACTGTGTCATTGGCAAAAGGTGAACTTAATGCTGATATCAAATGTGTTGATATCGAAGATATTGCCAAAGTTTGGGATCTGCCTTGGTCAAGTGCCAGAATCTATTTCAAATTCTCTCATTAGGCAAAGGGGCGAATAATAATATGTAGTTATTTTATATATATATAGATTTATATATAATTGACATCTTTTAACAAATCGTTTATGTAGAGGAGGAGGAGATAAAAATAAAATGTGTCTGTAAAAAACAAGAGCTAGCTAACAAATGAGTAATATATAGCACTAACAATAACAAAAAAAAAAAAAAAACAAGCCGAATTGAAGTGAACACCCAGGATAAAGTAAATGTAACAGAAGAAACTTATCCACCTTCTTGACCAAAATCATTTGTGAAATCAATTTGCTTTTGAATATCATCTTGGTTAACAGTTGGTCTAGTTGCCTTGACAGCTTTAATGAAATCTTTGATTGTTAACTCTGGCTCTTGTAGCTCGTCACTCTCGAGATTCATCCAGTTGATTTCTTCCAGTTCAGGGTCACCGGGTGAGCATGGAGTATATTTAGTTTTTACGGTTTCCCCATCTTCTAATACAGCATCAATTTTCTTGAAATGTGTAGCACTTTGAATTTTCCTTATAGGTTGCATCAACAGTTCTCTCACGGCAACAGCAACATCTGAACCAGAATAACCATCAGTCATTTCTGCCAATAATCTATAGTCATTTTGTTGTAATGAACATGGAGTAGAACCTATATTTAAATTGAATAATTCTTTCCTCAGTTCTAAATCAGGTAATGGGATATAAATTCTTTTTTCAAATCTTCTTCTCACTGCACTATCGATGTTCCATGGTAAGTTTGTAGCACCCAACACCAAGACTCCTTGGGCATCATTTCCAACACCTTGCATTTGAACCAAGATTTCAGTCTTAATTCTACGAGATGACTCGGAATCTTCTGCACCTCTTGCAGAACAGATAGCATCAACTTCATCGATGAAAATAATGGAAGGTCTATTTTCTCTAGCCATATTGAACAATTGCTTAACTAATCTCTCTGACTCACCTTGCCATTTAGAAACTAAATCAGATGACGATACTGAAAAGAAAGTTGAGTTTGCCTCTGTGGCAACAGCTTTGGCCAAGTAAGATTTACCAGTACCTGGAGGACCATAAAGTAAGATACCTGAAGTTGGTCTTCTCTTTCCCGTGAAAAGATGTGGAAATTTGACAGGCAATATTACAGCTTCTTTTAATGCTTCTTTAGCACCTTCCAAACCAGCGATATCTTCCCATTTGACATTAGGCTTTTCCGAAACAATTGAGCCACTTAAAGCTCCTCTTAATCTCTTAGTCTCAGCATCATCGTCATTTTCTCCTCCACCGGCACCTCCAGTCTTTTGAGCATTACTTGCCCCATTGGCATTCGATACTTCTTGAGTTGTTTGTTTCTGTTTTTCCAAATGCTCTTTCAATTGTTCAGCTCTAGTCAAGTAGTCTGTAAATCTGGATCTTAACATCTGTTTAGTGTTAGGATTCTTCTCATATTTGATACCCAACATCAAATAATCTAAAGCATTGAAATACAATTTATAAGCTTCCTCATATCTTGAAGCACTATCTGCCTCGATAGCTTTCTTAACTAATTGAATTCCCTTTTCTGTGAAATCCCCACTTGACATTGTAATGAAGAGTAAAAGGAAGAAGATAAGGAAGTGGGATAAGATTGATGACTGGAAGAAGGAGTAATATTATGTCTGCAATCAAAAGGATACAAAAGAAAGATCTTGAAAACCAGAGAGAACAAAAAAAAAAAAAAGAGAAAAAGGCAAATTTTGAATTTTAACACGACTCTTAGATATTTTCTACAACTTGACAGATTCATTACAAGACTTGCCTAAATAATTGAGAGACCTAACTATATTCATCAACATTATTGTCATTATCAGCAACTTTGGAACTTGTTATCTTGACTAATATATAAGCAATATTGTCACCGTCTATCCAAGCTTTAGCATTTGGATTTGTCTCCAAATGCATCAGTTTATAATTCAGTAAATCCTTATTATCCAAAGATAAGATCTCGGCTTCACCAGACAAGGTGGCACTTAATTGGCATAACTCATTTTGATTTATATTTTGCAAAAATTGTAAAAGGGAATTTGAATTTGAAATTTCATCTCTTTTTGGTTGCTGCTTAGCCAATGTCCAGTCATGGATTAAAATGGAGACATTCTTATTCTTATTGATATTAGAATACTTGGTAGTATCTTTTGGAGTTGTCAAAAAAATGTAAAAATCTGAATCCTTTGTGAAAAATGTATAATTCATTAAAGAGACATGAGGAATATCATTATATGAAGTACCCAAATGAACATACCCATTTGTTTGCAACAAATGCTTCACTTGCTCTGGCAATGGCCCAGATCCTTCATGGTGATTCTCCGATGACATTATTTTATCTCTATATAAGTTTCCGAATTATGAATTGAATTAAACTGAATTGATTTGTAATTATAATTTGTCACCAATTAATTTTTTTAATTTTTTTTTTTTGCTTTGTTAAAATTTCTTTATAGACAGCCCCCAACTACCACCATCTCCACATTGCATTACCATTGCCAAAGATAGAGACAGATATATTGCCAACACTGTACCATTTCACCACTGTGACAAGAGAATCTAAGAATTTATCCAATATTGGAATTAATTTGCTGATCAAAATATATATCACTGAAAATAAGAACACTACTAGTATTATCAATTTGGTAAATGACCTATCATTGTTCAATATGGAATGCATGAAATACAAGAACATGTTGCCTTGGCTATTACCATTTCTAGTCTGATCATTACTCGTAGTATTTGTAATGGGCTTGTCAACTTTGATCATTGATCTGATATTGTTATTAGTGGTATTTTTTTTCAATTTGCGGTTTTTAAATTTAGATGAAAGTCTTTTCATCAAAGTCAGTGGTCTCTGAGGCAGATCCGGTTCAGAATCAGTAACATTTCTTCTCAATATCATCTATTCTTTCACGCTTTTCTTCACCCAAATCGTGTATCTACTTCTTTTTTCTTTTGTTTACAAATAATTTTTTTTTTTTGTTCTCGATGCAAGATACCTTTTTTTTTTTTTTATCTTGGAGAGAAATTGATTACATGGACAACAAAAAACTGGAATAATAAGTCAACTTCAAGGTGTATATATATTTTTTTTCTTTTGTTTCAATGGTTCTTAACCAAGACCTATAAAATAAATTGGGGGGAATATTAGATATAATAATAATAATAATAATAATAAAAAGGAGGTAACTTTTCTGCTTTTTTTTTTGCAGGAAAACAAAATAACAAACTTGATGGTGTTTCCAAAAACACAAATAAACAGTTCCAAAGACAATTGGAAGACAAGAAAAACATATAACGTATATAAAATGACACCATCACACGTGAAACCGGAGAATCGAAAATAAGTCAAAACAAAAAACAACTCCAAAGGGGGAAAAAAAAACCACAAGTGAAAACAGAAGCAAGATCAATCATAACCATTGATTCTCTTTCCCATCTTGATCAATTTATCACTGACATCACTTTTCAAATTCAAACTCAACTTGTTGAATTCAGAATATGGTAATGATGATTGTGAAATTAATAACCTAGATTTCAAAATTAATTGTTCGATATTTGATTTGTTATAATCAATTGTCTTCAATTTTGATTCCAAATTTGATTTATAATTTAAATTGATAGTGGAAGAAGAAGATGCATCGTCTTCTTCGTCTTCTTCCTCTTCTTCTTCCTTATTTTCAGTAACAGAATTCATCGATTTGATAATATCATCTTCTTTTTGCAATAATTCTCTAATCAATAAATTAGAAGTTTCAAATAAGGCAATGAATGATAATAACGATAAATCATGATTGATTTTCAAAAATTTGTTCAATTTGATACATTCATCAATCTTATTAATTGAATGATAATACAAGATAAACGAACATGTCAATAATAAATAATTCTCTTCGGAAATTAAAGATGAAGAAACAGTACTCAAATGTTGTTGACCAACTTGAGATTTATGAGTTGAATATTTCATAATCTTAGAAATTTTGGCATCTCCTTTAACAGTAACTTCTTCTTCTTCTTCTTCTTCCATCATATTACCATAATCGATTAAATCACATGCTTCGGTCTTGATTATATCAACAATCTCATTCAACGATTCCAAATTTGCTTTTAATAAGAGTTTGAAAAATTTGAAAGATTTAATCAAGTTGAAACTGTTCTTAGGGATCAATTTTTCAAAACTGGTAATTTCTTGATAAATTGAATTATTAATTTCTTCTCTTGTTTCATATTCAGTGTCTGTAGAGTCATCATCTTGATCCCCATTTTCTTCTGATGATGATGAAGAAGAAGAAGAATCTGAAGAGTCAATATCACTTTGATTATTCTTAACTGATAATTTGGTGAATTTAATCAAGTTATTATCAAAAATCTCCTTGCATCTGATAGCCACAACAAGATTGATAATTGATAAATCTTCAGAATGAGTAACCAAATCTGAAACACATACTGGTTGTGGTGCAGATATAGAATTAATTTCGTTGACAAAAATAGCCCTGATAAGACTTTCCTTGCCGAGATGGAAACAATCACAAAGTTTATTATATAAATTAACACTGTCAATAAAATCTGTCTCTGTGTTGATCAAATTGCTAATTTTTAAAACATTTTCATTAGTTAATTTCTGAGTGTCAATCAATCTCAAAAATTTGATAATTTTCAACATAGTAGCATCGATTGTCTTATTCAATCCAATGGCATTTGAGAACATGGATCCGATTTTAACAGCAATCAATTTTGACAAGATCAATTTGGTGAAAAGTAATTCAATGTAATGAGATGTAATTTCAGTTTTCTTTGTGGCATCTTTCTCAACAATAGTTTCTGGAACTGCAAAATTTTCAATCTTGCTGAAAACCATCAAGACTTCTTTCCAATCATAGTTCTTTGTTGATTTATCATTCAAACATTTAGTTATAGAAGTAGCCAAGGAATCATTGAACTCAATGATTTTTTCCAAATCATCAGTCTTGTCTTTAAGACCCAGCTTTATAGCAATAACTTGAGCATAAGATTTCAAAACAAGAATTACAGAATGTGTCTCTGAACTAACTTGTTGCTTTTGCTTACCATCTTGACTAAATTTGGATAACAAGCCAAATAATATTGGCTCTAAAATGGTAAAACCACCAAATAATACTAAGCAAATTTTCATAAAATTGAAAATAAATTGACCAGCTTCTGAATTCAATGCAGGGAAAAGTTTGTGAATTGGTACAAATGCTAAGCCTTTATAATCATAATCAACATCACCTCCAGCAAACATTTGTGAACCTAATAACGTGGTCATACCACCAACTAATAACTTATTTCCAAATGACATTGAACCATCGTTTGATTGATGAGATCTTGGTTGCAGCTGTTGCAGCAGCTGGTTGGGATTTTGCTGAAGGTTTTGTAATTGTAATTGAGCAGCTTGAACTTGATGTAAAGTTGGAACAAATCCATTTAAACCCATATTTACTTGATCAGTAAAGCTTTGTTGAGAATGTGAATGTATAGGTTGAGGCATAGCTTGTTGTTGTGGCAGCACTTGTTGAGATTGTTGTTGCTGTTGTTGTGGATGTTGAGGTTGAGGTTGTTGTTGTTGTTGTTGTTGTTGGTGAGGTTGCAGTTGCAGCAGTTGTGGGGAAGAATGTTGAGAAGAAGACTGGGCTTGTTGTGGTGAATGCTGTGGGATGGAAGGAAATGCAGCATTTGGAACTTGAGGTAACATCTGTTGGAATTGTGATAAGATATGTCTCAATTGGAAAACTTCATTTGTGAGATTTTCATTTTTGTTTTCCAAATGTTTTATGTATTCTGTAGCTTTTGTTAAAATACTAGCTTTGTTCAATTTAGCCGCAGGTGTCAAACCTTCTAAATCATCTATTGTAGTTGAATTATTATTACTATCAGCAGCAATTCTTAAAGCTGGAACAGCGTCTCTTAATTCAAGAATCTTTGAGTTAATATTTGTTCTATATTTTTTCTCAATCAGGTTATGTGAAGATCTGCTTTTCTTTGGTTTAGTGACTTTATTTGCCGAAGATACAGTGGATACAGTAGGAGCAATAGTTGGTTTTGTCTTTGCCGGGGTCACTTGTTCTGGTGAAGGAATGGCACTAGCAGCAGATGATTCTGGAGTTGGAACTTGTGTTGAAGATTGAATTAATTCATCAATTTGGCTGTCGAAATCGTCACTTTCTTGGAAATATGGTTTGGATTCATCATCGAAATTGATGATTTCATTTAATAATTGGTCATCACTGGTGGAAGAAGATGGAGGATAATTTCTTTGAGCTAATGATTCTGGAGAAACGTATTCCTGTTTAATATGGACTTTGTTATTGTTGGCTGGTTTAAGATTTTGGTTATCATTATTTGACCAAAAACCTTCATTTTGATATAAATTATTCGACGTTAATTGAAACTCATCATGGTTGGAATCAAGAGAACCCAATAACGACTGAGCATCGTTGAAGTTATAGTTATAATCCATTGTTGGTTATATAAATGGACAAAATATTAAATGATAATAATAACCGGGAAAAAAGAAAAAAAAAAAGTAATAGAAAAAGAAAGAAAGTATTGAATAGAAGTGAAAGAAAGAAGTCTATATGATGATATTCTTCTATTCAAAAGACAAAACGGTTGAATACTTTCTAATTGATTGAGTATATGGGTTTTGGTTATTTTTTATTTAATTTTTTTTTTTTTTTTTGTTTCCTCTTAATTTTACTTTTTTTTTTTTTTTTTTTCTTTAATTTTGTGGAAAGGCAAAGGGCAAAAACAACAAGAAAAAAAAAAAGAAATTGAAGAGGAAGGGGGCAAAAGGCAAGGCTAGTACAAAGTTTTTTTTAAGAAAGAATAATAGAATAGCTATATATAGAGCTTGAAAGATTACACCAAGTGTACATATATTGAATTTCTCTCAGTACCATATACTTTTTCTCTTGTTAAGAACTGTATAACTAAAGAACAGTTTGACTCTTCATGATTGTTCGTCCCAAGGTTGCATGAAAAAGGCCTTATTCATGTATCAACATGCATGAACATGCATTTTATCAGCTTTTTTTTTTGGTTTGGTTTAGTTTGTTTCGTTTTTCTTATAACAAGATCTACTTGGGGTTAAAATAATAGTAGTCACGGATAGTTATGGAAGCTAAAAAAAGAACTGAAAGAGGAAAGGGCACAGAGATAAATTAACGGCTGTAGTAGAGTTGTATACGTGCGATAATAAGATAAAGGAAGATTTGAAATATTATTTAAGAGATCTACTTACATTTAAGAGTGAAATTCACTTGCCTCCTTCTTCCCTGTTTCTTGGAAGGCCAGCAAAAAGGGGATGTTTAATGTATGCAATAAGTGACCTTGTTTGCGAATAGAAATTCAAGGATCAAAAAATTTGCCGGATATAAGAAGTGTTGTTATCTGTTGTTATAATGAAGTTCACAACGGAATTAAAAGAAAACAAAACAAAAAGGTCGTGTATCTATTTATCTATTGTTGTATATCCGGGTAATTTATTTCTTTGAAGTGGAAAACAGTCGTGTGTTAAAGATACAATTGTAAGTGGAAGCAAAAAGAAAAAACTTGTGAGTTATAAAAAAATGATTCCAGTTTTTTTTTCCTTCTCTGGTTTTTTTTTTCTCTTCTTCTTCCATTAAACACAAACTTGTTATCAATATAGATAGATTTAATTAATTCAATCAATCAATCTTTTAATCTGATTGAAATTCAATTAATTATAGTTAATCATTCAAGTTTTTAATTAGTCATTTTATAACAGCATATAATCACACACACACACACACACACACAAGACATGTCTTCAAAACGTATTAATAAGGAATTAAATGATTTAGGTAGAGATCCTCCTTCATCATGTTCAGCAGGTCCAGTTGGTGACGATTTGTATCATTGGCAAGCATCTATAATGGGTCCTCCAGATTCCCCATATGCCGGTGGTGTATTTTTCTTGAGTATTCATTTCCCAACAGATTATCCTTTTAAACCTCCAAAAATGCAATTCACAACAAAGATTTATCATCCAAATATTAATGCCAATGGTAATATCTGTTTAGATATTTTGAAAGACCAATGGTCTCCTGCTTTGACTATATCAAAAGTATTGTTAAGTATTTGTTCCTTATTAACAGATGCCAACCCAGATGATCCTTTGGTTCCGGAAATAGCACATATTTACAAAAGTGATAGAGCCAAATATGAAGCTACTGCCAAAGAATGGACAAAGAAATATGCTGTTTAGAATAGTTTTTCTTGTTTAGAAGAATATAGTTTATTTAATAAAGGAATCATTTGCCAGAATAACCTCATTACTAATAACTCTTTCAATTATACAATCATATTTGATGACAAACAAGTTATCTAATGCCATCCATTTTTATCTCGTCACAAGGGTTAGTCTCTCTTTTTCCCTTTGACATTTTTCTTTTTCTTCATGTGAGTTAAAAATACATTTATGCTATCTATTATACATTTTTCAAATAAGGTTCAATTTTTCTCTCTTGATCTCTTTTTGTAATCCATCAAGATAAATCTTATTCAAATTCAGTTCTTCAAATCTTCTCTTTATTCTAACACCAGCAAGCACAAATTGCAGTAATATCTTGAAACTTAATGGTCTGGCTCTGATATCAATCCCCATTTTTAATCCCAGTTTTGTATCAATATTAACTATATTCTTCTTCATTATCTCATTTGTCTTTGTTAAAGAATTATTAAGAATCAAATTGTAAACTTCTAAATCTTTTATCGTCTGTTGATTTGCAAAATTTTGTAATTTCAACAATTTCAACTCATTCTCATTTAATTTCATTCTAGATGATTGCGGAGCAGGTGATGATCTTGGTGACGGATAATGTGATTGTCTTTGTACTTGTGGTGGAGGTCTTGATGAAATCTCAACTAATTTATCTTTCAACATTTGCTTAGAATTTTCTAAATTATTGATCTTTGTAGTCAATCCTTTCCTCAATTGAAGATATTTGTTCGTCAAGATATCTATTTCTTGATTGGCATTATCCAATTTCAATTGTAAATCTGGATCATTCACCAATTTTTGCTTATTAAGTAACTTGACACATGTCTGTTTCAACTTGTTAACTTCTTTCAAATATTGCTTATTTTCCTTTGTCAATTTCAATTCATTATCTTCAAGTGCAAACATTATTTTCTCCAATTCTTTATTATCCCTATTAATTTTTTCATTTTTCAAAATTAAATTATCCAACTCTTGTTGCTTATTAGACAATTTGATCAATATCTCTTCTTTGGATCTAATAGATTCTTGTAATTTCGCTTCTAATGATTCATTAATAGAAGAATGTGACTCATTTTGTAATTGTCTCTTAATTATTGACAACTTCATCGAATATTCTTCTTGTAAATTATCTTTTTCAATATTCACAAGATTCAATTTTGATTTCAATTTACTCATCTCTTTCATCATTTCCAATTTCTCATCATCTTCATTAAGCACACTCAATTTATTAGATTTCATCATTTCTCTCAACTTCATGGTCAATTTGTCAATTTCTTGGTCTTTAGAATCAATTTCAATTTTCAACGACTCATTCTTCTTGATAATATCATCTAATTTTGAATCATTGGTAAAAGTCATAGAGTTAACAATATGCTGTAATTCATTATTCTTATTTGTCAATCTCTTGATTTCTTGTTCCAAATATGGATTATTCACTTGTCTATCTTCTCTCTTTGAAGAAGAAGAAGAAGAGCTTGTAGACAATTTCAATTTCAAATCTTCATTTTCTCTAATCAATTGATCATGTTTTTGTAAATCAAATTTCAACATTTCAATTTGTCTTTGTAATGAATCATTCAACTCTTGTAATCTTATCATTTCATCATCGTTATTATGTCTATTCTTCTTTAATGACTTCAATTCCAAATTGGCACTGTTCAATTCACGATCTAATTTCGATAATCTCTCTTCTTTAGAAATCAATTGATCGTATAAACTCTGTCTTTCACGTTCAATAGACTGAATATACTCATCATCACTGGTGTTACGTAATTGTTCTTGTTGTAATTCTTTCAATTTTAATTTCAACTTATTGATCTTAATTTCATCAGATTCAGTTTGATGCTGTAATTGTAAGATATGTCTTTCCAAAGTATCATGTTCACGCTCCAGTTCCAGATCTTTGGTTTGAAGTCTCTTGATCTGTCTTGTCAATTTATCTATTTCATCCATTGCATCATGCAATCTTGCTTCTAACCTAGGGTCTACCTTATGATGAGATTGCGATTTCAATTCTTCTTTCAACAGTTCAACAGTATCTTCCAAGTCTCTATTTTCCAATTTCAATTCATTCAATTCATGCGATATCTCGTCAAGAGTATCATTTTTTGAACGTAATTGCATTTGTAAATCAGAAATTTCCCCATTGAGATCTCTAATATCTTCTTTTAAATCTTGCTCTGATTGGCGCACTTGTTGAGAAGCTTGTTGTTTGTCATTTTGCAAATCATCTACCAAATTCTCCAACTCGTCATTTTGTTTTGAAAGTTGATCATTTTGATGCTCCAACATGTCAAGTCCATTTTTAATTTCTTCAACCTCTGATTGTTGCATTTGTAATTGCTTCTTCAAATCACGATTTTCTGCCATGAGAACTTCTTGATCATGTTCCAATGACTGATATTTCTGTTCATGATCATGTGTAACAACGGTTTCCTTATTGGCGAGTTCCAATTCCTTTATATACAGGTTCAAACTTTGCATTTTACCGTTCATATCGATCAAGCTTTGTTTTAACTCAATATTATGATTGATAATGTCTCTCTTATCCAGTGGCTCATCCCCAAAGTATCGTGTCAATGTAGCCAATCTGACTTTCAAATTGATGTTCTCTGCTTGTAATTTGGAAACATTATCCTGTTGTTGCCTCAACGGATTTGATCCATTGGATAATAATTGATGGTTTTCCTTCGACAAGAAATCAGTGTCTCTGTTCTTATTTATTTCATCCAAGAAATTCAAATCTGGTTTCCACAGTTGTTGGTGTGACTCTATTGTATCAAAACTATGTGATGTATTATCGAAAGATGATCCATGAATTGTATGATCAGCCAAAGGTGAATTGTATTTCTTGGACAGTTTCCTGTTTTGTAATGGTGAAAAATTATTCTCCTGCCTTATAGAAACATTATGACTATATGACTCTTCTTCACCTACTGGGGTGAAGTCCAAGTTTCGATGATCTCTTCTTCTCTTATCCAGAGGTGTTCCAATTAATCTCTTACCTCCAAACATGACTCCCTGCAAAGAAAGAATGTACGTATATATATATATATATAAAGCAAATATAATGAATGAAATTGAATTTGCGAAATGCAGTAACGATATATGTATATATACAAGCCAATAGATGAAAATGTCTTTAGAAGAGTAGTACGCGATAAGTAAGACCCAAAAATATTGTTTACATTTTTTTGTTTACATGTAAAAAAAAAAAAAAAAATTTGGGATGCTAAAATGATTTATTTAAAATTAATACACGACCATCATATATCTCTATAAATTTATTACAGTCCTTCACCAAGCTTACCAACACAGTCTACAAATGTGTCCAATGCTTTCAACAGTTCTCCATTCTTGATGGCCTCTTGGGCCAATTCAACACCATGCTTCCAATCTTTGGCTATTCCACCAACAACAGCTAATGCTGCACTGTTCATCAAGATATAGTCAAGGAGTGGATCTCCTTTGGTAAATTCATCACTCAAGATTCTTTTTAATAAAGATGCATTTTGCTCTGGTGTGCCACTCTTTACGGAATCCAATGAGTGCTCTTCTAAACCGAAATCTGAAGGTTGAACATGGAAACTGGAGATAGTGCCATGTTGTGGATCAACTTTCCAGACTCTTGTCTTACCGATTGGTGAGATCTCATCGAGACCAACTTCTCCCCAAACGATCATGGTGTTGCCGATTTCTCTATTATTCATCTTATCCATTTGCAAGACAGCTTGAGCAAATACTTCACCTAATCCTTCTGTATATACACCGATGATTCTTGCTTTCAAAGGCATTGGATTCAACAAAGGTCCCAAGATGTTGAAAATAGTTGGTATTCCCAAGGCACCTCTTATTGGGGCAACTTTAGCCATTCCAGCATGGAAACTTGGAGCAAATAAGAAGCAAAATTTAGAATTTGAAACGATCAAAGGTGTTGTCAAATCAGTGACTTTGAATAAATCAACACCAAGATACTTCATTAAATCCCCTGCACCGGAAGATGAAGTTGCCAGTTTACCTCCATGCTTGCAAACATCCAATCCCATACCTGCTCCAACTATAGCTGAAGATGTACTCACGTTGAAAGTATCTTGACCATCTCCACCTGTCCCTACTATATCTATATACCCTGTACCATTGACATCCTTTGGGTTAATGACGCTACTGAACTCTAATAATGTCGCAGCCAGAGTTGCTATATATTCTGATTTATGATCCAAACCTGTTACTCTCAATGCAGTAAGAAAAGAAGCGACTTGAATATCAGAAGCCAATCCTTTAACTATGTATCGTAACACTGTGCTCAAGTCATTAGTGGTGAAGTTTGGAGGTGACAATAACAATGCTTTTATAAAAGGAGTCAATATATTCTTATTTGGCTGCTGTGCAGACATGATGATATCACTCTAAAGATGATCTCTTGATGATTCATTTTTTTTTTCTTCTTCTTTTTTTTTTTTTTTCTCTCTTTACTCACCCAATTCATCCCAATTGGGATATATTGATATATGATACACTTCCATTATAATAATTACCCAATAAGGAAGTCAGGAGGTGTGTACCTTGAACGAACGCGTTGTTTGTTTTATATTTTCTTTGAGAATTTTTTTTTTTGTTGTTGTTATTTTTTGAATTAATTCTATAACTGAATCAACTTGAGGCCAGAATTTAAAAAGAAAAGATTTAATATGGTTGAACCAATTGGTATTGCTAATCTTCCTAATCAAAGATACAAGATTGTATCACAAAATGGTGCCAATTTCACTATAATGGTTGCAGGTGAATCAGGTTTGGGTAAGACTACTTTTATCAATACTTTATTTCAAACAACATTGAAGCAACAAAGAGATCATTCATTGAGACACAAGAGTGGAATTCACAAGACTGTTGATATTGATATTACAAGAGCCGAATTGGAAGAGAAGAATTTCAAATTAAAATTAAATATAATCGATACTCCTGGTTTTGGTGATAATGTAAATAACAAGAATTCATGGCAGCCAATTATTGATTTTCTTGATGATCAACACGATTCGTATATGAGACAAGAGCAACAACCTTCAAGAGTTAGTAAGCGTGATTTAAGAGTTCATGTTTGTTTATATTTTATTAGACCAACAGGTCATTCTTTAAAACCATTAGACGTGGAAGTTATGAAAAGATTAGGTTCAAGAGTCAATTTAGTTCCAATTATTGCTAAAGCCGATACTTTATCACCAAATGAGATGTTAGAATTTAAAAACAGAATAAGATCTATTATTGAACTGCAAGATATAAGAATTTATTCACCACCAATTGAAATTGATGACCAAGCAGCCTCGGATCATGCAAAACAATTGATTGAGAGTATGCCATTTGCCATCATTGGATCTGAAGATGACGTAGAAGTTAGTCCAGGAAATTTTGTCAAAGGTAGAAAATATCCATGGGGTATTGTTGAAGTTGAAAATGACCAACATTGTGATTTCAGAAAATTGAGAAGTTTATTATTAAGAACAAATATGTTAGATTTGGTATTATCAACAGAGGAATTACATTATGAGACATATAGAGCTGCCAAATTAGAGAAATCTGAAAATGGTGGTTCATTAGAAGATGGTAAGAGAAATTCAATGATTTTAGAAAGAAGAACAACGAATCCAAAATTCTTAGAAGAAGAAAAAGCATTAAAACAATACTTTGCTGAACAAGTTAAGAGTGAAGAAGATAGATTTAAGCAATGGGCTAAAAATATTCAAGATGAAAGAGCCAAATTGAATAAAGATTTAGCTGAATTGGAAAAGAAATGTAAAAAATTGGAATTAGAAGTTGAAAGACTTAAATGAGTTCCACAATATTTCATTTCTCCTTTTTTTATTATCATGTTGTTCTTTTCGAAATTGACAATATATATATAACATTTTTATCAAGTTAAAACTACAATTGTAATCAAGCGTTCTCTAAAAATTGATTAAAAATACAAATTGTACAAAAATTGAGATCCTTTTATTTTTTTTTGTTATTGATGATTTGAGATTATATAAATTAACTTTTAAAAAAATATTAAAACCAATTTAATTAACTTAATCAGCATTTCTCTTGTTAACACGCTTTTGGTGTCTAGCAGCAGTACCAAAGATCTTCTTTTCTCTGTTCTTCTTTTGTTTTCTTTGTTGTCTTGATGGTTTTTCAACTTTTTCAGCTAAACCGTATCTAACTAATCTGTAAGCTGGTTCAAATTTCTTAGCATCAGCAGCTGAGTTGTAGATTAAACCAAAACCGGTTGATTTTCCACCACCGTATTGAGTTCTGAAACCGAAAACTGAAACGGCATCTTTTTCAGCCTTGTAAATTTCAGCTAATTTTTCTCTTAATTCATCTTTTGAGACATTAGCTCTGTTTGGGTGTAAAACATCAATAACAAATTGACGTCTAGCTAATAATGGGTTTGAAATAACCTTTCTTGTTCTGATGGTAATGGCGTCACTCTAAACAAATTATGTTAGTATTATGTATTTATAAATTCACAGTATCAAATTTTTTTCAAATACAAGATTGTAGTTACAGTGGTGAATATCACGAGTATGGATCTCTTGTTCTATTTCACTTCTTCGTATTTTTCATTTGTACAAATTTGATATTCAAATACGATTGACTTGGTGGTTTTTTTGTCAAACAGTTTATTCACTTGCCGTGGATTCATGTTGATATTATATTCTTCATTTTTCATCCATTCTTGAATAATTTTTCTTTTTCTTTTCTTGTCCTGTGATCCAACGATGATAACTACATGTATATATATTGAACGGTTCCACGTATGATGGTCCACAGATAATCCCACTCCTGTGATTCTAAATAAATGATACTGCTTTTATAGACTTGTAAGTACATACCATATTGTCTGATTATTGATATATGTGATGAAATAAAACAATGTATTAAATTTTTCTTTCTACCTTTTTTTTTTTTTTTGCAAAAACTTTTTCTTTCCTCAGTGTAATTTTCGTCTGAAAAAAAAAAAAAAGTAATAGTCGTGTGAAATGTTTAGGAAAAAACTGTTTACAGACAAACAGTATTTGGCTCTCTCTTTACTAACTGCGCAGCGTAAACTATATACTCTTACAAGGGTAAAATATATACTGCAATTACCAAATGCAGAAAACCAAGTCACAATACTTTCTTCACCATAGCTCTGTATACACGACCCTTTTGTTTTCTTAGAAATGCTTATACAGCCGTGCATGTATGGTTGTTGTTTCAAAAATAGACGAAGGATAGTATACATTGAATAAGTGAATGAATGCAAGTACAGTGTCTCATTATGTTATACAGAAAATATTATATATAGTTTTAGTTTGAATTTTGATCAATGCTTATTCTAACAGCTTTGGTTTGTGTGTAGTTATCTAAAGCTTCGGCACCCATTTCTCTACCAATACCAGATTGGTTGAAACCACCAAATGGAACGGATTGATGGAAATCGTTATAAGTGTTGATCCAGACAGTACCAGCCTTAACTCTGTTGGCAACAGTGACAGCTTTGTTGATATCTTTTGTATGAATACCTGCTGCTAAACCATATTCAGAGTCGTTAGCATATTGGATAACTTCATCAACGGTATCGAATTTGGAAACAGTGACAATTGGACCAAAGATTTCTTCCTTGACAATTCTCATGTTTTCCTTAACATCAGCGAAAATGGTTGGCTTGATAAAGAAACCTTTATCACCAATTCTTTCACCACCTGCGACTAATCTTGCACCTTCACCTTGACCAATTTGAATATAGTTCAAGATCTTGTCTAATTGCATTTGTGAAGTTTGAGCACCTTGGAAAGTTTCTTCTAAGAATGGGTTACCAACTTTCAAGTCATTGGCAAATTTGGCAAATTCTTCCAAGACTTGTTCGTAAACACCACTTTGAACATAAATTCTTGAACCAGCACAACAAACTTCACCAGAGTTATAAAAGATACCAATGGCAATGTTCTTAACCAGCTTAGCAATATCAGCATCATTAAAGACAATATTTGGAGATTTACCACCTAATTCTAAAGTAACTTTTTTCAAATTTGATTCAGCAGCCAGTTTCATGATTTGAACACCAGTTTGTGTTGAACCGGTGAATGCAATCTTCTTAATCTTTGGGTGTGTAGAGATAGCTTCACCGCAGATCTTACCAAAACCTGAAACAACGTTAACAACCCCTGGTGGGATACCAGCTTCAACACATAATTTGGCCAGATATAAAGCACTCAATGGAGTCAGTTCAGCAGTCTTGATAACAACAGTGTTACCAGTGGCTAAAGCAGGACCAATTTTCCATGACCACATCAATAATGGGAAATTCCATGGAATAATTTGTCCACAAACACCAAGAGGTTCTCTCTTTGTATAGTTGAAATGAGTATTACCGGTTTCCAATACAGAACCATTAATCTTATCACACCATCCAGCGCATGATCTCAAATAGTTGGCAACCAATGTGACATCGCCTCTAGAACAGAGCAATGATTTACCATTGTCCAAACTTTCAATATTAGCTAATAATTCATTGTTCTTGTCGATCAATTCAGCTAATTTGTACAAGACTTTACCTCTTTCAATAGGATCTTGTGTAGCCCAATTGCTATGTTCAAAAGCATTATGAGCAGCTTCAACAGCAGCATCAACATCTGATTTTCTAGCTTCTGAAACTTCACAAATAGTCTCCTCGGTAGATGGGTTTATAACTTCAAATGACTTGTGTTCATGACTTTGTACAAACTCATTGTTAATAAACAAACCTGTTGGTTGTTCATATGTAGTTCCGTTTGGTAAAGTGATAGGAACACTTAAAGGAATTTGTGAATAGAATCTTGTAGATAATCTTAAAGTGTGCTTATTTAAAGGAGCAGTAACTGTTCTTAATCTAAACATTTTTTTTTTTTTTTTCTTTTGTGTCTAATAGTGTAAAAAGAAATAGAAGAGGTGTGTCTGTATTTATATATATATAAGAATAGAGGGTGTTAAAATGTTAAAAGTGGAGCAGGTGTGATTATTAATTGACCCCCCTTACAACAGATTGCAACTTCTTACCGAAGAATTAATAGAGAGTAGTGGGGTTGTTATATTACGTAATGCCCCATCCCAGCTGCCCCTCCTTTGAGGGTGTCAAACAAAAAAAAAACGGTTTTGCCATACAAAGCAAGCAAAATCAGGTTTACCGTGTTAGAAATCCGATATTTTTTTTTGTTTATTATAAGAACATGTATATATATAATATTACAGTCGAACTCCACTTTTTCCCTTTACCAAGACTTTTTTTTTTCCTCTTCTCTAAAGAACTTCAAACCGAAAACCCGAATCCAATACTAATTATTATAATACTTCTTGTAAACTGCTCTATATGTCTTGAAACTGTAGAAATGCTCAAGTTCTTTACCAAACATTTTACCATTGATAAGGTGTTGTTTCAACTCTTCAGCATTATTATAAGTAGAATGGTTAAATTTATCTTTCAATTTATCCCTGAACTTTGAAATCCCCATAGGATGGAATTTCCCTAGATAGATCAAGTTCTTGTACAAAGTTCTAACCCTTGGGTCCATCTGTGGTTCATTGGTATTTGATCTTTAGAAATCTTTTTTTTTTTTTTTTTTTTTTTTTTTTAATTTTTTCAAAAACAAAAAATAGATGAAAAGCTAATCTACAATAAAAGAAAGAGAACATATACAATAATGACAGTAGAATTCGTAAACGAATCCAAAACAATTGACACTTCAGTATGTATGTTTGTATAGTAGCAGAGAGTTCTTTTATATTGACAATTGTATTAGCCAATAACAAAAGATGAATTGACAGAATTGATAACATCATTAGATATAAAGACATTAGAATTGAATGAGACATTAATCAATCCGGTATTGAATAAATCAATTCTGAAATCTTCTAAACATAAGTTTCTCACATCAATTACATTGTTGAATGACCAGCACAACGATATTAAGACCATTGTTGGTAATGTATGGGATGATTTAAAAGATGGGTATTTTGTCATCAAGATTGATCTTGATGATAACGTGAAAATTATCTTGACCTATACTTGGGTATATGTGGGATAAGACTAGTTAGAAAAGGATACTACAAATAAAAGATACTTTGTAATGATATATTGTTATTTTTTTCATTTCTTAAAAACGACACAAGAGTATATAAAAATGCAAACCAATCAATCTTATGATTGAATTCTCAAGATGAAGTTGATGATAACTGCAACCAACAAGAAAATTGATAACATAGTAGGACCAAATCTATCATCATATGGACCTGAACCACGTCTTCTTATAGCATTTGCTCTCCAATGATAAGTCACCAATGCATAAAACATAGTGGCCATCGATATCAATGTGAATATACCAGCACTTATTCTTCCAATCTTGTCACCAAAATTAAGTAATCCAACACCTAATGATCCTAATATTACTGTGAAATTTAACCATGATAAGAATGTTCTCTCATTGGCAAAGAACACTTTTGGTTCAACCCTTGTTGGCAATGCAATTCTCTTGCCTGGTGCTGTTTGTAATAATGGTGCTGATGACATCTGTTGACAATGATTAATATTTCTTTATGAATTAATATCTAAAACTCTCTTTAAAATTCATCTACTTTTTTTTTTTTTTTGTCTTTATTTTTTTTTTTATGTTTTGGCTGCACAATTTTCATTTTGAAAACGTGCGTAGGTTAATTTATTATACAGAGTTAAAAACAAAAAAAAATTAATTTAATACTTTGACATATAAGTGTCTAATCTATCGTCTGCTATTAAATTCCAAAATTTTTCTTGAATCATATCACATTCATTTGATATTAACATCACTTTCTTATCACTCATTCCTCCATTTTTCAAAATATCTTCAAGTAATTTGATATTGAAATCGTTGAAATCTTTTAAATAAATATCTTGGAATTTTTCAATGATCAATTGTTCATCTTTTAAATCATCAAGAATTTCAAAAATGATTTCAAAAATTCTAAAACTATATGTGATTAAATCTGTAGGTAAGAAATTTTGTAAAAAATCAAATAATTTGGCAATATCACGCCTTAAACAATCTGTGATTTTCTTCATGTTAAATTTTGGCAATTTCTTTAATTGTCTTAAGTAACCCAATATAACAATATTGGTAAAACATTCTTCAACAACCAGCTCATAAATCTCTGATATACATTCAATTTTAAATTCTTCAAAATATTCTTGTAAAGTACTTGTCAATTGCTTAACCAAATCATCACCTGTCGAATACCATATTTTGGTAAATATCTTATCAAATATAGGTCCAACATCGGTGGCAATTAAACTTAAGAGTGTCTCTTTAACAACAACACTAACATCAATCGACTTCTCAGTGATAAAATTCATATCATTCTTAATCTGTTCTCTATGTTTTGAATGAACGTAATTGGCAAATTTCCCCGTTAATGACTCGATTATATCACAACCATTCATTTGATCATTCCCAACTGCAATCAAATATTCAATAAATCCTCCACTTATTTCAATCTCAGGTTGCTCTAATGACCTATGATATTTTATCAATTCATCTTTGATCATCTTAGTCCAAAACTCACTACGTTGAACTAATAATTTAACAAAATGTTCGATAACACCAAGTAAAATCTTCAGTTCCCCAGAACCTGCTGCAAATTCCAGTTCTTGTGAAAACATTTGGAAAACTGTCTTCGAATCTTGTAAATAAAAACGTCCATCTCCATCGGTGTCTGGTGGGATGTTTCTTGTTATAAATAATTTCGATTCCAGATCTAATACCAGTGACATCCATGAATCTGTCTTTGATGTAATTAAATTCAAATAATCTTTCAACAATTGTTCTTTATTTTCTTCACCTATTATAGAGATATTTTGTTCTTTAGGTAACTTGAAAACTTCTTTCATCTTATCCTGGTGATCCCTATCAAATCTTAAGATATCTAATATTATAATAGACTCCGGTTCCAACTCGATTAACTCCGTCACTATCTTATTTAATCTTTCATAATACCACGAATAAAAAACACTAAACAATTTCCACCTTTGTGGGAACAATTGTTTTTCAAACTGATATATCTTGGCAAGATCACCATATATCCAGTCAAGTGAGTTTAATATAGCAAATTGATCTTCTTCAATAGAGTTTTTACATTCTCCAAAGATAAAATCAACATAATTTTCAACTGACTTCAAAAAAATTTGCTTGTAATTCCTCACTTTAGTTCTATTACAATGTTTCAACAATATCTTATTTTGATCACCTCTCTCATCGATCAATTTTTCAATAATAGATAATTTCAAATCTTCTTTTTCTTCATATTCAATTATCTTAACCAACCTAATGATTAATGAAGCATTACCTTCAGCTATGCTTTCCACAATGTTGAACAGAATCTCTGCAATGATTGAATCGAATTTATCAACAACTTTATCTAAATTCCCGAAAAATTTTCTTATTGTTCTTTGATCATCAGTATTTGATTTTAATGAATACATTTCCAATTTATCTCTGAAATCACGTAATTCATTTAACTTATAATGTATTATTAATAAATCTGGGACTTCACTTTCAGGATGAATTTCTTCCATCACAGTTTGGTCTATCAATTGAGATACTTCATGTAAATTTTCACTAAAATTATTAAAATTATTATAGATTGATGAAATTTCATTAAAATTCTCGTTCAATTTCAGTAATTTCTTAATTAAATCATATCTCTCTATAGAACCCAGAATAGTCTTATGTGAATTTTTCAAATTACCCACTTTCCCTTGTAATACTCCAAAATTTTTTTCCGAGGATGTCAAACTGTTCAACCCACTTAATATCACATTTAAACTCTTGTCATTCTCGATACTCAAACTGTTATTGATGGAATCATATTCTTTAGTAAGAGATTTCTTAACACCTGCCAATTTTAAAAGATCATCTTCTGTCTTTATATAGTCATTGATCTTCGATAACACCGTAGATGTTAGTTCAATTGGCATTGCTCTTTGTAATGTTTATGAGTTGTTTAAAAATATTCCACCAGTGTTTTTTTTTTTTTTTTTTTGCTTAATTCTTTTTTTGTTTTTTTGATTTGTTTGTTTACTTTTGTGATCCTGATATAATACAAACATCTCTTTTGAATTGGCAATGAAAAAAGTATTAACGAAGAATAGTATATTGGATGAAGGTGATTCCACTTTTTTCAATCTAGATGGTAACTCATCATCTATGCAAACTCCGAAAAAGACCAAGAAACAGCACAACAAATCAACTAGACATTCATCAGGAGTACGGAAGCCTGTAAAGACGAAAAAGATAATAAAACAAAGAAGGCCGAAGGAGGTACCTCCACCATTACCGATTGCTGATGAAGTTGAAGACACACTGGAACGTACAACTGAACTTGATCCAAAGACAATTTCTATCATCACAGTTAGTGAAAAAATATCGAAAAGATTAGCTCAGAATTTGTGGCAAGAGTTGAGTCCACAGACATTGAAATCACTTCAGGATTTGATACTCAATATATATATTGAACCAGTGGTGCTAGCGACATCTAAGAGTGATAAAGTAAGGGATAGATTACGAGAATTGATCCAGGAATTGATTCAAGAATTATCTAAAAAATTACTCGATGTTAAATTACCTGTGATAAAAAGTTCAAGTTTCTTAGATTTGGAATCCATATTGAATAAGAAAATTTATTTGGAATCGGTGCTATCTTCAAATTTGAAACAGATCGAAATCTTGGAGAAGGAATTGATAAGGTTTGAAAAAGTTTATAAAAATGATTTAACTTACTACAACAATTTGAAAAAAGCCATTGATAAAGATGATTTGGTCAAAGATGTGAGTGTGGAAGATAATTTGGACCATGAATTGATGAATATAAGGAAACTGAGTATACAAGATGACAAGGATGACGTCAACTTTGAACTGGTCTTGACAAGATTAGATAAGCATTTGATGAGCATCGATAACAATGTTAAAGAATTAATACAACTCAACGATAAAGTGGAACTCGTGAATGAATTATTACTGTTACTATAATCATACGTCTCTTTATCCCCTTTTACATTGTAATACATAGCCTTTTAATAGACATAAAAAAAATGACTTAAAAGCAAGGAAAGAAAAAAAAAAAAATATAAATAAAAAAAGTTAACTTGGAATTGGGATCAATTTAAAACCAAAGATGCCGTATTCAGCACCTGATAGGACCGTTACAAAAGATGTTCCACATCACAATTTCACCAAGATAGTGAACAAGATCTCTGGACAACCAGATTCGTATGTTCGTAAACAGAAATACACTTTTGGTAGGACTCTTGGAGCAGGATCTTTTGGAGTGGTAAGGCATGCAAGAGATAATAAGACAAAGAGAGAAGTTGCGATCAAGATCATTTTGAAGAATGCCTTAAAGGGAAATATCCAAGTTGTGAAAGACGAAATCCATTTGCTTTCCTTATTACACCATCCTAATATTGTGGAGTTCATTGATTCTTTTGAATCCAAGGATAAGATTTATATTGTAACTGAATTGGCTCTAGGTGGGGAATTGTTCGATCGTATCATTGAGAAAGGTTCATTTACAGAAAAAGATGCAGGTCTGGTCATATATCAGATGCTTTCGGCAATTGACTATTTGCACGATCAAGATATCGTTCATCGTGATATAAAACCCGAGAATGTGTTATACATCTCTAAGGAAGATGATAGTCCCGTTGTGTTGGCAGATTTCGGCATAGCTAAGAAGTTGAATACGCTGGATGAGATGTTGACCTCAATGGCTGGATCCTTTGGGTATGTGGCTCCAGAAGTGTTGAAAGGTGTTGGACATGGTAAACCTTGTGATATTTGGTCTCTTGGTGTTGTCACATATACACTCTTATGTGGTTATTCGCCTTTTAGAGCTGAAAATGTTACAGATTTCTTGAACGAAGTGGAAGATAACAATCCGGTTATTTTCCATGAAAGGTATTGGTCTCATATTACAGAAGATGCCAGATTATTTATCTTGAAGATGTTACAAACAAATCCAAAGGACAGATTGACTTCAAAAGAATTATTGCAAGATAAATGGTTATTAGAAGTTTGTCAAGGCACATCAATTGACTTGTTACCAAATTTCAAAGAAGGATTCAATGCAAGACAAAAATTCAAGCAAGTTATCGAAATTGTAAGATTGAACAACAGAATCAAGAAATTACAGAAATTTGTCACTGAAGATGACGATGATAAGAGTGAAATGCATTTCCACGAGTCTTCATCATCATTACTGTCTCCTCCTTCATCCACAAGTACACAAGATAGCACGGCAAATGCAAGTTCATTGTCATCGATTCTTCAAAATCTTCAATTGAAAAAAGAAGGTACAAATAGCAGTAAACATTTCGATGCACTTCATCAAATTGTAGTGACTGCTGCTGCTAATAAAGATAGAGTTGAAAGTTTCCAAGAGAAGACTGATAAATAGTTATAGTTTAATATATACTTTATGTACATTTCTTTAAACCATTATGGCATTTGCTCCACAAAAGCCGGCAGAAACGTTGAAGAAAGAAAAAAAAAAAAAAGTAGCACAAATAAAATAAGAAAACCAAATTGTGGATAGATCGACAATTTTTAATTAGTAATATAATATTATTATCCAATTATTAATTTGATTTCCAAGTACTCAACACTAGTCAATTAATACCCAATGTCATCATTTGAAATCCCAAAGACCCAAAAAGTAATTTTAATCAGAGAAACTGGTGGACCAGAAGTTCTTAGATACGAGGAAGATTACCCGGTACCAACAATCGATGCAGATGAAGTCTTGATCAAGAATAAATACGCAGGTATCAATTTCATCGAGTCTTATTTTAGATCTGGTTTGTACCCTTCGGAAAAACCATATGTCTTGGGAAGAGAAGCTTCTGGTATAGTTGTTGCTAAAGGTGATAATGTTACCAATTTCGAGGTTGGTGATAAAGTTGCCTATTTGAGTATCAATACTTTTGCCCAATATACCAAATATGCTGCAGATAGTAAGATTTTGAAACTTGATGAACATGCAACTGAGGAAGAGTTATCAAAATATGCAGCATCTATGATCAATGGATTCACTGCTTTAACTTTGATCACTGAGGCTTATGAAGTCAAAGAGAATGATTACATCTTGGTTCATGCCGTTGCCGGTGGATGTGGTTTATTATTCACTCAATTGCTTAAGCAAAGAGGTGCTTTTGTCATTGGGACTGCTTCAACAGACGAGAAATTAGAATTGGCTAAAGAATATGGAGCTGATTATCTTATCAATTCCAAGACTCAAGATGTTGTTGAAGAAGTCTTGAAAATCACTAAAGGTAAAGGTGTTGCCGCAGTTTATGACGGTGTTGGTAAGGATACCGTTGATATCTCTTTGAATTGTTTAGCTAGAAAAGGTTCATTTGTCAGTTTTGGTAATGCCTCTGGTGCTGTTCCACCTTTTACGATAAGCAGATTGGCTGCTAAGAATTTGAAAATCATGAGACCTGTACTTTTCAACTATATTACCACCAAGGAAGAGTGGGATTATTATTCAAATGAATATAAAATAGCTATTAGAAATGGATTAAAAATTAATATCACCGAGACTTTCCCATTAGGAGCTTACAAAAGTGCTACAGAAAAATTGGAATCCAGAAAGACAACAGGAAAATTACTCTTATCAATTCCTCAATAAGTATATATATATATATCAATTTTTTTCCACTGTGAAATAATTGCCTTCTAATAAACTATTTTCATCTGCTAAATTTAAAACCAGAACCAGAGTAGCAGTAACAGCTTCATTTGTTAAATGACCTTCATAATGATTACTAGAGTAATTTGGTATTATCATTTGAGCAGCACGTAACACTTCATCATCATCATCATCATCGTTTGTCAAATTGTTCTCATTACTCTTTATTTTCAAAAATTCAGATTTATAAGCAGCATTAATGATATTTGGTATTCTAGCATTGGGTAACAAATTTGGATTATTTCTTCTATCCCTGCACATATCACATATCTTGGTCTTTCTAGGCTCATTATCTAAAGATTTAGCACACCGAATACAATGACCTTGGCTTTCTAAATTTTGTCTCCTGTTTCGATCATTTTCCCTGCACCTTTCACAAACTTTAAACTTGGTCTTTGTCACATCTAAGACTCTAGCACAATGAACACATTTCCCCTGTGCACCTCGGTTCAGTTTCCTAGATCTCAACGACATCCGACAATTCGGGCATAATACAAATTGGTTATGTTCTTCTGGAATAACAACCCCACAACGAGTACATACTCCATCTTTCTCTTTTGTCCGCACTTGCCATCTTCTTGATCTTTGTCTTTGTAATTCTCTACAATGCCCACATGTCTTGAAAGGAACTGGACCTTCTTGCTCAAATTTTTTCTTGCATCGAGAACAATTTGTCTCTGCCCCAATATCAAATTCAATTTTTCTCAGTAACTTCTTGGGGTTCACCATCTTACTCTCCTGTTTCTCTTTCTTACTCAAAACAACTGTATCCATTTATTAAGTGAGGCTCCAAGTTAGTTCAAAATATGCAGAATCTTAGTATCACGTAGGTCATGGGTATATATGATCAAGCGATTGATTTGAAATCAAGTTATCCCCCTTTCAAAAGTGTGATGTAATGGTTATGTTGCACTTATGTTGGAAAATACTTTTGCACAGCATAAAAAAATTAAAAAAATAATAATTTTTTCAAATAAAACAGGGGCTATTTCTTTCACTTTCCTAATCCGGAATACATCCCAATTTGGCTATTCAAATTTTTTTATTTACCAAAAGAAAAAAAAAAAAAAGAATAGCGAGAAGGAGAGAGAAAAAAAAAAAAAAAACACAGGTATAGAGATCATAACAATAGTGAAATAAAGAGTTATCGAGAAGTTTTTATATTGGATACTTTGTTTTCATTTTTTTTCATATATAAATTACAGATCTCTTTTCTGTGATTCTTATTTCACTTAACTCACACAAGCAAGAAAATATTGTTTTAACTAAGTTAGAAATTTTTGGACCCCAATTCCATCTGTTTACTTAATTAGCAACAATACAAATTACTCAAAAATATATATACCTAAAAAGGCCCAGGCAATGGATTCAAATATAGATCCAGAGATCAATGCTGCATCAGATACACCTGAGTATACCAAATATGACGAACAACATCAACAACAGCAGCAGCAGGAATCACAGCAACTGCATAATGGCAGTGCTGAAGACTCTGCTGTTGATACTGCTACTCAAGCTTTAAAAGTATTAGCATACCAGATGCCTGAAGAAGGAGAGGAAGAAGAAGAAGAGGGGGTGGATGGGAAACTGAAACTTGATAATAAAAAATATCCGTATTATGATGGAGATGTGAAGATGAGTTACAACGATAAACATATTGACGATGAAAAATCGGAAAATAACAAAAATGATACAATACCAGATACCAGTGGTAAGACGGAGGAAGATTTGGCTAATATACAAGTGGTAGTGCCTACATCACCACCGCTGCAACAACAACAACAACAACGGCCAAGAAGAGCCAATCATCATCATCTGAATAACATTGATAATGTGTTGAATTTTGTTATGATGGATCCTTCAACTAAGGAAGGATTGTCAAAAAGATTGGGGAGACCAAAGAGAATGTTAAATGCATCTGAGACGCCCCAACAATCGTCATTAAACAATTCGAGCGATTCGATAATATCAAGATTCAGATTTGGATCTTCAAGATCATCAACAATATCAGCTCATCCTTCTGATTCAAAGCGAAATTTCAGTTCTAAATTTGCTAGAGGTTCCAGTGCTATAAGGAAATCCAAACCAAGGCGAGTAGTGCAGCATACCAACGGATTGAAATTAGTATTTGAAGATCAACCTAATTTCGATGGACCTCAATTGAAACAAGAACAATCTACCTCATCAACATTACCTGCGGCAACACCTCATTCAGACTCACCTCCATCTACCACTATTGTTATTGAAAATATCAACACTTTAAAAGCTAAAGGTAGATCTACTGCAAAAGATGACCCAGCAAAATATTCAAATAGATTTAGGATGGCAAAGACGGGGTCTGGTAAAAATTCTGCTGCTGCTGCTGCTGCTGCTGCTGCTGTCAGTAAGAGGCAATAGTTGTTCTGTGGTTAAAATTATACATATATATATAAAAAAGAAAAAAAAAAGGAGAGAGAGGAGATTGCTGAAATGGATACCTTATTAAAGAGTCTTTTGTTAGCTTGAGGTTTGTTTTATTATTATCTTGTTCTTATTACTGTTAGTTCAATTATACTAGGTGTATTATTATTATTATTATTATTATTATTATTATTCATTATTTGTGTTTTTCCATGTTTGTTGAGTTTTTGCTTTTTTTTTTTTTACTCTGTGTTCTGTATGTATTAGAAAAAAAAAAAACTCAATTGCGATTTGCTTCACCATCCGATGCAATATGTAGTGTCGGTTCTTGTGGATTTAATATATTACAAATATAAATTTTCAAATGACTACTGCAAGACCAAAATCCACTTTTCAACGCAAGTTCCGATTTAAAGGGAAAGGAAGGAAGAAAAATAGGGAGATTATTTGCTGTTAATAATTGATGATATATATGCATGTAATTTAAAAACTTCCCGGATGTTGAGGTTGAATATATTACTAAGATGAGATAGGGGGTTGTTTTCCCTCTTCCGCGTAAATATTACTTTTTTTTTTTTTTTGCCCTCTAAGACACAATTAAGTTTTGCCACATCAGAGAGAGAGAGTGTGTGTGTTGGGGATTTTTACCAAGAGAGACAGGAGCAATAGAGTGGTATTTTCAATTACAAAATGATGAATAAGAACAGAATTGCTCGGGTTTCTCAACCTGAGGTGGAAAGATTTCTATTGTTTTTTAAAGAAAATAAGTTAAAAAAAAAATATTTCGGTGTAGAACAGACAAGGGGGAAAAAGGAGGAGAAGAAGGCGGACGGGAAGCCACGGAAATGGGAAACAAAGCCAGAAGAGTTTGAGGGAGAAATTTTTTTTTTTTTTTTTTACTTTTTTACTTTTTTGCTCATTTGCAGGAAAATGTCATGCAGGTTTTTTTTTGTTTTATATAAACAAGATTCTCCCTTTTCATTTCAAATTACTGATCTTGTTATTAAAAGAGTTTATAATGATGTCAAAATCAATTTCAATGAAGCAAAGATTCAATGTTGCTTTCGATTATTTCTATTACATGTGTCCTTTTAACTTGATGTCTCCCGGTGAGAGATTGTTTTTAAATTTCTTATTACTGCTGGTTTTCTCCTTGTTTCTTTATTCAACTTATAAATCATTGATGAATATTCACTATTTAGCATCATATCTACAATTATATCAATCCGTCTCAGGTGGTGTGGCTAAGATGTTGCAGAATTATAGTATCATGACAACAACTCCTTTCAAAGATTCCACCCTTCTAAAGGAGTTCCAAGGATCAATTGGACCAAATTTCTCTTCTAATTCAATAGGGAGGGACTTCTAATGAGCTAACATTACTAGCCTATTGGTGTTGAAGTACTTTTTCTCCCTTCTCGATGCAAACTAAAGGGAGATGAAATTGGAAATTATTTATTCATTTTAATGAACATACACACTACAAGAAATATACAGAGAAGTGGTCTATGGTCTATATAAGGTCCGAAAACTGGGAATGGGGAAATGGTCTTCCTTCATTCACTTTTATATTAATGATTTTTTATTCTATTTTATTTTATTTTATTTTTTATTTCATTTTACTATATTTTTTTTTCCTGGGGAGCTTTATGATATTTTCGTTCTTACAATCTAATATTTTAATTTTATCAAAGATATCTTTAATTTACATAGAAAGTAGATTCATCAGATACTAATTCTCTTAACTTTTGTACTTGAAAAATAAGGACAAAGGAAAAAACATAAAAAAAAAGGAGCAAAAAAAAAAAAACTTATAATTATATACAAACATTTTTTGGTTATGCAGTCGCTTATATTGGAGAGAACTTTGAATAAGACTTCTTCAGCTCTGATACAAAGGCTTTATACCGAGCTCTCTTATTCTTTCATCTCGGAACTATCATCGGAAGATAATTCTTACCCTTATAAGTTCCCAGTGCGATGTCATCCAAGTGGGATTAATACTTTAGATCTCGATCATCAGACTCGAAGTTTCTTACTATCCGGAGGTTCAGATTCCTCTTTGAAACTATGGTCATTGGATGAAGTTGAAGATGCTAAGAGAACTCAATTGCAAGATGATGATGATGATGATGAGGAACCAGATAAGCAAACATTGAAGAATATACTGACGGTGCCCAGAAAATTGGGACACGAGTTTGGAGTATCCAGTATCAAATGGTGGCCACAGGATAATGGTATGTTTCTAAGTGCTTCATTTGATCAAACTGTGAAAGTTTGGGACACTTCTACTTTTGAAGATGTTTACTCGTTTAAATTGGATTCTAAGATTTATGATATAGACGTTTCTAAAACTGGACAACATTCATTGGTGGCAACTGCCAACGAATCTTCATTGATAAGATTATTAGATTTGAATTCAACTTCAACCTCACAAACTTTGAGAGCACATAAGGGGAAAATACTAGCTGTTAAGTGGTCTCCAACTAATCCGTATATCTTGGCAAGTGGGGGTGTCGATGGTGAATTGAAAATTTGGGATATAAGAAGAGCTAAAAGTTGTGTTTGCTCTTTGGACCAATTCAACATTGAAAGTTCCGGTAACGAAGAATCTTTTAATATCACATCATCGCCTGCTAAAAAACGCAGAATCAAGGATATATCCAGTGTCAAGTATAAGTTCGATGATCAGGCACCAAAATCACACAATGGGACCATCAACAGTATCATTTTCAGCGATTTAGGTGACACAATAGTTTCATCCGGAAACGATGAGAAAATCAAAATTTGGGATCTCAAACCACAAAGAGGTCAAAATATGCTAGTCAATTTTGGTCCCATCGTTAAAAACAAGTACCCTCAGAAATTATCTCCATGTTTATCACCGTCCCAGGAAACTGAATTGCAATACTTGTGGTTCCCCAATGATAGTGGTGAAATTCTTGTATTCAATATGGAAAATGGGAAATTGGTTAGTAGATTGAACCAACAAAACTCAAACAAAAAATTAAATAGTAAAGGCTCCGGGTACGTGTTGAATAACCAACGTGTCACGTCAATTGTATACGGTGATAGTGGTGTCTATTATAGTGCATCATTGGATGGGAAAATTACAATTTGGGGGCCAGATTTGAAATACAAAGCTCCGAACTTTAAACCTAATTTAGATACAGATGAAGAATTGGAAGATGACGAGAGTGGATCTGAAGATGTCTTGGACTCTATACACAATGAACTCGAGGCAAGGAAACTTTTACAGAAAAACCCATTCATATAACTTTTCGTCGAAGTCGTGTCTATGTTAAATTCGGGGAGATTTTTCAATTAAAATTTTTTTTTTTTTTTTTTTTTTTAAATAATTTTTCAATTTAAAAGCTTCTTGTGTAATAAAGGTATCAAGACTAATAAGTTACCCGTGACTGCGACAACATGTTTAAGTTACAAGTTGTGCTAATAACTCCCAGCAGTTCGGCTTTGTCAAGATCAGCTTCGCAATTTGACCAAACACAACAGCATAGTCAATTACCAAACCAGTCATCATTCCTTCAATCAACTAACAATACTTTCCAATTACCACCAAGTTTAGCGACACCCACAACTAGTTTCTATAACCAAAGTCTTGTATCAAAAGGACCCGCTTTTAAAAAATTCTTATTATTGACTAAAGCATCTAACACTTTATTTGATGTAGCAGAGGAAGTAACTAGAAAATTTAGAAAATTATACCCTGATGAATCGAACATCGAGATTGAAAAATTGCAAGACCTTAATGAGTGTGATTTGGACCCAGACTATATTGTATCCGATGTTTTCGACACCAATAATATCTTATTAGTACATTTGGATGCTGATTTTAAAACTTCAAGTGTCAATTCAAGTGCAGTAGCGAACAGAATATCATCTTTGACTTTAAACCAACAAGATACACCTAATCTTAAAGCACCAGGTTCCACAAAGAGGAAAGCTGTATCAGAATATTTCGATTCTACCAGACCAATCCCAATAAAGAGAATGAGAGATAGTAGAAATAGTTCTTCAATATGGAGAAACACACCAGAGAACAACAGTGTCATTTATAGACCAAACGACAGATATAGACATAGTAATAATAATAATGGCAACCACCACCATCATCCATTGGCAAGTCAAATAAATGGACACAGTACTGATAATGACGAAAATGCAGCCAAGAATTTAGAAGATGAGGATGAAGAAGATAGTTATCACGACGAATTGGAAGATGCCCAAGTAGTTGACGAAGCCATTGAAGATCAAAGTAATATATCCCTCCCACCTCCTGAAGATGAACCAGATCAGAGACTTGATCCTAAGAAGATCCGTCAAAATGGACCAATCACATCTTCTCCATTGCCTAGTGGGAAAAGAATCACTTCAGGAATGTTACAGCAAGAAGAACAACCGGATTTATCCAAATTGAGTGATGATTCTGATGCAGAAGACAAAGATGCTCCAGTGATACCCATAAAGAAATCACCTATTTCATCAGCAATGATAGACATGTCAGAAAATGACTCTAAATCGGCTTATACAAAAGAAGAAATTATGAGTATGTTTAAAGCTAAGAAAAATCAAGCAAAACAAACTGAAGAAATTTTGGAAAAGGAAACTGAGTTTCAACAAGAAAATGGTACTAAACAGCATTTGAATTCCTTAATCACACCTAAACCACTCTATAAAGTTGTTTCTATTGAAAACACACCACTGGATAGTTCTCCTTCGTTCTTAGTCAATGGTCTGAATTCTGAAAGTTCAAAGATGGATATCAGTATGACTGAGACCAAAAATGATCTGGATGAGATGTCGATAGATGAAGAAACAAGTAAATTACCACCTAATGTTGATGATGATAAGATGGTTCTTGATCAAACAGAAAAACCAACTCAAAAGAAAGAAGTAGATGCAGTACTGGAGAGTCGTTTAATTCCTATTTCTCTTGCCAAAACAATATATGCTCTTGAATATGAAGATCTTAAACTGGAATTAATGGTTTTGGAAAGCCAAGTAAGAGATGTCAAGGATAAAGCCCAAGAGACCGAATTGAGACTGAAGATAAGATCTAAGGCAACTGATATCACCTCGAATAGACTCAATTCGCAAAAAGTTGATAATCTGGAGCTGGATATGATTTTAGAAAACTCTAAGAGTCAGCGTTATGAAGATTTGAAGAAAAAAGCTTTCAAAGATAGAACTGAACTGGAAAAGGAAGAATTCGTACAATTGAAAAAGACAATGTCAAATTTGAGACTGCGTACTAGAAGAAGAGGACAATTTGGTTCAACTTTAAAAATAGCTGGTGTCAAGGAATCAATTATTCTGAGAGCTACTGCTATGTCTACAGTTGACAATATTGATCCTGCACTACAAGTGATTAGTGAAAACACTACAGTCGTGATGGATACGGAACCTGCTGTTAAGGAAACCTCAGTTCCAGAGTTGAAGAAAGATGTTTTCAAGCCTGTCAAAGAAACATCACTGATTCAGCAAGAGAAATCCGTGTTAAGAGCTACTTCAGATAAGAAAATTTTAGAGTCAAATGGTGATCAAAAACCAACAGCAGAGAAATCATCAAGTCCAGCGAGTACTAACAATTCTGAAAAGAATGATGAGTCAGACGATGACGAAAGTTCTGAATCTTCTTCCTCAGAGTCCTCCTCGGACTCTGATATGGGAAGCGATTCCGACGATGAGATTAATTTATCAAACTCGAAAAAAAAACCAAGAGTAGTCAATGCACCAAAAGGTGGAAGAGTAGCTGCCACCCCAACTACAAAAAACATCATAAAACCTCATGAAACTAAGAAGCAGGAATCATCACCTTTGAAATTTGAGCAACTGTCAAAATCGCAGGCGGCCACAAAAAATGTTGTCTTTGAAGAAGAGAAGCCGTTCCTGAAAACTGTCGCAAAGAGATCATTGCCATCTTTATCACAATTAGCCACTCGTGAGTTACCAGATGTCAGAGACCCAACAATGGATCAACCTTCACAAAATGACAAATCTAAACCTGCTATATCATTGGATTCAGATGCAGATTCATCATCGGACTCAGACTCAGACTCAGATTCAGACTCGGACTCAGATGATTCGGAGGAACCTTCTTCATCACAATTTATGGATGCTAAGAAACTGAAACAAATGTTGAGTAAAGTTTCTGAACTGGAAAAAAAACGTAGAAGAAAAAGTGGATTTCTGGATTTGATGAAAGATGTGAGAAGGTTTTAATATTTTGTAAAATTAAAAATTATTATTTTAAATCGAGAAAAAAAAAACTATATCATTATCATATTTCTTGTAGGTATTCTTACTGTTGACCTTCGATAAACCCAATAGCATCTTCTTTATTGATCTCACTCACAGTACTGACTTTATTATTAAACATAACACCAAAGAAAGTATCTGCAACTTCCAACATCTCGGATCTGAAAGTAGTACAAATAAACTGCTTACCTTCTCTACTCAATTGATTTATCAAATTTGCCACACTGGATCTATATTGTGTATCCAATGCTGCGTCAATCTCATCAAACAAATAAAAAGGTGCCGGGTCACATTTTTGAATCGCCAAGATTAACGCAATAGCACATAAAGTTTTCTGACCACCAGATAATTGTTCAATACGTTGCTGTTCATCTTCTTTTGAATTAAAAGATACTTGAATTGAAACTCCAACGTAATTATCCAATACTGAATTATGAGAAGAAAGTTGTGTTTGTACAATCTCTTCATTTTCTGCAGTTTCTTCATCAATACTCATCAGATCATCGTCTTCCAGTGCATCAGAGACTTTCTTTTGAATTATTAATTTACCTGTACCTGTAGGAACCAATTTCTCAAAAATAGTAGAAAACCCTTCACTGACTTGTTTGAAAGTACTGATAATTGCATTATCTTTTCTTTCTTCTAAAACGCTGATTAACTCTTCGATGGATTGCTTGCCTTCATCCAATTCAGATCTCCTTTGTACCAACTCATCCCTTTGTTTTGTGAAAGTAATTGATTGCTCCAATGCTTTCTTGTTAACATGACTATATTTCTTTAATTCCTCATTTGTCTTATTCAATTCACGTAATAAAGAGTCAGGTGAATCATTAACATATTCGGTGAATGCCTGTTCTGGTAAAACCCCTAATTCTCTGATTTTCTTGTTTATTTGATCTCTTCTAGAGTTCAAGATAGATTTCTTGTTCAAATTCTTTTCAGAGTTTTTAGAAAAATTCTCTAATTTCTTCAATATCAGACGTTGATGGTCATTTGATTTATCTAAATTACTTTGCTTCTCTTTTAATTCCTTATTTGTCTCATCCAATTTCAGTTGTAATTCTTCAGATTTCTCATGAAGCTCTGATAGCTCTTCATTCAAAGAAGTCAATTCCACTTCAACAGAATTCAATTGCAGGTTATCTATCACAGAATTCTCCGATCTTGATAACTTTCTAACCAATTGTTCTTCCCTTGGTTTGAGTTTGTCACTTAATTCTGAAGAGATTCTGGAATAATCCAATTCTTGTTCCACTAATCTGTTTTCAATAGAATCAACTTCTTGTTCTAATTCCGGAATCTTGTTTTTCAACTCAGACAATTCTACCTCTTCTTCTTGTGCAAGTGCTTTGTTGAATGGTTTTGATATCTCTGATTGATACTCATTGAGTTGATCTGTTTGCATGGTGATTGAAGACTTGATAGATTCTATCAGCTTAGAATTATTTGAAATCTCTTCCATAATGGTCGTCCTGGAAATGGCCAAAGACTGAATATTATTTCTGTATAACTCCCTTTCATTGATTGTATTGTCAAGCTCTTTTCTTTTGTTGTTTAACAGTTCACTTGCTTTGGTGATCTCTTGATCTTTCAAGTTTAACAGGTTACCAATTTCATCTATTTGACCTTCAATTTGATCACACTCTTTCTTCCATCTCTTGTATTCTGCTAAGCTGTCCAATCTTGATTTGTTGAAGTCTCTGAAACCACCAGTTAATACACCTTTCTTGTCACATCTGTCACCATCCAATGTAATGGCCGACAATCTATAGTCCCTGGCAATTTCTGCTCCTCTTTCCAAATTCAAAACAACAACAGACTTCCCAAATACCTGTCTAACAGCTGGTTCCAAAACCTGTTCAAAAGCAATTTTTTTCAAAAGTGGCACGCAATCTGAGGTCTCTGGATAAGCTGAATGCTGAGGATTTATTCTATTCAAAGGCATAAATGTCACTCTTCCAGATCTTTCTCTAATCAACTCATCCATTATTATTGTTGCTGTCTGGTCATTATCAACGACGATATGGAATAATGAGTTACCACCGATAACTTCTACTGCTGTCTTATATTTCTCACTGACATTGATCAATTCACCCAAAGGACCATAGACTCCATCCAATTTCAAATTTTTAGCTATCCTCTTAACGGATTCTAACCCATGTGCCATTGATCTATCCATGGTTTCACTAATTTTTTGTCTTGAAGAATTCAATTCCGATTCATAATTAGTTAACATTGATTTCAATTTGGAATCTTCTCTCCATAAAGATTTTCTCTCATCGATCAAAGAAGTGTATTTTGATTTCAAATCTTCAAGTTCCTGTGAAAAAGAATTATTTTTGGCTCTATTGGATGAAAGGTCATTATCATTGGCATCAATTTGGGCAACTAAGGAGGCCAATTTTTCTTCTAAATCAGACTGACTTTGTTCTAAAGTGGTTAAATCTGACTTCTTATTTGATATGATCAGTTCTAACTTCTTAATCTCTGCTTTTAACCAAGTATCTCTTTCTCTCTTTGAAGCAAATTGATCGAATCTGCCTTGTTTACCAAGAATAATTCTTTGTCTTGATCTCAAGTTAGATAATTTGGCACTAATCTCAGTTTCACTTGATTTCAAACTTTCCATTGTTGGTGTAATTGACATTAGTTCTGTTTCTCTCTGCTGTATTAATTCCTTCAATTCATGAAGTGTTTTCTTGTCCAGCTCTGTCAGTCCATTTTGAGATGATGAATGTTGCAAATCAGTTAACTTCAACTTCACAGTAGCTATCTTAGATAATAATTCGTCTATTTCAGAGTATGTTTGAGAACTCTCAATTTCCAAGATCTTCTTGCTAGAATTCAATTTGACAATATTCTCATTCAACTTCTTAATGGAGCTTTCTCTTGATGTAAGATCATGAATATATTGATTTGTATCTTCAATCGAGTTATTGTAATTTATATCAATTTCTTCAATAGCTTCATTTAATTTTGTCAACTCCTTGTCAAATATGTTAAATTCCAACATTTTTTTCAAATTATTCAACTTCTCGAAATTTTTCAAGTCAAAAGTCTCCAAATTTAAATCATCTAATCTGCTTTCAATAAATGTAAGCATTTCATCAATTTTTTCTCTTCTCTTATTAGAATTATTCATTTCTTTTAAAGAATCCCTCAATTTGACTTCGAAAATTTTCGCACCAGCAACTTCTTTCAAAAGTTTTAGCCTCTCAGAATCTCTTGCATTTGTCAAACTTGTAATTCTACCTTGTGGAACGATATAATATGGATTTGATTTAGAGAAACCAGCACTTTCCAACAAATTCATTATATCCGATCTTGTAGAAGACTTATGATCCAAAGAGTAATCATCTTTTTTCAAACCAATTGTTCTTCTGATAGTAACTTCATCTTTGTCAATTGGAAATCTACGGTCCTTATTATCAAAGACGATTTCGACATAGGCAGACATCACTGTTCCTGATCCTTCGTGAATCAAACTCTGTCTCTCCTCTCTTGTCATATGAGTATAGGCATCTGAAAGGACAAACCTGATAGCAGCAAAGAAATTTGATTTACCTGACCCGTTTCTACCTACAACGACATTATGATGTGGTGAAAATGAATCTATAACAGTGGTATTCTTATAAGTTTTGAAACCTTGAATAACAACCTGAAAAGGGAGTGAAATGTTAGTAGATTGATCTTGGAGTTCAAAGAACGTGTGTTCTCCTCTATAAAACACAGGAAACTTACTTTCTTGATATACATGGTTATCTGATTAGAGTTGCCACCGTCTCAATCTATATCTCTGGCAGGATAAGGGACTACTTTGTATTACAGAACTTTCAAATGAACGCGAAAATAATTATTTTTTTTTTCTTGTCTAAAAGAGAGATTTTTTACGCGAGCTCAGAGTTACAATAAGAGATATTTTAAATAATCAAATAAAAACGTTAAATGTATATATGTATTTTCCTTTCAGTCTAAATTAAAATAAAAATGGATGAATCATTTTTCTTGCATCTCTCTGTAAATTTGCAAATCATATCTTATCTTCAAATGGAAAACTCACATAAAAAAGATAATAAAAAAACTCTTAAAGATAAATGTTTGAAAAATGATACAAGACATTACAATGGTGATTGTTTTCTTTTCTAAATTAGGTGAATGGCAATTCTTTTTCTTTTTTTTCTTTTTCAAGCAAACTAATCTAATGAAGAAGCACCGGTAATAATATCGACTAATTCATTAGTAATAACGGCTTGTCTTTGTCTGTTATACAAAATAGTGTATTTTGAGATCATATCACCAGCATTCTTTGAAGCATTGTCCATAGCATTTCTTCTTGCAGAAACTTCTGAGGCAAAACCATCGGACATAGCAGCAAAGATGGTGTTAGCTAATGAGAATTCAGCAACGGTACCTGGAACGTTGGCTTCTTCATCAATTTCAAAGATTGATAATTTTTCAGCATCTTTAACTTCGGATTCACTGTAAACTTGGAAAGTTGATGGCTCGAATGAGACAGATGATGTGAATTTGTTGTACAAGACTTCAACTTTGTCGTAAGCACCTAATTTTGAAATTTCGTCACTGATTAAAGCAGCTTCATTGAAAGTTGGTGGTTCCTTACCAACACCATTGAAACCTAAGACTAAGTGGTTAGCATGTGTTCTTGTTAATTGAGCTTTAACTTTATCACCAATGGTGACGATATCAATTTTTGAATCTGGTGCTTCGTTCAATTTATTTCTTGTGAATTTAGCAATTTGTGAGTGAATTGAACCACATAAACCTTTGTCAGATGAAACAGCAATTAATAAAGTCTTCTCTGGTTTTTCTGGAGTTTGAATTTCAGCAGTGCTGAAAACTTCATTGTCACCTAATTGGTATGCTCTTGATGTTTGCATAGATTTTTGAGCTCTGGTCAATTTGGTTGAAGCAACAACCTTCATTGTGTTTGTGATCTTTTCAATGTTCTTAATTGACTTTAAACGTGTTTCAATTTCACGTAAAGTGGCATAGTTTCTGCTATAATTAGGTGTTAGTATTTTCTACTCTTCTTGCCGATTCACAATTCAAATCAAAGTCATTTCCATTATCATGGTAAACACAGACGAATTACTGTTAACTTATATATATTTGAAATCATTTGTTTAATTGGAAATGGTGGTTATCGGATGTATTCAATTTTTATGTTTTAGAAGTGTCAATTGGGTGCAATCGTTGGGCCAAAAAAACGGGTCCATCCATCGAACACAGTTCCTACATTAAGCACTTGTGAATTGATTGATTTTATTACGCTGAATGAAATTTTCTTGATTATTTGTTGTCAAAGAATTTGTGGAATACCTGTACTGAACTGGACTTGATGCATTGTGTTAAACCATCGATAACGGATATTACATACCTTGCTTGAACAGAGGTTCTTGCAACATTAGCACCTAATCTGAACATCTTGTGTATATGAGTGAATATTATAGGTTGTTAATACGTTCCCTTCTTCTTAAGTATTTTTTACAAAAATTTTCTCTTTTTTTCTATACAAAGTTGTTGAAAAAAAAAAAGTGAACAAAAAAATGAAAAATTCTTGAATTTAATTGGAAGGATATAATTGGTACTATACACGACTGTTACTATAAAACTAACCTCTATAGAACTTAGCTTCAACAAATGGCAATTTGGAAACAGTGGCTTCCTTTAACTTGCCTCTGATCTCGATAAAGACTTTAGTGCCAGTCTTGTTGTAAGGTTTGTTGATGAACAGTTGGGCAACGTTTCCACCCAATGTTGGACTTGGTGATCCACTACAAATGGTTCCAACTTGCTCTTTAGCTTCGTTGAAAATCTTGAAGCCTTCTCTTGGAGAAGGACCTTTTGAAACTAAACCGACCCTCTTGAAAGAGACTTCTTGTTTTGGGTTGGCAATTTGTTTCAAAATCTTGGAAGCTCCGTTGAATTGATCATTTGGAGCTTCTCTTCTTGATTTACTTACTAACCAGTTCAATGAAGATTCAATTGGTGTAGTTTGTTCATTCAACTCATGTCCGTAAAGGCACATACCTGCTTCCAATCTCAAAGAGTCTCTTGCTGCTAAACCAATTGGTTTAACTATATCTTCATGCTCTAATGCGGCATAAGTGAAATGCAAAGCAGCTTTTTCGTCTCTGATGGAAATTTCAAAACCATCTTCACCGGTGTAACCAGATCTAGCTATGTGGATTTTATCAGATCCAAATCCAGGCAAACGAGCGAAAACAGATTTACCAAAATACAATTTAGATAAATCCAGATCGGTGAATTTGGATAACAATTTTTGAGCCAAAGGACCTTGTAATGCTAATAATGTTCCTTCGAAATTTTCATGGATGATATTTTCTGGACCCCCAGGGTAATTTGATAATTCTTCTTTGATAAATTTGATATCTTTATCTCTGCAGCCAGCATTGGTAACAAAATAAAAATCATCGATTCCATGCTTAGTGATGATTGTATCATCAATGACCCCACCTTCCTTGTTCAATAATACACTAAGAGTACTGCTAAACAAATCCAAGCTATTCAAATCGGTAGGAGTTATTTTTTCCAAGAACTGAGTAGCCCCGGCACCTTGTAATTTATGTTGTAACATATGGGAAACATCGAATAACCCACATTTGCTTCTTGTCCAATTATGGGATTCTATATGAGATTGACCTTTGTACAAGACAGGCATTTCAAAACCAGCATATGGTACCATTGTACCTCCATATTTGATATGAACCTCATGTAAAGGAGTCTTCAATAAACTTTGAGAAGTAGAGTATTTTCTAAATTGATTTCTGAGCATCTTGAAAGCTGATAACAAAAGACACACTGGGACTTTAATCGGTAACGATTGTGGTATAATTAAACTGGATCAAAGTTGGGATTTTATCAACACTTTATCTATCGAAGTTATTTTTATAGAAAAACTCCTCTCCTTAAAAGAAAAGAAGTCACTTTGACTTTGTCCTGACTCCTCTTGACTTCGAAGATTCTCTATTGAAAAAGGAAAACGAGGGCTTTCATTTTTTTTTTTTTTTTCTATTCAAATAGCTTGATGAGATAGATTTTTATAGAGATAAGAGGAAATGGTCTCAAAATTAAGTTTCAAAGGGGACAAAAATAAGAAGAAGCTTAAAAGGTCGAGCGAAGAAGATGGTGGTTCTGTGAAGAAACAGAAAAAACAAGTAAGTGAAGATGACTTGATGATGATAAATAATAGATTAACGGATATCAATACATTGGATCCTGCAGTTTTTGAATCAGGCTGGTCAACTGCCAATTCAATTGGAGACCTAAATGGGCCTGCTATTATAATGCCTTTACCTAAAGATGAAGATGGGGAAGACTTGTCCCCACTGGTGCTCTCTATAACCGATAATGATGAGGTGGAATTAGCAAGAGATTTGGATATAGATGAGACACCAACAAATTTCAATTCTTATGAAGATGATTCCATATATCAGCAAGTGGAACCTAAGAGGAGTCTGCAAGTTCTCGTGTTGAACAGTGTCTTAAATTTAGTGGGATCTAAGAAGGAAATTCAGGATCATAAGTTGAACAAATCCGAACAGATAAAGATATCTTTGAAATCGAAGAATAATTTCAATTTAACAGTTTGCAAAGATGATTTGAAATGTGACAGTAATGTGTTAACTGACAACGAAATTTTCCAATTCATAAGGGTGAAAGATGATAAGAGAATTATGTGGAAGATACAAGCCATTGGCGATAAGAAATTGTATTTATTGAGTAATGGGATATTTAAATTGATAAAAGATGATGACGACTTGTTAGAGCAATATTTCATGATCAGAGTTCAAATACAAAATACAGTTAATGCCAAAAAAATTAAACTATTGAAGTCTGAGAAATGAAGTGATATATAAATAAAATAAAAAAGAGTAACCTTTGAAGTGAAAGCTTGTATATATATATATATTTATAAAACTACTGTAGTAATGACGGAGGTGAAAAAGAGAAGAAGAAGAAAAATAATTGGTGAAAAATCTATGATGGTCATTAGAGCATTCATTTATACGTGAGAAGGGTTATTCGTTAAAAAATTGTGATTTCATATTATTATGGCATCTTCCTCTTTATCACTTTCTCCACTTTCTATAAAGACATCTGTGGTCTCGATTCCATAATCTTCGGACTCTTCAGTATTTCCATACAATGTACGATCATTTCTGAAATCTTTTATAATGACACCTTGATTATCATCTTGTAAAATGACCCTTGATTGCTGATACTGAGAAGCAAATAAATCTTGATTAAAAATAAAACCTTGACTTTCTTTCAAACTCATGGTAAAAGTAGGTATTCTTTGATCATACGAATAGGATGAAAGTTCATAAATGGACGATTTATCATTGGACATCATCGAACTAGAAAGAAATGACTTACGACGAAACCAAGGAGAAGATGTTGAGGAAAAAGACGAGGCCCGACGCTGTGGTTGCTGCTTCTGTTGCTGCTGTTGTTGTTGTTGAACCTGTTGTGTATGCAGCATTTGAGGTGAAGGTGATGTAGATGACGATGAAATGTTGAATGATTTAGATCTAGTCTTAGGCTGAATTTGATGATGACTGTGATGATGATGATGATGATGATGGTTATGATGATGGAACATTGATTTTGCTGTGGCTTTAGGAGACAAACAGATACTGCTAGTACTATTATTAATACTGATGCTGTTATTACTGGTAGTGCTGTTACTGTTACTGTTGGTCTTATTAGAAAATATAGTATTGTTGTTCATGTTATTGCTCATACTTTATTTTCTTAAACTATGACATCAAGAGATATGATAATAACTTTTTGTCCTGTAACAGTCATACTTTTGACTTAGACTTCCATATACGGTAATTCCCGAATAAGGTAATATGAGTTGTACAAGAAATTCAATTTTGTATAAAAATTTTCTTTTTTTTTTTCAAAAAATTGGTGTTGTTTGTATAATCAAAGATCATTAGAATATGTTAGATATTACACAGTTTATTGAAGAGAAAGGTGGTAATCCTGAGTTAATCAAGACCTCCCAAAAGGCTAGAGGTGACTCTGTTGAGTTAGTTGATGAGATTATCAACGAATACAAGCAATGGACCAAGATTAGATTCGATTTGGATGCTTTGAATAAAGAACAAAATGCAGTTCAAAAACAGATTGGTTTGAAATTCAAGAACAAAGAAGATGCCAGTGAGTTATTACTGAGAAAAGATGAAATAGCCAAGCAAAAACAAGAGTTGACTGTAAAAGAACAAGAAGCTGATCAACAAGTTAGAAGTAAAGTTAACTTGGTTGGTAACATTGTTCACCCTTCAGTTGTTGTTAGTAATGATGAAGACAACAACGAGTTAGTTAGAACTTGGGCCCCAGAAGGTTACTCAATTGATACTATCACAGATGTTGCTACTGGTACTGGTGCTCCAGCCAAATTATCACACCACGAGGTCTTATTGAGATTAGATGGTTATGATCCAGAACGTGGTGTTAAGATTGTTGGTCACAGAGGTTACTTCTTAAGAAACTATGGTGTCTTCTTAAACCAAGCTTTAATTAACTATGGTTTAAGTTTCTTAGCCAAAAATGGTTCAGTCCCATTACAAGCTCCAGTTATGATGAACAAGGATGTTATGGCAAAGACTGCTCAATTATCTCAATTTGATGAAGAATTATATAAAGTCATAGATGGTGAAGATGAGAAATATCTTATTGCCACCTCAGAACAACCAATCAGTGCTTATCACTCTGGTGAATGGTTTGAAAAACCTGCTGAACAATTACCAGTTAGATATGCTGGTTACTCATCATGTTTCAGAAGAGAAGCTGGTTCCCACGGTAAGGATGCTTGGGGTATCTTCAGGGTACATGCTTTTGAAAAAATTGAACAATTTTGTATCACAGAACCAGAAAAATCATGGGATGAATTTGATAGAATGATTGGATTAAGTGAAGAATTTTACCAATCATTAGGTTTACCATACAGAGTTGTTGGTATTGTCAGTGGTGAATTAAACAATGCTGCTGCAAAGAAATTCGATTTGGAAGCCTGGTTCCCATTCCAAAAAGAATTCAAAGAATTAGTTTCATGTTCAAACTGTACTGATTATCAATCAAGAAATTTGGAAATCAGATGTGGTATCAAGACTGCTAACCAAAGAGAAAAGAAATACGTTCACTGTTTGAACTCTACATTATGTGCCACTGAAAGAGCTTTATGTTGTATCTTAGAAAATTACCAAACTGAAGATGGTTTGAAAATCCCAGAAGTTTTGAGAAAATACATTCCAGGTGAACCAGAATTTATTCCATTTGCTAAAGAATTACCAAAGAACTCAACTTCTCAAAAGAAGAAATAATCCAGCATCTAATATATTATTTGTTTTCTTCGTAGATAAGGGATGGAATATATTGCTCTGTTTTTGTATATTTAAAGAAGTAATTTTATCTATTTAAAAAAAAAAAAAAAAAAACTAATAAAAAAAAAAAACACTGTAATAAATCTGTAAAACATGTCATTAATAAATGTGTTAATTCAAAACAATTCATTGATAAATGGGGATATAATATCTTCTAATTATGATGGCCAATTATTAGATAATACCACTTTTGAAATACCTGAGATTCAACTTGTATATGGAGATGAAGAGATTGATCATGATCTGTCAATTATGCTTGAACTTGATACTGAGTTAAATGTAACACGTGAATTGAGTTTAGATAATCAAATCATCTCTATAGAAAAACAAGAATGGGATATTGATGGACATAAGGTTTCTAATTATGTGTTGAAAATAACTTCGAGTGAGATGAAATTAACCAAGAATGATTTATTTGTGAAATCAGATTTACAATATATCAATAATTTGATAAAATTATTTAACCAAAGAAATAATCAAATTGAACAAACTATATCATATCATTAACATTAACTGGCATCTCATCGATATCTATACTATAATAAGTTTCCAATTCTTTTAATTCATGCATATCATCTTTGGTGACAAAATTTATAGCAACACCTTTTCTACCAAATCTTCCTGATCTACCAATTCTATGTATGTACATCTCACGATCAAAGGGTAAATCATAATTGATAACTAAGGAAACTTGTTGCACATCGATACCACGGGCCCAAACATCGGTACTTATTAAGATTCTTGAATTCCCAAGACGAAATTCATTCATGATCTTATCACGTTCATCTTGCTTCATATCTCCATGCATTGCCACCACGGTGAAATTTGATTCTATCAATTTCTTATGTAACCAGTCAACTTTTTTTTTGGTATTACAAAAAATGATCAGTTGTGTTATAGTTAATGAATCATATAAGTCACACAATGTATCAAATTTCCAATCTTCTTTTTCAACATTAATATAATATTGTCTTATAGCATCCAATGAAATCTCATCTCTCTTGACCAAAATCTTAACTGGATCAACCATAAATTTCTTTGTCATCTCTAATACATCTCTAGGTAATGTGGCACTGACAACAACAATTTGAGTCTTACCGGGTAAATATTTATAAATGTCATAGATCTGTTCTTGGAAACCTTTAGAAAGTAATTCATCCAGTTCATCTAATATTAACATCTTGACATTTCTTAGATTCAAATTTTGTCTCTTTATCAAATCTAATACTCTACCTGGTGTACCACTTATCAATTGTTGACCTTTTTGGATTTTTTTCAAATCTTCTTGTAAATTTGTACCTCCAATACATGCGTGACACAGTATATTCATATAATCACCTAAATTCTTAACAACTTTTTCAATTTGTACTGCTAATTCTCTTGTTGGTGATAATACCAACAGTTGTAAATCCTTTAATTTAGAGTCCAACACTTCTAAAGCACCTATAGTGAAAGTTGCGGTCTTACCTGTTCCTGATTGTGCTTGTGCAATAGTATCCCTACCACTTATAATTTGCAAGATGGCTCTTGATTGAATTGCAGATGGTGCTTCAAAACCATAATTATAAATACCTTTCAATAAATCAGGTTTCAAATTTAAACCTTCAAAAGTTGAAACAACTTGGACATTCTTAGATGTCTTGAAAGTTAATTCTCTATCAAGTTCTTCATCAAAATCCATTGCCTATTTCTTAGATATATGTTAAGTACATCTGCAAAATAAAAAAAATTTTTTTACTAAATTTTTTTTTTTTAAATAACGTTTTTTTCCACCGGTGAGAAGAAGAAAGGGAATTTTGAATATAAATCATATCATATCATAATGGCATTACTAGTGTTAATAGGAGGAGGTAATTCCAGTGGGAAGCAGACCTATTCATCCAAGATCAAGTCACAACTCATCGAGAGAATACCAACGTTGAAAATCAGAGAGATTAATTTAGAAGAACAATATTATAATCATGATTTACCTTTAGATCCAGAAGAATATAAATTTGATCAGTTGATCACAGATATAAATAAGTTTGAAGAAGATATTGTTATCATCAATGGGATTTATATTTTGTACAATAAGATAATAAGATTGAAACTGTCATTAAAGATGTTTATCGATTGTGATAATGATACAAGATTAACCAGGTATATTCAAAAAAAATCACCAACAAATAATGAAGATTTGGCACAGATAATAACTAACCATTTGATCACCAGATCAGACCTCGTTGGTAGAACAGAATCAGATATCGTTATAAAGACGGATTTGAGTGATGAGGCTAAGAATGAAATAAGTATTGAATTGATCATTAATTATTTGTTAGATTTGTTAAATAATAATGGTGTTGGTATTGCTGATAAAGGAGAAATCAATTTGAGAGATAGTATAGAAAGATTCTACGAGTTAAATTAGAAAAATATATAAATATTTTCACTCAAACAATATCTTTATATACTGTTGAAGTTATGCAAAGACTTTTAAACAAAATTAAACAAAAACAAACTCAAATGCAATTTTCAAGAGGGAGATTTAACCTTCCTTCTTTTTTTTTTTTCAAAACAATCTAATATTGGTAACGTAAAACACATTAAAGGTAAAGAGAAACAGTTGATGTTCTCTTTAATTCTTCAAAATAATTGGAAAATTCTATCAGAACTCTTACCATCGATAAAGAAATTATCAACGATATTGACAAGATAAAATTCGTTAAGTTCATTGACTACAGAATTCTTATCAAAACAAGATTCCCATTCGTTCAAGATTTTGAAAACTTCATCTTTCCAAGCTAAAAATGAAATTTTCTCAACAACTGTTGGTTGTAAGACTTCAGAGTTTGGGAAAACACCCCATGTAACAGCATTAATATCGTCACCTGTGTTGGTTAATAATTCACCATTGACATTAATTGCGAAAAATGATAATTCACCATCTGATTCGATATTAAATTTTTCAATCTTATTCAATAAGTCTGTTAATTTATTAGATGGACACAAGAATTCCAAATACATTTTCTGGTAGACATAACCTTTTGAAGGCCCCCAACCATGAATTGGATCGTTTGAACTTAATCCATTAATGCAAGGTTGTGAATTTATAGTATAATAACCTTTTGCATTTAAATCGATTAATTGTTCCAAGATTGGGTTTGTCTCTGGATTTATAGGATCATCTGACCATGGTAACGATTTTAAATCTCCTTTTAAATAATTGATAAACATTTGTGACAAGTCATTTAAAGAAGTTGGTTCACCCCATAATTCCAACGATTTTTTCTTAGAGTGTCTAATTAATCCACCATGGAAACCATCGATTTCACCAAAAGCTGGAGACCTCGAATCACCCCATCTTCCATTTGGGAATTCATCCCATGTTGAAGTTCTTTCTACATATGAGAATTTCCTGTTTGCCCAAAAAATTGGTCTCACAGATTCGTTACAACGATTTGGTTTCAAAGATTTTCTCCATGGCGTTTGTTGTTGATTAATGATGACATTTGGCTTGATCAAATTCAAATACTCCAAGATCATCAATGTAGATTTCTCCAAATTCATGGTGTAAAAATGTAAATGGTTGACATAACCTGAATTTAACAATTTCAAGCACATTTGACTCACCAATTCACAACCTTTTGATCTAACTTGAGCATCATCATCCTTGATCGATTCCAACTCTTTCATGAAATGTTCAGGGATGTTGATATCACACCATTTAGCACGTCTCATAAATGAAGCATAAGTACCAATAGGCATGATTCCTGGGATAATTGGAATCGTGACCCCCAGTGCACGGATCTTGGAACACCATTCGATGAACTTGTCAACGTTGTAAAACATCTGTGTGACGATGAAATCACCTCCACAGTCTTGTTTCTCCTTGAGGTAGTCGATTAACAAGTCGACATCTCCTTCTTCAGGGTGGCCCTCAGGGTACAGAGCAATACCGATATTGAAATGATCACCATAATTTTTCTTGATATATTTGATCAAATCCTTGGCGTATTTGAACTCTCCTTTATCTTCTGAACCATCGATTGGAGGATCACCTCTAAGTGCCAAAATATTTTGACATCCAGAATCATATGCTTGTTTTAAAGCATTATCAATAATTTCCAACGACATATTAGTACAAGTCAAGTGCATACAGGTCTCAAGCCCCAAGACACTCTGAGAAACATTCACCATCTCTGTGGTCAAATCACTTAATACACCACCAGCATTCCAAGTGATATCGATGAATTGAGGATTCAAATTATACATTCTGTCCATTCTATCATACAAATTCTGAACACCTTGAGAAGTCTTTGGAACAAAGAACTCAAAAGAGAACGTTGCAGGAAGATCATGGGTGGTATGAGCCAGTTGCAACTTATCAGTGATCTTCATCTTTGTCTATAACTCTTCTTAACAACAACGTTTTTCACTTTGTTCAGTATAACTTTTTTTTTTTTTTTTTTGTGTATTTTTTCACTCTTTGAGGAGAGATGACTCTTTGCGTATAGATAAAGTAATCAATTTAACGATAGAGAGAAAAAAAAATTTTTTTGTTGGGAGAGGCCGCAACCGGAGATCAAACAGGTATTCAAAATAAAATAAAATAAAATATCATTTCGCATGTGGGATATATATAGAGTATATATAGAATCATAATTTTGCACCATCGACACTTCTTGTAGTATCGGTTTTACTAACTTCATCGTACATTTCCAAAGTTAAGAAATCATCAAATTTTTCATCCAAAATTTGCTTCTTGTAATATGCAACCAGTTTTTGCAACACTTTAGGTTCAAATTGTAAATTGCCACTTTCTTCTTTTAAAGCCTTCGTCAAATAACTGGAGTCGATCAAGATTCCTTCTTTCGTGGTGATACCATGTTTAAACCACTGGTTTAATTGAGATCTCGACACTTCGGCCGTAGCTGCGTCTTCCATCAAGTAATTGATTGGCGAACAACCAATACCTTTTAACCAGTTTGCAATATAAATCAAGCCGACTCTGATGTTGGTTCTGACACCATTATCGGTGATTGCAGCATTTGGAACATATGGGGTCAATAAATCGAAATTGGAGATTGTCAAGTCTTCATAGCGAGACACGTTGATTTGGTTCTTGCCCGGCATGTGCTTGTTGAAAATTTCCAAACTGATATCCAGCAAGGCTGGGTGTGCAATCCAAGTACCATCATGACCTGCAAGGACTTCTCTCAATTTGTCATTTCTGACACTATCCATGGCCTTGGCATTCAGTGCCTCGTCATTTTTGATTGGAATCAAAGCAGCCATACCTCCCATAGCATGAACTTTTCTACGATGACATGTTCTAATCAATAATTTGACATAATTTGCCATGAATGGAACGGTCATTGTAACTTGTGAACGATCTGGCAAGATGAAGTTCTTGTTATTTCTAAAACACTTGATATAACTGAACAAATAATCCCAACGACCACAATTTAATCCGGCAATATGTGGACGTAATTGGTAAATGATCTCATCCATTTGGAAAACGGCAGGAATTGTCTCGATCAATACGGTACCCCTGATGGTGCCTCTATCGATTCCAACATAATCTTGAGCAAATTCAAACACATCATTCCATAATTTAGCTTCCAAATGATGTTCCATCTTTGGCAAGTAAAAATATGGACCGAAACCTTGCTTTAAAGTTTCCTTAGCATTGTTGAAAAAATATAATCCAAAATCGAATAATGAACCACTAATCTCTTCACCATCAACCAAGACATGTTTTTCATTCAAATGCCAACCTCTTGGTCTAACAATCAAAGTTGGAACATGTTCACCGTTCAATTTATAAGTCTTCTTTGGGGACTCTAAAGATATGGTTCTACGAACAGCATCATAAAGATTCAATTGTCCATCGATTACATTGAACCAGTTTGGAGTTAAAGAATCTTCGAAATCTGCCATATATGTAGCAACTTTCGAATTCAATGCATTGATAACCATCTTACGATCAGTTGGCCCAGTGATTTCAACACGACGATCAACTAAACCTGGAGCCAATTTTGGTCCAGTCCAAGTCTTATCTTCTCTAATTGCCTCCGTTTCAGGAAGAAAATTTGGTAATTTACCATTATCTCTTTCTCTTTGATATTCAACTCTTTTCTTTAAAAGATTTAATCTTTGCTTGTTAAATGTACGATGCAATGTAGCAACAAACGATAACAGTTCAGGGTTTAAAATCTTGGATCTAATCTCATCCGAATGGATGGATCCTTTGATTTCGACATTTTTTAAAAGATCTTTTGAAGTTGGAAATGGGGAATTATTAACAGCCATTTTGTTTATAGATAAAAATATATATATATTATTTTGTAGATATCTTGATGTATATATATGACAGGAAAGAGTCTATATTCCTTTCTTGCTTATCTCGGTAAGGCGGAGAAGCATTTTAAGTACAAAAAAACATTTCAAACAAACAAAAAAAAAAAAAATTCCGGGGGGGAAGGAAGATAAAAAATAAGAGTATAACATATGGAGATATCCCACTTTAACAAATAATAGCATTACTAGCATTGTAAAGGGGTCATGTTCTTCTATCAGAGTCATAATTTTTTAGAAACTTGACTCAATTGCATCTATTAATCTGGATAATGCTTCGACTAATTCTTCTTCAACTAATGAAGCAATAGTGATTCTGATGAATTTTGTATATTTCTCATCTTCTTGATCTTTTAATGCTAATTCATCGATTTTCATATTATTACCATTAACAACGATAACACCATTTTCCACTGTCTTGTTTAAGAAGTTTGTTAAATCCTTATCGAAGAAAATAGTTAAAAACATTCCTGCCTCTGGTTCAAGAATTTTGAATTTTCCTTCTTTGAAAGCTTTTGATTCATACAAGATTTTTAAAGTCTTGTAAGCTCTATCGACGTAGACGTTTCTAACTTTGTAAACCCATTCGAGGAATCCGTCAACTCCACCAAGTTTCTTAACAGTATTGGCTAAGAGAATTTGAGATGGACCCGAGGCTAATTGACCCGTCGTGACAAATGAATATAACATGATCGAATTTATAAATCTTTCATGCCCAACAATAAAACTTAAACGTAAACCTGGAGCGAAAATTTTGGAAAAAGTTTCAATTCTAATAACTCTTCCAGCAGTGTCAAGTTGTAAATATGATGGACCAACAGTTTTCAAATATTCTTCAACACCTTCAGGTTTTGGAACTTGTCCCAGTTGGTATTTTGGTAAACTGATATATCCATATGGATCATCTTCAACGATCAAGAAATTATGTTTTTCCAGTAACGAGTAAATTTTCTTCTTATCTTCTAATGAGAGAACTGTACCAAATGGATTACTACCATTTGGAATAGTGTAGAAAGCTTTTGGTTTACGATATTCAGGATAAATAGTTGACCAATTTTCTAATAAATTTGTTAAATATTCAATATCAGTTTGACCATCTTTGATTTTCAAAGGAACCGTGATACCTTTAAAATTTGTTGTATGTAGTGAAACTGGGGTGTAATTATATTGATCAATTAATAAGATATCATCTTCATCCAAGATAGTATCCATAACTTTATTAATCGAATTACCATTCCCACTTGACACAGTGATTTTGAATTCGGTGTATTGAGGTTTATTAACTTTATCGATTAATTTGGTGATAAATTCATGTAAATGACTAAGACCTATAGGATTAGAATATTGTAAACCATTTTTCAAATCAATAGCATCTTCATCAACACGAGTAACTTGGTATGAACTAGAACTTGAATCATCAAAAGGTTTGTTTTTCAAATTAACATCAATGGATTTAATTGGGAAAAATCCGTAATTTGGCATACCACCACCTAAAGAAATCGGATCTGGATGTTTAACAATCTCTTCTGGATACTCTTGAGACCAAGGTGGAGGTTTTCTTTCTGGAACTCTGGTAGCTAAGAATGAAGCAGGGTTGAAAAGACCATCTTTTTGAAGAAGATCAGCATCTGATTTGAATTTGAACATTGTCTTGTTTGTTCTCTTGATCAGATAATTGGGAAAACTGTGTTTAATTTATAATTTTTTGTGTAGGCCGAGAGAAGAAATTCCTTATCAGTGCATTAAACGAGGCAAAAATTGGCCTTTTAACTTTTTGCTGGCTATTATCTTGTCCAACATTGAGTAAATTTCACCTTCTTGTGGCTCTCTCTCTTACCAACAATAGTATTTGTCCATATTACATCTTGAACAATACTACCTTTTTTGGTCATTATAACAGTGGGTATCTAACTTCATATCGGTGTCTCCATATATTTTGATCTGCGCAGCACTCGAGAAGACGCGGATAAAAGATGAACTGTATCCATTGCCCGGTTATTGACAATTCTTATCAATAGACAACTTTCCAACGGAATTCTAGTTCTACTATTGTGTTAAGCTATTCGCTTTTAAGATACCCTGCTTTCATGAGCCGTAACAGAAATTCATAGCATTTTACAAAAATGAAACGAAAACAAAAAAAAAATTCACCCACACTTCTTTAATTTTTTTAGATTTTGAGACAGCATATTAGGGGTTCTGTTAAGATCAAGTTCATCTATAAGACTCTATTCCTATTGCAAGTTGAATTCTTCCTCTCTTCGAAATCTCCTCGAATTCTTCAACCTCACAAACTTACATTCTTTATAAATTTATCTTATCAAGTCATCTTTTCAAATTATATAAATTATATAAATCAGTGAATCTCTAATCACAAATCTATAAAAATCATTTGACTTGAAAACAATTCAATAGTAAAATCTTGTGGAGTAGATTGGATTTAGCTATGCTTTTGTGAATCTTTAGTAAGCAAGATCTAATGCTCTCACTTTGAACCACTGTTTTTTTTTTCCCGATCAATTTCAAAAAAATCGGCCCAGTTATTAAAACACACTTTTTTTTCCATATTTATTCGAAATACCAAATGACACAGAGCTCAGAGTACGAATTGGGCTCGACCAATTTATTCAAGCCAATTAAAGTCGGTAACGTGGTTTTACAAAACAGAACTTATTTTGCTCCTACAACTAGACGTAGGGCCACAATTGATGCAGTACCATCCGATTTAATTTTTGATCATTATGCTGCTAGATCCAAGAATAACGGAGGATTGATAGTGACAGAGGCAACTTTCATTTCACCGAATGCTGCTGGCTCAGCAAGAGTACCAGGAATTTGGACTGATCAGCAACTGCAAGCTTGGAAAAAAATTGTCACCGAAGTTCATAAAAACGGAACTTTTATATCTTTACAAATGTGGAATCTTGGTAGAGCTGCAGACCCTGAGGAATTGAACAGATGGGATGTTCCATTTGTATCTTCATCTGATATTTACATCGATGAAACTTCCAAAAAGCTTGCAGAACAGCTGCATAACCCATTGAGACTGGTAACTTTACTGGAAATTGAAAATTTCAAGAACCAATACATCCATGCAGCCAAAAATGCTATTGATGTTGCCGGTTTCGATTTTGTAGAGTTACATAATGCTCATGGTTATTTTTTGGACCAGTTCTTACAACCTTCAATTAATCAAAGAACCGATAAATATGGTGGATCAATTGAAAATAGAGCTAGATTAGTATTAGAGATCATTGATTTGTTGATCTCAGAAATTGGTGCCGAGAAGATAGGTATTAGACTTTCTCCATGGGCCCAATTTAGTGGATGTCTAGGAGAAAATGAAGTTATTAGTCCAATTGCGTATCAAGGATATTTGTTGTCGGAATTAAACAGGAGGAAAATTGCATATGTGTCAATTGTCGAGCCAAGAGTACCATCAGGTAGAGATGATGTCAAAGAGTTGAAAGGGATACTGTTGAACAAGTCAAACGATTTTGTTTATCAAATTTTCAGTGGTCCTGTGTTAAGAGCTGGTAATTACTTAAATAACGTTGAAAACAATTTCAAAGATTTGAGAGAACAAGTGAATGCCAATGATAGAACTTTGATCGGGTTTTCAAGACATTATACTTCAAATCCAGATTTAGTACACAGGTTAAAATATGGCTTGAAATTGACCCATTACGATAGATCCCATTTCTACACTGAAGATAATTATCACTATAATACGTGGGGTAAAGCCGATGAAGCTGAAATTGCTGATGAGATTTTTGCAAAGAGGAAACCTGTGGCTTTATAGTTACATAGAAAAGAAAAGATGCAATATAACGTTTGTCATTTTCCTCTATAAAAAAAAAAAAAAGTACACCTTTTTTTTGAAGCAACTAACTAGGTTGCAAAGGTTTCCAATCACTCATACTCATGCTTTGATTGCTGTTTGGAGTTGAAGATCTTTTGTCTTCATTTTCATCCTTGACATTGAAAGTTGATAGAGATGTTGGTTTCTTTGGGACTAAAGGTGCAACTTTGTGTGATTGTGTATTTTCAGTAGAAGTTCTTGAAATCCTTTGAGGTGGTGCTGGTGGCGGAGGAGACGCAACAGGAGTGGAAGATGATGATCTCGTTGGTAATAATGGAACATTGGAAAATCCAATTGGTACAGGTGTTGCAGTCTTTCTCAGTTGTGGTGGAGGGGGTGGTGGAGCAGCCAGTGAAACAGAACCTGATGATGGTCTAATAGGCAATAAAGGTGGATTTTCTTCGGTCTTAGTAGGTGGGACTTTGCGTCTAGGCAGTGGTGGTTGTGGAGCAGTTGGTTGAGTTTGTATGATCTTAGTTGGTTGCCTTGATGGCAACATTGGAGGTTGTTCATCAGCAGAAGAGTTGGACGATGAATTCATTGAAATTCTTGATGGTGATGATGAAGAGACAGAGTCATCCAAATCTATTAATGAAGTACTCTCATTCTTGTGAGATATCTTATACTTGTTGTACAATTCATCTTTTATCCTATGTCTCAAGACTTGATCAATGAATTTAACTGTAGATTCGAAAGTACCGTACACTGGTTTATGATCAGAAAACATAACATTACCCAGACAGTTATAATTCAACTGATGTAAATTTTTCCCGTGATATAAGATTCTATCAGTCCAAGAAGGCACTCTTTGCTTTTCAGAAGTATCATATATGTTAGTGCCTTTATCATATTTATAAGTTGGCTTGAAATCAATTGCCATCTCATTGAACGGTTTGAATGCTCCACCTTTAGAGTTCATTTCAATTTTTAATTGATCATATTGTATCAATTGGTTGAATTGATGCTGATCAACTTTTGATCTAACTTCTTCATTCTCCAAATTTATTCTAAAATTCAAATCTCCAAGCCATATTATCGATTCGTGATCTTTGATTTTCTTGCCTCTCGTAAAAGTGGTACCGTTATAAATAGTGTTGTAATCGTTAGATCTTTCGTCAACATTATTCATCCCTGCAGCAAGATGACAGTTAACAATACAAAAAGATGAATCACCATAGTCAAATCTAATGGCTACACCACCTTTATTTGCAGTCATCCCTCCTAAACCTGTTTTCTTTGTAGCACCTTCAACTTGTTTTATATGAGGCATCTTAGAACCTTTAACGAAAAACAATAACATCAAAGATGCCATCTGTTCTGCTCTCAACAAGACATAAGTCTCTGAGGCAGTTGAGTTCAATTGATTAAGTACTAAACTTTGCCAGTAAAGGGATTGTGACTTATCGGAATTCAAAATGTTTCCTGCATTTAATTCAACAACTTCTTGGAATCCCAAGACAACAATGTCAGGCGAAAACAGAGCCCCATTATTCTCCAGCGGGAATAACCAATCTGTTAAATCACCAACTTTACTAACACCTGCTAAATTATAAGTACCTGTGAAAATTACAATATTGCCATGTGACGTGAACTCAGTAGAGTATTTCTCTAATTCCTCAAGAACATAATCATTAACAGGGTCAAAGATTTGAACCGGTATTTGCCCTTCTAATTTCCCAAGTAACATATCAATAGTTTGTTGTTTACTCTTGTCAACAAAATTGTTGATGTACATTCTACTGACAGATTTGGTAGCATCTGAAATCAAACCTGCAAATCCCATCTTACCACTTCTAGAGAAAGACGATTTCAAAGCATTAGTACCCGTATATATTTGACTTATTGCATCACCCTGATCTGCCCACAATGTATTATGCTTTGTCAATAAATCCATCTCATAAGTGGTAGGAATATTATTGTCTTTCAAGAAGACATTTATCATCGCTGAAGAAATAACTTGTTGAACGACATTTGTTCTATCTAAACAATCCAAGCAATTTGTTCTAAAGGTTCCAGATTGTTCACTAAGTACCTGGTTATTGACTAAATCGTATGCATAATAATTGAATTCTTCTAATGATTCTGAAATCATTGGTACAATCTTACTAGCCATTTCAAAATTCTTACCAGCCTCTTGATGGAAATCGAACTCTGTTAGTTTGATTTCATCTGTTGAAGAATGTAACGTATTGATATGAGCTCTATACCTTCTGCTCAATTCAATCTCGTTTGTCTTTGTCGATAATAAATTGACAACATGAACTGCACCATATTTCTCAAATAATCTTTGGAAATGCTTATCAAAGTTTGGCTGAGTTGCCTCTTTAGATCTTGTCACCGAGACTTTTGGATTGATAAGAGCCGTGTCTTGTTCCCAAAATACAGGCACAGAACCTCTTATTTCTGTGAATGAATATATAACTTTGTTACAATACAAGATAAATTCAGTTTCAACGAAATTAGCAACATTTCCATCATCGTCAATACCTCTGGCATTAAATCTTGTACCAGCTCTTTTACAAGATTGCCTTGATATCATTGTAATCTTGGTTCTTAAAGATTTAATATAAGTTTGGAATGTTTCTGCAAAACCTCTTATGACAGTTGTCAAGAAGCCATTGCCATCCAAATATTGTTTCTCACGGGTTCCCAATTTATTACGAAATGCAATAATTTCATCCATCATAAAAGAATTCCACATGTATTCTTGTTCAAACTTGTCGAAACTCAATGAATTGGATTTAACACCCCTCTTCTGTAAATTACTTGTCAAATCAAAATCTGAACTGTAATAGAAAGATCCGTTTGATAATAATTTTCTTAACTCATAACACGGATGTTGATCATACTGCTGTTGAATCTGCCCTGGAGTCTCATTACCTACACGGTTTGGATCATTCAGAACACTTGGATATCCATTTGTATCTATATCAAGAAAATCCCAATTATTTTTATTCAAGCAATGAAATTCCACTCCATGAATCTTATTGACAGTTTCATTAGGAAGAGGACTTGCCATCTCGGATTTCCCGGTTATAACACATAAGAATATGCCATCATTGACCTTAATGAGACCTAAAAACCCATGAATCTTTGGATACCTAGCTGACAATTGTTTAAAATGTTGTTGCTTGAAAGAGTCTTTAGGTGTCAATTCAATTCGAACTTTGTCATTTTCCGATGTATGAAACAACAAAGCATGATCTTTTGACACAAGAGCAATCACCCTTGTCCTTTCATTTATAAGCAATTTCATACTATTGGGTTTAAGGAAGAATTGAGTTCAATGCTAAAAGTAGTAATTAAAATTCTATAGTAATCTATATATAATTTCTCTATCCAGTTTTTTTTTTTTTTTTCCTGTTGATTTTTTTTTTTTCTTATATGAAAAGTCCAAGAGAAGAATAAGAGAATCCCTTTGATCTATAACAAGTTCTTCACTTGTTCGTAGCAAGCAAAAGTTATGCAGGTCAGAGGAAGTACTCTGAGAACATTGGGTATAAGTCCTTTATAAAAACCGTGGAAACCATCGCTTCTATATGTGGCTAACAAGACTTGTTTCATGGTTTGATTATTTCCATAATTTTGCAATCTGCTTTTTATCACTTGAAATGGATACAAGCTTACATTACTGATGAATTTGCTAGTGGCACTGAGATATATCGACTGCCATAATGTGAGGTCTTCTCCTTTATGGAAATATTGCTTGAAAGTGTCGTAAATGCTAAATTGTATTGAACTTTGTAGTACTCCAAATAATGAAGGCAGTAAACCTCTCCAAAAACTTTTGATGCCTTCTTCTTTGATGATTCTTTTGATCCCATCTCCAAGTGATTGATATGCACCCGGATGGGCTCTTGGAGTTGAGAGTATTCTTGTCTTCAATACCCAAATTGGGTTTGTTATTAATGATGTGGTGAATCCTGCAGCATATGCACTTATGAGATAATGATGAGATTTTAATTGACTGTCAATTGTTGCACTATCCGAATTTCTCAAATCCAACGTCTGGAAAGTCAAATCTTTGTAAAACCTGTATAAAGAGAAATAAAGTGACCATGCAATTGTATTACCAGCAATATTAGGAAAAATTCCTCTGTACAAATCCTTCACAAGAAGTGCTGGGTGGAATTGGCCATCTACAGTGGCAAATCTTCTCATCGATCTGAATATTGTCTGGTAACTTTCATGCTGTGTCTTGGAAACAGTATCCAATTGTAATCTCACTTTTAAGACATCTAACGGATGAGTAGTTAATGTCACCAATAGCCCAGCACTTAGCCCACCTATTATTTCTCTCTGAGCAGGATGTAATCGCACTACTGACTTCTCCTTCGGTATCTCTGCTTCTATACTCATTTTATAGTATGAAATATCAGGTTTATCTTGATAAAATCTCTTGACAAATTTATGCGATGGATAGTTCTGAAGGAAAAAAAAAAAAAATTATTAAATAAAATATCAAAAAACTTCGGGACCTGTAGAGATACAAGACAAGTTAGGTGGGGATGGATCTTACAAGAAGTATCTTACAAGATAGAAGAGTATCTGGGAATTTGATAATATACTGCAACGTGAAATTAAACACTATATACATGTGCTGTCTTTGTCATTAAAAAAAATATTGACATCTTTCTTCAACAGTACCACTGCTAATCATGCAAAAGTAGTCAATATTGGTCTTATTCATCTTTCTTTCATTTTAAACTATCTTAGACTGAAGGTAATGGTGACAATAAGGCAACAAGGTTTGGTCTGTTTGGAGTTGATCTCCAACCCAAGTATAAGACGAATGGAATCAAACCGTAGTGAGCAACTGATTTAGAGATGTTTAAAACCTTGACGATTCTTTCCTGTTCATATGTGTGGTTAGTAAGTGATCACCGAATTGTTTGGACATATTCCATCTTTTGAATCCAACTTGCTCTAATTTCAACATTACAGAGCACAGAGGCAAATCAATACAATGGATGACCAATATGTCCTTTATTTAAGCTGTACCTACTTTAGATTCTTCTGATAAATTTAAACCTGCCATTATTTCTATTCTAGTGAAGTCTTTATCTTGACAATATTCTTAAGATATTCACAATTTTTCAACAACTTTTTTTTTTTTTTTTTTTTTTACTTACAAAATTTATCTTGATAAAATCTCTTGACAAATTTATGCGATGGATAGTTCTGAAGGAAAAAAAAAAAAAATTATTAAATAAAATATCAAAAAACTTCGGGACCTGTAGAGATACAAGACAAGTTAGGTGGGGATGGATCTTACAAGAAGTATCTTACAAGATAGAAGAGTATCTGGGAATTTGATAATATACTGCAACGTGAAATTAAACACTATATACATGTGCTGTCTTTGTCATTAAAAAAAATATTGACATCTTTCTTCAACAGTACCACTGCTAATCATGCAAAAGTAGTCAATATTGGTCTTATTCATCTTTCTTTCATTTTAAACTATCTTAGACTGAAGGTAATGGTGACAATAAGGCAACAAGGTTTGGTCTGTTTGGAGTTGATCTCCAACCCAAGTATAAGACGAATGGAATCAAACCGTAGTGAGCAACTGATTTAGAGATGTTTAAAACCTTGACGATTCTTTCCTGTTCATATGTGTGGTTAGTAAGTGATCACCGAATTGTTTGGACATATTCCATCTTTTGAATCCAACTTGCTCTAATTTCAACATTACAGAGCACAGAGGCAAATCAATACAATGGATGACCAATATGTCCTTTATTTAAGCTGTACCTACTTTAGATTCTTCTGATAAATTTAAACCTGCCATTATTTCTATTCTAGTGAAGTCTTTATCTTGACAATATTCTTAAGATATTCACAATTTTTCAACAACTTTTTTTTTTTTTTTTTTTTTTACTTACAAAAAAATCTTTTAAAAACTTGATCTTTCTACACGACAGTTTATTAAACAAACACATCTCTTTTTAAAAAATTGGCTATTTCAAAAAACATCATTATAAATATATATATAAGTATATATCAAAAGAAAACATTTAGGTAAGAAAAAAAAAATAAAAGTTGATAGAATATCTACAAAGCATTCTTCTTTTGATTTTTCTTATTCATTGATACACTCTTTTTTTTTTTTTTTTCTTTCAACTTAAAGTAAAAATTCTAATGGGTTTTCAACGATCTTCTTGACTTCTTTCATGAATTCACCACCCAAGGCACCGTCAACGGTTCTGTGGTCGAAAGTACCAGTTAAGTTGATCTTTGAGTCAAATGAGAAACCATTTGGATTAGATTTATCTTCAACGGCAACTCTTTCAACGGTAGCAATAGCGATAATAGCAGAATGTGGAGGATTAATGATTGAAGTGAATAATGAAACAGCTGGGTTCATACCTAAGTTTGAAATGGTTATAGTACCACCGGTGAATTCTTCTGGTTTCAATTTGTTTTCTTTAGCACGTTTACCCAAGTCTTTGATTTCTTTTGAGATATCGATTAAACCTTTAGCTTCAGCATTCTTGACAATTGGAGTGATCAAACCAGTTGGTGTGGCAACAGCAACTGAAACATCAACGTTCTTGTATTGTCTCATAACACCTTCATTTTCTAACCAAGCTGAGTTAACAGATGGATATCTCTTGGCTGCAACAGCAATAGCCTTGATCATCAAATCATTAACAGATAACTTGTAACGGTCATCAGCAGTAGAGTTTAATGAGGCTCTTAATTTCAATAATTTGGAAACTGAAACTGATGAAGAAACAATATAAGTTGGGGAACCTTGAGTAGATTCTAATAATCTTCTACCAATAGTCTTTCTCATTGATGTAATTGGAACATCTTCGTATAATGCAGCTGGGGAAGCGGCAGATGGAGCAGCAGCAGCAGCAGGTTTAGCAGCAGCAGGTTTGTAACTTTCAACATCTTTGGCAATAATTCTACCGTTTGGTCCAGTACCTTTAACTTCCTTTAATGAGATACCTTTTTCCAAAGCCAAAGTCTTAGCATATGGTGAAGCAATAATTCTATCACCATGAGCTGGAGCAGATTTTGAAGGAGCAGATGATGATGAGGATTCAGTTGATGATGATGGAGCTGGAGCTTCTTCTTTTGGAGCTTTTTCTTCGGCAGCTGGTGGGGCAGAAGCAGAAGCATCGCCGGCATCTTCAGCAGTGAATGATTCGAAAGCTGGAACATCGTCCTTGCTTTCAACATAAACAGCAATTGGCTTACCAACTGGGATATCTTTGGCACCACCATCTAAGATGATCTTGGCTAAATAACCATCTTCTTGGAATTCGAAATCCATTGAAGCCTTATCTGTTTCAATTTCAGCAATTGCTTCTCCTGGTTCTAATTGATCACCTACACTTTTACTCCATGAGATGATGTTACCTTGGGTCATTGTTGGTGACAATGCAGGCATATTGATGACGGTATGTGGTGGCCATGCTAAACATTTTCGAGAATTGTTAGTAAACATGATCAATTTATTCAATTTCGGGTTGTTACAATTTTTTACTTACATTTTCCGGCATATGTTCTTGCTAAGTTTAAAGCAGTGAATGATAATCTTTGAAATCTAAATCAAAGTTAGTATTGATCAATTGGTTAAACATCAAAATTAACACTATATCGGAAAAAGAAGCAATTTTCAGTCTAGTATTAAAATGATATATTGAGAACAAAAAAATTTAATAACTTACTGATTAATTCTTAAGGCTGCTGGACGAGCACTTAATCTTAAAGCAGCTAAAGCAGACATCGTTGATATGAGATGGTAGATACTGAAGTATTTGAATTGAATGCTTCCTTAGATTGATTGGTGATTTTTTTTTTCTTTTAACAAATTTTTTTTTTTGGTTTTTTTTTTTTTTTTTTTTTTCCTTCTTCTTTGGAAAAGAGTTGTCCGGTTGGGAAAATTTTGGATTTACTACCACTCATTTTTTTTGCACCAATAGATCTTTAAAGTATTTATATATGAAGAAAGGGGGATACCATGAGGGGGATATGATATTTAAGATGTAGAAGGTTTCCATTATTATTATACAAGAAAAAAAAAGTGCATTGGTATTTGTGTACCTTAAACCTCTCGCCTAGCTACAGTTACATCGGTTGCCGATATATAATCAATGCTTATTTTATCACAATTCTATACCTTCATTAGTACCCCACCATAATGAACTACTTTCCAAATTTCTCATATGTCTTTCATCTCTCTTACTACTGCTAAACATATCCATCACATCAGCGTACTCGAATTTCTCTTGGATGTCATCTGTGAAAATCACTTTGATACCATCATTATTATCAAGACAATTGGTGGCTGTAGACCAACTGTACCTGACAATATCGGTCCACCCAAAGAATTTATTCATGTTTTCTCTTAACCACTGCTTAGTATTTGGATCTGAAGGGTACCCGGATCCCAATTTGTCATCTTTACTGGGCTTGCTCAATTGTAAATTTATATCTCTAGTGACTTTTGCAACAATAGAAGCTGCACTGACAATTTTGAATAAGGAATCAGCTTTCTTTGTCACAGTTATTCTCAACTTTGGAAAAATATCTTGTAATTTTTTTTGATATGACAGTGGTGGACCAACAGTATCAACATAAACTTCTTTCAAATTGACCCCTAGTTCTAAGACATTTTTGATCAAATTTATTGTTGCATCATGTGCTTGATTATTCAAATTTACCAGATAACTTAACATATCAGAACTTATTTCTCGTGGAGTCATTGTTCTGGTATTCCAACCAAGATTGTTAAACAATTCCGAGTCCAATTCACATATCTGTTGCATTAATTTAAATCTAAAATCTTCTTTTAATACTTTTGAATCGTCAAATCCGTATTTTGATAATTCCTTTTCATAACTTTTTAAACAATATGCAATACCATAAACCATTGGTCCCAATACAGGACCTCTACCTGCTTCATCGACTCCTAATATAACATCCTCATTTGGATTCTCTCTTATTATTTTTGGTACTTCAGATTTAAAAGTAGATGATTCACATGAAATTGGTAAAGTTATTGAAGGTGGAATGAATTCTTCTATTAGTTGAGAAACCTCTTCTTCATCTAAACTTTCAACATCAGATTCCAACTGCGACATTATTGAATTTCCTTTTAACTGTTTATTGTTATTATTTTACGCGTAGAAAATATAATTTTTCAGATTTTTTCCACAGGTGCAAAAAAAAAAAAAAAACTATAATGAGATCTAATGAGACAGTTTTACAAAGATAATAAAATAGATATAAATATATTCTTAATAGTATATATATTTAATATACATTAGTTTTGTTTTCAGCAAAAACTAACTAAAAGCATTATTTCCATTCCTTTTTATAATTCTTGATTTCAAAATTTTTTTATTAAAATCACACCTTTTTGTTTTAAAAATCAAATTATTAACAGACTATATAAAATTTTTATACATAACCTAGTAGAAAGTTGATGGTCTTTTTGGAGCAAAAACATGTTTTGATTTTTGAATTCTGTGTGGTAATGGGAATTTTAAGTCTTTTGACAAGAATTGTTTAACGTATTGACGTTTAACATCTTCAGTCTTTTCTAATTCAACAACTTTTAAGATGTGAACTGATCTAAATCTAGCTCTGTGTCTAGCAGCTAAATCTTGGTACATTTGTTCAACAGCACCGACTCTGGTAACATCTCTGTATTCTTTGTACATGTTGTGGGTACCTGATCTTGAATCGTATCTGATCCAAATACCAAAGTTCTTAACCTTAGTTGGGTGAGCTTCTGAGATTAAGTTGACTGAGACAACTTCACCTGAGGCTCTCTTAACTTTGTGTAATTTTTGTAAGAAGTACCAGTAACGAGATTTAGCAACAACATTGTTTGGAGCAAAAATTCTCATACGGAATAATTTTGGTTCTGGAACTGATTCAGTTGGTAAACGGCGACCAATAACTTGATATTCGTTAAGACGTGACACTATTGGAAAAATTATGTTAGTATACTATTTGGAAAAAAAAGTTTTTCTGTGTACTATATTCTTGTCTCATTTTATCATGGAAAAGAAGAGTAAAAGTACCATATCTCAGATATCTCAACACTCCATATTAAGTTGAATGACAATGAAGAAGATCTTGTAAAGACTCCAGATAAAATTTTCACTTTTTTTTTTTTTTCTGCTTGACAAGATTCCTCATTCACAGTTCTTCAATCAAACTGGGAAGTAAGACATCACTTCATGAATTACATGATCTTTTGATGATATTATCAAGATGGAAACTATAACAATCTTATGATAATAATTTATTTCTCATACAATTTGAAATACCTCTTTTTGTTCTCTCTTTGCTTTTCCGTTTCAAAATCAATGATTTATAACACATACTTATGAATGTAATGAAAATGACAATGATATATATGAAGACTCTGAACACAGATGAATATAGTTATATATGAATTTATGATTAACTTACTTTTTGAAATCGTTACTTTGTAGTCAACAACAGATGAAGTATGAGAAAGTCTTTTTTTTTTTTTTTTTCACAAAATTTTTTGGGATAAAGAGAGAAAAAGTTGAAAATTTTAGAGAGAAAAAAAAAAAAAGAAGTGGGTAGTGTGAGTATTACCGAATTTCTTTAGACAAATTGTGCACGTCTTTCTTTACTCATACTGCGCAATATTTCTCCTTTCAGCTGTGACTGTTCCTCAACGAAAAAAAGAGCAATGGTGTAATGGTCTAGAAAATGTATCACGTGAGCTTAGGGTTTCAAACAATATCTAATTAGATCCCTTTCACTTCATGCTTCGTATGATCGTATGCAAGAAAAGCGTAGCAAAAAAAGAAAAATAAAAAAACATAAATAATTATAAAGGGTGGGCCGAGTAAAATGAGTTTATGATATTATTTACGATAAGTCTAAATTTAAAAAATCTTATACAAACGATTGCTAAATGATTTTCTTATCTCATCTCTTCAAGTATCTGTTTAGTAATATAATCCGAATTGATGCAAACTTATAAACGATCATATTCTCCGAGGAACGAACGAACGAATAAGTTTCAGAATTTTGCATTAGATCAGTTGCATATTGATGCATCTCCAAACATTTTATGTTTTTTTTTTTTTTTTTTTTTTTTTTTTTTTGCAAGAAAAAATCATACCATTTTGACTGAATTAAAGGGGAAACACCATTACTAAATATGTACCACTCAATAGTTTCCCACCATGCCAGGGAATATTAATATGGTGCTGTAAAATTTTATATACGAAATTTATGTATCTTACAAAAGGAAATAAGCAGTTTTATGTCTCTTTTCTGTTTGAATGAGGAGGTGTATATATATCCAATTGAAAATTTCTAAACTATATAAATACTTCATTTTCTTTAACAACCTAGCTATCTAATTAATTATTAACAAAAAATGACTGAGATATTTAACTCAACAACATTAGCACAAATTGGTTCACCATCATATTCAGAAGTGTTGACAAATATTTTTGAAACGCAACATCAACTAAATTTTATTGAAAAATTATGGGCTTCATGGTACACCTATATGAGTAATGATACCTTAGCTACAGGTTTATTATTTTTCCTCACTCATGAATTGATGTATTTTGGTAGATGTTTGCCATGGTATATCATCGATAGAATTCCATATTTCAACAAATGGAAAATTCAACCTTCATATATCCCTAGTGACAAGGAACAATGGGAATGCATGAAAAGTGTCTTGAAATCCCATTTACTCGTTGAAGCATTACCAATATGGACTTTCCATCCAATGTGTAAAAGATTGGGTATATCAGTAAGTGTTCCATTCCCATCTTTACAATCAATGATTCTGCAATGGTGTTTGTTCTTCGTCTTGGAAGATACGTGGCATTATTGGGCTCACCGTTTATTCCACTACGGTCCTTTCTACAAATACATTCATAAACAACATCATAGATATGCTGCTCCATTTGGTTTAGCTGCAGAATACCTGCACCCTGTTGAAACTATGAGTCTTGGTTTTGGAACTGTCGGTTTCCCAATGATCTATGCTGCTTTAACTCACGATTTGCATTTGTTCACCGTCACTTGTTGGATTGTCTTTAGATTGTTCCAAGCTGTCGATTCTCATAGTGGTTACGATTTCCCATGGTCATTGAACAAATTCGTTCCATTCTGGGCAGGTCTGGAACATCATGATTTACATCATCACTATTTCATTGGTAATTATGCTAGTAGTTTTAGATGGTGGGATTACGGTTTAGACACCGAGGCTGGTCCAGAAGCTAAGAAAGAAAGAGAGTCAAGAATGAAATTGAAGGCTGAACTGAAAGCTAAGAAACACATATAAGTGTATAGGCTTTTTTTTAACTTTTAAGAGATATTACTTTTTGGGTAAACCGATGCGACAAAGTAAAACTTCTTAAAAAAAAAAAAAAAGTGGGATAAAAAAAAATGAGTGTGTATATATATATAAATAAGAGACGAATATATGATTTAATAATTGTTTTAACAACAAAATATCAGAAATCTATAGATACCAATGGCTCAATCATCTTCTTCAAAACACGTCCAGACCATTATTATTGGTGCTGGTATATCAGGTATCAAGGCTGCCACAGACCTACATGCTCTGTCAATTAGTACCTTAATCTTGGAAGGTAGAGATAGAATCGGAGGTAGAATTTTCTCTTATGAGTCACCAAAGACTCAGAGAAAATACGATATCGGTGCAAGTTGGTTTCATGAGACTGGATTCAATCCTTTATTTGATAAGTCAATAGCTCTGGGTAATGTTTCCTATCTATTTGATGATACATCGGAAGCTTTGATCGGCCCAGAAGGTGAAGTACCTGCTAGTTACAAATTAGGACAAGTTGTCGAAGAAATCAAGCTTTATGCTAGTCGTGAAAAGGACGAAAGTATCAATTTACACACTTTGTCAAATCAATATATCGCTAGTCATAAAGACGTTCTTACTAAGGAGCAAATTCAATATGCTCCTCAGTTGCTTAGAATGTCAGAGATCATGGCCGGTTCATGGGATCAATCCAATGGTAGTAAATCCAATCCTCCATATGGTGGTAGAGATGCATTTGTCGTCAACCTTTATGAGACCGTGTTGGACAATGAATTAAAAGGTTACCCTAAGGAGAACATCAAGCTTTCCACAACAGTCAAGTCGATCAAGAAGGATAAAATCATTACAGTGGAAACTGAATCTGGTGAAATATACACTGCTGACTATGTCATTGTTACCATTCCTCAAAGTGTTATAACCCTGCCTGTGGAAGAAAAAGCTTCAATTAAGTTCAACCCTGAGTTACCATCCAAAATCACTTCAAATTTCAATAAATTAGCTACTGTATCATTATCGAAAGTTGTTTTTGAATTTGACAAGCCATTTTGGAATGAGGAAACTGAAAAATTTATATTTATTGGTCAACCAGATGAGCAATTCTCTGATCAAATAATCAATAACAAAATCACTAAAGCAGAAACTGTCCCAAATCAAGAATACAACAAACCTACTGGTAAGACACCAAAATCTTGGGATTTCCCATTCTTATGTGTTAATTTACAAGCTATTAAGAAGACTCCTAGTTTATTATGTCTTCTCCCATCTCCACTGTCCATTTATATAGAGAATGCCGATGCATCTGAAATTTGGAAAATTTTCAAGCCAATGATTAGTAAGCTTGGTGATTTAACTACTGAACCTATCAATGTCTTCTCAACTGATTGGAATGACGATCCATTCAGTAAAGGTGCCGTTTCTGCTGTTAAACCAAATGGGTTATTTGTAAATGACGGTTTCATTGAAGGCTGGGATAATATAAGATTTGCTGGTGAACATACCATCTATGAAGGTCATGGATGTGTTCATGGTGCTTGGATGAGTGGTAAGAGAGAAGCTGATCACATTATCAAGAATGTAAAATAATAATATTTATATATAATTTATTTCCTTAATTAAAATTTTTTACGATCTTTAGAAATCAGATCTAGTGATCCTGTAAAATCAAGTACTATCTTCTTAAAGAGCCAATTGATGAAAGGTGGAAGAAACCCCCCTTGGAGTTTTCAAAATATTGTTTGCGCATAGTTTATCTTTTACATCTAAATAAAATAAAATAAAATAAAACAAAAAAAAATTGTAAAGGCAAAAAAATCAAAAAAGAGAAAGAAGCAATAAGTACTTCAAAACTTAAGTTCAATCCATTACAATGCCTCAAATAAATAGAAGTCAATTGATCTTCTTTATTATATTTTTGACATTGATACTTCCTGGCCCTCAGGATAGATCAGATAGATTAGCGTCACCTTTGAACAAGAGAAGGCTTAAGCTTTTTAAAGAAGAAATCAAGACTTCGATAAAAGAAGTACAAAATGGAGAATGGGAAAACGGATATGGGAATTTAACAGGTTTTAAATTAAGTTATGATGATAATTTGTCGCATAAGAATGTGACGGAATGGCCAATACATGATTTTGGTCCAGAGAACCCGTGGTATGAAGATGAGAAATACTCGGTATTACCCAACGAAGTGAGTTTGAAGCTGAAAGAAATATGGAATTCACACCAAGATAAATATTTTGAGTATCAAGACCAAAACTATTTTTTGAATATTAGTGGAACTCTAAGGGGAACTTTCAAGACTTTTAATACCAGTTTATCTCCAATCAATATGCCATTACCAAAATTCTTGACAGATAGACCAAGGAGAATTGAAAATGATTTAATTCAAAATGGATTCAAAGAATCTTCTAACGATTTTGATTTCAGTCCAGCGGAAAATCCAGAAGTGCCATCTGATACTATTAAAGTGGGTAATGTATCGAATATATCTCATGGAAATATCAAATTAGATTTCACAGCGTCTGAAAAACCTATGAAGTCTGATGCAGAAGATCTGATTGGGGTATCTTTGAGATTGAACTTGAAGGATATTGAAGAATTACACGACAACTCTTTATCCTTATCTGGTGTTTACTTCCAAGACACAGGAAATTTAGTGGCAACTACAAGAACTGCCAAATATGCAGGATTATATGCTTTACCTCATTTAGTATTGGAAAAGCCATTTTTCAATAAGACGAAAAATTTTGTTAATCAAAAGACCAAAAAAATGGAGTTGGATAAGTTTGATTTAACAGCATTAGACGATTTGATGGATTCTGCTGAAAATCATTGTGAATACATTGTGTATGCCCAATTCAAACCGACAAAATTATCAAAAGAAGAATTAAAAGAAATTGATGATGAACTTATGAATCCATTGGGGAGACCATTACCACCAATACCTACTCTAGAGATTGAACAAGGTATAATTTATTCTCCAGATTGTGGAGTGATGGTTCAAATCAACCAATCTACTGGTGCAAGAAGAGAAGTGCAGATAAAGAAAATTAGAACAATAATACTTGTTGGAATATTATTATTATTTGCACAAATATTTTTATCAATTGATCAAATGAATTCTACAAACACCCCATCAACCATGTCTAGAATTTCATTTTGGTCCATTCTGTTGATGAACTTGGTTGATGGTTCATTAAGTATGCTTTACTTACTTTGTAGTGCTGTGATGCAAGAATTATATTTACCTTTACTGGTCAGTTCCTTACTTGCATTTACATTGGCAAGTGTTTTTGAAATGAGATATATGATCTTGATTTATTCATCACAGATAAACGAAAGAAATATCAATGCAAGAGTGGCACTCCAAGGTGCTCCAATAGACGATAGAGTTGATACAGATAATGGAACTATATTACCAACTACTCAAAGACCTGCAGCACTGCTGTCACCTCCTCCACAACAACAACAACAACAACAACAACAACAACCACAAATTCCTGATGATGAACAAACAATTAGTGGTCAAATATACACTAAATTTTTCTTTGTCTTGATAGCATTTACTTTTATCATTTTGAACTCTGTTATGTGGCCGAGAAAACCAAGATTGGTGTTTGAACATATTGCATTGATATTTTTAAGTTCATATTGGTTACCACAAATTTACAGGAACGTTGTTAGAGGTTCTAGGAGATCATTCAAATGGAAATTTATATTTGGTACTTCAATCTTAAGATTGGCTCCAATAGCATATGTTTGCTTGCATAAGGAAAATCCTTTCCATCACCATTATGATTTAAAATTATTTGTATTAATAGCATCGTGGTTAGGCATTCAAATATTTTTCTTAATATTACAAGAATTTTTCGGTCCAAGATTCTTATTACCTGATCGTTATTTACCAAAATCTTATGATTATCATCCAATATTGACAGAGTTTGATTTGGAGAACGGATTTGGAATAGAACATGACGAGACGCAACCACTGTTTAATCATCATGAAGATGGTAAATGCAAAGTTGATTGTGCCATTTGTATGAATGAAGTGGAATTACCAATTCAAAAGGATTCAACTTCGTCAGTGAACCCTGCAAATTTGTTACTAAGAAGAGCTTACATGGTCACCCCATGTAGACACATCTTCCACACGGCATGTCTTGAGAGTTGGATGAAATATAAATTACAATGTCCTACATGTAGAAACCCATTACCACCGTTATGAGTCATTATGAATGTTTTTTTTGCTTTTTTAAATAATTTTGTTTAGTTTCTTTGAGATTGGATAATTACGGATATATATACTTTTTGAATGTAAAACTATCTCTTGATGACGCTTGCATGTAAACTGTGCGGATTGAGAAATTAAATGACAAACTATTTACCGAATAAAGACATTATATAAGTAGTTCCACATATACTTCAGCAAGCGAAGAAGAGTTGATATAAATTTGCAAAATTCCTCCTGGATTTAAACTTTTTTTTTTCAATTTTGAGAAAACGGCAGATTGAAAAACTATTTTATTATTTATACAACTTTGACTCATTCAAGGCTATCAATTAAATTGACAAGATGACATTTAAGAAGTAAGTTTCAGTTTAAAATGTGATTTCACGGTACTAGTGGGCTAACATATATGTAAATTACAGACAAATCAGAGCATGTCTCTTTGATATGGACGGTCTTTTAATTAATTCCGAAGACGTTTACACAATTGTATACACAGAATTATTGGAGAAATACGGCAAAGGTCCGTTAACTTGGGATGTTAAATACAGATTACAAGGAAGAACAGGTAAAGATGCTGCCCAGATAGTTATAGATCATTATAAATTACCAGCTGAACTCACTCCAGAAGCCATATTGCTGTACAACTACAAGAGACAATTAGAATTATTCCCACACTGCCAGTTCTTGAAAGGTGCATTGGAACTTTTAAATTATCTTGCTGATAATGATATAGATTTTGGATTGGCCACTTCTTCATCAAGACCGACTTTCAAATTGAAAACAGAGAATCTTCAACATGGGTTCCAACTCTTCGGTAAGAGAATAGTAACGGGTGATGATGTTCTTCCAGGTAGAGGTAAACCAAAACCAGATATTTATTTGAATTGCTTAAAATTAATCAATGAAGAGAGACTGGAACAAGGCAAAGATGAAATATTGATTGATGAGTGCTTGGTTTTTGAAGATGGGTTACCAGGTGTATTCGCTGGTATCAATGCAGGCGCTTATGTGATTTGGATTCCAGATAAGAGAGCAGTTGAAGTCATGAGTAAAGAAGAGTTGGGTGCCATTGGTGAGAATCAAGAATACGGTATGATTATTGGAGATTTAGACGAATTAGATAAGTCCAGGTTCGGCTTATAGATTTAAACATATACAGACATATAGAGAGAACTTGAACTACAGTATTTTATATCTTGTATTTGAATTGATTTGTTAATATTGCAAGTCAAGTAGTGTTTTCCAGTTAAAATTCTGACACTGGAAAAAATACCAAAAAAAAAAACAAAAAATCCAAAAAAAAAAAAAAAATCAACTTGAAGTTGTTGCCACCATTAGCTAAAAGAACATCAACAAAGTCATGTCAATCCCATCCATTGATGAAGCTAGAGCTGCAGTCCAAAAGAAGGATTTGGCTACTGCCGAACAAATCTATCTTGAAATATTATCAAATACTTCAGGAACATCTGGTCCAAATGAGAAATTGATCCAAACACAAGAAAGTGCCATTATCGAAATTGGTGAATTATACAGAGATAACAATAAAGTTGATGAGTTAGTAGCATTGGTGCCAAAGGTGCAAGAATTGGTCGGCTCTAATTTTGCCAAGTCCAAGACATCTAAGATTATAAGGTCATTAATTGATTTATTCAGAACTTTACCAAATGACGATTCAGTTGATCTCGCAATTCAAGTCACCAAGGATAGTATTGAATGGTCAAAGAAAGAAAAGAGATCCTTCTTGAGACAGTCATTGCAATTGAGATTGGCTACTTTATATTATGAGAAACAACATTTCAATGATGCTTTGCCTTTGGTGAATTCCTTAGTTAGAGAATACAAGAAATTGGACGATAAATCATCTTTAGTTGATGTTCAATTATTAGAATCCAAGATATATTTCGCGTTGAGGAATTATGCCAAATCAAGAGCAGCATTAACCTCAGCAAGAACTTCAGCAAATTCTATCTACTGCCCTTCTTCAGTTCAAGCAGAGTTGGACTTATTAAGTGGTATCTTGAATGCTGAAGATAAAGATTTCAAAACTGCATTTTCTTATTTCTATGAAAGTTTCGAAAGTTTCAATTTGACAAACACTGAGGAGGAAAAATCAATTAAAGTATTAAAATATATGTTGTTGAGTAAAATCATGTTAAGTCAGATTGATGATGTTAATAATATATTGAAAAATAAGAATGTTGCCAAATTCACAAACTCTAAAGAGATAGATGCAATGAAACTGGTTTCCAAGCTGTATGCAAATAGATCATTGAAAGAATTTGAAGAATGCTTGACAAGTCATCAAAAAGAATTGACAAAGGACATTATCATAAGATCACACTTAAAAGAATTGTATGATTCACTTTTAGAACAAAACTTGTTGAAGTTGATAGAACCATATTCTGTAATTGAAATTTCATTCATAAGTAATAAGATTGGATTATCAATTCAAATTGTGGAATCAAAATTAAGTCAAATGATCTTAGACAATATTTTCTACGGTGTATTAGATCAAGGAAATGGATGGTTGATCATTTATGATGAACCTCAAGTTGATGAAAATTATAATTTAGGGTTGGAATTGATCAAACAGATGAACAGTTCTGTCGACTTATTATACGAGAAAGCTTCTGCTTTGAATTGAAAAAGCTTATGTATAGAATGAATTTAATAATTATAAACAAGTTGTTCTATATCCTATGTACATTTTTATGTTTCCTCTTCTATTTCTTTGATCATTTCATTTGACCGCACCTCAGTCTCTTTTTGTTCCACAGCATCAATTATCTCATCGAGTCTTTCACCTATCATACAACCATCGAGATCATATAGAGTGAAACCACATCTATGATCAGTGATTCTATTCTGAGAATAATTGTAAGTTCTAATCTTATCAGATCTGTCTGCTGAAGTTACTTGCGATTTTTTCAATTTTCTTTCATTCTCCAATCTTTCCAATCTTTCTCTTTCCATTAATCTTGATTTCAAGATCGTTAATGCCTTGGCTTTATTCTTATGCTGAGATCTTTCATCTTGAATCAATACTACAATATTAGTTGGAATATGAGTAATTCTCACAGCAGATTCCGTGGTGTTAACGTGTTGTCCACCTGATCCACTAGCTCTCATCACATCAATTCTCAACTCCCCTTTTTTAAATTCTCTTTCTAAATTACCTCCGTCGTCTTCAATCTTTGGTAGCACAACAACTGCAGCTGTTGAAGTATGTGTTCTACCTTTTGTCTCTGTCTCAGGAATTCTTTGAACCCTATGCACTCCAGCTTCAAACCTGAGCCTGTTGTAGGAGAAAGGCTCATTGATCAGCAACGATGCTTCTAAGATACCAGAACCTGACTCATTTTTAGTTAATGACAAGATTTCATGTTTCCATTTATGTAACTGACAATATTTCAAATACATTTGTAATAAATCATGTGTGAAAATTGTTGCTTCACTACCACCAACACCAGGTCTCAATTCGACTATGCATTCCTTATCATGAAATTCGTGTGGAGGTAATAACTTAGTTGAAAGTCTGCTAGCTGTTTGAGTTAAAGTAGGTAATGAACTTGTAGACAATTCTTCCAAAGCTTCATCTTTCAAAGATTGATCTGATAATAATGAAATCAAGTCCACATAATTCTGTTTTTGTTCCAAGTAATCATTATAAATACCAATTATCGAAGATAATTGCGAGAACTTCTTTGAATCTTCAACTTTGAAAACGGCTCCAGACGATAATGTTGATTCAAGTTGTTCAAGCTCGTCTCTCAAGATATCTGCTCTCTTCAATAATGCTGGATGGATATCATGAAATTTCAAAGAGGCATCGAGATTTGTGGGTATAGACGAGTAAAATCTAAGTCTGGATAAAGGTAGGAACAGTAGGAACCTCTTGCAGAGCCCCCCTGTGCTCAAAATGCTCATTATTGATATAAAGTTTCTCTCACACAAAATATTTTTCAATTTTTCAACTTTTTTTATGATTTTTTTTTTTTTTTTTTTTTTTGGGCAGAGCTTATTTTGACTTACAAAACTACAGTAGCATAGACATATATATAGTAAAAGTAACCGTGCTAGATACAGCTTAATCATATATTCCTTTATCTAAATCATTAAACAGATTAGTGCTTATGTCTGCAATTAATTGTAAGACTTCTTTTAAATCGTCAGTATTCATGAAAATGCTGTAAATTTTATATTCTTCATTTGAAATAACAAGCACTAATTTTTTGAATTCCTTTAACAATTCCTTGCTTTGATTTGTCTTGATAATATTGAGAGCCTTCAAAATCAAGTATGGTAAGTACAAAGATTTCATTGCTTCATAGAAAGCTGTGTCATTACCAGTAGTCGATGAAATCAAATTCGAGAGCCAACTTGTAATTAAAGGATAAATGGAATCCAAAGCTTTGAGACCCAATTGCAGAGAACTGTGAGTATAAGAATTTTCATCGTATTCATCAATCATCACAAGGGCACGAATCAAGACTTGATATTGAGAAATTTCTTCAATGTTAACCGTGGTAGAAGGTGCTTCTTCTTCTTTTGTTTGTTTATAATAATCTTGCATTATATCACTTTCAACTTTATACTCGTTGACTAATTTTGACAAGTCAAAACTATTAAATAATTTTATCAAAGAATGAAGTTTACCATTTGATAAAAATCTTCTTGCCAATGCAATCGTTGATCTAACACATTCACTCAACATATTGGAGTCGAGGAACCAACTTATGGAACCAATTAACTTCAAATCTAATTTCGAGACAGATTCTCCATTTAATTCAATAGACTCATTTTGCTTATAATACTCTGCTGTATCTTCAAATATTCTCTCAACTGTTCTTTTCAATACATCTTCCAATGGGAGACCCAATGTTCTCATGTTTTTCAATTGACTTAATCTATCTTCTTTATCAATGATAATATTTGACAAGAAGAAAGAGTAGTTTTCAATAACTTCAGAATGGGAAGGAATGTATGAAATATAAATCGGTATCAAGTCGTACAACTTGTACAATGACAATCTGGTAATGTAAAGTTTAATCAATTTAACCAAGTTTTCATCACTGATTATATTGTCATTTAAAAACTTCATGAAAATAATGAAATGTATCAATATTCTAAGCAAGTAAGATTCTTTGATCAAATTATTTGTGTTTCTCACTGTTAATGATGAATTGTTTCTGATTTTATCGTTAGCTAGTATTAATTCGTCTAATAAGTTAATCGAATTAGTTATTAAATGGTCCACATTATTTGTGATTATAGCTCCTATTAAGACTCTAATGGAATGGGAACTTTGTTTCTTGACAGATTGATTTGATGATTGTGATAAGAAATTCAAAACTTCGTTGATAGAACTGAATTTCTTTTCAGGTTTTGAAAGTTTCAAGATTCGTCCATAAATCAGTGGATCTAAATGATTAGTCAATTTGGCTTCTAAATCGTGTTGCAAAATATTATTACTGAGAATTAATAACTGTCTCTCCCATGATGAAATTAATTCGATACTCAGATAATCTCCAGACAAGTATGAATATACTGCTCTTTCATATTTGCTCAAATTAGGATTCATTGACAACAGATACACTGTTCTTCTCCAAAGAAGTTTATTTTTGATACCAGTAGCTTTGGCATTTTCAATTTCCATTGATTCATCTTCGTCAGCTCCTTTTAATATTGAACTATCAATTTCTGGGTCAACATAATCATGAGCACCAGCCATGATAGATGACAAGGTCCAATTATTTGTGGATTCACATAGTTCCAATATTTCATCATGTTTTTCTTCGAGTAACAACTTAAACACCATTTTGAAAAAGTCTTGGTCATTTTTCATATCCTTTTCGTTTATTTTTCTTGAGCGTTTATTAACTTTATTGTTCCTCAATGTAGCATCTGCATCAAGAGTAGATACCAAATCTGGTCTCTTAGAATTTGATTGTAAGTCAATTTTAGTGTTTAACCATTTTGTTGATTGCAAATCATCCGGGTTTAACTCTTCATCATCTTCATCCAAATTCAAGTTATGTATCAACCAATATGAAATGAAATCCAATTCCCTCAATCTACTATTGTTCATCAATATATAATTTTTAATCACCACCTGTGATGTGAATTCATCTATTTGTATGCTTGAACTTTCATCGTATTCATCTGAGGAGCGGAACCCAATCAAAATTTCCACTAGATTCCAAAATTTGGTTTCTAAAATCCAGTTTTCAACTACCTCTTTATCTTCGTTTACACCACTTTCCGGGTCCACTTGCTTCAAGACTTCTCCAGTAGCAATTTCGCGGAAAGTCTTGACAATACTGAAAAGATCTGTATTTTCAGCATTTTGTTTGAAATCATATAAGGACTGGGCAAAAGCCGTCAATATTTCTGGGTCTTCGATCAATGACAGAGGAGGGATACTGCTCCTAGCTGTAACACTAGAGCTGTCAATTTCCATATCATCAAGAATCATCGTAGATGCTTTCTCCTACCAGATGGTTATTTATTCTCTCTGATTCAAACACTCTTTTTTTTTAAATGGGCCAAAAAAAATTTCAGTAAACAAAAAAAAAACAAAAAAGCAAAAAAAATGTCGAATTTGATATTTTGGAAACTACTAACTGTTTCCCTTTTTATTCGAATTTGAGGACTATCTCCTCGTTGGTGCTAGGTATTATTCTATTTAAACTTTGTCTTGCTTGCTTTCTAGTAGCCATGATCGCCAATGCATCTTTCTGCCCAAATTTGTTTCTCAATTTTTTATAAAACAAACCACAAGCATTACAGATAACCCCGTCCAAGCTTGGCCCTTTCCTCCACTCTGGAGTTTCAGTGACGTTACAATGTTGACAATGAAGTTCTTTGAGTGCAAGATTTCTTCTTTTTGTTGGCCTTTGCTTTCTATTTTTCCTTGCAGGAGAGTCCGGTTTCAAAACTTTCAGAGTAAAACTATCTTTGTTTTTTTGTTCTGGAGTATCAGGTTCACTTGGAGTTTCCATGATTGTAGTATCAGAAGTTGGTTCCGAATCAATATCTATCCAAGGAGATTTCAACTTAATAAATTCTTCTAGCATCTGATGCAGATCCAAAGATACTCTTAACAATTCTTTAATATTTATATCTTCATATTTTGCTAAATACTTTCTAAGGGCATTAACTTTCATTTTCCTTTCTAAACCAAATGGTAATAATTTATTCAGAGGATTCGCTATTTTTAAAATGTGATTAAAGTCTGTAAGCAATTTTTGTGAAAAATAAATTGATTTATCAAGAACTTCCACAGTATTATTAAGATGTGAAATTATTTCTGATATACTCAGAGTTATCGGGAACAGTAATTTTGTTTCATTTATTTGAGAATCTCGAACAGAGCTTTCATGAAACTCTACTAATGTCTTCTCACTAGAAGTTGATCCATTTTTGAAACTGAACTTTGTGTCAGTGAGAATAGGTAACGACGGCAAAAGGGTTGGGGATATATGGGGATCGTACTGCAAACTTGTTGATAAAGGTGCTAACTTGCTGTCCGCATCTGGAGACAAAGAATATTGCTTCATCAACTGAGAGACGTCTTCAATTTTGCATTGAGGTGCCATACGTGGTCGTGGTCGAGAGTCATCATTCATATTTAGGTGTCTAATCTTCAAATCATTATTTCCAAGTTTTCCCACACACTCTTTTTATATTACAATCGTAGAAATCATTTTTAATATTCTGTAGATTCCATGATCTGATGAAATAAAAAGGGAAAATATTTTAGTGTACAACTTTCCAAATTTTTTATTTAGGGAAATTTTGAAAATTTTTTTTTTTTTTTTTTTTTTTTTAAAAAAAAAATTTGTAATAAAGATTTTTAACATATAGATGAGATCAGATTGATTATTTCATTGTATATAAAGTCAACTAATAATGTCTAATATTGTCGGGATTGAATATAATAGGGTAACAAATACCACATCTACTGATTTTCCTGGATATACAGCCAATACATCTGAAGATTATGCTTGGAATTTAGAGAGATTCAAGAAGTCTTTTGATATCCAGATTTCATTTATCACAGATAGAACAGCAAATTTCGATTTGATAAACATAGACACTTCCATTGCGAATGCTTTCAGAAGGATAATGATAGCTGAGGTTCCATCGGTTGCTGCTGAGAATGTATATGTATTTAACAATACTTCAGTTATTCATGATGAAGTATTAGCACATAGAATAGGTTTAGTTCCATTGAAAGTAGACCCAGATTTATTAACTTGGGTTGATCCTTCAGTTGACGAAGCTGATAGATATACTGATGATAACACAATTGTCTTGACCTTAGACATTGCTTGTTCAAGAAATGCTCACCCACAAAAGAACAACAATGATCCAAACAACTTATATAGAAGCTCCAATGTTTACGCAAAGGATTTGAAATTTTTACCACAAGGAAGACAAATGGAAATGTTCAAAGACAGTCCAGTTGTACCGGCTGATCCAGATATTCTCTTGGCCAAATTGAGACCAAATCAAGAAATTTCTTTGAGAGCACACTGTGTATTAGGTATTGGTGCCGATCATGCTAAATTCTCACCAGTTTCCACTGCATCATATAGATTATTACCAGTAATTGATATATTAGCTCCAATTACAGGAAATGATGCTAAAAATTTCCAAAAATGTTTCCCATCTGGTGTTATTGAAATTAATGAAAAAGATGAAGCTTATGTTGCAGATGCAAGAAAAGATACAGTTTCAAGAGAAGTCTTGAGACACAAAGAATTTGATGGTAAAGTCAAACTCGGTAGAAAAAGAGATCATTTCATTTTCAATGTTGAAAGTACCGGTGCTATGTCTCCTGAAGAGATTTTTTTCAAAAGTGTTAGAGTCTTGAAAAACAAAGCATCATACTTGAAGAACTGTCCTATAGGAAATCTTTAGTTAATGTATACTCATATATACAAAGTCAATAGAAATTTTTAGTTAGGTAGTCATAATATACGGTTTTTTTTTGTATTCTAATATGCATATATATATTTAAAACCAACAAATCCTATACGAAATCATCTACACTAAAGTTACCAAATGCTTGAAATCCACCAGGCATAGATAATCCAAGGTCATCTCTGTCGTTTGTAGTGGTCTCAGTCTCTGGTGAATCTCTTTCTCTAGTAAATGAATAAACATGTTTTAGTAATGATAATGGATTAAGTTCCACAATTGTTGCATTCCCCGAGTATCCATCATACAGTGGCTCAGGGGTACCTTGTTGAACACTATCACCCAAGGCTGTATCATCTGTCACCAAGTTTTCATTTTTCAAGCAAGTGATAAAATATAAACAAGTGTGAGTTATAAATATCAAGATATCATTTACTAGCACAAATGTCTTGAAGAAAAACCAGTTATGAAATTTGGACTCCCCTATTATCTGCAATGTCCAACCACCATGTGAGTATTCCGGCACTCCCGTGTTCCCTGAAATATTTATTGAAAACATCAAGTGAAATATTATCATTAAAAGATTTATCACAATCAACATCTGGAAAATTGATTTGCTGATTAATTTCTTCATATTGTTTGTCATACTCCTCATATCAATGGACTGCTTAGGAAAAGGTTTTGTAACAATAAGTTGTTGAGACAACCTTATGAAGAAGTCCATTAATGATAGTGTATTTAAGTAACTTATTATTATCAACACAAACGATATTGTCTCCAAATTTTTGATAAGTTGAGTATTGAAGTAGTTTGTTCGCTTTTTAAGAATCCGGCTATCGTTAAGCCTAAGCTCTTTCGACAACAGTTTCTCGAGAGATTGATCAGATGATTCCATTGTCTCCGTCTCTCAATATTCAAGTCTTCACTTCTTGTGCCAATATATAAAAACAAAACTTTTTTACAAATCTGAATGTTTTGATAGTTTGATACACTACAGTAGAAATCTAAAATATTAATGATTATTATATCATCATCTTATGATTAATTGTCCTATATATATATGATAATTGTTATTTCCAATCAGCCGACTTTATAAGGTCACCACCAAGTCTATAGATTTCACTAATAATCGCATCTTTGTTCATGGTCACTTGATTTTCTTCACTTTCTTGTGGCTTAAAGTTGAAACCTTGATCAACTTTGAATCTCTTCGTTGAAAGCAGTGTAGGTACGAACAATCCGGTTATGGTATTTTCGTCACCAGATTTTTGCAAAGCAGTATATCTATGACCACTGAAAATGATCACATTTCCAAATTTCTTATTGAGTTCTTGAAGCATTTTAATAATTGGGTCAAATTTGAAATCTTCAGGATAGCCAGAAAGATTCACCAAATTCTTAAATGAATTTGGAGGCAATACACCTGATAATGTATCCAATTTGTATGGAAGCTTGAGCTTTAATACGAAATCAAAATCATTTAATGCTGGCTTGAATAATAATTGAATACTCTCCTTGGAAATTCCATTGGCATGGAACAAACTGATAGCAACTCTTGATAATGCTGTTAACCTGGAAGCAATAGGTAACAATATACCTGAAGACCATAATAATCCAGAGTTATCATCTTTAGAAGCAACAAAAAATTGCAACTTAAGACCGGATGGATCCTGTTTTCTGACATTTTCAAAATTAGAATTTATTAATTGATAAGCTTGTACAGTTAATTTGTCTGATAACTTGCTCATCAACTCATCATTTTCAACTTCATCTGTCTTAGTCAAGTCCAAAATCAAAGGATCTTCCCTCCAATTCCATGAGCTTAAGAATTCTAATATCCTTAAAAATGCTGCTTCAACACTCACCGGAACGGAAAATGGAGCAGGATCAACAAAGACTTTCAAAGCAATCAATTCGATTAATTCATCTGTGAAATGTTGTAATAACAATTGAGAATCCAACCATCTCTTGAACAACCTAACTGTAGAAGAATAAAGTGGGAAATGATGAGCCATAATACCGACAGTTCTGTGATGTTTGATTGATGCAATATATTTTTGGTTGAATTTCAAATAGACATCTTTAGCTGTTGCCTTCTCCTTTTCTGAGGCATTTTCAATAGCTCTCAAGTATAATAACTCATCTCTTTCTGTTAATACTTTAATTCTGAAACCGTAACCTTCTGGAGTCAACACGTTTAATGCAACGATGCAATCAATGAGAGGGATTGAATTGTCTTTAACGACCATTGTCTTATATTCAGTTTGTTGTTGAAATAATTCGTTTATTTTCAACAAAAATGCAGTCTTAGTTTTCTCTAAAGCTATTATTTCATCTGGCCAGTTATTCGATGTTTCAAATTGCAAGATAACATCATTGAAAAATTCAGGACTCGATACAGCGAACGGCACAGGTTGTAAAACAGATGTGTAACGTAATGCTGGAGAAATTGGTGATATGGTCTTGACACTTAAAGGTAATCCGGTGAATGTGGCTACTGTCTTACTCAAAGCATCAAATGAGGCTCTCAATGCTTGGAATGAGTGAGTTGATAAGACTGATTGTTTAGTTGATGATGGAAGTAATGCTTGGGGTAAGAGACCTTGGAATTCTTCAATATTTGATTTCATTGTTAAATCTTTCTTATCATCAAAGAAATGTTTTTTGCAAATGTATTTGATTATTTCAATGATAACAGGTTGTGTAGATGAATTTTCCCAAATACAACAATGTTGAATAGTACCGTCTTTAAATCTTCTCAAAGACGATTTACTTCCCCAAAATTGTCTAAATTGATAACTTTCTTGTTCTTCTTCATTGTCTGGACCTTTGGTAACTAATTTTTCACATTCAGAAGCGTTCAAGTAAAGACCAACGATTATATCAGAATTTTCGATGTGGTTTGTTGGTTTCCTCTTAGTAACACCAAAGACTTGCGATTGATCAGATAATTTAACAGATATTTCTTTAACTCTATCATTCAAAGCTCTTTTCAAGATTTTGTAGATCTTATTCTTGATATAATGCTCAAAACTTAAAAATGAGATTTTCTCTAAAGCTCCAAATTCTTGAGTCTCTATGAACTGTGCCAATGGTAATTTTAAGACAATATCATATGCCAATTCTTCAATTTTCAAATTCTTCAAGAAAATTGCATCAAATCTATCACGAACCACATCATTTAATAAGATTAAAGTCTCAACTGCAAATTTCTTCAAGACTTCGTATGAAGATCTTGTCATTTTCCATAATACGTTGATCTTTGTATTTTTATCAAATATAGTTGGGAAATTTGAGTTTGATTCCTTATAAGTTGAATTTACTTCACCTATCAAGGAGCTAAATGATAAATATCCTTTTTGAGACAAATCTTGAGTTGCCAAATATTTGATTGTTCCTTTAAATAATTGATATGAAGAGAAACCATGCAATAATATCTTATTCCCGCTGACACCACCACCTTGTAACAAAGCACTCATTAATATGGCGAATTCAAAATGACCGAACCCACCATTTTGGAAGCTTGAATTGAATCCTCTTTGTGATAACCATAATTTTCCCAAGACACAAGCATCTCTGAACAGCTCAGCAGATTTCTTGGTAGTATAAAGGTATTTCAAATAGTATTCGTATGCTGTTGATGATAAGATTGATGAATTGTAAAGTGGTGTTGGTGGAAGCTCTGTGTCGTCAGTTGGTGCTTGAATTCTAATAGAGTTTTTATCTGGTATCAATTTCTTGCTATCAAATATTCCAAATGGGAGTGCAATAAGTATATTGATGGAAAGTTTAGTCTTTGCAAAAATTAAATCATCTTCTTTCTTAGTATTGACACTTTCGATTTTTAAAATTGGACATAAATTATCCCCATTCCAATACTCATAGGAAACTTTGATAGGGAACTTGTTTTTCTTGGATAAACTTGTTAATTTATCACATACATATGCCAAATAAAAAGACTTCTTGTATAATGCTCTATAGTTCAAGTAATCTTTTGGTTGAAACAAAGATTTAGGCATTGTTAATGCTATGTCAATAGACATACCTTCTGGTACAAGTATACCAGTCTTCAATCCGAAACTTCCTACAAGTGAAACTTGTTCTGGTTGCTTAAAAGAAAACTTGTAGTTGACTTTTGAAGGTTTTGGATCTGGGAAGGGTATTGATATCTTGGATTTAGTGAATAATTGTTCTGCTTCTTCCAATGTCAAGTCATCAGTTTCCGGTATCTGTTGTATGATATCATATAATCTATGTAATGATTTTTCTGCTAATGCGATATGAGACTCTTTCAATTTCAATTCTTTGATCAACTCATCAATTTGTAATTTGAAAATATTTGATTTGAATAATTCTGCAGTCTCCCTCAGAACTTGCACATCATGTGCTGATAATTGTTTTCTTTGTTTCTTTGTTTGTGGCTGGTTTGGAAGAACCGAAGAACTTTCTTCTCCCTCTGAGTCGCTTGCTGATATTTCAGCAGACTTGTCATCAATCTCTGCACCATTTGAAGAAATATTTTCGTCTACTTTCTCGAGTAATGGTGTTTCCACTTCTCTGACCCTCTTAGACATGTCTCAGTTATTCCGAAAAAGTACTGTGTCACAAAAACGAAGATAAAAAAACAAAGGAGAGTAAAAACTGGTCAACTTGTTAAACCTTTACTCTTACACAAGCTGGGTTTTACTTCAAGTTTATCTAGTATCTGCTACTGCTTTTTTTTTTCTACCTTTACCAAAAATTTTTTTTTTTTTTTTTTTTTTTTTTTTTTCTCTAAGAAAAAAAAAATTGTGCGTGAGTCAAATGTTGGTAATACTTTACACGACTTTCCATGTACTGAGTTTTACACCACCAAGTTATTCAAATTCAAGTTATAATTTGTCTTTCAACCGATTGAGTATGCCCTTTATGACTGAGACATTAGTTAAGGAGAAGAGATGATAACAGTTTTTAAGAGAAGCGAGGAACATCTTTTGTCAGTGAAGCATCGATGAAAATCTTGCGTGCTTACGTAAGCCATATTTGTATAATTTAGGTTTTAAAACTAGTTGAGTAGACAATTAGTAGAAATGGGGGTTCCACAGGATATGAGGTGAGCCTTGTATTTCAATCTCCCGAGGAGTGGTCTTTGTTCTGTGCAAATAGTGAAAAAGTTGTATGTTTGTTTAGAAAAATTTCCCCTAAACCGCTTTACGGAGAAATGAAAATGTAGAAAAAATGGTGAAAGAGATATTTCAAAAACAGAGAATCTCATTTGAAAGACTGATATCAGTGAGTGGATATATCTCATCAAGAGATATCTCTTTGAGGACATTGATACCGCTTAATCTATTTCTTGATCAAAAGTTCCCCCAATACCGGAGGCGAAAAAAACCAAAAAACCAAAAAACCAAAACAAAAAGGCCCGGTGTAGTGATGTCTCTCCGGCTCGCTTTTGCACTGAGTGAGTGGATGGATGAATGAAAAAAATTGTATATAAAAAAAAAAAAAAAAAACTGATCCTCTACTACCTTTTTTTTTTTTTCCTTTATTAAAGTCCTTAGAGAATAACTTTGGTATATTAACCTATAAATTCGATAATATTAGCAAATGTTTCAAAGAAATTTGCTTTACAGATCAAACAGGTTGGTCTTTAACCCAACTAAGGGGCAAAAGGTGAATCTGATATCCATTTTCCATCAACAATATAGGTTCAACTCATCGACGCCTCCTTCTTCTCCTCCAGCTAATAATAAACCGGAAGGTGCTTCTGCTGAGCTGAAACCTCCATTATGGGACAGATTTAAGCATGAGCTTGCTCATTATAGAGATGGTACTAAGCTTTTAGGACTAGAGATTAAAATTTCTTCTAAATTATTGTTCAAGATGGCAACTGGTTATGAATTGTCAAGAAGAGAAAATAAGCAATTGGATAGAACAATTCAAGATATCTTGCGTTTATTCCCATTTCTGATGTTCTTGATTATCCCATTTCTGGAGCTTTTGCTTCCTGTTGCTTTAAAAATTTTCCCAAATTTGTTGCCATCAACTTATGAATCAAAGCTTGACAAGGAAAAAAAAGCTAGATTATTGAGAAAGACTAGAACCAAAGTGAGTGAAACTTTGAAAGACATGAGAAGTAAAATGAAATTACCTTCAAATATCACCGAGGAAGAATCTAAATTGTTTCAAGAATTTTATTCTAAATTAAAGACAAATAAAGAACAAGAAATTACAAGGGAGGAAATTATCAAAGTTGCCAGATTATTCAAAGATGACTCGATCTTGGATAACTTGTCCAGATCAGAGCTCGTTGCTATGGCTCGTTATATAAATTTGAAACCTTTTGGTACCGATAACATTCTTCGTTATTTAATTAGAAACAAGATGTTAAGAATTAAACAAGATGACAGAGCAATCAGTTATGAAGGTGTCAATAACTTGACTGTTTCCGAGTTACAGTTAGCATGTATGTCTCGTGGTATTAGAGTCCACAGCGTACCACCATCAGAATTACGTGAAGATTTACAAGTCTGGTTGAAAATGAGATTAGTCGATAAAGTTCCATCTACATTGATTATTCTTTCATCAGCTTATAACTATGGCTCTTCACCAAAGAGTTATAAATCACAATACGAAGCTTTGAGAGCCGTATTGACTGCATTACCAGAAGAAATTTATCATGAAACTCAATTGAACGTTTCAACAGAAGAAGAAATTACGCATAAACAACGTCTTGAAGTTATCAAGGAACAAGAAAACTTGATCAAATCTGAAAACAAGCAAAGTGCTGAAATCCCAGTTAAAGATGATAAGAGTTTAGATGATGACGAATTTGAAAAATCAAAAGAAGACGAAGCTGCCGAAGCAGTCAAAGAGAATGTTGCTGAAAAAACACAAAAATAAAATGCTGCAAGCAAAAAGCAAATAATAACCTGTAAATAAATCATTTTAAAAATACATACAACTCCCTCCACTTTCCTGATTATATATATTTTTGACATTTTGATTTTTTTTGAAATTTTTTTTTTTTTTGGATTTTTTTTGGATTTTTTTTTTTTTTGATGTTTTTTTTTTGACATTTGACTTTTTTTTTTCTGAGGGTGAAAAAAAACAACAAGAACAAAGTTATTATTGAATGTTAAGTCAATTCAAATCACCATTTGTATCCTTCAAATTGTCTCTTAAAAGATCTTAATAACTCATCTGTAACACCTTCACCAACATAATATCTTGTCTTGGCTTCTACATCGAATCTATCCAATCTTAATATCCCACCAATTACACGACGTGCAAATAAATCCCCACGGGGCCAATTATCTTCTTCAACAATGTGTGCAATACCACCGTCTATTGTTAGCCATAAATGGAAAAAAGGTGCCTCTTTAGGAATCAATCGATCGTAAGTCCTCTCCCTGGTGTCAATGATAATCTTGTGTTGTTGTTCCAAATCATTTGATTCTTCGATGATCCCGTTTTTGAAATATTCATATATCGATCTATCATCGATAGATAAAGGTAAAGGAACAGCCATAATGGAACAATGACCAGTATTGGAAACACTCAATTCGTAAAAAATGACTTTCTTATTCAATTTTTCATAGTAGAAATTAGATAAAGTCAGCATAATTTGTTTCAATTCATGGACTTCAACAGGTTCAAATTGCAATGAATTAGTATAATGCTTGAGGGGGAAAATCGTTAAAGTATTTGATGTTATTGCCGGATGAGGTGCAAGTGCAATCGCAAAAACCTCACTTTGGTGTATTATTGGAACCGGTTTATTATTTCTTAGGCAAAGATGACATTTATCTAAACTTTTATTGAGCTTGGAAAGTTTTGTCAAGTCACCTCCAGTGGCTTTTAGTTCCCCATCACGAAGTTTCTCTGCTAATGAAGAAAGTTTTTCATCTTGTTCATCTAAATCTGCCGAGAATTTCTTGTCCTTCATGATCGATTTAACTGATTCTCTTATCAAATCCTTATTATCTTTAGTCAATTTTTCTTCCATAACCATTCGAGATAGTGGATCAAGCTCCGAGTGAGAATCTTCAGGTGGTGCATTTTGTGAATTAAAAGCTTTCTCCATTTCCTTATATTGTAAATCTAACTCTGCAAAATTCAGTGCCTTTTGGATCTTAGCTTTTAACACTTTGGCTCTCAATTCATTAAGATCAGACTGTTGTATTTCACCTTTCTCTTGATTTGCTTCAGGATCCAAATTTTCAAATTCTCTTTGGTGATAGAAATAACCAGTTGGTTTATATTTCTTAGTATGAAGTGGATTTTTCCTATCTTCCAACTCTTTTTGCTCTTCTCTAGCTATATCATAGTCCAATAAATTTCCATACCTCTCTAATGCTACTATTTCCGGAGGTTTCTTTGTTTCATCCGAAGTCCTCAATAATTTCCGAAGTTTCATCATACGCCAAGATGAACCTGAATCACCAAACTCATAGGGAACATCATAACTATCTCGGAGTTGAGGTGCCGATGAGTTTACCTTAATATCAACTGGAACAGTATTGGGCACTTTACCATCTTGAACTTCTTTTGTGAACTTCCCCGGTTTAGTCTCCTCAGTCCGAATATTATTTTCACCCATGTTCAACATCCATTCATCTCTAATACTAATCTTTGGATCTTCTGCCTCTATAAAATCGTAATCATCAAATGAAAATTTTGCCTCTTGCTCCAATTTCTGAAGCTTTTGAGGCTGCTCCAATTTCTCCGAATCTCTGTCAGAGCTCTTTGACTTCCTCTTCGAGCCTTTAAATTTTAACTTCGTCGGTTTCGTGGACATTAATCGAACAATCACTGACAATTCATCTAATCTATAGATTTTTTTTTCTAGTTTTTTTTTTTTTTTTTTTTTTTTTCACATTTCATTTCTTAATCTTTATAATATATTAGTAGAGATATTGATCAGGATTTAAAACTAGAACATGTACCAATCAAGGAGTACTATCTCTTGTCGTCTAGGAACACAATCCATTGAAATTACATGGAATAGTTGTTGGCTTCTTACAATTTGTTTAAGGAGAACAGCTCCTCGATTTAGAAAAATTTACCCCTTAAATGAATTTTACAAGAATCACGCCACATTCATTCTTCCTTCTCTCCACTGAATTGAATCAACGTATAATACTGAGCATTCACTTCTTATATAAAATTGTTGTAACTTGTTTAAAAATTGCGATGAGTTTCTGCTTAATCGATGTGATGCCAGGCAAAAAAAAAAATTTAAAGAAAAAAAAATTTTTGAAAAAAAAATTCTAGTAGTTAAAGGATCAGAAAGTATCTGTAGATTCATATACACAGCATTTAGCAAGGAATAATCTTGAATATGTCGCAAGAATATCGTTCCATAAAGATGCCTGGTTCTTTATTGGACCAGATAAAGGATAAAGAAGACAAGGGTGACTACGACAGTGATAAGAGATATAGAGCAGATAAGAAGAAGAGGAAACAGCTGAAAGAGCTTGGAAGGAAAGAGAAAAGAAAAGAAGAAAGAAAATTAAAGAAACAGAAGAGATCTCATGGCTCTCAAGTACCAAGTAAACCAAAACACAAGTCAAGTGCTGGTGTCTCTCAAGATGTAGAAGAAGAAGATAATAATGGCGATGAAGAGATGGATGAGGATGATACTTGGACTGCACTTAAAGCTCTCAAGGAGAAGAAAAATACCAAAGCTCACAGTGAAATTGACTTGAATGAAAGTGAAGAAGATTTTCTGGGATTCTCGGAAGCAGAAGATGATCAACCACAAAGTGTTGAAGATACCATGGCTGCATTGAAAGCTCTGAAGATGAAGAAAAATAAGACCAATGATAAAGGAAAGCTGAAAGAGAAGCTGAAGATAGATTCAGTTGAAGACACTATGGCTGCATTAAAAGCAATGAAACTGAAAAAGAAGTCTTCACAAAAAGATAATAACAAAAATCTCACAGCCGATGAGACCATGGCAGCTTTGAAAGCATTGAAGGGCAAGAAAGCAGAAAAACTGTCTTCTAAGAAACTGAAACAAAAATCCAAAACCTTGAATATAAAGACAGCGCTGATGAGAGAAGATGAGGCTCAAATGGAATATTATGCTAAAAAATTAGGAATGTCAAAAAAGGATAAGCTTCAAGATATTGGTGATGGATTAGATTCCATTTTAGATGGCTTAGATTTTGATTTGGAGTCAGAGAAAGAAGTTTCAGAATCTGAGGAAGATATTACACAGAAATATAGCGATGATGAGATCAACTCATCAGATTTCGACGATGAAGATGATCTAGACTCTGACGAGTTACTGGAAATGGAACTGATGAATGACTCTGCTAGTGACTCAAATGAAAGTGAAACTGAAAGTCTCGATGATGAAGAAGAAGGGCTTTCTGACTTAGAAGAAGAGGATGAAGAAGAAGAAGAAGAACCTAAAAAAGAAAAAGAAAATCCATATGTTGCACCAGTTGTGGATTCTGGACGTTATATCCCTCCAGCTTTACGTCGAAAAATGATGGAAGAATCTAGTCTGGATAACAATGATTCAGAAGAAACCAAGAAATTGAAAAAATCAATAAACAGTTCTTTGAATAAATTGTCTGAAGCTAACTTTGTTAGTATAATAAGTAATGAGTTGAATCTGCTTTATCATGACAATCCAAGACAAACAGTCACCGAGAATTTAACAAATTTCTTGTTGAATAATATCAAATCCAGTTCAAGATTGTTAGATTCATTTGTAATTGTTTATGCCGGTGTTGTTAGTGCTTTTTATAGATTACAAGGTATTGAATTTGCTGCATTTTTCATTCAAAGATTTATTGAGACTTTGGAAAGTTATACGAAAGGTACAACAGGTTCAAATGGTAAAGAGTTGATCAATTTAATAACTTTGTTTGGTTTTGTTTACAATTTGAATGTTTTCTCGTCTAATTTAACTTTTGATATAATCAAAATATTATGCACTGATATAACTGAGGCAAAGATAGAAGTATTATTGAAATTGACTTTAATATCTGGTCAAAGAATGAGACAAGAAGATCCTGCTTCGTTGAAGGAGATTATAGCATTGGCTAGTAAGTCTATCAATGATGAAAAAAGTTTCCTGTCAAATTCAAGGGCCAAGTTCTTATTAGAGACTTTACAAAATGTGAAGAATAACAAATTTAGAAATTCTGATCAAACAGAAAATAATCAGAAAGTTATCACATCGTTAAAGAAACAATTACAAAACTTAACAAAAATTTCAGCTGATCCTATTCAAGTGACATTGGATGATATTCATAACATTGAGACAAAGGGAAAATGGTGGCTTGTTGGTGCCGCATGGAAAGGTCATGATGGTAACTCCAATATCAAAAAAGTTGAAGTCAATGAAGATATAATGAATGATATATTGGATACTGCAGAACCTAATTGGAATGAATTAGCTGATTTTTATAGAATGAACACATCGGTTAGAAAAGCTATTTTCATTGCCATAATGTCAAGTGAAAGTTTTGAAGAAGCTGCCACAAAAGTGCAAAAATTAGGATTAAGAGGTAACCAAAAATATGAAGTTCCTAAAATTTTACTTATTTGTTGTTCAATTGAACCTCATTACAATCCATTTTATGGACATGTTGCTAAACAGTTTTGCACCGATCATGATATGAGAAAAACTTTCCAGTTCAACCTTTGGGATTTGATAAAAGAATTTGAAGGATTAGAAAATGATGACTCTGATAGCGACGATGAAGGTACTTCCTTGGGGAGATTGGCATCTAAATCTCTTTCAGGTGGCACTGAAGAATCTCAATTGAAAAAAATCTTGAGTTTAGGGAAATTATATGGTTTCTTAATAGGACAAAACTCATTACCATTGACAGTTTTGAAAACAGTAAATTTTGTCACTGCATCTGAAGATACCAAGATGTTCTTAGAGATTTTACTTGTGACCTTCTTGGATAATGTTGGAAAATTGGCAGAGGTCTCTGCCTTTGGCACAGGCTCCAAGAAGAGTAAGATCCTGGATTTGAAGTTTGATGAGAAAAAGCTTCTTGAAAAGATTCCAACGAGTCAGCCAGTCTTATTAAGAGGTCTTCAATATTTTATTCAACAGAACGTGAGAGCCAGTGACTTTATCAGCGGTAGAAGACAAACTAAGAGAGTTGAATGGGGGTGTGATACTCTCTGTGATGTTATAGACGAGTTCTTAAATAACACCCATCAGGATTAAAACTCATCTGTCATATAGAGAGTATAGAAACGATTCGTGTCAATAAATTTTTTTTTTCTTCAAATTTTTTTTCAACGAAGCGATTTTTTTTTTCAAATAATAGAAGGCAAGTATAATACATCAGCATAAGAAAAGCAGATAGAGCAAAATGGTCAAGTTAACCCAAATTGAAGACGAAAACAACAACACATTCCCAGCTGAAGGATCAGCTCAATCAATTCCAAAGGAAGAAGAATACCTGTCATCCTCATCAGAAGAAGAAGAAGACTCAGATGATGAGTTTGACGAAGATGAAACTTTATTAGACAGATTAGTTGCTTTAAGAGACATTATACCACCAAAACAAAGAGCTACTTTTGCTTCTTTACAATCGAAGTTCACATCAACAGCTTCTTCATTACTGAGTAAGACTGGTTCATTATTATGGATTGTCACCTCATCTGCATTATTATTGGGTGTTCCATTATCTTTGAGTATCTTGAGTGAACAACAAATGATTGAAATGGAAAAGGAAATGACATTACAACAATCATCACAAGAGTTATTGGCACCAGGTTCTGATTCAGCATTCCAAGAACAAAAATCAGTAGCTGCTTAAGCAAATAAAGATCAGAGAAGAATGATAATTAGTACAAAGAGAGAAGAATAAGGTTCTAGTCAACGGTTTTTTTTTTGTTTTAATTAGTGTAATGTGTGTTTTGATGGTAATGTTTTTGAATCCCTTATTTTTATGTTGAAGAGGTGTTATATCTTTTCATTACTGCTTTCTTTTGAGATGATGTTGGATCTTCGTCATATGTTCATTCATGTAAATAATATCTCCTTTTTTTTATGTACAGTATGAAACAACAGTCAATTTGAAAGAGACATGATGTTAAATAATAAAATAACACTTCTTTTATTAAATTTTACTCTCTATTTAATTTATATATGTATTTTAGCTATCTATCTTTTCTCCTGAGAAAATCTATATGGTTTTAGTATTCTTTGGATATTTGATAGACAATGCATAGATGTCTAAGTAGGTTGTTATTTCATATATGATTTCAGTAACGAACATTCCGTAAATACCAATACTGAGACCAAAACCACTGTAAATCACTGGTGCAATAATGTTTTCACGGCTGTATCCAAACAAATTGACTAAGATGAATATTAAAGAGATTTCACCAAGTGGAATTAACATTGGAGGGTTAATCATTGGAAATTTCTGAATTGTCAAATGACCAATAATAATTCTACCAACAGCAAAAGCCATAGCGAAAGCTATGGTTAAGAAAAATGGGAAACCATAATGAGGTAAAATTTCTGGCACAGTCAATAATTCGAGGAAAACAGTTGCATAAAAACCAAAAAATGGAATTAAACCTTCAAGTGCTTCTGCTCTCTTATTCTTCTTTATAGCTTTATTGACATTCTTTCTTGCAGTGTCAATGTTAAAATATAACCCAAAAGCACCCCATGTCATGAACAATTCAGTTATTCTCACTGGAAAATGACTGGAAAATCCTATTGAAGATAAGTCCAATTCAAAGACTTTTTTATGCCAAATTTCAGGTCCGTAGATACTTGTGGCAATGAAGGCACCTATTATCATAATGATTCCTTCAACAGGACCACTGAAAACACTTAAATACAAGATGTTTGTATAATATTCTTCCCAAGTGGATAAGTAGAAATTACATAATGTTGCAAATTGAGAAATGAATAAATACCATCCCCAACCTAATTGGAAAACTGAAGCGAAAATTAATACACTTAAAGAAGTATTAACCGCATCAACACAATGATCAAATAATTCGCCCAATGGCCCACTCTGACCAGTTCTTCTTGCCTGGATACCATCACATGCATCAAAAGTTTGATACAAGAATAAACCTAACCCATAACTGACATAACACCAGGTAGGACTTGGCTTATTGAAAAATGGATCTTGGTAAAAAACAATGAATAAATTAAGAACAATAAATCCAAAACCTGACAATGTTACAACATTTGGAGCCAACCACAATGGGAAAATATTGACAAATTTCTGCCAAAAAGGTTTTAAAACCAACTTAGTGATAATTGACTTGTCATCACTTTGGTACTTGTACTTCTTCAAGTTACTCAAGGCCTTATGAGGAATAAAGATACCCATCTCAAACAACTGGTTTGTCTATTTTCTCTAATTTCAAGCAACTAAGCAAACACCACAACAAAGAGCATATGGGGCCTGAAAAATAATTTATTTCATATTTTTTTTGTTTCCACCCAACGTGCAAATTGTGTTGATTCAGCACGACCTGTTTTTCCCCTTTAAAAAGTTAAAATGGCAAAATTTACAAAAAGAAGAAAAAAAATAGAAACAGAACCCTCGAATTAGTAATAGTGAAGTAGGAACAATGTCAGATAATCACGATAAGAAGCCTTTGATAGGACCCAGACCAACAGAGAAGAAACATGAGGTAGTTGAAAATCCTACTGGTCACGACAAGAAACCTTTGATAGGCCCAAGTGGCAGGAAAATCGTCTACGATGAGAATGGTAAACCGTAAGTTGACTGATAGAGGATACATGACTCTTAATCACTAGAGTGTACTAACTGTGGAATATTTACCAGGTGTCGAGCTTGTAATACATTGTTAGATTTCAGGCTGGTAACACAGACGAAGAAGACAAATTCTGGTTCAAAAGCTGCTGCATTAGCTGCTGCCACTACTATCACCAGTACTGCTCCAGATATCGCTACAGAGGCGAAGGAATGTCCCCCAGATGTCAACGAATTAGGTAGATCCTCGTGGACTTTATTACACTCAATAGCTGCAACTTATCCTGCACAGCCTTCAAGAGAACAGCAAGAAGATATGACCACTTTCATCAAGATATTCAGTAGAATATACCCATGTTGGTTCTGTGCAGCTGATTTTGAAAAATATATCACCAAATCCAAACCAAAAGTTGAGACACAAGAGGATTTTGGGAAGTGGTTATGTGATGCCCATAATGAGGTCAATGTGAAATTGGGGAAACCTAAATTTGATTGTAATTTGTGGAAACAAAGATGGAAAGACGGTTGGAAAGATGGTTCATGTGATTAAGAAAAAAAATGTGTATATAAAAGACATCATGTAAATAGGTTTTCTTTTTTTTTTTGGGCTATAAAATATAGATAGGTTATTATACAAATAAACTCAAATTTAAAGGAACCGAAGAACCTCTACCACTTGGGTATAATTTTTCTTTACCGCTAAACTTTCTTGGTCTTGGGATCTCATTACTATTTTGAAATTTGAATTTGCTATCGTCTATAACGATCTTATTCCCGCTTGAACCATTTGAAGAGACTGCAGATTGTGATGCTCCTATTGTATACATTGATGCATCTATTTGACGTAAATTAGCACCAGCTTGTAATGCAGATTCATTGACCGTGGCTTCTTCTTGGTGATGATGATTGAATAATCTGAATTTCCCATGACTACCGTTTACAGGAGAATTGACGGTTGATGCTTGATGTGTACTTGTTGAAGTTGGAGGTGGCGGAGGTGGCAGTTTGTGCGAGCTTGAAGTTGCTGAAGTCACCGAAGGAGCTATTGATGGCTCATATGAGTCTTCCATTTGAGGTGGTGGTGGTGGAGCTGAAGGTAATGATGGAGGTGCCAGTGTTGGAAGTTGTGGAGGTGGTGGTGGTGGTGATTGCAGTTGAAATGGTGTAGGCACAGGCTGTGGTTTTGGGATCGATGGTGCACTGCTAGATGGAACTGCTGGTGCACTACTTGGTGGGATGGATGGGATTGATGGAGCATTACTATGTGGGATAGCTGGTACGCCATTTGCTGGTATTGGTGGTGGTTTAGGAGTTGATGGTGTAAATTTAGGTATCGATGGTGTATTGCTCTTAGGAATGGTGGATGGCAGTTTAGATGGTGCCGGTGCTGGGGATGGTGATGAAGTATTTGTCCCATCTACCACGTACGATTCATTTCTCTTTGCATTGATTTCTGCCAAGAATGGTAACCCACCTGCTGCTGCAACTGGAGCAGACTTCTTCGCAGTTGACGTTGTTGATGATGGAGCCTTTGAAGTATTTGGTAATGGCGGTGGTGCTGGCACAGATGTATTTGGTAATGGTGGTGGGGCTGGTGGTGCTGTTAAGTTTGGTAATGGAGGAGGTGCTGGTGCTGATGAGCTTGGTAGTGGTGGTGGTGAAGGTGCTGATGAGTTTGGTAATGGAGGAGGTGCTGGTGCTGATAAATTTGGCAATGGAGGAGGTGGTGGAGCAGATGAATTTGGTAATGGTGGTGGCCTGGGTGCTGAGCTTGTTGGAAGTTTTGGAGGTGCTGCTGATGGTAATTTAGGTGCCAGAGGCAGTTTTAATGGAGCAGGACTATTGGAACTATCAACGACAAATGAATCATCTCTCTTGGCATTTATTTCAGCAAGGAAAGGCAATCCACCACTTGGTAATGCGGGTGCTTTGGGAGGTGACAGTGTCAGCTTAGGGGGAGCAGATAATGAGGGCATTGGAGGAGGAGGAGGAGGAGCACCCGATGGAGCACTGTTTCCTGGTAATGGAGGCAGCTTTGGTGTTGGAGCAGATGGAGGAGGCACCAGGGGTGCTGACATATTTGGAATTGGAGGTGCTGATCCTGATGGAATAGGAGGTGGTCCATTGATACTTGATATAGAGCTCTGCTTTTTGTGTGGTCTTGATGATGGAATTGATGGAATTGATGGCAGTGCAGTGCTGCCGCTTTTATTTGGTCTTGAAGATGGGATTGATGGAGCTGATGGTAAACTGGGGATTGAAGGGGGCAGTGACTGGTCTCTGTGCTTTAATTTGGGCATTCCACCGGCAAATATGTCACCAAGTTGTGGTACTGGAGGTGCCCCCATAGGTGGTGAAGTGGTATTATTATTTGATGATGATTTATTTGGTCTTGAACTTGGAATTGAAGGTGCTGAAGGAAGTCCCATTGGAATAGCCAGAGACGAAGAAGAAGATGAGGATGAGCCCACTGAAGGAGCTGACCTATCATTCGTAACAGCTTTTTTCAATGATTTACCTTGCTGAATCGATTTAAGTAAAGCATCTCGTCCTTGCATTGAACTTGGAGGAGGTCTCGAAGGAGCATTATTATTGGAAGCTCCACCCATTGCCGGAGGTGGTGGAGGAGGAGGAGGAGGTGCTGGTGGCATTGTGTATGTTGATGATTATTATAACCTTATCAGATTACTTTATATTTCTATTTTCTATAAAGCAGGCAAAGAAAAAAAGTACACACAGACCCAAGAGAACTTGATCATAGGAAAAACACTTGCGGGTAACTTTTTCCTTTCTCTGAAAAATTTCAAAAAAAAGTTTAAAAAAAAAAAAAAATTTTAACGTTTTCCAGTCATTAAAATAAAACAGTTTCAAGTCAAGAGTAAATTCAATACCTAGCTATTTCGAGACATAGGAATTTCTCTTTAGTTAGGTATGCTTATTATGTCTTTGACAAATTTGGCTTCTTCGAAGATCCTTACACCTATTTCTACCGTGGTATAATGATTCAAAGCGAAGCCTAGATAAATGATACTTTTCATACTTGTCTTGAGTCGAAGATTGCAAAATACAATTTTCATAAAATATAGTGGTAATGCTATAGATTATCACTCAGACTAAGAATGATACAATTGATCTTATTTTCTTTTTTAACTAGCATTCTGTTTTTCGTTGTTCTCGCATCTTAAGTCGGCTTTAGCCTTTCTATCTAATATGGATTAAGGGGACTTAAGTAGTTAGTTGCCCTACTGTGTTTCTCTAAGAGTGGTAAACGTAACTTTGGAATTATGTAAGATTGAACAGGGAACAAGCAAGCAAGAAAAGAAAAGATATCAACATGACTCTGTATGATTGTTTCCAGACTTCGAGTTGTACTTCTCATGGGTCACTTGTCGTAAAATAGAGTCCTGATTTACCAATCCATGTCGGAAAATGCATTCTAGATCATGAGGATCCATTAAGAGAAAAACCATAAAAAGAAAGTAAGATATAAATTTTCCTTTCTACATAACAATAACATATGCTGCAAAATGTTTGATTTAAGTTCGCATATCCTTCTTGTTTACCAGAAAATTTTATAAAAGATCAAAGTGACAAGGCAATGTCCGAATTGCAATAAATTACGTTGATAGTCGGGATTCCTAGTGCTGGTGAGTTTTTTTTTATGAAAAAAATATTTCTATCAAAATTTTGAATGTAATCACAGGAATATCTTCACAATATAATCAATCTCACATCTAGGATTTTGAGGCGTGGTTTGTAAAATTCAAAATTTCAAGCAGATTTTTAAAACAAAGGAAAGAATATTGATTATATCAAGGGTTTTCTCTTAGTTTGAGGTTAAATATCTTATATAAAACGATTTTTTTTGAAACAATCTCTAGTTTCCCTTATACAGTTTTCCAAGAAAAGCAAATTTAGGTTTGATTGATTTTTTAAAACTTAAAAGTGATAAAAATGAAATTTGCTTAATTGGTTTCTTTGTTATATCCTTGTTCTTGCTCCCACAGATCACTTTTATGGTTCGCTTGATCACAAAAAAAAAAAAGTAAAAAAGATCAGACGACAAGTGAAAGATAAATAATAACTCGTAGAATTTTGAAAACAACAAGATGTGTCAAAGCATGAATGACTTCCAAAAATTTTATCTTGGTTATCGGAGCTTTCTTTATTAAAAAAAAATAAGGAAAGTGCTACAACTAATACAACAATTAAAGTTAGTAAGATAATGCATGATCGTGCATATAAGCGAGAGATCAAAAGGAACTAGACACTTCAAAATAATTTTTTTTTTGTATGCCACAGAGCAAAAAGATTACTGCAGTTTTTTGTTTTTAACTGACAACAGAATGAACTAGGTAATAAAACACAGACTTGAATGCTGAATATATGCAAGTAGTAAAACATGACATGTATATGCATGCAAAAAAAACGAGAAACTTAGAAAAAAGAAAGAGATGGCATAATATCATTGAATGCTATCTTGAATTAATCAAGTTTCTGAAATCTGATTTATTCCATAAACGAGAGTAGATATAAAAGAAGAAGATTATCTCTGGAAAAGTCGTTTCAGAGATTTTATATTCATTTGAAAGTATTATTGGACTACCTACTGAACAGTAACTGTGCCAGTGCATTTCAGATAACTTGCTAGGAACTTTTCTCATTCAAAAATCACAAAGAGTAAAAGCAAGAACGAGAAGCTGGAGAAAAAGAAAAAAAGAAATTGACTTTGTTATCCATTTTAGAAGAATTACATTACAACAGAACATAACAGGGAATTTCTTTCTTTGGTATTTCTCAAAACAAAACACGATAAAAATCATCATTAAACTTAATTATATTTACCATCTTTTCTAAATGAGTATTTTAAAGATGCAACCACCAGGCAACTCAGGGGACCAAAAGCCTAAATTGCCGTCATTCAATCAGTTAATATCAGATTTTGACTATCGACGTCCAAGACTGAGACTGCCACCACAAGATCTTAATGAGGAGATTCTGTCACAACTTCGACCACCATTTCAAGTCCACCAGCAGCCTTTGCATGTACCGAAACCAACACAACAGGAGCAAAATGAGACTGGACTAGATTTTGATCCAAGGAGATCATATACATTTCCTGCAGCACGATCACCTTTATCTAAACAGGTATCTCAACAACATCAAAGGCGAGTTAGCACACTCAGTTCAAATGAAGGTCCCTTTGTGAGCGATGAGTATTTGCAGCCAACAACAAGAACTTCAGTGGTTAGCTTGCCTCAATATATTCATCATCAAAGTGCACCATCTTTACAAGCTTTTCCTCCAATTGGTGGGGAACATCATAGGAAAACCAGTAGCTTGCAGTCAATTAGTTCTTTACAGTCGATGACCGGGACTGTTTCAAATCTTGGAAGCCCAACCAGAGAAAATAAAGATCGAGAAATTGAAATGTTGTATCAGATTGAGAAGATGTTGTATTCGTCAAGGTTGGTTTTGAGTGTTGCGGAAGATATCAAGAGTGATTTGATAAATCATTTATCTCGAAATAATCAAGTATTGGATGAAGTTAAATTGCTCTCGAATTATACAGGAGACCAAGAGTCCAAGATGTCCAATTCTGCTGTGGAACATTTTGTGAATAATGTTCCAGTTGAATTGTTGACAAGTGCAATAAGTGAAGTGAATGTCATAAGTGACAGTTTGCAAAGATGGAGGGCATTCAGAACTAAACATGAAGAAGAAATAGGGGTGAGAACCGTGCCAACAACACCTATTCGCACCAAAAGGAAAAGTGTTGTGGATGCATCTCCAATGAAGAGTCTGAAAAAGACTCCTAAGGCACAACAGGAGTCGATATTTGTGCGTATGGATCAAAATTCTACAATTTCTTCCTCGCCTTCGTCGAGCTTGCAAATAAGACAAACAAATCCAAAACAGATCAAGCCACGATCTCGAGCCAAGCCGAAACAATTGGGATTGAATGAAGAGTTGAGTGCTCAAAAGAAGCTTGTCTGTGTGCAATGCGGTGAAACTGACACACCGGAATGGAGACGTGGGCCATATGGTGTACGCACGTTATGTAATGCGTGTGGATTGTTCCACGGAAAATTGATCAAGAAATTGGGTGTCCAACTGGCAGCCCAGATCATGCTACAAAGAAGAACTAAAGGCCAAGGTTCCGATAGAAGAATACCAAATGAAGAAGAAAATTGAACTACATTTTCGTGCATTTCAATTTCGGATATATTATTTAGCCACCCCCCAGATGTATGCTTTTGGCCAATTATGTACAAGACAAATATATATGCCTTTCCCTTTCGGAGTAATTAAGAAGAAAAAAAAAATTGTCTCATGATTTTTTTTTGTAAAGAAACTTTTTTCCATTGCACACACTGCGCAAAGGAGGCAACAGCAATTATTCCGGTTGAGAGGTCTTTGAAATGTGAAGCCATCCGAAAATAAAAAGTGGAGATGGATGGATGGTACCTCGTAGTATTCTTATATTTAACCATGTATCGAGTGTCACAATCCTAGTACATAGTCATTGTTTCTTATCAGATTTGAAATTCTTTTAGCCAGAACTAAGCTTTTAGTTATCAAGAATTACAGCACCAGGTGGGGAGACAAGATATTTTTATATATATATCAAGGGCACCAATATTTCAAATTCCCTATTGTCCCGGTTCAAGAGGTTTAGAGAGAACCCCGGAATAATTTTTTGTTGCCAGTTGCATGATCAATTAATCTTTGAAGAAAAAAAAAAGAGAGAGAGAAAAAAATGCAACAAATGTGGAAAAATTTTTTAGAAGTTCATTTCAAATTATATTCATATTCCAATTAATTAATATCTACGGAAAAGGGCATTAGAACACACTATGTTTGTACCAAGCACGTCTGATGCGAGGGTTAATAAACCCCCAATATCATTTACTAATAAGGCTCGTGTGGATGTCATCAATAACTTGACCAATACTTTGAACAACTCCACAACACTGGATGCCACCTCCACTTCTTCTTCACCATCAATAGCAACAACAACGACAATATTGACAGATTCGAATGAGTTAAATAAAACTAAATCAAGAACTTCATCTTTGCTACCTTCTTTTTTCACCAAGTCAGATAAAGACAAAAACAATAATAATAGCAACAACAACATTGTATTAGACAAAGAATTATCGCCTTCACCCACCCATCAAACTTCGACGGCTTCTTCTTTGAGATCAAGTGTTTATTCATCCCTGTTACCCAGCTATCATCAACTAGCTGCTTCATCTTCTCCACCAATAACTAAGACAATGACAAACACGTCAATAGAATCAGCAGGTTCACTGTCAATTTTTTCATCTATTTCATCCTTAAGGTCTGTCAAGACTTCAAATTCATCTATATTTGATCAACAATCATCTCATGACTCAGGAAAATTTTCCTTACCTTCCATCAGTAATATATTGAAAAGTAATAATAATAATAATAATACAACAGTGATAAATCATCAGCTGCAACTGATACGGAGGACGAATTCTACCAACTCAAGAGCTACTAGAGGAGATGAGGATGATGAAGTTCCACGTAAGACTATCAGTTTGGAAAAAGCTATAAGTGATATCAAGGATCACAATCAAGTGACGCATCAAAATATTGGTTATGAAGTTTTCCGTCAATTGAACGAGGCTATAGCGGAAATTCTAAAAATTGAAAATTTACAATTGATAGATTGGAATCTTAATTTAATTAGATGTTCATTGATTGTTAATGAATTACCACCTTTATGGGGTGAACAGATACCAGAGATTACAGTGAATGGTAACAGACGTTATAAGATACAAGATGGATTTCAAAGTGAGTTGGTGAAATTGATTTCGTCATATAGACGTCAACAGAAAAATTATTTACCTTCAAGTGATTTGAATTTCAAAAAATTTATCAAGAATGTTATGCAAAATAGATTTCTCATTTTTGAAAAAAAACTGAATGACAAAGTTACAATTAAGTTTAATAAAAACATTAAGGAAGAAGTTATAAAGATTCAAGTGATACCCGATGTTTGTTCTGAAGATGAATTTATTCAATTCTTGACAGATTCAGATCTTTTCAAAGAGTTTAAATTGGAAAGAGAATTTCGTGAGAAAGTTGCCACAATTTCAATAAGACAAAGTAAATTTTTACAATCTTTGAAAAAAGTCAACACTGGTAAAGATGAATTATTATACCCTTATAAGATATTATCTTTAAGGAATTTTTTCTTAAATTTATTAGTTGCTTCACAAACTTTATTTGAATTTCACTATACTATCAATGAATTATTGGGAAAGGAAAAAGATGATGGATCAATGGTTGATGTTGATGATGATGGAAATAAAATGCTTAATGATCAAGAAATGAAATGGCTATGGGATAATATAAGAGAACGTAATTTCAAAAAAATCGAAGTTTTCGATAGGTTTTATTGATAATGGGGCTCTCTTTATGTAATGTGTAATGCGTGTGTATTTATTTATTTATTTATTTATCTTTCTTTTATGAGACAAAAACAAACGGTATATATTAAAACTTGCTTCTCATCTTTTGCTGTTTCTTATAATCTTTCATCTTACCACTTGTTTTGGAATCTTGAATTTCATTATATCTTCTCTTGAAATACTTCTTGGTATCATCATCAACAAGTAACTCATTGATTAAAGAAGTACCTTTCTGTTTTCTTGTCATGTTCTTAGAATAATTATCATTCACAATTTCTCCAATTTGGAAAAATTTTGGTTGTACCCATTTTTGCTTCTTATAATGTCTCTTTGGATCCAATACATCTCTCTTAGATAACAACAATAAATCATTCTTAATCTCTTTTGTGATCTCTGGCTTTGGCATATTGAACCAATCTTTCCCTGAGTCTTGATCTTCTTCTCTCTTGCTATTACCCTTTGTTGGAATAACTGTTATAGGATCATGTATCACTCTACTTGCTTTCTTCGGTACTTCAAAAGTCTTACTATCTAATGATGACTTCAATTTTGGAATGCATTTGATTGAGTTTTTAATTTTTTCAAATTCAGAATCTGTACCAGCAGCTTCTTTATCACCACCAGCATTATTCAGTATCTCTTTCTGCAAATTACTAAATAAATCATCTAATGACAAATCATCTGCTGTATTAGGTAAACTAGATACACTTTCGGTCTCTGAATTTTCTGATATAGGAGTGATATCTTTTACTAAAGTCATTATGATTCAGATAGCTATATATTGAAGTGATTCTTGATGCTCTTCTCCTATTTAAAAGAAACTAAAAAATTTTTTTTTATAATTTTTTTTTTTTTTTTTTCATTTTTTTTTTTTATTATTATTAGAACAGAAATAGGAAGTTGGGGGCTGTATTAGAAAGATGAGCAAACTGCACTCAAAAAAGGGGACTTCCCTCTAAATTTTTAACAGCGAGGCTGATATGAAACTGTCAATTTCATGTTGTAAAAGATTGTTTATAACAATTAACGAAAGTGATTTTATTAGATTATTGAAACAATAGTATACAGCTTTTTATAACAAAAAATATAAAACGAATGAGGGTTCTCATTTAACTTGTTTTCAATGGTCTCCATTCTTAACACCACATATATATTCTCAGTAATGAAAAATCTTAGACCATTCTTACGGTACTTCTATGATACCCTCTTTCTGTACGTCTCAATATCTTAAAATCTTTTAGAGTTAGTAAATTCGGTTAAATTGAGTTTTGAACTGTTAATGAATACTTACCACGTATAAGGCATGTAAAATACCTGGAATATAACCTAAAATGGTCAAGATGATATTGATCCAGAAAGGACCTGTGATACCAACTTCTAAGAAAACACCGATTGGTGGTAATATAATAGCAAAGAAGATTTTGATAATATCTGAACAAGTGAAAGCCATTTTGTAAATATGTTAATTTGATTTGATTAATTGATAGTGAATTGAATTGAATTTTAGAAAAGAGAATTCTACTCATATTTATAATGATGTGAAACAAACTAAAGAGCAATGTTACTGCATGAGAAGCAAGACAAAAAAATTTAAAATAAAAAAAGTAGTGCAGTAAAATTTACGTCAAGTTAAAAAGTAAAGTATAAGAGAAACAGAAGCAAAGATTATTATCCGGTGATGAGTATGATAACGCAATTATAATCATATAAACTATATTGCTCTTTCTTTGACCGTTTATGTTTAAATAAATTTTTTTTTTTTTTTTCATTCTTTGTTTTTGTTTTTGCTATTGTCGATCTAAATTCCCCCTGATTGATAGTTTTCTATTTAAAAGTATAGATGGCAATTGGAAAAAATTATGCTGTTCAACTTAAGTAGATTTCTTAAACAGTTCAGCCTCGTTCATCAATTACGGACGAATAGGCAGTGATGCTTATTTTTTTTTTTTTTTTTTCGATGAAGAATGTATACAACATAGCAATATACAGAAAATTATGGTACTTTTATTAAGTAGTTGTCTATACACAGCAAAACTGGAAAATGGGTTACAAAAGAAGCAAACTCAAACAAGATCTTCATCCAATCTTGCAGCAGGATTTGTCTCGATGAAATCTAAACTTACTTTATGACCCAATAATTCTCTTATATTAGAAACACCATACTTGATCATAGTTGGTCTTTCTAATGACAAACCCCAACCTAAGACTCTCAAATTCTTTGGAAGTCCCATACTTTCCAACATTTCTGGTCTGAACATACCAGAATTACCGATTTCCACCCATTTACCTAAACCTGAATGCCATGCGTAAATTTCTAATGAAGGTTCAGTATATGGATTATAAGTTGGCTTAAATCTTAAACCATGGACACCCATCTTATCGAAGAATGATTCCATAAATTTAATCAAATCACCTAAAGTCAAATTATAATCGGCCAAGACACCTTCAACTTGGTGAAATTCAGCCAAATGAGTCAGATCAACAGCTTCATTTCTGAAAACACGATCAATTGAGAATAATCTAACTGGTTTTGGATCCAGTGCCAAATCCTTCAACATCTTTGATGATATAGCGGTACTATGTGTTCTTAAAACCATTCTTAATGATTCATCTTCTTTCCATGGGTATCTGTAACCAATAGAACCATATGCACCATCTTCATGAACTTTCTTGATGTTAGCCCAGTATTCTAAATCTTCTGGCTTCTTTGCCTTAACAGGATCTTTTAAATAGAAAGTATCTTGTAAATCTCTTGCTGGATGTTGTTGTGGAACGAATAATGTATCGAAATTCCAGAAACCTGTTTCAACATATTGGTTTGATGGCATTTCTGTGAAACCCATTCCAAAAAAAATTTGTCTAAACTCTTCACGAACTTTCATCAATGGATGTAAAGCACCTGATGATGGTAAGACACCTTCCGAATTGAAATTATATGGTTTAAATTCAGCTTCTTTCCATGAACCAGAAGTGATCATTTCACTTGTTATATCAGTTTCCAATTGTTTGATTTCTAAAGCGAATTTTTCACCTTTGGTAATTTTATAAGATATAATCTTATTCAATGAGATTAATTTTCTCTTTTTCAAATCTTGTAATGTTTTCTTATCGCTAAGTGTACCTTTTTCAGAAATTTCTTTCAAATCTACAGCAGTATCATCTTTTGGTAATGAATCTTTCTCATAGTTTGAAACTAAAGTGTCACCATCTTTGGTTAACCATTTATTTTTGAAAGCTCTAGCTTGACCAATAGATCCATTCTTACCAAGAGTTTTTCCAACTTCGGATATTTTTAAACCTTCAACTTTTGAAGTAATTAATTCCAATAATCTGTACTCATATGAACCATTTGATAATATATCTTCACCTTCTTTTGACAAAGTATATGTCTCTTTTTCTAATGTCTCATATTTGATCATTGATCTAGCCATTAAGGAATCTAAAGCACCTTTTATTGTGGCCGAGTCGATGCTTGGGAAAGCTCCTAATGAATTTTCAATAACACCATTATTGTCTTGAACAGACTTCAATATATTCAATTGGATATCTGACATTGTGGTGATTGTAATATACCAATATGTATCTTCGTTGGTCGTTGTTCTCTATGGCTTTAGAGTCATAAAAATTTTTTTTTTCCGTCTTCTTCTCAATTTTGATTTTTTTTGAGTAACCTGAGCACTACTATTCTGTGTTATTGACACGGATTAAACTGCCATTTTTCAAATAAAACAAAGATAGAAAAAAAAATCAATTACAAGAAAAACACCCAAGAAGACAACTTGATAATAACACATTTCAACCTATAACATAAATATAAGATGTCATTAGATATAGTACGAGATTTATCATCCAAGGACATAACACTGATCAACAAAGATCAACTCCTAGAGGTTTTAAAGAGTGATTTATTGAAATACGAAAATTTACTTAATAGTTCGGATCAGCTTCCAGAACCAAAACTAATTGAACTTTTCAATTTGTCGAGTGTGAATAACTTAGAAATAATATCGGAATTGAAAAGATTCACGAACGCGAAATCAAATGAAATTAATTTTGAAAATAAGGATTCTAAACACTTGACTCAACTACAAATAGAGCTTTCGAAATATTTTGATAAGTTGACAACTTTACAAACAAAGATGAATGCAAAATTAGATGAAATATTAAAGGAAAGAGATGAGTTATTTGTGAAATGTCAACTTTTGCTTGACAGTTTAGAGAATAATTAGAGTATATGATAATTAATTCTTCTGTATTGATTCATTTATTCGTAGAACACCAGAATAGGAATTTTAAAAGAAGTGTCGGATTAATAAAGAGCATAGCAATGATTCTCTAGGAAGATCATTAAGCATGAACTTAAGCTATAAGCAAAAAAAAGATTTTAAATTAAAAGAAAAAACTTAATAGTATTTCAAATGGAGGATTTACAGATATTTATTGCAAAAGTAAGTTGTATCGTCTAATCACATATCACAAGGCTATGTCTCAAGCTTTAAAAAACTTATAGCTTGGACATAAAGTTTTTCTATTTTCTTTGAGAAAGCTTTTTGGTTTTCTTTTTCAAACACAATAAGGCGTATTGATGCCTCTGCTTCTAGTGATGATAATGATGATGATACAGATGCTGGAGATGAGAGTCATTATGCCTAGACTCAATTTGTTTTTTTTTTTTTTTTTGTTATTGTTCTCCCACACAAATTTTTTTTTTTGTCGTGCAATGTCCTTTGATGTTGCATAGATCTCTTAATTTGAAAACAAAGAACGCGTCTTAAACTGTTTGCTTGAGAGAGAGATTTAAACTTGTTCGATAATAAGTACTGAAGAGGCTGACTCGTAAATATAATTAGGTTTTGGGTAAAGTAGAAAAATAAATACCAAATATCTAACTTATTTATCAAGACTGTACATAAGATGCATAAGTCGCAACATCAACCCAAAGTGGCCATGCGTCAAGATAAGAAGAGCATGAAAATGGCAAGACGATTTTAAATAATCCTTGTCCATAACAGAACTTCGATGGTTCCCCCACACTTCGCATTAATAGATCAGTGAGATGGATACCAGAGCAGAGAGAAATTGTGAAACAATAGATAAGCAGCTTACATCAGATTACAACTGCTGCATCTTCATTGGTTACACATACTTTCATATTCTTACATACATCCATTTCGTACGCTCTCCGAAATTCCAAAAAAGATCTTAACTCCCACCACTTTTTACAGGATATACGACTACAGAACGAAGTTGAAGAAACATCAGTTGATCATGTATTAAAGTTGTTTCTGTATATAAAAAAAAGTCCAAAAAAAAAAAATCAAAGGTCCAAAAAAAAAAAAAGATTAAAAAATAAAAAAAAATTATTAAATAATTATTTCATGACAAAACGTTGTGTGGATAAATACTGCTATCTCCTTGTGTGTAGTTTAGTAAAGCCATGCTTTGCATTAAGTTAAACGTAACAAACAAAAAAGTTTTTCCTGTTCCAAAATGAAATTAAAAAGAAAAAAACAACAAACGTGAAGATTTGAAAGGCTTCACAAAATCTAAAAAATTAAAAACTGAAAAATTGGTATAATAAGTACAGAAATTGTAGGGAGAAACAAGAAAAACAAAAAGGAAAAGAATGTAAAAAGCCGAAATAGATAACTCCCAAAAAGAAAAAAAAAAAAAAAACACAAACAAAAAAATCAATTAACACCGATCGTTACAATGCATGATAAAGTGAGCAAGCAGAAAAGTGCTTTGCACCCAAATAATTAAAAAAATGATAATAATAACAAAAAATTCATCAACGTAGGTCATTATTACAGGAGTTTAATCTCTTTCGAAATTGTCACCTGTACACTTGTAATTAATAAAGTTCTTGTAACCTTTATTTGTCTTTTTAGTTCCTTTGATGAATTTTGAAATTTTCTTATTGTTGTACTCTCTAATGAAATTGTTATTAATTTTTGGGGAAGTCTTATGCGACAATGACTTCTTGCTAACTTTTCTTGAATCTACTCTTGGTGAATTCGCGATCTCAATTTTTAAAGGGGAGGTCATTCTCTTTATGTACTCATTTGGTGCATAAAATGGATTAGATGAACTCAACGTGCTCTTAGATCTTGAGATGGTGTTACCAGCAACCTCATTTAAAGTTCTATGCTGTGTTTCAGAAACCGACCTTGTCTTTAAAAGATTGGATTGTTGAACACTTTGATTGATCAAAAATGGCGACTTAGTTTCAAAATAAGAGTCAACAGTAGGAGGTAAGGGCAAGGGACTAACGTTCATGCCGTTAGCTGCTTGAGATGAATCAGCAGTGTTATTTAACCATACAGGTTCAACACTTTCAATGCCAAGATTACCAAACATTTCATCTGTTGGTGTTATCAAGGCATTTTCATTGTTAAAATGTTGTGATTGGATTATTTGGTTTTGTAAAAACATCAAGTTTAAAAATTCTTGATTAGCATCCAAGTCAACTGGCACAACCTCGTGGTTAATGTTGTTGTAAGCATAGACGGAATCATCTTGATATTGGAAAGCCGGTTGTAATTGTGGTTGACTGTAGTGGTAGTAATCAGCAGAGTTTGCGTAAATATTGGTATCAAAGTGAAGTTGCTCCATTGTTAGAAGATTGCACTTATTGCTGTTAATGAAATGTTATATATTAAGGTGTATAAATAAGATCCCTTTTCAAAAGACAAGAAGAAGTGAAAGAGAGTTTCGGGAGTTTATATATGCGATTACCTCTTGTAAAGGAAAGCAGAAATTGAAAACAGGAGAGAGAAAAAAAAAGAAAGCAAAAACAAGTAACTTTCCTCTCTCAGTAATTAAGGTAAAAATAATCTCTTAAAAAGAAATTTTCCCAGATTGACATGCATGAACTTACAGCTGCATGCATTGACGCAACCAGAATATATTTTTCGCAAGACGCAGCACAGTCAGGCAGATATACTTAATATCCACTTGTCTGTTTGAGTTATTACATGCCTTTATGCCCCAAAATCAATCGTAAATCTATACACTACTGAATAGTCATCATTCCAGCCAATTCTTGCTCAGTTTTACACTTTTTCGTATATGAACTACTTTTTTTTTCTTTTTTTCCTCCATTCATTTGTCTTCACCATCACCATCACCATTTCTTTTTTTTTTTTTCCTTCCTGCGTGCTGGGAAAGATATGAATGACTTCTTTCTTATCAATGGAATATTTTCCAAATGAATGAAAAGTACAAAAATTGCAGGCCCATCGTATGAAGTTAGTGGTGCTGTCTGAACTTCCTCCTCTCTTGGATCTCTTTTAGGTCACTCCCTTACTTCTTTTGCTGATTTTAAAACATCCATCTGAGGGTTAGACACAGATTTGCTAATTTGACTCAAACTTATCGAGATCTTCTGGTACAACGAAGCATAATTGAGTCAATAAGTATCTTCCCTCCTATCTTTCTTTCTAAATTGAGCTGGCTAATTAGACTACAAGATCTAACAATTTCTATTAGATCCAATTTTATTAATTATATGGCTCAAATTATTATTATGAATAAATGGTGTTTTGTATTTTTTTTGAATTTGAGGATCTGATCAGTCTAATTGATAGCACTCAATATTAAACAAACAATCACTTAAATAAAATCCAGGATACAGAGAGACGCGTCACTTTAAGTATGTAATCCCTCCTTCTCTGCATTCAATAAGGTTCAAACTTTCGAGAGTTAGTGAAGAATAGCTTTTGAGGCCCACCGAAGAAGAGATACTACGGCAAAAAGTAAAAAGAACACACACACAAAAGAAAAAAAGATCTGCGACATAATATTTATCAGCACATCAGATTCGCAGAATCAACAACTCATTAGCAGATTATCTCAATAGGATCTCCTACCGGAAGATGACATTAGTATGAAACTTCTTTTACTCATACAATTGCCAAGTTGGGGAGCACCCGTCATTAAATTTTTACTGAGAAGGAAAGACACTTTCTCTTTCGACGACGACAATAAAAAAAATTCTTTCAACTCCTCGGGGTCAATCACATATTAATTTCGGAAAAATAAAGAATAAAATCTCGCTCAAATGTTGAATGAGCCAATGGGTTCATTTTTCATGGGATATAGTGATTTTGCGTTTGCACCTTCTCTTTTACTTTTAAATGATTCTTCTTTAGAGAAAGTGCTGAAAATGGCTGTGAAAAGAGATAAAACTGAAGTTAAATTAGCAAAAAAAGAATCGATGATTGGGAAAACCGATCGAAAGAGAAGTTTAGAGACACGAAAAGTACCTCAACTTATGTATTATTTTAGGGTTTTAATGGGCTGTTTGATTTATTAACAACATTAGGGATGTGTTCTATCAAATATGAAAAATGTGAGATCTTGTAGATCATTAGAAAGACCTTGCAGCTTGGCTTCTAAAGTCACACACTGGAGAGATTGTCGAAGATTTCCTTTAAGGACGTCTAGTTCTACAACACAACCTTCACTGACACATGCTTTCTGTTCATGACTTAACTAACTTAATAAGAAACTCATTGTCTCAATTCGAATTTTTCTTATTTGGGAAATTAAAGTCGCGTTATTTATTTCTAAGATAAGCCAAATATTATTAACACTATCTTAATTTCAAAAGTAATATTTATTTCTTCTTCTTTATTTTGCTTGGAATGAGGCAAGAGTTTGGGGTTGCACAATAGAGTTTTCTGTACTAGCCTTATTGTCCTGAGACAAGCTTTGCATTAAATTAGAGACAAAGATAGGAACACAAACCATTATGGCAAATTGTGTATACCTATCTTCTGCTACCATCAATTCATACATCGCCATGCTCCATGTATTTTCTAGATTCGCAAGTATATCTTTTTAGTAAAGTGAAACAGAAAAAAACCACATGATTTTTTTTTTCTGTTTGTTTATTTGTTTGTTTGTTTGTTTTGGCTTTTGGCATTAATATGCATATAATATTCTAGTCTCATCTCAAGCCCCATACTTATTGACTAAGGTAGGTCGGTAGATACGTTTTTCCTACCTTAGACCGTTAGTCGTATTTTGTTAGTTTTCTTTAATGATAAAAAATAATTAAAATATTCAAATATTTTTAAAATAAAGTTCATGCATGCAGAAGTACAGTTCTAAGGGAAGAATCTACTCGCACGCATGAAGATATATAATTATCAAACCATTCACTGCAATGTGTATAGAAAACTGGACTTTATCTTGCACCTCAGAGAACAGAATTATATTAAAATTCTGCCTCTAGCCTGAAAAGGTCAGGAATAATACGATGAAGGTGATGCTCCGATAACTTTATTTGACCATTGACACCAAAAAAAAAAAATATAAACATGAAAAGCATATTACCCTTTTAAGAATATTTCCCTTTTGAATGAAAAATCAAAAAAGAAAAAAAGCACCAGTAGTTGTGTTACCTCTATTAACCCGTGTCCTTTGATAAATCACTTAGGTCTAAGAAGGCGATAATGATCGATGTTTGAGACAGCCTTATCTTGTGCCATATCCTACTGAAAAGTTATAAGAAATTAGAAAAAAAAAAGCAACAATGCGTTTAGGTGGTAATCCAAATAGAAATTTAGAAACATGCTCCCTGATTGTTTTTGAGACCAGAGCCCTATTTGTTTTTTTGTTTTTTGTTTTTGTAAAGGTGGCTTCACTTCATCTCACATAGGGAATTTTTTTTTTTCCCGTGCAAAATTAATTTTTCCCTAACTCTAGATCTTGCCAGATTTCGCTCAATATCTTCCAAATGCGGTTGTAGTAGCTTACTGTTTAGAGCAAAAAAAGACAAAAACAAAAAAAAAACACTCACAAGAAAAAGGTGAAGAAAGAATATCTGCTCATACAGGACTTTACCATTACTAGATTTTATTTCCTTGGTAATAAGTGAATGCCTACCTATAGCTTAAAAGATTAATAAATTGTGTGTTTTTAGGGGGAAAATGAGAAAACTTTGATAAGTGTAAGACAAAAGATAAATATTTATTGTGTATTATCGCATTTAAGAGGTCAATAACCAAAGGTTAGTTTTTCATCTCACAGCATAAGATTGGGTTTATGTTTGAAGCGCATAGATTCTGCCATAGTGGGAATTTTCCTTGTTCTGTTTATTATTTGTGTTGTTTAAGCCAGTAAAGTAAACAATGTACAATAGCAGTTAGTGACCTTTTTTTCGTGCCCTTTTGGTAAAATACTGCATTTATGTATCTAACTTATGCATAAGAATCTTGCAAAGACGCATAGTTCGATGCTAGTTTCTTTGAAAAGAAAAAAAAAGATGGTGATGGCCCAGACTAACCAGGAAAAAGCTTGATTTCTCTATGTAGCACCCTTTAGGTGGATTGTTACAAAACAAGAAACACCACTTTCCTTAATCATCAATTTTGTCTTAATTAGTTCATTCAAGGAAGCTATTTCTTTTAAGGCTTTGAATTTTTCGGATAGGTATGTCTCATGGTCTGATGAAATTCAGAGTGTGTTGGAACATTTTCTGAGACAACTAGATTGATAAACGATTAGATGCAGATGGTTTTGTCTTGTACTGTTAGGGCGGCTAAACTTTCAGTTCCATCCAAACTTATTAGAGGTATCAATTCTTCCTATTTCGAACCACCCTGCCGAACTAACTTTTTAACATGTGGAATATATTGAATTGAATAAATTTTACACAAAGACACGATTGTTTCACGTTTTCTTTCTTTTTTTTTTTTTTTTTTTCTTGTTTTCTTTCTTTTTTTGCCCGCACTAACATTTCAATCTAAGAAGCAGCCAGGGAGATACAAAAAAGAAATAAAGAAGAATAAGCCGATTTTCTTAGAATGATCACCACAGAAACACACTTGCGAATTCAATTCTTTAAGAGCTAAAGCATGTGCTTTTTTAAAAGAAGGTTTTATTAGAATTTTTTTTATACCTTATCTGTCACTATGTACTACCTCTTGTTTTCCCTTCTCCCATTTTTTTTTTTTAAAGTTTTTTTTTCATTTTCCGCACTTTTTCCGAAAGCCTACCTCTCCGCCTGACACAGTGCAATGTATCTGCGAATGATTCTATGTATGTGTGTGATTAGCAGCCTGACTTAGTATAGGTTCATCCAAAACCATACGTCAATTAAGACAGACATTCTTTCAAAAACATTGAGTGTTCCATCAATGTCTCTCTTCTTAATTTATTTTTGTGATACTTCAAAAAAAAGTCTTAAAAATTTTTGCAGTTGCACCTTTTTGTATTTTTAGTTTCCTCTTCTTCTTTTTTTCCCACGGCAGTGCTCTCGATCACTCTTGTTTACATTTTCACCGACGGCTTTATCCCACTTTTCCATTATTCACCCCTATAACGGAATTTCGAGAAGAAGAAGAAGAAAAAAAAAACAATGAAGTAGCACTAGGTGCTTTTGATCATCATCCACTTGCAAAAAAAGCATTCAACAATTGCATCTGTAGTTTTGATGCAACTGATTACTTGTTTTTCTTTTTCTTTTGCATAAAAGCTATCCAGCGATGCTAGATGTGTGAAGGGTAGAAATATGTGAAACAACACTATTATACGACACAAAAAAAAAATTCGAGCTTCATACCCCTTCAGTCTCTTCCCTCATTTACCCTGAAGTGTCTATAGTCTGATTGTGGTTACTGTAATTGGCGAAAATAACACTAGTGAGTATATTAAGAGGCAATACAGCTGGGCACAATTTCTATCATCAAGGCTTTATTAAGAAAAAGGAAGTATCTTTACACTATATCTCTGTATGCAGGCTAGGAACCCGAGTCGCATTGTCACTTAAAAGTTGATTGCAAAAAAGAAAAAAAATTATTCCAGAAGCAGAGTAGCTCTTTGAAGTTGATTATTGTTATTATTATTATTATTATTTATTAATATTATTTTGATATGCATTTATCACTTCAAGAATTGATGAAATCACCTTTCTAACATGGAAATCATCTGACACTTTCCAAATCTCCTGCTTCAAAGAAACGAATTATTACTTTATTCATTTTCATTTCGAAAGCAAGGTTATCAAGAGTTATTCCGATCATGTTATTTTTAAGGTCATCAATAAGAAAGTGATTTATTTCTTTCAAATTTCTCTTAATTTATTGCAGTTAGGCTGAAATTACTCTTTTTATCTTATTTTCAAGATCTTACAGGCAGGTTTCTATTATGACAATTGCATAAGTCAAATTAGCTTCTCACCTAATTGACAATTAACACTTTTACATTGAAAATTTAGTTCAATAATTTCTTTTATTATTGCTATGTAGGCAGTTGCTAGTCTAAGACAAATTACAATAAACCAGCTTCTTTAAAAACTTTCTCAGTTTGATCCAAGCTTTCCAATTTTTTCAAATCTTCTTCAGTTCCAAATCTCTTTTGGTTAAAGAAAATTGTTGGAACCCATTTTCTACCAGCAATTTGAGTAAAAGCTTTTTCTAACTCAGCAGCTTCTTTTTGATCTTCGAATTTGTCGAATTCTATGATCTTGATCTTTTCAAAAACTTTGTACTTACGCCATATCAGGTAAGTGTAATGGCAATCTGGGCACCAGCTCTTTGAGATCATAAGAAAGTTATTGGCATCAATTAATTCCTGTGCCCTTTTTAAGTAAGTTGCTGACATCCTGGTGATTCACTTAGTGATAAGTTATGCAAGTTGTGAGTCCACTTATTACTTGGAAAATACAAAGATATTCAAGAGAAAGGAGATAAGGTATAACTTTTTCACTAGTTGAAAATTTTCCCAACCACCTTTTTTTTTTATTTTTTTCACCACAGTTCTTTTTTGGAAGTTTTTCCTCCTCTAGTTAATTTTGCTCTTTCAAATCTTTATCGTTTAACTATGATAGTCCCTATTATCTGGCATTGCATCGTAGCTATTAACATAAGGTTTTAAATTGAGACTCAGTCAATGCATACATGAAGAAGGGACAATCCTTAATTAGGTTTGGCTATCAATAAGCAAAAAAAAGAAAATATTATATTAGCTGTACCTGCAAGTAATATGATGGGGATGACACACCGCATTCGCAGCTTTTGAGATGACTACTTGGGGTATCACCTTCCAATCAGCCATCTGTCATGGAGTAAAGGCCAAGGAAAACTCCGAAGACGATAAGTGAAATACTTCTCGTCTAATAATTAAGTAAGACGGCTATACTTGCTCTTCTGATTAACAGAGAGTAAAAAAAAAAAAAAACCAAAAAAAAAACGTACCCCGGGGAATAATACAGTAGTTGTATATTGTTTTGGTATCTATCTAAAGACAAGAAGAATTGATCTGATACCTCAAATTGAATCCTACAAAATACTAATTCAAATGGGGGTATACTGTCACTAGTAGTTAGCAAAGAAAAAGCACTCGGTCCCGATTGACTCCTCAGGCAGCCCCTATTTACCCGGCTCACTCATTTCCTTCTTTTAATGAAAGGAAAAAAAAAAAAATAAAGAAAAAAAATGGAAATTTAATGAATAGGTAATAGTAATAATAGCTTGTATTAAAGTCTAAAGAATTAAGTCAAATAGTTCAATCAATTGATCTCATATTCTTTACTATCATTTGTTTACTTATATTAAAAATAAATATCATTTGTTTAAATAGATAAATTGGCTTTACTACAAAATGTTAAGAGCATCATTTATTCGTCCAATCTCGAAGAATTTGTCATTTCAAATCAGAACTTTAGCAGATGCTGCTGCTAAGAAACATGATATTGTTGTCATCGGTGGTGGTCCAGGTGGTTACGTTGCCGCTATCAAGGCTGCTCAATTAGGTTATGACACTGCCTGTGTCGAAAAGAGAGGATCATTAGGAGGTACTTGTTTAAACGTTGGTTGTATTCCTTCAAAATCCTTATTAAACAACTCCCATTTGTTTCACACAATTCAACACGATACTAAAAACAGAGGTATCGATGTTGGTGATGTCAAGATTAACATGGCTAACTTCCAAAAAGCTAAAGATACTTCAGTTAAACAATTAACTGGTGGTATTGAGATGTTATTCAAGAAGAATGGTGTTAAATATTACAAAGGTAGTGGTCAATTCTTAGATGAGCATACAGTTAAAGTTGATCCAATTGAAGGAGGTGAAGAAGCCACTTTGACTGCTGACAACTTCATTATTGCCACTGGTTCAGAAGTTACTCCATTCCCAGGTATCACCATTGATGAAGAAAGAATTGTTTCATCCACTGGTGCTATAGCTTTGAAAGAAGTTCCAAAGAGATTTGCCATCATTGGTGGTGGTATTATCGGTTTAGAAATGGGTTCAGTTTATTCAAGATTAGGTTCAGAAGTCACTGTCTTAGAATTCCAAGATGCTATTGGTGCATCAATGGATGGTGAAGTTGCTAAAGCCACTCAAAAATTCTTAACCAAGCAAGGTTTCAAATTCAAATTGGGAGCTAAAGTTGTCTCAGGTGAAAGAGATGGTGATATTGTTAAAATCACATACGAAGATAAGAAGACTGGTAAATCAGAAACTTTGGAAGCCGATGTCTTATTGGTTGCCGTTGGACGTAGACCATACACCGAAGGTTTAGGTTTAGAAAACACTGGTTTAGAAGTTGACAACAAAGGAAGATTAGTCATCGACTCTGAATTCAAGACAAAACACCCTCACATCAGAGTCATTGGTGATGTTACATTTGGTCCAATGTTAGCACACAAAGCTGAGGAAGAAGGTATTGCTGCTGCTGAATACATCAAGCATGGTCACGGTCATGTTAATTACGGTAACATCCCATCAGTTATGTACTCACACCCAGAAGTCGCTTGGGTTGGTCAAACAGAAGAACAATTGAAAGCTGCTGGTATTAAATATAAAGTTGGTAAATTCCCATTCATTGCTAACTCAAGAGCTAAGACAAACTTAGACACTGAAGGTTTCGTTAAATTTGTCGCTGATGCAGAAACTCAAAGAGTATTGGGTTGTCATATCGTTGGTCCAAATGCCGGTGAAATGATTGCTGAAGCTGGTTTAGCTATTGAATATGGTGCTTCCACAGAGGATATCGCCAGAACATGTCATGCTCACCCAACCTTATCTGAAGCCTTCAAAGAAGCTGCTTTGGCAACTTTTGATAAACCAATCAACTTCTAGATGTTTATAAAGTGAAAGACGAAAAAGAGTATCAGACGAAAAATAGAAAACAAAAAATTGCGTCAAGATCTTTTAAAAGATATATAGTTTTGTTGAATTTATATTTATTATGACAAGTATGTTTTTTTTTTTTTAAAAGATGTTAGTAGATCATATTATCATTATATATCATTATATATCAGCCCCAATTAATGGCATTAGCAGTTTTGGTAATGTTTCCGAAGCATCCCCCAAGAACCCAAAACTTTTAAACTCATCATTATTCTCTAATTCTTCTATATCTTCAATCTCAGTATTGAAAACAGCAACTCTGCCTCCTTGCTGTTTCACTCTATCAATGTAACCAGCCAGCGGCCATACAGATGCACTTGTTCCTATCACTAATATTAAGTCCACTGGATCATTTTTAACTAAAAACTCATCAACCTTATCTATAACTTTTAATGGCAATGGCTCACCAAACCATACCACACCGGGTCTCAATAAACCAGTCTTACATAAAGGACATTGTGGTAATTCCAGTTCTGGAATACTTTGAACAGGCGTAAACTCTGGTGATTCTGAAGTGGTGTTATTGTTATTTGAAGTTATTTTTTGGAATTCTTCTTCACAATTTGCCAATGCTGGAGTCAATGGATGCTTATAATTTCCCTTCTCTTTGTATGTACATAAGAAATTGGTGCATTTAAGATCAAACAAGTTGCCGTGCAATTCTAAATGATTTGATGGTGAATGTCCTGATCGTAGTGTTAAATTATCGACATTTTGATCCAATGTCAAGTAATTAATCTTATTCTGTATGGCTATTTTCGATAATCTAGAAAGCAGTTTATGTCCATTGTTTGGCTGTGCATTCAAAGCGCAGTATCTTCTATAAGTGTAGAATTGCCAGACCAAGCCAGGGTCAATGTCAAAAGCATCTGGTGTTGCCAAATCAATGGAGGAAAAATTCTTCCATAGTCCACCAGAACCTCGAAATGTTGCTAACCCTGAAGATGCACTCAAACCAGCACCGCATAGAGCTAGTATACTTTTACAACCAACCACATAATCCTGGAAGGCTTCAAGCCTCTTGTCTTTTATCATTTGTGTTCTCATCTTTTTGTGCTTGGGACTCATCTTCCCATTGCCCAACCAAAGTACTAATGATTGCAAAATAACGTAGTGTTTAAGAAATCAAAGAAGACAGCTGAGACAGAAAAAAAAACCAAAAAAAAAATTCATAGAAATAAAATAAAGTAAAAAAAAACTTCAACACGTTAAGTAAAAAAAAAGTACGAAAACAATAAACAACTTTTTTTCTTTATCGATTTTGACTGTTTGTTAGCACCGATCAATCAAACAGGAACCATGCCAAAGATAAAAGTTAAGGAACCTAAGGCTGAAGGAGATGATAAAATTTATCTCAACAAGGTTTTGAATTCTTTGTTTGAAAAATGTTATGATTTGCAGTCGATAATACCAATCAAGGTAGCTTTTCATGCTTTACCCTTGAGATCTTATACCGACTATTATAAAATCATCAAGAAACCTCAATCCTTACATAAAATTGCACAACTGATTAAAGGAAATAGGTACAGTACAGCTCAAGAGTTTGTTGTTGACATGACTCAAATTAGTTGGAATGCCAGATTTTATAATGAAATAGGATCTGATTATTACGAGACTGCAGTAGTATTAGATAACTACATCAAAGATGAGATAATCCCTGCATTGAAGAGCGATCCAAAAATTTTCGGTGGTGCTCAAGCTGGGTATCCATATTTGGGCCCATTGCCTGGGGAAGAACCGGCAACCTTTGAGTCTATTGAAAGTGCCTCAAACCAAAATAATATAATGGATAACTACGATGACCCACAAGAAGAGTTGTACGAAGAAGAAGAAGAACAGGAAGAATACAAAGAGCCAAAGAAACCACGTCATAAAGTCGATCCTATACAAGAAAAATCCTTGAGTGATTTGTATCACGAAGCTGAAGTTCAACTGCGATTGGCACAACAACACCAACAATCACAACAATATGCTCCAGTTCCTCAATTCTCAACTCTGGGGATTCCAGAGAGTGTTTTCAGAGATTATGAACCAACACCGGTTGAGCAAGTTCCAACATTGGATCAAGGTACCGCGATGACACCAAAACCTTCTCCTATTGTGTTGAATACAACAACAGCATTACCTCCACATCCAAACCAAAGAGCTGTTTTTGAGACGTGGAATAAGAGAGGTAAACCACCAGTGATCGACAAGCCACATGAGCAAAGAGTTAAAAATATCATGAGATTCATGAAAAAACAAAGAAACTCGAGAGGTGAGTTACTTTACATGCCTTTTGAAAAATTACCAAATCATCAAAACTCATTATACTATAGGAAAATTCAGAATCCAATGTGTCTTGAAATTATCAGAACAAAGACCAAACAGAGAAAATATCCTGATGTTGAGAGTTTTTTAACTGATTTATTTTTAATCATTGAAAATAACAAGTTGTATGCTTCACAGGCTCCTGATCCTACATTGCTTAATGATGTTATAGAGTTTGAATCTGTCTGTAAGAAGCTTATAAGTGAAGAATTGGCTAAACCAGATACTGTATATTTGACTAGTGATGCGCATGGTATGAGGGTTCCTATTGATATACTTGAGTTGAATGGTAGAAAATATAAGATCGGGGACTGGGTGTTGTTAAGAAATCCAAATGATGAGACAAAACCTATTCCTGCACAAATTTTTAGAATATGGTCAACTCCTGAAGATGGGAATAAACGTTATATAAATGTTTGCTGGTATTATAGACCGGAGCAAACAGTTCATAGAGTTGACAGATTGTTTTATGAAAATGAAGTTTTCAAAACTGGACAGTATAGAGACCATTTGATTCAAGATATCTTGGGCCCATGTTATGTCAATTATTTCACCAGATATCAAAGAGGTGAACCTGCTTTCAAAGTTGCTGGGCCAATGTTTGTTTGTGAGTTCAGATATTCAGATCATGATAAGAATTTCAACAAAATTAGAACTTGGAAAGCTTGTATTCCAGATGAAGTTAGAGAGATTGATGATCCTATTATCCCATTACCTAATGGTGGATTAAGATGGTTCCAGAAATACACTTCACCATTGATGCACCTCTTGCCTCCAAATGCCCAGATAACGGATCCTATCCCTGAACCAATCATTGCTTCATTGAATGCTCCACCTTTGATTGGTGGTGTCTATAAGAGAGGTCCTCTGTTGGATGATGATTTAGGTCAGTACTTATCAAGTCCTGCTAGAAACTTGGTTGTTAGGAAAAACATCACACTGTTGAATAATATCGGAACTAGAAATGACTCGCCAATGCCTACTCAACAGCAAATGCTGATGCAATTACCACAAAAGAATGGCACACCAGCAAGGCAGTTCTCATCACATCAATTTAGTTATTCCCCATCATTTGATGCCACCCCGCAACAATCACACCAATCATCTCCTTCACATCTGCAACCTTCATTATTACAACAACATCATTTACTGCAACAACAACTGCTGTTACAACAGCAACAATTACAACAACAGCAACAGCAACAACAACTGCAATTACAACAACAGCTGCAAATTCCATACATGGCACAACTGGATTTCCATCATTCAAGCTATTACAAGAACAGTGGTACTCAGTATCATCAGGCTTTCACAGGGAAGATTGTTCCATCTCCATATAGCCATATATTACATGCAGTTTCTAATTTCCAACAAAGTACTTCTTCAGCAGCATATATTGTTCCAAACAGATTACAAAAAAAATTGGATGATAATGAAGAATTGACAAACATCTTTGCTAGTAAGATGGACAACTCCAATAAAGAGAGATTGATGAAATATGCTCCATCATATATGACTACTGAGTTACAACAGTATGATTTATTGAACAAATTGAAAGAGCCAAGTTCTGTTCCCAAAACTGCCAAACGTAAACTGGACGTAGAAGAGGAAGAAGATGATGAGGAAGATGAATATAGTGATGAAACCGGTGAAGATGATGAAGCAGAATCTAATGCTATTGACATCATACCTCAAGAAGAAGTACCATTTTCCAAGAAGACACCTGCTCTTTGGTTTAGAGGAAGTCCAGTTGTCATCAAGAATAGAATTGTTAACGAATCTGAATTTCAATTAAGAAATGATCATATCTTGAGATTCAACAAAGGTGTTTCTAGTTCATTACACAAGAGACAAAAAACCGAGCCAACAAGCAATGTAGCAAAGGAAGAGTTTTTGGACAATTTACCACCAGCAAGACGTCGTGGTAGAAAAAGTGAAACTGAAGAAACCGATAAGGAAGCCAATGAGGATGATACCGATGAAGAAGAAGAAATTAAACATGTTCACGATGAAGAAGTGACAGTCAATGGATCAGGATTATTCGGATACAACAGATTTGGACCAAGTGCTGAATATTTGGCATTCAAATTGAGACAAACTGCTCTGTAACAAAAAAAAAAAAAATTTCCCCTTTTTAAATTTTGTATTATTATAATTATTATTACTGTGTTTTTTTATTTTACTAATCATGTACAGACATCTACAATTTTCACCCTTTTTAAAACAGGAAGTATTATATCATATAAAATCTATCGATTGATGTTAGTATTTTGCTTATAAAAAAAAATTTCAACTCTAATATATATTTCTCAGAGATAGATCCCTATTTATGCTCAAGTCCAAAAGACATTCACACGGCACTTCCTATATATATAAAATTTATGATTCTAGGTGATATTCATCATGATATAATATGAGTTGATAAATATACATACATTGATTGATCAACCTTCATATCTATAATATTAAAAGAAGGAAGAAAATTTTTTCTTGGTCTCTTTTTCTTTTTATAGAGTTATTGGCACGTGTAAACAAAAGGATCTGCCAGATTGACAAGACAAGAAAAAAAAATTAGGTCAAACAATAAGAGTGTTCCTGAAATGGGCTTCTTTAAATAACTCAACTATCTATTATATTCCATTAGTTCAAGCTAAATTATATACTTCCCATATATATAGCTGCTGGTCCCTTGGAATCACTCCTTTATTCCATCTCCAATTTAGATATCTTTATCTATATATATCTTGTATATATATATATTTGGATATCATTTTTATCTCCTGATTTAAAACATCCAAAATGACAATGTTTGGAAACATCAAGAATTTCATCAATAGGAATTCATCTCCTCCATGTGAAGATGTTTCAATTGATGATGAGGCAAAAGATTCTAATAGTTATATTGAGATTTTACCAAGGTATAATTTGATCGAAGTTATAGGAGAAGGTGCTTTTTCTAAAGTTTATAAAGCCCATGATAATGAATTACACAAGGACATTGCAATAAAAATTATCGACAAATCTAATATGACTTTACAACAAGTGAATTCAGTATTGAAAGAAATCTCCATCATGTCAAAGATTAATCATAAAAACGTTGTTAAATTATATTCTTTTAAAAATTCGTCGAGGTATTGTTATTTGATGATGGAATTAATTGAAGGTGGAGAAATTTTCAATCAAATTATCAAATACACATACTTCAGCGAAGAGTTATCTAGACATGTCATTGTTCAAGTAGCTCAAGCTTTAAAATATTTACATGAAGAAGTTGGGGTAGTTCATAGAGACATCAAACCTGAAAATTTATTGTTTGTTCCTATCCCTTTCAAAGAAAGACCTACTACCGAGCAGTTGAAAGCAAGAAGGAAATCAGATGATAATAATAAAGTCGACGAGGGTGAATTCGTCGAAGGTGTCGGTGCCGGAACTGTTGGTATTGTTAAGATTGCGGATTTTGGTTTATCCAAAATTTTGTGGGATAATAACACTAAAACCCCTGTGGGTACTCAAGGTTATACTGCTCCAGAGATTTTGAAAGATGAATCTTATTCCAAATCAGTTGATTGTTTTTCTTTGGGCTGTGTCTTGTATACTTTATTATCCGGGTTTCCTCCTTTTTATGATAATGATCCAAAAATCTTGGCTCAAAAAGTTTCCAAGGGGGATTATTGTTTTTTAAATCCATGGTGGAGTGAAATAAGTCAAGGTGCTAAAGATCTTGTCAGTAATTTATTAACAGTAGATGCTTCAAAAAGATTCACAATAGATGATTTATTAAACGATCCTTGGATTTTACAAAATTCTCATAAGAGAGCAATCAAGGCGATTGATTATCCAACAACAACAACAAATCAATTATTATATCAACAATTTCAAAATGATACCTCAGAAAGTTTACTCACTCCAAGACTGGAGGCTATAAGGTTTGCCTTTGATACATCGAATGCTGCTCAATTGCAAAGACAAAATCAACCTCTGCTTCATGGATTGAAAATTAGTGAAGAAGACGAAGAAGATGACGAGGATGATGACGAAGATGACGAAGATGATGATGAGCTCTTAAGTGAGCTTGACAGTAGTGATGATGATGATAGTTCAATTCCATATGAGTTGAACATAGAGGATGATGAAGATGATGAAGATGAGGATGAATTGGATGAATCAGAAGTTCCAATTTTGACGAAGAAAAACTCGTTGATTAACCTGTTCCAACCTATTATCAATAAACCAACTATATGCATAAATGAAGCTATTCATTTCAACAATAGTGACAGTGATATTACCAATGATGCAGAATACAAGGCACATCCTCATGATCATCAGCATCATCCACAAAATGAGCTTCCAAAGACTCCAATTCCTGCGTGTTCGAAACCTGGAATGTTTAAGACTACATATAATTTGGCAAAAGATGATGATTATATTCAAAATTCTATTAATAATTTTGATTTAAAATTACATTCTTCAACAATGTTAAGCAGGAGAAAACTTGCAGGATCACTGAAATGTGGAAATATTTCATGATGATTAGAATTCATACGTACAAAAACTTGTTTTTGTTTTTACCTTACACTAAACTGTTGTGTTACTTTTTTTTTTTGTTCAATTCTTATTTATATTTTTTTGCCTTTCTTTATTTTACTACAATGATGACGATGATGATGTTAATGGCTTAAGTTGAAGATACAAACTTTTGCCTTCTTTTTTTTATTGATATTTTTGCCTTTACCTGGTGTTTTTTTTTTTTTTTTTTACAACAAATAACTTTTGAATTTTGCATTGATGACTTACACTATCATTATTTTTTATATGAGACAATTTTTTTTTCCAAAATGCATACATACTCTTTTATATGTATTATATCTATATCACTTGTATATCAACACAAATCTATAACTCTATCATAACTTCATTAACTCTTGATAGCATCATCAATGCTATAAATATTCAAATCACAAGGTGCAGAATTTTGTAGTAATAATTCACCGTTAATGGCATCATTCAACCTAAATCTTTCTTCACCTTTCAGTAAACTATCAACGATGCCGCTCAGCAAATGCCTCTTGGCAACTCTTTCAGCGTTTTTATCTGCATTTATATGAATTTTCCAAAATTCTATACCATTATCTGTTGTTATTGGAACTTCATTCACTTCCCCAGTTTTGGTATTTATAAATAATGTCTTATCTTTTAAAGATGAATGTTGTAATAATTTGGCAATAGAATCCCAATTTTTATCGTTCAACAATAAATATAATCCTTCCATTATTAAGACTCTTGAATTCCCAGAAATCTTGATCTCATTTGGTACTGGATCTTTTAAATGATGTGAAAAACTTGGGATCTCGATTGTTGGAAGACTTGATGTCATCATATTTAAATCTTGTCTTGGTAATTGATAATTTGTAGATAATTTTAAAATATTAGTCAATGTGATCAAATTAACATTATCAAATGTAAAAGGTGAACCTCTTCTAAAAATTGCAGTCTCCGGATCTTTAAATTGCGAAAGCTGTTCTCTAGACAAATGAAATCCATCCATTGGAACAACTGTTGCATATTTGCCTTTTTCGTATGTATTTTTAACACTTATCTTTGTATCTTCAGCTCCTTTACCATATATCTCTATCAAATCATCCTCTATCTGTCTCTTATACAGTTTGAAATCATCACTTTCCAAGTTGTTTATCAATTTCTCATTAGGGATCGTATCAATGAATTTGGAAATGCCATCCAAATTAGGACCATTGCCTTCATCTTCAATGACAGGAACGTCTTGAAATCGACTATTTATTATTTCACAAACTTCCTTCAGTATTGTCGATTTACCACTACCGGGAGTTCCAATTACCACTATAATGACACGATAATTGTTCCCATTCTTCAAAATATCAATGGCCCTATTAGCCAATTCTTCATATGTAGACCGCATTGGATATCTCTTCTGTTCGACATCAAAAGATGGCTCTCAAAAAACATCAGGAAAAACTTGGAAGCATTGCGAACACTGGAGAAAATCTTTCCCCAGAACTTCTCCAGTCCGAATCTCCTTTCTCCAAGTCGTGTCTATGTGTTCAAAAAATTGCCCGAACTGGAAAACCAAAACCGAAAAAAAAAATCATTGAAAAAAAAAAGGTTAGATGAAAAATTGAATCATCTACTTTCAGAGTCATTTTAGTCAATAACTAGAGAAAGATATGCTCAAATTCACATCAACAAGACAATTACCAGTATTTGGTAATGCTTTCAAAGCCAGACTTCAATCAACATTGGCTTTTATTGAAAGTTCCAATGGTAAGATCACATCTGCCTCATTGTCTAGTTTAACAGCTGCTAAACAGTTAGGTTACCCGATAACTGCATTATTAGTTGGATCTGAATCAAAAGAAGCATCTAAGGAATTGTTTCAATATAAAGATTTAGTTTCTTCAATCATAATAAATGGTGACAGTAAGTATGATCATTACTTAGCTGAATATACATCACCATTGGTTGTCGATATTGTAAAAGGCAAGAGTTTTACCCATTTTGTCACACCAACTTCAGCTAATGGTAAAAATATCTTACCAAGAGTGGCCGCATTGTTAGACGTTCAACCAATTTCAGATGTCATCAAAGTTGAATCCCCAACACAGTTCCAAAGACCTATCTATGCTGGTAATGCTATAGCCACCGTTAAGTCCAATGAGAAAGTGATCCTGGCTTCTTATAGAACTTCAGTTTTTCCACCTCCAGAACCTTCAACTGATTCAAGTGAAATTCCAATTGAAGAATTCCAAGCTGCCACTGAAGTTAATGTACCAGTGGAATTTGTTGAAGAACATATAGTCAAATCTACAAGACCGGACTTGGGTTCTGCCAAGATCGTTGTCAGTGGTGGTAGAGGTTTGAAATCAAAAGAACAATTCGAACAAATAATTGAACCTTTGGCTACTAAATTACAAGCAGGTATTGGAGCTTCAAGAGCCGCCGTTGACAGTGGCTTTGTTGATAACTCTTTACAAATTGGTCAAACAGGTAAAGTTGTTGCCCCTGAATTATATATCGGTGTTGGTATTAGTGGAGCTATTCAACATTTAGCTGGTATGAAAGATAGTAAAGTTATTGTTGCCATAAACAAAGATGAAGAAGCGCCAATTTTCAATGTTGCAGATGTTGGATTAGTTGGTGACTTATTTGAAGTCGTTCCTGAATTAACTGAAAAATTATAATAAAATTAAATACTAATTGGCAAATTGTCATAAAGAATTCCGTATATTAAAAAGAGATGTAAAAAGAAATTAAACTATTTAAGCTTGAACTTTTTCCTTTAATTGACCCAATAAGGTGATACAATCAGCAGAGAATTTTCTGATACCTTCAGATAATTTTTCAGTGGCCATTTGGTCTTCGTTCAACAAGTATCTGAAAGTAGCTTCATCATCAACGTATGAAACTTTTTCTTCATCAACAGATGAAGCGGAAGCAGCATCCAAGACTTTTGGAACTGGTTCCTCAGAGGTCAATAAGCTTTCTAATAAACCTGGAGAAATAGTTAAGAAATCACAACCAGCTAAGGCCTTGATTTCATCGGTGTTTCTGAATGAAGCACCCATGACAATGGTGTCGTAACCGAATTTCTTGTAGTAGTTGAAGATTCTTCTAACTGAAACAACACCTGGATCTTTGTCACCTGGGTATGATTGTTCACCACCATTGGCTTTGAACCAATCCAAGATTCTACCAACGAATGGTGAGATTAAAGTGACTTGAGCTTCAGCACAGGCAACAGCTTGGACAAATGAGAATAATAAAGTCAAGTTACAGTGAATACCATGTTTTGATTCTAATTCTCTAGCAGCTTGAATACCTTCCCAAGTGGAGGCCAATTTAATCAAGACTCTGTCTTTGTTGATACCAACTGATTCGTATAATTTGATGATTTCCAAAGCCTTTTTAATTGAACCTTCTTTGTCAAATGATAATCTGGCATCAACTTCGGTGGAAACTCTACCTGGAACAATTTTCAAAATTTCCTTACCGAATTCAACTAACAATCTGTCCAAAGCTAAAGTAGCTTGTTCGTCAACTGAAGAAGCATTTTCCTTAGCATATTTAACAGCAATGTCAACCAATTTGGCATATTCTGGTTTCTTAGTAGCAGCCAAGATCAATGATGGATTAGTAGTGGCGTCTTGTGGGGTATATTTGGCAATTGATTCGAATTCACCAGTATCTGTGACGACAACAGTACCTGAGGCTTTTAATTGAGCTAATGAGTTTGAAGACATTTTATTTATAAGTATATATGTATATAATTGATTTGTCAAATAGCAAAACAGGAATGGAAGATTGTTGGAATTTATATATTTTTTTTTTCTTCTTTGAAAAATTATTTATTAGCCCTCAGGGAGAACAGTGTAGCGGTGGAAGTCCCCATTGGAGAGGTGTGAGCGTGCACCGAAAGTAACTCCCCACCTGTGTTATAAGGAACTAGGGAGCAATTGTTAACAAGACACCTGTTTTAAAAGGATAGTTATTCCGATAGAAATTTGTTTCTAGTTAATTCCATTGGATTCCGGTATCGTCACTATAGTCTAATACTTCAGTCATGATTGCCTAATCACATTACTAAGTACTCTGGGATTTAGTTTTTTTTTGTTGTTGTTGCCTGTGCTCACTGCGTAGCCGATACTTCCAAAAGCTCAAAAGAGACTACCATTGCCTGAATCACACTTCCGTACGCAAAAATAATTATGACATTTCAAAAGATCTAGATTTCCTATTATGGTAATTCCCGGATACAGATAATTGATACATCGTGAACTCCTCTTTAAAGCTCTTCTGCTTAACTTTTTTTTTTTTTTCGCGTCCTTTTTGATATGAAAAATTTAACCTTATAAGAAGAGGTGATTAATAACAAACAAATGTCTTCATCACAAGAAGAATTATATAATCTTATAGTCAATCAAGTTTCACCTGATAATCAACAAAGAATTGTCGCTGAGCAATCTTTCAATCATGTTGTTGCTCAGAACCCTTCTCAAGCTTTGAATGATTTGATAGGTATAGCTTCAAATGATTCAATTACAATCCCTATTAGACAATCTGCATTATTACATTTGAAAAGATTGGTACCTAAGTACTGGTCACCTGCGTTCACCTCATTTGCTGGACCTGACTGTATATCACAAGAAGTTAAGACTGTGATCAGATCAAAGTTAATGATTCTCATCACTGATGCAGATTCCAAGCTTAGAAATAGTTCTTCATATGCAATAATTCAAATATCTCTGGTAGACTATCCTGATGAATGGCCAAGCTTGTTGAATGACTTGTATTCTTTGATAAATTCAAACGATTTCAACAAGATGCTTGGAAGTTTGACTGTCTTGAAAGACTTGTTCGATGATTTAGTTACAGAGGATCAATTTTTTGAAGGAGGTGTTGGTCAAGAGGTGATTTTGAATTGTTCAAATCTCTTGTGTAATGAATCAATTCCATTGGAAATTAGAATTGAAACTGTCAAATTGTTTGAGATTTGTTTGATCCAATTATCCACACAATTGAACTTGAATGCATCTAGAAAAACTATGATTTCCAAAGTCGTTAGTGACTCCTTCGATTTGATGATCAATTTATTAAGCACTACTACAGACTCACAAGATTATAACTCCATATTGAAACAAGCTTTCAAATTTGAAATTTACAAATGTTTGAATTCAATTTCAAATAATTTCAACCATTTATTCAATAAGAAAATCGCTAATAATGCTTCTCAAATTGCTGAATTGGTAATAAAAGATTTGTCTTTTCTCAATGGTATCAAATTCAATTCAAGCGAACAATTCAAAGATTATGAAGACTTGTTGAAAATTCAAGTCACGAATTTCGAAATTTCGAAATTCATAAACGATTTATTCGGTGAATTATTTCAATTTTTCACATCTGTGTGTCAAAAATTTTCTTTCAATGGTAATACTGAATTGACACAAGCTTTCGTTGACATATTAATTCAAGTATCAGTATTACCGGAAAGTGTGAAGGAAGAGTGGTCTGGTGATTTCAACTCTTTTGTAACACTGGAATCCGGTTTAAGCATTGATTTTTATATTAGAAATGCAGTTTTAGATTACCTTATTGATTTAACTGAAGACTCTCAATTAATTTTTAATTTTATCCATCAACGATTTAACCAAATTTTCCAAGATGAATCATCATCAGTTGATTTGAAAGAGGCTATTTTGTTTTTGTTGGGTGCTTTATTTCAAAATGAGGAAATTCTACAAATTGATTTTTCAATAATCAATTTCTTAAATCAATTAATTGAAATATTATCGCTTTATAAAGACGAATTTTTGGTGACAAGATTGATTTTGATCTTTCCCAGATTTTTCACAAAATTTGAAAACCAATTGGACCTGCAAAATTTTGGCTTGAAAACTTTAGAACAAATTCTTCAATACCAGTACACAGAATTGACAAAATCATCTATACTTTTCGCTTTCACTTATTTCAATTATTTCATAAGAAGTAAATCAATGAATCCAAAGATACAGCACTCAATTTTGGATATTATAATATCGTTCCGTGGTTCTACAGATGAAGATGCTAAAGTGACATTGCTAGAATGTTTGTCCATTGCAATCTGTATAGATAACAAGGAATTGGTGAAATCAACTGATGTGTTGGAATTGATTTTTGAAATTTGTTTCGAAGACTCTTCAAATTTAGGACTAATTGACTCCGGAAGAGAATGTCTTCATGATTTGTTTCAAGATTTAACAGATGATGAATTTTTGATCCAATGCAATAAAGGTTTACCATTCTTGGTAAATATTATCACACAGGCATTACAAGAGAAAGTCGAATTCACCCCAGTATTGGATTTACTGTTGGAATTCTTAATAACTTTTATTGATGAAGAAAAAACATTGACGCCAGAAATTTTCAATTTTATCTTCTCACCATTGACAAGATTGATCTTATCAACCGATGATGATCAATTATTACAAGTTTCTAACGAAGTTTTCAACAAATTGTTGAATCATGAAAATGCCACACAACAAATCTCAAATTATGAGAATGGGTTGGACATCTTGTTACAAATAGTTTCCAAATACTTGTCTCCAGATTTAAGTGATCAAGCGATTCTGAATGTTGGTGATTTAATCATTAAATTAATTCAAAATTTTGCCAACAATTCTAATATCAGTCAATATTTAGATCAAATATTACAAACAGTGACAAGAAGGTTGATAATTGCCAAAGAATTCCCAACCATTGAAAATTTAATTTTGATTTTTGCCAATCTTGCAATTACATCTCCTTTGCAAACTTTGCAATTCTTATCAAACTTTGAGATCAATCAAGGTGACAAACTGATTTATCATATAATTCCTATCTGGTTAAACACATTTGAGACAGTAAGGGGCTACAATAAGATCATTTTAAATATAAAAGCATTAGTTGAAATTTTCCTTTTGAAAGATCCAACTTTAAACAAGATCATGGTAAATTCCGATGAACTTGTTCCAGATGAGTCTTTGAATGATAAGATTATCACCAGATCAATGAGGAAAAACTTGAAGTTTATTCAAATTCCCGCATCTTTGAAAATTGTGAAGCTTTTCATAAATGAATTGAAATTTCAATTGTCTCAACCTGGATTGGAAACTGTCAAATCAGCAATTGGCCTTATAGGCAATAAGCAACAAGCTGAAGTACCACAGGATGATGAATGGGAAGATGTAAACGAATTTGAAGAGTATGCCCAATATGATGACGTCGACGATGATGATGATAGTGAAGCAGGAGATGCAGCAGATAGAACCCCTATCACCGATAACGAAGAAGAATTACGTATTTTGAAGACTTTCTTCAGAAAAACTGGGGGTGATGAGTACTTCAAAGATGTATTTATGTCTTTGAAAGAAGATGAGAAAAGCTTATTAACAGATTTTGTAAATAGGTGAATGTCTTCAACCATTTTATAGATAACCTAATCACCCCTTTCCACTATAGATAGCAGTAGATTTTTTTTTTCTCACCGAGGCACGACAATATTTTTTTTTCCTATCGAACAAAGAGCAAAAAAAAGCAAGTTTAAAGAGACTGAGGAGATCAAATTACCGATAACAGAGTTGAATTTGAAAAGGAATTGAGTCAGGATGGTTGATTCTGAAACAGCAGAAGCTAAATCTTTGAGAATAACAGCATACACAGATTCGAATAATTCTAATGCACAATTGGTCCCTGTTAACACATCAGATTTTGTCACTTTAGATTCAAGATTAGGTAGTTTCAAATTTATGGTAGATATCAAGAATTTCAAAGGATCCAAAGATTATAATGAGACAAATTCGAAATATACTTCTGATAGAGACGAAAATTTGGTTATCAAGGTAGAATTCAAACCGGTTAAGGAGATTAACGGAGCTGAATTGATATTTGGTAATGATTTTGATTCTCCAATTAAAGATTATTTACCTTATGGGACATCAATGGGGTTACGTATTTTCAATAAATTTGTTGATCCTAGTTGTGAATATGATTTATATTGTGAAAAACCATGGATATACGGTAAGTGCTTGAGCAGCTTTAACAAGATAAATGTATCGTTACAAAAGGAAGATCACGAAGAAGAAGGGTCGTGGGATGAAAATATTGCCCAATTCCATTCAGAAAATGAAGAACTTTCAATCCCAGAACAAAATGGTAAGAGACAGTCTTATTTCACTTCTATCGATAAATGCAAAAATTATACTTTCTTGCCAGGTTTTGTCTACCGATTTGAATTCAGTAACGACTATTTGTCATTAAAAGATAACAAATTGGGAATTGCGCTTCCAGGAGGATTTGAGTTGAACTTAATAGATTATTTGAGTAAAGATATAGAGAAATGCTGCAATTTTGTGTTGAAGAAAGGAGATTTTGGGTTGATTATAAAGTTTGAATATGTCTAAAATTGTCGTGTAATTGAGTCCCAAATATATCGCAAAAGAAACAGAAAAAAAAAAAATTTTGTTTATTTTTTATTTTTTAAAAAGTGTAGTGAAAATAACAATAACAGGCTCAATTAGATAACAAAAACTGGGGCCATTTGTATAATGTCAGATCAGGCTGATTTGAATAAGGTTATCGAAGATGTGCTACTGAGTGCATTTGAGAATAACCAGCATGATCAGCAGCAGCAACATCAGGACCATGATGAGAATATTCGTATGTAGAATTTGAAAAATTGATGCAAATGGCATGATTTACTAACTTCCACCAGATGACGATAATAGCAACGAAAATAATGATAATTCAAATGAAGAAGAGATAGATTATGAGAAACAATTACAAGATTTATTAGGACAAGTGGATGCGCATTCCAGTAATGATCATATATCTTCTTCTATTGACGAACAACACACCGAAATTCCACAACATGAACCACAGCAGGATACCCACCATGAGGAAGCTTCAGATGGCCATGATGAATATCAAATAGATTTTGCCAATGTAGTGCAAGGAATAATGGACCAATATGGTGAAGAAGAAGAAGAGGAAGAAGAGGGCAGAGAGGTTAAGCAAGATGTGATAGAACAGCAACAACAACAAGAGAAAGTGCCCTCTGAGTTGAAAGAACATCAAGAAGATGAGGTTCAAAAAATTCAAGAACAACCTGATCATCAGCTGATAAATGATTCTATAAATGAAGTTGTTAATGACCATACTGTAATAGATCATGAGAATAAGAAAGAATACCATGATCACGATAATAATGACGATGATGAACATAATTTTCAAGACATTTTAGCACAATTGGCAAGTGAAGTTGCAGATAAAGTTCAAGATGATACACATGATGTACATGAGGAAATTCATGCTCCTTTTGAACAGCAGATATCAAAACCAACTCCTCCTGCACCTGCCCCCGTACCACCACCACCACCACCACCAAAGCCACAACCCAAAGTTGATCGTGAGCCTTTAATTGATGCTCAGTTTCGTCCTGAACATCTTCAACAGCATCCAATACCAACAGTTCCTCGTGTGACTCCAAAGCCGGTAAAGAAAGTTCAAAAGAAGAAAGAACTACCAAAACCACATATTGACGATCATGAAAAGGAATTACAAGATGCTATAGCAGATGCTTTAAGATCAACTAAATTGGAACAACATTTAGAACCACAAAGAAACGAAATAGTGAAAGAAAAACCAAAGCCAAAACAACTGAAGCTGGCAAAGAAACCACAGCATGAACCAAAATCAAAGGCACCACAGGTAAATCTGAAAGCTGATAATATTAATGAGAGTTTTTTCGGTGAACTTGATCAACTTGCAGGAGACTCAGAACAACCTGATGATTTACAAGCTGCTTTAGCGCAAATGGTTCAAAATGTTGTGGAAGGGAATGAAAGTGATTTCTATGATAGTGATGATTATAATTCAAGTGACTCGGACGGAGATTTGCTAATTGACCAATCTCAGATGAATGAGATCTTACATAATGCTTTCCAATTGGCAATGAATCAACAGTCTGGGGATGAGCCTCATCGTGATATAGATACAAATCTGCATAAAGCTGCATTGGATGAGGCTATTTCCTCCTTCTTTGGTGGGGACAAATCAAAATTGAAACAGTTACCAAAGCTGAAGAAAGAACTTAGCTCTGCAATGGCTAAGAAGAAACTGGAAAAAAACAGTTAAGACTCCTAAGACTTTTAAAGAGACACTGGCAAAGCCAAAGAAGACTTATAGCAGAAAGAAAACAATTGAAAAACCTGAAACCGATAAGATTTCCAAACTGGAAAATGTCACTTCAGAAACTTCTGCACCTAAGAAGAAATCAAAACTTTCAATTGCTGAGACATTGGCTCTTACAAGATCTACAATGAAAGCTGCTTCTAGCAAGAATTACTCCGGTGTTGAAACAGTAGACCCAGCTTTGAAAACTGGTGAAAAGGCAAATCAACCACAGGGACCAAAACAACCAGGTGTCACTACATTCCAGTCTTCAGCGTCCAAGAAATCGACATTGGAAGAAGCCATTCAGCAAATGTCTAATGCCTTAGCTGCACAGGCAAAATCTCAATCTTCTCCCGATACTCAACTGCTGATCCAAAAACCAACGACGGTTCCAAAAGCAAAAGAAAGTGGTGATCAGGGACTTCTTGATGTCTTGCTCATGACCAAAGATTTTATGTCTCGAGAATCTGTGGATAATAATACTGCACAGACATTAAGCGTGATAGATACAGCTATTGAGAGTTTAAGGCGCCCAGAAGTAACTCCAACAAAGACTCCAACTACGGCAACGACAACACTGGCTTCCACGGCTAATATGCCTTTCAACAACACCACTACTTCTTCTATGACTGCTGCCATTACCCAGGCATTCTCTAATTTTGCAGATTCCATTGCAGCAAGTGGTGGTGTTTCAACAGGGCAACAGAAAAGACATAAAATCAAGATTGATGCACCAGAATTAAAAGAACGTATAAGGCAAAGTAACAGGGAGCGTAAGAAGAGATGGAGAGAAATTAATGCCGAGAGAAATAAGGATAATGATTTGAGATTCAGAGTTGTTAAGAGGGCAAATCAACTATTTGGTGATGGTGATAATGAGCAAAAATCGAAATGGATACTGGAAGAATTGGAGAAGAGAAGAAAGAAAAGACAGGAGAGATTGTCACATTCACTAAGACCTGATTTTGATTTCAATACTCAGAATAATAATAATAATAATAACAATAATAATAAGCCTGAACCACAAGCCCCAAGGACCAAGGTGAAAGCTGAAAATTCACCATCTTCATTGCTCAATCCTGTCTTGATCAAGAGTATAATGGATCTGTTTGGGCTGAGAAATGTCAACACTTCACTGGCCTCTGCAGTTGCAGCATCAGCAATACTGGCGTTCAAATCAAATTCCACTGATCATCAACAAATCAAGAATGCTATAAATAAGGCTGTTGCATCAGTTGTGAACAAGACTCCAAGAGAATCACCAAGTGGTGTTGTTTCATCTTTCAAAGTTCAAACGCTTAATGATTTTGCGAAAAATTCTTCCGTTAAGGAACCTTTGAAAAATGTAGAAGCTACTGACAAAGATGTGGTTCCTCCATCTAGATATCCGGATCCAGAGTTGACCAATATGTTGAAAAACCATGTTACAATTAATAAGAAAGCACTGGATGATCGATCATCACCATCATTAGCAGCAGCTGAAAGTGCAAGAAAGATGATGGAACAACAGAAAATTGGAATAGCTAATTCGTTGAAAAATTTGACTTTGAATAATAGTAATAATAATGCTCCAAATTTCACGACAACACCTCAAAGTGAGAAGAGAAGAAGTGAGGAAAATATTTTCAATGACAAATCAAAGAAACCAAGAAGTGTTTCTCCTCCACCTTCAAAGATTTCAGAGATATTAAAAGATTCTTCTGAATCTGAAGAGCTGAAACATGATATTTCTAAGAAACCTTCAATCTCTTTTCTTCCACAAACTCTGAGAAGCACCCCAACGTCAACAAAACCTCTGGTTTCAGTTATACAACAGACTCAACAACAACCTCAGTCAATAGTGGAGCCCTTCAAGATGCTGTGGTCATCAAGGACCATGTTTAGGTTACCACAGTACAAGAAACCTGGATCTTCGCCAAATAGATCTCCAGCACCTGCGTCATCATCATCATCATCATCAACGACAACTAATTCCTCACCATCACAAACTCAGCAGGCACCACCGGTTAAAAGACCCCTTCAACGTCCAGGGTTTTCAAAGCCTTCAGCATACTCAAGACCAAGATGGTGATAATGAAAAACGAATGTAAAATAGATAGTATTGTATAATATATAGGGATTAATATTAATAGGGGAGTGTTCTTTGTAATAACTTTGTACTTGGCTTTAAATTTAGGAAGCCCCTGTTTTTGGTTTTTTTTAGCTTTTTTTTTTTTTTTCATATAAATTGAAAAAATTTTCTTGTAAAAAAAATTGTTTTGATTTCTTCAGACAATAAAAGATTCATTCATTGGGCGTCGATTTAAGATAACTCTTCTTAAATCTTGAAAGCCCAATGACAGATTTTCATCATTATAGGAATAATTGTTAGGTTTTTCTCAATTTGGTGGTCTCTATATGCTTGTTATTACAATGAGTTCAAGGAGATCACTTGGAGAAAGATTATTTGCAAATTTCTGATGAAAATTTGTTTTGTATTGATGAATTTGAGAATAAAAGCAAGAGTGTATCTCCGTTTGATGAAATTTACAATCTGATTCTTTCGGTCATAATCTCTTTCACATTTTAATAGAAAAATCTCTCTCAAATAATATTAAAACTATATATATCACCACTCAATTGACAGAGGGTTGACACCTTTACATTCCAACTCTTTGCACATCAGATCCAACTCAACGGCTTCTTGTGAAGGAGCTTTACCACCGACAATGGCAGGGTTGATTTCATGACCCAGTAATTTTTCCTGATCAAAATGTTCTTTAACTAAATCTTTAACCCTATTTTGATAATACAAGACACCATTTTCCTTTGTTGGATGTAAGAAACCAGTTGAATAAATACCTTGATTTAAATTTTTTTGAGTTAATTCACAAAGGTTAAAATCTTCTAATTCAACTAATTGCAAGAAATCGATAAACTCTTTCTTTTTCTCTTCTGATAAACCTTTCTTGCAAAAAATGTCATATTGCAAGATCGTGTGAGTAGCAGATATTGGCAATACTCTTATGCTATACCATGCTGGAGAATAGCAATTGATACCATTTGTTGGGAAACAATAACACCATAACCCATTAAATTCACCACCAATATTTTCTGGACTATCAACAACTTTTGCATAATGACGACAGTAATTCGATTTTGGAACAACTTTATAAGTATTTGGAATATCAAACAGCTTCGATAATCCAGGGTGAGCAGTTGGACAATGATAACATTCTTGATACCCATCCATCAAAGTTTTCCAATTGAATTGACCATCTAATTCATAACTCATTTCATACTCATAATCGCTGAAATCGTATTCATTCATCTCCGTTGTCATTCCTTTAAACCATTCATCAAATGGGATGACATCATCACCTTGATCAAAATTGATAAAGATTAATCCATGTTTTGTAATATGAGTCTTGATTTCAAATAATCCATTTTCAGCTTTATCAAAACCTGGAACTTGATCAAATTGTGGTGCTTTCGTCAATTGGCCCTCTGTATTATATGACCAACCATGATATTTACAACCTAATATAATTGAAGAACCTTTCTCTTTTTTAACAACTGGGTAAGCTCTATGACGACAAACATTATGAAACAGCTTAATCTCATTTTGCTTTGTCTTTATCAAGAAAAAATTCAAACCAACTACGGTGAACTGGAAATAATCACCCGGTTTTTGGAAACGTGATGTATGACAGGTGAATAACCAACATTTATTGAAAATAGCTCTTTTCTCCAACTCAAAAATCGCAGAAGATGTCCACCATGATGCAGGTAACGTATGTTCCCCCAGTTTTGTTATCTTTTCATTAAGATACTCTTTTGGAGGTGCAGATGGTGTGTTCTTACCACCACCACCTGGTAATGAAGAAGTTATTTTGGCAAACATTGTTGTATGGTCTTTATTGAATTTACAAAACACTGCTCTTTTCCCCCCATTTATATAAAGATCATGAGAATGGGCGAATTACAAGGATAAGATACACCGTTCCAATTTCCCTAATTAAGCAAAAAAAGGTGTATAAATCTTATCTTTTCTACACTTATCTTATCTTTTTTTTTTTTTCTCTACTGTAACAAAAAAGTGTCAAAAAAAAAAGGGGGAGTAACTGATTTGAGTTGCCGCATTGGGAATGCAAATTCCGACACTTTTATACACTTTTTAAAGTTCAATTAACATCCACTACTACAAGTTGATGATTAAAATATAAACAATCTTTTTTTTTTTTTGGGCTTTTTATGTAATTGGTCTTTTGCCTATTTAATATCTCGTTTTTTGCATCGCTGATATGATTATCTCTACTTCTTTCTGCCAAATAATCCTTTCTTTTTTTTCTTTTTCTTATCGTCATTTGTAGAAGCAGCACCATTAAGTCCCGGTGTGACTCCTAAAGGTTTTGGTTCCGGCATATCACTTGAATTGAAATTGTGCATGTTATCCAATTTGCTTTGAAGTGCTTGCTGCTGTTGTTCTTGTTGTTGTTCAGGGATAATCTCTGGAGCAGGCCCCAATTGCTCTTCCGAACTCACATTCAAACTACCTCCACTACTGTTTGAATGTTGCTGCTGCTGCTGTGGTCTTGGAATTTGTAAGACAGTGCTTGTAGAGATATCTCCCAGAGATGGTTGTCTGAATTGTTGTTGCAGTTGCTGTTGTTGAACAGGATACTGGCCAAATCCGCTCATTCCGTAGAGCGAAGTGGAAGAAGCATGTTGAGGTCTAGGTCTTTGAATATTATTAGAACTTCCATTCATCATGTTATAACTTGATTGATGTTTTAATCTATTTGATGGGGCAAGTGCTACTGCCGAGCCATTCGATCCCATCATTGGTCTATTACTACCTGGCATACCACCGTGTCCTCCGAAATCAACACCTGCAGCTGCAGCACTCATTGTTCCTGGGAAGGCAGATTTCCTGTTTTTTCTAGAAGTAGGTTTTGGTGGTTGCAGAGGTTGTAATGGGAACTGTTGTGATTGGTACGAAGGCATTGAACTCATTCTTCTTTGTTGTGGTGGCATTTGTTGAGGCATTCCTTGTGGATAAAATTGGAGTTGTTGTTGTTGTTGTTGTTGTTGAGATGGTGGTGGGAATCCATGTTGTGTTGGGATTGTAGGTGATGATGAATGATGCTGAGGCATTGGAGGTGGAACAGAACCATTGTTATAATATTGCTGCTGTTGTGGAGGTACAGAGAACTGTTGACCTTTGTTCATCTGTTTTTGATATGCTTGTTGAGCAAAAATGTTATTTGGAACTTGCTGTTGAGGTGGCAGTCTTGGAGGAACATTTTCCTGTTGTTGTTGCTCTGGTGAGAAAGATTCACCATTCAATTGAGCACCATATACAGCGATATCTGTTAAATCTTCGAAATTGTCATTCAATTGTGGGGTCTCTTGTGGAGCTGGTTGTTGTTGCTGTTGCTGAGAACCACCAGTGTTTTGCAGTTGCTGAAGTGGTACTGATTGAGATAATGGTTGTGGCATGGCATGACCATTTGATGCTTTATTAGTTGGAACTTCTTGTTGTTGTTGTTGTTGTAACAAGATTTGTTGTTGTTGTTGTTGTTGTTGTAAAAGCTGCAGGTTCAGTGCAGCATACTCTTCTTCTTTCAACTTCAAACCCTTGATATTGACCTCATTTTTACGTAACCAAAACAAAGAAGTATCATTATCTGTGGAACTTGTATTATTTTCATTTAATTTTGTTAAAACAGCATATAAGAATTCCAAATATGGGGTCTTAATTTGGAAATCATCGGCAAGGAAAATTGGTTGTAATAATAATAAATCCAAATATAATTCATTTTGATTGAAAAAATTGTAAAATAATTTTGGAGCTTCGAGGAAATTACCACTTTGATTTTCCATAACGGGATTCAATTGAATACATCTTTGAATCAAAGAATTTTCATTATCATAACCTTTGAACAATTTACAATTCATTGTTCTAATAACACTTATAATTTCCAAGATCAAACCGGAGATCAATGGCTTAGCTAATAAGTAATCATAAAGTGACTCGGGGAAAGGTTGTTCGAAAATGATTGATAATGGACCAAGGACAATTTGAGGTAAGGCAAATTTCCATTGATATGACAAAAATTCCAACGGAGTTGATAATTTATAAACATCGAACCCAACACTTTCTAACAAGTTCCCAAATTTGTTTATTACTGAAACTTCCAAGTTTGAATATTTATGAGCTTGATAACTTCCTTTACCAATGTAGATCAATTCACTTTCTTTCTTACTTTCTATAACTTTAAAGCAATTATCTCCGACATTTCTCACATCGAAATCACTCATAATGGCCAAGACTTCGATATCTTGAATTTGTAAACATTTTTTCACAGTTGCCTCTAAATTGACATAATCTGTTGATTCGACAACTATACATGGTTTAACACCATTTGATATTGATCTTGTTAAAATAGTCGATAACTCGGTACATAATGTAGTGATTTCTTGTAATGAAGTGGCACTAAGAATTATGAAATCGTATTTATGATTATTATTTGAAATCAGTGACAAATTTTGGAATTTTTTAGAAATTGTGAATCTGGAATTTCCGAAAACAGAACTTTGAAATTGGAAATGACTAAGTGATGAAGATGAAGATATCACAGTTAAATCACATAATTTGGATTCGAATAATTTCCAATTATAAAAAGATAAATTTGGATTATTGCCAACTTGAGAATGATGTTAGTTGTTTGTTCGAAGAGGAAACGAAAAAAAAATTCTTCTTTTGAAATTGACACATACTGGATAATACATTGATCATGGAACTCATTGTGTGATATTGACAAGAAAAGAAAAGAAAAGAAAAAAATGAATATATAATACAAGTAAATCTATTACTGTCAATGAATGGAGATTATAATATCTAAAAACGAATGAGGTTATTATTGGTATTATACAGTTTTTTTTTTTTTATGTTTGTCAGTTTTTTTTTTTTTTTTTGTGTTTTTTTTTTTTTTTTTGTTTTTTGTTTTTTTTGTTGTAAGTCAAAAAAGTTTAAAAAGTAAAAGTTTTTTTGCCTTCTTGCTTAGAGAGACAGATCAAGGGGAACGAAGAGTAAAGTGGATGGGAAGACAAGGCGGGAGGGAGGGAGTGAAGAACAGCCTCTTTTTATTGTAGGTCTATAAATAGATGTGTACTTCCTTTTGAAGCCGAAAAAAACAAAAAACTGCCCCTTTTTTCTCTTCGCTTTTTCTCTTGTTTCACGCTTCTCTTTTTTTTTTTTAAACCCGAATTTCCTTCGGGTAATTATATGTACACTACTTATTTCAATTTCAAATCTGATAATTCTTTATCCAACTCATCAATATCTTGTTTCTCTGATTCTTCTTGTAATCCTTCTTCAATATCTTTTGTGATCTCATCTGCACTTAATTTCAATTTTTGTTCTGAAAATAATTTCTCATTTAATTTGAGTAAATTTTGGAATCCATCTTGCCATTCTAATTTCTCAACTAATTTCTCAATGATTTCTTCAATATCTCCCAATATAACAATATCATCTTTTCTTGGATTTTCTTTAAAATCGCCAACTTTCTCCTTGTTTATCAATACTCTCTTAACATCTTTATCAACTTCTGTTGGTAATCCTGCAAATGGGAACACACTTAATGAAGTCCCACATACAATTAATATATCAATATCCATATAATCTTGATCCCATTGTTTCCAAAAAATATCTGGTAGAGATTCACCAAAGAATACAATATCCGGTTTCACATAATTGGAACAACTGCCACATCTTGGTATCGTTTGTTCTTCAATATGCCTCGACATATCTTTAACACTCATGGCTTCTTTACATTTGATGCAATGATTATCACTAAATGAACCATGTGCCTCAATAATCTTGTCTTTATCTAAACCTGTTAATCTTTCTAATGTATCTATATTTTGTGTATAACATCTTTTCAAAAAACCATGATCTTGACAATGCCTGATAAAATAATGATATTTTGAAGGTTGGAATTTCCCAGGATAAATATCTTTTGCCAATAAATAAAACAGTTTTGGTTTTGATTTGAAAAAATCAATATCGAAAACCAGTTCTGCAAATGGTAAATTCAATTTGGCTAAATTATCGTATAATCCAGTACCGGGACTTCTAAAATCTGGTATACCACATGCTGTTGAAATTCCTGCTCCATTCAAGAAAACTATCTTTGGATTCTTATAAGATTTAATAAGATTAGCTAATTTGTCTACTTGTTTAACATCCATCTTTGATTTATGTATATATTATTTTTTTACCATTGTTTTTTTTTCTCAAAAATACAATTTACAAGATAAGTACATAAACAGTTAATAATAGTCAATAAATAGTTAATAAATAGTTAATAAATATATAAATAGAGTAGATCAAAATAGATAGATTATGCTTTCTTACCAAAATAACTCCATTGATCATCTAATGGTTTCTCTTCTAATTCTTCCCAACATTTCCATTCCAGTAATTTATTACTCAATTCAAATTCATCATTTGCTTGTATAATTAATTCTTCAATTAACCCATTACCGATTTTATTTTCAATATTTTCAACAATTTCTTCATTTTCCACAATTGATAATCTTTGTTTAGTTAAATTTAATGTTGATTTCTTATATATTGAGCTTTCTGGAAATTTATCATTTAAATTCTTAATAGTGGCATTATAAATTGAAATTAAAGTTGGTCTAGGATTAGGATGTTGCAGTAATCCTGTAAGACCTGTTGGATTACCAATGCTGGTTTTGATCAAGACTTCTTCAGCTTTTCTTAATAGTTGAGTATATCTCATCTTGATTGATTGATTGATTAATATATTCCTTGTTCTTCTCTTTAATTAATTTTGTCTCCAACAATTTTTTTTTTTTTTTGTTGTTCAGCTCACTCTTTTTTTTTTGGCTTTTTTTGTTTTTTTCTCATATAAAAAAGCATCAAGCCAGCAAAACTAATAACAAACTAGTTTTTATATATTTAAAATACAAAAACAAATTAAAAAACATTTATTTAATTTAAATAAGATAAAAATGGTTTCCCAAGAATTCACAGATAAAGTAAGTTAATCTCTATCAATTGAATAGATTTCACAATTGGAAACAAAATAAAACTAACTAACCCCGCAAGGCAAATGCTGTTCAAGCTTTAACCAAGAGACCAAATGATGACGAATTATTAGAATTATACGGTTTATATAAGCAAGCTACTGTTGGTGACAATGAAACTGATAAGCCAGGTGTGTTTGATTTCAAAGGTAAATACAAATGGGAAAGTTGGACTAAATTAAAAGGTACTTCAACTGAAGATGCTGAAAAACAGTACATTGAATTAGCTGATAAACTTATTGCTAAATATGCTTAATCTATATAGTTTTCTTATTATTATTAAGTAAAGTTATTCTATTAATTGAATCGAAAAACATGAATAATGGGATGATCAAATAAGGTGTATAAATTGCAAATAATTTCACGGCATCTATTGTATTTAAACCGTGTTTTTCATAAGTAGAAACCACATATACTAAACAACATGCAGTTGTTAATACAACATTAACACTGTATATCAAATTCCATAAACTTTGATTTGGTGATTTTAAATTTTGTAATACACTTATTATGAAAAATGGTAATTGTAATACTAATTCAATTAAACCAAAAAATTTTAACCATAATTCTGTATCTGATATTAAGAAATCTTTGTTTTGTGAAATGTGAAATTTTAATAATTGTCTGGTTATTTGTAATTGATATTCAGATGGGATTATCAATGATGAATCCATCAATATTGTAATTGGAATATGTGTTAAACTGATTCTCAGTTAGTAAAATCGATTAACAAATGCAGATATAATACATACAAATAATAATAATAAAATTTATCTACACTTGATCTTGATATCATTGTATCCTTCTTTGTTATCCTTCTTCCACTGGATATTTTTTTGTGTGTGTGTGTGTTTTTTTTTTTTTTTTTTTTTTTTCACATAATCGCATGTTTTCAATTTTTCATATAGAAATACATATGAAAAATTATCACATGTTACAGTCTACTAAGATCAATTGATTTTTCTAAAGTGGATGTTTATTTGTATATATTTCAAGAAACCCTATTATAAGAGATATATACGATAGAATATCACATGGTAAGAGGATCATTTAAACTAAAACGCACGACTTTTTTTTTTTTTCTCTCTGCTGCTGCTGCTGCTGCTGCTGTTGCTGCTGTTTCATTTACTAATGAATTTCACGAGTTCGACAATATGATATAAGGTATATCTGGAAATCAAGAGTCACAACTTGACATATTATATATGCTTGCTTAAGTATATATGATAGCAATATGTATTTAATATCCGGGTAATATAATTAGCAAGCTAGCAAAATAGTGGTTAAGAAAATTTAAGTTAAGCAAAACGGTATCTTTAACACAAGACATGAATTTGTATAGAAAAAAAAATTTTTTTTTTTTTTTTTTGCTTATGATTTGATAATTCTTATAAATAAATTTTTAATTGCCTCCTTTTTTTTTTTTTTTTTTCTTGTTTAAATTCAATTAATATTCCTTTGCCATCCAGAAGAATATATATAATCAATTAAAATAATGTCATCAATTCCTGTTCAAAAACCAAATGGTAATACCACTTGTTGTGGTGGTGCTTGTATTTCTAAGAAATCAAATAATTTATTAACTTGGAAAAATCCAGCTGAAACAGGTAAAGTATTTGGTTCAATTGTATTGGCCTTGATCTCATTGAAATTTTTCAATATTATCAATTTAGTTTTAAGATTGTCCTTTTATGCCTTGATCTTATCAGCTGTTGCCGAATATGCCGGTAAGTTGATCTTGGGTACAGGTTTTGTCACCAAAGTTAAACCTGCTTATATCGATTTTTTCCAAAAAAACGCAAATGTCATTGGTGGTCATGTCACTGATTATTTGAAAATTGCCGAATTGAAAATTCAAGATTTGATTTATTCAAAAGATATTGAGCAAACTTTTAAAGTTGCCATTGTCACTTATTTCTTGTATAAGATCACCTCATGGGTTTCAGTTTTCACATTATTATTAACCTCAACAATCTTGGTTTTCACTTTACCTTTAGTCTATGAAACAAATAAAGAACAAATAGATGCATTGATCAGAGATTCATCAAAGATTTTAAAACAAAAAACTTATGAATTTCAAGAAATTGCTAAGGAAAAATCTGCTCCTTATTTGGAAAAACTGGGTCCAGTTGGTTCATTTATCCAATCGAAATTACCAAAAAATAGAACCGCTTCCACTACAGTTGGTAATGTTCACCCAGAAGTTGATGAACCAATAAAGATCTCTTCTGCCGCTTCAACTGGTATCGAATTACCAAATGTCCCAACTTCAACTTTCCCAACCACAGAAGGTGAAGTTGATATTAATCAATTGGAATCAGAATTGAAACAAAATAAAGTTAATGTCGAATCTGCTTTATAAGTTTTCTTTATAAATGTATAGATTATTTAACTTTTATTTTTCTTATCACCTCAATTTAACCATGCACAAATCATCATCATTATCATTTATTTGTTCTTGCTGCTATTGTTTTTGACTTTCTTCTTTTATTTTTTTTTTAGTTCAATTTCATATCAACTTAATTATTGAATTAGTGTGTGTTATTTTCCTGTTATTTTTACTCTATCATTTGGGACCTATATATATATATTATATGCTTTTCCTATTATATCTAGTTGTAGTTTTCCCCTTGCTGCTGCTTCATATTATGTAAGCCATTGATGTGTGATTTAAGTCAATTAGACGAGGAAAAAAAAACAGACATACGTAATTGTCGTGTGAGGGAGGAAAAATGAAACTAGTTAAATTCTATTCAAAATATAAAACATCTAATTACATGAATTGAACTGTTCTTCTCTCTTGTCTTTGATTAGCTATTGATATCTGGTGAAAGTTCTCAATATCAGATTCAAACTGAAAATTAATTATAAAATTTATATATTGTATATATGTACAGTTATCTTTTGAAAAAGGTAAGGCGTTGAAGAATCTTCCTCTAATATGCTAGTGAAAAACTTTTGGTTAGATTAAGTTCTCCCGCATATAACCCACCACGAATGTTTGGCAATATATCCAGCGCCGTGTATAGAGAAGGAAACTTGATGATCAGAGTTGGAAGTAGCAAATAAGTATAGAGCTGGCGTGGTTCAGTTTTCATAATATTAATTTGGATGCACATGTTTAGGATTAGCAGATTGGACCTTACTTACAGATTTACAATCATGACCTTTTAAAACAAACAAAGTCTTCAACTAATGCAACTGATTATGCAGATAAAAGCGGCTTTTTTTAATTTCCACTAAAGACAAAAATTATACCTCGAGAGCATATCTCAAAATAAGATAAATTGAAATAAAATGCTTGTTTTTTTCCTATTTTTTCTCTGATTTTTTTCAAAGTTCTCTTGAACAGGAACATGTATCAAAAATTGATAATCTTGATATTTCTTATCAGTAAATATGTGGTTGGTGCTAGGATTGAAGATGCAATTAATAATTCCAAGAGTGCTTCTGGATGTTTCAATTTCATTAAAAATGATTATTTAATGTACACTAAAGGTGAAGGATTGCAATTGGAATTAACGACGACAAATTCGGAGTTAGAACCAAGATGGCTTGCGATAATATACCTTTATAAGGATTCAATAGGAAAAATTCATTTGGATCAGTGTAGGACTTATGCTTGGGAATTTGGAGAAGCAAGAGATGAATACGATTATTGCGGACCAGAACATTACGAAAGACGTTGGAAATATTATTTCACCAAAAATGATAGTGTGATAGTGGCTGATTTAAATGGCAATAACTCAATTGTATCTCTTGAGTTTCTTGAAAATGGTAGATACTGTTATGATGCTGTGAATTTGAGAGTAATTCAAGATGAATCCATGATCACAAGTTCCATTATACATCCAAATTGTTCAATAGATTCAAGAGACTGGATGGATTTGTATACCAGCTTGATATCATCAATTAGCTGTTTTATTTTCATTTACCCGCTTATAAGGAAATGGCAAAACCAAGTTTCAACACCTTTGAGAATCACTCAAATTATTTATCTTTACTATATTCCAAGTCATGTCATATCACCATTCTGGCAACAAACATTTCCAACTATTGCTGATGCTATCCTTACTGAAGAACAGGTTATCAGGTATCGAATATATCCAATATCATTTGCTATAACAACAGCTATACAATTCTTCACGGGCATTTTGCAAAGATTTTACATGTTATTGGTCTCATTTGGATTTGATTCATTACCAAGAGATAAATACAAACTCATTTCACGTCAATATCTGTTTGTCTGGCTGCTCACTATTGTAGGAGCTCTAACCGATATCTGTTTGTTATATGGATTGTCATATTTTCGATTATTACGTAACTTGTGTGAAATTGTTTTTATTATCACTTTATTCGTCCAGTATTTTAAAACAAGAAATTGGTTATCATCGTCAATGTCTATAACATTCCCAATAAGATTGAGAAAATATTTAGAAGCAGTTTTTTGGCTTTATTTATCCTTAATTCTTTATGGTACTATTTATTTTCTCTATGTTATACTTTGGAAAGAAACTGTTAATAGAACATCATTAGCTGGATTATCTTATCCTATCTTCATACTTTTTTCCAATTGGTTAGATGCAATATTGGTTTGCTATGTACTGAACAACTATTGGACACCAGAACTGTTAGAAAAAGAAAAAATTGGTTCATTAGCTACAGATATTGAATTAGAAAATGTTAAAGTTGATTAGATCATGAAAAAATTTTATTAATAACAAAACTCTTAGTTGGGGTCAATGGTACAATATCATTTTCTGAAGCATTGAAATAATATTTCAACACTTTTTCTTTTCTATATGACAGTTGTAATATCGTCATTTTTTTAAAATCTGTTTGCCTTTTAAACATGTCTACTATATCTTCTTCTTGCTTTTGTTTCCCCAAGATTTGCAATATCTCCAATAAAGTTACATTAAAATATTCTTTAAATAAATCGATATACCTCAATAATAATTTATCCACAATTGGAATTTTCTCTGTTAAATTTTTCACTAATTTGATATTTGAATCTAAATTTTTCAATAACACTTTGGAAGTAGTATATTTCCAATACTCTTCAATCTGATCGTTGGTGTTCTCCAAATTGTAAATTAATTGACTTAGTGAATCACACATTCGCATCCATAATTTGTTGACATTCCTTGTATCTTCAAAAAGTTTCCACTCAATAATCTCATATATGGTCTTATTTGCATTTCCCATGAACTTTTCAGTTGTACAAGTAAATTGTATATTTGGGTCAATTATTGATTCATTAGTTATCTGACACAATCTTGTTAGCGAAACCATCACTTGCAAAAAAAAATCAAAGGGGCATGAGAGTAACGAATTTTGTAAGAAAATTAACGATTTATAATGACGCTGGTAACGATTTATCAATAATTCAACGTTCTCAAACGACAATTGTTCAGGCAAATGTTGTTGAAGATTCAATTTCAAATCAAGATTTGATTCAATTTTGCTATAATATTCAATATAGCTTATAGGGTATTGGAAAATTTTGTCTCCAAGATGGAATTTTCTCAATTTCTTGTGTTTTTTTTGCAATTTCGGTAAACCATATCTTAATATCTCATAATTTGATGAATAAGATGTAAAAGCTCTTATAAAATTAATCAAATGATGCCTTAAAATTTCTAATAAGTTGTTGTACCCCAATGATAAATTTAGTTGTTTTAAGAAAAACTGGTTTAACAATTTGAAAGTGTTCAAATTATTGAAAAAAATAATCTCTAAGTCTTTGCCCAACTTGAGATCACACCTCATCTGTTCAAACTCTTGCAACATTTTACTGAAAAAAGTCTCATATTTCATGATCTTCAAGAAATCATCAGAAACTTGATGCTTTGAAACGATTTTAGGAAGACTGATATAAGGGTTATCCTCGGAGAATTCACCATTGATAACTATAGGGTTCAATCTGGTTACTGGTTTCAACCGTCTTGTCCCAAATTCGTCCTCAACTGTTGTTGTTCTTGTTGTGGTGATAGTTGATTTGTCACTTGAATAAACTGAAGATGAACCTGATAGTGCCAGTGTACTCATACCGAAAGATGACCCAAAAAATACAAACCATCATATTGGATATTTGGCTATTTATAAGTAACAAGTGAATACTTTTCTTTGTGATCTACTCAAAACTCTTCTGGAGTAAACTTTGAAACATGAATGTGACATAAAAACCACCCCTATCTGCAACTTTTAAAAACAAAAAAAACTACCAAAAAAAAAAAAAAAAAAAAAAGAACAGAATAACGTATTATCTAGTTAGAAGATTGTAGATATAAGATAGAATTCAACATGGAATTGAACAGACAGTTTCAATTTTACGATATAATACCGATAAAGGATCCTCAATATGGATCTGTTGATGATTCTTTATTCAGCAATCCTCAATTGTCGTCAATTTGTTCAACACCGTCATATTTGATATTCAATTCCAATACAACGATCAAGATCTTGAATAAACAATTCGAGTTTATAACGGAGTTCAGGAGTTATGATTTATCTTATAATATTATCAAGATACTGTATATTAATCAAACATCTTTGATCGTGACAATTGCTGAAAAATTGGGATCTCCGAATTTGTTAAAGATATGGGACTTGAATAAGATTATCAAGTCATCAAATACTAATGAACATTCATATCATTCACAAGTGGAAATAACTAATGGAGATAATAATTTCCCCGTGACATCTTTTGACTCAAATCTGGATTTCAATCTCTTGGTGCTTGGTTTCAGTAATGGGAACGTGGTCTTGATAAGAGGTGATATCATTCATGATAAAGGTTCAAGACAAAGATTGATATATCAGGATATTGATCCAATAACAGGTGTTTTTTTAAGAGATGATTTGGTTTTCATTACAACAATAAGCAAGATATTGACTATGCCAACAAATGGTAAGACTCAACCTTCTGTTTTTCTCGATAAGAAGAATGGATCAGAGTTGGGAAATTGTACTTTTAATTATAAACTGAAACATTTGATAGTAGGGAATGACAAAAACTTGATTTTTTATAACAATTTGCAAAAATTGTCCACTTTACAATTATCATACGCAAAGAAGAGGATATACAACTTGTTAAATAAGAATTATTTGTTAGTGGTGTCTCCCATCACTGCCACCACAACTAGATTGATAATTCTTGATTACGGCTCAAAGCAAATAATTTCAAACAATACAATATCTTCCACTATACGTGAGATATTTGAATGGGATAACAATTTATATTTGCTAAGCAATGATGGTTTGTTATTGAGATTAGTTGAGAAACCAATTGAACAACAATTGGATATCATTATTCAAAGAGATTTGTATCCAATTGCAATAAATTTACTGTCAAAGAACCACTTGAGTACTACTGACATTCACTATAAATATGCCCATTATCTTTATGATAAGCAAGAATTTGATGAGTCTATGAATGAGTTTATCAAATGTCTCAATGAAGAAAGTGAGACAAGTGAGGTAATTAAGATGTTCAAAAGCAACCAGAATCTTCCTAATTTGATCAAATACTTGCATGAAATGTTTGAACTCAAATTATCTGGGCCTGATCATTTGACATTATTGATGTGTTGTTATATAAAATTGAAATCAAAAGATGAGTTATCCCAATTGATTGATAAACTCACACTTGAAGAGAAGTTTGATTTGAACACAGTAATTCAGTTATGTCGAGATTCTTCATTCTATGACATTGCAACCAAATTGGCAAGCTTGTATAACGAGTTTCAATTGATAATTGATATACAATTGAATGATTTAAATAAGTTTGATCAAGTACTAGCGTTTTGTAAAACATTATCCATCAATGATTTGTTAAGTGTATTATTGTCACCGAGTTTGAATTTGGTCAAAAAATTACTCGACAAGAAGCCATTATCAACAACAAATTTATTAATTGACATTTTTACAGGAAATTTCCATAAGCAAAAATTTGATTCCGATTTCTTTGCAAGAGAGACATTTGACGAATCTACCACAGAAAATGGGTCATCTCAGCAGCCAACTTATTTGCCTCCAAAACCAAGATTGATTTTCAAAAGTTTTATCAATAATGAGTTAGAATTTGTGTTTTTCTTGGAGTCTTGTATCAAATCTTATGATAAATTCAATGGGAATGAAAATGACAAGAAAGATTTGATAATAACATTGTTTGAAGTTTATCTTTCTCTTTATAGCAAGACATCTGAGGAAGAATGGTCCGTGAAACTGAAAAATTTAGTCAAGGATAATGAACAATTAGTCGATTTGAATCAAGTCTTGTTATTATGTCAATTGAATGATTTCAATTTCGACGATGAAATTTATGATGAAAATAACATAATCGATCTTTACAGATCTTGTATCATATCAAAAGACTTGACAAAATCAGTGAATGTTCTTCATAAATATGGAGAGAAAGAGCCAGTCTTGTTCAAATTAGCATTAAAATTTTACTGTTCCGAAGAAAATATTTACAATAAAGTTTCTGAAGAAGAATTTGAATTTTTATTGAACAATATACAAAAATTCAAAATTCTTACACCTTTAGAAATCATTGAAATTATGTCACTTAATGAGTTACCAAAGATTGGGATATTGAAAAATTTGTTATCAGATTATCTTACATCAATTAGAAAAAATTTGACTAAAAATGAGAAATTGATTCAATCATTTGAAGATGAAAATGCAAGATTATCAAATGAGATCAAAAATTTAACCGAATCAGCAACTACAATTCAACTGACAAAATGTTTCACATGTAAGCAGCAATTGAAATTACCTGTCATTCATTTCAAATGTTCTCATAGTTATCATTTAAATTGCTTAAATGATTTGGAATTGTCTAACGAAAATGATTACAAATGTCCGCATTGTGTGAATGAATTGGAAGAAATTGATTCTATTAGAAAACAGCAGGAGGAAATTAGTGACCGAAATGATTTGTTTTTAAATGTCTTGAATAATGAAAGCAATGATGATAATTTGCAAATTATAAGTGACTTCATTGGCAGGGGGTCTTTAGAAAACTTGAAATATATAGTGCAATGAAAAAAGTTTATTCTGTCTTTGGTCTATGATCATTATTACGTAACAAAGGATTCGGTTTTGGTTTAAATGAATGAGGTTTTTGAACTTCATGAAATGATTTAAGTTTGCCATCACCAAAATCTAATTTTAAATCAGATCCATTTTCTTTTAAAAATTTCTCTAAATTTTCTTGTTTCTCATTTGAATCTTCTCTTTTCTCTTGTTTGTCATTTGAACTTTCCTCTGACATTATGCTGATACTTGTATCTTAAATCTCTTTTCAATTTGATTTTTATTTTTATGTTTTTTTTTTTTTTAATTTTTTTTTTTCCAGTTAAAAACAAAACTTAAGGGGAATTGAACCGGTAAGTGGGTTGGGATAATGGAGACGGATACAATAATAGGAATTGTATTTGCCATCACAGGGAATTTCTTGATATCCTTTGGATTGAATTTACAAAAAATATCCCATTACATGCGTTCGTTCAAATGGTGGTTAGGATTCACATTGATGACGTATGGAGAGATACAAAATTTCATAGCCTATGGGTTTATTCCCGTGGTGATGGTCAGTTCATTGGGGATTATCACATTGATCTCAAATGTAATCATAGCACCTATTTTCTTTGATCAGAGGTTGCGAATAAGGGATGTATTTGGAACTTTGCTAGCAAGCATTGGTGTGGTGCTAATTATACTTTCGCTTAATGATGCAAATCAGGTAGTTGATCCGATCAAATTTTTTGATAATATTGTTTATTCCACCAATTTCATCATTTATGTGGCATTGAGTATTACTCTGGCTTTTTTGCTCATTTTAAAACCAGAAAAATCAATTATACAAAACTTGGCTATCGTGGCTATATTTGGATCACACACTGTGATTTCAACAAAATTACTATCGGTGTTAATAGAAGCTTCTTTTGCAATTATATTCCAATCTTTCAAACCGTTGCTTTTGCTCATAATAATAGTGGTGACCTCATATCTGCAAATAAAGTTCTTGAATATGGCTTTGAACTTGAATTCCAGTACCGTGGTCATTCCTTTACATTACATATTTTTCAATTTGACGGTAATACTGAGCTCGATAATAGTTTTCCAAGATTTTGCTGAAACTAGTTTCAGTCAATCCGTGTTATTCACTATTGGTGTTTGCTTAACTTTTTTCAGTGTGATATCGATATCCAATGAAGATAAGAAAACAATGCCTGAAATAGCCGTGGAAGAAGATTTGTTGGAAGAAGTCCCTGTACCACCTACAAGGCGTCTCTTGCAAAGAGCAAAATCTACATCGCATTTATTACTAGAACCCATCAGGTCGTGGAATTTAAGAACTAATAGCAATTCCTCTGAACGCCATAGTCTTGATACTCCTGGATCTTATGGGTCACTTATTGTTGGATCAGGTATAATCGTTAACACATTTATTAACTATGCACATACAACTACAGGAACTTCAAATGTTGAAGTGAGTACCAACAGCCACGATTAAATTTTAACTTTTGATTCATTTTTGCTATTTATTATAAAATTCTTGAAATTTTTCCTATCAAGAGCATCTAATATTACATTTTTCATTTCATCATTATTACAAGTAATTTCCAAATTGGAAATTTCATTAAACAGAAACACTTCAACCAATGTACTAATATCTGTTGAACTGGTACCTATCAAATTTATTTTGAAAGACGTCAGCTTTATATTATTGATTTTCTGTTCATTCAAAAAATTTATCATTCCTATATCAATTACCAAGTTTATACTCGACTTGTTTATGAATAAATTCTTCAAATTTAATAAAAAATCTGTTGTAATTTCGAAAAAAAGATCTCTTGTCAACATCGATATGGAAATCTTGCTTAAATGTAACAACTCGCTTGATTCAGATACTGTAAGATTATGCAAGTTTGGGAATTCGTATTCTTGAAGCAAGTTAATTGGTACATCTTCTAACATATCTTGTATTTCCAGATTTAGTTTGAAACTTGTATCTGTAATGGTAGATGAGTTTATAAAAGAAATCAACCTATTTTCAAAAAACATAAATTCTTCAAATCGCCTTAAAAATTTCTTGAAAAGTTTTGATCTAGATAAATTCTTCACTAAATATCCTTTCAAACTCAATGATCTTATTAGCCTAACATTGGGAGATTTCAAAAGTTTATTCATTGATTTCAATTTAGTCAATTTTGTTTTTCCTGGGTTTCTCAATTTGGTCTTGTCGAAATCAAATATAATATTCGAATAAAGCTGAGGTTTAAGCACTTTATAGAGCCACTTATTGACTCTCATTAAAGAGAGAACATCATCTTGGTTTGCGTGTAAAGCAATACCACCAATGATATCTATTGGAAACTTATGGATCATGATCTCAGGTTGTGATGTTGAAGTTTTGTAAAATCTCTCTCTCTCTTATGCATTTTTGTTTTTTATCTATTCCATCTAATCATCGCAAGTCACATGACCTGTCTTCGGATATTTCGATCGGTTTCTTTTTCTTTTTTTTTTTTTTTTTTTTTTTTCTTAATTTGAAAAACTTTTGATCAGTTGAAAAAATTTCTTCAGACCTCAAGTCTATTGAAGAAGTATATTAGGAAAGATGACTGTGTCTGACGATGTTATTTGGGATTGTATCAATTTTTATTCGAATTCACATAGAATCAAGACAAGAACTGGGGAGCATTTTTGTAGGGATCCCTATAATGTAACTGGTTTATGTACAAGGCAATCATGTCCATTGGCCAATGCTAAGTATGCCACTGTCAGGAATTTCGATGGGAAATTGTACTTATGTATCAAGACCCCTGAGAGAGCTCATACACCAAACAGATTATGGCAAAGAATAAGATTGTCGAAGAATTATAATAAAGCGTTGAAACAGATTGATGAGAATTTATTATACTGGAGAAAATTTTCAATCCATAAGTGCAAACAAAGATTTACAAGGTTGACACAAGTGTTGATGATGGAAAGAAGGCTAGCTTTGAAAGAAGAAGAGAGACATTATGTTGGAGTTAAACATAAGGTGAAAAGAAGGGAACAAACTAGAGAAAGAAAAGCTTTGGCACTGGCAAAAATCGAGAAGGCTATTGAGAAAGAGTTGCTAGATAGAATGAAGAGCGGTGCTTATGGTGATCAGCCTTTGAATATTGATGAAAAAGTATGGAAGAAAATATTAGGTAGAATGGACGAGGAAGAAGAAGAAGAGGAAGAACATGAACAAGAAGTTGAAAATGAAGGTGAGGAGGTTGTTGAACAATTCACATCAGATGAAGAAGAAGAAGAGGAAGAAAGTGATTTTGAAGGATTGGAAAATTTGCAAGATGTTGAGAAATGGCTTGGATCTGATTCTTCTGATGACGATGATGACAGTGATACTGAAGTTAAGAAAACGAAGAAGAGAAAAATTGATTTGGAAGTGGAGTTCGAAGAAAATTTACAGCAAAAAGAATTGGCATAGAACATGTTGTGTGTTTTGTGGTATATATATTTTATTTAAGAAGGAATAATAACAAAATGTAATTGAAATTGGTATATATTGTGTAGATGTGAAATGAAATTTATAAGGAAAAAAAAGGTAAAAGGACGTTTCAACTGCTCAAGACGTTATCAGCATATTCACCGGCAACATTTCCAGCAGGGTCATACTCACAAACGACGTAGTTTGACCATTCACTGTTACAGTATTGGTATGCACAACCAAGTTTTGTTGATGATTTCCAGACAACTTGAGTGAAATGACCTGTTGAAGATGAAAAACCTGCGTTGCTGAAACTGTATGAACTGATCTCGTCGTACCAAGCATCAACTGTACCAACAAATGAGTAACCAATAGCCAAGTTCTCACCGTATTGACCCCCTGAATGTTTCAATTGGAAGTTACTACAAGTGTTACTGGATGTAACGTAGTCTGCAGCATATTGAGCTAAGGTATCTGACCATTCAAGTGGTGGTGCATCATGTAAAGCCCTCTTCTTGTTGTGTTCGTCCAACATTTGTTGAGCAAAAGATGACAAAGTTGATGAAGAACTTGCAGACGAAGATGTTTGTGAGGTTGTTTCTTGTTGAGTTGTTGAGGAAGATGTGGTGGTTGGAGCTTGTTGTGTAGTGGATGAGGTTGTTGGTGTGAATACTGAAGTTGATGATGTATCAGCAGCTGGGGCAGCTTCAGCTTCCTTTTCTGTTGCCAGCAATGAAGTGGCAGTGGAAGAAGCTGATGAAGCTCCAACAGTGATGGTGACAATAGTTCCGGCACTTTCTGTTGGATATAAAGTAACACCATCTCTTACTGTAACAGTTTCAGAAACAGTGACAATTTTATAAGCTCTCTTTTCATGTTTATGGTGTGAGTCCCATGGAGCAGCTGAGGCAACTGCGGCGACAGTGGCTAAACCCAATACTGATGAAAATTTCATTCTGATATATTAGAGTGGTGATTTTAGTAAATGAAATGAGTGAAATGACAAACAAAAAAAAAAAAAAATTATAAAACCACTTTTTGCGAGTTTTGTAGAAATAATGAGTGAATTGGAAGTTGGATCTAAGCTGAAAAAGCCAAGTTTATGATTTGCAAGGTTCAACGGTTGGTGTATATGGGATAGAGTGAAAGGACAAAAAAAAAAAAAAAAAAATTCAAAAGATTTCCAGTTATATTAATACCAGAAAAAGGAGTTTCCAAATTATGCCAATTATTTAGACATATCGAGATATAAGACAATAATAAATAAATGTAATCAGTTTCGAGTAAGAGGTAAATAGAAGTGGTTCAAGTTAAAAAACTCGTGAACAATCACGATCTACATGTAAAACATTCTGTTCGCTTGATGGTGTCTTAGGCAAGGGGGTGATTCCCCAATCTTGCAGATCGCGACTTTTTTTTCTTTGCTTTTCTTTCCTCTTTTTTTGCCAGCTGGGCGCGTACGCAAATGTTGTTGCCGCTGACACACCACTTTAAAGAGCCACGAAAGGAACCAGCCTAATGACTTCGGTTCAGTTGGTTTGATATTTGAATTTGTTCAGATTTACTAGTCTCTTGTAGTCTGTTTTCTTTTATATGTTTTTGTTTATGTATACACCACTCTCTCTCCAGATTGATCTGCAATTGGCTGTGCAATATACTTTCTCTTGTTTCACTTTATTTAACTCTAGACACATTTTTTTTAATAGTAGAAGCATATATATATATATACCTGTCTAATCCCTCTTTTCTTTGTTTATTTATTTACTCTGTGCTCTGATATACCGAAAGAAGCAACCGAGATATACTCTCGAGGCGGAAAAGGTGCACAAAGAGGCACTCAAGTTCTAATCAGTCCATTATCATCATATATATACTAGATCTTTTGTAGAAGGTTCTACAATAGATATGTTATATCTATATGTTTTAATATGTGTACTTTTAGAGGCAGGGGCCGTCTCATCGCCCTAAACGGTAACAAAAACAGCAAAATAACATCAAATTTACGAAACAGAAAAAGTTAAAAAAAAAAAAAACAAGAAAAAAAAATTAAGCAAGTAGATGGATAGTTGAATTTCTTTCCTTATCATTGTTTTGATGTCAAACCAGAGATGTTGAAGAGTGTAATTCATAAGCTCAAGAGGAAGAAATTGGTCTTGCTTTGTTCTTTTATCTCATCTGTTGTAATATGCAGTACCGTCTTTTACCATGAGAATATTGTTACACCAATAAATGATCAAATCAACAATATATATAGCAAATCAGAGACTTATTTTGAAATTCAAGATAGAATTGATCGTTTTTATAATGAAGTTTTTGAAATTTTTATAACAAAGTCACCACAAACCACAATTCAACCTATACAAAATGGTCCAAATTGTAAACTTGATTCCATCGGAGTTGATTTTGATGATAAATTTTATTCAAAGAAAACTTTACAAGATTGTTTACAATTAGACGATCAAAAATACCAAGATTTGAAACAGTCTCATGATCTGATGTTACAATTACTCCCAAAAGAGTTCCCAGAAGGTTTTTATCAAGGTGATGGAATAGTGATGGTTGGAGGTGGGAAATTTTCCCTGTTGGCACTGTTATCGATAAAGACTCTAAGATATAAAGGTTCCAAGTTACCAGTAGAAGTATTTATACCACAAGGTGAAGAAGAAGATGAAGTTTGTGAATTTTTCGCAACGTTGAATGCCAAATGTATAAGTCTTAATGATATCTTGGATGAAGTAATGATAAAGAGAATGAATGTTAAGGGGTATCAATTAAAATCCTTGCTGATCATGGCTTCTAGTTTTGAGAATGTGTTATTGTTAGATGCTGATAACAATCTGATTGTCAATGTTGATAATATTTTCCAAGTACTGCCTTTTAACGAAACTGGGCTTGTTACTTGGCCAGATTATTGGAAAAGAGCAACAAGTCCAATTTTTTATGATATAGCTGGTGTCAAATTAGGTCAAAGAGTCAGATATAGTATCGATAGTAAGACTCCAGTGTCACTGTATGTCACCGGTAGGGAGAATTTGGATACAGATGTTCCGTTACATGACAGAGAAGGTGCAATACCCGATGGTTCAACAGAGTCAGGTCAATTGTTAATAAATAAGTATAAACATGCAGGAACCGTGTTGTTAAGTTTTTATTATAACTTTAACGGTCCACAATATTTTTACCCACTTTTAGGGCAAGGCACTTCAGGTGAAGGTGATAAGGATACTTTCTTAGCGGCTGCTCAAATCTTGGGGAACCCATTTTATCAAGTTAAGAAACATCCTGGAACAGAAGGGTATCATCGTGATAATTCTTTCCATGGTGTTTGTATGTTACAAGCTGATCCAGTAATGGATTTTTTTTATTACAATTCTATCCCAACAGATTCAAAAGATGTCGGATTTGCCAAAGTTAATAAGTATGTTGTGGAAAAAAATTATTTTATCCATGCTCATCACCCAAAATTGGATCCTTATGACTTGTTCAAATCTGGCGTATTGATCAATGATGGTAAACATGAAAGAATGTATGCTAATTTACCAAAACATGGTGTTGATTTTGATTTTGAATTATTACAATTTGTCTACATGAAAGAATTATTTTGTGAAAGTGATTTGAAATTTCTGTATTTCGAAAGTATAAGAGATGTTTCCAAAAAACAAGTTTGTCAATTTGTTAATGATCATTATAATTTCTTAATCAAATCGACAAAAGAATTTGGTTCTGTTTGATTGTGTGTGTTTTTTATCGTCTTGTATATTAATAAATTTAAATAAACTAATAATCCGGGAACCAGAATTTCTCCTTTCTTAAAGGATGTCCCTGTGTATTGAAAACCCATTCATCAAGACTCAAGACTTTACTATCTTGGAAAATCAAATAGAAATATTTCAAAGTCTCTGCAAACCACCAACTTTCCAATTCATCGATATATTGTAACTCGCCATATTTACCAGTGACATCCCGTATTGTAGCTTGAACCAATTCTGACTCTTTACCTTTAACTACGTCTGATCCAGTCTTGGCCGCTATTTTTTCAAAAATTTCCCAAGCCTGCTCTCTGTAAATCTCTAAACCAGTTATTCTGAAATTTATGAATAATGATTCAATCAACTCTGGACGTAACATATACCTTGGATCCATGTCGTTGAACTCTAATGGTTGATTCGCCAGCTCTCCGGTTTTCCATATCTTGTTCTCAGAGTCATATGGAGCATATGGAATCTTCGAAGATGTCTTAACGTGATACTCTAATTCATTATCTTTTATACTATAATTGATTTTTGCCAGCTTCTTATATTCTATTTTCTTATTTGTTGTGTGTGTCTCGATAAATTTGATTCTTTCAGCTTCATCATATTCACATCTCTCTAAATCATCACAGCTATCAACCATAAAAGACTCTGGGAATAATCCACCCATCTTATCGGAAATCTTGACACAACTTCTGATCAATTTATCGCCAAATTCCAAGTCACTATGTTCAAGAAAAACACGATTGGACAATGCGAAAAACCCACCAGCAAAACATGATAGGTGTGACACTTGATTATGTTGTGTGAGAGTTAACTCACCATCATTTTTCTTGGTGACAGTTATTTCATTCAAGAAAGTCATATCTCTTCCAGACATCTTAGGAGTAAAAGTCAAGAATTTCTTGATTTTCTCCTTTGCATTTTCGAAAAAAATTATATATTCATCACTGACATTCCCATTTAACAAGATGTATAATTTTAAAAGGTATTCGTAGAATGAATCAGATTTACCTTCCATAGAAAACACTTGCTTAGTGTCACTTGTTGGTCTTATCTTTTTCTCACTTGGGATGCAATATACTACTTCATTATCATCATTAAAATCATAAACCAACAAAACTTTTTTCGCATTCTCTGGCAACTTACCATCAAACATTGTAGCAATATCATCATCCCTGAAAATTTTTTCGCATCCACTTGCGTCCAATTGGTTAGGTATTAAACCTTTAATTAATGAATCATCTTGTGACTCAATGATGGCATCGATTAAATTCATCACATATGTATAGTATTTCATATCCTTGGTCAATATTGATAGCCTAGTGAATTCCAAGCTTAATGATCCTAATTCTGACAAGTAATTAGTCATTGATGGATAAATTTCTCTATCCTGTTGATTTTTCTTAACATTATAATACATAATGGGTAAATTATTTACCGTATCAAATGCTCCAAGTAAGATGTTTGCCACTTCTTTGGCTTTATCCAATAATCTGTAATCATTAGAAATATCGAACCCACTTAATAATCCACCAAGGATTCTAATATTTGTCTCAAAAACGGGCACATCATCCCTCTTGATTTCGAAAAAATTCATAGTTTCAATTTCTGCCACTGCCATCTCGAATTCCGCACTGAATCCCATGATGAATAAAGTATCCAATGAATCGATCAATGTCATTGACCAGCCAATGTAATCATTTTCTCCACTTAAGGTTAAAGGTTTAAATGAATCAAATTTCTTACTATAATAAAAATATTGGTTCCAATTTTCAATGAACAAATTTTTAACTCTGTTATACCTAATGGCTTGGAATGTTAATCTCTCAGTTTGTATCTTGGGGAACCTCTTATTCATAGTTGGCAATTCCCTGTATTTGGTGATTGGATTTCTCCATTTGTGTGCCATCGGTATAGGATATTTTTCATCACCGGTAACGACAAAATTTGAAGAGATTTTACCCAGTCTCATTCTATTGTACAATATAGGATATGAATCATGACCGGAATCGGATAATAAATCGTCGCCGTTTTCCACATGTTTGGTAAAACCTTGCGAATGTTTGATATCTTTAAAAATATTTCTAGAGACCTCCATCTGTTCTTGTTCTTCCAATTCGTCTTGCACCTTGCCAACCAATTCCGGAGCTAGTTTAGGTAACGAAGGAGGAGGTGGCAGCAGCAGCTGGTATTCGTCATCATCGTCAACACTAAGTGGTTCTATCTTGATTTTATTTACTTGTTCTTTAACCTCACGGATCGGTGTATGTTTTTTTGTAGTGGTATTTATAGAACTGTTTAAATTGTACAGGATCATAAAAATCAGAAGGATGATCACTGTTATCACCAATCGATTTCTCTTGTACATCCTGGGTATTCTAAACATAATCAGGTCATTTGGAGCTTTGAAACTTGTTATAATAGCCAAGTCTCCTTTATTGCATTGGAATATTTTTCAAACAAAGCCAACTTTTGAGTGCAAAGTACACTACATTCCAAGTTAATAAAAATGGGAAGCAGACGATGCCCTCTTGACTATGTATAGATATATGCTATCACTAACATCTCAGTTAGATAAGATGTGATGGAAATAGGAACAAAGTAAAATTAGAAAGTCTGGTTTTACAAATCGAATAAAAATAGATTATTGTTTACATAATTTGTCTGATTTCTTGTTCATAGTTCCTGTTTACAGATCTCATTAGTGTTTACAAATGGAATGAATAAGATGCATCATCATCATCGAGGTGCTTTATTTGTTTGTTGTTAATGAAGAGAAGGGATGTGTTAGAGTAAAGAAGATCTGCTATTATTAGAAATTTTTTTTTTTTTTTTTTCTCTAAAGAAACACGAAACAAAGAAAAAAAAAAAGATGGCTGAACTTATTGATTTCAGATGACATCTATCAAAAGGAGATATATATAGATCAAGAAGAACCCTTTTACTTTCATTTATCATTTTACTTTTTACTTTTTGATAATAACTTAATATAATATATACACATACAAGAGAAATGACTCCAACACTGGTTACTACTCCATCAATTCCATCATCTGCTTCTTCTTTCAATATGATCGATAATATCTTCCAAAATGAGCAAGATATACCTGCTTTACCAGAAGGTTATCAAATAAGAAGATTGGAATTAGATGATTACTCAAATAACGTCTTGGAAGTTTTGAAAACTTTAACCACAGTTGGTAATATGACAAAGGATGAATTCCAACAAGTATTTATTGAATGGTCAAGAAATTCTCATATCTATAATCCATTATGTATAACAAATCAAGAAGGTATCATCGTTGCCACAGGAATGTTGTTGATCGAAACCAAATTAATACATAAATGTGGTAAAGTTGGTCATATTGAAGATATCGCTGTTCTTGGTTCTGAACAAGGTAAGAAATTAGGATTAATCTTGATTAAGAATTTGTTGAATATCGCCAATTTCAATAAATGTTATAAAGTCATATTGGATTGTGATCCAAAAAATATCGGTTTCTACGAGAAATGTGGTTTCAACCAAGAAGGTATAGAAATGGGTTACCGTTTTTAAAGGATAATGGGGGATTTATAGCTATTAGTTTGTTTGGTGAATATACAGGTGTTCTTTGTAAAAATTAGATCGTAAAAATATTCAATTTAAAGCATTGTCTATAATTGAGCAAAGTCCTCTATACACTCCATCATTTCTTATCATCTCATTTATCAATTCATCATAATTTGTCGTTATCTTATTATCCACCAATATACACCTTATCACAGTTTCAAATTCAGCAAATTCATTCACTTCGAATTTCCATATTATATTAAGTTGACGATCAACAGATTTTATCGTCAAGATCGATTCATTTTTCAATTTAAGATAATTTATTAACTCATTTGACGATTTCAAATCATTTATAGTATATTTATCATGATATTTGTCAAATATCTGTAACCAAAGATTAATTTTCGCTGTCATTAATTGAACATATGAATTAATTGAATAAATGGCAAACGTAATATTTCCACATGTAGAAATGTATTGTGATAATTCACTTGGTGTATTATGATTATAATTTGTGTTAAAATTGATAATTTTCTCTTCTTTTAAATCAATACTTAATGACATTGATATTTGGAAAAGTTTATAATATTTCATATCATATTCGATCTCTTTTATCCCATTATTCACGCGAATCAGTTTGATCTCAATTTTCAAATTCGGTTGGAACATTTTCAACAATTGTAATCTCAAATCCCAATTACCAATTATAGGTAATCTGTTTAGATTTGATCTCAATTTATCCAACTCTTCATTCCCAGATTTCCTCTTTCGTACTTCAATTGTCTCATCGTCTTTTGCCTCAGGGTCAAAATTCAGGATCTTTAATTGTACCGCATTAACTTGTTCTTGTAATTCTTTTCTTCTCCTAATCAACTCATCTCTTCTCCTGGATAAAACTAATAAAGTCTCATCTTCATCTGCTTTCTGAAATCTCCTGGACGACCGTCTCGATCCGGGCACTATTGGAGACTCCAGAACATTAGCATTCGTCGGAGATGACTGTATTATATCACTCAATGATGGTATATTAGAAGACATGATAGTTTGTTGTTTACCTTTTGTTGGTGTTTTTTTATCTTCTTTTTTGGTTTAAAAAAAAAAAAGTTGAAAATGAAAAAAAAAAAAAAAAAAAAAACTTCTTATTAATTTCACTAATAACAGTTTGGTTAATATCAAATAGATAAGAGCCCAGATTACGAGAATGGTCAGCACTCCAGAGTTAAAGAAGTATTTGAACAAGAGATTATCAATATTGTTGAATGGCAACAGAAAATTAGAAGGATCTTTGCGAGGTTATGACTTATTTTTGAATATCACTTTAGAAGACACTGTTGAATTACCAGACAAAGTACAGATCGGAACAGTGGTGATAAGGGGAAACTCTATAATAAGTATGGAGGTGTTGGATAGTTTGTAAGGCTATGTGTAATATAGGATATATAAGTATCATTTAATGTTTTCTTCATTTGGCTTTAACAAGAAAGATTTCTTCAATGTAGATATAAGTAAATTCAAGGTAAACATGATGATCACCATCATCAGATATGGTCTATTCATCTGTTTCAGTTAACCAATCTCAATGGGATGGGAGTAAATAGTTGTGAACAAGTCAAAAAAAAAAAAAGAAGAAGAAAAAGGAGAAAGAAAAAATATACGATTTAAACAAGAAGAGAGAAAATGGTAGCATTGAGACTTCCCAAGAAATGGTTAAGACAGTTGACTTATATTGCCTTTGCCTTGTCTTCTATGGCTATTCTTATCACTATAGTGGATATACTTTTCAAAAACATCTTACCTTCTAAATTGCATAATATCATCCCATATCAGAGTAAAGATTTAATCCTTAAAGATTTCATCATTGAAGATTGTTCTAAATTGAATAAGAATTGTCAACGTGATGGGTATTTGAAATATGATTTAGACTTGAGATTGGGGAAGTCATGGACTAAAAACACTTTCTTGTTCAGTAAAGTTGTCACTGAAGAACAATTGACTGGCGAAGCAAATCCAAGAGTCATCACCGATATATTTGTCTCGAATGATTCATCAAGCACACCAAGTTATATTTTACAAGATATAGGTACTGTGAAATTAGTAGACTCGAATTGGAAGTATTATGATTATGGTGTTTGGTTGAAATATGGTGAATTCATAAAGGGAAATGTGGTTAATGAAGTTGATGTTCTTTTTGGTCCCGATTGTGTTGATCCAAGACCAAATTGGAATTTGATTCCAACTCCGTTGTCTATTGATGTTGATCCACAGTTACAAATACATTTAACTTATAGAAAAGGACACACGGCTGAATTGCCAAAACCACTTTTAAAAATTGGTAAGAACTCAAAATTCAAAATTTTGCAAGTTGCCGATTTACACTTCAGTACTGGGGTAGGTGAATGCCGTGATCCGTTCCCAGAATCCAGCGGTGAGAATTGTGAAGCTGATCCAAGAACTTTGAAGTTCATCAATAAAGTGTTGGATTTGGAAAAACCTGATATGGTTGTACTATCAGGTGATCAAATCTTTGGAGAAACCTCGTTAGATTCAAAGACAACTTTATTTAAAGCACTTTCCACATTTATTGAAAGGAAGATCCCATATGCTGTGACTTTAGGTAATCATGACGCAGAAGGTTCATTGAGCAGAGATCAAGTTATGAAATGGAGCAGTATCTTACCTTACTCGGTAGCATCCATGGGACCAGAAGATATAGATGGTGTTGGGAATTATTTAGTTAATGTTGAACTGTCACACTCTAAGAATCCAGCAATGTCATTGTGGTTCTTGGATAGTCATTCATATTCACAAAAACCAAAGACAAATCCAGGTTATGACTGGATTAAAGAATCACAATTGAAATGGATCAAACAACAATATAAAGATATTGAGCAAGAAAGGAAAGCATATACTCATATTCACTTGTCTATGGCATTTTTCCATATTCCAATCCCGGAATATAGAGAAGTTAAAGATAAAGTTGTTGTTGGTGATTATAAAGAAGCCGTCACGGCACCTAAATATAATACTGGTGCTTACGAAGTGCTACGTGATGTTGGAGTAAGTGTTCTATCTGTAGGACACGATCATTGCAATGACTATTGTTTATTACATGACTTCTGGATGTGCTACGGTGGTGCCGTTGGTGAAGGTGGTTATGGTGGGTATGGAGGCACTTCTAGAAGACTTCGTATTTTCGAAATAGATACACAAAGAAACGACATAAGGTCATGGAAAAGATTGGAGAATAATCCTCAAGAAGTTAAAGATAGCCAGGTATTAGTTAGTGGAGGTAAAGTTGTTGAGAATTAAGTTTTTATGAATTTTTTTTTTTTTTCTTATTTTTTTTAGGATATCTTATAGAGAGAGAAAACATATATCGACCAACAAGAGAAAAATGTCAGCTCAAACATCACAGCAAGGAGTACAGCAGCTGCTGCTGCTGGTACTGCAATTGTCTCTCGCTGAAGAGCATAAGCAAATCAATGCCTCATGTCTTGATTATCTTATAATGGAAATGGTGCCATTATCACTCCGTGTGACAACAGAGTTGGAAAATAAGAAACCAATAGATGAGTATCATTTTGGAGGAGTTGAGCAATTACAAGAATTGGCATTGGTGAAGAATGAGAATAATAATCAAAGAATAGAATCATATGGTTTTGCTGTGGGGAAATCTTTATTAGAGTTTTTAATGTTTGAAAAAACAGAACAACAGGATTTCAAAAATGTGTTAAATATTATGAAATTGATTGCAAGAGATATTTGGAAATCAATATATTTGAAACAGATAGACAATTTGAGAACTAATCATAGAGGAACATTTGTATTAATTGATTCTAAACATAAATTTGTTTCGAAATTTGATTCAAATGACGAAACATTATCGAAGATGGATATTGTCAATTTATATTTAAAATTTGATTGTGGCATTATAAGAGGCATCTTGAATCAATGTTCACTCCAAAGCTCAGTAGATGCGGAATACAAGACTGATGGAACTGTTCATTATACTATCGTGTTACAACAGCAGGTACAATAAATAAAAATAAATAATTTTTTGTTTATATATATATATATATCTAATCATTGAATTCGTAGATTCCCCAACCTAAACTGAAAGAAGCGGACGTGTACAATTCTTTACCGATCTCATTTTCTGCAGCACCTGAGGCTACAACAATTGGTAAAAAATGTTCATTTGTAGGATGAGCATTTTGATAGATTTGTTTATGAGTGGTGAACAAATCGTTAAATTTTGATAATCTCTTTGATCCAGTGAAAGACAAGATATCATTGGTGAGCAATTTGTTAAATGGTTCTACATAGGGTAATGCTTTACCACCGTATGCCATTGATTTACCCAAATCTCGTAAATTATGGACGGACATTCCGGAGCAGATGATTAAGCCATTTTGTTCTCTATACGTTGATAATAGTTCCCCCAATTTATGATGAACATCATGTTCCAGAGACGCAGTCAACGAGACTTGAATCACAGGACATGGTAAGTCCCAATCATGACTATCTTTTTTATTTGAATCGGTGAATGCAACTTTAAATGGCACCCAAACTCCGTGATCGATGCCTCTTGAAGTTAATTTGGTTTGAAATCCACCTTTTGTCAATGTTTGTGCAATATCCTGAGCAATTGATTTGGAACCTTGCGAATGGAATTTTTCCTCATACATATGTTGAGGAAACCCATAAAAATCATAAATCAATGGATTTTCTTCGGCACTTATCAATTCGTTCGATGATAATAATCTTTCACTAGGATAGTCAATCTCGATCAAATTTGGTCTTGAAGATTGCCAATGGGCACTGACAACAATGATGAAATCCGGCTTCATCACATCTTTGATCTTACCACCTAATTGTTTCAAAGTCTTAAATGCTCCGGCATCTCCAAAATCGTCATTTTCGTACATAAATGTGGGACCCCCATGGCTGAAAAAAAAAACTGGTAGTTTCTTAGAAGCGCTGAATTTAAACATGGTTGACAATGCACGGTTATAAAATATTGACATATATAGTGTTACAAGAGCTATAACAAATAACACCAATTTCATTTAGTAATTTAAGTAAATAGCATATCTTAGATAACTAACTAGAGATCCTTTAAATATGTACAATTTTTATTTTTATGTTTTTTTTTTTTCTCTATTTTTTTTTTTTCAATTACTAATTTTGTGACTAAGATTTTACTCATCTTCTTCCCTTCTTACCAGAATTATTATCACCTGTGGCGAGCTTCATCTTGTTAACTGTAATGGTAAGAAGTAAATCTTGTTGGTTAGTATCAGCGATCAAAGATTTCTGATCAAACCATTCTTCAGTTTGCTCTTTAATTTTTTTCAAATGATCTTTCTTGTAGTACTCCATCAAATCTCCAATAACTTTACCTTTTTTCAAATTACCTGGTTGGATCTTCAACTTGTATTTCAATTTCTGTAAAGCTGACCATGGAGCAAAAATTGGAATAACATCCTCGATGGTATCAGTTTTCAAAGGTGACAGAATAAGCTTATCTATTGATTCACGGTATGAAACCAACTGCGGTCTTTGCTCCCCCTCTTCAACATGAGTTTCTTCATCATCATTATCATCCTCTTGTAATTCTTGCAAGATTTTCTTCAACTGGTTAAGCACTTGTTGCTTCTTACGAAGTACTTTCCAATTACCACTGATCTTTGTATCTTTATTTTCTGATGTTGTTGTAGTATCCTTATTTTCCAGATCTTGTTTTAAAGTTCCCAAGATTTGCATCCTCAATTTCCTCTCTTCTTCATCTTGATCTGCATATTTCTGTTTGATCTTCTTTAATTTGGCTTTCTTACCACGTACTTTCACTTGTGTCTGATCGTATGGAGTTGGTGTTTTAGTTTCAGGCTCTGGTGTTTCTAATGACATTTTCTGCAAACTCAGTTCCGGACCTTCTTCTTTATTTTGATCTTTCTCTAACTCTTTTTCATAATCTTTTTCTAATTTAACTAGCAATTTCTTTAATTCTTCAATTTTCTTGTTGATGACTTCATTATCGTCCACCAATTTAAATCCTAACTCTTCATCTCTTTTAACTCTATTGTCAACGTACTTCTTATTGGTAACTTCATCTCCAATCCAGTAAAAACCAATACCAAAAGTCAATTGAGCTGGAGGCAAATAGTTTTTCTCTTTTGTCACATTAAGCATACCTGTTTGCAAGATAGAACCGTCGAAATCTCTCTTTGATACATCTTTACCAAGAACAAACCATGGGGAAGTAATAATTTTGTTTTCCCATGCTTTTGTTGTAGACAAAGAATATATACCTGCTTGGATCAAAGTTGTTGGTGGGATTTCTTTGTTTTTGTAAGGGTTTTTAATAACCATCTTCAAAGAATTTTCCAAATCATTTGATACGAAATAGTCGTTATCATTATTAAAATGCTTATAATATATCAAATCAATTTGAGCTGCATCACGTCCACCAATACATAAATAACCATCATTACTGATAAACCAGAAAAATTTCTCAAACCAAGACTTGGTACGCATTTGCTTCAAAACTTGATTGGAAGTTGATTGTTTTTCGATTTTTTTCAAATCTTTAGAGATCTTACGTTCAGTGTTCTTGATAGCTAATGAAGCATTCTGTTCAGTTTTCAATTTCTTTTGTTCTGCTTCTCTCTTGGCATCAAAATATGTGGAGGAGTTGGCAAATGCAGATAAAGATAAATCAATGGTGATATTTATAGTTTTCAGATTTGATTTATGATTTTTAATTTTCTTATTATCATCATCATCATCTGATTCTGAGTCAGATGAAGAATCACTCTCCGAATCAGTGGTGTCATTAAAAGAATCATTGTCATCATCATAATTTGTATCAGGTAAACATAAACTGATCTTATTCTCTTTCAAATTCAAAGGTGTGTTGATATATTGAGCCATCTCATTCCCACGTTGTTTTTGCATGGTTATCAATTTTTCAATATTTTTCCAATCCATTTGTTGATCAATGAGACTTTGCACAATATGTTTACAGTTTTCAACAACATCACTGTACATCATAATTAATTCTGCTTTTCTGATGTTGAGATTAGTCAATTCTTCCAACTTGTTAATTTTCGTCTGATTTTCGTCTTTAACTAATTGTAATCTTTTTTCTGAATTTAATTGTAATTGTTGTTCTTTTAATGAGTTCTTGTTCAATTCAATTGTGGTGAAAAATTTATCTAAAGTCTTGTTATAACCTTGAATTTCTTCATGTTTATCAAAGGATTTATGAGTTGGTAAGAAAGGATGAAATTCATCGTAGATAAACTCAACTGAATCTGGCTTTGAAGGATCATAGATTGAATTTTTTTTACTTGTCAAAAACCCATTATGAGGTTGCTGTTTCAAGATTGAACTCAAAGTGATATTTGAATCGTTTAATGCTGTAACAACTTTGTCTAATTTCAGTTCATTTTCCAACAAGATCATTGAACTCTCTGATGGGTTAACTTCCAGTTCTGCTAATTTTATTTGAATCAAATCTGAAGATAAGAAAGATGCATTTATGAATAATAATTTGTGAATTGATAAGACTTTATTATTTGTAATTTTCTGGTTCTGTATCCAGTTCAACACTTCTTCTTTTGTGAAGATGTGACCATCTTCACTAGACTCAATTGGATCGAAAATTGATTTACTGAACAGATTATATGGCTCTCCAACTGCATATTTATCATTATTTTCTTTCTCTTGAACTAGTCTTTGTAAGGACAAAATTTTTAAATCTTGATCTAATAATAGTATATTACCTGCACTGAAAAATTCCAAGACTAAATAATACAATCCTGAACTAAATTCCATTACAACTACTCTATCATCTCCAACTTGTTTGAGATTGGTAAGTCTCTTGGTTTTCAAATGTTTTCTCATTTTAATGACAAAATTGGAAGGCTCTTGAGTTGTTGGTCTCTGGAAATCAGTCGAATAAAATTTGGAGCCACAATCGACAATGAGGTTTTTCTTGGAATCTGGGATTGCAAATTTGAAAAGATAATTCTTATTGCTGTTCAACAAATTATAAATGTTTTGCAATCTATAACCTTTGATTTCATTTTCTAATTCCGATGTCAAAAGTTTAATATCGAGAGACGAAATTCTTTGCTGTTTTAGTATATAATTAGTAACTTGTTCTTGTTCACTCCGAGAATTATCACTCAACTTACCTTCATTGTCTGTAACTTATGAGGCTAATCTGTATCAATTGACTTAGTGTATACTATCGCTATCTTTTTTAGCTATGTTTTTTTGTTTTTTTGACCATAATGGCAATTGCTGAAAAATTTTAGAAGACGGTCGTGTGAGATGGATCACTAAAAGTTTAGGTGGTCTCATAAAAAACAGATAAAACAATCAATAGTCCAGTGTGAGAGTTTGCAAAAGGGATCATATGATTTATAGCTCTGCATTGGTTTGATTAGTCTTGACTCCAGAGTTTACAGAGGATGTTTTGAGAATTCTGTGATACCCCTTTTTGTACAGCGACCTGAAATGGTCGTTAATTAGACATCCAAATTAGGACATTGAATTTAGCTGAATGCAATTCACTTATCTTACTTAAGGCACTTCATTAACGCTTTTTACCCTCTCCATACTTATACAAACTCGTGGTGTTCTTTATTACAATGAGATCAAAAATCATCTTCACTGTGGGAAAAGGAAAAAAATTTTATGAAAACAAAAAAACGTGAAAGAAAAAAAAAAACGTACACTGTGATGATACTGTTGAGAAGAATCCCATTACTCAGTAGCAGACTTCACTTAAAATATTCAGTTATTAATTCACTGTCTGTATCAAGATTATCAAGATCCATAATGACATCTCTGGTAGTAACTAATGAACAAGAAAGACCGGTAAAGAAGGCACGTACAGAAGAAGATGAGGTAAAGATCGAATCAGTACCAGTTCCAGCATCATTACCGCTGATACCGAAAAAGCCAAGTACCAATATTGATCACTTAAAGCCAATTGTGTGGGTTGATTGTGAGATGACAGGTTTGAATACTTTTAACGATCATATTATCGAAATTTGTTGTATTATAACAGATAAAGATTTGAATATAATAGATGAGGTTGGATACGAATCTGTGATCCATTACGATGAAGAAGTTATGAATTCCATGGGTGAATGGTGTATTGAGCATCATGGAGCTAGTGGGTTAACGGCAAAAGTCTTGGAATCAACAAAGACATTGAAACAAGTTGAAGATGAATTAATTGAATATCTTGCTAAATATGTTAGTGCTGGTAAAGGTATTCTTGCTGGGAACTCGGTTCATATGGATAGAATTTTCATGTGTAGAGAGATGCCTCGTGTTATTGATTACTTGTTTTACAGAATCATTGATGTTAGTTCAATTATGGAAGTTGGTAAGAGACATAATCCAAAATTGGTTGAAAAATGTCCAAAGAAGAAAGGTGCACATACTGCAAAGAGTGATATTTTAGAGAGTATTGAGCAATTGAAATGGTACCAAGATAACTACTTGATAAAACCGGAGAAATAGATAATGTTTAATTATTCAAAACTATACGTAGATTTTTTTTTTTGGCTTTTTTGGCTTAAATTTCTTTGACAACTTTATCGGCATCTGAGACATCAATTGAGATGTTATCAGGTTCGACAAATGATTTGATAACTTTTCCATCTTCGACTAATAAAGCATATCTCTTTGATCTCCAGTTACCAAAGATCTCAGTACCGTCAAAAGCCAAATCCAATGATTTGACAAATTCCAGTTTTGGATCACCCAAGATTTCAACATCTGAGTTACCATTTTCACCTAATAAAGTCTTTGACCATGCACCAATGACAAATGGATCATTGACTGCAACAACGTACAATTTCTCATAACCTTTCTTTTGGAAAGTTGGTAAATTACTGATAAAACCAGGAATATGCTTGGAAGAACATGGACCACTAAAAGCCAGAGGAACACCAATTATGATATTCTTACCACTGGCAACTTTGGAAGCCAAGTCAAATTTATCATCTGGAGTTGATTGTTTCAAGATAGTTGATGGGATCTTATCACCGATTTGAACCATTGTTGGAGTATAAGTCTTAAAAGTTCTTATTGAATTTTTAAATAAAGATAATTGATTTCTTTGGAACATTTGTCAACGTATTTATATTAATAATTGAGAAAGTTGGAGGGCAATTGTAATATTATATGAGGAATGGAAAGAGACTATTTGTTCCACAGTTGGATTTATTTTTGCTGTTTGCTTTAGATTTGCTGTTGGTAGAATTTCGTATAATGCTTTGTTTTCTTTAGTGTAAAAAAAAAAAAAAAAAAAAAATTAGGAAAATGTCTGCTAGAGGCTATATAATGCAATGGGTACGATGGATTACAACGGTACCTTCTTCAAATGAAGTTAAACTGTGTCTCGATTTCTTATCGACACTTAAGACTACGTCAATACCTTTATCCAAACTTTTCCAGATTTCGTACACGCGATCTTCTGGCCCTGGAGGCCAGAAAGTGAATAAGACATCTTCCAAACTGGTAATAACTATGCCACAACAGGTATTGACAAATGAATTGCGAACCCATTTACCTCCAATTGTACATCAATATTATCTTGATATTGGGTCTCCTTATAAGAGACCAAAGCAAGGAGGATTAGTCATCAGTAGTGATTTACATAGATCAAGAGGACAAAATTTAGATGAATGTTTCCAAAAATTTATTGCCGATATACAAAGAGTTAAATATCAATTCCCGAAAGATGTTGATGAAGCGACAGTTTTGAAATGGAAATTTTTAGAAAAGAAACAACAAGAAGTTACGAAGAAGGACAAGATGATGAGGAAATCAAAGAAAGAAAATCGTAAGAAATTGTGGTAAAAAAGTTTTGTAATATATAAATTGTATAAAACAGAGAATTGAAAAAATATAACCCCATAGAAACAGCTGATAACCAGATCAATATTCCATTAATTTTTTTGTGTTTTTGTGCTTTTTGTGTTTCTTTTAAAAAATAGATATCATTGAAACTTCATCATTATCGATTAAAACTTCAAAAACGATATTTTTATAAATAAATAAATTTGTCAACCCCCAATCTTTTGATCGATCTTTGGAAAAAGAAGTTTCGAAATTGTTTTTTGATAATGTATCTGACGATAATTCATGCTTTATCAATGATATGTCATCATCATCATTCAATTGTTGTTGTTGCTGTTGCTGATTTATAGGCTCTTCATTAAAAGTTAAATCACTCTTATCATCAACATCATCGAAATCATCTTCATAATTAATTAATTCGAAATTTTGTTGTTGTGATTTTTGACCAGTTTGTAAATATTCAAATTTCTTATTCAACGAATTAACCAAATCGTATTCATTTCTGTTTAAGAAAATTGGTTTACAATTGATTTTAAATTTTTTAGAAATTGTTGAATAATTATCAAAATTTGTAATTTTTGTATCTGTCTTTTCACCAATTTTTTTAATTTGCCAATTTAATTTCTCATATTTCATGAATTCTAATGAATTTATAAGATTATTATGAATATTAATTTTTTTTAAAACTGATGATAATCCATCATTATTTAAAGTTAAATCATAACAAAAATCACAACCAATCTTGAAATAATTATGATATTTATCATTATGAATACTTAATGCATCATCTGGTGGTCCTAAATTTGTTATTATATCATGCATCGTGGTAATTCCGATCTTAACTTGAAACTTTTCTTTATTTTCCTTGGTAAATTCAACACAATTATGATTCAAATCAATTGAAACATTTGGAATTATTTTTTTCCTGATTAAAGATGGTTTATCAGTGATCAATGTTTTCAAATTTTCTTTAAAATCTTTAAAAGAACTATTTGCAAACACGTATATTGAATGGACAAAAATTTGTTGTGAATTTTCATTGATAAATTTCATCAATTTTAAAGATGAATTTGTGTAAATTGATAAATCAAATTTAAAAGATATACCATCATAACTTAACATGTACATATCATTATCATCAATGACACCGGGGTAAGTTGGTCCAAAAATCTTGTTATATATTTTTTGGAAGTTTGGTAATTTATAATTCAAATTTAACACATTATTATTCTTATTAAACAATATCTTATTAAATTGGTATATTTCAATTAATATCAATACTTGATGATTTGAATTGAAAAACAACTTTATTCCATATTCTTCCACTATCAAGATAATGGGAGTCGGCGTAGATGAGTTTGTATCGAAATTTGATATGATCTTTAATTTTAAACCTAAATTAGTTATTAATTGGATTGATTGATATAATGATTGTCCTAGTTCTATTGTTCATATGCATTAGTAAATACTTATACTATCGAATAAATTGTTACTAAAATACATACTGAATGGTCCAACACCTTCATATGGGTCAACAGATAAATTGATTACTTGTTGAATTGACATATTAGGTGCTTAATACTTCACTTGTCTTCTTTTATTATATTATTACTGTTTTTATTTATTTATTATTTTTTATCTTGTTTTTTTTTTTTAATTAAATTTGTTATCAGTAAATTAGCGAAACAGCCCCTGTTGTTTTGACACATGGCCCATACAAGACAAGATCAAAACTCATCTCTCGTATCAAGACATTGAAATCAATGGATAGATTAACTGATCAATCTAAGTGGTATTGAGTGATATCTTTCTTTGTCTCGCGAATTAATGTATAAAGATGAAGATACTCAGTGTATATCAAATATATAAAATATATATCTACATTATTTTCATGATAAATATATACTGAAAACTCATTTGTATTAAAACTGGAAATTGCAAGAACCCATAGAGGTATAAAACTAACTAAAGAAATACAACAACCTTAACAAAGGTAAAACAAGACAAAAAAAATGCAAGTAAGAAGCAGAGATGATGGGGAGATTAAAGCAGTTGGAAACAAGTTTGAACAGTGTTCTTGTTACAACACATACAAACACAACTCCAGAAATTTTGCATGTATGAATCATGAACACACCAGTCATCACAAATAGAACACATACCATAACATGTGGCATATTCTTGACAAAACTCGGTGCATTCACTTTCTTCTCTAACATACTTCTGTCTATAATTTTTCTCTTCTCCTTCTTCATCTGGTTTCTTTTCCGATTGTAATTTCCTGTATTCTATGATTTCCTTATTTGAAGGCTGATTCGTGATTGGCTTCTTTTCTGTTATTGTGCTTTGAGATTCCGATTCTTGTATTCTTGATGAAGTGTCCTGATATTCAGACATATCTGTTGTTGTTGTGGACGGCAGTACATTCTGTGTGTCTGTTAGTAATGCATTTCATGAATAATTTTTTGTCTCAGGTTACTTACGGAAGGGATGACAGTTATTTCTGGAGTTTCCTCTGGAAGTTCAATAGAAGGAACTTGTTCTTGCTGTTGCAGACGAGACATTATCGAAAGAATATTATAGATGAACTTTTTGATCTTGTGAGATCTCACCCACCAATATGAAAAGTCAAATCAAACAAGCAAAAAAAAAAAAAAATAGGAGCAACAAAAAAAATTTTTTTTTTTTCTTCTTCCCTTTGAAAAAGTGAAATTTTTAAAGTTTTCCGATCGATTGATGTGCTTCGAAATCTTAATCTTATTAATAGAAACAAAGATTAGTTGATGATGATGTTGATATTAAATTAATTGAATTGATGAATTCAAAATTAACAACCAATTTCACCTTGTTTAAGCCATCAATGTTTATTTTTGCTTTGTCATACTGTCAATCATTTTTTTTTTCTTTCTCTCGTTGGGTAATCCCCCTTTCTTTAAAGAAACGATCTACACTTTAAAATTGCTTACCCTATTTTAGTTTATTACTGACTGCCAGCTACTTCAACCGTGTTACAACAACATATACTACAAATCAATACAGCTATTGAAGTCCCGACAACATTGCCTAGCATTGGATCTCCTGCATTGTTATTATGACATGCACCATAACAAGTTAAGTACTCTGTGCAAAATTCTTTACATTCACTAGTTTCTTCATATTCTCGTCTTTGCCTCGGTACCTTTTCATTTTGAGAATATGCCGGTGGTGGGATCTCATCTGGTTGTTCATTTGCAATAGTCTAGATATATTGTTAGTATATTGTCTCTCGTTAAAATGAAACCACCTCACAAAATGATACTTGCATTAAGTTCATCTTCTTGATTATTACTTGTATCTTGGTTTTTAGGCAAAGCCTCTGTATCTAGACTCATTATTGTTATGATTAGATGCTTCTAGAAATCGTAGATAAAAAAAAAGTGTGTGTATATATATATAAGGTATACGGGGCTGTGATGGATATTATCTTATAAATGAATGATGAATGGCAATACATTCAGTTTAAATGATGGAGGAATGTCTTTTCTTTTCTTCCAAACTAAAACTTGTTGCCAAGTTAATAGTTTAAGTGTATCTATTATCAGGGTCTCTTTATACCCTTTACCCTACTCTATGTTGCTCTGTTTGAGAGTAGTGTATTAACTTCACAAATTTATAAATATAAAAAAAAAAAAAAAAAAAAAATTTTCTTTTAAACTTTTCTCCTTTTTAATCAATTGAATAGGATTGTTTAAAAATGCATTTCTTAATCAATTGAACCCACACTTCTAATTGATTATAGTATTTTGAATCCTCATATTAAGAACCCATATATGCCTTTTTCGCTAACCACGATCATTACCCTATTAGTCGTTGTTTGATAGTAGGAGAGCATACATCATTTAATTTTATCACTATCTGTACCTATATTCTATCGAGTTTTCTTTTCTCTATAACTTCTATAACTTCTCTAGAACTTCTATATAACTTCTCTATAACCTTTCTTCAATAGCTTCCCCAAAGTCCAGCTGTCCAGATAGTTTTATATAGAAGGAGCTCATCGCTTCTTTTTTGGGGCTGTTTCGAGAAATCTCCAAAAATTTAACAAAGCCAAAAAAAAAAAAGTGTACACATTTGTAAAATAAAATACACTGGGTGAGAAAGAAGCAATGGCAACTACGTATGAGACCCTTGATGAATTAACGAATAAAATTCAATCACAATTATACAATGATATAATACCATCTCCAACTACAACATCAACTCTGTATTTGAATTCGTTGAATTTAAACAAATTGAACGAATCCTGCTCAATAATAAGTAAACAACTAATAGAAAGAGAACTTAATGGACAGAATAATCAAAATATCAAATTGCATCAAAATATTAAATCAACTTTGCACAAGATAATAAGTTCGATAAATTATGAGTTATTTCAAAATCAACAATTGATAGAAGAAGAAGAGGCAAAACAGAAGAAAACACCAATTGATCCAGCACAACAACCAGATCTGGTGGTGATAGCAGAAGAAACAGACAGAGAAGGAAAAGAAGAAGATGAATCTGAGTTACGTAAGAGATTATTCAACTCTTCTTCTAATCAAGACTATATACTTGAAGATCATCATGATTCAATTCAAGAAGATATAATGGAAGATATTTCAACATTTGTTGGATTTATCAAATCTCATATGACTGCATTACAACATAGCATTGAAGATGAAAAAGATGTATTAGAACAAACTGAAAAAAACATTTCCAAGACTCAAGATTTATTTAACATCAATTCAATAAATTTGAAATTGTTTAATAAGCAAGGTAAATTAGGTTACTGGGAAATGGCAAAAATTCTTGCTATTTTTGTAATTTTCATTATATTGACCATGTTTATGATATCTATATTTTAAGTTAATTGAAATTGTTCTATTATTTTTCTAATGTAATGCTCTCTCTTTGTCTTTCATCCTTTTGCAATTGGGGATCTTATTTTACCTCCTGCACCGGTGTCTCTAAAGTCTCTACTACATTCGGTGAATTAACATGAAATTAGATCACTGTTTTTGTTTTCATTTTTTGGCTAGTTTAATTTTTTTTCGCTGCAAGGAACAATTTTTGAAATAATTGCGGGAAATTAAAGAACAGCAAACATTGATCTAAATTTCACCAATTCTTTAACTATGAATGTTTTGCAACAATACACAAAAAGAGGCGCTCGTGGGGTGTTGGTGGTGGTGATGTTGGTGGTTGGATTCAGGGGATAAAAATTAATCCCGGTAACAGCCACAATAATTATTTTTGAAACAATTTCATCTCTCAATACTTTGTGCATATTCTTTTTTTTAAAATTTTCAAAGCCACCCCTCTGGCAATGAGCTTATAATGATATCATTTACTGACACACATGGCTTTTCTTTTTTTGCCTGCCCTTTTACTCAATGTTTTGGGAATTGGAGTTTCATGTTTCTTTGAAATTGGGTGTGTTCAATTGATCTATAAATATCCGCTACAATTTCCCTAAATTCGCAATATTATCTCATTAGCTACATATACAAACAATATACAAAATGGGTTTATTTGACAAAGTTAAGGAAAATTTAAACGAAGATAACTTCAACAAGGCCAAAGATAAATACAACGAATACAAGGGTAACAACTCTGGTTCTTCAAACAATGATGATTCCTATGGTTCATCAAACAACGATTCCTATGGTTCATCAGGTAAAGGTGGTAACAATGATTCCTATGGTTCATCAAACTCCGACTCTTATGGATCATCAGGTAGAGGTGGTAACTCTGATTCTTATGGATCATCAAACAATGATTCTTACGGTTCATCAGGCCAAGGTGGTGATTCTTACGGCTCGTCAAACAATGATTCATATGGATCATCAGGTAGAGGTGGTAACTCTGATTCTTATGGATCATCAAACTCCGACTCTTATGGATCATCAGGTAGAGGCGGTAACAATGATTCCTATGGTTCATCAAACTCTGACTCTTATGGATCATCAGGTAGAGGTGGTAACTCCGACTCTTATGGATCATCAGGTAGAGGTGGTAACTCTGATTCTTATGGATCATCTAACAATGATTCTTACGGTTCATCAGGCAGAGGTGGTGATTCTTACGGCTCATCAAACAATGATTCATATGCATCATCAGGAAGAGGTGGTAACTCTGATTCTTATGGTGGTTCATCAGGTGGTGGTTACGGTAATGATAACAATAACTCTTATGGTGGCTCATCTGGTGGAAACAGTGGTTGGTAGATTGCCGGTTAACTGCCAATAACCATAAAAGACAATATAGTATACTTTTTTTTTATGAATATATGAAACATTTACATGATTTTTAAAGCCATTTTGTAAAATAATATACATTTTTTTGTAGTATACACAAGTTATATCAATTTGAAACGTTGAAGTAATTTTTCCACTTCTTCAATATTATCACTCACTTCTTGTTCACCATTATAACTTATTGTCTCAATTTTCATATTTTCCTTATCAAGTTTTTGATTTATGAAAAAATTTGAGTCAATTGGGAAACTTATAATTCTCTTGAAACATGCATTCAATTCTTTTATAATTAAATATATTGTACCTTGTTTTATAATCAATCTTATCGGATTATTTGAAAATAATCTTAATTTCTCAATTTTAGAATCTAATTTTTTCAAATTGTTATAATTCTCTAAAAATTTGAAAATTTTTGTAATACCCGAATCTTCATCGTTGATACCATTTGATTGAAATCCATTGATAATCAATGAATTTGACTTATTGAAATTGAAATCGCTGGTGTTTGTCTCAGTATTGTAACTTATTTCAACGTTGTCTATCATCATCTTTATAATATTTGGCTCATATTTTGTCAATCTCAATCCATTGATACTTTCCAATATTGAAAATTTGATTTGCATTAACTTAATATCCGACCATGAATAAATCTCATTCAGTTTAATCTGCGATTTAACGTCATTGACTTCGGACTCCACATCAATTACTTGTTGATTTATAATTTTCAATTGATCTTGTAACTTATTCGACTCCTCGTTTAACAGTTTAAGAGTTTCCTTACGTGCCGAACATTCTTGTGATATTGATATCAACCTTGACCTCATTGATAACAACTCATCTTTGTCACAATCGTCAAATTCCAGTTTATGTTTTGTCAATTTCTCGAATTTTTCATTCAAATATTGTAATTCTTCACGGAGTTTTAATTCATGTTTCTGTAATTCCTCAATATTGATATCCAATTTCAATTTGCTGTCTTCTAAGACTCTTTTACTCAGATGTAAACTCTGATATGCACCTTCAACTAATTTTGATCTCCAACCGTACCACACATTTTTTGCCTGTTGTCTTGCATAGTTTTTCAAAACTTGAAATTGAAAATTCATTGTCCCTTGCACTGCAGGTTCTGCCTCAAAATATTCTCTTATCAATGGAGGATTTTCTTCAACAATTTCTTTTTCCAATGCCTCAAATAGTTCTTTACCTTCTTCGATGTTCTTTTTCAACTCTTTACAACTGAAATTTATCACTTCAAAATTCTTCAATTTTTGTAAACCAGATAAGTAATCGCAGAGATCTGGCGATTGATCACCATATGTCTCCAACATCAAATCGTTCGAAGTGTCTCTGACATTTAAATCATCATAAAATTTAACATTTGCAGCTTTCAAGAACGTCTTCAAATTGACTGGAATGTAGTCATCAGTTATATCACCCATCTCTTGACTGTCATCATTTCCAGCCAATGGCATTGTTGTTGTGACAACGGCTTGTCCAAGATTTAAACTATTATTTGTAGCTGCCTTGGCAACTCTCAATGGAGTTAAAGAAACTTCCTCTGTCAATGATCTTCTTCTAGGTGATTGTGAAACATATCCAAAACTTTCTCTTCTTGCTGCTGCTCTCTTTGGAGTTAAGGAATTTATCATCTCCTCAATATCCGGCTTCTTTGGAGATGATAATATTAAGGATTCTTTCAATGGAGTAGATGGAACATTGGCAACCAATGGTTCAACGTATTGAACTGAGTGCACAGTTAGTGGAGAGTTTGCTTCTTCCTGTGTTAACAGAGTTTTTCCTTCAGGTGTGAATGATAACTTTCTCTTTTTCAATGAAGATGATCTTTCTTGTGGAGATCCGTCATCTGTAGTAAGTGATTTTCTTGGAGTGGAAAATGTTCTTTTGTTTGACGATGGGACAGGAAGGTCGACTTCCTCTTCTTCATCTTGCGATCCACCAGTTACTCTCAATATATTTTCGAAAATAGAAGGATCACCAAAAGCAGTAGTAGTTGCTTCCATACTGCTTTCATTTGCCTCTAATTCACTTGAATCAAAGCTTGAATTTGCACGTTTCTGGAATCTTTCAAGCACTGGGTTTCTTTTTGGAACAGCCTCTGCTTCTTCCTCTGGCTCAGTCAGTTCAGAAATATGTGATAACTGCTTGGTAGCAATGAGTGGCATAGTTTGAGATTGTGTGCTATGAGCAAGTGGTTGCGTTGACAGTTCAATGTTTTGACCTTGGTATATTGTTAAATCCATATTTTCGGCAGAATCATCCTGAAGCAGTAAATTTCCCTGATGCACAGTTAGTTCCATTTCATCATTGTCTTGGTTTACGATTGTTTCAATTTCCTTTGACCTGAAGACAGTTAAATCCATTTCTTCTTCAGCACCCTCTACGGCTTCAGATACATGACCTTGATAATTTGTTAGCTCCATTTCTTGAACATTATGCAGCAGCAGCAGTTCATATGATTCCAATGTTTGTTGTTGATATTCAGTGATCTCCATATTTTCAAACTGGTTCTCGCCTTGATGAACAGTCAATTCCATATCAACTTCTTCATCGTTTTCATGTGGTAATTGGTGTTCATACGATTCTTCTGCAGAAGAAGAGGAAGATTTCAACTTGTCAACTTCATCAACTTGTAAGTTTCGATGCTGAGCAGCCACAGACTCTTCAAAGAGACTATTAATTTCTTCATCTTCATCTCTCTCTTCATCTTGGTATATTATGAACGGAGATTTGCTCAAATTATCATCATCATCGATGTCCATATCACTACTATCTTCCTCGATTCTGTCTTCAAACTCGTCATCGTTGTTTCTGAGTGGAGGCACGAATTGTAAAGTATCTCTCCTTCTTGGTTGTTTCCTAGGTGATGGTTCGAAAAATTGAGGAATCATATCTATCTTGTGTAACGTGACCTCAGGAGCAAATGAGACTCTTCTATTAGAAGTGACTGTTTGAGTCTGTTCCCTTGAGGGAAGTTTCTGCATTATTGTAATTGTATGATTTGAATCCTGTTCATTCAAGATCTCACGGTTCGAATGTTTCAATATGCTTTTTGATGGTGCTAAAGAATGCCTTCTTGAAATTGCAGGTTTCTTCTTAGAATTAACAATAATATGATTCTCTTTATCCTCTGCCTTAAGAGGAGAGTTTGGTACTGAAACCATTGTTATTTTTGTTGTGATGATACAGTTGAATCCCTTTGTTTATTTTTCTTTCTAATCTTTTGTTTACTTTTTTTTTTTTTTTTTTTTTTTTTGGCTCATTTTACACGCAAAGATAAAACTTGACTAAAATATGAATATTAGAGTGTTATTAAAAGTTGAAAGCTCACAAGATATAAAAGTATATAAATAACTATATATAGATGTATATAAAGCATTCGCCTTAAGTCATTGGTCCAACAAACTGATAGAAAAGTATGAGTTCGATAAAAAAAAAGGGCCAGAATCAATGACCACCGGTAGTTGGTAAACCGATAGACACTTTAAAAGAATCGTAGATTAACCATTGGAAACCGGTCAAAGTACCAATCATGACAATTCTCATTGGCAAACCGTTCCATAATCCAGCAAATCCAATCTTCTTGTAGATTTCTCCAACAGGTTTTCCGGTACCAGTGACTTGACTGACCAAGACATCGGCTGGATGAGAGATAACGGCACAAAAAATACCAGCGATGTAACCACCAAGGAATGAAACACCAGTTTGTTCCAATCCTGACATTTCGGATTTCTTCTTTGGTAACTTGGTGTAGATGAATTCAACAACTTTTTCAAAAGAAGAAAACTTGACCATAGTGTATGGAATTTGTCTGCACCATAATGGAACAATACCTTTATACAAAGCACCAACTCCCTCAGTTGCAACAATCTTTCTCCAACCATCAACTAATGAGCTGGCATAAGGTGGAATAGTGGTTTGAGTTCTAACTTTGATGGTCTCAAAAGGACATAACAGAATATCGGCAAGAAATTCGGCACTTGCTGAAGCTGCGAGATAAACCAAAGTAGTTGGAACTGATGGTCCCGCCAGATCTCCATAGGTCTTCTTGAAATATTCATAGAAACCATATTTACCAGCACCTTGGAACCCATAACCTACAAATGTTGCACCGAACCCGGTGTATAACCCTCCGAAACCCTCCAGTTTGAAAATTTTTTTAAAACCATCAGTGTTTGATTTGTATATAGCCGAGTCAACTTGTCTTCTACATTTGACCAAATCTAAAGGAGTGATCCCTGAATGAGATGGAGCACAAGCCAAGACACCACCTAATGTACAAGCAGCATAGTATTCATGGCTGAATAACAGGATCTTATGTGAAGGTTCAATTGATTGTTGAATAAAGTAATTGCTCTTATCACTAGATTCGGATTTAGCAGTTTCAGAGTTCTTATTCCAAAACATTATGTTTAATATTCAAATTAATTTATAGCAATACACTTATCTTATTCCACAAAGGACTCACTCAATTGAACAAATTAACAAATAGCTCAAATTGATTCAAGGGAGTATATAAATATATAATTATACAAGGAATTGGAAAATAGCAAAGATTAGAGTATTTATTCTTTTCTGCAGGAGAAAAAAAAAAAAAAAAAAAAAGGTAAAAAGCTCGGGAGTTCTGGGAACCGACTTTTCTTTAAACTTCATATTCATGTTCACTTAGTCTGAACAATTCTTCTAAGTAGTCTCTTGTATTCAAGATCTTATCACCACCGAGTATCAATCTACAACTGCTATTGTTCATTTGTAAATTATTCACGATTCTGCTTTCCTCATAAGTTGCACCTCCGATCATATATATGATGATATCTTGATATTTCTCTTGATTACTCTCAGTTAATGATTTAATCGGGTACTGTTGCAAAGGTAATTTACCTCTAACCAGCTTTGAAATAATATTTTCCAACCTGGGAATATGCTGCATGAAAACGTTATCGTTATCGTGCGATATCTTGAAGCCATTTATAAGATTTGAAGTAGCCTTATTGAACAATGTATCTTCTTGATCTAATCTCTTCAGTTTACCAAGTTTGTTAAAAATTATCTTCAAAGTCCTCAATTGTTGATCTTTCAAACCTTGTTGTTTCAAGATTTGAAGTAATTTAGTCAATTGATTGCTTGGATTGGATTCATACCTCAATCCATACAAAATCACCAATTTCAATTTCTGCTCCATAGATATCGGAACGGGTCTTTCCAGCTGAGGGTTTTCAATCGAAGCTTCATTGTTCAAAATTCTTATTAATTCTTCCAAATCCGAAGAATGATTATTGTTACATGATAAGCTTTGTTCCAACTCACTGACTTCCCACAATCTTTGTTGCTGAATTTTTTTATCTAACTCTGAAGCCAATGTCATATGCTTGCTGACATTTGTAGATAATTTCTTGAATTCTGGGTAATTTTCCACAAATTTTTTCATATCTTGCAAAGAATCCAAGTTGGATGATGTCTTAGTTTTCTGTTTATAATTATCGACATATTTCTTCAATTTATCACTCAAATCTCCAAAATTCAAGTACATGGACTCTTTGAAGAAATTATCTTGGTCTGGAGATAAGACAATTTGTGCCAAATCTTTAGAGACATTGGCTATGTGTGAAAGATCCACTGTGTTATTATGTATTCCAATTAATTCATGAACCATTGATTGGAAAGTCCAAGGTGTTAACAATGGGGTGATAGGATCATTCTTACGGTCCAAAATTAACAATAATGGTGACACATCTTTTCTCGGTATGCTGTCGAACAACTGATTGTTGTTATTCTCCTTAATCTTATTGAACAAATCAGTAGATAGTTGCTCTGCTAGTATCGAGTTCTTCTCGTACCTTATAACCGGTTTCTGTTTTAAAGATAGCAATAATGAAATGACCGAATTGGATACATTCTTGAAATTAGAATTGTTCCAATTTTGGAAATTCATTTGAAATGCTGAATGGTCAATATTGTTGATGGCAAACAAATCTCGATTTATGATCAAATAATCTTGGAAAATTTCTTGCACTTTAGATACAATTTCCAAATCATCGTTTTCAGCCAATTTTTCAAGTAAAGCTTTACTCAAGATATTGTTAAAATATAATTCATATGAATTATAGCGTGGAGATTTCAATTCATTGATCAAATGATTGATTGTTTCTTCATCTGGTCTGACAAAGCAAATACAAGACAAATGTCTCATCTGCTCCCTGTGAATATTATCAACTCTATCAATAAGATAGACTTCATGCTGTAATAATTCTGACTGTGTCGAGACCATTGAAATGATTGGTGTAGTATATTTATCTAATAACAACACTTTGATGTTGTTACTAGAAGTTGGATAAGAAAGATTATTATTATTGCTTACTGATTTCTCATTTTTGCTCAATATTCTTTCCACATATATATGGGATAACTCGATTAAGTCCATTATGCTATTATTAATTTCGAATTGTTCAATCTGTTTAATGTCGTTTTTAAGATGGTTTAGATATATGTGTGCTTTTTTTTCTTGCCCATACTTTTTTTTTTTTTTTTTTTTTTTTTTGGTTTTCTCGTACATTAATGCTTAAACCCCAAATAAATAAATTAAATTCCAAAAACTATATATTTGTGTATATATCTATGATTCATATATATATCTTTCGCTGCTTTTGCTATGCTTATAATTCGTACCAGTATAATCTTTTCTGCTTTTTTGATTTTTTCTTTATGCTAAAATATAACTTTTTTACTATCAAATGATAGAAGCACCTCCGTTTTTGGCAACAGCTCTGGTCATAGGCAGTTGAGGTGATGATAATGTAATGTGATTAGATGGCCTTTGTTGAGGTTTTGGTCTAGGTTGTGACTGTTTCAATTGCTGTTGTTGTGATTCTTGTTTCTGCTGGCTCGGTCTCGTCAAATTGTTCAAACTCGTGCTACTTGTATTGTAATTTCTCCAGCCAACTTCCCAAATTTGATTAAGCTCAGAATGATTTCTCCGTATCTTATCAATCAGGCCCGGGGCAAACTTATCAAAACTGGATAAGTCTTGGCTTCCTTCGTTGAATTTAAATGAACCTTGATCAAAATTCTCCAATCTCTTTAATGATCCCAGTACAGGGTTCACATGTCGTCTAACATTTAAATACTCTCTTGAAAATTTCTCAAATTCCGTTCTGAACTGAGCATTATTTAAGTCATAATTTTTGGAAGCCTGAGTCAAATCTAAAATACTATTTTCTCTTTGTAACCATAATTTTTGCTGCGTTCTAGTTTCTAGTTCAGGTGTCTTGTTTAAAAATTCTCTAAAATTTTTTGTGAAATCAGTGGCCAAAGAATTAGATGAGCCTCTTGGATCCTTATGCAAAGCGGACATCTGATATTGTGAGTTTATCTGTTGATTATAATGCCTTGCTATATTTGTTGATGACGGTTGGAAAATCAAATTAGATGATGATTGAAATGATGAAAGAGATTCATTTGGCTCATCTCTTGCCATTGATCTTGGAAGTCTAGAGTTGCCAATTGCATAAGATTCGTCTCTCGACTCAGCAATTTGATTCAACGAGCTTTTTGAAGGATACCTATTTAATCCAGGGAAGTCATGATGTTGTTGTTGACGGGAGACAGAATTGTTTAATGAGTGAGTAACTGACTCTGAAGGCACAATGGATCTTTCCATACCAGTAGACTGTGAAAGTATGTTACCGAAATATTTGGGTATGCTATTGTCTATATCTTGTTGTTGCAGTTGTTCTTTGTCATCTTGAGATTGTTGTTGTTGTGGCTGTTGTTGACTTCCCAGTCCGTTAATGTTGCTAGACGATTCAGAGTGCAGTCTAACGGTAGAATCATCCTCGAATTCATCAACCTCTTCTTCACTTTCACTTTCACCACTATTAAACTTAACTTGAGATCTTGGAGCCTTGAAGTTCCTTGCCTTATACGATTGACTTGAAATAGTTCTCGTCAAAGGTTGCAAGCCAGTCAACTTAGTTTTTGACCTGTTTCTTTTCAATATCACTCCATCAGATGATTTTGAACGGCTCATACTTGGACGTTGGTCATTGGCATCCTCTACAGACTCGACACTTGATATCCTTGTGAGTTTATTCAATTTATTCAACTGTCCATATGATGAATTCCTGCTATGTGACTTTATACCTCCTGCAGTGAATTGTTTCAAAGGCTTTTTTTTCCCCTCGCTACTCAAAGAAGAGGAAGACTTGCCTCTTGGTAAATGTCTAGGTGGAGGCATCGACATCTTGTAACTTGGAATAGATATGGATATTGTGTGGAAAATGGCATTTCTTTTTTCTATATTTTTCTTATTTTTTGTAATGGGAGCGGATTGTTCTACAAAACAGACATATTCTGTTAATAATACACTACTTTTAGATTACTTCTATGAAGGTGGTTTGAATCTTAAGTTTCTACCTTCGTTGTAAACCCAATTCAAAGTGCTAGTTAACTCTCCTTTTGATTCAATTTCCAAGTATTTCTTGTACAACTTTAACGCACTTCTAGCATCTTCTATTGAGTCGTGATTCCCGGTTTGAACTTTTTCGTTCAACAAAATATATGTCAAAAACTTCAATGATAATTTTCTCTTGTATTGCTTTAAGTAGAAATAGATCGCAGTATCTCTGACCTGTTCACTTGGGACATGGATGTTTATAGCCCTGAAGTCACTTGACAAACCATGTCCAATAAAGACACATCCAAGGTTTAACAATAGCCATAATTTCCTGTAAGCAGTGCTTAACAGAACCAATGGCTTATCAGAGCTCAGAGGATTCAAATCCCCTTGTTCGATACCCGAGAATGAAGTCAAGTAGTCCTCAATATGCAAGGTAGTGGAAATATAGTCATCTATAAATGGCACTCCTTCTTTTACGCCTTCTCCTCTCAATACTGAGACACGGGCTAAAGCCTGCTTACTTGGTCTGATCAAAGATTTTGTTCCATCACTTTTAATCTCAAATTGATCTTTAGTCAATTTAACGAACTCTGCATCAATGGCAATCAAGGAACCAGGATGTGGTGCTTCTTCCTTTGTCAATAACTCATATTCTATCTTTACATTTTCCCTAATGGCATTTGTGAAATGATCTCTGAATAAGATTTCAACATTCAACTTAGACTTCCAAGAAGTCAAATCAAATGAATTATCTTTCAAAACATTGTTGTATAATAATATAACAGGTTTTTTCCACCAATAACTGAAATTAAAGGCCTCTTGTTCAGAGACTTTTAAAACGAGGAAATCATTGAACAAATACCAATTATCCACGTTTTTACCATTTTCCTCTTCCTTAATCTTGATGAATGATACCAAGTGATTTTCATTATCCTTTGAAGTTATTTCGGCAACATATCCCGTCAATTCGTATCTCTTGACATTATTACTGAAGTTGGTTGTAACGGTATTGAAATTAATCATTCCACTTTGATTTTCATAAGCATAAAATTCCGGTAATAGCCATTTTCTAAAAGATTTGAGTTCTGACATCTCTTCATTATTCAAGTTCAAATTCAAGGAAAACAAGTTTGGTAAACTTTTTAAAATCATATTGTGCTCCATTACTTGTTGCCCCATAGTTTTTTGGATGTTATTGTTTAAACTTTCTTCAATGTAATTCAATATTGTCAAATTTATTCTACGATTACTTGACCTTGCTTGAATTGGAGCATTTATATCAAGGGAATGACTAATCCTCACTCTTTGAGCATGTAATTGGTAATTTAAACCTCTGACCTCTTCTGCTATGGCAATGCAAGCAGTCTTTCCCATCTCCCTCTCAGGAATAGGGACCTCGGATGGTACTCGTCTATTTTCCTCAAAAGCTAATCTGTCCATTAAAAATTTGTTAAATGTTTGGATCAAACGACGTTGCAGATGTTCATCTTTACTGAATAACCCTCCAGTATCATCAATCAAGCCTAACTGGTGAGCTTCTGGGATTGAGTTCAACACTCTTTGAAAATTTGATGCATTACAATGACGACCTTTAGACTTTACTAACATATCAAATAAATACCCTAACTCTGTAGTCAAACAAATTTCATCTAAATTCTCGTCAGCAAGACTTTTGAGCAGCAAATTGAATATATCTGGAGTGAATCTGTATAATTGTAAAAGAGGGTTACAATATGAATTGGAAACATGTGTTTCCAAACCGGAATAATTGGTGGTGTTAAAATAATCAAAATCAAAATCATCAACTCCAAATTTTGAATACAATATTTCCAACCTGTTATAACAGGATGGTATCACATTAGTTGATTGTGGTTTATAATCAAAGATCGTGGTACCTATAACTTTTTCTTCGTCTTCTTTCTCACTTATGAATTTTGGTATTCCCAATTTTTCTTTCTCAATAGTTGGGGAAACTTCTCTGGTAACATTTCTTGGCCCATACTTAGCTTTATCATATATGGAAAATCCAATTTCAGTATTATCGATTTTCTTTGCATTAGATATAATCTCTGGGTCAATCTTTGACGGATATCTTTTCACTTTCCATTTTGATTCATAAACCCATGAGGATAATAATGTTTCTTTATAATATGGCATACCAACAGAACTTAAGGGGATTTCTTCATTGTCCACAGGAAATGAATTAACTGAAGGCAGATAAAATGGTGCTCCATACTCCAATGGGGCACTATACATGGTAAATGTCGATGATGGATTATGTGTCCAAAGATGAATGTTCTGATAAGAATCACCAAAGACAAGGTAATCACCGGTTGGAGAAAGGTCTAAACATGACATATATGAGCCAATATTACCTTGATATAAATAAACATTTGCCTGGTTAAACATATCAACAAAATGAATCAACCCAGATTGTGACAGGATTATCGCAATACTCGGTAATTTTGGATGTAATCTAGCATATGCAGCACCAGCTGGGAATGCCACTGGTGGCAAAGATTTCATAATTCTGAGATCAACCACATTGACGAATCTGTCGTTAATTATCAGATTTCCACGTTGCGAGATCCCACATGTTATCAAAGTATGCTCTTTGCAGTAGAAATCACCAAATGACTGACTATTTTGAGGAAAATTTTTCATGATCTCACCAGAAGTTGGATCCATTATATCAATTGAACTATCATTTTTACCAATTATTATGTGTCTATTATTAGTAGCAATTTTGCTAACACCCGTCCCTTCGAACCTGAATTTTTGTATTATTTTACCTTTCATTAAGTCTATTTTGAAGATTTCATTATGAGTTGAGCTACCCACAATTATCTCATTATGAGAGCTTGAAAAATAAGACATAGACTGCAACTCTTTGAAATCCGGATCTATATCTGACAGCACTGACAATTTTATTATTCCAGTTCTTGTGCTAAGTTTCAAGCCATCTTTTCCCAATGCTATTATTCCTTTACTATGTGATTTTATCTCATACACTGCAGAGTTGTTAAAGCATTTAAATGAAGTATAGGGCAACAAGACCTTGTTACCTTGTGTGTGTGAAGAATCATCCACATAACTGAAAGATGAAAGATACCCATCTGTGCTTCCAACCCATATCAATTCACTTATATCATCGAATGCAATACATGATATATCTCGTGGATGTTGTTGTGATTGTTGTTGCTGGAACTTTTTGGGCTCCCTGAACACCGGTATATTGGATACCTGATAATTTGTTAGTTCACTCGATCACATTTACATTCATTGTGCTTCTATATTACTTACCTCTATCCAACCTTCCATAGTATATGATGTATTCTATTCTCTTTTATCAGCTATACATTTTTCAAGATTTTCCAAATGTATCGCAGAAAAACAAACAAGAAACAAAAGGTAGTGCATCTTTGCCAAAACTTTTGAAGATGAAAAAAAAAAAAATCAAATAGGAGAAAAAAAAAAAAATTTCAATCATCAACTGGAAAGGTCGACAAGTATAGATAATCAATAGCCATGTTCTCACTTCTTCGTCTCAGAACTTTACAAATCACAAGATCTATAATAAGTCCTTCATTGAGGAACTCCATAGCGGTATGGAAAAATGTTCCTATGGCCAAATCTCAAGCAACAAATTTGATCCAAGCTGAAAGAAATTATAAAGTTAGAACTTCGGTAAAAAAAATGTGTGCTTCATGTTATGTTGCAAGACGTAAGGGAAGAGTTTACGTGTTGTGTAAGTCAAATCCAAAACATAAGCAACGTCAAGGGTGAACGAGTATGAGTGAGTCGTTTAAAAGTTTTCTGTATATATATAATAAAATCATGAACTATTTATTTGAAATTGGCACTACCAATGTAAGGATTTAAATAAATATCTATTCTATGCTATATTCTATATACAATCATTCATTGATTTCCCAACAGCTTATACCGGCACCTCCAACTAAAGCTATTCTTTTTTCTGCAAAACTGCACACATCACTGGATCCTGTATCACCGATGGTTGTGTATCTACTATCTTTGCACACCAATTTTGCTTCCCCTTTGTAATCAATTTCCCAAAGTCTTACAATTTGGTCAACGCTTATTACCAAAATTTGTCTCTTGGAGCTGTCAACTTGTGGTGCTAAATAACTTAAAGAAGTTATCGTTGATGAAGCTGCATTATCTTTGAAAGACTCGATATTCAAATGAATTGTACGATCTTCAAAATGCAATCTTGTATGAACTAAAGCGTTATCATCGCCGCCAGTGACTAAGTCTATAATTGAATCATCATATGGGTGTTGTATCAAAACATTTGATTTGATACCAGATTGATGAATCTGTTGTTTAATCACCAATTCAGGGAACATCGGAATCGTTTCAAACTTAGTTCCAATTTCAGCTTCAATTTCAGGGTCAATTTCTAATTCTGGTTGTTCAATAAGCTCCAAATATTCATCTTTGAAAAAGCAGTATAATTTTTCTAACTCAACAGATAAATCATAAATTGCTATATGACCATCGGTACCCCCAATCATTGTATAAACTCTGCCCAATTTCATTATCAATCTGGCATCCCACAAGCAACAAGTCGAATGTCTATCCTCCATTACTAATTTGAACTGCTTTGTGGAAATGTTGAATTCAAAAATTTTAATCGTTGAATCCGAGTAAACATTGACAATTAACCAACCATACAAGATTTCATGCTTGTATATAGGTAAAGTGTCAAAATCCATAATACGTAAATCAGGCTCTGAAGTTGATGGAGTTAAAGCAGCGTAGCAGTTAATCAATGGACCTAACTCTTGGTACGAGTCATCAATTTTCCAAATGAAAAATTCTTCTCTTGCAGCAGTACTTATCAGATAAGTAGATGATTCTATAAATTTGACTTTTTGCAATCCTGAAACGTGTTTTCTTTGTGAAGAAAAATTATGAATAACTCCGGTATCAGAAAGTTCTGATAATTTCACCGTTGTATCTTCTGCTCCGCTGATAAATAATTTGCAACCATTCAGTCTTTTAACAGTGGAAATGCTAATATCCCTTATTTCTCTTCCATGTGTACCACCATTTAAGCAACTATCTGGGAAGATTTGATCACCCGTATTGACAATAATCAAATTGGATGATTTATTGTAGACAAAATTATAATTCTGCTTTGCAGTGCTAATAGGGTCTAAATGCCATGTACGGTGAATACCACCACACTGTTCTTTGAAAATCTCGATTTGTCTGGTTTCATTCCAAAGGTGGAAAGTGTCACTTTTGAAATTCAATAATATTAATTCATTCTCATTATTAATAAAACCACCTTCTAAGAAACCTCTTTGGATTCTATTATGTTGTAAAACTTCTAAATTGAACTGGTCGTCGAATTTAAGATAGAAATAGTCACCATCTCTTATAGTCATTAATACAACAATTTCATCTTTCTTGAAGTTGATAACAGAGCAGCCTGTAATGGTGTCACCTTTAACAAATTTCTTCCAAAATTGAGAGTTTTTTGGGTTCTCATAATCAAATATCATGAATGTGGTGAATCTTGAACCGACAAATAACCAATTGTTCAATTCGTTGAAAGTTACACATGTTGAATTGAACTTTGTTGGAGGTTTTTGTAAAGCCGTGACTAAAGGCTCTTTGTTCAAGCTGAAATCTAGTTCATAAACAACAAAATCATCTTTTGGATTTGGGGATTCGTAAAAAATTATGAAATTTTCAGAAGATTTTCTTGTAACTAGCACATTGGTAATTTTTCCTTTAATCTCTTCTGGTTTTGGCAAGACAGTTTTCTTGACGACATTGAAATTGCTATCAAATTTCAAAACCGTAGTGGAGCCTGTCTTTGAAGTGATTAATACAATATTCTCATCTTTAATAGAATTCAAAAGATGGAAATTATTGAGATCTTCATCTTTGAACAAGAATTCCCATTCTTCGAAATTCTTGAATTTGTAACAGGATCCTAAAGCAGTCAACACAATTAACCCATTGTTAAATTGTAAGTAGCTTTTGAAATAGTCCCCTTCTTCTTGACTAATCAAAGAAATTGCAAACTCTTTTTTCCAATTGCCCTTTCTTTCGTTTCTTGCCATGTCTATAAGTCTTACTCTACCATCTGCACCACCAGTAACGGCAATTTGTAACTCTTCATTAATATCCCCTGACCAAATATGTTTTCCCTGGTGTAATTCAAAAATATCATCACAGTATAGTATCTTATCTTCATTTCTGACAAAATCCCAGATTCTCGCTGTGCAGTCTTCTGCACAACTCATAATCTTATTGCCATTGAACCATTGCAATTGCCAAATTCTGGAACCATGACCCCATCCAGTTACCAAATTAGACCCGGTGTCTAAGTCCCATACTCTAATTGATCTGTCATCTGAGCAAGAACAGGCATATTCTCCTGTTGGGGATATCACAACTCCAAATATAGCACCTTCATGTCCTATAAGGTTGTGGATCAATTTGTTCGTGAATAAGTCCCATATGAAAACACCACCCAAGATGGTACCTGAAGCGATCATAACTCTGTCTTCTAAAACTTTAATTGATCCCGAATACAAGATAGAATTTTCAGAAAATGATTTTGTATCAATAACTTTAAAACTTGACAAAGCAATGGTGTACACAATGTTGTGAGATGTTAACAAATAGCAGTTCTGTAATGAAAAGTCAAAGGACATCGACATAATCCAATCATTGATACCATACTCTTTGACCTTTAAATCATTATTTTGCAAGAGATCTTCAATTTGAACAACAGTGAATGACCTTCCTCCATAAAAAATTGCTTTCCCCTTATCTTTAGAAATATCTATTCCGTGAATCTTCTGTTTGCCAAAAATTCGTATCGTCTTGATCAACTTCGAATCTTTATATATTTGAATACTCGGTCCATTCGATGACAAAATGGTGTCATTTGTTAAAAATTTGATACTGGTAATTGGTCCATAGTGAGATCTGGGAACCAAAGACGGTACCTCAGGCTGTGGATTAGCAGAATTGTACACGAGTGACATTTTTGACTCTATTTATCTGTCTGATAGACAATCTGAAAAAAATTTTTACATTCTTTTTTTTTTTTTTTTTCAATCTCTCATTTTAGCTCATCTCTCTGCTGTAGAAGAAAAAAAAAACTCATTACTATTAAAAAAAATCTATACAATGAAATAAAATTACAATTTTGGAGCATTTAAACAGAGGACTCGCCGTATTTAGTGTTCCAGTCTATGATTTTTCTCGTTAAATTTTCCATCAAGTTAACAGACTCGTCATAGCCATTTTTCAATGTGCTCTTGATATCATCTTTATTTATCTCTGATTTATTGGAGTTGTTATCGTCGATAAACTCTGTAATGTCAACTCCATTTTCAAAATCCTCTTTCAACTCAGATTGAGTTCTTACCAAAAATTCCAAAATTGCTGAAGTTCTCTTTCTCATTTCGTACATCGATATCCTCTGTTGTGGCAATCTTGGTTTAGTTGGCTTATCAGCATCAATCTCTTCTTTTGATCTGTTTTTCTTTGGTGATGAATTGTTATTGTTCATAGTAGCACTATCGTTCTTTGACTTGCTGTTAACAGCTCTTCTTGGTCTCTTTTTCTTTGAAGCTGCAGCAGAGGCAGTAGCTATATTTGATCTAGAGACAGAACTGCTATCATTCTCGGATAATTCGTTCAGTGTACTAGTTGTAACTGGAGCTGCCTCAGATGTAGGCACAGTGAGCGTTTTCTTGTTATCCTCTGTGGTAAGGGCTGTTGTATCGACAGTGGCAGTAAGTGAAGTGTCTTGCAGATCACTATGATCAGAATTATGCAGAGAATCTGTTTTCCTTCTCTTGGATTCAGGTTGCCCCAAATCTTTGGACTCTTCTTGTGATTCATCTTCGCCATGTCTTGTTGAACTCTTGGTATCCAAGTCTGCAGTTTCATCTTCCTTCTTGATTTCGTCGTCATGCCTTGTTCTTCTTCTACTTACTCTGTCCCTTGTATATTCTGATAATTCAGGATCTTCAGGTTGCACACCACTCTCCTTTGCGCTTTCTTCTAAAGCTTTTTTCAACATCAGTTCATACTCTGCATCTCTGGAATTCAACGTTCCACGAGATCTCTCTCTTCTATGCCTTGTTTCTGGACTTGACGAATGTTTTGATTGATGTGCACTATTATTTGTTGTTGTTCGTGTCACGTTATTTGCAGCTGTTGGAGAAGAAGATGTAGGAGAAGAAGGTTTAGTTACCACTTTCTTTGTCTCTTCTTTTTCTTCTTTTATCCTTCTATTATGAGGTTTCTTCTTCTTATCTGTAACTGGAGTATACAAGCTCCTCTTGTCCTTTGGTCCTTTGTAAATTAAAGTGTGCAATTCTGGTTTACATAGTTCACACCAATATTTGTCAGGAGCATCAACTTCATCTTTTATCCCGACACAGTATCCATGCTGCCATACTTGACAATCTTCACACTGGATGAAAAACCCAGGGTCTATATCGTCTATATCAGGGTTGTTAGGAGCTAGTTGTAATTCTGGGTTCCCACAGATACATCTTGTAACTTCTTCGACTTCATCTTCTTCTTCTTCTTCAATTTCATCTTCTGCCAAATCTGCCAGGTCTTCTTCGAGACCAGGAACTTTATCATCAGATTGACGACTTCTAGTTGATCGACGAGATACCATTTCTCTCAGTTGTTGTTGAAAGGATAAGTGATATTTCACAATTTATTATAACTTAATAACGGGATTTTTTTTTCCTTCTGTTTTGCTTTTTATTTTTTTTTTTTCTTATTAGTACAAAGACAGGGTAAAAGTAAATGTACTAACAAATCTTATTGAAAAGAGTATTTGACTACAAAGCAGGAATAATTGCATAAGAAGCATATAAGAACGAGATATAATTGGAATAAACAAGATAAAAACTGAAAAAAAAAACATAAAGACAAAAATCAAATAGAAGTAAAATCAAAAAAACAAACCTATAATCAAATTAAACATATAATAAAAACCTTTTTCTCATTAAAAAGAACGCTTAATTCATCTTTTTCCTGTTGTTCGCATTACTGCTGTTGTTATTACCACCACCGTAACTCTTTTCAGTAGGCTTCAACATTTCAAAAGAACAAACTAAGTTCTTATTAACATTCATAACTGCACCCCAATTATCAAATTCCCCACAATAATTTGGAGCACTAAACACAGTGACTAATTTTCTCTTTGCGAAAAATTCGTAACCATCTTCCACAACCATATGGGCCCTTACAATTAAATCCATATTGTGTTTCTTCAAGAATTTGGAGACAACTTCTGCACCAAATGTGAAGGAGACACCACGATCATTATCATTCCACGTGGTAGTCAAAGCATCGGGATCTGACCACAATAAATCACTTAATAAACCTTCATCTGGGACATCAGTGGGCCTTGAAATCTTCTTAATTTGGTTGACATTGGACATATGAGGTGATAAACCACCATGTACACAGAAAATCTTGTCCCCAATGGTGGCAGCAACGGGCAATGTGTTAAATACATCGACAAAACATTTCCAATTCTTAGTTGAAGACCTTCTCTTACATTCATCATAGAAACCATACATCTTAGTGATTGATGCACATTCATGGTTCCCTCTTAACATAAAGAAGTTTTCAGGGTATTTAACTTTGAAACATAATAACAATAATAAAGTTTCCAATGATTGTTTACCACGATCAACATAATCTCCCAAAAACAAGTAATTTGATTGTGGAGGAAACCCACATAATTTCAAAATTCTTAATAAATCATAAAATTGACCATGAATATCACCAACAACCTTGACAGGTGCAGCCAATTGTAATAACATTGGTTGACTTAGGAAAATTTCCCTTGCTCTTGCACAAATATATTGAATTTGAGAAGTAGTTACTGGTAATTTTCTTGAATAAGATCTTGATAATCCTGTCTCAATCAAACTTTCAATGATTGCATCGATATCAAATTCATCTCCAATTGGCGTGATAGTTTTAGCTTTCTTCTTTCTAACTTTGATTGGCTCAGGAGTACCTTCTAAAGAAGCTTCATCAATAGGCTCTAAATTCTTCGGCAATGCATTTGGTGTTGAAGAAGACACGGAGCTCATGGATGAACCAGTCAATAAAGATAAGTCGCTACCTAAAGATGAAGACGCAACGTCATCAGAACTATTGGAAGTGTTCGACTTGTTGATGTTCAAGGCATAAGCCATACTGGAAGCTATCAGGATGTCGAAATCAGATGAAGAAGCATCCTTCGAAGCTGGTGGTGATTTTGCAGTGCTGGCACTTACAGTTGTTGTGGCGGTGGTGACTGTGCTGCCGGTGATATTTGTGGTCGTCAAACTTTTCTTTGACGACAAAGATGAGGCTACCAACCTCTTACTATGTGACGCTGAACTCCCGGGATCTGGTTCTACAACTTCACTTGGAGTTGCAGTAGAAGAACTTGAAGATTGCAGTGATTGTGAGGACTCATTTTTAACTGAAGACGGGCTATTCCCCATTAGTGAATGTATATATATATGTGTGAGTGTAGGTAGGTGAACAAAAAATTAGTTGTTTAAAGAGTGAACCAGATGATTGAGTAACACTTTTAGATATAGATGAATAGATGGTTGTAATGGAAGTGGCCGTGTTGTTATAATACCGATAAAACTTACTAGGATCCTTTTTTAATTTGTAATAATTTGTCAATTTTTTTTTTTTTTTTCGCACAATTTTTCGCTTTTCTTGTCTGTTTTTGTCTGTCATTTTTTTTTTGTTGTTTTATTATCTGCTGGGCTCTGAAATTTTTTTGGATTTGACGGTTAAATGGCAGTGTGCTTATGAATTAAATTAATACCAAGACATAGCCTAGAGTGGTCTTTGAAAAGATCCTAGAACTTCAATACTTTTGTTTCTTATGTGATCTCTTTATCCAGGGGTAGTTCTTAACTGTTAAGACGAACACTTTCGTATCTAATATATCCGCATTAGGTAAATAGGGGCTATATGTAAATTGTACTTCTACGCACGTCTCTTTTAGCACAAAAAAAATTTAAAAGCTGAAAAAAAAAAAAAAAATAGTTGTGAAAGTGTGAGAATAGTAATTGACCTATAAATATGTCATTAGGAGAGTTTGAAATACCAACATTCGATAACAGTGTTATCCGATTGGATCAGCCATCACAATATTTGATCAAAAAGGCAAAATACAAATCAGATGGTTATGAGTCGTTGAAAAAATCAATGGAATCATGTACATTGTACATAGGTAAATTGTCAACAGATACAACTGAGGAACAATTATATGAGTTATTCTCCAAATGTGGTATAATAAAGCAAATTATCATGGGTTTAGATAGATTTAAGAATATTCCATGTGGTTTCTGTTTCATCATTTATCAAGATCTGAAAAGTGCCTTATCTGCAATGAAATATTTGAATCACACAATGTTAGACGGCTCAAAGATAGAAATAGATTTAGATCCAGGTTTTGTAGAAGGTAGACAATTTGGTAGAGGTGTTGATGGTGGTCAATTCAAGAAAGACCAATTTGCTCCAAGGGGTGGAAGAGGTGGTTACAGAGGTGGTTACAGAGGTGGAAGAGGAAACTTCAGATATAGTAGAGACTCAAGATACAATAATAACAACGGTGACTATCCACAAAGGGGAGGCTTTGAAAGAAATGCATATCAAGATAGAAGAACAGACAGTTATACCCCAGGTGGAGGTGATCATTATCTTCCTCCTCGTGGCCTTGAACCAATATCTGGAACACTTCCGACTCCAGAAATGATGGAGAATATAATGAGACCACCACAACAACAGCAACAAAGAAGAATATTGGAGCCAAAATCTGGTACTTTGCCTTCAAGACCAAGAGAAGTTCAACGTGAACCAAAACAAGAATTGCCTCCTCATATGTTAAACAATGATGATGACGATGATGATATGAGGGATGTAAATGACGATGATGATGATGATTTACCTCCACATTTAAGATGAAAGTTATAATAATATATATTACATTTTTTGCTATAACATGTAATTGATGGCTAGCATCTTTCGAAAACTCTATACAAACCAGGCAAGTTGGCAATTTCAACTACATCTCTTGTCAAATGCCTTGGAGCCAATAACCTTCTCTTAATAGTTGGAAACAAAATGTTTTCAAAGATCTGTACCGATTGCTCGTCTTTTGGATCAGAACTTGATTCAGGGATGTATAATAACGCAATTTGCTTTAACACTCCATCCAAACACTCTGTCTCATCGGACCAATTAATTTTGTTTCCCAATCTGAACAAGAAAACTCCAAGTTTACTCATTGGTGGTACATACCCTTGAAGCAACAAAGGCACACACACAAGCTTTGGATCTTTTTCATCTTCAACATTAACTTCTATTGCAAAATACTCTTGGAGCATCTCGTTCATATCAACAAAAACTTGCAAGACATCATCAATGGATTTCAGAGAATCCAGATAAGATTTCATAAACTCCTCATTATCATATACAGATTGCAATAATATCCTGATCGATATTCCAGCTTCGTTTAAATGAATCCTCCCAAAATTACCAAAATCTGATAACCCAATCTGATAAAATAACTCATACAAGGCAGCTGCATAGTCCACCAAGTAAAGCTTAACATCAAATTGTATAGCTGCAAGTCTTCTCTGTTGATCCACAACTCCAACAAAAGTGTGTTTGGCAAATATTTCAGTTAATTCTTTATGGGTCTGCGACTCAACCTCTTCCCTCAATGAGAGTATACTCGAAAGTTTCACATTTACCCGTTCTCTGTTCGTCATTACATGTCTGACTTTTGACCTACGTTCAGGTTGAGTCTCATCAATTGATTTCTCATCATCCTCCTTCTCCTCTTCTTCTCCTTCTTCTCCTTCTTCTTCTTCTTCTTCTTCTTCTTCTTCCTCGGGTTCATGTGATTCAGTTTCATTATCTCTCTTAGACGTTGGCCCTTCTACTTTTTCAACACTGTCTACGAGATTTTCTATCTCATCAGATGCCTCATTGTCTATATCAATGGAGCGATTCTGATTTGGTGCTTCTCTTTTTGTGGTAACGAATGATGTGATCTTTGCCTGACTAGCATCGGTTCTTACCAAATTATGAGCATAAATTTTTGCTTTGTTCTGTTGATTGGGTGATGAGAATTTAAAATCCTCCTCCTCACTTCTCAATCTCTTGGCATTTGGCAAGACTTGTTGAGTTAAGAAGTTTCTACTTGAGTCCAAGGTCGTTAAGCTTTCTTGTAATTTTGTAACAATATATTCAATAATTTCTTCCTCGTGTAAAAACCTCACTTCTCTTTTTGTTGGATGAACATTGACATCGACATTCAGTGGGTCGATTTCCAAAGCTAAATAAATGAAAGGCTTATTCCCCTTGGGCAAAAAAATCGTATATAACAGATTTATAGCCCTTTTCAATGGATCACATGAAACCAATCTATTATTTATAAAAAAAACAGGTTGGATTACTTTTTTATTCAGATAATTTGAGTTGGAAACTTGACCATAACAATTTAAAAGTCCAATATCATCATTGGATCCGATATCAACTTCGATCAACTCATTTGCAACAGCTGATCCAAATACTGTTCGTATTCTTTCCTTTCTTGATATTCCTGCTCTCGTAGATAATGCACTATATGAATCACCCAGTTTCTTACATGAAAATCCCACTCCTTCAGTGTGTACAGCATATCTTCCGATAACATCCACGATTTTGGCAAACTCCTCATTACCAGAACGAAGTGATCTTAATCTTGATGGTACATTGTAAAACAAGTCTTCCACTGTGATCTGTGTTCCATCTTTCCCTGCTACGGCTTTAGGTTCAGCAGGACCTTTTGGTTTCAATGGGACTAGCGCTCCATCGATATACAGGCATCTCCACGCACAAGGTGAATCCCTTGTCTTGGTAGTGACTGATAAATGGGCTATATGTGATATACTTGCTAGTGCCTCACCCCTGAATCCATATGTGGCAATGGAATTTAAATCTTCAAACTTTTGAAGTTTTGATGTCGTGAATCTCTCGCATAAGATGCCAAGATCATCTTTATCAATACCAGTACCATTATCTGTTATCTGGAGTAATTTCAATCCTCCTTCTTTTACTAAGATATCAATTGATGTAGACTTCGCGTCGATCGAATTTTCCATGATCTCTTTTAAAGCATTTGAAGGACCAATAATGATCTCACCTGCTGCAATTCTGTTCACCACAGATGATTCTAGTGGCTATTAAATGTTAGTTCAATCCTAATCATTTTCTTACAAAAACTACTCACTTTTATTCTAGCTGGAGTGTCCATCTCTTATTCTATATTTCTGTTTTCTCTACTAATATTTTTCAATTTTTTTCTATTTATTAATTTTTTTAACTCTATAATTTTTCAGTTACGCGATGGCACAACGTATACACTGAAGAACCCTTATACAGACTAATCATAGGTAGTACTCAAGACAAGTCGAACCTTGACTCGGCATTAATAGCATACAATAACTTTTCTTTCAAGACCTGCTTGTTTCTGTAGTTTGGCAATTTCAACAAATTAACACATGTTGATGCAGTTGGTAACCTATTGACATCTAACGCATCCCTGATACCGAATTTTGGAACCAAATCTTTAAATCCTAGTAATGGAGCTTTGGAAGAAGAAGTTGCAAACTTGATAAGTTTTGATCTTTCTTCAGGTGTGAACTCTTCCACAACTTCCCAGAAGTATTTTATTGTCAAGTCATTCTCCAAGTAGCCTCCATAGACAGTGTTGACTTTCAAGTCATCTATATCAACTGGCTTCTCGCCTCCAGATACTAACATCAGTAACTCTATATGGCTAAATAAATTTAACCAGCTAGGTTGAATGATTTCGAATAACCCATTTAAGAAGTATTTGGATTGTGCGTTAATCAATGTGTTCAACTTGAAATTCGCAACGGCATAAACGTATTGAAGTTTGTTAGTTTGATCCACTTGTGTTGAGGAACCATTTGGAATAAGATCAACAGTGACAATTTCTGATTGATGAGGAAGCTTTTCTGATATACTAAAATATAATTCTAAATCACTCAATTCTTCGTCACTTAAACTCAATAATTTAATCAAGTTTTCATACAATTTGGCATCAAGATACTTCAAATCATCAAATGAGTTTTTGTACTGAGGGTTAGAGCTTTCAACATTCTCAATCGAACACCATTTTGATAAGAAAAATGGAGCAAAGGATATATCAAGCAAAACATTCTCATACAAACATTTACCGATAACCATACCTAAAAATCTCATCATCTTAGCAAAAAATTGGTTCTCTTCGCTGAAATCATATTTTGGATCTAAAATACCATTATTGAGCCTGGTTTGCTGTTGCTGATATTTCCTTCTCCAATAGAAATCTGTGCTTGGGTAAATCTGATATGTTCCAGGTGTTTGCTTGAAGAAATTATAAGAAGAAGATATTGAATCATTATTCAATGTCTCATCATCAAAATTGACATATTGGAATCCATCTTTACAAACACTTGTAAGAAATTCCTTGGTCAATCCTCCCCCATCTATACCACTTTCAGGACCAAACTGATTAACAAAAGTCACATCTAATTTACTTTTGAATTGCTCACCTCGGACATCCCCAAAAGCTTCAAATGCATCAAATAAGAGATTTTCTCTTGATATGGTGGCACGCAACTTAGTTTGGGGTTCAAGAAAAAATGATCTATAATTGTTCAACTTTCTCAGTTTATCAGATTCTATTAACCCTTGGAAGATTTGAGCCCTGGTTTCGAAAGGAATAAGAAATGGCATATAAACCAAAATATTCAAAGCAGTATTAGGCTCATCCCTTAACCTACTTCTTTTCAGTGTCTTTCCCAAAGCCTCTTCTTCTTCAAGACTACCTGTGTTATTTATCTTCAACAAATTGACAACAGTCTCGATGTTGAATCTGAGTGAAGCTCCCACTGATGCATTCATCTTCCAGAAACTATCATCCACAAATTTCATTCTTGTGTTTCTCAAATAAAGTTGATTGAAGAGCTTGAGAGACAATTCGCAAAGGTAATCAAAACTATTGTCATTAATTGGTTGATCAGTCCAATTAATTTTGACTGATTTTTCATTTATAGCAATATAAAGGCAAAATCCTTTTAAAAAAGCCATAAAAGGAGGAAGGATCTTACCATCTCCGAATTTTTCAATATTGCTATCATTTTGGAACATTAGAATATACGAAAAAACTTCCTCGAATAAATACAATGTTTCCCACCATTTCTTGCTGCTCGATAAGCTGGGATTTGAAAACGAAGCTTGATCATTAATTAGCTTTTGTGCCGATGTGTCAGTAATCAATATTTCATAGAACCAGTTTTTAATTAAATCCGTACATGATGAAGATACAATCAAGCTGGTAAGGGTTTTGTTCTTGAGTCTTGTATTTGTTGGTCTTGAACTCAATGCATTAAGAAGATGTAATGAGGAGTACAAAAATGATGAAAAATCATCAATTGAGCTGGAATTCTCCAAATCTTTGAATAAAGATGACATGAATTCTTTGGAATACAAGTACTCCAATTTTTCGGACAAATTGAAGTCCGCTACTAAAATGGAATGTTCATCTTCTCCCATAACAACATCATTATCCTCCAAGTCGTTGATAAATGCAACATCCGACTGGATAGCTCTCAACAAATTTGATAATGCTTTCACTGTTTTTGAACCCTTTAAATGATACAGGTCTATTAATGAGATAAAATTCCCCAAGAATTGAAAAAGCATCTCATCTGGGGCAAGAAAATCTTGAAATGCAGGTGATGCTATCCAATCACGCATATTTTCTATTTTTGTCAAATCACTTTTCGTAAGTGGACCAACTAGGGATACGGAATAATCCAAACTGAAAAATTTAACCAACGCCAGTAAATCATATCCGCTGTACAAAATAAGGGCCCTGACTACCAGTTTCCGATCACCTATTGAATATTTTTCTAAGGTTTCATTTAAGAACTGCAATAGGTTCTTGAAAGTATTATCATCGATATCTAATATGGAAATGATAGGAAAAATAGAAGTCGTTATATCCGCAATAAGCTCTAATGACAGCTGATGACTAAGCTTGCGATCACGTTGAAGTCTCCCATAAAGCCTTATTAGTGATTTGAAAAAATTCTTTAAAGTAATATCATTAGCCCTTGTGATGTTTTCATCAATGCAAAAATGTTGTAATTGGATCAATATTGGATTTATGTCAGTCGATAATGTACTAGAAAAGAAGGAAAACTCCTGTAAGACCAGATTAGGGTCATCAGACTTAGTAGTCCAATCTTTTCTTATTATATCTGCTTCCAGTTTCAACACCTGGTATCTTCTGATGAAAGATTGCAACTTTATTGCAGCATTTAATTCCTCTTTAGCCCTTGATCTCTTTGTTCTCTCTTGGCTCAACTGGTCTAGGTATGTTTTGTTAGACCCTTTCATTGGTCTACGGTTTCCCCCAAGGTTGATGTTCCGCCTCTTGGTTGTCCCGTTGAAGTTTATCATGATGGTTTACAACAATGATCTGTGACAGTGAATAGTGGCAATTAATAATGTATTACAAGTTGAAAATAAAGAGATCAGAGAAAACTTTAAAAAAAAAAAGTACTTTCGAATGCTTACAAAAAAATGAGGGAAAAAAAATATGCAGTTTTTACAAATTGACATTATTCAGTTATACAATTGCCTCAGGGAATGGATCCTGTTTACTTAGGACTGCTATTCTATTCCCGTGAGACAAGTATCCTTTCATGTATCCTGAGGCTATCAATCTTGCAACTTGAGACTCCGCTGCATCCAACGAATACTTGAAATCACCTTCATTAGAACTTACATGAGATGTTGAAAATTCCAATGCCAATTGAAATACAGATATTGGAATATGATGTTTTTGATCTAGAGCCAACCAAGCTTTTTTGAACAATTTTAACATAACAAAAGTTCTTATTCTCATTACTACCAAGTATAGCTGTCTCTTTAACATGGTTTGTTCGATTTTTTGAAATTCGGAATCAAATAATTTCAAATCTCCTTTCTTTATGGCCACAAATAGATTTTTGTATACCAAGCTTATTATAGGGTATTCATTCCATAACTTTTCCGAAGGCATCTGTCTGGTTTCCAAGAACCTTATTGGAACTAATAATAACAAGATTGATGTCTTTTGCGATATTTGTTTTTTAGAAGAACAAAACTGCAAAGCTTTTGTTAATTTTTCATTGGCACTACTCAAATCGTTCTCAGCACAAGATATGGATCCACTGAAATACAAATAAGTCACGGCATGAGACTTCGGAACTTCTTCTATTTGTGGTAATTCATGACTTAAACTACTAAACAGCTTCTCTGTGCTTCTCGCTAAATCGTATTTCAGTAACGAAGAATAAATCTTGAACAACTCACCAATGAAAAAATAAACCCCTTGCCTCTTGCTCTTGCTGAGTTCCAGGTTTCTATCATTCAAACATAATTGGAAACTTGTACTTATAACCCTTGCCATACTTTCCAAAGAGTTAGAATGACCACCAGTTGAGACATCATGGAGATCAAAATAATTCAAATTCTTTGGTAATGCGGAGTATTGGTCTGGCTTTTGAGATTGTTTCGCTTCATACAAAGCTCTTAATTCCTTCTCGACATTGTACAATGCCGGAAGAACCCAGTTATCTTGTTTTTCAGCACATCTGTTTAAAGCTTCTAGCAACTGCACATCCACCACGAATGATTCTTGGACATCACCTCTGCATAAGGCCCTCAGTAATTTTAAATACGTCTCTATCAAGTTCTGCCATTTGGTATCAGGTATAACTTGCAAGTCAAACTTTGTTAGTGATGGGAAACTGGCTCTTTCTTTCAATCTATCAAACTCGATAGAAATAGATATCAATGTAGCTAGGTCATTTCCGCTGTGATAAGTTACAGCTTTTGATACCTCACCAAGATACTGCCTAAGAGTGAACATCTTCTTATCAATGATAATAACCGTATCTCTTCCTTACTGTCACCCTTTCTTATTTTCTTTACGAAAAAAAAAAAAAAAAAAAAATGAGTTTAAAACTGAGCAATTTACAAAATTGGAGAGAACAGGGGCTGTGGTATGATTTTTTCTTTGTCTGATGTTTTCATTTTCCCCTTTCAAGAAACAGAGGGAAGTGAGGAAAGCCCAGGATCTGAAATTTTTTTGATATTTTTTAATAGTTAAATAGATACAAAGTATTTGAAGTCTTTTTTTTCTATATATCAAGCATTAAGCAAGATGGAAGCTATTCCTGAACTCACTAGTCTGGTTCAAATCAACAAGGAAAATGTCACTTTATCATATAACAAATTGGATAGTCCAACTAGATCTATAAGATCAAAAAAATCATTATCAATACTTTCCGCAAATGAAGTATCAAATAGATCAAATGAACTTTCTAAACCAATAAGACAAAGAGTGATAAGTGAATCAACAGGTTTAGTGAAATTTTCTTTGAAAGCATCAAAAGCCTCCCCTAATACACCTACACCAGATACATCAGATCAGTCAGAATTGCTGTCTCCGATAAACCAAGAGGAACAACAACATCAAAGAAAATCTGGCTTACCCTTTTATATACCAGTTGATTCTCCTGTTAAACAGTCATTTTCAGATCAATTAATGAGTCCATTTTTGTCACCACATCACAAGCAGGCCGAAGGTGTGGATACAATGAATCAAGAAGAAGAAATGCTTTTCAAATATGCTAAGAAGCAGAGACAAGTATTGGAACTTAAGGCAAGATTAGAACAATCAGAAAGGGAATTGAAAGAATTGGAGTTAATGATGACCAAGAAAAACAATTCACCAGAAGAAACTCAAAACGAAGTGCAGTTAAATAAGTTGTTAAATCTCGCTTCTCCAATGAAAGATTTGAGGAAGAAAATTCAAGAAACAACAACGAAGACAGAAACCAAGTCACCAATTAAGGATGTGTTACGTTCAAAAGTCAGTATGTTAAACTTCTCCAATAATGTGATGAACAGTGCCACTGAACCGACACAAAAGACATTAAACAGACAACTGTCTATGCTCAAGATCAAACAAGATATTAATGAAATTTCAAATAATCTTATTACCGATAGTAAGAAATTTCAAAATGATTTCCTAGCCAAGAGTAAAAACTTTATCAGTAATTTCCAATCTTTCAGTCAAAATGCTGCTGCTGATTTCAGTCTTCATAATAACAACACTTTGAAAAATATATCAGAAGACACCAGTTTCCACTTTGGTGAAAAGGATAATGAAAGTAGTGATGATAACGAGTTGACTTATTCCAGTGATCAAAGTAGCATTATTGAAGACTTAGAAGGAGGAAGTGTTGTTCCATATGAAATCTTATAGACTACCCATAAATTTAGCATTTTTAAAAATATTTTAACCCCCCGTAAAAAACGTTTATGTAATCCTTTGATGGCATTGGCACAAGGAAGAATCAAAGAATGCCTACATTCCAGAAAGATTATATAAGCGATTACATAATCCTTCCCTTTCTTTTTTTCCCTCGCAAGGTATTTTTTTTTTTTTCATGGCAAGAAGGGCTTTTTATTTGGTGTATCGAGCCCAAATTAAAGAAGAAAAAGTCGAATAAGATCGGCCACAACGGCCCATAAATTCGTTATTGACTCCTGAAGAGAGATGAGATGACCATTCCTTAGTTGCTTATATGAGTGCCTTCTTTTTTGATCTTGACTTTCCTAGCTCCAGGCTATGGAAACTTTTTTCTCTTTTTTTTTACCACTTTCTATTTATATAAATCATTCCCTGTCTCGAGAATTTCTTTTTGATAGATCTCTTGAGGGTTGCGATGAATCATTTAGTCAAAAGGACAAATGTTGTTATTAAATAAAGGCAAATTCTAATTTCAGTAATAAAAAAGAACTTTTTTGATTTAAAAGCTAAATAAACTATATGACAAAAGTATGGAGAGAATCCTGTTCTCTCAATTGCATAGTAAAAAGAGCAAGGACAGCACATATATAGAACAAAAAAGCATTCAAATTTGGGGATAAAAACGAGTTAAAAGCACACACACGTATAATAATAAATTAACAAAAGACAAATACTAAATAGAGTAAACTAGATACAGAAAACAACTTATGATGATTCTCTAGCAAATTCTTTAGTCATATCAGCATCTGGAATGGCACCACAAATTGTTTCAACCATAATACCAGTGACCAAGTATGGGTCAATGTTAGAAGCTGGTCTTCTGTCTTCAAAATAACCGTAACCTTCTTTAGCAACAGATCTTGGGATTCTAACTGAAGCACCTCTGTTAGCAACACCTGATGAGAAAGCACTCATTGAAGCTGTTTCATGACGACCAGTTAATCTCATATCGTTATCAGCACCGTATAATGCAATGTGTTCAGTATGTCTCTTTGATAATTTTTCCAAAGCGGCATCAATAGCTTTCATACCACCTGGGATTCTCATTTCCTTTGTGGAAACATTGGTATGACAACCAGCACCATTCCAGTCACCAGCCAAAGGTTTTGGATGTAAGGAAATCTTGACACCGAATTCTTCAGCAATTCTACTCAACAAGTAACGAGCAACCCATAATTCGTCACCCATCTTGATACCTTCACATGGACCAACTTGGAATTCCCATTGTGATGGCATAACTTCAGCGTTAATACCAGAAATGTTGATACCAGCATATAAACAAGCTCTGTAGTGGGCTTCAACAACTTCTCTGGCGTAAACCTTACCGCAACCGACACCACAGTAGTATGGACCTTGTGGAGCTGGATAACCATTCTTTGGCCAGCAGTAGACGTTGTCTTCATGGTCAAATAAGGTGTATTCTTGTTCTAAACCGAACCAAACTTCTTGGTCTTTGTGGGCTTCCATCAATTTAGCACATTCGTGTCTGTGGTTAAATTTGTTTGGAGTACCGTCATTGTTCCAACATTCAGCTAATACCAAAATGTTGTCACCGCCTCTCATTGGATCTGGGTAGTAAGCAACTGGTCTCAAGTAGACATCTGAATCATGACCTGGAGCTTGGTTGGTTGATGAACCATCAAAGTTCCATTCTGGTAAATCAGAAACGTCTTTTGGAGCCTTACTCAAAGTTTTACCTTTTGATCTTATGTTACCAGTACCATCAATCCAGATATATTCAGCGATAACGGCACCTTTTTGGTCCAATTTCAAGTATTTTTCTAAAGTTCTAGTGTTTTCAACAACAGACATTTTTGATTGATATATTATTATTAGGGGGATTCAGCAAAAAATATTAAATTCGCCAAAATAAAATGTAAAAACAGATGAAAAAAAGAAAGATAAAAAGTTGAGTTATTTATTAAAAACAATCAACAGATTATAAATGAAAGTCTGTAATTTGGGTTTTATATACAAAATGATATATAATTACAATTAGATCAAATTAATTGAAAAAAAGGATATCAGATGTCTAATATACTGTTTTTTTTTTTTTCTTCTTCTCAAGATAATATGCCCTTTGTTAAAAATAACTCAAAAGGGCAGATTTAGGGTAAAAAACCACAAAGACTCGAATGGGCAGTTTTCTTCGCCTAGTGCTAATTACTCCTAATTGGGTAAGGGCAAATGGCTCTCTCAAATCTTATCGGCCAATCACAGATCTTTGTCCGCCTCTCTGGCTTATATAATATCATCATCTGCTGCTTCTGCTGGCTGCTGCTTCTGCTTGCCCAATAGTCATTTTTTTGAAAGTGACTCTTACCCAATATATATATAAACAATACATATCAATAAAACATCATCATCATGACCATAGGCTATATCCTTAGAATAATCCAATAAGATTCATCAACAGCTTTTTTTTTGTTTTTTTTTCCTACAAGAATCAAAAACAAAATACAAAAATAACAGCGTTTGCAAAAATTATTTATCTATCCACTCATGCCCTTTATCTCTCCCACCTTTATCGACGACAACAGCAGCACTTCAGTGTTTTCTCTCAAGCGGAATAATTTCGGGGAAGTTTACTGAGACACCAAACATCCACTTTTCTCTGGTAAAAAAAAAAAAAAAAAAAAAAACTTCTCTGCGAATAGAACGAAAAAAAAAATGATCCAATGATATTTTTCACATTTGCAACCAAGAAGCTATTGTTTCTCTTGCCTTTGCTTCTTACCTCCACCTGTTTACCACTTAAATTGTAGTTTGTTCCGCGTAACTGCACCTTTAATCGTTAAAATTTTAGAATATGCTTATTATTATACTATAAAATACCTATCTTTTGAATCAAAGTGTAGTAGCTAAGTTCAATTGAACCTAGAAGATCAACAAATTCTCCGCCATTTTCTCTGGTTGAATTTAGGTCTTAAATTATAAAAAGGTCATCAAGATAAAAAAAAAGTTCTAAAGATAAGGATTGAGCTGAGTGTTGGGGGAAAAATTGGAGGTAAAAAAAAAAGGACAAATTTTCTTATCAGTTGATACTCCTTTTTTTTGTCTTGGTTTTCGTCGACAAAATAAAACAGTTGCAGGAGTGAACAGTATGTGACAGTTTAAAATACAGTATAGTATTACTTTACTTTTATTTCACAAAGTAAATAATTGCAATACTTATCTATTTGCCTTTGAGGATTCTATAGCAATTGCCTCTTTCTATCTTCTGGATAGTAATTTTTGACGAATTTCCATATTATTTTATTTTGCTATACTCTATTCAAACTAATTCTTAAATTTTTTTTACTATTTTTAATTAACTAAACATCAAAGAATAAGAGATATAAGCATAACTTTGATCTTGAACGGAAGATGAAGTTTCCCTATTGTTTATCTGTTTATATTTGCTATTAACTTTCGAACAGCCTTCAGTTCAAAGCAGCAGTTAGTTGACATCATTTGTGCTTGTAGATAACTAATTGCTGTTAACAACTCAACATAAGTTTTTCGGAACATTGGTCTTACATCACAATAAGCTACCTATTCATACGCATCTCTCTTTCACATAACCTTAGTTGGAAGTTGAAAAGCAAGTATTACCTAACATAGCAAATATATCATCTATACCAGGAAAAAGACAATTTGTATGAAAACACACTACCCTGCCCCCTTTTTTTTTACCTCATCGGTGCGCAATAATGCAATAGGAAAATAGTGAATTATTTAATCCGGAGTGGTTCTGAAGCAACTTTGGGCTGTGATCAAGACAATAACGTTAATAACATACAATAGTTGCAAGCCAAACATAACAACAACAAAATTTTGCTGCTATATCAGAGTACATCTTTTAGTGCTATTGTTTATTTTGAAAGGTATATCTCTGCTTACATGTAGAAATTTCTTTATCCATGAGTCGAAAACTTCTATTTAATGTAGATCTAACTAATTGCCCTTTTGGTCTACCATAATCTATTGAACTTGTAGTTGTTCGATTATATATTACTCGAACGATTTTCAAGGAATGATCTATAGCGAAGTAGTTGGGCTCGGTAAGTATAAGTAACGCTTTGCCTTTCAGAGAAAGTGCTTGCTCAGAAGAGAGGTCATTTGTTCCATTAGTATCCGAATAGTGATAAGCTACATAGCCTGTGAACCCTCATTCTCAAATGTCTAACAGGGTTCAATCGGATTCCCCTTTTTTGCTCTAGGGAATGATCACACAGCCCCTGTTTGGAGAGATAGTATACAAAATTAGTTAAGGAAATAAATTCTTTTTTTTTTTTTTGGGGAAGGAAAATCTAGCTTATTTGATTTAAAATTTTTGATAACACAAGGACTATATATGTAATTTAAATATCTTTTAAGTAAGATTTAAGTATAGTAAAAACAGATGGGTAGGGCAGAAAAAAATAAATAAAATCAGTAGAGAATATTATTCAAGAATTGAAATTCTTTAGACAAATGCAAAACGTTAAAAAGGGAAAAAAAGGCAACGAATGTATCCTCTTTTGTGAAACAAAATAATTTTTTTTTTGTTGTTGTTATTGTATCAATTAATCATTATGTGAATGTCTTAACATTCATTGTCTTCATATTGAGATTTATCTTTTCTCTTAAAGATCTTTGAAAGACCGAAATATGGTTGGTTAACAGGGGAATCATTACCTGCGTAGATAAACATATCATAGATGAAACCACCTGTGAAACAACCGATGAATGGAGCAACAACAGGAACCCAAGCATAACCATCTCCATAACTGAACATCTCATTGCCATACCCGACACTGACAGCAGCAACTCTTGGAGCAAAATCTCTTGCGGCATTCAAGGCATAACCGGTTTGGTAACCGAAACAAGCACCTAAACCGTAGATTAAGAAAAACAAACCAACAGGGAACCAGTACTTAACAGATGAGACGTTGAAAGCATCGGTTAAGGCGAAGATACCTAATTGTAAAAGCAGGGAGGCGACAAATTCCGAAACAAATTGACCTTTTGAATTCAAGAAATCTTGAGGGAAAGTACAAAAGATACCAGCAGTGGCATGAGTTCTTACGCCGACACCTTCAAAAGCATCAAATGCCTGATAATAAGTACCATAAACGATATAAGCACCCATCATACCTCCTAATAATTGTGAAAAGATATAGCCTGGGACTCTTTTCCATGGGAAGCCTCTGAAGCAGGCAGAGGCAAAAGTGACAGCTGGATTTAAATGACCACCACTGACACCACCACTGACCATAAAACCTAACATGACCGCAATACCCCATGAGAATGCAACAGTTGAGTATTCACCGGCTGTTCCATTTGATAAAGTCTTTTGAGCAACAACACCATCACCGTACGTTACTAATACCAAAGTTCCTAAGAATTCAGCAGCATATTCTCTATATTGATAACGTATTCTAGCCCAAGAGTTTAAGAAGATTGGTGAATCATCTTCTTCTTCAATTGGTATAACTTGTTTTTCAAGATTTTCAGAAGAACCAGAAGTATTTGGCATATTTTCGAATTCAATGATTTCCGGTTTAACCATTATACTATTTCTTTATAATTCAGGATTCCTTATATATATATAGCAAATATTTTTTTAAAATTAATTAAATCCGTGATGATGAATAAATAGATATCAGAGGAAAGTTTTTTAAAAATTCTGGGGAAATTCGATTCTCTTTATAGAATGGGAAAAAAGAAATGTAAAAAAAAGACAATTTTTTTTTGTCTTTTTTTTATTTTTTGGAGATTGGAAAAGAAGAAGCGGTGGTGGTGGAATAATTCTTGTTCTAATTGAAGAAAAAAAAAAAGATAGAACAAGAATATTATTATTTTACTTTTCGTATCAAACACAAGATTTACTACCCCAATACTCTTTCTGGGTCAGAGGAAGATGCTTGGGGTAAGAACACTTTATTTTATCAACTCATTTCTATAGGTTATATCTAATTAGAAACAACACCTTCTCTTATTATCCTGTTCTGAATTATGGTTCCGCCTGTTCTGAACCCAAAGAGAGAATAATAATATTTTTAATCCCTTTTTTTTTTTTTTTTTCCTCACTACAAGAAAAATTTCTTCTAAACTTTGAGCTCCCAAAAGCAAAAAAGGCTTGGGCATAAATTATTTTCGTTCACGAATGGCACTGGCTTTTTTTTTTTTTTTTGCTGCAGTTTTGTTTCGGCACATGAGGTTGTTTGTTGTTCCAGGTTTTAGGCTTGGTATAATTGGCAATAGTTGTTATAGGTAGTTTCCATTTCACCAGAAGATTTACTATTGGCATTGTCTTCGCTCATAGGTACCGATCAGATGATGAATCCGATAAGGAGCAAACAGGAGAAAAAAACAATATTCAACGGCTATGCTCATTTATTGATTCAGTGACTTAAGTTATTTTGCGGGGAGCCAGCTATTGTTGTTTCATGTACAAGTAAGTAAATCAAACTAAATTGAAATAGTGATGGTCAGCCGAGGAATGGGATTTTGCCTAAAAAGAAAGAAAAAAATGATTCCTCTCATCATCATCAACTTTTGCCTCTTAACTCAATTCCCCAATTTATTATATGATATTACATTCAAATTTTTAAGAACAGAATTTCTGTTTTTTTTTTCTGTTTTTTTCTCCCAAGTAAGAACATAATATCGGAATATTTGGGCTCCGGCTTAGAGTCTTTCTTCGAAGAATCTAATTGATCAGTTTTCATTAAGACTCCTCAGTAACTGGATTAATCTCGGGCCCTTCTTCCGTGGTTGGATCAATTTTTTTCTTAGAGATGTATCCAGGAATGACCGATATTGGGGATCCTACATTTTTCTTTTTCTCTCTACTAGCTAATTTCAAGAATGGCAATTCGGAGGTAGTTGCAGTCATAATAATGTCTTGGATACGAATTAAAAGAGGAGTGTTCTTTGTTTCTTTTCATATTTTTTGTTGTAGTTGCTTTAATTCCTTAGTATTTCTTCGCATTTAAAAAGGGATTCCAATATTTTCACTACAAGAAGGTCTCAGAGATCATCATCAAAATCATCTTTTCTCCACAAGTTTTCCAAGAAAAGATCAGCATGCCCCGGAAGTTAACTGATGAAAACCCAAGTAAAAAAAAAAAAATAAAAAGAAAAATTGAGGCATCAGGAATAATTAATATTAAGAATGTTTCTGTTCTTGGTTCCGAAGTTCTTGGAGTTAATCCAACAAAAAAGCCCAATTCCAATAATTCAATTAAAGTTTCGGATTGCCCTCTAAGAGGTTTATTTGGGGAAGAAAAAAGAGGAGCTAGATACTGTACTCAAGGTATTTCTCAAACCGGAAAATCCATAAACAAAAACATTGGTTTCCAGTCCTCCTCCTAGTTTAAACAAGCTCCATTGAACTCCCCTTGATGTTGATTCTTCAAGGACTAACTAGTTGCGAAAAAGGTCATGGGTTGAGGAGTAAAAAAAAATAGGTATGGATCCCCATTTTTGGATCTTTCTCCGCCATCTTTAGAATTAACATGGTATTACTCAATTATGATTGTTCCAAGCTTGAAAAGAACCAAGAGGCACCCTGGTAACAGATGGTATCTGGAAAACGGTATTAGATCTATCTGTTAAACGAGTTTCAATAAATTTACCTCTATTGCTTCGAGTACCTGAAAATACTTCTCAATTGAAATTGCTCCCTTGGTCCTGTGAGAAAGAAAAAGGTTTAAACGTGATTCATAGGTTGTTAGTTTATTAGCTGATTTGTTTATTTTTAGAGATACCGGGACTAATACCTTATTTCGTTTACCCCCAATATTAGAAGAAGAGACCCCAAACAAAATTCGGAGAATCTTCGTTCCTCAACTTAGTAAATAGGTTAACCCTCTTTCTCCAATTCAACATCTTTTTCAGATCATATACCAAGTAATCTGAAAAATATTTATGAATTTAAAACTTGGGGTTACATTCTTTTTTTTCAAGAACACATCACAACAAAAAAAAAGCCTGCTAAGAGAATCGGGATGAAAGGAACCAAGGATGTTTGAATTATTCCTGTTACTGGGCTCTTGTTTTGTCAAGGCACGCTTATTTCTCCACAAAATAATGATACCAATTGGGTTGAAAAATGATACGATTTGTGATTTGGTAAAAAATGTTGAAAAAAAAAAAATCGTTTGAAAAAATTTTCATGAAATGCCTTTAGCTGGATCTCTTACGATGAGAAATTTACGGGATGAGAATTTATGGAGTTGAATTTCAAGAGATTATAAGGAGATTTGATATTCTTGAGTTGTATAAAAGATTACTGGAAGCTGGGAAAAAAAAAACCAAAAAAGAATGAAAAAAAAGAAAAAGAGATAACAATTATCCATTTTTACCCCAGAAATTAAAAATGCAAAAAAGAAAAAGATTTGGAGATTGTTTGTAGGAGATGTTTCATGTTCTCAAAATGAGTGATTTAAAACACTTTATTTAATATTATTCCTAATAATGCCACATGAGACATTTTTATCATGTGCTGAATGTGAAAAAGTTGTAAATTTTATTATTAATAATATTATTCTCAAGATATCGGAGTAACTTTTTTTTTATATATATTTCTGTTTTTTGCACACCGTCTTAAATTTTTTTTGGTCAGACCTAAATTTAAAAAAACGGTAACTGAGAGATAATGCTGGTTGAATCCCAGTAATTGTATGGATATTAATTAAATTATGAATAAAGATCTACAAGTTTGATTGTATTAGGACCTCAACAAATCAGAGTTGAATATTTGTTTTTTTTTTTTTTTTTGTTTCTCTCTCCGGATTGACTTTCGGTGAGCGGAGTTTTCTTGAAAAAAAGATGTACCAGAACAAGAACAGAATTTACCCCAGAACGAACGGTGAACAAGGGCAAAGGATTAATTTCTAAATTTTATTTTTTAAAAATACTTCCGAGAGATAGAGTATGTATCAGCTATCTAACAAGGGTTAATGAGATGATATTATACAGCTTTCAAAAAGCTTATCATTTTTTAAGTGTATATATATATATACGTTGTAAGAGGTTTATTAATAGCAACTTAATTTGAAAATGGGATGGGATGGCTGTAAAAAAAAAAAAAAAAAAAAAAGTGCTATTTATTATTTGTAGAAATCTTTCTCTCCTATTGTTCCACATCCTTCTTCTGCTCCGTTTTTCCTGAAAAAATGTTCAGAAAAAAAAAAAAAAAAAAAAAATAAGGAAAAATTGTGTTGTTTTTTTTTTTTTTTTTTTGCTTGTCAATTCTTACTAAGTAGAAAAAGTCAGTCACAAATCTTTTTTTGCCTATTTTTGCATCGACGAATCAACTCCTATCAACTGACTAAAAATTACAGTGGGGTTATCTTGAGATGATAGTAAAATTATTGTATCTCTTCGTATCTAATCTTATTCAAGGATAGATACTCTTATAGTTGCCGTAGATAGATCTCATCTCATACACATCTAAAAATTTCTCTTGATAATGCTAGCAATACTATATTAAATCAACACTGCCTAGCACTATCTAGCAATTATTTGTAGTACAATAAGAAATATTAGTAGTGCGCATATTACTAAAATGAGGTGTTCTGGACTATTTATTGTATTATGTAAAAGAAGTGAGTCTTTAGATGCAAACGAATTGTGTTTTTGGTAAATCTACATATCCCTCCTTATTTGACTTGTATAGCCCAGGGTTAAGAGCAATAGACAAGGAGGGTTGTTGTGTAGAATTTCATTTCTAAAAGAATTAAATTCTTCAAGTGTTTTTTTAAGTATTTTTCTTCTACTATAACCGAAACCATAAAAAAAAGTTCACTGGAGGTTTTTCCATTTCGTATCAAGAGCCGGGATTGGAGGAGGGGCTGTTATGAGCAGAACAGTTCGGAGTTTTTTCTTTGTTTTTTTTTTTTTTCTTCGTTTTCAGTTTTTTGGTTGCAAAAGGGCAAGTGATGACCAGAACGCAAAAATGATCTTCAATGTGGAGAAACTATCGGAATGAGTTTTTTTTTTTGGCAAAAAATAGCAAAAGAAAGAGAAATTTTTTTTCTGGGGAATTAAAGAAGGAAAAGTTTCGAAAATAATATCTCAGACTCATTTCCCTCCACCATTCTTGATATAAATATCCTTTTACATTCCCTTTTTCACAAAAAATATATTATATTATATTCAACTTAAAAACTCCATTAATATTCCATAAATACAACAAAACTCATACTATATATAATGCCTACTGAGAATTTCGAACCATTAGTCAGTACCATCGATATTGGTACTACTTCTACCAGAGTTATTCTCTTTAACAAGTTAGGTCAAGAAATTGCCAAACATCAAATCGAATATACAACATCTGCTCAAGTAGGAGACAGAAGAGATTCAAACCAAATCATTTCAAATGAAGGTATTGCCATCACAGAAAGTGATGATTTGGTATTGGAAACTGCAAAAGAACCAACTTTGTCGTTCCCTAAAGCTGGTTGGGTTGAATGTCGTGTTGAAAGTATCTTGGCAAATGCTGTCCAATGTTTTGCCTGTTGTTTACATACTTTGAAAACCGTTAATGAAACTCGTGATGTCCCATACAAGGTTACTTCTATTGGTATTGCTAACATGAGAGAAACCACTATTGTTTGGTCTAAGAAGACTGGTAAGGCTTTATACCCAGGTATTGTCTGGAACGATACTAGAAATGCCCAAATTGTTCAAAGAATCAACTCTGAAAATTCTAAAGAAAAATTAGAACTGATTAGACACAAGAATGGTACTCCTGTTTCAACATATTTCTCTGCTACAAAATTCCTTTGGATGTTGGAAAACGTTCCAGAAGTTGCTGATGCTTATGACAATGGTAACGGTGATTTAATGTTTGGTACTGTCGACACATGGTTGATCTACCATTTATCCAAGGAAAATGCATTTGTCTCAGATGTCACCAATGCAGCAAGAACTGCATTCATGAATTTGGAAACTAAAGATTACGATGATGAATTATTAGAATTCTGGGGTGTTGATAGATCAAAGCTTCAATTACCAAAAATTGTCTCATCATCTGAAGTTTACGGTAAATTCAAGATTCCAGATTTAAAGAAAATTGGTTTCACTGAAAGTGGATTAACTAAAGAAGCTTTAGAAGTCTTACAAACTGTTGAAGATTTACCAATCTGTGGTTGTCTTGGTGATCAATCTGCTTCATTGGTTGGTCAATTAGCAGTTAAAAAAGGTTCAGCTAAATGTACTTATGGTACTGGTGCTTTCTTATTATACAACACTGGTGACACAAAGTTGATCTCCAAGAATGGTGCCTTGACCACTTTTGGTTATTGGTTCCCACAATTGGATGAAAGTGTTGATGGTGAAGGTGCTTCAAATCCTCAATATGCTATGGAAGGTTCCATTGCCGTTGCTGGTTCTTGTGTGCAATGGTTGAGAGATAACTTGAGATTGATCGGTAAAGCTCAAGATGTTGGTCCATTAGCTTCATTGGTTAAGAACTCTGGTGGTGTTGTCTTTGTTCCTGCTTTCAGTGGGTTATTTGCTCCATACTGGGACTCAGAATCAAGAGGTACCATCTTAGGTTTAACTCAATATACATCAGCTTCACATATTGCTAGAGCTGCCTTGGAAGGTGTCTGTTTCCAAACAAGAGCCATTTTGAAAGCCATGGTTAACGATGCTGGTGCCTCAGCTGATTTCTTGGATGAATCTTCAAAACACTCCAAAGACTCTCCATTGAGCGTATTAGCCGTCGATGGTGGTATGTCTAAATCAGATGAAGTTATGCAAATTCAAAGTGATATCTTGGGTCCATGTGTCACTGTTAAGAGATCACCAAATGCTGAATGTACTGCCTTAGGTGCTGCTATTGCTGCTGGTTTATCACAGGGTGTTTGGTCATCATTGACAAATGCAGTTGAAGAAATTACCAAAGGTAACGAATTATTAACTGTTAAAGATGATGTTCCAGTCAACAACATTTTCCATGCTACTTTGTCAGATGACGAAAGAAGAACTTCATGGACTTTGTGGGAAAAAGCAGTTGAAAGATCAAAAGGTTGGTTACATGGTATTGAAAGCCAGTAAAAAAACAAGAGTTATATTTAATTGATTATTTATTATTGTTTTTTTTTTATTTCTTATGGTTTTCTGTTCTTTTGGATTTGTGATGATGGGGAGTTTAGTTGTTTGTGTTTAAAAAAAATGTGTTAGATATATCATGATTTGATGATTTAATGCTATAGAAAGTTTTATGAGACATATGAAAGGTAAAAAAAAATTACAAAAAAAAAAACATTTAATATTCCATTTTTAGACAAACACTTGCACTTTTATATGTATACTATGACTTTTATTTCCAGTCCCTTCTTTTTAATACTCTTTTTTATATATGCATTAGTTGATAAATAATATTTTCTATATCAAAAAACAAAAAAAAAAAAAATGTAGATTACTGTCTTTGGAAATTTTAAGTTTTTGCTCAACGCAAAAAGATAAAAAGAAAATGGAATTCGGAAAGAGTTAAAACCTGGAGCCGTTTACATTGTTCAAGTAATTTAGATATATATATATATCAATTGAAGTTGAATTAAAATAGTTTCGGAAATTCAAAGATGGATATGATGAAGCCTAAACCTCAATCGAGGAGCAAATTTTTGTTGTTGAGACATCTTATTCCAGCATCTTTCCTCTTTGTTATCGCAAGTGTCTATTTTTGTTATCAATATCACAACAATGGCCAGTTACATTTGGCTAGCAGTTCAAACCCAGACTCTCTTTGTCCAATTCCTGACTTGATTAAACCTTCTAATCCATTGTATTCGGAGGAAATTGTCCATAAAATTATACACAACGATGCATTCAGAAACGAGTCTCTGTTCAAATTGTTGGGGTCAGTTCAAGTACCAACTGAGGTATACGATGAATGGGGTTTAATCGATGAACACCCAGAACATTGGGAGGTCTACGAAGATTTACACGAATATTTAAAGAAAACTTTCCCATTGATTGATAAGAAATTGACATTGGAGAAGATTTATGCAGGTTTGCTTTATACTTGGGAGGGAAGTGATAGTAGTTTGAAACCCATTGTATTGATGGCACATCAAGATGTTGTTCCAGTACAAAAAGAAACCATCAAGGATTGGACTTATCCACCTTATGAAGGTGCTTATGATGGAGAATTTGTATGGGGCCGTGGTGCTTCTGATTGTAAATGTTTATTAGTTGGTATTATGGAACTGATTGAACTCTTGATTGCTGAAGATTTCAAACCAAAGAGAACTATAATCTTGTCATTTGGAGCTGATGAAGAAGCCATTGGTAGATCTCTGTACTTGTTGTCAAGACATCTCTTGGAGAAATATGGTGAAGATTCTATACATTTAATTCTTGATGAAGGTGGATCTGGTTTACTGTCATTGGAAGATAAATATTTCCTTGAAGTCCATACTGGTGAAAAGGGTTATTTAGATGCCCAGATTGAACTTTTCACACCTGGAGGACACTCGTCTGTACCACAAGATCACACATCAATTGGTATCATGTCAGAATTAGTTCAAGAAATTGAACATACTCCATATTCTCCATTGTTGACCAATGTGAACCCATTAGTTCAGAATTTACAATGTTTTGCTGAACACTCGCAAACAATTGATAAGAAATTGAAATCTGATATCTTGAAAAGTCACATTGATGAAGATTCCAATAAGGCAGTTGTTGATTGGTTAATTTCACAAAGTCCAGTTTATAAGTATTTGATCACCACTTCACAAGCTGTTGATATAGTTCAAGGAGGTGCTAAATCAAATGCCTTACCAGAACACGTTTCAATTTTGGTCAACAACAGAATAGCTGTTGAATCAAGTGTCCAGCTGACAAGTGATAAGCTTCGTGATAACATTCTTAAGATTGCTCGTAAGTATGATCTTGGTCTCATTATTGAATCAGAGACATTGTTGAAACCAACAGAAAATGGTTATTTCCAATTCACTTATCGTGACCCATTACAAACTGCACCTGTCACTCCTATTAATGATGATATTTGGGACTCATTTGTTGGTACACTCAGACATTTATACGAAGAAGAATTTTATCCAGATGTTTTCCGTGCTGAAAATGACAAAGAAGATTATATAATCGTGACACCAGCACTTTCAACAGGTAATACTGATACTAAGTCATATTGGGATTTAACTGATCACATTTACAGGTTTATTCCTGGATCTAAGAATAAGTTTGATTCTCATGCTCATTCAGTTGATGAAAAAGTTGATATGGATTCACATTTATTCATCATTGCGTTCTACTACGAATATTTGTTAAATCTTGATCACGAATTAGAATGATATATATGCTATATACATTTTCTTTAATCTTTAAAAGAACTTATTTTTTCATTATGATGTGGAGCTGTACCAGATTCGTTTATCTCAAATACTGGTTCAATTGATTTGTCCAACTTGTCATCTTGCAGATTATCTGGGATCTCAATAGTGTCCTTTGGATCTGTGGATCCAGGCCCAGCTGGTTTATCCGGTGCCGTGGTTGTTGAGCTATTAACTGGAGATTGCAGTGATGCATATGGAGCTTCCTCAACATCTTCTTCTCTTGAGTTATCAGTGACCCCTTGAACTGTAGTCTGAGCAACTGGGGCTTGTGTTTTCTTAGCGGGTGCTTCATCTGAATCCTTATTAACGTTCTTGGCAACTGGGTTTCTACCTTGACTTTCATCTTCCTCAGAGACATCTTGGTGAATTTTTTGCTGAGCAGTTGGTTTCAGAGTTTCATCCCCAACCTCTGGTTTTGATTGTTCATCTTGCTTGTTATCAGGGGTGCCGGTTTTATTTTCAGGAGTAGATGATGATGATTCAGACTTGTCATCATCAGTTGGAGATGAACCTTCTTTCACATCTTTATCTGGGGTATCAGCAGCGTCATTGGCCTCCTTATGAACATCTTTAGAGCTTTGTTCTGAACCTTGTTTAAAATCAGCCTCGAAACCTTTTGGAGTTTCCCCCTCAGCATGAGCAATCTCTTTCAAAAAATTATTTTCAATTTTTTCATCATATGCAATTGGAGATCTTACAGAATGCTTAAACTTGTCGAGTAATCTAATTTTCCAGTGATATGGATCATAAGTATTGGTTTTTTGTAATTGTTCTTCTTCTTCTTTTCTCTTGAAATCGATCAATTTACCAAATGAGGGACCAATTGAGACAGAAGCTAAATATAATGGAACACAACTAGCTCCAAGTGCTGCAAATACTTTTAAACTATATATACTTTTGTTAGTCAAAATTCGCAACGGAAAAAGCGAAAAAAAAGAAAGACAACATACACAGGACGATTTTTAAAGAATTGAGACATCTTTCAAGTTAAAACCAGTTTGTTGAAAAGAGATCAAGTTTGAAAGGATATAACGGAATATTTATAGAGAGATCGCTTGAAAAATAGTGCATTGCTGTTGTTTGCTAGAACAACTGAACAGTCAAAGTTATTTTATTTGCTATATTTTCCCATATATATATGCAAGCCTCGGTTTGCTATAAAGTAGTGTACATGTGACACAAATATCTTGTTTTTGTGGTTGATTGTGCACTACTCAATTTGCTGATAATAAACAGTCGTGCATAGACATCATGGCATCACTCACTGAGCAGCAGCAGAATAAATTAGCTACTGCCAAGACCATCCAAGAACCAAAATAACTATATTTTCTTAAGAGAAAGAGAGGCAAAGCATGTGTGTGGAAATAAGGATGTAAAATAAAGGTATGTAAATAAGGAGCAGTCATTTATTATTATTACATTCCACCCTTGTACTCAGTAGTATATATATATATCTTGTTTTCTCATATCTGATAAACTAGTCAGTTTTTATCTGATCTATCATTAAAAATTTAATTTAATTTACACGCATTTTTGAAAGGTCATCTGATTTATATAATAAAAAAGGTGTCAAGTGTTTTTGCTCTTCTCCATTTTTTTTTTAATTATAAAAATCGAAACAAAAGCAAATTAATTAAATTATAGTATTAATAGCATCATAGCATCATCATCATCATCATCATCTAATTTACCGATCCATCTATCACAATGCTGTTATACTCAAGGAGGGTTTCATTCAACAATTTGTACCCCATCTACATAGACCCTTCAAACCCAGTACATATTCCTCCACAATTCAAAGACGAACAAGATCAAGATCCAAAGAAGAGTAAATTCTTTGATTTGAATTTTGGATTCGGTGGAGCCACCATCAATAATATTGAACAACATTATACGACTCATGCACATCAACCTCAAATGAGAAGGAAAATTCCGAAATTACCACCACCACCTTCAAAGTCCATTTTGAAAAAAAAAAAATACAATGGTGAAATAAATTATACAATATCAGACAACTATCAAGATAATAGTAATGCATTGTTGAGCGATGAAGAAACTGATGAAGAAGAGGATGAAGATGAACTGCATACACCTCCTTCTTCAGCTGTTACCCCTCCTACACCACTGGACAAGCCAAGAAGAAAATCATTTGCTGATATGACAAACGAAGAATTACTTGCCTTGGAAGAATCTTATACGAAGAAATCGACAATAAATATCGATTCGTTTAATTTCAACAACACTCCATCGGTCTTTGTACAACCATTACCTAATAAGTCATCATCTGCATCACCGGCAACCACCAGTTCATTGGCAACTGCTACGGCAACAGCACTGGTTGACAGGCCATATCCTTCAAGACCAGTAATTGAACATGGTGCATGCTGCATATCTTCAAAACATCATGATTATGATAAGCTTTACAACGATGAAAATAACAGAGTCTTGTTCAGTTGTATCACTGGAAGAAGACACACGTGGAATGCATTAGATTACATTATCAATGATTTAGCCATTGATGGTGATCATATAGTCATTACATCTCATATATCTATTGTTGAGATTGAACAGATTAATCAAAAACAAAAAAACAAATATGATGATGAAAATCGTGAAAATCAATTTGAGAGATCCAAAAATTACAACATTTCTTCATCTTTAATTTATGAAAAATGTCAAAATATTTTACAATATCTGTTAAATTTGATAACACCGAAGAAATTAAATTTGAAAATATCGGTGGAAATTATCAATTGTGAATCATCAAAGCAAGTTTTCAATGATAGTTTGAGATTGTACAAGCCACATCTTGTTGTAATTGGATCCAAGACTGAAGAAGATAATTTATCAAAGATGATGTCTGTTAGTTCATCATCTTCTGGCACGAATAATAATAATAATAATAATAATAATAATAATAATAATAATAATGACCAAGAATTGAAACCTCCAATTTTCCATAGGAAATCTTCAACTTCATCAACAGTTTCCACTTTGGGTAAAGGTTATAACGGTTATTATAAAGTTGGTGGGAATAAATGCATGAAGTTGACAAGTTATATAATGGGACATTCCAACGTACCTGTTATTGTTGTCACGAATAATTATAATTTAACTACGATCAAGTTTAAATCACCTTTTGAAGATGATGAAGAAGTTGAAGAAAATTTTACCGATGCCAACTATTTTCTGCATAAATTAACATCAGTATCTGATTTTTCAAGAAAGAAGTCCATAAATGATCTAGAACAAAGAACAAAGCTGATTTCTTCATCAGCTTCAATAACATCCTCACTGGATTATCCACAGGCTTTCAATCCACAACTGAAAGTTACATTTGGCGACGATTTAGGGTTTGGTAATGGGCACTCGATGTATAAAGTGAAATCTTTATTAGATCCAGTTGACCATAATAGTTTGACAGTAAGCAGATCCACAACAAGATCCAGTAATGGTCTTGAAAATAAGAAAAAGGAAAGAAGTAAAAGTGACAGTAGCGGAGTTGATAATAAGAAGAATAATAATGGCGGGAATAAATTGGGTTTGAATTGGAAGAAATTCGGGTTTGGTAAGAAATAGTAAATGAGAGAGAATATTATGATTTTAAATTATTTTGTAGTCGTCGTGTTGAAAACACACAATTTCTTTGTATTTGTTGATTTTTGTGGGGTAAATGGAATTTCGGCACAGAGATACAAAAAAAAAAAAGATCATCAACAATGACATATATCTATCAATATTTATATATAAGAGCAATTGCATTAGCAATTCTTTTTTGATTTCCTTAATTTAAATTAAATACAAAATGTCATCTTTATTAAAGAATCAAATAACTTTACATCAAAAGTAAGTGTTTCTCCACCAATAAGAAATGATGTAATTTAAGATTACTAACATCTCCTCTTTCCACTTATCTCATTTTTGATATTGAATAATGAGATAACTGAGGATGAATTTACAGATCTATAGGTTTCTTTTCAGGTTTATTAACACCATTGTTATTAACAGTTTTCTTGATTAAGCCAAGATTTGATCAATTAGTTGCACAAAGAGCACAACAAGAAACAAGAAATTTACATGATTTACAAAATGAGATCACAATTTTAAATTGGCATTTGAAATTGTTAGATATGAATAAAAATTTATTAGCAACAGCTACAGTGGAAAATGATTAGTTATATAATATTCATGGCATATATTTAAGAGATATCTTCTTTGTATAATTTACGATTTAATGCATTAACTTCATCTTATCTTTATAAAGCAAATAAATATTAAATGTTTTTTCTAGATATTATATATATATAATTGGGAAATATTGTATCTATAATATGATCTCAATCATATTATAAAGCATAATTAAAAAAAGAAAACACACACTGGTTTAAAAACATAATCTCGTAAAAATTCATAAAGCATAGAAAGGTTTTCACTTTCTGTTGAAATCCAAACCACCTTTACTGTATTTCTCCAATAATTCTTTATTTAACTCATGATCTTCATTAGTCTTATATTGAATAACACCTTTAAAAGTTGGTCTTACTGCAAAACCTGTCCATACTAATGGACCAATAACAGCAGTGAAGTATGCTACGCCTTTTAATGTTTGTGGTTTAATTAAAGCAGTCATTGTAATTGTCGTTGTTATTTATTTAGTTAATTTAATATAGTATAAAATGATATTGTAGAACATTTCATTAGACAAAAGAGGGTATTTATATAATTTTATAAATTGAACATGGATATGAAATAACCATATCGTCAGATTTTTTATTTTTTAATAATCCATTTGATCATTTCAGCAATATAGGATGACTTTTCCTTGTAACATTCTTCTTCCCCCAATTTTTTTGTAAACCGTTTTCACTTCAAATTGAAAATCTGGTGACTTTTTTTTTTTTTTTTTCTTAAAAAGCTGACAAAAAGAAAAAAAAATCATGTTATCCCAAAAAAAAAAAGGGAAACATCCAATACTGATGGCTTTTCACAGAGAAAAGCTCACTTGCTAAAGAGTAACAGTTGTTGATAGTTGAGATCTTGAATCATATGGTTCTTGCCTAAATTTTGTCAGTTTCTTGAATCTTAGACTAAGTGGATTTTTTTTGAAAAAAATCATCCTTGCAAAATTCCCCAAAATAGTTTGAAGTTTATTTTATATGATAATATTTCAATAACAGTTTCATTACAGTTCAGATGTCATTTTGCCTTTAGAAATTGTATACCTTTAAATTAGATTCTTATAGAGAGCACCCCGGTGTTGAGTTGTAAGGTCTTATTTCTCACATAATTAAGGTCTCTTTTTTTTTAGAATTTACCAGTTGATTTGTTTCTTTCGCTTTCAACCAAAGGATAACTAGGAAACTCTTAAGAAGATACCTGTGCTCTAGTTTTCTTTAATGTTTGGTTTTTTCAAAACAGGAAATATATTTTTTATATCCTGAATGCAAAAAAAATTTTGTAAAAAAAATTCTAAATGATAAATTTTAACGACTTAAATACAAGTCATTTCGAACAATTTATTCTTAGTCAAAACATGGAAATACTTCTACAGTATCATCAGACTCTGCTAAGATGTCTCGATGCAAAGTAAATGCCAAAAAGCATCTTCTAAACAAATATCAACCACACAGAAGGGCTACTTTATCATCTTAATTTCTCAAATTTGTCAAACATCAAAATTTATCTAGATGAATAGATAAAACTTTCTTTCATTGTAGGACTTATTTGAGTCATGGCAAAGATGTAGGGGGCGGGATAAGCCAAAAAAATTGAATTTTTGACCAAGGTATGAATCGGAAAAAATATTCCCACAACATCAAAAGCCTGGCTAGCTCAATCGGTAGAGCGTTTGACTCTTAGGATTTCATTGATATCAAAAGGTTGGGGGTTCGAGCCCCCCGTCGGGCTTTCTTTTTTTCTACAACTTTTCTACTAATGAAAAATTTTTTTCTTTCTCTTTCCGACCAGCAGGGCTAAAGGTATTACTTAGCTTGAGCTTGAAATAACCGTAGGATAAGGTTTCGTAATGGAAAGGGTCGAGTAATCAGCCGAGATAACAAAATTTAGCTAAATATAGACTGATAATCTTAAATTTTGGTGGTATGCTTTTTTTTTATTTATTGGTTTTCTTCTAATATGTAGATCTTTTGTGTGTAGTTTTTCGAGCCTAACTCATGGAGTACATGCGACCCGGTGAAGTTTTTGCTATAAGTTTCGGTTAAAGGCGAATGTATGGAGTTCAGCAAAATATTGACAACTACCTAACTAACCTTGCCAAATACTGTTGTTAATAAAGAAGAGCGAGACCGGATTAAGGTGCTCGCATTCTGGAGAGAGGTTTATCCTGAGGAGCTACCCCATCTTTCTATACTACAAGGAAGTGGAATCAGCTGAGTTCTGCCTTGTTCCGGAAAAACTCGTGTGAAGTCGGGTATTTTTTGCAAGGTGACTCTTCCCACTACACGCGAGATCGGAGAAGAGGTGTAAAAAAAAAAAAAGAAAAAGGAAAAAAAAAAAAAAAAAAAAAAAAAAGAGCACAGAGATCTGATGATATAGGGTCTGAAAATTAATATATATCAAGAGGATCTTCTGGAGAAGATAAGTCAGTGGTTATATACTATACAGAAACAATATGAATAGCACATTTGAGAAATTTGACTTGCTACCATCGGAGTTGAAACTCCTAATAATAAATTATGCAGATGCATTAAGTTTGACTAATTTGTTGAAGTCAAATAGAGAGTTAAGAGAACTCTCACTTTATATATTGAACGAGAAAATCAGTTCACTTACTGGTTTGAAAAATCTTGAGACTGCTCTGGAAGATGTCATAACAAGATCAAGCGATTTATCCAGTGCCTTATCAGGCTTGAGTCTGATATCGTCTTATAACGATAAGAATAAGAAATCTACTGTATCAAGCATACCCAACGCTAGACACCAGTATCATCAATATCATCATAATTTGATCTCCGAGAAGACTGATAATGTCTTGATAAGTTTTTACTCACCTCAAAACGTCGAGAATAAAGTGGAGTTATATGAAACCAAGTGTTTGAGTAACCAAAACTCAAACACTTCAACAGGAAATGCTTCATCTTTTTATAATTCTTCCAATGCAACATCTTCCGAGTCTTTATCTTTACAAGAGAAAGGCGAAGAAGATCTCATGGTAAATGACAAGAATTTATCCAAGTTAGATGATATGTTGAACAATATAGACCAAACAGAGGATATTTATTCAACATCAAAATTCAATACGAATGAAAATTTGTACAGTTGTTTTGAATTGGGTTCTTTAGTAAAGACAAGAAACCCATTAACAAAGAAAATCACTACAACGACCAACAGCAAGAAGACATTACCAATGAATTTGTTAATCGACGAAGACTCAAATTTGGCAAAATTGACCATTCAACTTTCAATATCAAATCAAGTCACTATCTTTGATAAGACCGAGTTTTTCAAAACTGAATGGGCCGATGAAGATTCCAAAATTTTGATATCTACTAATAGAAAATACGGATTCATGTTCAAATTGATAAAAGGTGAAGAGTTACCACCAAGGAGTCCATATGATTATGAAGCATTGACTAATTACTACTTAGACATCAATAATTTCATGATCAATAATTGTTATCTTTTAAAATGTGTTGAAGATGCACAGGTTTGTTAATATTTTTTTTTTTTTTTTCTGGTAAAAAGGGAGGTGCTTTAAAATACATTTCATATACAGCATTATTTTAATATTCTAATAGATAAAATAGTTTCGATTTAATCTTCTATAGTTCCGTAATTACTAGCTTCATCATCGTTGATAGAAAGTTTCTCATCTTCTTTCAAGAATAAACTGAAAATAAGTGCTGTTCCTACCAATAAGAGCATCAAATAGAAAACCGTCCTTGGCTCTTTAGCCAATGTTGACGAATAAGTGAGTAACAACACAGAAGGTAATATAGCTGCCAATAAATTTTTAATCATAGAGATGGCACCCATCATTTGACCAACTTTATCCACAGGACTATACTTGATCAATATGCTATCGATGACTGGATTTAAGAAAGCTCCCCAACATGTGATCACTTGTGAAAGTTTATAAGTTGTTGAATTGCTCGCAAATGTTAAGACCAGACCACCAACAAATTCACATAGTAATGAAACTCTCACAATGATTAAATCGATCTTATCCAAACTACTCTTATTAGCTTCATATTTCTTATTCAAATATCTTAAGACAATGGGAGAAATGCAAAATAGGATAATTGCCCTTGATACCATCATGATGGTAACAAAGAACCCAATATCCACTGAGGTCCATTTAAAGACATAGATCGGATATAAGATGAAAACTTTCCCCATATAAACGGTCCCCAGGGAGAAAAAAATTAATATAAATAACAAATTGAAAACTTCTAACCTTCTCTTGTTAAGTCCTCCAGGAACAAGTAACAATCTTAGAGGTTGAACCAAATTTGTGATATGATGATGAATTGAACTGGAACTATCACTTGATAATTTACGATCTCTTTCAACGATGTATGATCTTCTTGATTTGAATTGTGCATTTTTGGATCTGGATTCCGGGAATAGTGTGAGACAGAAGAATAACAATATGAGCAAAACCATGATATCAATATAACATGACACCACATTTGAATTATAATGCCTTATGGTTAAAGACCCAATAAAAGGACCGAGTCCCATTCCAGCAAAAAGACATCCAGATATTATCCCCATATTTTTGATACGGTCTTTCTGTTCAAGAATATCCGAAAGATAAGCACTGGATAATGACATGAATGTGACAGTTCCACCACCAACACTCTCGATAGCCGTTGCTAAAACTATTAAGAAAGGATGATATGTCTCTACTGAAGGTAAAATCAAACAAAGCTCCAGTATTTTAGAGATCATTGTAGTAGCCACTATTGCTGATATCACTTTTTGACGTCCATATTGATCCGAGACTTCACATATTTTCCCACTGAGCACTGTAGCTAAGATATTGCCAACAACAGTTAAAGCACTTTCCAAATTGGAAATACCTCTTTGTACCTCTGGGTTGGCATTACATTTGACCTCATTGGCACCACCATTTTTAAGCAAGTCTCGACAAATCAAGTCAATCATCAATTGAATCTTTGAAGATACAGAGATACCATGTGCAAAAGTGAACAAAAATGCTGTTAAACATATCATCAACACAGAAGGTTTCTGATACCAACGTAATGTTCTATGCCTTCTTCTTTCCTGGCTAAGCCATACTTCATCTTCATCCTCATCATGATCAAATATGCCTTGGAACCCACCAGGATTGCTTTCATCAAATTGGAATGAATCTGAGGCACTTAGGAAAACGTTCTCATTGAGATTACCGGCATCTCGATTTCGTTCACTGGCACTTTCCGAGTTTCCTACTGACATTGACATGTGATTTTACGTTATCACTAACTGGGAAGTAAAAGACAGCAGTTTGTGGTGCAATTGGTGCGATCTTTTTGATCGATAACATTTTCCACAAGATTTTGTTATTTTTTTTTTCATTTTTGATCTCCTTTTTTTTTTTTAAGCATTTTTTAATACAAGAAAAATATTTTCAGAAAGACATCGCTAGTCAAAAATATATACCAATATGCTGCTGGTAGTGCCGAGAATTCTTAGAAGAGGGTTTTGTAACTCCAGGAAAGTGCTTCGTAGTTTTGAAGAAGCTCCAGATAATGCACCAACTCTTTCCGAGAATGAACTGTGGTTAAAGACATTGCTGTCGTATGAGAATAAAAATAAATCAACTTACAAGAACATGGAAACATATACCATTGAAGAGTTTGATTCTAACGACAAACCAGAGGGTGTGAATTATAAGACCCTAGGTGGACCTTCGAAGGGGAACCCTTTCTTCAAGATTGCATTCCCATTTACAAATTTTCAAACTTACTCTTCACTGTGGTCAAATTTAAGTTTTAAGAATAGACCAAAAGTGGACTCCAACCAATCATTTGCAGATATAAGATGTGTCAAATTACGCTCAGGAAAAGGGGGAAATGGTTCTGTATCATTTTTAAGAGAAGCCGGAAGATCAAAAGGCCCACCTAACGGTGGTGATGGAGGTAATGGTGGTGATATATATGTTGAAGCAGTAGAAGGTATAAATTCTTTACACCGTTTGAAAGTGAAATATGTTGCTGGAGATGGTGGTAATGGTCAGAAAAATCAACTTGATGGTAAAACTGGGGATCATATAATAATAACTGTTCCTGTGGGTACTGTGATAAGATGGTGCCCAGATCCGTTAGACATAAAACCAATGATGTTAAATGCCAAAAAACCACACTCTGTGATTCTGCATGCTATTGGAGACCATGAAATGGATATCAAGCCAAGATTTTTGCAATTTTTCAGAGACAGTTATGAAGCAGGGCAAGGTTGGTTATTCAAACTGGACAAAGACGAAACTTATCACGGTGATAAAGAATTCTTCACCAAATTGGCAAAAGATATGAGACCTTATGATCACAAATTGTCCAAAGATGAAGTTGACACTGATATTTTCCCCATTAATGGACTTGATCTTTCCGAACCAACTGTCACTCCAGTTTTACTCTTAAGAGGCGGTAGAGGAGGAATGGGTAACATGCATTTCTTGACCCCAAATATCAGAAACCCAAGATTTGCCAAACAAGGAAGAGATCATCTTGAGCAGCATTTCATTTTCGAATTGAAATTACTTGCTGATTTGGGATTAGTTGGGTTACCAAATGCAGGAAAATCTACTTTATTACGTGCTATATCGAATGCGAGACCGAAAATTGGTCATTGGGCTTTCACTACATTGCAACCAACAATTGGTACAATACCTTATAAGATTGACAAGCCTCCATTTACAGTAGCAGATATCCCAGGGATCATCGAAGGCGCCAGTGATAATAAAGGCTTGGGATTAAACTTCTTGAGACACATTGAAAGATCTGGAGGTTTAGTCTTTGTGGTATCATTAGAATCAAAGAGTCCCGTTGCTGATTTAAAAATATTGACTAACGAGATGGGAGAAAAAAGAATGAAAGGTAAGAAGATTTTAATTGTGGCAACAAAAGCAGATTTGAATAATTCTCAAAAAAATTATTTAGGTTTGAAAAAATATGTTGAAGATAGTGGTTGGAAAATTGTTCCATGTTGCGCTATGAATAATCAAAACGTTGAGAAAGTTATAGAGTTAATGGCCGAAGCAGCTAGTAAGAACTAAGAAAAACCTTGTAAATATTTGAAACGTTATTTATTGCTAAATTGTATATACTAAGCTAATCCAGATAACTCCAATTTTTCACTCAACTGCAAAAATGCAAAACATTCAGTTTCACCATGATATCTTAATCCGTTGTTCAATTCTTTTAATACTTCTTCGAAATTCTCAGAGTAATTATTCAATACATGATTTAATTTGATAAATCTTTCGCTGTTTTTGGCCGGATCGAAAACCTTATTGCTCATTTTTGATTCATACTCATTAAATAAGTTTTCATCCAACAATACCAATGTCTTTCTCAAAGAATTGAGAAAATTTGAATATAATATAATTATTGAGAAAAGTCTGTTGATCAAATTTATCAATTTCTCCAATGTTAAAAAGGAATTTGTGAAAATGTCATTGATGAATGTCTGCAAATTTGTATAAACTTTTTCAAATTCGAAATTTTCATCGGAAGAATCACATTCTTCATCTAAAAATTTCTTAAATTCCAACCAACTTGATTCGATAACATCAGTAGACAAGTAAAATTGTAAGATTTTACAAAAATCTTTCATCTTTGAATGTAATATTCTTGATTTTAAAATCCATTTATTGATCTTATTGTTTCGATAAGTATATTTCCAGAATTTTTGGAAATTAATCTCTTTCCAAGAGTTTTCCAACAACTTGTCAATAAATTTAATTATCATCAAATGCCGGAGGATGAGTTGATATTGTGTAATGAATGATTTGGTTATTATCAAATTGAGAGGGAAAGGTAATGAAATATCAAAATTGAGCCTATTGATTGCATAATTATCTGTTTTTGTGTGGGTCTCCGAAGTGGGCCTATTATCTCTCTCAGTTTCCAATGTCTTGTTCAACAAATTTTTCAAGAAACTCATATTTGAAGACGACAATGCTTCATCAGCATCTATTGGTTGCACGTTGAGAATCTCAAGTAAATAATTATAGACATTTTGTGGCTCAATAGTCAATGTTAACAAATCAAAAATCAATTTTCTAGTTTCTAAATCATCATTTGTTGGCACTATATCATCTTCACTGGCGTATGCGATCGCAAAATACCTCAACAAAGTTGGCTCCGATACAAGGTCTTTACTTTTCTTCAATTCATTCACCGACAAACTTAAAAAATGATTAAAATTGTGAATGTTATCCAAGAAATAAAATTTCTTCAATGAAGTAAAGACGCATTTGAAATTCAACCCATTGAAATAAAGGTCAGTTATGAGTTGATTAGATCTCTTGTAAGCGCGATCTATTTGCAAATATAGATCGTTATTAGTAAGTGATGTGATTGAAATATTTCCAGGAGTTATATCACTAACATTGACTCCACATTCTTTCAAGATGTTGAGATATTTCCCTGTTAATAATATCTTATACTGTACTTCTCTATTGGAAAACTGTTTTAACATTCCTTCTTTCCTCAAGGCAAATTTTGTGTCCCAATATGATTCAGTGTAGACAGGTTTCTCCACATCACTACTCAATTTTATTAAGAACTCATCATAAGGATCATTCACCTCCCCTCGAAGTAACCAGTCGTTCAACATATTTATGTAGTCTTTGCTGATATCATTGAAAAGTGTTGTCAAGAATTTGAAAGATAGTGGATCACCTTTCACTGTTTCTAATCTTTTCTCTATAATTTTTAATATCAAACCACCTTTCACTATCCTGCTATTGGTGGAGTCCGAGTGTAAATCAATATTACCGGTTTGCTGTAAATCATTTTTGATATCTTGTATTAGATTATTAAAGTGACTTTCCATATGTTGAGATCTTTCTCTATTTTCACGATATATGAACACCACTAATTCATAAGAGTGTATCAATTTGACAGCAATTTTCTCGTTCAAGTCTTGCTCTAATAGCCTCAACGAGTATGAACTGTTAAAATTGAAACTATGCTCGATATCAGCTATCACATTTATATGGTCTTTCAATATTTGTCTAATCTCAAAACATAATGCTTGTGTGATCTTACCATTTTGTTCATCATCATATATTTCAACAAACGAACTTAAACCATAATAATATTTCCCAAGCTTGAAAACTCTTTTAGCTATATCTGCTAAAGCTGGATCAAGATGTTTTGTAATATTGTAGTTAGGTCCAATAACACTGTCAAACGATGGATCAAATTTCTTACTATATTTGATATAATTTCCCTCCAAGCCCATGAGTATGTATAGTAGGTCCTTGATTATAAGAGATTCTTGTATCCTGATATCTGATATCTCGTTAATGGGATATCGTTTTATTCTCTCTTCATGTTGCGATGTAGAAATAGGATATGAATTAGAAGACTTTGATATTATATGTTTGATATCATTGTGAAGTCTTATGATATCGACATGCTGGTTATTGTTAATAATTGGTACCATTTAAATACATCAAGAACAGAATACTTACCTCGATGGAAGATGTCGTCATTATATAATCATGTACGTCAGTAATCGTTACTCCGACACGTCTTTAGATGTTTATCTCTTATTAGATTGAATTTTTTTTGTTTACCTTTTTTTGTTCTCTTTGTTTGAAATTCATATGACTACCTAAAGAGGTAATTACCCGATATATATAATTGATAATATTATACACTACTCTTCTGATTTAATGAAAATTTTTTTAAATTTTTTTAAATTTTTTTTTTCTTTTGCAGATGAGATAAAGAAGAGGTATACAAGATATAATTAACAACAGTAATAATAATGGGTAAGAGAAGAACCACTGCAGTGTTGCCGACTAACATTATATTGTTACAGAATGTTGTACGTAGAGATCCAGAGTCATATCATGAAGAATTCTTGCAACAGTACTCTCATTATGAGTCCTTAAGGGATATCTTTTTATTGAATCCATCTGCTTCCAATGATTCTTCAGAGTTTGGAGAATTAGTTGGTTTTGTTAGTGCTGTTTGCTCGTGTTATCCAACTGAGACTCTGAATTTCCCAAATGATTTGAAACAACTTTTATCAAGTAATCATAGAGATTTGAGTCCAGATTTGAGAGAAAAGATAATTCAATGTTTAACCATGTTGAGAAACAAGAAAGTTATCACATCTGAATCTTTGATTCAAACGATTTTCCCATTATTGATTGCATATTCATCTAATTCCCCAAATGTTGGTCAACATGCCAAACAAGTTAGAAAACAAGTGTATACTACTTTGATCAGTTTGTTGAAAAATGTCAACACTGGTACTAAAAACCAAAAATTGAATAGATCCACTCAAGCTTTGTTGTTCAATTTATTAGAAGAAGAATCAACAAATTCACAAGGTTTATGGGCAACCAAATTGACGAGAGAATTATGGAGAAGGGGTATCTGGGATGATTCAAGAACTGTTGAGATCATGACTCAAGCTGCGTTACACCCAGATCCAAAAGTCTCAATAGCAGGTGTGAAATTCTTTTTGGGAGCAGATAAAGAGAGAGAGGAAGCATTTGAAGAAGAAAGTGATGATGACGAAATTGATATTTCTGCATTGAAACATAGACTGCAGATGAATAAGAAATCCGGAAAGAGAAGTAAGAAAATTGAAGCTGCTACAAAGCAAATGAAAAAGAAAACTAATGCCAAACATTCTGCCACATACTTAAATTTCTCGGCTATTCATTTGCTAAGAGATCCTCAAGGTTTTGCTGAATCTTTATTTGAGACTCATTTATCATCTAAAAATGTCAACAGATTTGATTTGGACCAGAAAATTCTCTTGATGAATTTGATTTCAAGATTAATAGGTACCCATAAATTGACTGTCTTGGGTATTTACTCTTTCTTTTTGAAATACTTGACTCCAAAGCAAAGAAATGTTACACAGATTATGGCTGCTTCAGCTCAAGCATCTCATGATTTGGTTCCACCAGAATCAATCAATATGGTTGTTAGAAAAATTGCTGATGAGTTCGTCAGTGATGGTGTTGCCGCTGAAGTAGCTTCTGCTGGTATTAACACTATTCGTGAAATCTTGGCAAGAGCTCCTTTAGCTATCGATACCACTTTGTTACAGGATTTAACTGAGTATAAGGGATCGAAGTCCAAACCAGTTATGATGGCTGCAAGATCATTGATTTCATTATATAGAGAAGTTGCACCAGAAATGTTATTGAAAAAAGATAGAGGAAAAGTTGCTTCCATGGAGATTCAAAGAAATGAAAGATCAGGCTTGCCTCAATTTGGTGTTGAAAGTAATACTACCACATCTATTCCTGGTTTGGAATTATTAGCTAAATGGAGAAAAGAACAAGGTTTGACAGCTAATGATGAAGATGAAAATGCCTGGGAAGTGAAGGCAATGGAAGAGAGCGAAGAAGAAGATGATATTGATGGTGATTGGAAAGATGTTAAATCTGATGGTGAAGATATTGAGATTGATTTGGATGATGATGATAAAGACGTTAAGCCGGTAGCTGAGGAAGATTCTGATCTTGAATTATCAGATGATGAAGGAACTGAAACCAAGAAACCTGAACCAGAAAATAAAGAAGATGCAATTACACAGTTCTTGTCTTCAAGAGTCTTAACACCAGCTGATTTTGCCAAATTGAAAGAGTTGACCACAGAGGCAGGTGTTGATAAGATCATTGGTGGTAAGAAATTGCATAATGAAGAAGAAGTTGATTCTACAACGTTAGTTGGTGCTATGAAATTCAAGCAATTGAGAGAAGAAAGAATTGCACATGCTAAAGAAGGTAAAGAAGATGAAAAACATGGATCAAGAAAGGGAAAGAGAGATCCAACAACTCATTCAACTACTAATAAGGAGAAGGCAAGAAAGAAGAATTTCGTCATGATGATTCATAAGAAACAAGTTCAAGGTAAACAGAAGATGAGTTTGAGGGATAGACAAAAAGTCTTACAAGCTCATATCACCAAGCAAAAGAAGAAAGGTTTTTAGCTTTTTATAGTTACAAGTGCATTTTTTTAATAAAAGGTTTCCATTAACAAATAATGTAAAATTATTTACTCTTTTTCTTATTCTTCTTATCAATGGTCTTATGATCTTCTCCACGTTTCCTCTTATTGATCTTCTTTTTTTCACCAAAACTTTCCTTTTCCATATCCATCAATGCCTCTCTCTTAGCTCCACTGATAACTGATAATATATCCTTAATAACTTTGTTATCGGTAACTGATTCATATTTCTCCATCTTCATGTTTATTCTCTCTTCTATACTCAAGATTCTAGTGACATCTTTTTCAGTAACTATACTGATTGCTTCACCTTTTCTTCCAGCTCTGGCAGTTCTACCAACTCTATGAATGAAATCATCTGGATCTGCTGGGATATCATAATTTATTACCAACTCCACAGTTGGAATATCAAGACCTCTTGAAGCAACATCAGTGGCAATCATAATTCTAGCAGCACTGGCTTTGAAACGGTGCAAGGAATTTGTTCTCTCTGTCTGTTGCATTTCCGAATGTAATGATGCCACTCTCAACTCCAAGTTACGTAATGTTCTCCTCAAAACTTCAGCTGTATGAGTTCTATTGACAAATACAATAGCTGTTTTCTCCAAATTTTCTGGTAAAGTTAATATACCATATAGATATGATTCTTTGACATATGACGGTACAAACATATATTCAACCGATAAAGTACTTGGAATGGCCACTTTATCAACGGTTTCAACTTCATGAATGAAAACTGGGGGCTTGTTTTTCGGAACTGGTCTTTCTTTTAAGGCTCTAACAGCATCTGTGACAGTGGCAGTGAACAACAATGTTTGTCTATCTTCAGATTTTGGTAATACTGATAAACATCTTTCCAAATCACTTCCAAAAGAATTACTTAACAATCTATCGGCCTCATCTAATACCAAATATTTCACTCTTCTTAACCCACATATTGTGTCTTCACCACTATTTATTATATGATCAGCTAATCTACCAGGAGTAGCAATGACAAAATGTGGCCTACTTTGTAACTCTAATGCTTGCTTAACAATATCTTCTCCTCCTACAATAACTGAAACTCTTATATTCATATTAGCACCCAACGCAGCAAATTGTTCAGCGATTTGTAAAGCCAACTCTCTTGTTGGGGTCAATATGAGTCCAAAGATCCCCATTGGGTCTTCGGACCATTTGGTCAACATCGGTGCACCAAATGCTATCGTCTTACCAGAACCTGTCTTGGCCCCTCCAATACAATCATGTCCTTGAAGAATTTTAGGAATACAAGCCTCCTGAATGGAAGTTGGTGCGTATATCTTCATAGCTGCAAGGGCTTCATCGAGCCATTTCAGCACTCCTAAATCTTTAAATGATGTAGCCATTATCCTGTTATCTATACAAAGAAGAAAATTTTTTTAAAATTTTTTTTTTTTTTCTTATTTTTTTTTTTCTTAATTTTTTTCTTCATACAGTGCACAAAAAATGGAGATGAGATGAGATAGATAAATGAATGAATGATATTAAATAGCTAAAATAATAATAATAATACATATCAACCCATTAACATGTTAACAGCCCAGTCGACACTAAGGGTTCTCAAATCGGTGTATGTTTGACCCGTACCGACAAATAAGATCGGGATACCTGTTGCATACACCATATTAACCATACTTCCTATTAAATCACCAACTGTGTCACATTTAGAGATAATGAAACAATCTAATTTCCTACCAACACCAAACAGCTTGTTAAAATTCTGAGCTTGCATCACGGAGTCAGTTCCAACTAAGGCTTCACCAACCATGATGATCTTATCTGGGTTTGCAGCTTTAGCAAAAGACAGTAATGGTGCCATTAATTTACTATCATTATGACGCCTACCTGCAGTATCCATCAAGACGATATCGAAATCGTTTTCTTCAGCATATCTGATAGCACCTTTAGCGATTTTGGAAACTAAATCGGCACCACCGTATCCACCTTCAAATAATTCAACACTTTGAGTCTCTGAATCAGCTGTCAATTGTTTTAAATTATTGACATGGACTCTTAATTGTTCAACAGCACCTGATCTGAAAGTATCACACGCGGTTATAAGTACTTTGTAATTATTTTGTAAAAGCCAAAATGCCAATTTAGACAAATTTGTCGATTTACCAACACCATTGACACCAACAACTGAGATGACATATGGAATCTTGGCTTTCCTCTTATTCTGGATTTCATTCAACAAGTCAATTGATGTATTAGGTGTCAACAATGTGGTCAAAGCATTTGTCATTGCTTCCTTGGCAGTTTGTTCTAAGGTTGTAAAGGATTTTGTAGTGGATCCAATTAAACGTTTTTCAACATTGGAAACAAGATTTTTGGCAACTTCTGGTGCCACATTTTTCTTTATCAAATGGTTGGTTAATCCTTGTGTTATTTGATTTACATCTTCTTTTGTGATTTTTTTACCTCCAATATAATTTCTCAAGAACCCTAAAGGTTGAGATGCTGTTGTCGAATCAGCAGATGAAGCCTTCTTAGGCTTATTCGTTGAATTAGCCAAGATTCTATCCATTTCTTGTCCCAAATCACTCACCAAAAATTCTCCAGATTTGGTCTTATTACCAAAAGTCGACTGATTTCCAACTAATTGCTGCAATTTACGATCATCATTGTTGGCAACTGGGGTTGCAGCAGCAGAGAAATCTAAAGTACTACCATCATTATCATCATCGTCATCGAAATCTTCAATAATACTACCATCGGCACCCCATTTTCTGGATTTCTTATTACTCTTTTTCACGGCTGGTTGCTGCTTTTTTGTCTTGGTTATTATTGGAGTGGTAGGTTCAGAAGTTTCCAAAGTCTTTTGATTGTTATTATACTGTTGCAATTGGATATTGAAGAATTGCTCATATTTAGCAAACTCTTCACTGGTGAAATCGACAAGTTGCAAAGGATTACGTTTGTAATTTTCTAAGATTTCATCTTCAAACAACTCCATAAATAAGGTTTTCAACTTCAACAATAAGTCTTCTGTGTTATGCAAATGGATAACTGAAGGATAAGCCAACATGAAATACAAAGTTGGTTGCGAAACACTGATATATTTGATAGAGTAACCTTCAGCGTTATAAGTCTTAACAGAACTCTGATCATCATCTTCATCGTCACTGTCATTCAGATTATTGATTCCCACCAAATTCTCTCTTTGTGACACAAATGTAGACGAGATAAAATTGTTTATCACTGGTTCAGGTACTCTTCTTTGTTGATACTTGAAGAGTACTCCGCCAGAATTAGAGAATACTTGGAATTGCTCAATCATTCTATAATTTGAATCAGTTGTCTTGTACTTCGTTGTCTCATTGAATTTTTCAAATCTTTTGGAAGAAAAAAAAAGTGAAATTTTTTTGATCTAGAGTAAACTACTCAGTTCTTATCAGTTCGTATATTAAAAGAAAATCAGTTACATATCATCAAACATACGAGGAACAGCTTTATAATTGATCTTGGCACTCTTCTTCTTCATCACCACTTTAACGGCTTGGGCACCTCCGATGGCTTTCAAACCTTCTGCAACACCATCACCTATCAGATCATTTATTATCTCTTCTTCATCTTCTTGCTTCTTGACCTTTCTCTTCTTTGGTCTTCCGTGTCCAGCAGCATTATCGGCCTCTTCCTTGAGTCTCTTTTGCTGTTGTTCAATTAAGAATTCACGGTTCAAACCATGCCATATACGTGTCTTCATTGCAGACTCGTCTTCTGTCAATAGTATACCATCTAATTCCTCATCATCTACATCTTCCAAATTTTCAGGATCAGATGAGATTTTTGATAATAATTCCAGAGTTGTCACTTGAGGGAAATCAAATTTAACTTTCTTAGCTTCCAGTGGCACCGGTTCAAGAATAAGTTCATCTTTTAGACGTTGATGGATAGATTTTTGTCTTTCACTTATTCTTTTCAATTCAGCATTTAAATCTTCTTCTGAAAGGGAACCATCACGAAATATTGTCTGTATATTTTCATCATAGTTTTCCATATTTGATAGATTTTTTTCCACTCGATCTAATTTTTTCCTCAAACGTTGTTCTTTCTTTCTATTATTTTGGAAAGAAGGTGGAGCAACAGTTTCCAAATTTTCGGATTTTTGTCTAAAATCTGAAACTGTCATCTTAGCACCAGCAGTTTTCTTGAATTCGTCCAATCTTTTTTGTAAAGTAACTTCGGCAACATGAGATACAGCTACCAATTCTGTATGTGTTCTACGTAAATTATTCATTCTAGCAGCTAATAACACACATGCTCCGGCAATACCAGCAGGTCTTCTACCTTGATGAATCCAATCTGCAGACATTCTATCACACAACTTGACTGCATCTTTTGCAACTTTGATCTTGAGATCTCCAAAACCTAGTTGGTCAACAAAATGCAGAATAAATAATGAAGGATCGGCTAATGGAATGTTCGTTATATGTAATGCTTTAACCATTCTTAAAAATGTTCCACCAACTGCAAAGACAGACACTTGAATACGAGCCGAGAAATTGATTAACATATGATGTGTCTTTTCCTTACGGCAAGCAACATATAAGCATGCAGCATAAACAACTTGGGATTTTCTACCTTGTACAAAATTATTTGTTAGGGCCAATGTAAACCAATGAAATGCAGAATCAGATACATGATCAGCTATTCTCAAAGATCTTGCAATATCTCTGATATTCTTCTTAGCTTTCATCAACGTTTGTTCTCTAGAATCCATTGAATTTCTCCCTAAATTCCCACCGGCAGCTCTTTTCTGATCTGCACCTACAAATGAACCTTGCACAGTAGCAGCACCATTTGACAGTTCACTGAACTGCACTTCTGAAACAATAGGATTTTCTTCTTGCACTTGACCACAAGTGACACATGCGATATCTGAAGATGGAGTGGAGATGTCTCTGGAGAACACTGTACCACCACAGTTCTTACATCTCTTTTCTTTCCTCTTTGGTGCCATTTTTAGGTATTCAATAGTAGCAAAATTTCAATACAACAAAAAACAAATCTAGTTTAAAAAGGAGAGATTAACAATACTCTATACTCTCTCTATGTGAATAATCTATATCCAAATAGAACCTTGTTGTTTACTGTTTTTATAATTTTTTATTTATTTTTGTTAATTTTTTTTTTTTCTCTTTATTTTTTTTTTTTCTTGTAGCAGAGGCCCCAAAAAATGTTTATCTTAGTAAACTACAACATGTGGTATATAAATAGTCTTATATTTCATCTATTATCAATGTAATGCTTACTGCCAACATGACAGCCACTGTCAAAGTAAGTAAATATAGAGTTGGCTTAGGATTGAAAATCTTGATCTTTTGCGAAACACAATGGTTGACAGTTTGGAAGTAGTTATAACCTCCTAGAACAAGAGAACTCAAAGCCAATAGGGCGAATAAGATGCCAACGGCAATTGTATATGAAGAATACCGTGTAAAACCGTAATTTTTATTTGGGTCACTTGACTCACTATCAGTGTCAAATCTATAATTTAACATAATTGCAACACTTGTTAAGGCTAGTGTTCCAGCAAATCTGATCCAACTCAATGTGGTTCTCTCGGACAGCAAAGCATCTCTAGGCTCTGAAGTTCTATTCTCTAGCACTAAAGTGGTTGGTACATTTTCAAATCTTGCAAGTAATCCTTCTGTTTCTGTCATAGTTCTATTGTTTCTCATATTTGATTAGACAAAAAGAAAAAATTAATAAGTAGAATAATGAGAGTGCATATTTAACTCAATAGTCCGTTTTAGGACAGAGATGAGTTTTCTTCTGAAAATTTTTTTTTTTTTTTTTTTTTTTTTTTTATAAGAGAAAAAAAAGATACAGAAGAGTAGAGAAAGGGAGATATTAGTAATATTATTATAAGAATGTCTAACTATACCCAATTAGATATGAATGATGCTTCGCAGCAGCAAGTGGCTACTGTGTTATGTTGTAACTGTGGTGTCCCTATGGACGGGTCCACAGGTTTGGTCATGTGTTATGATTGTATCAAATTAACTGTCGATATCACAGAAGGTATTCCAAGAGAAGCCAATGTTTCATTTTGTAGAAACTGTGAGAGATTTTTACAACCACCAGGACAATGGATCAGAGCAGAGTTGGAGTCTAGGGAGTTATTGGCTTTATGTCTTAGAAGATTAAAAGGTTTGAATAAAGTTAGGTTGGTGGATGCCTCATTTATCTGGACCGAACCTCATTCTCGTCGTATAAGGGTCAAATTAACAGTTCAAGGTGAAGCCATGGCAAATACCATTATACAGCAAAGTTTCGAAGTTGAATACATTGTTATGGCCATGCAATGTCCAGATTGTGCCAAGTCATATACTACAAATACTTGGAGAGCTGCTGTTCAAATTAGACAAAAAGTTCAACATAAGAGAACTTTCTTGTATTTAGAACAATTGATCTTGAGACATAATGCTCATGTTGATACTGTCTCTATTAAGGAATCAAGAGATGGTTTGGATTTCTACTATGGCCAAAGAAATCATGCTACAAAGATGATTGATTTCTTGAACGCAGTAGTTCCAATCAAATCCAAAAGATCAGAAGAATTGGTCTCTCAAGACATTCATTCTGGTTCATCACAATATAAATTCTCCTTCTCAGTGGAGATTATTCCAATCTGTAGGGATGATTTGATTGTCTTACCTAAGAAATTAGCTCATTCTATGGGTAACATCTCAAGGGTAGTATTATGTTCAAAAGTTTCAAATTCGCTTCAATTATTGGATCCAACAACTTTACAAACTGCAGATTTGAATCCATCTGTTTATTGGAGAGCTCCATTTCCTTCATTATCAGATGCCACTCAACTTGTTGAATTCGTGGTCTTGGATGTGGAACCAACTGGTGAAACTAAAGGTAAACATGTCTTGTGTGACGTCACTATAGCGAGAGCAGCTGATCTTGGTTTGAATGACAATACTTATTATGTTAGATCTCATCTCGGTGCCATTTTACATCCAGGTGACTCTGCCTTAGGTTATTATACCGTTAACTCCAATTATAACTCTGATTTGTGGGACAGTATCGATGCCGGTAGTTTACCAGATGTTGTATTAGTTAAGAAACATTACCCAAGAAAATCCAAGAAGTCAAAGAACAGACAATGGAAGTTGAAGAGAATGGCCAGAGAACACCAAGATATTGTTGCCAACGAAGAAACTTCAAGAGCTGCAAGACAAGAAGCAGAGAGAGCAGAGAGAGATTACGAACTTTTCTTACAAGAATTAGAAGAAGATGCCGAATTGAGACAAGCAATTAACTTATATAAGGCTGGTGAAAATGATGTTCCTCCTCCAAGAGCTGAAGCTGAAATGGATGAAGATGATTATAGTGACGATGAAGATGCTCCACAAATCGAACTTGACGAATTGTTGGATGAATTAGACGATTTGACTTTGGCAGATAAGGAAATGTCATAGGTATTGTTTTTATTTTACTAGGGGTTCTTTTATTATTATTATCATTATTATCATTATTATTATTAACTAGCATTTATCTCGTATAGTCTTATCATCATCATTTTGCAGAGCAAATAATCAAAAATATTTTTTTATATCCAAAAAAAAAAAAAAAAAAAAAAAAAACAATCTAAACTGTAACAAAAGGCTTTTTAATAATATATACCTTATTTCAGGTGGCAATATTCTAAATAACTATACTTCAAAAGAATAATGACTACATTGAAATTTGGAACACCTCATTCTATCGTGGACTCATCTTTTTTCCAAAAATTGTCTGAGTTGAAATTGAATGATTACAAATTGGATAGCTCATCGAAGACCATATATGGTTCATTTGCATATACTTCAATCGGTAAAGACCAAGGCTCGGTACTTTCTTTAAACGATTCAAGTTTCAAAGAAAGACAAGCTTTCTCAGAAATACTGTAAGTAGCTGCTTTCCAATCGATTGTCTTGCAAAATTTACTAACTTTATATTATTAGTCCCACGGGCTCATCTTTTATAACAACAGGATCTTTACACAATCAAAACACCATTGAAGATTTCAAGAAAATTAACAAATCGGAGTTCATCAAATCTGAAGCACAACTGATTTTCGATGCCATATTAGATAAGTCTGTGTTGGACAAACCTTCAGATTTGAACAAATTTTCTGTCTTATCATTCTCTGATTTGAAGAAGTATAAGTTTTTTTACTGGGTCAATTTTCCTCAACTTCATTCAGAATGGACTATAACTGAAGAAAAACAAGCAGATTATTATAAAGATATCATTCCCAAGCTGTTAAATTCGGGGGAACAGTTCTTTGTAATGAAAGAGGATGATATTTATCCATTGCAGTATTTGAATAGCACTTCTGTAGAGGAGAAATTGGTCATCGGTGTCATTTCAACTTCCTCAATAGAAGACAGGGCTCCATGGGAATTGAGAAATTTACTCACGGCATTATCAGTTTATGGGTACCGTGAAGTACAAGTCTTTATTGTGAGACCGCAAGGTAAACACTCATTATTATCTTTGAAAAACGATGAAGGGCCAATAACACATTTACCAAAAACCACTGGTTGGGAAAGGACAAATGAAGGCAAGCTTGGACCAAAATTGGCCGATTTAGGCTCATTAATAGACCCAGTTCAATTGGCTGATCAAGCTGTCGATTTGAATTTGAAATTGATGAAATGGAGAATTAGTCCCAAGATAGATTTGGATATCATTAAAAACACAAAATGTTTATTGTTAGGAGCTGGAACACTTGGATCATATGTGGGACGTGCATTATTAGGCTGGGGTTTCCAAGACATTACATTTGTTGATAATGGTAAAGTGTCATTTTCAAACCCTGTAAGGCAACCATTATTTAAATTTGAAGATTGTTTGAATGGTGGTGCTCCAAAAGCTGCAGCCGCGGCAAATGCACTTAAGGAAATATATCCCTCTGTGAAGTCGAAAGGCTATGACTTGGAAGTGCCAATGGCAGGTCACCCTATCACCAACGAAAGTAAACAGCAAAAGGATTTTGATAAGTTAAATGAATTGATCGAACAGCACGATGCAATATTCTTGTTAATGGATTCACGAGAGACTAGATGGCTTCCCACAGTTATCGCAAATGCTAAGGGTAAAATAGTGATAAATGCGGCTCTTGGCTTTGACAGTTATCTTGTTATGAGACATGGATGTGTTAAAAGCTTGACGGATGAATCATCATCAAGATTAGGATGTTATTTCTGTAATGACGTTGTCGCCCCAGCTGACAGTTTAACTGATAGAACTCTTGATCAAATGTGTACCGTGACGAGACCCGGTGTTGCACTTATTGCATCGGGGCTCGCTGTGGAGTTGCTCGTTTCAGTTTTGCAACATGAAGATAAACAGTTTGCACCTTCTTCTGTTGACCCTAAGGATAAGAATTCTGTCATATTAGGTTCTGTGCCACACCAAATAAGAGGTTACTTGCATAATTTCAATAACATAAGTTTGGAAGCACCAAATTATCAGTACTGCTCTGCCTGCTCATTAGCAGTGATCAATGGATTGGTGAATGGTGGTTGGGATTTTGTGAAAAATGTGTTAAACGACTCAAAGATCTTGGAAGAGTTAACTGGTTTAGCTGAAGTACAAAGAAAAGCTGAAGAGATCGATCTCAATTTTGATATCACGGATGATGAAGATGACGATGAGTTTATGTAATATTACAATAATTAAACAGATACAATAAAAAAGAAAATTCTTTACTCATTTACAATTATATAATAGAAAAGAAATAACACAGAAGTAAAACATTTTTTTAATAAGAAAAAAAGGTTAATCAAAGAACAGGATTTTTTTTGTCTTTTTGTCTAATCAGATAACTCTTCCCACCGTAGCACCATCAGCGTGATGTTTCTCTGAAGCAGAGACTTTTCTCAATGATTTTCCACCTTGAATTTGTCCCAAGAGGGCTGAAAGACCACCAGATGCCGGCAGAGGAGGAGCAGGTGCAGAAGATTCATCTGATAAAAATGAAGGTGGTGGTGGTGGTGGTGCAGAAGAATTTGGTAAAGGTGGTGGTGGTGGAGCTGCTGTGTTTGGTAACGGTGGGGGTGGTGGAGCCGATGATGAAGCACCTGGAATTGGAGGTGCAAATCCATTTGGTAAAGGTGGTGGTGGTGGTGCAGAATCAGAAGATCCATTTGGAAATGGTGGTGGTGGTGGAGCAGCGGTGTTTGGTAATGGTGGAGCAACTGGCGCAGCTGATTGTTCTGGTGCATAACCAGTTGGAATTGGAGGAGGAGATACTGCTTGAGAGGCAGGCTCTGAAACCTCTGGGATAGGAGGAGGGATAGGAGCACTAGAAACTAGCAGCGGTGACAGCAACTCTTGTGTGACTGGGGTACCTGAAGTTGAAGGTGGGGTTGCAAACTCGTCATCCAGATCAGTGTTATTTGTAGTATCACCATTTGATGGAGTGACAATAGCTCTAGCAGGCAGTTCAGTTTCTGGTTTTGAAGTGCTAGCAACTTGAGGAGCTGGAGATGATACCGCAGCACCACCTCCACCGAATAAGAGACTTGCTAAATGAGCAGGACCTCTTAATGGAATAGCATCTTCTTCATCTTCATCTGAAGCTTCATCTCCCCAGTCATCATCATCATCATTACCATTAGATTGACCTCTTTGTGCTCTCCTTTGAGCCTCTGCAGCATCCTTATCAAAAGCTGGTACTTGAGATGCAGAAGAAGTACGTGAAACATCTGGTTTGAAGAATGGATTTCCCTTTTGGGTAACAGGGGTAGTTTGCTGAGAAATTGGATCTGTGGTTCCCGGTTTGAAAAATGGATTATTAGCTGCATGTGTGGCTGGTGGTGGTTGAGTTTCACTAGCAACAGGAGCTTTAACTTGAACAGGAGCAGATGGTGCTTCAGTCTTGGCTGGGGTTTCCTCAGTTTCTTCATCTGATTTTTCCTCCTCTTTGTTCTTGAGAGCCTCCATCTCAGCTTTTAATCTTGCAATTTCTGCTTTTCTCTCAGCCCTCTTTCTTTGTTTTTCTTTTTCTTCTTCTTCTAATCTTGCCTTCTCAGCTAATAATCTAGAAAGTTCTTCGTCATCCTCTTCTTCTTCATGTGGCACTTCAGCTGGTGGTGCTGATACCGGTACCAGTGATGGAGGTGCTGAACCAAATGTAGAAGAGTTCCTCTTTGCCGGTGGAGGTGGAGGAGGTGCAGCTTCTTTCTTCTTTGGAGTTGGTGAAGCTGGTGCAACATTAGCCGGTAAACTTTGAGCAACTGGAGAGGCAGGAGCTTGACCACCACGTTTAATTCCAAGTTTGGCCAATCTCGCATTCATACGTTCTTGTGCTTGTTGTTTGATGTAAGCAGCTCTGTCAACACCGGTACCTTGTGGAGAAACAATTGATGATGAGCTGCTGGTTCTACTTGAGTATTGATTAGAAGCAAAATTTTGTTGCTGAGGAGCTTGCAGAGGTTTAACAACTTGTGGCTTGATTGCTTTCAACATCTCGATGAACTGTTTGACTTCCAGACTTGAGAGTCCTTCACCTTTCTCATATTTCTCGAAGCCTACTTGGTCTGAGTTAGAAGTTTCTAATTGACCGGAAACACCTTCAGCGATACCTCTAATGGAGTTTTCAATTTCTTTCATGATGGAAACTTGGTTTTCAGTTTCCTTGTTGACTTTTTCGTTTTCAGCCTCTAATCTTGCTTCACCATCTTCAAATCCTTCCAGAGATGGGGCTGGTTTACCTGTCAAACTAGCCATACGTTGTTTAATCAAAAATCTTGATTTGGCCCTAGCTCTTTCTTCTTCAGAGCCGAAAAATTTGATTGATGGAGACTCCTTTTGTAACTTAGCTTTGAAAAGATCAATTTTTGCATTTCTAATTTGATTGTCAACTGCAACTAATTGAGACATTAATGAAGGTAATTTGTCTGTAGCCGCTCTCAACCTTGAAAGTAATTGCTGTTTCTGCTCCATAGAAGAACCCGAAGAAGAACTGTTAAGCTTTGTATGGGCATCTTTTATCTTTACTTTTAGAGTCTCGATTTCATTCTTTTGCTTTTGTTGAGCATAACTATCTTTTGAACGATCGTCGTCTCTAGCATCAATTGCACTTAAAAGAATCTTTTTCTCTTGGATAGACTTTTTCAAATGGCTGATAGTTGCTTCAGAGCTTTCAGTAGTATCTTCAGCCCTTTCAGAAATTCCTCCATTAGTCTTTCTTCTGTTTCTGCTTACATAAATATCAGAATTGTTGTCATCATTCTTGAAATTGTTTGAAACAGATGAATTGATCTTAGATGGTTTCTTTCCAAAATTGCTTTGGTTCTTAAGAGAAAACTTGACATCATCAAGAACTTTCGTAGATGGTGGGACAAGTTCTGCTGGCAAGTAATTTGGAATATCCAAACCACTAAGTCTTCTGTAAATTAAATGCATAGCAACGGTAAACTCATCTTTGTTAAGTCTTCCTCTATTATTTATATCACTTAAGTTCCAAATTTTCTCCAAATCTGGTCTACCCAAACCAGATTTGCTAAGAACTTGAATGGCCTGTTGACCACTAATATAGCCTTGCTGACTGATATTTTTGAAGATCTGTTCAAAAGTCTTTCTCTCTTGTTGGGTAATAGCCCACTCTGTGGATTTCAGAACTGGTGCCTCAGTTGCAGTATTGAAGAAATTGGTTAATCCACCGGTCTTTTGAGGAACCAATGGTCCTGTTGGCATTGGTGGTAAAGTAGAGAATCCAGTAGCTTGTGGAACAAGACCCGTTTGCTGAGGCATAATTCCTGTTTGGTTGGTTAATACCGAAGTGAATCCGGTTTGTTGAGGAGCCAAGGCTCCGCCAGTTCTTTGTGGGTTTAAAGAAGGAGCAGGAGCGCCAAAACTTGTTTGTGGTAAAGGACCAGCTTGGAAACCAGTTGGTTGAGAAGGTAAAAATGAACCACCAGTAAAGCCTGTTTGTTGTGGTTGCATCAGACCGTTGTTGAAACCAGTTGGTTGCTGTTGAATGTTGTTAAAGCCTGTCAGTTGAGGTTGCAATGAAGGAGCATTGAAACCTGTAGGTTGTTGTTGTAAGGATGAACCATTGAAACCGGTTGGTTGTTGTTGCAAAGCAGGAGTATATCCAGTTTGTTGCAGATTTAATGCCCCATTAAATCCGGTCTGATTTCCTTGTGCAAAGCCAGTACTTTGCGGTTGGCTAGGCAGTGGTTGTGATGAGCTTGAATTGCCATTCTCAGGAACATAAAAATTGATATTATCAACGAAATTGGTGATTTCCGATTTCATAGACTGTGGTAATTCGAATGGTAAGCTTTCTCCTCTCAAGACAATGTTACACAAATGTAAAGCTAAAGCAAACTCGGGGAAAAGCAATTTTCCTGACTTGGTTGTATCTGAGAGAGCCCAGATTTCAGCCAATTGGTTTGCGGATAAATTAGATTTCATCAAGATATCTCTAGCAGTGGCACCATCAATGGCATTTTCACCCTTAGGAACAGAAATTCTAAACAAATGTTCAAATTTTTTCTGGTCTTCAAGAGTAATGAAAGAAATTCTGACATTTGGTATTTTCAATTCTGTATTTTCAACTTCACCTTGTTGCTGTTGTTGTGGTTGAGCAGCTCCAAAGCTTGACTGAGGCATACCAGTTTGTTGAAACGAAAGAGACTGCTGTTGTGGGTAATAACCGGTCAGCTGAGGGTTTAATTGCTGAAAGCCACCAGTACCAGCACTGAAATTGTTTCCAAAAGCACCGGTTTGCTGTGGTTGAAAAGCCTGCTGCTGCTGTTGTTGTTGTTGAAAATTGTACCCTGTTGGCTGAGATTGCATGAAAGCCGTCTGTTGAGGGTTCATATTGTAGCCTGTCTGCTGGGACAGCAACGGCTGCTGCTGCTGTTGCAGATTATTGAAACCTTGTTGATAAGGATACATTCTATATTGCGATTGAGTCCAACTAAGTGATCTTTATAGCAATTGATGTGTCTTGTCAACCTTCAACTTTATCTTGTTCAATTAGCTTATTCAACTTTTTTTTCTTTCACTGTTGGCTTTTTCAGGATCGGTGGACCAGCAACTTTGGGAAATCACACACTACTTTCCCTGAGTGTGGAATTAGGTACTGTTACATGTTATCTCGCAGAGATGGAGATGGTTAGCATTTATATAAATGGCATTGAAGTTATGAATTGCAATTTGTTTTAATAAGTTTCTATTAAATAAGCAAAACTGCCTACAAACGAGAAAATGACAACAAAGCAGCATATCCTACTACGTCAAGTCAATTCACCGTTAACAACCATATTCATACAAATTAACTAGCACTTCCTCTTCCCATTAGATGACTCTTCTCAACTCATGGAGTTCATCTTTAATGAATTGACACCATCTAATTGCAAGAGCAATTGGATACCTGTTGAGATTTAATAGGGGCTGTCTCGTGTGGTTTCGCGTATTATTTTGTGAAAGAAAAAATTCAAAGAAAAAAAAAAAAAAAAAAAAAAGGTAGGAAAACTTTCAGATTATTGTCATTGAAGTGTCTAAGGTAATATTATAGACAACTTGTTTTCAGTATCTTTGTTAATTTTTGTTTCAAAGTGGTACTTTAGTGTTGATTCATTGTAATTGGACTCAATTGAATTTATAAATACATAAATTACTGAAAGCAAATACACCTAGGACATTAAGAGCACGTTAAATATTCCTGCATATTACATATAACAATGACTCGTCATAGGAGATCGTCTCAGGCTTCGGATGAAGACGAAAGTTTTGCATTACCACGGAGAGCAGGTAGAAGATCCAATAAAGTCAAGTACAACGATGACGATGAAGTAGAAGAACAAGAAGAATACCAAGATGAAGTAAGTGAGGAACAATCAGATAATGGTGAGGATGAAGACCTGGAGTCTGCTGCTGCTGCACGTCGTCGAAAGCATTCCGTAAACTACAAAGAAGATGATTATTTTGATGAGAAACTATCTGAGGCAGAAGATAATGATGATGATGATGAACCACCATCAAAAACAGTAAAGTTGAACTACAAGAAGAAATCAGGATCAGATGATGAGTCTTTCCACGAAGATGACGACGAAGAAGATGATGATCCGGAACATGAGTTAAGTGCCAGTGAAATTGAGGCTGAAGAGAAAAGAGCAGTAAGAAATTTCATTGTGAAAGATGAAAGTGACGGTGATGAAGATGATGATAGTGATGTGGTCACCAGAAGCAGAAGAAAAAGAACTTCAATAACAAGAAGCTCTAGAAGCTCGCGTTCAAGAGGTCGTCCTCGTAAGTCAAGAAGACTAGAACAATTCCACAGTGTATCTGATGATGAAGAAGCCTCCCGTGAACTTACATTAGCTCAAGAATTAAGAGAACTTGACGATTCTCCTGTAAGAACTCCACCACAAAGAAAATTCAATTTCAGAGAAAGAAAAGAAGTCAATTATCAGCTTCCTCCACCAATATTAAATGACAAACAGTTCGAGACTGAAATCGGTTCCACTTATATACCGAACACTCCAAAACGTGGAAGGAAACCTTTATCAGGACCAATTAGAAGATTATTTCCAACAGTGGGTCCATTTGGAGGTGGCGATGTTACATCAATATTTGGAGAAAACGTCCCAGGTTTAACTGCTGTCGGTGGTGGCGTAGACTCGGATTCATCCGATGACGAAATCTTACCAACTAGCGGAGCAAATAGAAGAAATTCTTTAACACAGGGAACTGCGGTTTCTGGAGCATTTGGGAAAGTGGAGCCAAAGAAGAAAAACTCATTGGCTGATAATGACCCATTGGGAGTTGATATGGATATTGATTTCTCTGCAGTTGGTGGATTGGACAATTATATTGATCAGTTAAAGGAAATGGTTGCCTTACCTTTATTATATCCAGAAGTATATCAGAGGTTCGGTATTACACCACCAAGAGGTGTCTTATTCCATGGTCCTCCAGGTACAGGTAAAACCTTGATGGCCCGTGCATTAGCAGCATCATGTTCTTCAGAGACAAATAAAATCACTTTCTTCATGAGAAAAGGTGCAGATATCCTATCGAAATGGGTCGGAGAAGCTGAAAGACAATTGAGGCTTTTATTTGAAGAGGCCAAAAAGCAACAGCCATCCATTATTTTCTTTGATGAAATAGATGGTTTGGCTCCTGTGAGATCATCAAAACAAGAACAAATTCATGCATCCATTGTGAGTACATTATTAGCGTTGATGGATGGTATGGATAATAGAGGACAAGTAATTGTTATAGGAGCAACCAATAGACCGGATTCTGTTGACCCTGCTTTGAGAAGACCTGGGAGATTTGATAGAGAATTCTTTTTCCCATTACCAGATGTTGCTGCAAGAGAAAAGATCTTGACTATTCATACCAAAAAATGGAATCCTCCTTTGGAGCAAGATTTTATTAAAAAACTTGCTGCTTTAACTAAAGGTTATGGTGGTGCTGATTTAAGAGCACTTTGTACTGAATCTGCTTTGAACAGTATTCAAAGAAAATATCCTCAAATTTATCAATCTACCGACAAATTAAAGATTCAGCCAGAGAAAATCAACGTCATCGCCAAGGATTTCATGAGGGCCCTTGACAAGATTGTTCCATCTTCTGCAAGGTCGGTTTCATCTGTTAGTGCACCACTTCCAGATCATATCCGACCATTATTGAGCGAGAAATTGGAAGAAATCACTTCCAAACTTGACAAAATTATCCCAAAGCAAAAAAAGATCACCCCATTGGAGGAGTCTATGTATGTTGATGTCACAGAAAATGATCTCGATGGCGGTTTCAAGAGACAGGAGTTGGTCAAGAACTTGAGTAGTGCAAGAGTTTTCAAGCCAAGGGTCTTAATAAGTGGACCACCAGGATCAGGTCAAGTTTATCTTGGTCACTCTATTTTGAATCATTTAGAAGGTTATCATGTTCAATCATTGGATTTGAGCAATTTATTTAACGACTCAACAAGATCTATTGAATCTGCAATCATCCAAATGTTCATTGAAGCCAGAAGACATACTCCATCCATAGTTTATATTCCAAATATTGATATATGGTACCACTCAATCCCTGAATCAGCTAAGGCCACATTATCTGGTTTGTTAAGATCAATACAGCCAAACGAGAAAATTTTGCTTTTATGTATTGCTGAAGCTGAGCATCATGAGTTAGACCATGAGCTTAAAGGATTATTTGGATTTACTGAGTTCAACAATGTAAGGTTATCAAACACGTTCAAGAAAGAGCAGTATGAAAAGTTTTTCGAACCGTTATGGACTGCCTTGCAATTGAGACCATTTGAATTCGGTGATTTAGAGTCCAGACCAAAGCGTAAATTACCAAAATTGAAGGTGCTCAATAAGAAAACTTCCCAACCAAAGGATCAAAAGGAACTTTCAAAACTGCAAATCAAGCAACAGGAAAGATATGATATGAGATTGAAAAATACTTTAAAACTTAAATTAAGTGGCTTAATGGAACTTTTCAAGAATAGATATAAGAGATTCAAGAAACCTACAATTGATGATAATTTATTAGTTTGTTTGTTTGAACCATCGTTGGCCCCTCCAGGAGTTAATCTTCCATATCAAAAAGATGGTGATATGATCTTAGAAGTTGCGACTGGTCGTCACTACTATAACATGGACTTGGATATAATTGAAGAAAGGTTGTGGAACGGGTTCTATAGTGAACCTAAACAGTTCTTAAAAGATATTGAAATGATCTACAAAGATTCTTTGGTTACTGGTGATAGGGAAAGACTCTTGAAAGCTAGTGAGATGTTTGCCAATGCTCAAGTTGGTATTGAAGAGATCGCAACTCCAGATTTCTTGGCTGAATGTAAGAAGATGCGTGCTAGGGAAATCGAAAGGCAAAAATTATTCATCGACAAGAGGAAAGAGATGGCTCCAAATCCTGCACAGGGATCAGAAGATTCCAAAACCATTATTGAACAGAAACTCAACGAAGATGGTCAAACTGTGGAAATTGATATCACCACTACGACAACTATCTCTAATGGTACTCACAACGAGCAAGTGGGTTTAAATGGAGAATCCCACATTGAACCAAAAGATGACATCAATGATTTGCCTGTTAGCGAATCGAATGGAAACAAAAACCACGAAGATGCAAGCTCTAAGGATACATCTGAATTAAACATTGAAACAAAAGAGCTGCCAACACTTGGAGATGATCCAAAATCATCTGACACAATGGATATAGATCAAGAAAAAGAAAAAGAAGAGAAAGAAGAAGATGAAAAAGAAAAAGAGGAGGAAGAGGAAGAAGAAGAAGAAGAAGAGGAGGAGATGTCTCCAATTCCTGAATATGACTTGAAGAGAACTGTGCAAATTGAATCTTCATTACTCGAACAAGTGAAAACTAAGCTAGTTGAGAATGCAGCTTTCCAATACTCAATTGAAAATTTGGAAGAGCTCAATGCTCAATTGATGGAAATTGTCTGGGAAAACCGTAAAGAATGGGATAGAGATGATACTGTCAAATTACTTTCACAAAAAATTCAAGAGTATCATGAGTATTTTGAAGCTGGTGTATAGTCATTTGTATAACATGATAATCATAATCGATATAAATTGAACAAAATTTAAAGAAACTATATACATTAAATTAACTTTTCAACAATGTCCAATACTTGATCATCGTATCCACGTTGACCAGAAATTTGAATTCCGATGGGTACTTTAGAATTCAGCACTGTCCAAGGTATGCTTATTGTTGGCAAGCCAGCCAATGAAGAAGGCACAGTTAAGACATCATTTACATAGGCATTAACTGGATTCTGGTTTTCACTGTTTGTAAAATTCTCCAATAAAGGAGCAGCTGTCATTGCAGTTGGGGAAATTATAAAATCAACTCCATCTTCATTACCACTTTTCTTCGAGGAAAGCATATTGTTTGCTTTGAAAATGCTATCAAATTGATCACAGAGCTTGTCGCGTATAGCTTGAGCTTTAAGAAAGTGGTTATTAAATGCCTCTGATGACAAATTGTAAGTTCCCATGAGAATCCTTCTTTGCACTTCGTTACCGAAACCTTCATTTCTAGTTGGAGCAAACTGTAAATTTCCCTCTTCGCTGTCCCCCAGTTCAGAGCGATGACCATACCTGACACCATCATATCTCGCCAAGTTGGATGATGCCTCTGCCGGTGCCAATGTGTAGTAAGCTGGTAATGCAGCTTTTATTACAGGCATGGAGAGTCTGACAATCTCATGGCCTTCGGAAATCATATGAGATAAGACGCTCGACCATGCCTCCAAAGTCTCTTTCGACATTTCTTTTAAATTAAATTCTTCAATAATACCAAATCTTATTGGTCTTTGTTGTAATTTTGACAGTGATAACAATCTCTGCCTCTGTGATTCTCCTATAGATGTTGGATCCTGAGGGTCAAACTGATCAAGCACTTTATAAACTTTCTTCACCGTGTCCACTTTATCGGCTAATATTCCTACAGTGTCCAAGCTTTGTGAATAAGCTATAACTCCCCACCTTGATATTCTTCCATAAGTGGGTTTAAATCCAATGACACCACAATATGCGGCTGGCAACCTCACAGATCCACCTGTATCAGTTCCAATGGTGAAATCAGCAACTCCAGATGCTACTGCTGCTGCAGATCCTCCCGAAGAACCACCACAAACTCTTTTCTCGTCAGGGTACAATGGATTTAAAGTTGGTCCAAAGATAGAGTGAGTTGTAGCTGAACCCATTCCAAACTCATCCATATTTGTTTTCCCTATTATTGTTGCTCCATTTTTCTCTAGTAACGAAGTCACTGTAGATTCGAATGGACTCACATAGTTTTTTAACATCTGAGATGAGCAAGTGGTGGGTTCTTTGGTTGTAACTATATTGTCTTTGATGGCAGTGAACATACCACTCAAGGGAAGTCCATCTTTAGACGAGGACGGGAGATCATTCCTTATACTACTGAATATATTGAACTTTCTATCAGCCCTCTGTGCAGTCTCAATTACTTTTTTAAAACTCATTTGTCTGTTACTTCTATTCAAATCACTGGAATTTTCTTTTCTGGAAATTTGGTGAAAAAGATGAAAAAAAAAAAAAAAAAAATGAAAACTAGACAAAACTTTATCACACACGTCAAAGATCCAATGGAGCAGTCAATTCCTCAGAAAAGAGAGTCTTCCACAGACACTCCTGAGCCTTCAAAGAACTATACGACGAGACCCACAAAGACCTCGAAGAAGATAGTTCCAAGGTTGAAAGCGTTGCCGTACACGAAACAAGATTTATATAATGAGATAAAACCACCTTCGAAGCATCGTATTACAACAGTGGACGTGAACAAAGAGGAAGTTGAATTTTTTTCCACTGAAGATCATCCTTTCAATAGACGTGGATTTAAATATAAGCTGTGTGCTCCGAATCCATTATTTCCATCACTTATGTACAGTACAACGGATCTTCCTCCTTTTGATGTGCGATTGAGTTATTTCGATAGATCTCAAGGGTCATATTTAGATGACTCGCTTAAGAAAATGACTTTTGATCAAGGCTGGAGAAGTTGCAGAACCAATGTTGGGATCAGAGAAGGATCCTATTATTTTGAATTCAAGATCATTAAAGCAAATGAGGATAATTTTCCAGGACATGTGAGGATTGGGCTCGCGAGAAAAGAAGCATCAATTGAGGCACCAGTGGGATTCGACGGTTATGGCTACGGGTTAAGAGATAAGACAGGTGATAAAATTCATTTGAGTAGACCTGTTGAGTTTATGAATGGTGGTTTCCAAACAGGAGATATAATTGGAATGCTTGTGGAGTTACCCAGTTTGGAATTACAGAGAAAGATCTCTGAATTGCAATTGAAACTTAAGATCAAATCAAATCCCTTATCAGATGATGTATCAAAACAAGAGTTATCAAACGGTCCTGTTACAGATCTGAATGCCGATATAGTGAGAGATCAAATTCCTATCAGATATAAGAATCAGCTTTATTTTGAACAATTCGAGTATACTTTAACTACACCTTTTGATCATTTGTTAAATCCAGTGACAGTGTTTGGAGAAATGGCTATACCTGATAAGGACAAATTCAAGCCAGCTATATTACCTGATTCCAAAATCACAGTATTCAAGAATGGGCAAAATGCCGGAGTGGCATTTGAAGAATTGTTTGCATTTTTACCCCCAAACTCTGAACAATCTCAAAATCCTATTATTGCCAATCAGAAAAAATTGAAGAAAGTTGATGCAGATGAAAACTTAGCTGTTGTTCATGATGATGGTACTTTAGGATATTATCCAATGGTGAGTTCATTTAAAAATGGTTGTGTGGAAATCAATCCTGGTCCTAATTTTTATAATGTTCCTACGGAGATTGAACAGAAATTACAATCTGGTGATATTTTGCCGTTGAATGTGAGGTATGAAGAGAAAGTTGTTGAAGACACTGTTTACGATATCGTTGACGAGATTGATTCTCAATACTTGGACACTTTAGAAGAATGAAAAAAAAAACTTATATATTATTATCAACTAATGGGACTTCCTGTTGTGTTCTTAATGTATCTCCCAACTCTGTAAGTAGCCTTCCCGACAACGAATAGTTTTTATTCGCTTGTAATTCTAACCATTTATCTTTCATTAAGGTGTCCAACAATTTCAAAGAATCACTCTTCGTGTACGACCCTTCTGTGGCCTGTACTATTACATTACAAACTTCAGTCTCATGGACAGAATCATTTTTCACTATCAAATCGATAACGGCATTAATTGCCTGTATACTCTTAGCTGAATGCGTCGTCATCAATTTGCTAACTTCATCACTGGCCGTGTTTATAAAGACATACAACAAATCCGATTCTTTTCTATATCTCTTGATGACAAATCCCAACTCATGGAGCGAATTGTTGATTTGGGTAATTTGTGAATCCAACAACTCGACATAGTTGAGTGTGTCTGGATCTGGTGGATCGTACTCTGCTATATACAATTTTTTAAACACGTTCTCTGTCAACGTGTAAGAATCGACCATCCGCAGTCTCATCATGAATTGGATTATTGCTTTTTGAAACTCTGTAAGAGTTTCATTCGTCTGTGACATTGTTATCTATGTGGGGATCACTCAATCATTCATACAAGTTCACAAACTCAGTATAAAAAAAGAAAGACATGACTTTTTGCATTTTGTGTTTTTTTTCCTTAATTTTTTCTCCAACTTTTTTTCTTGGGATCAAGAAGAAGAGATAAGATAAAGAGATATGGATAAGGTGAAGTCGAAGAGATCCAAGACGATCGAGGCTCTTCCAGTGGAGGTCTGGAGAAGGATATGTAATCTCTTGATCAAGAAAGATCTGCTTTCCCTATGTTATGTGTGCAAGAAATTTCAAACGGCTGCGAAGGAGAGATTGTACAGATCTATTGTATTGGTTGATCATTATGAAGAAGATCATTTGAAGACTTTGAAGATGTACTATAATCAGCATTCATTCATTACTACAGTGTTAGTGAACGAGAACTCTTTGGAGATGTTGTTGAACAGTTTGAAATATATCAATCCTGATAATCAAAGGCTAGTTAAAGAGTTTAAAAATTTTATATGTGTGGACAGTACCACGTTTACCATCGAGAGGAAGATCAGAGATTTACTTGCATTGAATATTTCGCTTACACTGTTGATGGTGCCCATGTTCAAGAAAAATCATCTTATATTTGATGCCACGAGGCTCTCTTGGTTAAGTGTTGGGGAAGTGATAAATTCAGGTTACGATAAAGATATGGTTGAGATCCCCGTTATTGCACAGGCGAGAAAATTGCAACTGAACAGGTTAGAGAAACTACATATAAGATCTTGTAATGAAGAATTTGTGGCAAAGATTGTTCAAGATATAGAAGGATTGAGTAGTGTGAAATCATTGAGATTAACTGGTACTTCAGTTGATGATGACTACCAGCAATACCCAAATCACCTGGAAGAGATGGCCAACATGTTAATTTTAAACCATAGCATGAAGGATTTGAATAATGGGGAAGGTTTCCAATTCTCAAATTTGAGGCATTTGACAATTCAAAAATATCAATTTGCCAAAACTCCATATAGAAAATGGTCACCTGAGATGGATTTCTTAAAGATGGACAATTTGAACAGTCTTGCGTTATTGAATTGCAAACATGAGGGAGGCGAAATCCAGCCTTTAATTCAATCACATTTCCTGCAATCTGATACAAGTAAATTGGAACAATTAGTCTATGAGCATTCATCCATCATGCACATCTCCACTTTATCAAAGATGGCCAATTTGCAAAGATTCCACTTATCAAAGGGGAGTTTAACTTTTGAAGAGGTGATAAAGATTATTCGCAAGATGAAGAATTTGAAATGTTTTTCAATGAATGATAGTAAATTGATGAGGGATTTCCATCGTATTTTCAACAGTCATATGGAATCGAATGCTCTATTTTCAAGAAAATTCTTGATCGAGTACCAATTCCAACCAACTCAACCCAGTTTTAAATACACGGGAGAAGAACTTAATCGCCTCTTAAATTGTTACAAGATAACAACAGATTATATCGCAACGAATTATGACAATGATGTGGACCCATTTTTTGATATCTACTTTAATGACCAAAGTTTCATCAATTCTTTCTTGAAAGACACTTTCAGGCCTTTCAAAGAAGATATTGATTCCAAAATACTCCCAATTGCCCAAAATATCTTCCAATGTAACTCTTCCTTAGTTTACGTCAAGATCTGTGGTATTGGATTCAAAAGAGACGGTGAAGACTGTTATGTAGATATTTAGTAGTGTAGCAGAATTCAAAATATTAAAAAAATAAAAAAAAACACAAAGAGAAAAAAAAAACAAAAACAATTTCAAAGACAAGTATACTTGTAATTATCTAATAATGGCATTCAATTATAATCAACAGCTGCCAGATTCATATGGCAAGTATTCAGCCGAGAACCTTCAGTTTTATCAGTCACAGCAATCACAGCCTGGAATACCTGCTCAACGAGCTTTCAATGTCCAGGGCTCAATGCAAACAGGGTACCCAGGTTATAACTCTGATTTATCAGGTACAATGGCCGATACACAACTTTCTCAAGGTTTTCTTGCCGCATTTTCAACATCTGGTTACCCAGGGGAACCTCCATTATTGGAAGAATTAGGAATCAATTTCCAGCATATCAAATTGAAGACTACTGCAGTCTTGAGTTTTAATTCCAAGAGATTGTTGTCGAACCCAGATATATTGAACGACAGTGATCTTGCTGGGCCAATTATCTTTGGTGTCTTGATTGGAGCTCTCTTGTTGTTCAATGGTAAATTTCACTTCAGTTATATATATGGTGTTGCCCTAGTTGGTATTGTATCGTTGCATCATTTATTTAAATTGATGTGTGATGAAGAAGCCACCAATTACGTTGATGTGATAAAGACTGGATCAGTTGTTGGATATTGTTTGTTACCCTTGGTGTTCTTGAGCGGTCTAAATATCGTTTTCAGTCTAAATAATTTATTCGGATACATTGTGACGGCTTTATCCATCTTTTGGTGTACCTTTTCATCCAGTTCATTCTTCATGATTGCTTTCAGATTGAGTAATGTCAGATTTTTAATTGCATATCCATTGGCTATCTTGTACAGTATTTTTGCCTTGTTGATTATATTTTGAAAGAGAAAAAAAAAAAAAAAAGCTGTTGGTTGTCATCTCCAATGGTATCTCACATGTGTAAACGGTTAGTCTATATAGTATAAAATGGAAAAAATTGAATCTGGAGATGTCATTTGGTTCTAAATACTTGTAGTTTGTATGTTATTTATCAGAAAATCTAGTTAAGAAAAGAACCTTAAAAAATATAAAAAAAAGGTTGAAAAATTATTATCGAAAGATCGAGTTTAGTCAAGATGAAAAGTCTAAAGAGTTTGCTTTCTCTGACTTTACGTCAGCAGGCTAGATTCTCTAGTACTCAAATAACGAAACCATATTATATTACCAGTCCCATTTTCTACGTCAATGCAAACCCACATATAGGACATCTCTATACGATGTTACTATGTGATGTGAAAACTAGATGGGTCCAGCTTTCAGAGAAACCATCATATTTTACAGTTGGCACAGATGAACATGGTCTTAAAGTTCAAAATGCTGCGGAGAAGAATATGAAATCTCCAAAAGAGTTCTGCGATATCACTTCAAATAATTTTAAACTCTTGGCCAATTTAGCAGATATCAAATATGATAGATTTATTCGAACCACTGATAAAGATCATGCTCAGGCAGTCAATTATTTCTGGAAACTTTTGGAAGACAAGGGATATATTTATAAAGGACAGCACTCCGGATGGTACTCTGTAAGTGATGAAACATTCTACCCAGAACAACAGATTGAATCAAAAATTGCTGACGGTATCGAAAAATTTTACTCAAAGGAGACAGGTTCAGAAGTGGTTTTTGAAACAGAAGAAAACTATTTTTTCAAATTGAAAGACTTCAGAAAGGACTTGATCAAGTTGTTAAAAGAAAAAGAAGATTTCATTATTCCAAGAAAATACCATTTAGATATCTTGAGAGAATTAGAGTCTGGTGAAGGACAGGATTTGTCTATTTCGAGACCATCATCCCGTCTTCATTGGGGAATTCCAGTGCCAGGAGACCTGTCTCAAGTTATTTACGTTTGGGTAGATGCATTAGTGAATTATTTAACGAGTGCTGGATATCCATGGTCTGCATCTTCTACCCCAGAAAATAGTCCATGGCCAGCTACCCATGTTATTGGCAAAGACATAACCAGGTTCCATTGTATATATTGGCCTAGTCTCTTGATGGCTGCACAAGTGGAGTTACCTAAACAAATCGTGGTTCATGGTCATTGGTTGATGGACGGAAGTAAGATGAGTAAGAGTAAAGGGAATGTTGCTGATCCAGTTGTTATATCTGAGTATTATGGCTCAGAAATGTTAAGATTCTTCTTATGCGAAAATTCAATCTTGACTGGAGATTGTGATTTCACGGAACTGAAATTGAATCAATCCAGAAATCAATTCATTGATAAGCTTTGTAACTTGTTGATGAGAGGTATTGGTAAAAAATTCAATATTGAAAGAGCATTGACCAAATATAATAATACCTTCACCGATAATGCGTTCATTGATACCCTTGGTGATGAGAAACATGTTTATGAGGTTAAAAAAGTGATTGCTGATCTTGACTCCTTATATGGGGATATGAATAAAGATATGGATACTTTCACTACGCATAGAGCTATCGGTAAAATTTGGGAGACATTATTCCAAGCAAATCAATTATTCCAAGATGCTGCACCATGGGCTCTCAAGCCTATCCCAGAGCTCGAAGGAACTTCACAAGACCCACTTCATAAGCAAGATTTCATAGTCTTTCTAGCTCTTGAAACTGTGAGAATATCGCTTATTGTCTTACAACCTTTTATCCCCAAATTATCGGCAGAATTATTGGATATCCTTAAAGTGGATTCTTCTAAGAGAACAAAATCTTATGCCAAGATAGGAGCTGATCTTGATTATGGGAAAAATGTCAGCAGGGCTAAAGGTGCTAAAGTGCCATTAGAGAAAGTTGAATTGAGAGAAGGTGCATATGCATAATCTGTAAATAGAAGAATAGAAATTAAATAAAAATCTATAAAATTTATACTTCAGTGACAAGCTGAATAACTTCACATTCTAATGATGTCGTATCCATTAAAACAATCTCTCCTGTTAAATCAAAACGTGGAATAGAGATCAGCCTAACTTGCTTATCTTGATCAACTTGTACTAACTTGGATTCAAATTTTGGTTGATTGCCTAAGAAATAGACATGTGGCGTTTCTTCAAGAATAAAAGGATCGTTATTCTCGTATGGGAAGCAACACAAAGTATCAGGTGCAGTCGGTACCACATTTTGACATTTCAATGTGGATTCAATAATTGGCATTCTTGAATCTTCTGGACACAATGTCACTAATTCTCCAACTTCCAGAAGCTCTCTCAAATCATTATTTTTCTCAGAAGAAGATGCGGCTTTAAGTTTCTCTAAAGGTAACAAATACTTGTAGATATCTGTAATATTTTCCCCCGAAGTACCTAAGATTCGGCAACCGTCAACTTCAAACCAAGAAGGATTCGTAGTTCTTTGGAAATGAGTAGTTTTGAATAAATGCTTGTTTCTTGGGAAAAATGAATCGTGTAATGGCAGTTGAGGGTATGTGATCTCAGCTGGGTCCGATTCTCCCGGTAATATGGACACTGGGACAGACAATAGCACCTCTTTGAGGAATCCGTCAAGTATATTAACTGCATCAGCACTAAAATTTGATTTATTAGTGGCTTTATATTTATCCTTCTCTGATAAGGCAACTGATTTTTTAAGATCTTGATTAACCAAGATCGAATTACCAGCTATGAATAGCCTTGTGATTTGTTTTGATTCTTCTCCCAAGAAATCTCCAATTAAGAATTCTTTTAAAAGTTCCAAATTTGAACTTTTGAAATCAGATGGGTTGATCCCTAATCCACTGACAAATGCAACCTTATTCCCACTTGATGCTGGTAAAGACCTATTGAGTTGATATCCTGGCTCTGGATAACAAATATCGACAACTTCAAAAATTCCTGGCTGCACTTCAGCACCAAGTAAACCTACAACGTTCCCACTGACTAATATAACCTGTTCTAACAATTTCCCTGCCAATACAACTCTTCCACTTTCATCTTCAATCATGATCTGATCTGTTTCAGGATCACTATATGCCTCTGGTTGTGGCGGGAGCGCACCGTACATTGCCTCTGCCACTTCTTTCAATACATTTGGCTTATATTTCAAATCTGAAAAAATAGTACCAATGATCCAAGAAGGTTTCCCATTCTCAACGTCCAAAATCTTATCAACAAACACAGGTTGAATGTCATTCACAGTTTGTTGTTTCCATTTCTGTTCACATCTTTGCAATAGCCTGTTCTTCAATGTATGAAGACGGTAATAATACATCGAACTGAACTGTTTGCTGTAATTTCTTTGAGTTTTCGATAACCTGTAGCAATTTTTGGATTTGAAATCCAGAGGTTCATCTGACCGATTTCGCTCAGAGATACCAACTTGTTGTGGTCCACTATACATTTATTGTCAGTATTCAAGTCCAATTGGTCTTAGAATCCTTAAATAACATACCTGAACTGTTGTAAATAGTCAGTCATAATGCCAGTTGATTGTTTAGTACGCGTCGTCTTCGGAGTGTTATTTTTTTTTTTTTTTTTTTTTTTTTTTGATATTTTTTTCATATTTATGAGTTACACACTAAAAACTAATCAATGCAATGCATTAATTTTCTAAAACTTGAATTTCTACTTCTTATATCATTTTCCTTAATACCTGCTGCCATTTCTAGTAAAGATTCACTGAAGAGCTGAACTTGTTTTGGATTTGGAGTATAACTGAGGGAGAATTCACCATGTTTGATCGAATGAGCGACCAAGGAGAACATGGTGAAAATCATTGAGAATAGACTTATATCTGATATGAAGATCTTGTTAGCATTCACAACAGCTATCTTTCTATTATGATAAAATGCATATCGCTCTGAAAGTTTCTTGAGCATAGGGTTGGCGAGAATCTCCCTTGGTTGGCCCTTTCTAGTAATTTCCACAATGTTGATAGTGGTATCACCATATTCTTTTATCTTGTCAGGAACAAATTCAACGATGTATAGCTGTGACTGGTGGACAAACACGGGATATAATTGATGTTTGTTATCTATTTTTAAATCCTCGAGAAAATATTCTTCGTCGTAATCAAAGATCCTCTTGCTTTTAGAAGCGGAAAATGAGGAATTCACCACGTCTTTACACATTATATCACATTCTGAGTATTTTTCTCTAGCATAAGAACTTGATAACACTTTTTGTAGGAAATCGAGAACACCGTCAAGAACTTCTGGCTGTTCGAATCCCACCATATCGGGTTTCAACACGTCAATAATTTTGGTGGCCATTTCTTGTTTAATGAAAGTTTTCTCTGATGGAATCAGAGCATACTCTGGGGTATCTTTTATTTGGTTTAATATTGAAACGTTTGTCACTTTCAGGGCTGTTAATTCGGAGGGGAGTTTTTTCAGAACCGGTGCCTTTAAGCGCTTCGAATCAGGTTCAAAGGTTATGATATCACCATTGCCTTGTCTCTTGGATGAGATTGGGGATTTGCCTTCTAGAGATTTCTTCAATGTGAGATAGAATGCTTCTCCAAGTGATATCTTATCTATCAAATGCCTATCAAAAGTTGCCAAATCCTGTGTATAAAAAAGAGTGACATCAAACTTGTTATACTTACCATGAATTCCTGAAAGATAATCCAAAATGTTTTTTGTACAGCAAATACCATAAATCACAGCTAATAAATTAATAGAATTGCAAAGGGAGACCCTTGTGAAAACTTTTGTCAACTTGAATTGATTTTTTTGTAATATGAGATTTTGCGGAATTGGCTCCGAAGCCTTGAGTTTCCCGACCTTTTGTAAGAAATCAAGATCACCTAGCAGAGTGAGATCCTCAGCTTCAAAGTTGACCAATTCGTCATCCTTCCCTGAACAATCAACATATAACACCTCGTCTAATGATTTACGGAAAATCAACAAATGCCAGTTACCTTTATACATAATTGGGTGAAATATGCAGTCTAAATTGCCATCAGGTCCATGTCTCTTGGAATCTCTGTAAAGTCCTAATCGTACATCTCTATTAATGTATCTATCCATGAGCATCCCACAATAGTAGTACAACATATCTTCTGACCAAACATCCGAAAGATGTGAGTTGTCACACATTCTCACATTGAATATAATCTTGGTGAAAGGGTGACGGATATAGCTTGAAGGTGAAACTCTTGGATCATGAACGATTTTTCTCCTGTTTTACAACTTAGTTAGTTTATCTTTCTAATTTTTTTTTTTTTTTGAAAAGGATAAAATTTGAAAAAATTAACCTACGTTTCTTCGATTCGCCTATCAAATTTTTCCTGGTCTTCTTTATTTAAAGGAAAGACCCATCTCCTGCTCATTACGATTTGGTGTTATCTCCTATTAATATTGTTTAATCAAAGGGCAGTTTTTATATTTTGCTCAGTGGTATTGCTGGTGTTTTTTAGGTGTTTTTTCTTTTTGTTTTTTTTTTTTTTGTTTTTTTCTGTTTTGTATGGAATTTTTCCTAGTAAGAAACTCTGCGACAAGAGACAATTTTACAACACAGGAGTCGGGAAGGGTTAGCAGTGACAAAAAGAGTTTGTCAAATAGAAGAGCTGATTATGGTTGGCTAATTCCTACACATTGCAAGAGCTCGATTCAAGTTACTTGTTTTAAAAAGGGTACCAAAAGGTCATTATTTGCAAACAGTAACAGAGAGGGTATATTATGTAGTATTAAAGAAGATACTTATCTTTATGACAGCAATGGAAGAAACACTTATTGAAGAGTAAGGCGCTATGATATCATTACAAGGAAGGTCTAGTTAATTTTATAGAAAAGCAGGGATTTTTTGATACAATGCTCAGTTTTTTTAGATAGTGAGAAAAAAAAAAATTAATTAAGTAAAAAAAATCTCTCGGGGGCGAGTCGAACGCCCGATCTCAAGATATCTAATTGTTGAAACGATTACAGTCTTGCGCCTTAAACCAACTTGGCTACCGAGAGGATTTCTGCAAAATCAATTTTTTTTCTGATATATACCTATTGCAAAAAGCAGTTTACATCATTACACCACCTTATAAGAAATTCAGTTTTAACTCTCAAATAAGTTATATTTAAAGTGGAAACATAATCTAGATTAAAAATTGGTATATTGAATTCATTCTAGACTTCTATTTAATATCATATCACCGATCAGTAATATCTTTTTTCAATTTCATATAACTGAATAAGATATATATCATATAAGTAAATCAAGGGAGAGATCATTAATTAAACTAAAAGATATCGAATAAAAGAAGATTACATATGAGATCCACTATAATACCTTTTAAATTGAAAATATATAATAGCTCTATTTAAGGATCTACAGGGGCCATTTGTAGATGGAACAGAAAAGGGGAATTAGAATAGGATTCTTATTAAGAGATTTTTTTGATAATTTTTTTTTTTTTTTTTTTCAATCCATGAAAAAATATTTAGAAAACATTTTTTTTTGAAAGAGGTATACGTCAGTAGTCTTCATCGAATCAATGCTTTGTTTTACCACCAGACTCAGTTTATTTTTGTTGCTTATTGGTGTTTCGTATGCTGGATTTTACGATTCAAGCTCACATGTGTTTGAGTTAACTGCATCCAATTTCCATGATGTGGTATATAACACCAATTATACAACTATAGTTGAATTTTATGCCCCTTGGTGTGGTCATTGTCAAAATTTGAAGCCAATTTATAAGAAAGTGGGGATAGCTTCAGATGGAATTTTCCAAACTGCGGCTCTTAACTGTGATGATCTGGGAAATAAGCCTTTATGTTCACAAATGCAAATCAAAGGTTTCCCAACTTTACTTGTTTTCAGACCACCAAAATATGATCCAAATGATGCGGAAAAAAACACAGGGAAGACGAGACATGCTTCTGAGACTTACAATGGAGAAAGAACACTTTCATCTATTGTAGATTTTGTTACTTCAAGGATTAAGAATTATGTTAAGAGAGTTAGCAATGAACAACTGCTTACAAAATTCGTCAATGGTAAGACTAAGACAAATAAGAATAAAGTATTGTTGTTAACTGAAAAAAATAAACCAACATCTTTGATAAAATCACTTGCTATCGATTTCATGACTGATCTTGAATTCGCATATGCTACAATTTCTAAATCAAATAAGGAAAGTTTCTTGACTGCTTTGGGCTTAGACAAAGACTCAACATTCCCAAAACTTGTTGTCATAAACAAGAGCACAGAGAAAGATGAAATCAACGTTTATGAGGGTAAATTTGATAAATACTCGTTGAGCAGTTACTTATCGAGTTATGGAACTCCACTGGAAGGACCATTATCTCTGAGAGAGAAACTGATAAAGAAATATAAGAAACCTGAAAAGAAGTCCAAAAAGAAAGATACAAAGAAGGATAAGACAAAAGCAGGACATAAGAAGAGTAGTAGAGTTAAAGGTCGTGATGAATTGTAGATAGAAAAGTAGTGCACTATAAAATTTTGTAATTTGCTGAATAAAATTTTCAATTTTTTTTTTTTCTTCGAGTTGAAAAATGAAGAAAAAAACACTATATAGGAATCATCTTATACATCTCAATATATAACTACAATAATGATAACGAAATATTTCACCAAAGTTACAGTGAGGTTCAACCCATTTGGCCCAGAAGGTATGTGCAGTTTTTCTTTTTTTTTGCCTTAGTGTATCGATGATGCAAGCTGGATAGTAGGTTTTGGAGAAAAAAGTTTCAAATTGAACAAGTAACTATTGTTATTGAAGAAGCCGTCAGAGAAATAGTGATATGTTTGGTAGATATATTTCTCAGGGAGAATCGATCATTGTTTAAAGCAACTCAATTATTTATTTGTCTTATGATAGGAGTATACTAACGTTTATGATTTTTACAGGCAAACCAGCTAGATTGTTTTTAGCAGCAATTCCACCATCATTAAGACAACAGTGCCAAATAACTCATGAAGTCCTTACAGCACAATCGAAGAATAAACCAATAATTTCAGTCATATATAAAGATAAGTTCAGTTTGGAAGCTGATCCTTCCACCTCTAACTTCAATGAATTACAAGCTACTTTTGATAGACACTCAAGAAAATTACAATTAGAAGACTCCATCAAGTCATAGAGATCTTAGGTTTGGTAGAAGAAGGAACAATTTCTGACAAAATTGAACAGCAAAGGGTAATAGTCTTGTATATAGAAATGTATTACTAGTTACACTGAACAGGAACTGATGATTTTGTAGAACCAATAAACATATAAACTAAGAAGTAGGTTCGTTGCAAGCTTTCTAAATGTAATTAATTGTAATTAATTGTAATTCACAATTGTGATCTTATCTATCTCGAAAATCACTGAAAAAAAAAAAATTTTTTTTAAAGAAATAAAAAATTATAGAAAATAATTGTAGACCACACAATATTCATATTCCAACATGGCACTTCGAGAACAAAGAAGGCCAAAGTTCTCCAAGAAAGACGCTGTCTTATCTGAGTCTGAGTCTGAAGATGAATTAGGAAGCATTTTAAATAAAAATTTCAAAAAGAAGACAAATAAGAATGAAGAAGATATATCTTCAATATCATTTGGAGCTTTAAATAATGCACAGAGGAAATTGCAAAAGACTTCTAAACAACAGGCACCATCGTCATCTTCAGAAGAAGAAAATAGTAGTGAAGAAGGTGGCTTTTTTGAAGAAGAAGAATCTTCTGATGAAGAGAACCAGAGGCCTTCAAGTTCTAAGAGTTCCAAAAAAAAATCGAAACATGCTCCTAGTGAAGTATCCGCAAAGAGAAGAGTCCCTAAAGTTAGAGATATACCAGGATTGACAAGTAAGAAAGATTCCACGCTATACACAGATATAAGATTTGACACAGCTTTTGGTGCTGCAGATTTGGAAAAGACGAGGAAGAATTATGCATTTTTGGATGAATATAGAAAGAAAGAGATTCAAGAGATGCAAGATTTGTTGAAGGCAAATCAAAAGAAACAATTATTATCCGAGTCCGAAGTTGGAGAGTTGAATTATAAGATCCAGTCTTTGAAATCTAGAATGGATACTTTGAAAAATAGAGATTTAGAAAAGAAGGTTATTAAAGATTTCAAAAATAAGCATAAAGGTAGTGGAAATCTTTATTTAAAGAATTCAGATAAGAGGAAATTGATACAAAAAGCCAAATTTGATGGTATGAAGTCGAAACAAAGAGAAAAAGTTATGGAAAGAAAGAGAAAGAAGAGATTGGGTAAAGAGTTTAAACAAATGGAGTTTATGTAGAGACAATAGTTATCGATATATATACAAGTTGTAGTTTAATGCTTTCTCTTATTCATTGCCAACAAAATATTATATACATAAGAAAAGAAAAAAAAAAGAGCACAAGTCAGTGAAATGATAACAAGATGAAAAAAGAAAGAGAAAGGAATCTATATATGGATAAGCATATGCAGAGAGAGACAGAGAGAGAGAGAGAGGTGAAAGCGAGGACAAGTCTATTTCTTCTCTTCAGATTCTTTTGCCTCTTCTTTTAATTTTGATTCATTTTCGTACCAATCATTAAAACTACCACTGTAATTCCCTCTATGATCGTATCCAAAAGTTCCAACAAGACCTTCAGCTGCTGCGGATCTTAAACCGGCTTGGCAAAAGAAAATCAATTCTTTATCTTTTGAAGGTTTTGTAAAACCAAATAAATCTTCAAAATCCTCTTCTGGTAAATCCAAAGCACCCGGGGTGGACTTAAATGGTATGTTTATTGAAGTTGGTATTGTGCCATATAATTTCAATTCTTCTGGTTCTCTGACATCGACCAACACTTTAGCTGGGTTTGGTGATAATGTTAACTTCTTTACCTCAGGATAAGTATATAATTTGGCTGGTGTCTCTTTGGCAATTGGCTCTGGAGCTGCTGCTGATGCTGATGTTGATTGTAATCTTATCAAACTTGTGGCAACAAACATCACCGGTTGTGGTCTGTAAATTGGTGCTGCTTTAGGAAACAGCACAAATGCTCTTGATGCAAAACGTAAAGCTGACATGAATGAATTGGTTTAGTTTAGAAGTTATTCTTTTAAAATCCTCTCTGTATTATGTAAATTTTTTTTTTTTTTTTTTTTCTCGCAATTTTTTTCTTCCTTTTGCCTTTTAAAATTTTCTTTGCAAATGAGAAAGAAAAAAATTTAAAGTGAAAAGAAAAAAAAAAAAGTTATTCAAGAGAAGAAGACAAAGATATGTCATTTAGAAAAAGATCAGAAGTTATCGGTAGTGGTAATCCGATCTCTGCTCGGAATAATGGGAGTAGTGGTCCAGTACCTCTTCGTCAACCTGGTCCAGTTTCAGGAAGAGGACCAGTTCCAGTTGTACCTGGAAGAGGACCCATCGCTAGACCCCTTCATGGAGCAGCAGCAGCAGCAGCACCAATTAAACCAGTTTCAATATTAGATAAACATCCGGGTATAAAGCCTTCGATATTGACATCTCAGTCAACAGTTTCCACAGGTTCGTTTGATCTCGATAAGATTCTTGGACATCAAGGTTTGCCATTAGGATGCAGTATATTAGTTGAAGAAAATGGGACAACAGATTTCACCACAGTGCTAGCAAAGAAGTATGCAGTTGAAGGCTTAATTCACAACAGATTGGATACTCCAAATACCCATGTAATAGTAATTGGCCAAGATCCCATGTGGGGGAAGAGCTTACCGGGGCTTTATAAAGGTTCTTCAAGGGATCAGAAGAAATTAAAGATAAAAGAGAATGAATCGAAATTGAGCATTTCCAATTTAAATGATCAACAACAACAGCAACAGAAAGATTTGAAAATCGCATGGAGATATGGTTTACTTGATAAGGACAAAAAAAATAAGGAAGATGATCTATCTTTAGCAACACATCCCGATTTTATTCACCAATTTGATATCACCACTACATTGGTTCCAGCTCCAAATCCAACAGAGATTACATACATTCAAATATCGAAACCTTCATTACTTACAAAACAGATTGAAAATGTGATAGCTAAGCATAAGGATAAACTAATTAGATTAGTAGTTCCAAATTTATTACACCCTTTGGTATACCCTTTAGAGATCTCAAGACCTAGAGAGATTTTGAAAATGATGAACAATTTAAGATCACTTTGTAAAAAACATTCAACACAATTGACAATGTTTACTTCTTTGAATTTGGATTTATATCCAAGAGATCAACCATTGGTTACACTTTTAGAACAACAATTTGATTGTGTCTTGGAATTGAAACCATTTGATCCTGCATTATACGAGTTAATGGAAAGAGTTTATCTGAAAGAGCCTAAGAAAATCAAACATGGTTTCTTGAATATCATCAAATTACCTGTCTTGAGTGATCTTGGAATGATGTTAATAAAAGATATGGAATATTGTTTCAAAAATGGTAAGAAAAATTTCGATATAGAAGAATGGTCTATCCCAGTTGACGAAGAAACAGGGGTGGATAAGAATGAACATAATGATGATCACAGTGGTCACGATCACGGTGTTGAAATCGGTGGTGATGGGAACCCATTAGCAGGACAAACAAGGAAAAATATCGATTTCTAAATAGTATAGAATTTCTGTTATCCAACATATCAAGTAAATAACAATAGAATGCTGTAGTTGAATTTGTCCCATCAACCCCCAAGTGAGACATCACATTCTTCTGTCTTACTACGAAGATGAAAGACTTGTAAGGCGGGAAAAATAAAAAAAAACCACCACAATGAAAAAAAAACAGAAAAAAAAAAACGGTTTTATCTTCCAATCTCCTTTTATTGTATTATTAATTGATTCAACAGAAGAAATATAATAGAGAATGTCTACAAAAGTCTCAGGAAAGATTTTGTGTTTACATGGTTTTATTCAAAGTGGAGATATCTTTAAAGCCAAATCATCAGGATTGAGAAAATCTTTGAAAAAAATTGGTCTTGAGACTCATTATTTAACTGCTCCAATTAAAGTTGTCCCGGCAGATCTACCTGTGGATATGTCAGAAGATACTTTGAAGAAATTTGGAGCCGATAGCAACAGCAAAGAATATAGAGGTTGGTGGGTAAAGAATGAGAAACAATATCAAATAGATGATACTTTGGAGGCCATAAGAAATTGTTATAAAGAAGAAGGTCCATTTATAGGAATAATTGGATTTTCACAAGGTGCTGGATTAGCAGGATTGATAACTGAGAAATTTCACGAATTGGTACCTGAGAATCCTCCTTTGAAATTCTCAATTTTTTTTTCAGGTTTCAAAATCACTGATAATGCCAAACTTGAAAAATACTACGATTCCAAAATTTCTGTTCCAACATTACATGTTATAGGAGAATTGGACACCGTGGTGAGTTTAGAGAGATCAATGTTATTACATGATGAATGTTGTGAGAAAGGTACTGCAACGATATTGATGCATCCAGGTGGACATTTTGTCCCAAACGCAAGAAACATTGTAGATAAGGAAATTGCATGGATAATGAATGTTCTTGATAACACAAAACAGGACAAAGAGACAGATAAGAATGATAAGACGAACGAAGAAGAAGTTGATGATATCTTAGCAATGATAGATAGTCTTGGTAAAGCTTGAAAAAAATCGGAGAACAGCGAGTTTTATCTCATTTTGTTATCTGTTGCAAATTTTCTAAGCCAAAAAAAAAAAAAAAAAAAAGAGGTGAAAAAAATTTTCTTTGATAAAAGATATATACCATTTCTAGATAAATACATAGAGCTTAATAGAGATATTGTCTAGACAAAATGCCGTCACATGAATTAATGGTACCGTTATCTAAGAGAATATTGCAAATTTCTTGTGCGATAGTGTGGTGTTTATTGGCTGCAGGACCTGTATTTGGATTTGCAGCATTAAAACCTGTTTTAATTTCAGAGGGAGTTTATTCAAATTATTGTTCCAGTGATGATGTTGAGATCCCATGTGTGACACAGGATTTGAAATTGAACTATATGTTCACAATTGCTGCAGTGGTAACCAATGTCACATCATTATTAGTTGGTTCCATATTGGACCGCTATGGTCCAAGGATTAGTGGTATTATTGGATCCGCATTGATCTTTGCAGCTGCTATAGTTTTAAAATTTAGTGGTAAAGTTACTGCAATTGATGGATATTTAACAGGTTATACTTTGTTAGCACTTGGGGGTCCATTTGTATTTATAAGTTGTTTCCAATTAGCAAATACATTCCCAAAAAATTCAGGCTTGATATTGCTGTTATTAACTGGAGCATTCGATTCATCTTCGGCATTATTCTTGGTCTATAGAGTCATTTATCAACAAGAGATTATCCAAAACTTGACTATTGATAGATTTTTCACTTACTATTTAGTGGTCCCAATCTTTATCTTTATCTGTCAAGTGACTATAATGCCAAAGGATTCTTATAAGACAGTTAACACATTAGCCAAGATTGGAGAATTAGGCGTAGACGAGACTGGCCAATCAATTAACCCAGATGATGAAGAGACCCCATTGTTAAGACCGACTCGTTCAAATGTCTCGAATAAATCTCATTATGAACAAGAACAAGAGCTGAGATTAACACATAAATCAGGAGGCATCTATGGAATTTGCCATAATTTAAATTTGGTTCAACAGTTGAAAACCCCGTGGTTTCTCTTAATGTGCTTGTTCACCTCGATTCAAATGTTAAGAATTAACTATTTTGTGGCAACTGTTAGATCACAAGAAGAATTCTTGTTCAATGACAAAGTGGCGATCAAGATAAATCAATTTTTCGATTTAGCATTACCCCTTGGTGGATTAGCATCTATACCGTTTATTGGATTATTATTAGACAATTTCACCACGTTATCTGTGTTGAGTATCTTAACCACAATCTCAGTGATAATTGGTGTTCTGGGTATCTTGAAATTCCAATTCATGGCATACCTCGGTATTGTAATGCTAGTTGTTTATAGACCTTTTTACTATACTGCAGTATCAGATTATTGTGCAAAGATATTTGGTTTTGAAACTTTTGGTACCATTTATGGAGCGATCATTTGCTTCAGTGGTTGCTTAAATATTTTACAAAGTTTATTTGATCATTTGACACATTTCACTTTCAAAATGAATCCAATTCCCGTCAATTCCACATTAACTTTACTCACTCTGCTGATAGGTTCAAGTTTGATCTTATATGTGATTAGCCAAGAAAGGCTGATCAGAAAGAGAGAAATCATCCAGGAAGCTGAAACTGCTACGGTAAGTGAAATGCCTCAATGATTTGCCTGTCTATATATTTGTATTTGAATTAAAAACTAATCTTTGGTCCTGGACTTTTGTATTTTATATCATCCCCCTTTGCGCGTTTGTTGTAGAATTATTTAAGAAGGACAAGTCAAAAAAAAAAAAAAGCAAAAAAAATCCAAACATCAAAACTGCATAGCCATATAGAGATGAGTTACAATTTAGAATCTCAGACAATTCAGTTATATAGTTATTTATTTGACCATGCAATTGCCAAAGATGACAAGTACTGGAAATTGTTCTTTGAGTATCCTTTCCACTATGTTTCGTTAAATTCCAAATTTGAACATTTGAATATAAGACAAGTTCAAGACAACAGTTTAGTGCTAAACACTTTATTTAAACAAGCGTTGACAAGATTAGATGATTCAAATAGTTTAAATATTTTGAGGATACTTATTAAGAATATATGTATGAAGGAATATGGAGGTGGCAAGAATGAAGTGATGTTGAAGATTTTTGGCAATATCAATGAGTTAAATGATAATTTTGTGAAATTATTAACTCTGCTAAAGCAGAATTTGAATCAAATTGACAACGAGATTTTGAAATTCGCCAGTTTTAAATTATTTGCTACATGTTGTAGAAGTTTTTACAGTACCATAGTGTTTGAGATTTTTTATCAAATTGAATTAAATGATGAAATTTACAGTTTATTTTTAATTGAAAATTTGGAATATGAATTGATTGGTGAAATTTTTGTCACGTTGGCTATATTGAATAACAATTCATTAGTTTCATCGAATTTTTACAAACTAAGAGTTGAGACACTTTTCGAGAAACAACAAATACTCAGTAACTTAAATTTCCAATTAAAACAATTTTTCATACTTGGAACATTATTTTATCATGATTTAAAACCAGATTTATTGGTTAAGAAAGAACAAAATTCCAGTTTTTTCAATTGGATAACTTTTAACAAATATAATGTCAAATTGAATGATTTCAAATCATTATTATTGAAAAATTTAAAAGATAAAGATCTCAAATTTTTTCTTGATGTCAAGATTGATAAATTTAATAAGAGGAAAGAATTATTAAAAGAAATGATACCTGTTTATTTATTTTTTTATTCAATCTTGATTAATAATGACGAATATGGTGAATTGATATGTTCCAAAAATGATGAAGAAGAGATTCAAATTTTGGAAATTTTTTTATCTCTTTCAAGTTTTATTTTCCAACATCAACATACTTATAACCAATTTGTTTGCAGATTAAATTTAATGATTTTGAATAAATTGGTTTCAAGTAATCTAGATCAATTATTAATGTATTATTTAGATCAGTACAAGGTAAAGTTATGTTATCAAAGACAACCAATAATTAATCCTATAGGTGAGATTGAATATTTACCTGAGACTGAAGAAGATGACGATGAAGAGAAAGAATGGATTAAAAATAAGAATTCATTGTATTATATATTGGATGTTATTCAATGTCAATTAAGATATAATTTATCGAAGAAATTGGATTTGATCAGTTATAAATTATCAAATTTAATAATTTTACAAGTGATTAGTGCATTAAACTATGATGAGAAGTATAATTGGCATGATTTTTGCAAGACACTTTTCCAAGTCTTGAAATTTTTCATCAAGAATTTCTCTAAAGATATCAAGATTGCATCATTAATCGAGGAGTTATTAATTATCATTGAGATATTATTAGTGGATTTCAAAACCACTGATGAGCTAGTTGAAATAATGTACAAGATCTTGGAAAATAATGAGTTTTTACTCATTTTGAAGAATTTCAACAATGGCAATTTACCAAATTTAACAATAGTGTTGAATTTGTTAGTTACCAAATTTGCCACAAAGATCTCTGACTCGCATTACAGTGATATATATTTAGAATTATCCAAATTTATCGAGACAGATGAAGAATTCAATATCTCAGATGAAGATTTATACGAAAAAATAATTAAGCACGATGTGATATTTGAAAATGAAGAAACTTTTAAATATCTAAAGATGAATAACATCTATAATAACAATAAGATTTCATTGGTTAATAAGAGTATAGAAGAGATTGTCAATGATTACAAGTTGTTTTATTGAAAATGTTGCTTATAGTTGCTTGCTACCCCGACAAAATGATGATGCAATATCGGATGAAAAGAGATTGAGAGTGGTTCCACCTTGCATTTGATAGATAGATATACATTCCTTGTCCTTCTCCGAGTGCAGAACCTTTCATTTACACGCACGCACTCTCTCGTTTATCCATTCGCGTATTCTACACAAAACCTATATACTGTACATAGCTCTGTCTAGTATAGCACTGTCTAGTAACTATCTATACTCTATACCAATCCATAATATCTAATGTATATATTATAACCCAATTTCATAAATTCACCAACAAAAAAAAAAAAAAAAAAAATGAACAAAGGAAAAAAAAAAAAAAAACTCCTCCTTTGTTTTGATTTAACTTGATGATTATTTTTTTTTTCCTTTGTTTTAAAAATATTCCAATTTTTTACAACAACATCCCATTTCAATTCAACTAATATTATAATATTAACTACTACAAGATGGCAGCAATGAACGCTTCAAAGAGACATGTCAAGACTCAATCGGCTTATGCTTTTGATAACACTACTACAAGTGTAGCAGCTAGTCAAATGCGTAATTTTTTGAACGATTTAGCGGATACTTGCTCAGATCCAGACAAGCAAAGAAAATTGGAAAATGAATTAGATTCATTTTTCAGCTTATTTAGAAGATATTTATCTGATAAGGCTTCAGGTACCACTTTAGATTGGGAGAAAATCAATTCTCCAACCAATGAAGAAGTTGTCGACTACTCATCTTTTAGTGAAACTCTGGAAAATGTCGAACATTTAAACAAATTAGCTGTTTTAAAATTGAATGGTGGTTTAGGTACTTCAATGGGTTGTGTTGGTCCAAAATCTGTCATTGAAGTTAGAGATGGCCAATCTTTCTTGGATTTATCTGTTAGACAAATTGAGCATTTAAATAGAAGATACGATGCCGATGTCCCATTGTTATTGATGAACTCTTTTAACACAAATGATGATACTGCAAAAGTCATTAAGAAATATCAAGGACATAGAATTAGAGTCAAGACTTTTAACCAATCAAGATTCCCAAGAATTTTCAAAGATTCCTTATTACCTGTTCCTCAAAGTTTTGATGACGATTTAAATGCTTGGTATCCTCCTGGTCATGGTGACTTATTTGAAAGTTTAGTTGAAAGTGGTGAATTAGATGCCTTATTAGCTCAAGGTAGAGAAGTCCTTTTCGTTTCAAACGGTGATAACTTGGGTGCCACTGTTGACATCAAAATTTTGTCCCACATGTTAGAAACAGGGGCTGAATACATCATGGAATTGACAGATAAGACAAGGGCCGATGTTAAAGGTGGTACTTTAATTTCTTATGATGGTCAAGTTAGATTATTGGAAATTGCTCAAGTCCCAAAAGAACATGTTGAAGAATTCAAATCAATTAAGAAATTTAAAAATTTCAACACCAATAACTTGTGGATTAATTTGAAAGCAATTAAGAGATTAGTAGAAGCCAATGCCATTCAAAGTGAAATCATTCCAAATGAAAAATCAGTCACTGTTAGAGGTACCGATTACAATGTTATACAATTAGAAACTGCTGTCGGTGCTGCAATTAGACATTTCAAAGGTGCTCATGGTGTTGTTGTTCCAAGATCAAGATTCTTACCTGTAAAGACTTGTTCCGATTTATTATTAGTCAAATCCGATTTATTTTATTTGGAACATGGTGCTTTAAAAATCGATCCTTCTAGATATGGTGCTAATCCATTGATCAAATTGGGTTCCCATTTCAAGAAAGTTAGTGGCTTCCAACAAAGAATACCTCATATGCCAAAAATTTTGGAATTAGATCATTTGACCATAACTGGTAATGTCACTTTAGGTAAAGGTGTTCAATTGAAAGGTACCGTCATCATTGTTTGTTCAGATGGTCAAAGAATTGATATTCCAAATGGTTCAATCTTGGAAAATGTCGTTATCACCGGTAATTTGACTATTTTAGAACATTGAAAATTTTTTCTAATGCTATTTAAATTTTTTTGTATAGTCTTCTTTTGAAATTTTGTATTTAATCTTTTCAATTGAAAAATTTGAAGTTGATATCCTTATCTTGTATATGTATTTTTACTTTTTCTCTCTCGAGTAAGTGAAAAAAAAAAAAAAAATTAAAAATTTCAATTTTTAATATTAGCAATCTCCCCCATCAATATGATACCAAGAGTAATACGAAGAAGAGCTTTTGTACCGAGACAATTCTCGAGCACAAGAACAAATAGGATAAATCCTATATTACCGTTTGATATTTTGGAGGACCTTGAGAATGATGATGTTGTTAAGGAGAAAGAAGAGCTTGAGAAGCAAAATAAAGAGTTGAAAAAGACTAATAAGAAAGAAGTATCAAGGACTCAGAGACGTGTGATAACTGGAATCTCAGGAACTAGTGGTGGTGGTGGTGGCAACAATGGATCAAATAACAGAGATGAAGAAAAAAAAGAAGAAGAAGAAGAAGAGAAGAAAGAGGCTAGTAAGAAGAATTGGGAAAAATTCAAGAATTTGTTATTTAAATCTCTGGAGACTGCAAGTATCACATTTGCCTCGTTATTAATTCTTGGTTCTGCCGGATTACTTTATCATAATTTGTATCGATCTCATGTGATAAATAAGATGGAAAAGGCATTTGATGTTGGAGATCCTGCTTTTGAGCTTACGATGCATAACCGTACGAATAAATCTGGTAAAGCATGGGTCGAACGTCCACAACAACATCTTCTTGATGAGATTATACGTGGGGATATTCGTGGCCGTTATTTCTTGTTGATCGGTGAAAAGGGCACGGGGAAGACTTCTATGATTTTGGAACTGATGAGAAAGGAAAATGGTAAAAATTGTACTTTTCTTGATGCCCATGCAGATCCTGAGATTTTCCGGATAAGGTTAGGGAGAGCTTTAAATTTTGAATTCCATGAAGATTATATCGGTTCTTTGTTCTCAATTAGAGGTCCAAGAGACACGACAGCGATATTGGATATCGAAAGAGCTTTTAACAAGTTAGAAGAAGTTGCAGTACATAGAGTTAAGAAGACCGGATCTCCCTTAATACTTGTTATCAATAATGCTCATTTAATCCGGGATGATGTGGATGGTATTAATCTTGTTGAATTGTTACAACAAAAAGCTGAAACTTTAAGTGGATCCGGATTAGTGACGATGATTTTCAACAGTGATGATTATTGGCTTTATGAGAGATTGAAGAAATTAGGGACAAGATTGGAAGTTATCAATGTCAGAGACTTGACAAAGAAAGATCTGATAAATCTGTTAAACCATTCAAGACAGAAAAGTTTTGGCGAAAGTGTCGATGATAATAAACTGTCCAAGATTTTCGAATTGATTGGAGGACGACCTCAACATTTAGCGTATGTGGCGGGGCACAATGATATGATTAGTGCATGCCATGAGATAATTGATCGTGAAAAGACTTGGTTGTTAAATCAATGTTCCTTGTTGGGAGAAGATATGGATGATGATGTTATGGAGAGTGGGAAATTCTCGACATCACTGTTTTTACTTGTTCAAGAATTGGTCAATATGGATAGACAACGAATCCTTTCTCAACAACAAAATGACACGAGAACAGATCAACACCAGTTACCAGAATTACCACTATGGAGAGCAAACCAGATTATGACGAGATCCGATTATATACAGAGATATGATAATTTGAACATTTTCACCATAGACTCGCATTCCAGAGTACGTGCCGATTCTGTACCAATGATGAGACTGTTCCATGAAATTGCATCACAACCTGGTTTCAACGAATTACTCGACGAGACATGTCTGAGAGTGGCTCTGATAGAGTCTTTAGGCAGAACACGTGAATTAGTACTGAAAGATTTGGTCGCTGGTAATAGGTATCATTTTTCAAGAGAAGATATTTCATTTGTCGATAAGCAAAAAAAATTGAAAAAATTCTTTGACCAAGATGGTAATATAATTAAAGTTGTTGAAATAGATGGTGACGAAGAAGAAAATGATGATCCAATTAGTATGGAAGATATCGATAAAGATACCAATAAGAAAAAATGGTGGAGGAAAAGAATGGAACTGTTGGGGGTGAGTTATATCCCCGATGGGTATTTGACTAGTAGTGATATCAATAAAGAACAAGATGATAGTGATAGAGATTTAGATGTGAATAGAGAACATAAGGATAGAAAATAAAAGCGTATATTTATACTGATTTAAATGACCGTAATCGTTCCAAGATATTTTCTGTAGTTTCACCATCACCAATGATAGCATCAGGTAATAGATCTCTACCTAATTCAATAATTTTTTGAAACCACTGGTTTTGATTTTGCTTTGGTTTCCAATTTGGTTTACAACCTTTACATAACTCTTTCACCGTATTTGAAGCACCATAATAATCATTTATCCATGTTAAATCTTGGAAACCCATGAGATGCGAGAAAATTCCAGAACATAGTGCCTCATTGGAATACCCACCTTCCAATATCGATACAATTCTGGAATTGTCAAATTTCGGAATAAAAGTGGAACATACGTCTCTAGTAAACTTATGATAAAAAAAAGTTGGTAAACTAACTTGATGTCTTTGCATCTTAACTGTCTCATATTCGGAGGCATCAAACCCTGCAGATATCATGATCAATGGTTTGAAATCTTTGCAATTTTTTTGCTCCCTTGTTAAGAATTGTAATGCCTTTTTAATAATCTCTCTATATTTAAACTCATACAACTCATCAAACTCTTGTAAAGATTCATATCTTTCCAAATGCACATTCCATATATAAACATCATGATTCATAATACATGTCGACGCATTCTTAATAGTCTCACTATATGCCATCCCCAATTCTGTTGGGAATGAATTGATATCATGCATAGAAAAATATCCAACTTTTGGACCATCTATTGGTTGCCTCTTGTAGTAATCGTCAAATTTCAGCCGATCTTCATCATCATCATCAATTTTCCAACCTCCACGTTTCCAACATATCTCCTGAGATCCATCTCCATGGTGTAAATCAATATCCAATATCACAGCATGAGTTATACGTTGAGTTTCATATGCATACTGTATCGTGATTTGTGCATTATTTATCAAGCAAAACCCAGAGGGAGCACACGGATGTGAATGATGCCCCGGTGGCCTTACCACTATCATCGATTTTCTTAACCCAGTTTCATATATCCTATCTATACAAGTCTCAATGGTACCTATAACCCCTTGTAATGCCTCTATTGTATCTTGATTTAAATATATATCTCCCGTTGGCCATGAATCAGGAACTTCCAATTTTTGTTGTTCCAATTTGTCTTTAGAATTCTCACACAATTGAACCAATTGATTTGCCCAATTCAATCCATGTATCTTAGTGACATGATCAGAATACAACGAACCAAACTTTGTTGATTTGATTATATTGAAAAAAGATGGCTCTAACGAAAACAGAGCAGCAATACCGATTGAACAGGCCAATAATCTTTGTGGTCTCTCAACTATGCTAGACAATTCCTTCTTAGTGACCCATTTCCTCTCGAATGAATGCTTGGTGGACAACGGTGATAGCACTATCAATAATTTCTCAGTTTCTGGAACTTGCTTGATGAGCTGTGAATTTTCTGTCAAATATTCTTGGAAAACCGGAGACAAGATAGCATCCTCTGTGGCTCCTGTAATATTTAAAATCGATAATTCTGACTCCAAGAAGTCCATTTCACTGGTATCTGCCTCAATAGACATGATGACTGTCTTGAAAGAAAGTTGTTATCAGAGATTGTATGATAAACAAAAACAAACGCAAAAAAAAAAAAAAATAACCAAAACAAAAAAAAAGAGCAGAGAATTCCAAGATGTTAAGTGATACATCATTAAAGCAATAACGAAAAGTACACAAGCTGTATTTATAAATCTCTATACAGAGAGAAAGATTATATAAGAGAACTGAAGGATAATAGAAAAAAAAAGAATAGAGAAAGAGAAAGGGAGAAAGAGAGACCTCTGTACATGATGAAGATCCCCAATTTTTCTAAGCAGTAAAAAAAAAAAAAAAAGAGTTTAAAAACCATCTTTTATACCAAGATTTTGTTCTATTGCCAATCTTTCATCGTTAATAGTCCACCAGTGATGGAAAGTGCTTGTTTCGTCTTCGAAACCCGATCTTTGATCAGGTTTGATATCCCAAGGTTTTGGACTAAGAATGTAATGAATATTTTTAACTTCATTATCTTGCCAAATCTCGGCATGTATATTTCTTAAAGTTTTCAAAGCATTATATTTATATGAGAGTGGTAGCCATTTATTTTCGAAAACATCACTTAATAATGATTGATCAGCAAAATCATAATTCGAAGTCTTTGAAGAATCGTTTATTGCTTTACTAATTTTTTGGTAATTAGATTTGCTCGGAGCAACAACTTGTAAACCACCATTACATAAACTTAAGCCTGTCGTAGAAGGTGGTCCTTTTACCCCGGTTTCAGTGTAATACGTGTAAGCACAATTTTCCTTAACCCAATCTATTGGGTAATGTGTTTTCTTATATGGATTACAAACACAAGCATGAGAAGCGGCAAATATATTATTGTCATCCAAGTTTATTTCAAATAACTCATCCATGTTTTGTAATACAATCATATCACTATCCAATTGTACAACCATATCAAATTGAGTCAAATTAAAAGGTTGTAATTTGGACCAACAATCATAAAATCTTGGATCATTGGAATAATCCTTATGTTCCACCGGCAATAAATATTCAATCTTCAACTTGGGAATTCTTCTTGCATCCAAAGCTCTATGTCCATCTTGATCAAAAGTATCAGTATACAATGCCACTAATTGGTATTTAGAATTGCATTTTTTCAATGAATAATCTAAAGCAATTAACCCCGATAAGTAATCTGTGTTGGTTATTAAAGTGGTCCACACTTTCTTATGACCTGATAAATCAGTATCTGGCAATATCGTCATGACTATTGATTATCTATCAAATTGAAATCCAGTGGCAAGTCTTATTATATAATTATTATTATTTTATATTTTTCAACCTTGTTAAGGGTGGATTTTCCGAAAGGGTGCTGCCCTTAAAGCGCAAGAGAAGGAATTAAAATGTGCGTTATCGTTTAAAAAAAAAAAAATATTCCTTATTTATTACTAATGTTACAACATAGCTATATATATATATATATACTTACCACTCACTTTCACTGGTGGCTTTTTGGAAAGTGTAATCTTTACCGTTAAGACTAGCTATTCCTTCTTTTAAATTACATTTCCATTTGTTTTTCACTCTTTGTACTTTATCGTAAAGACATAGCATGATATTACCTTCTTGATCATCACTATCATCTTCAGACTCAAGAGAATCACTATCGTCAAGATCGGAATTGATATCATCGGATCCAAAACCGTCATCGTTATTATGTTTTTCTTCGTCTTCGTCGTCCTCCGAATCTAGTCCGTCAGCTTGTCTTATTCTTATTTTCTTCTTATTTCTTTTCTTCAATTCTTTCATAAACTTGATGGCATCATCTTTGGACTCCACTTCTATGGTCAATTCGAAATTTCCATCCCCTTGATTGACTATTCTACCGCCGGTTGGCAATACCAACCCATTATCTTCTTCCTTTGTGGATTGTGACGCAGTAGGATACTCTAAAGCAGATCCAGTGGTTGCAGATGTTAACTCAGTTGGGAGCAGAAGTGATGGCTCTTGATAATCACCATTCGTGTGCAAGGCCAAACTGTTGGAATCTTCAACCACGTCATTTTCCGCATTACTCAGTTGTTGAGCCCATGGGAACTCAGCGGCCTGAGACAGAACTAGTTTCTCCATCCATATCTTTAACTTGTTAGTTTCTTATGTACAAGGTTAAATTAAAAATATATACTCACTTTTCTTAAATCTTGTAATGTGGCTTCATCAATACCACTATTTTCAAAATCTTGTCTTGATTCCGCAATGACATCTTCAATGATATCAGCATAAATAGTAGCCTATAAAATTAACTTGTTAGTATACTCCCTGATAAAAACAAAACTTATCACTCCCATTATTAATCATATCGTTCTTTTTTCTTTTTCTTTTTCTGTACCCCTGGGGTTAAAGATAAGTTTTCCAGTTATATACTATCTTGAAACAACACTTACAGCTTCGTTATTTGACATTATAGGATGAAGAAAGCTGAATCACACACTGTTAGGTACGTTATAACAGTGATAATTGACTAGATAACGGTTGTTGAAAAGCTTGGGAATAGTTGCGGTATTTATACCAACGAAGAAAAAAATTCAATTTCCAAAAATTTTCAATTTTTTTTTTTTCTCTGTCTGTGAATTTGATATTAAATGAACGACCATATATTATTATTATCAGATATATACGATTCAAGAAGTTATATTATCATCTCCATTTATACGTATCAAAGACGCAACTCACATTCAAATAAGAGTCATCCTAAAGATACACCAATTTAGAAGATATCAGATAAATTCAATCGGCTAATTATCAAAATTAAGACACAAATCAAATTGAAAAAAACGCGAAAAGAGACAAGAGCCAAAAAAAAAAAAAAAAATAAACAAAAGTTTGAAAAAAAAAGTAAACAAAAAATTAAATAGTTATTTCCTCCCTTTTCATTAATCCAACTTCTATCATCAGAACTACCCATTACCAATCACCTAATTGATTATGGACACAGACAAGTTAATCAGTGAAGCTGAAAGTTTCAGTCCTCCAAAAAGTGTCACTATCCATCACGATACCCCAGATATGGATTTGAGTGAATTCAAAAATATTCCTCATGGGTTATCACATAAACATCTCGCAAGGAAAGACTCACAAAGAAGAAATTCCACCAGTGCCATAAGAGCCCCATTGTCAAATATCAACTCATCTCCGTCTCCTACTAAATATAAAAAAACTTATACTTGTCCGAGACCAAACAAATTTTCTGGCAAACAACTTGTTGGACTTAATAAATTGAAAACAAACTTGGATTCAGTTTTGAAAAATGCCACCACTGAACAAGATGAAATTGAAGAGGATGATAACAACAAGGAAAATAGTTTTGCCACTCCTTCGAAGATTCAAGCTTATCAGCAACATCTTCATACCCCATCAATTGCTTCGAAAAGGAGATCCTCAGAAGTCAGTGACTCGTCAAAGAGATTGAAATCAGATGACTCAGTCTTGAAAACTCCTCTGAGACCAACAGAACCAGTTGCTGCTAGTCCTACTAATGAACAAAATAGTCGTATCATCGATAATAGTCATTTGTTATTGGACAATGGGAAATCTCCAAATGTTTCAAGTGCAATGACTAGTCCATTGGCAAACGTCAGTCATCTGAATTCTTCACATATCAATCATAGCTCTGCAGATGTTGAAATAGACGCACAAACAATGTTAGCAGAAGATTCATTGCAGGAAGTTGAAGAAGAAAATATCGAAAATCCAGAGACAAATAATAAGAGAGTCATTCTACCTCCATTGAATTTCGACACTTTCCAATTCAAAGATGGTGAAGATGATGATGGAAATGGTTCAGATTTTGAACCAACTATTTCATCTCCAATGTCAAGACCAACTTTCACCCTTAGACAAGTGGAGGAATTACAAGGTGATCACAGTTCTGAAATTTCAAAACTTGAGCAAATCGTCAATGACAAGAATTCAACACTTGCCGAATTATCCAACTCACTTAATGAAATAAGCAACAGTAAGCATGGTTTGGAAGTAAAATTAACAGCATTAGAGGTTGAAAGAAACAAATTCATTGAGAATAACAAGATCTTAACAATGAGAATTTCATCTCTTGAGTCAATGTCAACAAAGTTAAATAAGCAATTGAAGCAAAAGGATAATAAGATCAATCAGTTAAATGAAAAAGCAACTCACTTCAGTGAGAATCAAGCTAAAATTTTACAAGCATTTCAAGAAATGGAGAGTAATATTGTTTCATTACAGGCAAACCTTGATGTTGAACAAGATAATAATAAAGACTTAAACGTGAAAATTGGTACTTTAACAAACACTATTTCTAACTTGAAAGTTAATTTGAAAGAAAAATCCACTGAAATCGAGACTTTGATAAACTCAAGACAAGATTTAAGAGATCAAATTTCCAAACAAACAGAGATTCTGACTCAACAAGAAGAAGAAATTAAGCAGTTGAATGAAAAATTAGAACAAAAAGCTGCCGAAATGAAAGATCTTGACGAATTCAAAAATGATTTAGAAGATGCAATTGAATCTTGTAATCAAAAAATCTCCGAATTTGAAGACAAGAATCTGTCGTTGTTGGATCAGTTAGAAGTATTGACCCAAGATTATAAATTGAAGAAATTGGAATCAGATGAGCAACTGCAAGAAATCAACGATCTTCACACATCATTAGAATCAAAGATGAAAGAATTGGATATCTTGTTTGATCAAAAAGAAGAATTACTTCAAACAAACAATCGTCTTTCAAATGAGTTAGATGAAGAAAAAGAAGCAACAAGTCAAATCTATAAAGATTTGGAACTGGCAAGAAGTTCTTTAAAATCTACAAACTCAGAGATTGATGATTTGAGAACACAAAACAGTGAACTTAAAATTCAACTTGAGAGTACAGAGCTGGAACTCAAAGAATTGCAAGATAAATATAATGATCAAGAATCCAAATATGAAGCTTCAATGAAAGAAAATGATGATTTCAAGAACAATGAAATTGAAGTAGTTGAAGAATTAAAGAACAAATTGGAATATGTTAATCGTCAACTTTTCTTGACTGAGACTCAAATACTGGAAAAAACTGGAGAAATAGATTCATTGCAAAGACAAGTGAATGAAGTATCTGATCAATTAATAAGTAAAAACGCAGAAACAGAAAATTTGAAAAATAAATTAGACCAAATGCAAGAAACTTTAGAAGAGAAAGATGCTTCCACTTCACTGAAATTACAACAATTAGCACAAGATCTTTATGTCCAATACTCCAAAAAGCATGAACAAAAAGTCTCTATCTTGAAGAAAGGTTACGAAACCAAATGGTCCAATAAATTTAAAGAATTGGAATCAGATAAGTCTAATTTGATAAGAGAAGTTGAAAGTTTGAGAAAACAACTTGGCAATGAAAGGGAAGAGAAAAAACAATTGGTCAAGTTATGGGAACAGTCATCATAGAAAATATCTCAGGTAGCATAGGTGTAGTTATGTATTTTTATTTGATCATTTTATTTTTTTTTTGTCATTGTTCTTGTAGAGAGCTTCTTCATCTTGGCTTGAAAACATGGTTCATAATAAAATTTCAACAAAGCGAAAAAAACACACAAAAAAAAAAAAAAAAAAAAAAAAAAACAAAAGTATCTAAATCTGGTCCAATTCATTTTATACATATTGCAATAGATAACTAAAAGTGTGCTTGACCATAGCATTTCAGTCCATTGAAATCAATCTCTGAAGATATTTTTTTTTGAAATCCGAGACTGATTTCAATTCCAATTTTTGTGACAAAGTAAATTTGATTGGTAGCTTTTTGTAATTTGAATTTGAATTGCGTATGCAAACTTGGTTAAACACGCGTTGAGAGTATTATTAGCAGATAGATAAAGAGAACTGTATGAATCCAGTGATGACTACGATAGAATCGAGTGATTTGGAGAAGAATGATTTTCCTCAACAACAAGATGTATCAGGTGTTGAACTGGCAAAGAAATTTCAAAATGATTTTGAAAAATTACAACAAGAAAACAGCGATCTTCGGAAGGATAAGAGCATATTAGAAGAAATTATCAATGAGAAGGACAAATTGATTAATAATTTGCAATTGCAAATAGATAATTTGCAAAATTTCTCAAGTTCAATTAAGACTCCTATACATCAAAACACAATTATAGACCCACCACCAAGATCAGCTCAAAGACAATTTAGAAGTATAAGTAACCCTGTACATGGGGTCACGAAGAACATCGATGAAGTTGATAAAATTGAAGACATTAAGGAAAATAATGAAGATGAAGAGTCACTGCTGAACATGTCAAGACAATCAACATCGAATAATAATGACGAAACAATAACTGAGGAAACTGCACAAGAAGATAAACAAGAAATTAGAGATATACCTCAAAGAAATCCTAATCACCGTATTCCTCCTATAACATTGGAAAATGACTCACCTGCAAAATCAGTGGCAAGTTCAAACTATTCTCCACAAAGAGAAGATGATAAAGAAGAAGAAGCAACACCTTCCAATATTGAGACCCCTATAGCATCACCAACAAGACCAAGTGCTCAACAGGCACATTTCATGGGTATACCAGTTTCCGAAATGGTGTGGGGTTCATCTCCGGGAAGAAATATTTCACCTAATAGAGGAAGGAATCCTCCGTTATCACCTTTAAAAAATCAACTCTTCACAGAGAGTACTTCTACTATACAAACTCCAAACTTAGGGAACGATGAAGATGATGAATTTATATTCTCCCCGATGGGTGGCAGTAATGGAAGCTTAACGAATATAGTCAAGATGGACCATCCAAGAAGTTCAACAATATCAACGAGCTCTGTACAACGTTCCATCACATCTGAAGACTTTGACCACGTGAAAACTAATAATGAACTGGAAAACGTTGTCCAATACATGGATAAGAGATTGAGTGTGAAAAATTATAGCCAACGTTCTCGTGCTTCCACTGCCAACTCAGTCTTGACCAACAACAGAGATAAACAACTCTTACAACGAGCACAAACTCCACCTTCTTTTGACAGATCTGCAATACCTAACCTCGCAACGTTGAAACTGCCTTCAGAGTCAAATATCTCCAATTTTGATAGGTCTCCAATAAGCAGTGCTGGTGAACTGAATCCGTTTGGCGGTGGCAAGACATTTGAAAATGATGCACTTGTCACACCTCAACACATTGTATCTACACCAGCGACTACACGTAATGTGTCAACACCTGCAACTTATAGTTCAAGTAGGTTTGACAATTTCGATGAAGACGAATTGAAAGGTTTAATGGTACGTCCAAATGATCTTGAAACAACTTTGATAGCTGTGGTGAGTGTTATTGATAACTCTGTACCAAGTGGGAAAAAGAAAGCTGATGATCCTGCAATGACTTTTGGTTGTTTTCTTGTGGAAAGTTCTGGGGAAAGACGTGAAATTTTCAAATTTTCCAAGACTTACTCACAATTACTAGAGTTTGATAGCATAGTGAGATCTCATTTTTTCGAATTGTTGCCTTTACCTGAAATTTCATCTTTTTTGAAAACCACACCAAACACTATAGAATTTAGAAGACAAATTTTGAACAATTATTTTTACAAATTATACGAATTAAAGATCAAACCAAAAGATCTCGCATTAGCTATTTGCAGATTTGTTTCGACAGACCCCGTATTCCAATTCGATTTCAATGAGAACATTGTCAAAGAAGGATACATGCTTAGAAAAGGTTCCGGTAAGTTGAACACCACATGGAAAGTTTTCTTTTGTTCAGTGTATGGTTCTTCTTTTGAACTTATGGATCAAGTTTCTAACAAGAAACAAGTTCTTAGTATACCAGAATGCAAATTAATCAATGAAGAAGATAGTAAAGATGTTAGACATGGAATTTCCATAATCGAGCCAAGGAAAAACGTACTTTCGTCATCGTACAACAGAATTGTCTTGTGTGCCGAGTCATACGAAGACAAGTTGGAATGGCTTGAAGCCTTAGCTAAAAGCAGCAGCAATTTGAATCCAGCATATATCAAGAGTTCTTCTGAAAGTATGTTATCTGTTCCTTCAGCTGATATGTCACCTGATACATCATTGAGATATAACAATTCTTTCAATAATTCTAAATTGAGCAGTCCAAGTGTTTCGGATGCACCTGCTACACCAATGGCACAGTCATATGCATTTGATGATGCCTCAACTCTTAATAGCGTTACTAAACCAAGAAAGAGAGGTGGCTTATTTGGATTGAAAAAAGATAAGTCTGGAGGAAAGACAACAAGTCCCGATAAATTCGATGGAATGATCACACCTTCTACTGCTATTGAACCGGTTACAAATTTGGAATCATATCAACAACAACAACAGCAACAACAGCAACAACAATCTCAGTATGTGTTACCCTCAGCAACTGATTCAACTTTCACATTTTCCTCATATAGTCCTACAAAGAGCTTCCCGTCGGGTCCTGAATTATTTGGAGCTTCATTGGAAACTGCAATTGAATTATCATCAACAGAGTATAAAGGGAAGATCATTCCTTCTATTTGCTTTAGATGTATTGATTATTTGGAGCGCAAGAATGCTGTTTATTCAGAAGGGATCTTTAGATTGACTGGTAAATCATCAGAGATTAATTTATTGAATGAATTGTTCAATTATAAATATGATGTTGACTTTAATGAGTTAGAGAAATTGCCAGATGTTGACTCAATTTCAACTTTATTGAAAAGGTATTTGAGAAGTTTGAAAGAAAGTGTTATAACTCCAGAATTAGCATCGGTATTGAAACAACTGCCCGAAACATACACAAAGCTGCTGTTTTTCAAAGAAAATGTCTCTACGTTATTACCAAAAATCAATTATGACTTGTTATATGTTTTGTTAGATTACTTGATCAAAGTTATCAAAAATAAAGAGTTCAACAAGATGGATATCAATAATATTACTATGTTGTTTTCTGTGAACTTCAATGTCGATGAAGATGTTTTATCAGAACTTATCATTGATTTTAATTATATATTCAATGACGCATCGAATCCAGTTCCAACTGATGAAAGACCATTTTTAAGAAGATGAGTCCACCTAGAAATTTTGCTTTAATGCTTTCTTAATTACTTATGTATTAATAGATTTTTATAATAAAAACTTTAGCTTTGCAATTGCTTCTTTTATGAAAACTAAGTCCATGTAAAATGATTATTTTAAAATCCTCTTTCGAATGGGGGGTTACACATACTTTTTTCCTCATTGATACAAAACCTAAATCGTCAACTGCAAAGCCTTTTAGTATTTCCATCTATAACTTGGATATCTTATAATCCGAGCCTGTCGCGCTATCAAAGGATTCTAGTTGATGGAATTAGAACCAGAAAAGGGGAATTTTGGTTATAATAAAGGGAAAGTTTTTTTTTAAAATCTAGAAAAAAATTTTTTTGTAGCAGAAAAAAAAAAGATTGAGAAAAATTTTAGCACATCTATAAAAAGTACTAATTATCAAGAATATAGCTATAAGGACATTATGACATCTGTGCAAGAAATTAGAGGTTTCACTGTGTTGCCAGTGATCTTACCACATACAGCTATTCAAGCAAAGACATTTGGCTCCAAGACCACAACTCAATATATATATTTGAAGAAACATTCTATAAAAGCTAAAGATGAAGAAGCTGTTGATATTGCAAACAGATCATTATTTGTAATCAATTTGCCAGTCAGTACCACATATAGTACTTTAAAATCATTTTTTGGAAAGATAGCAGTAGGTGCTATTATTGAAAAATTTGAAGTTAATGAAGATATATCAAATCCTGTGAAATTAGATTTTACGAAGTTGACAAGTGAGATAAGACAGGATAATGATGAATATACTAGCACACCAACATCGCTTCCATTGGGATGTGGTTTAATAACATTTATAGACAAAGATGCTTTAAATTTGGCATTTAACTCGATTAAGAAACTTGTGAAAAATTCCAAGACACTGACATGGGAATTTGATCCAAATTTTGGCGGTTTAAATTATTTTGATTCGTTATATGCACAAGATTTCTTGAATGCCACTCAATTATCTGAACAAGTTTCACAAGACATGTTGTTATTTAACGAAAGGGAAGAAGAAGGTTTGAATGAGTTACAAGAAATGAAAGAAGTCGTTGATGAAGATGGTTTTACATTGGTTGTAGGTTCTCATAGAAAGACAAAGAATGGTGTCTTGGGTAAATTTAAAACACAACAGAATTACGAAATGGAGAAATTGAAAACAAGAATGAAGAAGAAAGAAAAACAAGATTTCTATAGATTCCAAATAAGAGAAAAGAAGAAACAAGAGATGAATGATTTGTTGACTAAATTTAAAGAAGATCAAGAAAAAGTCAAGATGATGAAGGAAAAGAGAAGATTCAAACCATATTAATGGTATAGATTATTTATTAATATTAAGATTTTCTTTATCTAATTTTCGTAATTTCATTTAGTGAGTTGTATAAACATATGTGTAATAATGGAAAATGTTTTTCCCTATATGATCAACCTTTATTAGACCTCACCTTGTCAACTTCGTTCAACAACTTATCATAAGCTTCATCCAATTCAAATGAATTGATCGATTTTGGCGAGTTTGGTTCAAAATGATCTGAATCGTTTAATGTCAATGGAGAAGAATAATTCTTAGAGTCCAAGGTACCACCTTCAACAACTTTATCCAAATCTTGGAATTCTTCTAATTGTTGTTGTTGTTCCTTTTGGACTTGAGTTATAGGTGGTGGTTGTAAATTCAATGAACCATCTTTTCCCGTGGCTAAAGTGTTGTACAAATCTTCAATTTGAATATTCTTATTATGATCACTGTTGAACTTGTCAATCAAGTCTGTGACTTTTTGTAATCCTTTAGCTTTCAAGATAACTTCTCTTAATTCAGGTCCAGATGGAAGAATATTCAATTTCTTAGGTACCTGTGCTGCAGCACTAGCGGTCTTAGCCTGTTGTAAAGGTTGTTGTTTTTGTTGTTGTTGTTGCTGCTGCTGTTGCAGTTGCGGAGGGGAGGTAGAGGAAGGTTTGTGTTCAGTTGAAGTTGGAGGAAACAATGAGTTTTGTTGTTGCATGAAAAAACCCCATCTATGAAATTCACCTTCTTCTTCTTCTTGCTTCTTGGCTTGTTCAGAAGTATGAGACAATTTTCTGAACAAGACAGGTCTACCAGTACTCTGATCTATTGGGATATCTTCACCTTCTTTATTAGAATCAGCAACAACGATATGTGGATGTTCTGTTGTGACAGGTTGTTGATGTTGTAATGCTGGGAAATATGAGTTTTGATGTGCATTCATTGGTAAATTAGGTGAGACAATTGGTCCAGATTCCAAGATATCAGAGGATACCTTATGTAAATGTTCTTCTTCAGTAGCATTTGGATTCGAAATAATAGTGGCAACAGGTGCTGTCTTGTTTTGCTCTTCTTCTTCAAAAATATTCACCACTTTTTCTAAAGAATTATCTAGTAAACAAAATCTTATCAATGTTTCTTTTCCTTCTAACGATAATTCTCCTCTCATCCTAAGATCGAACAATTTATCCATTTGTTTGTGAATGTCTTTTCTCACTCTTGAAGTCTTCTCAATTAAAGCTTTTGTTATAATCTCTTTAGAATACAATTCCTCTGACTTCTTCATTGAAGGCTCCATTGGTGTACTTCCTTCTAATAATTTCTCAACAGCTTGAGTAATCAAGGAGCCATCAGCCATCAATTCTTCATCACTTCTTTCGTATTCGAAATGCAAGTCTTTATTCATAGATTTTTCCATATTGATCATTAAATATAATGCAATCTTAGAAGACAAATCTTCTGAAATCAAATCATAATCAATATCTAAAGTATAAATCGATGATAATTTGATAGCACCGTATAGGGCCACTGCAGTAGCATAATTCATATCCTTATGACCTAAGAATGAAATATGTATCAAGTTTTTACAATTTGGTAATATATTGGCAATAGCGACCAATTCTGGAGCAGTAAGTTCGTCTAATTCAAAATGGATTCTTCTCAAATCTTGGAATTTTGGTAACCATTCTGCCAAGATAGAGATAATAGCTGGGAAACAATGAGGAATATTACTGAGATCTAAAAATCTCAAACTTTTCATCTTTGATAACGTTTTGATCATATCTTCACTATCTTTGACACTGACATTAGTTGAGTTCAAAGAGAAAAACACTAATTTTGTTGATTCTTTAAACCCGCTTATAAAAGGTTTCAATTGTCCATTACTCATATCATTGAATGCAATGTCAATACCAATACAAGATGAAGAGTCACATGTGATCCAATCAGCCAATGACTGGCATTTGGCAATGTTTAAATTGGTAGAAGCCACACCTAGTCTCTTTGTTGAAAGAGAGACACCATTAGATATCAATCTGCTGAATTGCTCATCACTCAATTTACAACCGTTGATAACGAGTTCTTCAAGACCACCTCTTTTGATTAAACTTTCATTGAATAAATTCCAATCCATTTCTGATCTATGCATGCATTTTGGAGTATCTGCTTTGATTTTTTGTTGCGAGATATCCAATTTGATTAAAGATTTAGATAAAGTTAAGAACTTGCAAAGATATAACCAACCTTCTTTACCGATGGCAACATTTCTTAAAGACAATTTTTCCAAGTAAACTGAGTTGCAAATAGAAGAAAGGACAATCTTGAGCATTTCTGTGTCTATGGTGACATTATCGAATATTATGGTAACTATTGGTGTGATAGCCAAGAAATCTGAAAATGACAAGATATCGATCAAAGTTGGCTTTGGATTTAACATTTTCAAAACTGTTAATGGTTTTGATTTGTTTTTCAACTGTTTTAAAGTTGCCGGGATGGGTAATATTTCTCTTAAATGGCAACATCTTGTATAAATAACTTCCAATGGAATATCCTTATCATGTTCACCAGCTTCGTCATCATCACTTGGGAATTCATTTTCAGCTACTTGCTCTGGCAGTCCATCATGGGATGGGGCAAAATAATCGATATGGTGATGCAAAGGGTTATCTATATTCAGTAACTGAGATGGTGTATGAACAAAATTGGAACTATCATCTTCACCATAATCTTCTTTGCCTTTTGAATTTCTATTGATCTTAAAACTGCTCACTTCCTTAGCCATTCTTTGTGCCGCCAGATGTGCCTCGTGCGCATGTTTCTGCGATTCAATCAATGCTTCCCTTTGAGTCTCATATGCGAGTGCCAATTCATCCTTGTTATGTGCATGCTTTTTGGATTGAGAAACTGTATTATTACTATCTGCAATACCAACTGATAATCTGGCAGGTTCAGCTAATATATCTTCAGGTACTAACACGTTCCCTCTCTTAGGATTTCTAGATGGAATCTGTTGCTGTGGATCATCTTTCAAATGGTCCAAGGCAAATGTAACTCTTCTCAATTTAGTTGTCGACAAATCTGACAGAACAGTTTTCTTTGGAGTCTGTTTCTTTTGATGATTAACATCATGATTACGCTGGCTATGTGAAACTGCTTGCAGGGGTTGTGGTGTTGAAGTGGAAGCATCAGGAACAGTTGTAGCGGGTGGAGGAGCTGAGCCTTTGGAAACACTAAGTTTTCTTCTCAAACCGAATAAACCTTTTTGTTCAGGTGGTGTTGCAGATACCGGTGGTTGTTGTGATTTCTTCAGATTGATATTGTTGTTATTGATATTCAATGATGATACAGGAATTGCACCCGTTGTAGCTTGTTGCAAAGGACTTGCAGATGCAGGAGAAGTTCCACTTGAAGAAGGTTTTGCAAATTTTGAAGAAATGGAACTGAGAATGTTTTTTTTCGGTAATGATCCAACAGTAGCAGTTTGTGGTTGCTGCTGCTGTTGTGGTACAGGCGGTGGTGGCATGGAATTTGAAGTTGGGATAGTGGTTTCACTTGATCTTCTAGATAATTGACGTGGTAGAGATGCCGATAGAGAAGAAGTAGTTCTAGTTTTGTCTTGAGCCATTCTGCCTGCCGAATCACTTGAAGATCTGGTTCTTGTCTTGATATTATCAGTGTTCACTATCGCAGGTTTCAAAGGTTCATTTTTCCTAGCCTGATCTTGTTTCAATTTCTCATTACGTAATTGCTCTGTCAATTTGGAATCTGGCTGCTTTGTTGGAGCTTGTTGTTGATTCCCATTAACAGCCTGTTTGTTGAAAGGCAAGTTCACATCTTTGCCTACTTCTGGTTTCTTCTTAGCTAATTTCTTACTTGCTTTACCTCTGAAAAGCCAATCTACATCACCATTGGAGACCCCACTCTCATAATCCAGCTGAGGAGGTGGTGGCACCGTGGAAGGAGATGTCACAGCATGAATTTGATCATTCTGCACTGCGACATCATTACTATCAGTGGCAGACATATCCTAAACACGATGAAATGGACTGAACGAATGATGAGTATATATGTAGAAATATTGATGCTGATTTTGGTCTTTGTTGTTCTGGGGTTTTTTTTCTCTTTGGAATTTTTTTCTTGTTTTCTAATTTTTCCTTCGTTCGCTTTTTAAAACTTTAAAAAAAAATTTTTTTTTTTTTGTTTTTTTTTCTTGGGCTTCTTTCCTCTCTTTGATTGGGTATGATTCTTCTGTATCTTTGATTGAAGAATATGTGAATGATTGATGTGAATTGAAGTATATTGTATTTAAAATATTTTTTTATTTTTTTGTATTATGTTTTTTTTTTTTTTTTGCTTTTGCTTACTAAATTTGCCCTTGGAAAAACAATAGTAATTATGTATCAACGTGAGTGAAGTGGAGGGAGATTGCAGAGATGACTTTTGAGAGCAAGAAAGCGAAAACAATAACAAACAAACCAAATTACAGGTACTCTTGATTAATTGTAGAAAAGTTTAGTTATGAAACAGATTCTTATGGATTATTTATATATGAAACCCTTAGAAGCCATTTAACTCCAGTTTTTCCGATCTCTTCAAAAAAAAAAAAAAAAATTTATTACAGGAAAATTACAGTGGGAACGAAGAAGATGGAAAACGAAAACTACAGTAGAATATAGAAGAAAGGGGAAATTATAGTATTATATATATAAAATCACTAAACTTAGTTGTCAGCTTTGAAAGCAGCAATCTTAGCATCAATCTTAGCTTGTCTTTCTTCACGGGTCAATTTAACTTGTCTGAATTTCTTTGATTCAGCAGCGTATTGTTCCTTGGTGAATTTCTTTTCAGTTGGTTTGAAAGTTGGGTCAGCTCTGATAGCTTCATGGGCATCAGCGTAGATATCTTCAATACCGTCAGCTTCAATGTCATCAGCTAAGTAACCTTTGAATAATTCTTTGAATTTTTCTTCATCATCATCAGCTAATTCTTCCATGTATTCAGCAACGTGACCACCAAAGATGTATTTTCTTAATAATTCAGCATCAACTTCTTCAGTTTCGATATCCCAACCTGGGAATCTGTTGGCAGAGTGTGGGACGAATAAACCACCGTCTGAAGCACCTTTTAAGGCACCAAAGACTCTAGCACCAGTGGTGGTTCTTTGTAAACCAATATCTAAAAAGACTTTGAATGGTCTTGGACCGTCTTCGACAGCTTCGGTTAATTCGAATTCACCTTCAACTTCTTCGACACCTTGGTAAGTTTCATCCAAGTTCAATTTCTTCAAGACTCTTCTGGCAATTAATAAACCAACAGCGTAAGCAGCTGACCAGTTAGTTAAACCGTGGTTAATACCATATCTTGGTAATTCGTGGGCGTAAGCAGCAGCTAAGACGATATCACCGGTGATAGTTGATGAGACAATTTGGGCAATGATGTCCTTGTTGGTGAATCTAACAACTAATCTGTATTTTGGAGAAGCATATTTAGCCTTGTGTTGAGCGACTAATCTCTTTCTTTGGTAGTAATCAGTCTTACCTTCAGCTCTTCTTCTGAAAGGAGTTTGGTAACGGGATGAGTAAGCAGATGTCTTAAGGTTGTTTTGGAAAACCATTTTTATTTGTTCTTGTTGGAATATATATTTGAGAATACTATTTTGAAAAATTTTTTTTTTTTTTTAAAACATAAATGAAAAAGTTGAAAAAGTGAAAAATTTTTTGTGATGTAGGATTTAGTGAAGAAATTTACACTGTGTCTAAGTGTAAAATTGAGTATTGATTTGTTTTTTTTTCTCTAGTCCGGGTAATTAGTATTATAATGCACTACTATAACAAAAGATAAAAGAAGGCTCTGCTAATGCACGCTCTTTACTAGGAATAAAATAGAGGCTCAGTTTATCTAATCATCTTTGTTGCATTTTCCCTTGCAATGTAACATCTATTTTGATGCCAGTCCATTCAACTACCAGAAGGGCAACAAAGAAAAAAAAATTTTAAAACTCTTGGTATTTCATCATTTAGCAATATTTATAGACAGCCTCTGCCTTCTTATCAGCCTACGTATGACATCTTGAAATTTTAACCTTGATATATATAAATAAGAAGATTCTCAAATCAGATGATGATATAAAATACAGAATAAATGTAATGATGGATCAATATATACAAAATATACTTAATAACCAATTGTCATCTGAGATCTTAGTACGGTTTCTCAATGATTGCAGTTTAAATGATGTTAAACTCACAAGAAATTTGAAATCTCAACAACTTATCCAAAATGCGTTTAAAGAGTACGTACAAAAACAGTATTTACAAACGACAACATTACCACCATCGGTTTTAATTTACAAATTTTTAACAACGGTGATTGAAAATATTGATGACAAGAATTTGCTAAGATTATTACAAATATTAGAATTGATCCCAAATCAACATTTAGCAGCTCTAACATCAAATGAATTTCAAAATTTCAAAAATGAATTAAGACAATATCATTATAATGAACCAGAACCTTATAGTCCATTAACTGATTATGCTGATGAATTTTTCCCAGAACCAGAAACTCCAATTGATGGATTACCTACAACTTCAAAATTATTGTTTGTTCCTGATGGGTTTAATACCAAGAATTTCAAAAGTTTTAATAATAGCATCTCACCAATTTGTCCTAATACTAGACCTTCATTAAAAATAGATACAACAAATGTCCCGTTAGAAAACAGTTGCTTATCAACACCTGTTGTCGTATTAGATACAAGTTATCTTTAGCATATATTCCTTCAATTAATTACTTATTTATTTAGCATCTTTTAATAATCTATTTGAACATTTTTGTTTTTTTTAAATTTTTTTTTCTTCTTAAAAAAGATAAAATCTGGGGTAAAAGAAAAAGTTTACTTATTGTAGAGATATTATTCAATTCGAAGACACAATCATAGCCATTTGTCTGAAATTTCTTATGTTGCTTGCTCAGTCAAGAATAGACAAGTATCTAATATACATGAAACCCGGAAGTATGTCTGGGTTTTCCGAATTTGGGCAAATTAAGATCCGTTTGCACGCCTTTTTCCTCGCTTTTAATTTTTTTTTTTTTCTTCTTTTCTTGTATTGTTGTTGGAGAATACAGAGTATAGCTGATTTCAAGGACATAAGACAGACTCAATATCCATCAAACGAGAAGATAATAACTGGATAAATAATGTCAACACAAACAAATAAGTTGATACCTATTGCTCCAGCAATGGACAATGGGAATAATAGAAATGGCCATGAGACTAATACGGCTAACTTAACAAACAAGAGTAATAATATACTAATTAAAAAAGAACATTCAGCTTCACCACAAGAACAACAAAAGGATTTGAAACTGAATAATCCACAACAAAAGAAAAAGAGAAAAGTTGCTATAGCCTGTGTTTATTGTCGTAGATCACATATGATTTGTGATGACTCTAGACCATGTCAAAGATGTATTAAGAGAAATATTGGTCATTTATGCCATGATGAACCTGTCTCAACAAGACAGAAAAAGAGATTTGCCAATGCTGCTAATAAACAAGGCACATCTGGATCACCAACTCCAAGAGCAGGAACTCCGAACCACCTGGATGTGCCACCAGCACAACCAAATGATCCACTGAGAGTTAGTGAGTATGCAATGGCCACAACCACTACAAATCAACCTATTCATACAAATCATTCATCTTCATTATATTTGAATCAACAACCCGTTTTCTTTTCTGAACATGCAGGTTCTGAATTTTCCTCGTTAAATGAATTTTTATCGATGATTGATGATCCAGAATTCTTAAACACGATGAACAATGATCCAATTTTACAAAACATCGACAATGCAATGAGTAGTAATAACAGTGCCGTGAATTTAAACTTGTTTGATACACCACAAACAGGAATGTCGAATAATAATGGGAAAAGTACCACTTCAGTTTCACAATTACAATTTCTGTCGAATCAGCAAAGTCCTAATATCCAGCATACGACACCAGTGATAACAGACAATGCTCGTGACAAATTTTTCCTTACTGCAGCAGATCCAACAACAGAGATTTCACCTGAAGAGAGATTAAAACAAGTCATTAACGCTAAATTGGAAGCTGGCTTGTTAAAACCTTATAATTATGCTGATGGGTATGCGAGATTACAAAAATATATGGACAGTCATATGAATCCATCATCGAGGCAAAGGATCTTGAAACCGTTATCAGTTTTCAGACCCGCTTTTAGAGCCATTGCCAAGACTTTAAAAGATATCGATTTGATGTTAGTGGAAGAAAGTTTTGAAAGAATGTTATTAGATTATGATCGTGTTTTCACATCGATGGCTATACCGGCATGTCTTTGGAGACGTACAGGAGAAATATACCGTGGTAATAAAGAATTTGCTTCTTTAGTGGAAGTCAATATAGATGATTTAAAAAACGGGAAATTGACTATTTATGAATTGATGAGTGAAGAATCAAGTGTGAATTTCTGGGAAAAATATGGATCAATTGCATTTGATAAGACTCAAAAAGCTGTATTAACAAGTTGTAAATTAAAGACAAAAGATGGTAGAAAGAAGAAAAATTGTTGTTTTAGTTTCACAATTAGAAGGGATAGATATAATATTCCAAGTTGTATAGTTGGTAATTTCATACCAATATCTGAATGAAAAAAAATTTTCTTTTTTTGCTTCTATTCACGTTTTCCAAGTAGAGAAAAAAATTAACTAAAAAAAAAAAAAAACTTTAAAATGAAATCTGGGGAAATAAAGACGGAAAAAACCTGTGCGAAAAAATCAAAGAAAAAAATAAAAAAAAACAAAATTAAACAAAAAAAAAAAAAAACATGTCATAAATAAATATAACATTGATATGTGGAAATCAGTGATCTGTAAAAAACCATTTCTCAATCGTGGAGTGGCCACTATAGTCACACCGGGACAAGGTATTGTCTCGCAGGAATCTATAGATTTTATTAAACCGTATCTTGATATTCCACGAGTTAAGGAATTGATCTCACAGGCAGATGATATTACACAACTTCCAATATCATCTATTTTCCAAGGTGGTGGAAAATTAGAAGTTCAAAAAACGTCTGTACAACAACCGTTGATTATTTTACAAAACTCGATTCAAAAAACAGTGCTTGAAGATATTTATGATATTGATTTATACAGTAATAATAAGGTGAAATATTGTGTTGGGCATTCCGTTGGTGAGATTACAAATTTGGTTTTACAAAACTGTATATCTTTCCAAGATGGGATTGACATTGCTCATAAGAGAGGATTATTAATGGAGAATCAACTCCGTGCGTTGGATAATTATAAGATGTTTGCTTTGATCGTTGATCGTAAGAGTTTTGATCTGTTTTTATCGGATTTAAAACGGTATGATGACAAGATATCGATATCAAATATCAATAGTGATGAGCAATTGGTCATATCAGGGATTGAAACGGATTGTTTACAGGTCTTGGAAGAAATGTCGACAAGATTCAAAATTCGTAAGAAGATAGATTTACAAGTTTCAATTCCATTTCATAGTAAAGTTCTAACTCCCATAGTTGATGAATTATATTTGATGTTTTTAAACACGGAATTGAATAAATGGTTGAAATTTGAATCAATACTGAATTTGGATGGTTCAAAAAATAAATTAACTACGGATTACATAAGTAAGATCTTATTAGTGACCGGACAAACGGTCAATTTCAAGAAATGTATTGATACATTGGTTGAAGATGAAGAAGAATGCATATTTATAAATTACAGTCCAGTTACCAAGAATATGATTGATAGATATTTGAAGACACAAAAGAAGAAATTCCAAAGTTATTGTTTGGATAACGATCAAAATATTAAACAATTATCATCATTTATATAGGATATCTCAAACTATTTGCATTGTAATTACATGGCGTATGATCCTTGTATTATTAGAGTATTGCTAAATAATATTTCAAAAATATTTTTTTCTTCTTCACAAAAAGAGGGTGCGATAGGTATTGAGGTCGGATTTAGTTGATTGCTTAGTTATAGATGAGGAGGGTCTTTTAAATGCAAAAATGACTAATTGGTATTATCCAATGAACTTGATAGTGTAATTGGAAATAGTTCCTTCGGATTTATAAAACCTGTGACAGATTCGAAGGGAGGCGAAAAAACGAAAAAAAAAAAAAAATGAAATTATATATAGAAGAAAATCAGTTGCAAATAGTTTCAAGAACAAACACAAACACAATGTCTTCGACTTCAACAGAAATTGAACAAGTCAAGCCAGATCCAGTGGAAGATACCACTGATTCTTCTTTCCGTTATGCTGCGTATGCCAATCGTTTTAGAACCATCTTATTAGCTTCGCATCGTTATGTTGCTTATACTTCCGATATTGGTGAGAGTTTCAGACCTGTTGCTCATCCTTTCATGGTCAAATTAGGTTACGGTATAAGTTGGTCATATATCTTAGGAGATGTGGCATATGAAGGTTGGAAACTGAAATTGAAGCAAGAAGGTAAATATAGAATTGGGTTAAGACCATGGGATCCAGTTCCAGAATCTGATCCTTCACAAGTTGTTAATGAGATGGATTACAAATTTGTCATGTTACAAAGAGGTTTATTCCAAAGTATTGCCTCTATGGGTTTACCACTGTTCACAATTCATTCTAGTGTTAGATATTCTTCAGTATTGTTCAAGAATTCTAAAATCAAGGCATTGAAGACTTATGGACCTGTAGGTATAGGTTTAGCTATAGTTCCAGTATTACCATACTTGTTCGATAAACCTGTTGAAGAACTGATTGATTACATCTTTGCTCAAGGCTTGAAATTCTACAATAACTCTTCTAAGAAACTGATTTAAATCTATACATTTTATATATTCATTTTGTTGTAAATAACTTGTTCTTTCTATATTTTCTGTAGAGAAAAAAATATAAAATACAAAAAAAAAAAAAAAAGTGAAAAATTTACCGTTGAAAAAGGAGACACGGTTTTTGTATATACCATCGAGTGCTACTGAATACCCAGTTAAGTTGTAGATTTATAGGTCATGTTTGGAAGAAAGAAACTGGTATCACCTCAAGTATCCGAGAAAAGTGTGGGTCCAAAAGTGTATTTGCCACCATCGGATCCATTACCGGAAGTAAAATCGACACCAAGACCGGCTATAACAGATGAAGAAGAATTGAAATATGAAACTATATTGAAACATTTTCAAGATACAAACTTGGAGTTGCCAGTGACAGAGAAATCCAGCGATGAGAAGAGGAAATTGACTAGAGAAGAGAAAGCATGGTTGACAAGGGATTGCTTGTTAAGGTATTCGAGAGCTTGTAATTGGAAAGTCGAGGAGATTATAAAGAGAATAGAAAATTCGTTGATTTGGAGAAGAGAATTTGGTATTGCCGGGGGTGATTTCCAAACATTGAAACCAGAGATGGTTAGTGTTGAAAATGAAACTGGTAAGCAATTAATTTTTGGATTTGATAAAGGTGCAAGACCATGTTTATTTTTGAAAAGTGGGAGACAAAACACTAAACCTTCATTTAGACAAATTCAACACTTGATCTATATGTTGGAGACAGTGATAACATTCATGCCATCTGGAGAAGATAATTTGGCACTTTGTGTTGATTTCAAATCTTATCCTGAAGTTGCCATGAAGGGAACAAATATGCCAGCTGTTGGTGTTGGTAAACAAGTCTTACATATTTTACAATACCACTACCCTGAAAGATTAGGAAGAGCATTATTTATCAATATTCCGTGGTATGCGTGGGCTTTTTTAAAAATTTGTTATCCATTTGTTGATCCATATACAAAACAGAAAATTGCATTTGATCAACCTTTTACAGATTTCATACCTCTGGACCAATTAGATGTCATTTATGGAGGGAATTTGAATTTCGAATACGATCATGATCAATATTGGAATGAATTAGTTAAAATTTCTGATTTAAAACATGAGAAATATATGGCCAATTTTGATAAATTGGGTGGAACTATTGGTTTAAATGAAGTTGATTTGAGATCTTGATAAAAGCGTTGCATCTTCATTACATAGAGAGACATTTATAGAATATAGATGCCATACCCAAATAACAGGAAACAAAAACTGATCTTTTTATTATATAAAATTACATAAACTCTTTTTTTTAACCACGACGAATCAAGATATAGATACTTTCTTGTTTCAAATTACTCAAACTTCTATAATCGCCTTCAATACAACATAATAACCCTCCAAATGAAATATAAACATTGATCAAATCATCTTTCATTTCTTCAAATTTGTAAACTGTACCGTGCATAACATAATCATATTGATCAGCTAAAGAGTTTTCATTAGCCTTTGGAGGTCTCCACGAGGCACTTATATTGATAGAACTATCTTCTTCATCATCATCTAATGATAATGTCTTTGATAATGAAATTGTTAAACTTTCATTCTTGGTGATTGGGAATAATTCTGAATTTATGTCTAATGTTAATTTGGTTTGATGTTCAGATGATGATGACGATGTTGTGGAAGTGGCCTCAATACGAGTTACTTTGTTGTATCTAGCTGAGTCTAATGAATCTATTTGGAAAGTGTCATCGAATAAAGTAGACATGATGATGATGTTGTTATAACTGTTATGTTTCTTTCTTTGAAATTTTTTTTTTTTTTTTTTTTTTTTTTGTCAAAATTTTTTTTTTTTTTCCATTTTTTTTTTTTTGCTTCTCTTGGATTTTTTTTTTCTTTACTTAGGAAGAAGTAGATCAATATTCTCCCTTTTGCAAATGATACAGCAAAACCACCAGATGCAAGTTTCATGTTCAAACATTATAACTCTAGAAGAGAGACCATCAGGATAAAAAAATATTTGTTTCAAAAATACACTTGTCCCTTTGGTATCCCAATGTGGTAACTGATGTAGGTGTGCCCCTATATAGATTTTGTTAGGAAAGAGAAAGGAAAAAATAAAAAATCAAAGAATTAAAAAAAAAAAAAAAAACCAGCTAATCGCATAAAGGATGAAACGTTTATAAGACCAATTCTGTTTCTTTTCAATTAGTCTGTTAGTGGTGTTTATGTTTATATTATAAAATGTTTGATAAGGGACGGTCCAAGAACAACAATGATGTTGAGTTCCAAGACATTGAATTACAAGAACTGACAAATTTTAAGAGTGATGAAGATGATCTTGGAAGTTTATCATCGAATTCAGCTCTGTCTTCGATATTGGAAAATTTAAACCAATTCTCTGAACTTGAGCAACAAAATGCTTCTTCTGGAAATCAGTACGAGGGGGAAGAAGATGATGAAGAGTCTAGCAATTTATTAGCAGATAGATTGAGATATATAAAGAAAAGCTATGCTGCAAGAAAGAAATGCTTGATAATATTTGGAATAGTTTTTGTCCTATGGCTAGTGGCATTAATATCATATTCCCAGAGTGGGAAAGTGTATAAAGGACATAAACATGATTCGGTACAGCATAGCCATGATAATTCAACAACAACTACACCGTCTCCTACTAAGAGTGGTGGTAAGATATCGGATACGACAAAGAGGAAGATTAAACTTTCTGATTTCAGAATGGGTAACTTCTATGTTTTCAATGTCCATTTAAATTTTGTCGGTGATAAGAATTATATCGTTAGGAGTGCCAAAAATTATTTGTTCAAGAATTTTGAAAATGGTGATTCCCCACAACTTTTCGATAGTTTAAATTTCAATTATGGCGATAACTCATACCATGTCAATGATATTCAAATGAGCCCTGCAAAGGATAAAGTTTTGATCAAGACAGATCCGGAACAACAATGGAGACATTCCAGTTGGGCCAATTATTGGGTTTACGATGCAAAGTTGAAAATAATAGAGCCTTTATACCAGGAAAATGTGAAATTGAACAATGCGCAGTGGTCGACAACGGGGAAATATGTGTCATTTGTTTATGAGCATGATGTATTTGTCAAGGATCTTAGCAATAATGAGATCATTCAAGTAACAGAAGATGGATCACTGGACATTTTCAACGGTAAACCTGACTGGGTTTATGAAGAAGAAGTGTTATCTACGGACAATTCAATATGGTGGTCCACTGATGATTCGAATATGATGTTTATGAAATTAGATGATACCGCTGTTCCTGTACAAAATTTGGAATTTTTTGTACAAGACCGAGATGAGAAATACCCGGAAATTGAGAAATTGAAATACCCAAAACCAGGTTATAATAATCCGAAACCAACTTTGATAAATTATAATTTACAAGATAAGAAAACCACAGAATTACCAAAGACAAAAGAATTTGGTGATGAATTTATATTATATTATCTGAAATTTGTCTCTGGCAATGAGATAATAATAAAAGAATCTGATCGTGAATCAAATATTATGCATGTCAATTTGTACAATACCAAGACTGGTTCTCAACAGACAACAAGAGTCATTGAGGCTAAAGACTATGGGGGATGGATTGAAAAACCAAGTCCATTTGTATTAGCCGGCGATGGTTATATCGATACAGTGGTTTTTGAAAATTATAACCATTTACTGTATTTCCAAAATTTGAACGACTCGACACCTTTCAAGATGTTAACTTCAGGAAATTTTGATATCACTGATCAATATAGTTATAATCTGGCGCTGGATGAGGTTTACTTAATTTCCACCGTTGCTGAAGATCCATTGAGTCATCACTTATTTAAGATATCATTAAAAGATTTCCAATTACAGAATTTAACAGACATTTCAAAAAAACTGTACTATGATATCAATTTCAACGAAGCGGCAACACATGCAGTTTTAAATTATGAAGGCCCTGATCTTCCGTATCAGAAATTGGTCAAATTACAAGATTTCAATACTTCATATTATAATTCAATGCCAATGTTGAACAACAACGGTATTGCAAAGATGTCACAAACTAAATTCGATATACCAACGACTACATATGGTAATATCACGATGGATGGTATCACATATCAGTACATTGAATTGAAACCTCTGAATTTTGATCCACTGAAGAAATATCCGTTACTCGTGAATATCTACGGTGGTCCAGGATCGATCAAATTATCTAATCAGTATCAAGTTGGTTTTGAGCATGTTGTCTCATCATCTTTAGATCTGTGTGTGATATATTTAGATCCAAGAGGTACTGGCGGTAAAGGATGGGAATTTAAGAAATATGCCACTGAAAAGATTGGGTATTGGGAGCCTCGTGATATCACTGATATTACAAAAGTGTTAATGCTGAGGAAACCATATATAAATAGAGAAAAGACAGCTATATGGGGTTGGTCATATGGTGGATTCACGACGTTGAAGACTTTGGAATATGATGCAGGAAGTGTTTTCAAATATGGTATGGCTGTGGCACCTGTAACAAATTGGTTATTTTATGATTCCATTTACACAGAGAGATTTATGAATAAACCTGAAAATAATAAGTCAGGTTATGATGAATCGAAAGTGAATAATATTGCCAATTTCAAGAAATTGAAAAGATTTTTAATCATGCATGGTACAGCAGATGATAATGTTCATTTACAAAATACGTTGAATTTATTAGATGAGTTTGATTTAGAAAATGTTGAGAATTATGATATGCATATTTTCCCCGATAGTAATCATTCAATTTATTATAACAATGCAAATACAATTGTCTATGATAAATTATTCAACTGGTTAAAAAATGCTTTTGAAGGCAAATATTGATTTATATATAGATTTTTCATTGCGGTTTTGAATAATTCAAAGTTCCACAATGTTCACAAGTTCTTTTCTGCAAATCTCCATCAAATGCCAATATGGCTTCTTTCACCTGCGTTCCAAGATCATAACAGTAAAATTCCAACTCGTGTACAATTTTACGACATCCAGTACAATACCATCTAATCTTGTCATTCACATGCAGTGGTCTATCTTGTTCAACAACAATACCTATTGTATCGGCAAATCTCACGGGATTATGCGGAGTATTGCCAGGTAATAAGAAACTATCACCTTCATTGATTATAATATCCTTAAATTCACCATCATCAACAACTTTCAAGCACATATGTCCTTTATATTGGTAAAACCACTCCGGTGTCTGGTTCACATGATAATCAGTTCTCTCGTTTGGTCCACCTACAATCATCACTGTAAAACCTCCACGATGAACACAATAATTGTTCACTGGAGGTTGTAATAAATGTTGATTCTCTTTGATCCAATTGTTGATATTTATTGGTTGTGGAAGCATTGTATTGTCTTATTTGAATAATTTCTTTACTAATAATTTTTTTTTTATTTTATTTTATTTTTTTTTTAACGAGAAATGAGATCTATTTTATCATCATGTGTGATACCACTATTAAAATCAGACGATAATACTTTTTTTTTTAAACGAAGTCATATAGCAATTAAATATATAAGATATGTAGCAATAATTATCTTAGTAATGATCTTAAGGGGTTCTTATTGTTCTTTAAACAGATATTTTATCATCGATCGATAAATAGACAAAAATGAACGGCGCTTATATCCTAAACGATTTAAGGGATTCTTCTGGTTTTATCATTAATAAGCATATGCCTTTAGAAATCTCACTAGCTCGGTAGAATATCTTTTCATGTATATAATATATATACAATATATATACATCTCTGTTAGAAATACAAAATGCCAATTTCAAAATAAATATTATATTAACTGAACCAGTTCAATCTTGCTATATACTTAACCCTAATTTTCATCTTATTATGATTCACTATCATTGATAAAAATTTTACTAAATAAACAATACAACTCCGATAAACACCATCAAAAAAATTTTTTTTTTTTTTTTTTGGTTAAAAAAAAAAAAATTTAAAAGCTGGTGGTGACAAACACATACTGACTAATTGATCAAGTTTTCCCGCTATGTCCTTTATATATATATAACATGATCTTTTTGTGTGTTGTTGTTGAAATTAATTCAGAGTAGTACTAGCTGTTGTAGTTGATTTAGAAGCGACACTTTCTGGACCCAAAGTTGGTTTTTTCAATTCTCTCTTACTTCTGTAATCCTTGATAGCACTCTTAATAGCATCTTCAGCTAACATTGAACAATGCAATTTGACTGGTGGCAAACTTAACTCCTTGGCAATTGTTGTATTCTTAATCTTAGCAGCTTCTTCTAAAGACATACCTCTAACGATTTCAGTTAAATATGAAGAGGAAGCAATAGCTGATCCGCAACCAAAAGTCTTGAATTTGACATCTTCTATAATTCCAGTTTCATCATTGACCTTGATTTGTAATCTCATGACATCACCACATGCTGGTGCTCCAACTAAACCAGTACCTACATTTGGTAAATCTTTACTGAATGAACCAACATTTCTTGGATTTTGATAATGATCAATAACTTTTGGATGATAAAATCTCTTGAAAGCAATAGGTTGCAGCCTTGCAGTTACCAATCTTCCAACAGTAGTTGGAGTTGATCTTGTAACTTGTGATAAAATTCTCTTAGTAAACATTTCTTTGATATAATTATTTCTATTAAAATAATAGAAAAATCTGATAATTCTTGTGGATTTTTATATTTTTGCTGCTTTTTTTCTTTTTTTCCTCCTTCTCGTTTCCGACTCCACTTGGCTTATTGACACGGCAAGTGTTTTTAATACCATTTTTCAATTATCTCCAGTGCTAGATACACTTTTAAGACTCTAGATATCACTCTTTCAGGTTCACTATTCAATACAGTACCAAACAGCGACACTGCTCTGACCAGGTACAATACCATCTTACTCTTTCTCAAAAATGACAGATAGCTAGACTTGTGTGAGATTTGTCATAAAATGCGCAGGACGGACTTAAATTGCCTATTACGGCAAGAAACCGGAAATTGTATTAGAAAAAGGGGATCTCTATATATTAAATTTGTGTTTTCTTCAACCCGCTTGCTAAGTCATCAATCTCCTTATCTTCTTCATCTTTGGCAAATGTAACTTCTGAAAGTTCTTTTTCTAATTCGTCCAAATCTACATCTTCTTCCTCTTCTTCCTCTTCCTCTTCTTCTTCATCACTATCTGGTTCTTCTAAATCATCTAACTCATCTAATTCACCATCTCTTGATTCCAATAATTCCTGAATTGTGGCAACTTCATCATCATCTTCGGAAAATCTATTACCGTTTAATTCAACCTTGTTCAATTTAGGAAATTTCTCCAACGAGGAAGATAAGATTTTCAAAGCGTCTGTTTCTAATTCATTATATTGTAATTTTAACAATTTCAAATTAGAATTTGTCAGTTTTGATAATGATTCGACAAATAATAAAGAACCTTTTGGATTTAATAAACAATCATTGACGTTAATTTCTTCTAAGAATTCCCATGATGGTAACGACTCAGCCAAGGCACTTGAACCTTTTAAAGTGAAAGTGTTATCTTGCAAATCCAAGACTTTCAACTTGTTATTATACTTTAAACCTTTTGAAATCAACTTGTTAATACCTTCTGGTCTAATACCATTTTGATACAATCTGACACTTTCCAAACCTTTATGATTTTTTAAACCAATAGCCAAATAGTTGATTGATCCATTTTCCAATCTATTTCTACCACAGTAAAAAGTTTTCAATGATTGTGGTACTTTTGACTCTTTTGATTTATTGATTGCCAATTTGTACAATGATTTACCAATTCTTTCACCAGCAAATGGTCCCATACCATTATTTGATAAGATCAAATGTTCCAATGAAACAGCAAACAGCAAGAAACTTTCAATAGGATCAATAGTTTGTAAACCAAACGCATTATCAGATAAATTCAAGACACGTAAATTTGGCATTTGTAATAAAGATGGGAATAAATATTCTAAAGCTTGTGGAATCTCATCTTTCAATCTTCCAGTGAAGAAATCAGCAAAATTAATCTCAACAAGAGTTTCTTTATGTTTTAATAATGCCTCTGATAACAGTTTCGAAGCTTCAATACCTATTGTATTACCTGAAAAATCAATTTTCTTCAAATTGGAGATCTCTGACATCTCTTTTAAATAAGGTTCAATATCCAGTTTGGAATCAAATTTTAAAACCTTATTACTGATAGAGAAAGTCTCGGAATCTTTGATTCCAAGATCAATAACAAATTGTGTAGCCATGTCTCAATACTTGTATCTTTGAAGATGAAGGTTTTCAAATCCTGTCTTTTTTTTTTTTTTTTTTTCAATTTTTTTTTCAATTTTTTTCTTCTCCTTTGCTAAGGAAAAATTCTGAATGAGCTTTTGATGGAGTTTACATATAGAATGAGAGATTCATCTTAAGAGATCATAAAGAACCAAGGAAAGAGAAATAGTTTTACTTTAAATAATCAAAAAAAGAAATAACACAAAACAAAATCATTAGCTACGTATATACTTATTTCTTTGGACCAAATAATGGTTCACCAATGTTTTTACCTCTCAACTTAACACCTAAAGCTCTTTCTAATTTACCTAATAATTGTTGATTTGGAACGGCTCTTCCAGCTTCGTAATCATTGATAATATTTGGTTTTTCATTAACTTTTGTAGCCAATTCTTTTTGAGTCATTTTTTTCTCCAATCTGGTCTTAGAAATGGTCTTACCAACACTCAGATCAATTTTCTTTGGAGGAGCAACTTCATTTTCTCTATCAAGCTTGGCTAATTTTTGACCTTCTGGGTCACCTTTTGCGTTACCTGTAGCATATTTTTTCTCAGTGGCAACAACATTACCTGATCTTCTTGCTGCATTTAATTCACCAGCTGTTCTTGCAACTGATTGACGTGGTCCACCACCTCCAATTCTGGTCTTGGATCCAATAACAGTGACTGAGTCCCAATCTGTGTTTGACTGATTTGACATGTTGATATAATATCTCTTTAATAATAATAATTCAATATGATATTTGATGAGTTGAGAGTTTTTTTTTCAGTTTTTTTTCAGTTTTTTCCTCCAACGAAATGGAAAGGAACACTGAAGAAAGTTCCACCACTCACTCTCCTTTTGCTTGCACGACCTACCCCCAAGATACAGCACTATGTTATCGTTAACACATACTAGCTAATATATAAACATCTGGATAAACTAGTGCTTCACTATTGGTATTATGCCATTATAATGACACTAGTTTTGACCTGACACGTAACTCTGTAGAGTCAAACAAGAGATAGAATTTCTTCATAAGACAAAAGGAAAAAAAAAAAAAAAAATTGCAAATAAAACCTAAACAAAAACAACAAGGCGTAAGAGAAGGATAATATACAAATCATGGACTTGAAAGTTCATTTCCCATTGAACGGTGGTATATCGCAACTCCCCACTAAATTGTCCACTCCACAAATTGCCAGTCAATTCCTTGCAAAATTGCAAAAATTACCCAATAGATCCATATCTTTCTTTGACGAAATCATCTCAGGTTATATAATATTGACAAACAAAGTATCACCGGTACCCAGCAACAATTCATACCCGAAATTAATTGAAGCATTAACAAAAGTGTCGATAGAAGTAAGCATCCAGTCTTCAGAGTACCTGAGAACTGCAAGAGATCGGGTACAATTGAAGTTACTCAATATCTCAAATGACAGCTCAAATATAATTTACAATGGCAGTATTCAAGATCAATATATAACGATTTGGAAATTTGAGATCCCAGTTTCGTATCCAATCAAAAAAATTGTTCAACCAAAGATCATTATCAATGTCTTGGTGAATATCGAGAAGAATTTACTCGAAGATAGTATTCAAAGCTCTCCATCACAAGATCACATATCACCAACACCTAGTCGAAATTTATTACAAGGTATTACTTCGAGAACTTTCAATAATGATGTAAATGAGCCTTATTTACCAGAGTCATTGATTACACCAATGCTGCCACAGCCACCATCTTCAAAAGAAGAAGGAAAACAACAAGTACAACTTGGACCAATGTTATTGAAAGCCAAGTTCTCTCTCCCTGTATATCCAATATTGATAATGCGTTTGAAAAGTGCGAAACTTGCTGGTCCATCGAGTAGTTCCAACTCAGTGTTACTGACATTAGAGTTATCATCATCAAAAGATGTTTTCAAAATTGAGAATTTATCAGTGTTGGTCACCAAGATAGAGTTAACTTTGAAAGATGGTGAAGTCTTAGAGTTATTTGATAAAGAGATGATGAAGAATTTAACTTTCCAAAATAAAAACGACACTATAAATTTAACTTTTAAATTAAAATTGCATTCTAATTTTGACAATGATTTATTAAAACCATTAAATATCAGGATTGTCACGATTCCAAAGATAAGCGAGACTTCAAATTTAACAAATCATATTGAAATGAAATGGATAACAAATATAGATTTTGAAATGTTATCTAATAGTAAGAGAAGACAGAATAAAAATTCAATGGCACATTCAAGAAACGTATCTTCTCAAAATTTAGCCAATTTACAAAGAAAATCAGAATTAAAATTATCATTGAAATCTTCATCTCAAATTCTACAACCTCCACCAGTACCCGTACCGCCACCACCACAACAAACTATGAACTCTTTGACAGGATTGAAATTTACCGTTTATGGTGTGAATAAGGTCAAGTTAGGAGAAATTTTCCATCTGAATTTACAAATCATCAACAATACCAACAAATTCACTAAACTACTTATATTATTCAACAATGAATCTTATCTCAACGAATCCATATTAGAGAAGAAATTCCCCAAATTACCAACATTATCCAATACCAAATCAAGGTCCACGGTGTCCTTAAGTTCTTTAGCAAAAGACACTTCTTCTATGATCAATTCGCAATTGAATTTAATAAGGAATTACAATCTAAATAAATTAAGAACAACGGGGATTATCTGTATGAGTAATGAGTTGAGATTGGATAGCTTAGATCCTCAAAGTGTTTACGATTTGAAAATTGATATTATGGCTATCAGGAAAGGTATTTACAATTTGGAAGGTGTTAAGATCATTGATATGACCACCGGAGAGAGCTTTGAGTGTGGGAAATTATTACAAGTTGTTGTTGATTGATTTGAGCATTTTTTTCTTCACAGTATATATGAGCATTTTTGTCATTATGAGCATATTTTAAATGTGCTCTATTTAGCATATAATAAAAGATTTTATAAAGGGTTCCTTATTTGGGATAAGACAAGACGAAAGACATAGACATAATTTGCTCGTAGAGACAATAGAAAATATTGCTCATCTTATAGTGAGAATTTTTTTTTTTTTTTCTCAAGTCTCACGAGCAAATTATTCTACAAAGGGGAAACAAAAAGATGCAGTATATAAGAATAAACAGTAATCCGCTTTCATCTCTTTGTAAGGTTGAAGAACAATGAAATTACTCCCCATTGCTATCTCATTAGTATTTTCGATACAATTTGCAACATCTTTAGTGGTTGTGGATTCTACATTGGCCTCATCATGTGTTTATTATCTTAATACATTTGATTGGGGTTGTCATTCTCATAGTACTGGAATGAAGCTGTACAAGTGTCGATGTGGTAATGTAGATTGGCTTGGGTCAGTTAGTAACTGTGTTGTTCAAGAATCAAATTCGACAAGGTTGATAAATCATGCTTTTAGGCATCTTGTTGGACGTTGTAAACTGAAGGGAAATTTCGATTATACAGTTGAAGATTTCCATAATTGGTATGAAAATGCCACAGTGTATTTGGAAGAACCGGAGACAAAAGACTTCACGGAGACTTTAAAACATCCAGTGAAGACAAATACAAGTGAATGGGAATATTATCATAAGTCATTTAAAGATTTTGCATTTGAAGTTGAGAAGAGTCAATGGTTTGGCTGGGGGTTGGTTTTCTACTGGGGTGGAATCATGTTTGTTGCCACTTTGATCAATTTATTTGGCTTCAATAATAATAATTTCATCAAGAGACATATCTCATTACCTTCAACTTTTAACAAGATTAAAAATAATGAACAGTTATATTATTTGTGGAATTTGATTCCTTTAGAATTCCCAACAAGATTGGAAACAATCATAGTTGGTTTCTTTGTATTACAAGTCATGATCACTTGCTGTGTTGGATACACTTTACAATTACCAAATGCTTTTATCAATAATAGATGGTATATGAATTTGGATTTAATCAGTTATAGAACAGATATGATGTCAATCTCTTTGTTCCCTATCATTTTCTTATTCGGAATAAGAAATAATCCTTTCATACCTTTAACTGGTATTTCCTTTGCCACATTCAACGTTTATCACAAATGGACGGCAATAGTTATGGTTGTCTTAGCTTTTATTCACTCAATTATCTGGACTGTGGATGCTATCAAAGATGGTGGTTACGAAGCCTGGGCCATGGATCTGTATTGGCAATACGGTATTGCAGCAACTACTATTGCTGTCTTATTGGTGTTCCATAGTGATAAATGGTTAAGAGATTTGCTGTATGAGATCTTTTTGGTCTTTCACAAATTATTTAACGTTTTTTTCATCGTTACTATGTATTACCATTGTAACACTTTAGGTTGGTTAGGTTGGATCTGGTCTATGGCAGGTATCTTGGCATTTGATAGAACTATCAGATGGATCAGGATCCTGTTAAGTGGTGGGCTTCAGGACACCAAGATGATCAGGTGTGATAATGATGTGATAAAATTGGTCTTGAATAAACCTAAATTGGTCAATTATACCGCTGGTTCATATGCATTCATTTATTTCATGTCTCCATGGTATTACTGTTGGCAATCACATCCATTTACCATAATTTCATCACCTATTGCAGACGAAAATGGTAAATTGATTGTTTATTTCAAGCCTCATAAGGGTATCACCAAAAAATTGTTGCACAGATTAATCAATTCTGAAGAACAGGAATTGAATATCAAAGTATTAGTGGAAGGACCATATGGAACATCATTGAAACCTATCATTAGCCATAAACAAGAAAAAGTTGTTGGTTTTGCAGGAGGTTTAGGTATTGTTTCCATTTTTCCTCATTTCGTCTCTGCTTTGGAAAATACTATTGAAATCAATGAGTATGATGTTGACACCAAGACAAGTTGTGACACTGAGGAGCTGTCAAGCACAAACACACAAGAAACTTTTGCTGAATCTAAGTATCAAATTTATTGGGTCATCAATAATTTGTCCAACATGAACTGGTTCCAAAGGGAATTACAATGGTTACTGAAACATAATTGTTCAGTTCATGTTTTATTCACGGGCCTGAATCAAGAAGAGAAGGAATCTTTTACCGAGTTACAATATTTGATCAAAGATTCACAAATCAACGTTTTCAAAAAAAATTCAAGACCAGATTTCGGTGAGTATTTATCAAAAGAGTTTCAAATATCTTGTAAGAATGGTTGTGACTTGGATATTATAGCCTGTGGTCCTTCTTCATTTAATGATGATTTGAGATACAGTTTAGTTCAATTATTGAAACAAAAATCAAATTCAAAGACAAAAATCAATTATCATGTTGAAAGCTTCACATGGTGATCTTGTATATATCATAGGGTTGGCTGGTGGGAATATTTATTTATTTTTTTGTTTATATCTTTTTAACCTGTTAATTGATTCCAAAGGGGGGATTGAATAAAGGGGTGAAAAACAATGCATTTCAAAAATAGTATTTGAAAAAAAAAGTTTAAAGGGGTGGGATCTTTTGAGCTTTACTGATAGTATTCTTTGTTGTTCAATGAGAAAGTGGTGACGGTTTGACGTGGCTTTTTGGTTCCTTTGATCTTTCGTATATTTACACACACACACACACATTTGTATATGAAAGAGGTAGAGAGAAGTAATCCAAATTTGTTTCCACTTCTTTTGACAAAACAAATGAAGAAAACTATTAGGTAAAAATCATTTATTTATTTGCATGTTTCATTAGCTTGTATTATATTTTTTTGTACACATTTTTATAGACATTAATAAAAGAATAGAATTCTAGCTTGATTTATTTCTTATTCTTCTTTACAACAGGTTTGATTTCTGTTTTTGCTCTCTTCAATTGCACCGGTCTTTGGCCCACGTATTTCCCATTCATATCATTTAAAGCTCTTAAATAATCTTGCGAATCTTCAAATGCTACGAACCCAAACCCCTTTGATGTTTGCAGCTTGTGGTCCATCACTACTTTCACTTTGGACAACGATGGATATTTCATGAATGCTCGAAACAATATCTCGTCTGTCACATCTTGCCCAAGATTACCAACAAATATACGGAAGTGTGATGGGTCCCATTCTAATAACGTAGAGTCTTCCCATTTCTTACCACCAACTTGCCTCTTCACTGTAGTGATTGTGCCATCACCTGATACAGATTGTGGTGTCGATTGTCTCTGTTTATTTTTCAAATCCAGTAGTATCTTCGATGTTCTAGCTATAGTGGCAGATGAGATAGGTTTATTGTCTGTGGTTGATGAAGAATGAAGAAACTGAGCTGGCTGACGCCCAGCTGCAAGACGACGATCAGATGTCTTGACATTATGAATCTGAGGTTTCTTCTTCGGCTTTGATACACCCAGATATGTGTTCTTATTATTCATTGTCCTATGTCTTTATCTAATGTATTATTTTTTTCACAATTTTTTCTTTTTTTCTTCTTATTTTTTTCAAATTGAAAGAAAAATTGTATCACATCTCTTCAGTATCATCACAAACCATGTTCTTGTCGAGGACTTATTTAAGAAGTGGGTTTAAACCCGTCTCATTGATTAGACCTCTTCAGAAGAGAACGATATATCATTCTTTAATAAGATTCAACAACTTACCAGAAAATCCACATCAACAAAAACCTTTGGTGTCAAAAATTGATAAAACAACATTGAATCATATTCCTGGTGAAAAACCGTTGACAAATGAATTGAAAGATCGTTTCCCAAAATTTCCGTTGTCTAAAGAGACTACACCAACGTTATTACCTAGACCCGGTGTTCCTCGTTGTGGAGTCAATGGGATGACATTTGGCAAGATGATCAATATCTTGAAAAATAAGACAGAGCCAGAGTTGATATATGAACTGGAACCGCATAAATTGTATTTCATCATTTGTGGATGTTTTGCATTGGTATTTGCCTTTTATGCTTGGAATATAGCTTTAATCTCTTTTAAATTGGCATGGGAAATTTTCCAAGAGGATAATTTGGAATTACCTATTGTGCACAAATATATAAATACACTGTTGCAATTTGCCATTGCCGGTGTATTGACCAGTATGCCTTTAGCTGTGATGATGGTATTTGTCCTAGCACCAACAAGATTGATCAGAAGAATGTGGTACTTGCCTGGTGAAATTGAACATGTCCAATTTATTACACACCCTTTGATACCAAGGCAACCATCACCGGTTATCACTATCCCATTGGCAAACTTGTCTAGAGCACATAAGAGTAAAATCTGGACAGGCCGTGGGTTTTACGGGACCATTGATAGTACAATTTTTTTCTTCTTAAGAGAAAAAAACAATAGGATCCCTTGGATCATCGATAGGAAAGGTTTCTTTTGGGGAGATGGAAGAGTATACGATTATTTATTTGGTAAGGAGACTCTAGAAGAACTGGAGAGAGGATTATCTATGAACGACAAGCTGGATATACTGAGAGAAAGAATTAGACAGGGAGAAGAACAGTTGAAAAAAGAGTATGGAACCGGGTGGAGATTCAAAGCACAGGGGAAATTGATGGGAGAAGATATTAAGAAATTGAAGAATATATTAGTTGATGATAAGAAACAGATCAAGAGTGGTGGTGGTGGTAAGAAGCTGTTACCTCACAAGTAAGACTCTTTGGTTACCCTACCTTGTATATAGAGATAAAAAAAAGTAGTGTACAATGTACTCAATGTTAACATATGACAGATAGAGAGACAAAGAAAGAAAGAAAGAATGGGGTAACAGCCAATTTCCTTTTTCCTAAAATTTAAATTATTTAATTTTTTTAATTGCCACCAAACACATAAACAACACACAAATTTTAATAGAATTCATCAACTGATATTCTATTGAACTTAGACTCATTTAAATCCAGACCAGATACCCCAAAGTTATACTGTATCCGGCAATTTTTATCAAGCAAGGAAGAAAAAAGTGAAAAAGGAGCACTGACGATCTTTTTTTCTCTCCTTTTTCTGATATTCCCACCTAATCCACATAGCACATATATATATATATTTTAATCGTTTGATATTATATTTATATTTCAAATACTAGTGGTGAAAGTTATCTTGGATTATATCTATATCTATATACTTGATTCCATATCTTGTTTCAAATATATTTTTTTCGTCCCTTTTCCAATATAAAGGAGAAAAAAAAATCACTCAACTAAAGGGTATTAATAGCATCATCATCATCATCATCATCATCAGCTGCAGCATATATAGACAACAATGGCATCTTCAATAAAAGTACCTTCAAAGAGACTAAGCAGTGAGCTTGATAATAGCAATAACACTAGCAATAATAATGACAACAGTGCCCCATTTGCTCAGTTGGAAAATAAGAAACCGAAATATGGTCTTCATCAACATAATAACTCTTTGAGTAGTAACGAGTCAGAGGACGCTTCGAATATAGGAGCAATTTCGTCCTACAACACACCCCCTCCTTCAACAGTGTCTGATTCAAGGGATAGATCCTTATCTCCAAATGAAGACAAAGCTCAACCCGGTATATCCACCACTCAAGCATCCACTGAAAAACCAATCTCTGAAGAAGGTGAAAAACTGCTCTCCAACGATTTCAGATATATTTCTTTATGTTCTACATTGTCACTACTTCGATCACAACGAGAAATGGTCAGAAAAGATATTGTCAAATTAAGGGATTTAAAACTAAAGCTGTGCCAAGATCCACTACGTTTCATAGAAGAATTGAGTAAAAATCAAGGTGAAATTGTGAATGCTATACCTAAGAAAGTCAAGATCATCAATGGAGATGTTGGCAAAATGTTCAAGAAATGATAACTCATTTTTTTTGTTAATGATTATGAGAAACCCGAATTACCCACAGATCAAATGAAAAATTAACCACAAAAAAAAAAAATAAAAAAAAAAAAAAAAAACAGGATTCTCACATGCCGATAGTTGTATCACACAAATATGTGTCAAGTGAGATCATCATCGAGATATTTTACTATAAGACCACCACTAGTGGGGCTTATTTATTTATTATTATTATGTTACTTTTTTTTTTCAAAGTTCACTTCTTTGTGTACTGTTGATGTACTAGCTACATCACTTCTTTTATTCTATATTCTTTTTTTATGCAAAAGACCACAATCGGTTTGAAGATTGTCTTTTGTATGTTATCTTTTCTCTTCTTCTTCTTCTTCACACAATAGTCATACATTATACATAGCAGCATTTAAGAAGAAGAAGAGAAGATTAGTTGAATTTATGATTGTGCTTTGTTCTGAATTGTTATGACATCAGAACTCAAACTATTTTTTTGGCTTTTTTTTTTGGCTTTTTTATTTTTTTTTTGATTTTTTTGATTTTTTTGAATTGTTATATCAGGGAAAGGCGTGAACAATTTATTGTTATGTTGATGTTGATCATAGTTGTTGATTTGGTTATTTAGATGTATAATTAAGTTATAATCAATATGGGGAACCCCTTTTTTTTTCAAAATGTTGTAGTGTTTTATGACTAAAAAAAAATCGAAAAAGAGATCGAAAAAAAAAAAAAAAAAGATCAAAAATTTAAGTTACATCAATTAATAATCATATACATGTCACTTGTTGTCTCATTAATCATCTTTGTTATAATATTTCAAATGTCCAGATTACTTTTTGCACGTACACTTCCTAGACAATTGGCCTCTCCAAAGACGAGCCAAATAAGATTGCAATCTACATTGGTTAAAGAAGTCACATCAATGGATAGTTTTAAAAATTTAATAAGCCAACCTAAATTATCACTTATTGATTTTTATGCAGTATGGTGTGGACCATGTAAACTGATGTCACCAGTTTTAGAAAAATTTCTGAAGGAATATGAAAATGATACACAATTTTTAAAAATTGATGTTGATCAACAACAAGATATTGCTCAAGAATATGGTGTTAGTGCTATGCCTACATTTATGTTATTTAAAAATGGTGAAGGTATTGGGAAAATTGTTGGTGCTAACCCAAACGGTTTAAAACAAGCAATTGAACAATACAAATAGTATATATAGTTTTTTCTAAATCAATTTTTCAATTTCTTTGATTAATTCCATCACTAATACCGAATTATCATTACCTATTATCAAATTCTTATTCATTTGTTGTACTTGTAATATTAATGACTTATTATCATTATTATCAACAATAATTTTTTTCAAAATTTTCAATAAAGTTAATTCAATAATGGCATTTTTGTTAAATTTAATCAATTTGTTAAAAATTTCAATCACTAAATCTGAATTACTAAATTTTGCAGAAATTTTCTTATTTAAACCAATTAATTCTAAGAAATGTTGTAAAAAATTTAAATTTGTTGTCATTTGGAAACCTTTGATAAAACTTGATAAATTCTTAATCAATTCAATTTCAACTTTCTCATCAACTGTTAACCAATTCTTTATTGCATCAAGTGAATTCACTTGCCAATATGGATTTGTCAAATAACTTGTAAAAATTTGGAAAATATTGTTTTTCCATAATGCTGTTCTCACTCTTGAATTGATCAATACCAATTCTGATAATAATGGGATAATGAAATCTTTGAAGGGTAATTCAATATTCAGTAATTTGGCAAATATAGGAACTGCATCTAATTCCACTAAATCTAATTGTCTAATTTTGTTTAAGTGACATAAATTGAAAATTGTAGGACATATAGCATTAGCAATTTCTTTATAACCGGTAACTGGTGGTGCATTGTTCAGTAATTCATTCACTAAAAACAGTAAACAATTTGAAGCATCAAGAATATTCAAATTGGAAGGTACAGACGAGAGTGACCCAATAAATTTCAATATTTTCAATTTATTCAGGTTATTCCCAAATTTATTGTAATTCTTAAACAATGATTTGAATAACGTGGTAGTGGCAATATAGGATTTAACTCTAGGTTCAGAATAACTGAATGATTGGAAAATGGATACAATCTTATCGGCATAAATTTGATCTGTGACCAAATGACTCAAATGCACTGCTAGCCAGTCAACTGAATCTTTAAGTAAATAACAAAAATCTGATCTTGAAGTTGGTAATTCACTGTTAAATACAGCATTAATACCATCCACAGCACATAATATGAATTGAGGAGTAACATCAACGTCTTCTTCAACAAATTTTATTAAAATTTTCAAACCACCACATGCAATAAACATTTGGAAAATTGTTGAATTTGAATTTATTATATGTTCAATGAACTTAACAACTTCCATTCTCAAACTTGTCGGATATTTAAAACTACTGTATTCCATTATAGCTGTGATACCCCCAATAACACAAAAATTTTCCAAAGCCTGTTGGTTGTCTTGAAACACATGGTTCAATAACGTTAGACAAACCGCATTTATTTCAGTTGGTTGATTATCCAATAATTCTAACAATCTTATCAAACCATGATTCCTAACAAGAATTTTCCCCATACTTGGATTTTCCCTGATGGTCAATGTTAACTTAGTAATATCTTGCAATAATTGATCATTCTTATCGTGCAATTTCTCAATCAAGGTTTCCACAGTGGAAATTAATTTCGTCTCTCTTGGATCAACAAAATTATCTTGCAAATCCAATTCAACAAATGGATCTTCTTCTTCTTCTATAACATCATACTGATTCTTATGCAATTGTAATTTATCAAATCTGGCACCTAAGAACATTTCATCATCCAATTCAACTTCTGTCTCTTCATTAAATTCATTCAAAATTTGGTCACTTGACTTCTTTATATTGTTGGCACTAATTGGTTGTTTCTTACTAAGATCAACATCCTCAAAATCAGACTCATCAATCACAGAGTCATTGTCTTCTCTAAATGGTGACTTTGTACCGATCAACTGCTCTTTACTCTCTCTTGAGATACCTGGATTTCGAAGTTTTGGAGCAAGAACCTGGACGTTATCTTGATTCTTCGGTGTCACTGCAAATCTCTCTTTAGAAAGAGCCATTCGTGGGGATGACAATGTATCAGTTGTCATATGATTATTTTTTTTAGTCTGAGATAAAGACGTGTTTCTCAATTTAGACGAGATGCCATCATTCAACCATGGATGTTGTAATAACCTAGTTGCATCTATTCTTAAGTCTGGAGATTTTTGGAAACATTCTAATAAGAAATCTTTCGCAAGTTTTGGAATATTAGCTGGTATTGGTGGATTATCTTCCACTCCAATAGCGTGGCATGCAGCCATTGGATCAAATTCATGATAGGGAGGTTGTGTTGTGAAAAGCTCGACCACAGTAGCCCCCAATGACCATATATCTGAAGCCGTAGTACTACCTTGTAACAATATCACTTCAGGTGCCATCCAGTATGGAGAACCACCAACTACTAAACTTGATTTATGGTTGGCCCTTGAAGAAACACCAAAATCCGCTAATTTAACTGTTCCAGTACTGGTCAACAATACATTGGCAGCCTTCACATCACGATGAATTACACCTTGTTCATGTAAATATACTAACCCTGTTAATATTTCTCTTGTGTATTTGATAATTTCTTGCTCTTCTAATCCTTTTTTCCTTTGCTTATATAATTTCCTAAGCGACCCACCTGAACAATACTCTAAAATGATATTTAATGTTTGTCCATTATTCACATATCCATGGTATTTAACAATATTATTATGTTTTAAAATTTTTAATAATCTTATCTCTGTCATCATCAATTCAATGTCCTCTTTTGTATTAATCTCTATTTGTTTTACTGCCACTTCAACACCGGTGATCAAGTTTACTGCCTTATAAACACTTGCAGACGCTCCTTTACCCAACAATTCTCTAAATTGGTAATTGTCTAATGCAGATTTACCATCTGAAGCATCACCAGAGTTGTTGCTGCCGAATAGTCGACCTGGGTGTTTTTCCACTCTTTGAGCTGGAGTCAATGATACTGATTGTGACTGTTTACTTAAAACTTGTTTCACAGGGGATGTACATCTTGAGTTTGACGGTGTCTTGTTGTGTTGTATTAGTATTGGAGTTTTCTCTTCGATTGACCTGATTCTTTGGTGTGGTTTCTTGAATTGAAATTCATCAGATCTGGACGATGATGCATTTGATCTACGCGACACAGGAGTATCTTCCATCTGCATACGGCACAGATCTTCTAAATTCAAAGGAGTGATATTTCTAAAATGATTAAATGAACTTGTATTATGCGATTTTGGCGAATTGGAAGCATTGCTACCCCCAGAAGAAGAAGATGAGGAAACTGTTGATGAAAGTGAGTGGTTTCTTGGTCTTGTCTTTCCAGAGGAAGATAACCTTATTTTCGGAGCTGCTGAAGAAATTTGCCTTTGCTTAACCTTATCAAGGTCTAATTGAGGCTTGTTTGACATTTCTTGTAATATCGGTCTCTTGTTTTTGATAACTTGGAAGGGTGAATGAATAAAATCGATACTTCGATCTTTTAGCACAGGTGAGTCTGAAATTTTGAAAGTATTTACATCAAACTCATTTTCAATATTGTCATTATCCACATCTTCTCTGTATTTGTTCAAAATTGACAGCCTATCCATCTTCGGAGTACTGCTCTCTGAACTTCTGTGACGTGCAGGTCTCTGCTCTGTCGAGTTTCCCATATCTTTTTTTTGGTAAGTCTTTTATGAGTTGAAAGTGTTGTGTATTATATGATTTATTAGATACTCTCAATTACACTTCATAGCTAGACTATAACACAGATAATTCAATGCTTCTTCACAAATCAGCAGAGTTTGGTTATATGATGGATCCTTTTTTGAATAAGAGAAAAAAAAATATCAAAAAGTAAACAAAAGCAAATTTTAGATTTTTTTTCACTTCAATTTTTTGCAAAAGATATTATTCTTTTATAATATACAAGTTTTATTTATATCACTGTTCTATCATCTTTCTCGATTGGTAAAGCGACACCCGAGGCTCTCTCTTCTTTGTTCCAACTTAAATACGAAAGATCACCTGTCCTTCTTGGATGTAAAGCATGAATAATGGTGAACACTAAAGCCAACAGAAGACAGATAACACCGGCAACAATCCAGGCAATACCTAAAAATGAGTTTTTACCTCCGATAACTGATGCCGTACTGATGAAAACAGATTTCTTACCGTTGTATTCAGTTACTGGGAAATGTAAACCGACAACAGTTTCATAGGTACCAGCTTTCATAGATTCTTTATCGTTTCTCAACACTAATCTACTAAAAGTTGGCAATCCCAGAGCATGCATCCAATTTTGGAATTGTGGCCATTTGGAAATATCTGGTAAGTTGTCTTCAGTGTAACCATTTGGATACTTCTTAACCCAATTTGGTGGTGGAACAACTTCGGAGGCCTTGTATTTGGTCTTCTTGAATCTGTTCTTATCGGTAGACCATGCGATTCCATCATCTGTCATCTCATAATCTTCAGATGTGTTATTAACGCCAACTGGAGATGTAAAAGTGTCATTGAACAATGAATTAGCAATCAACCCACATGGATAGTACTTGTTCCCATCAGCATCTTGTGAAAGTGGTTCACAGTTTTGCCCAACAGTGTCTTTGATATCTTTCAAAGATGCAGCATCACCATTCAACTGGTCTTCACTAAACGATTTGACATAACGACGGTGGTTTGCATAGAAATTCTCAAGTTTGTAAAAAAAATACACTGGTGACCCAATATCATCTGGGATTTGGAACTGGATATGACACAACCCAGCCTCATCCAGATCTGATTCGGATGAGTTTGTTGCATACTTCCATTTTGGAGAAATCGTGACATCTGAGTGGAATTGGTAATCAACATACTTGGTTGGGATATCCGAGTAGTAATCTGATGAGGCAAGATCTTTACAATCCTGGTATTGTATAATAAGCTCTTCAATTCTCTGGGACCCATACAACATACCAGCTCCCAATGGGATGAATACCACAGCTAGTATGAAGAAAAGTGGGATAACAGTCTTTGGAGTCAAGATCGGATCATAAGCTTTTAATTTCTGCTGTGTAAACGCATTTTCTTTTGGTCTCCTTGATTTTGGCTTCACCAAAGTTTCCGAGGCTGAATCACTCATAGAATCAGTCTCATCTTCTGGATTGGTGTTATTACGTTTTCTCAAAATAGCCATTTTGTATTTTTTTGAAATGATTAATTGATTGATTGATTCGTTGTTCTTAAGATAGGGTACTATCTTATCCGTAAAATTCCTGTTGCGTCCTTGCACCGATAACAATCAAAATGAAACACAAACTTCTATAAGAATCCCAATTAAACTATAACAATATCGCGAGAGCTATCAATATAGACAAGAGACAATAAATATACCAAATAGTATTCCAAACAACAAGCTATGTGATATATATTTATGTACCGGAAACTAAAAAATCTCTCTTTCTGAAAAGAAAAATTAACAAAAAAAAAAAAAAAAAAAAAAATCCGAAATTAAAAAGATTTTGTTATTATTCTACACGACTTTTGAAGAAGCCAAAAAAAAAAAAAAATTTTTTTTATGGAAATTTTTCAACAGCAAAAAGCTATTTGATTGTTATAATTAAATAAAGTTCAAATTTTATAGATAGTCTAAGATGTCAACTGAAAGTGAAGCTGAAAAGAATATTGAGATTTGGAAAGTCAAGAAATTGATCAAGAGTTTGGAAAATGCCAGGGGTAATGGTACTTCTATGATTTCATTGATTATTCCACCAAAAGGTCAAATTTCAATTATCCAAAAGATGTTGACAGATGAATATGGTACTGCTTCTAATATTAAATCAAGAGTTAACAGATTGTCTGTCTTATCTGCCATCACATCCACACAATCCAAATTGAAATTATATAACAAGGTCCCACCTAATGGTTTGATCATTTACTGTGGTGATGTGATCACAGATGAAGGTAAAGAAAAGAAATTGAATATTGATTTCGAACCTTTCAAGCCTATTAATACCTCATTATATTTATGTGATAATAAATTCCACACAGAAGACTTGTCAGAGTTATTGGAGAGTGATGATAGATTCGGGTTTATCGTTATGGATGGTAATGGTGCCTTGTTTGGTACTTTATCTGGTAATACTAGAGAAGTCTTGTACAAATTCACAGTTGATTTACCAAAAAAACATGGTAGAGGTGGTCAATCTGCTTTACGTTTCTCAAGATTGAGAGATGAAAAGAGACATAATTATGTTAGAAAAGTTGCCGAAACTGCAGTCCAAAATTTCATCACTGCTGATAAAGTTAATGTCTCAGGTTTGGTTTTAGCAGGTTCTGCTGATTTCAAAAATGAATTATCAAGATCTGATTTGTTCGATAACAGATTGGTAAGCAAGATTATTAAGATTGTTGATGTCTCATACGGTGGTGAAAACGGGTTTAACCAAGCTATTGAATTGTCGTCCGAAACATTAGGTAACGTTAAGTTCATTCAAGAAAAGAAATTGATCACCCAATATTTCGATGAAATTTCTCAAGATACAGGTAAATTCTGTTATGGTATCGATGATACATTGAAAGCTTTAGATGCAGGTGCCTGTGAAATTATTATCGTTTACGAAAACTTGGCTATTATTAGATACACATTGAAAGATTCAGAAGGTAACGAAGTTGTTAAGCACGTTGACCCTGAAAACACAGACAAGACATGGAAATTGGACAAATTCACCGGTTCAGAAATGGAAGTCGTCTCAGAAACTCCATTATTAGAATGGTTAGCTGAAAACTATAAGAGTTTTGGTGCTACTTTGGAATTCGTCACAGACAGATCATCAGAAGGTGCTCAATTCGTTAAAGGTTTTGGTGGTGTAGGTGCTTTGTTACGTTATAAGTTGAACTTTGAACAATTGGCCGAAGACTCCGATGATGATGAATATTATGATGATAGTGATTATTAGGTTTTCTCTTAAAAAGGGAAAGATAAAGAAGGAAAACTTAAGCTAATGATATTTTTTGCTTGGAATCAATATAAAACGAATGAAAGATATAAAAAAGAATGAATTTTTGTACACCAATCTCCATGTCCGGAAACCTTGGGCTTTTCCTATTTGTATATAGGAATATGCCTAAGTCATTATTTCATGCCCACCAACACTTTTTTTCTTTTCTTTTAATCGGTTATAATGAATAAAAATGTATTCCTAGTTCATATAAACTCTATTTATAAAAGCCTATTTCTTACCTTTTTTAGTGTTCTTTTTCTTAACCCTCAAATCATCTAAAGCATTAACTTTTGAGTGCCCTACGATTTGATTATGTCCATCACCTCTTAACAATAGATCTGCTAAATTGTTCAAACCTCCTGTTAAATACCTCCTTCTCATATCTTTTCTAATTGGTGTTTCCAACATTTGCCTTAACTCGTATCTCTTATTCAGCAGTTCAGTCTTGTCTAACCCTCTTTTTTCCTTTCTCTTCCTTGTTCTCTTAAGATAATCATCTTCTTCCAAATCTGACAAATCGTCGATTCCTAAATCTTCTGCTGCCTTAACAACCCAAGACAGCTCCTGTGTAGAACCATCACTAGAAATTATGGCATCACCTAATTCTGAAGCCAACTTGACTCTAGGTTTTAATTGTGCAACTATATCTCCTTCAACTGGTAACATCTTGACATCACTGTGTGCATTTATCTTGCCGGTATTACTTGAAGAACTTGAAGCAACTAATTTCCTCAATTTCTTCAAAGGACCAGAAGCTTCTTGAGGCGAACAAATCATAACTGAAACACCTTCATTTCCAGCTCTAGCAGTTCTACCTGATCTATGAATATAAACATCTGCCGATCTAGGTAAATGATAATGAACAACATGAGTAATATTTGGAATATCCAAACCTCTTGCGGCAACATCAGATGCAATCAATACCGCAGTCTTACTGGTCTCACTTGCCTTGGTGAATCTTTCCAATGATCTAAGACGTTGTTTTTGGATCATTTGTGAATGAATTGAGAAAGATGGAATGTTCAAATTATTCAAAAATGGCGCCAATCTCTTAACAGAATCAATACTATTAGCGAAAATCAAGGTGGTTCCAGGGTACATAAGCAAGAAATAGTATAAGTACAAATCTCTTTCTACTGCACCACATTCGATCAAGGCCTCAGTGACTTTGCCTGCAACTGTTTCCTTTGGATTAGCATCAATTAAAATTGGATTCTTATCTTTGAATTTCAATTTTGATGATAATAAGTTTAACACTTCGTCATCACCATCACTAGATTTCTTTCCTTTGTTTGGATTCTTGGCTGTCTTGGTTAATTTCCCAAATAAATCTTTTGAGAATGTAGCAGAGAAAACCAATGTTTGCCATTTATAATTTTCCAAATCTTTTGGTCTAGTTCTGGTGAACACGTCAATGATTTTTTCCAACTCATCGAAATGACCATCTTGTAATAATCTATCAGCTTCATCAAAGACAATTATATCTGTAGAAGCCAATCTCGCAGCCAAAGTTGAACTCTTCTCCAATATTTCAAGCATACGTCCCGGTGTGGCAACAATTATACCTGGTCCACGTGATAACAATCTCTCTTGTTTTTGAATAGATAACCCACCAGTTATTGAAACGACTCCATTCACTGTTAACGGAGAGTATTTAGCCAAATTCTCCAAATGCTTGACAACTTGATGTGCCAATTCTCTAGTTGGAGCAAAAATAACCCCTGTAGGTGCATTGATTTTATCCTTGACTTGGTTTTGTTGATCATAAGTGGCCAAATATTTCTCCAATATAGGAATACCATATGCATATGTCTTACCAGAACCTGTGATAGCTTTACCAACTATATCTTTGCCCGACATAGCAATTGGAATTGTCCTTTTTTGAATTGGGGTAGGTTTAAAGAATTTTAACATTTGTAAACCTTGCAAAGTATAAGTGGATAATGATAAATTCTCTTCAGACCACTCAGGCAAATCAACTTCGTCTGGCAAGTCAATCAAAGATTGGAATCCTGACGACAGCAAATTCTTTTCTTGCAGCTTCTTGTTTTCTTCCTTCTTCAGTTTCTTCAGTTTCTGTATTTTGGATTTTTTCTCTTCTTTTGTTTCTTTCTTCTCCGGAAGGTCCTTTGATACCTGTGCTGTCTTGACCTCATCAGTATCTTCTTCTTCGACATCCTTCATTTCAACTTCTTCGGTTTCAACTTCTTTGGAATCATTTTTAATATTTTCCTCTTTTCTAGTAATAAATTCTACTTGTCCATTAACCACTTTGACATCTACCCCATCGATTTCTTCTAAACCATAGAATCCCCCAAAATCATCTAAAGTATCTGGAATCTCCACTGTTTTCCAATTCAAATTGTCTGCTGCAACAACTTTCAGCTCCTTCTTTGGTGGCAACTTCTTTGCAACCTTGGAAGAACTCTTCTTATTCTTGAACACCTTCCTCATCATTTTTGGAGGTATTTTGGACTTCATGATGTGGTACTTGGAATAGATAAAAATTTTGTAAAAAAAATTTTTTTTTTTTATTTTAATTTTTTTTTTTTTTTTTTTCACAAAAAAATTTATTTGAGAATCGAAGCTCATCTCAAAAGTCTATCAATACATTGCATTTTGAAAGGAATGGGGAAACTGAAAAGGAAGCCTTCATTGCTTCTAAAACGAAACAGAGCAATAACCAGTAATAACTCTTCAAAGGAAATTCACGCGACTTCTTTAAAACCTCAGAGAACACGACAATTAATTAGAAGGTTTCATATATTGCAAAAACAAAAGTCAAGCATATTCAGGATACTAGAGACACTTTGGGGTGAACCAGTGACAGATGGTAATTATCAAGATTTGATTTCAAAAAAAAAGAATATAAGCAATCAATACAATAAGAGCAGAGAGCATACCTTTAAGAATATTAAACTTAAAAATCCTTCTCAGATTAATTTCAATGAGACTGATTCAGATAAATCTTTAGTTGAAGTATTGGGGCAAATTGATGCCGAAATAGAAAAGAGAGGAGGCCTTCAGACTTATCAGACTGCTTCCACTTTGGGGCAAACAAGAGGTGGTGACTCTTCAAAGAAATTAATGGAATGGTTACAGAATAAGTACACCACAGTGGAATCCAAACCTAATGCTTTGGAAATAGGTTGTTTAAGCTCACAGAATTTGATTTCCACATCCAATTTTTTCTCAGAAGTCACAAGAATTGATCTCCGATCCCAAGAGCCCACTGCTATTCTTGAGCAAGATTTTATGAAGAGACCTTTGCCTAAAACTGAGCAGCAGAAGTTCGGTTTAATTTCCTGCTCTTTAGTGGTGAATTTCGTTCCAACGGCTTCTAAACGTGGTGAGATGTTGAAAAGAATAACAAGATTTTTGAAAACCCCGAACCAAAATCAAAGTTTCAAACCAATGTTGTTTCTTGTATTGCCATTGCCTTGTGTCTCAAATTCGAGGTACTTGGATAATCAAAGATTGGATGAGATCATGTCGAGTTTAGGGTTCACTAAATTGGAATATTATGAGGCTAAGAAAGTGGCATATTGGTTATGGCAATGGAGTGGAGACATCATTAAAAGGAAATTTGAAAAGAAAGAATTGCATAAGGGAGGGAATAGAAATAATTTTTGCATTGTAATAGAGTAGTAATTCTATAGGTTTCTGAAAAGTTGTATAGAATATAAACTTATACATATTATTATCCGCACGTCCAATAGTATCTTTTGTAAAATAATTCATATATGAAATATAACCAATTGTTTTCCTTGGTACCCGCAAGGCATGCTTGTTTCGAATGTCTTGAGTCTTGTTATCTTTGAGGAAAATATTGAGGGAAACATTTTGCAGCTTAGAATTTGGATGTAACTCCACTTTGAAGGATAGCAGAAGATACTTGAAATATTTTAGGCTTGAGTATCTTTGGTAACGCAGAACAGAATAAGATTAGCCCAAGATTGTATAATTGGTCTAACATGCTAAGCTTCTCCAGAGTAAGCAAAAGATGTTACTGAGACTCAGTTGAAGGGGTGAGTGCAATGAAGGGCTCGACACCGTTATCTGATATTGACCGCGGCTGTTCCTGATGCTATTTGCTTCAAGGTTACTCCGGTGTATTTCAAAGCTCAAATTCAGAAACTTCACACGAGTAATTTCCTATTTAGGGAAAGTAATTGGAAAATAAATCGTCAAAATACAAAACTGGAAGCTTTTATGGGCAAGAAGCTATATTACTCGCCTGGAAAAAGCAGCCATATCAAATTTCACAAAATTAAGTGCACCAAAGGCTATTTTCTGTTATCTGACGCATGCAATTTGGAACAGTTTAGGTGGGAGAAACGAAAAAAGATTAACAAATTCTTCAAATGATCTGCAATAAGTTTTTTCATTTTTCAGGCCTTCTCGAGAAGATGCTTAACCGTTTCTATGGTATTATTATTATTTCTGTATGCCTTTCAATTGGGTGGATATTTCGACAATTGACAAAAAATGGACCAGATAAGAGAGACATGTGATATATATAAAGGTCAATTCCTATTTGACTTTTCCAATTGAACTAGCATAGCAAATAGGTCATCATGATTATGCAAACTTCAACCTTATTGTCAATTTTGGCTTTGATCAGTGTCTCTGAGCAACTTCCTGTTGCTTCTTCTACCATTACAGCCAGTGCAAGTTTCCCAACGAACATTGGCTACTTGGGTAAAACTGCTACAGGTAAAGCCCCATTTTTAGCACAGACCGATGATGTCGCTGCTAAGACGGGTATTCCAACAAAGACATATTCTTATCCACAACCATGGGAATCAGCTCAAGCTTACGATCATAAAGAGAGTGATCAGTCCATCTTTGAAATGATGGGAAATTTGAGTCCGTACTACGTCAGTGAAGGTTGGGGTGTCTACGATTACTCATTACCAGATCAATGTAAGATAAAACAAGTCCATATGTTCTCAAGGCATGGTTCTAGATACCCAGAGTCTGATAATGCGTTTGCTACAACAGTCAAGGAAGCTGGAAATTTCACTGCAAGTGGAAATTTGAGTTTTTTGAACGATTGGGAATACGCATTGGGTTCAGGTATATTAACATCATTGGGTAACCAACAATTATTTGACAAAGGTGTTAGGTCATTTTTCAGATATGGTGGATTATACGATTTTGATGACCCAAAGAAGATAGTTTCAAGGACCACTTCACAAGAAAGAATGACAATGTCAGCTTTGTATTTCTTGAATGGGTTTTTTGGTTTAAACTGGCAAAATTATGTTGATTTGCAAATCAACTATGAAGCAGACGGTTTCAATGATACATTAGTTCCTTGGAATGCTTGTCCAAATAACAATGGAGCCTATGGAATGGGAGAAATTGCCACTGATCCTATGATTGACTTATATACAGTCAATGCTGTGGAGAGATTAAACCTGCAATTATCAGGTAATTTAACTTTGACTGGTAAAGACATTTACAACATGCAAACATTGTGTGCATATGAAACAAACACCTTGGGTTATTCCAAATTTTGTTCGTTGTTTTCACAGGAAGAGTGGGAGTGGTACGGTTACCTTCAAGACATTGATTTTTACTATGGTGATATGTTTGGTAATCCAACAGCAAGAGGTACTGGTATAGGAGCTGTCATTGAATTATGGCAAAGATTGACAAATACTCCTTATTCCCCAGAATTACAAACCACTCAAAATTCTACTATTGATTCAAACACTGAATATTTCCCTTTCAATCAATCTTTGTACTTAGATTTTACCCATGACACTACAATTCTCAACATTTTGACCGCATTAGGAATGGAACAGTTTCAAACCAACTTCACTTTTGGTGGTTTAGGAAATGATACCGGTTCTTTCAAGACTTCAGAGCTTGTACCTTTTGCAGCTCAATTCTTTTTGGAAATCATCGAGTGCGATGAAGCTGTTCCTGTCGATAGATCTGCACAAGCAGTTCCAGGTTCTGGTAAGACAAGTTATGCCCATGCTATTTTAAATGATCATACGCTTTCCTTATCAAGAAATATCCCAACTTTATGTGAGTCAAGAGTCGACGGTTGGTGTGACTTGGATTCATTTATTGAGCATTTGAGTACTTTGCAAGAGGCTTCTGATTTTGAACATTCTTGTTACGGAAATGTCAGCTTTACTGACTTTGTTTATAATGGTGTTCCATTAAGTTGATCTTATGATTACATATTTAATAATTCTTCTCGATACCTTTTCATTCTATCTTCATTTCCAGTCTTAGACAACTAGAAAATACATATTGTTATATTTTGCAACATATTTGAACTGTAGCTTGTAACTTCGGATCACTATAATACAACTTGATAGGTTTTTATTTTCCACTTTAGCAAGGGCATGGATCACATAACCCACTAAATAGAGAACCAATAGAATTTGGGAATTTTCTGGTTGTGAGGGAAATATTCTCAGGATTCGCATTCAACAAATATTATCCGGAAAACCCAACATTAGAGTATCAATTGCTTTACCTATGGTTTGGTTTCCTTAGTTAAGGTAGTTGCAAATGAACTAACATAAAAAGTCCCTTTTTAATGAGAGGCACGGTGTTCAATAGATCCTGCTAGATTTCCTATTTAGTTTGTAGCGGCTTTGCTATGCAAAAATATTTTTTTTAGTTAGAGATTGGTCCTAGTTTCATAAGAAACTTTTGATTTACTTGAATCGTACCACGAGGATAACTAATTTACTAAGGATGTATCGGCTACTGGTCCAGAGTACAGTTTCTGTAGAAAGCATTTCGCTGTGAAGTTGTTATCTAAAGGATCAGTGACTAAATTCCTCTCTAAACGAATGCATCATGCACTTTAATATCCGACGGTCTTTGAAGATATCGTAATAGCGACGAATAATCGGCTTCTCTTCAACAAGGATTATCTTTTATATAAAATGATCTACTCCACGTGGGAAAGTAATTGTGAGTGTAAGCACTCAAACACAATACCAAAACAACGTTGGTAAAGTTTTTTCATGCGTTTAATTTATCTCGAGACAGCCAAATGTCGAGCTAATTTAAGCTTTTTTTGATTTTTTCCTTTGCGTACTGGAGTCTTTTCTCAGGAACAATTACCGAAAAGAGCAAGAAGCATACCTGCTTAATTTGATATGCTCTTGAAAAAAAAAAAAATTGCCAACAGAACAGACGACGGCTAATCATCACAAAGATGGGGTAAAAAAATTAGAGTATAAATATTCAAGGATATTCTCTGGTCATTGAAAAACTTTTCCATCATTGTTCAAAACTACAACCAATTGAGTAGTAATAATGTGGTCTTCAGTTGCATTTTCAATTCTTTTAGCTGCCATCAACACAGTTGAGTCAGTTCCTGTGTCGAGCACCACCGAAAATGAATCAGCTTCTTTCCCAACCAATATTGGGTTCTTGGGCCCAACTGGCACTGGTGTTGCTCCCTTCTTAGCACAAACTGATGATATTGCTGCTAAGACAGGTATTCCAACAAAGACATATACTTATCCACAACCATGGGAGTCAGCTCAGGCGTATGACCACAAGGAAAGTGATGAGTCAATTTTCCATTTCATGGGAAGTCTTTCCCCTTACTACCTCAGTGAAGGTTGGGGTGTCTACGATTACTCTTTACCAGATCAATGTAAGATTGAAAAAGTTGAGATGATCTCACGTCATGGTTCAAGATATAGTACAGATACTACTAGTACATTCCTGAAGACAGTTCAAGCTGCTAACAACTTCACCGCCACTGGGAACTTGACATTTTTAAATGACTGGACTTACAAATTAGGTAACAATATTTTGACAAGTTTAGGAAATCAACAATTGTTCGACAAAGGTGTAAGATCATTTTTCAGATATGGTGGATTATATGATTTTAATGAGGAGAAAATTGTAGCTAGAACTACATCACAAGAGAGAATGACAATGAGCGCCCTTTATTTCTTGAATGGTTATTTTGGGTTAAACTGGCAAAACTATGCCGATTTGGAAATTATAATTGAAAATGAAGGATTCAACAACACTTTAGATCCTTCATACGATTGTCCTAACAACAATAATGCCACTTCCACTGCAAGTAAGTTAGTCTCAGAACTTGCTGCTAAGTACCTTGTCAATGCAACAGAGAGATTCAATTCGCAATTGGAAGGAGACTTGAAATTGAAAGTTACTGATGTATATGACATGCAAAGCTTATGTGCATACGAGACAAACACCTTGGGTTATTCCAAATTCTGTTCATTGTTCTCACAAGAAGAATGGGAATGGTATGGTTATGTCCAAGATATATCTTTCTTTTACGGATTTTCATTTGGTAATCCAACTTCAAGAGCTCTTGGAATTGGTGCAGTCACTGAATTACAACAAAGATTAACCAATACTACTTATAGTGCCGAATATCAATCCACTCAAAATGAAACATTAGATGCCAACCCAAGTTACTTCCCGTTAGACCAATCTTTATACCTTGACTTCACCCATGATACAATAATTGTCACCATCTTAACAGCATTAGGTTTACAACAATTCAACTCAAGTTTTGATTTTTCAGGTCCAGGAAAAGATTCTTCAATATTCAAATCATCTCAAATGGTGCCATTTGGTGCCCAATTGTTTTTCGAAGTAATTGACTGTGGTGAAGAAGTTCCTCTGAACCGTTCTACCCAGGCAATAGAAGGAACCGATTCAACGAAGTACATTCATGCCATCTTAAACGACCACACCTTATCTTTGTCAAGAAATATCCCAGACTACTGTGAATCAAGAGTTGATGGATGGTGTAGACTTGATAAGTTTGTTGAGTACTTGGGCACCTTATACGAGACTGCCCAATATGATTTTGCTTGTTATGGTGACTATAACCTCACAGAAATTGTAACAAACGGTGTTCCATTATAATATCACCCAATTATTATTATTATTATTTAGACTTCTTTTAAGATTTTTGTTTCCGATATTCATCACAAATATGTGTCCCAGTTAAGGGAGTAAAAAATTTTTATTACATTTTCATTACATTCTGTATATCAATTCTTTAAATTATGTGACATTAAAATCATAAGATTGGAGCATGCAGTCATTAATAACTCTTTCTTTCTATCAGTTAGCTCTTCTTTGAAGCTATTTGATTTGATACATTCAAGTTCAAGTAAAAATTTGTCAATTTCCATTAGTAATTCGTCATCATCTTCTTCTTCCTCATTAGTTAAATAAGTTTGTAATTTCAGAATTTTGTCATTCAAGTTCATAAGATTTTGCCTTAATGAATGATTTCTTTGAGTGAATAATTCTGATGGTTTCTGCACAACTGGTTTTAAAATGGATTCATTAATCGAGTTTAATGAGGATTTTTCACTTGGAGCAGATTCTATTTTGAAAAAAAATTGGCTTTTAAGGTCATTCATTGGTGATATCTTGATTGGAATGCCATGTGATGTCTGTGATGTGGATGGATTTATAGTGAGATAAATAAACTCCCTTAGATTTAAAAATTCAAGGGAAAATAAAAGATTTATACCTAATTCATCTATAATTAATTCATCATTTTCACATATCTGATAAAATCCAATGAGCTCAAAATTTGGGTATATAATTTTGAATTGATCTAATTTGGATTGGAATACAGTTTCATCTATACCATTTTCGTTTAGGAGTAACTCAAATGAATGTGTTATAGAGTTGTTGTTTTTACTTCCTAGTAAGCCTCCTATCATAATAGACTGTTTCGAAGAGAATTTCGATCTTGTGACATAATCAGATATACCTAGAAGACATAATGGATGAATTGATATTATATTGTTGTCTAGAACAGCCATTTTGAATCTATCGATTTTAGTGTATAAAATACTCTGATCAGCTTTTAATTTTTTTTTTTTTTTTTGCTTCTCTTCATTTCGCATTTAAACAGCCCCTGTTATATTAAGCAGTATTATTTGTTAAACAAGTCTACTACAATAGAAGATGTTTAGATAGTGATATCTGATACTGGAATTCAATTTTCATTGATGGAACCATTTGAAAGAAGTATGCCAATAAGATATGTAAGAGCATTTACAATAAATTACCGAAGAAAGAAAAATTAGAAGAGAGATTAAGTTTATGGTATGGCTGAGAGAGAGCTCGTGGTTTGTGAAAAGACATCTGAGATTTAATTCTATTATTTACCGAGGTGTAGTTGTTCGAAATAAATTATCCGATATTATACATGGAATAACTGGTACTGGTCATTCCATTCCAAGGATATCGGATTTACAATAAAGCAAAAATGGCTCAACAATATTTGCAGTTAGTATGTAAACTAAAATCTGGGGTATGAAAGTGGTTTGGTTTAAAAAATGTGATTTTGCTGCAGCAGAAAAAAAAATCACCAGTTCATGCGCTATGTGGAAATGGGACATTTTCAAAAGGATAAATTATTTCAAAGCATAACAGAGATACTCAGTGGAAATGGGATATTCATACGCAGTAGGGGAATAAAAAGTCATGTTATTTAAAATTGATGGAGTGAGCCTATTAAAACAAGGTAAACAATTGGGGATGAAACAAATTTCTCATATAAATACTCTTTTGAATATCTGTTTCAATTTCTCATCCATCATCATTCAATACATTGAATAACAAAACAAATAAAAAAACACAACTACAAATTACTTAACAATGACCAAAAAGGATAAGAAGTCTGAGAAATACACTTCCGCTCCAACAGAACCAACACATTTAGATGTCATTGGTGATAGACCACCACATAAGCAACAAGAACCAGTTTTGAAGAAATTCGATTCTCTAGAAGCTTTTGAAAATTTCTTGAAAGATGAAACATGGGATAATGAATTTGATTTCCTTCATGCCAAGTTGACTTATTATCCTCCATTTGTATTACACGAGTGTCACAATGATTTAGAAAAAGTTAAACCAACAATGTCCAACTTGAACAAGAAATTTGTCAGAAATTTACATCATCACATTGATAGACATTTATTAAAGGAAATCTCCAAATGGTCTGGTGTTGATTACGATTTCGGTAAAGGAGTACAAGAACACAGAGGTTCAGATTTAGTTTGGCATTTCACTGATGAATCAAATCATGGTTATGATGAAGAAAAATTACATGGTAGAAAATGGAAATTAGAATTAGATGTCATTTGCCATGATCATGATCCAGAAGTTGTCGTTGATATGAAGACAATCCCATTGGATTGAAGAAGTACTTTACTCGCTTAATGAGCTATATAGATAGATAGATAGCTACCTCTTACTTATTTTCTTGACTGTTATAGTTTTATGAATTACGAATTTATTTTGGAAAGCTTTATATATAAAATGTCGTACTTATTTGTCTCAAAAGATCTGTTTCGGAAAAACTGCAAAAAAAAAAAAAAAAAAAAAAAAAAAGAGAGAGAAAAAAAAAAAGGCAAGTCATAATGTCAAAATATATAGTCATCTAGAAAAATAGACGATGGATACAGGGCGATCAAGATCAAGGACGAATTCTGTGACATCTATACTGTCATCTGGATCATCTTCTAATAAACATGCTTCTCATTTATTACAACTGAAAAGAAGACAGGACATACATAGAACTATAAAAGAACTTACTTCGACTAAGAAGAGATTATCGGATTCAAATTTAACTACAAATGACACTATAGAATTTTTCACAAAGATTAAAAATAAGAGGATAAAATCTTCATCTTTAACTAATAATCCAAGTTACAACAAATTTAATACTTATAATCCGTATGATCGTAAGAAATTACTTCAAAGGATAAATACATACAATATTTTAAATTGGTCCATCGATGACGAAGACTGTGAGTTGAATCCATTAACATGTGCCAGATTTGGTTGGAGTTGTGTTGAAAATAATGGTAGTATAAAGAATCAACTTCGATGTCATACTTGTAATGCCACGATGATATTAAAGTTGAATAATAATAACAGTAATGAAGTAATGTCTAATGATTTTAACGATTTTTTTTTCAAATTTGATGAAGAAGATGAGCAAGTTTTCGAATCGGATGTTAATAGGGAACTTGTTGCAAAATATTTAGAAAAATTATCTTCGGAACATAATGACAGTTGCCCATGGAAAACTCATCCGTCTCCGTTGTCATCATATCAAATTCAGTCATATGATTACCAAGATACTTTGCATCATTTGAAAAAAATAATAAATCAGTTAAATGATAACAAGGATTATATATTTGTCAAGTCTTACAAGAAAATATTGTCTGATGAAGAATTATTGCTTTTACAGAAATGGACAGATTTCCAATACACTGATGAAATATTGGTGATTAGTTTATTAGGTTGGGAATTAAAAGTTCAAACTTTCAGTTACAATCAATTGTTGTTTTTACAATGTCATTCTTGTAATCGCCGTGTGCTCATTGGGAACATCAAAGGTGGGATTTTTAATGTAAATGACGTGACTTTGAATTTAACTCCATCTAAGATCTTAGCAGGTACTGTTTATCCTCTGAGTTTTGACGATGTAGAAGGTGAAGATGATGATGATAAGATAGACTTATTTAACGAACATAAAAATTGGTGTGCTTTAAAGACAGGTTATAAGACTTTATTACAATTTCTCTGATAATAATTAGAGTGCCTTTTTTCCATCGGCACTTTTGATATATTATATATAATATATAACCACTACAAAAAAAAAAAAAAGTTATGAAAAATTAATTAATTAATATATATACACTAGACTATTAGACTTGATTAATAGATAAATTCAAAGCTTTAATGATCAAGAAAACTATGTCATTGACAGACACTAAGACCCATCATGATCTTGTACATTCCAAGTTATTTACTCTGTTTCAATTGACCCCACAATTGAATTTACAACACCGGATAGTAATGGCACCACTTTCGAGGCACAGATCTCATAATCTTACCCCTGATACTAAGGCTGTAGCACAGTACTATGGCGACAGGTCTAAGAATCCGGGCACATTGATAATCACCGAGTCCATATACATTGCTTTAGAATACACGGGATTGATCAAAGATGCACCTGGGATATTCAATGATGAGCAGTTTAATTCTTGGAAATCCATTTTCAATCAGATACACTTGAACAGATCCATGGTTTTTGCTCAATTATGGGCACCTGGAAGACAAGCTGATCCAGAAGTGTTGTTAGAGATGGGTCTCAGGTATTATGGTGTCTCACCGGTATATGAGAATACTCATAAAAAGGAAATCGCCAAAAAAATTGGGAATCACTTGATTGAATTAACAGTTGATCAAATCCATAAGTTTAAAAAACTGTTTCTTAAACTGTCACGGAAAATCTTACATGCAGGTGCTGATGGAATTGAGATTCATGCTTGCTCTGGATCTTTGTTACATCAATTTATAAATAGTGTTACCAATAGGAGAAGGGATAAATATGGAGGTTCAATTGAAAACAGGGCAAGATTTATACTAGAATTAGTTGACTACTTATGCACAGAAATTGATCCATCAAGAATTGGAATTAGATTATCTCCTTTCACAAAAGTATTTGATTTAACCAAGACAGATGGTATCTTGCATGATACGATATCACAACATGCGTATATATTGGAAAAATTAGAAGCACGAGCTCAGAGAGGTCAAAAATTAGCGTATGTGCACATTGTTGAGCCAGCTAACGAAAATTTAGTCAGTAACGAATTTGTATTGTCCATTTGGAAAGGTCCACTAATCAGATGTGGTCATTACTTACCACAAAATGTGGAAAAATTAATTAGGGATGTCGAAAGAGACGCCAATACTTTATTAGGTTTTGGTAGATATTTTATCTCCAATCCTGATCTAGTTTACAAATTGAAAAAAAACGTGGAATTGACAGAGCCTAAGGAAGAAAACTTCACTTTTGGTGGTGATGTGGGTTATAACGACTACCCAAGAATGGATGGATTATAATCGCTCTTGTATGTATCATATGTATCATGTATAGAATAGAGACAATTGCAGTAATAAAAAATTTTTTTTCACGAGAAAAAAAAAAAAAAAATTAATGAATTAGATAGAGAACAATCTATAAATCATATATAATCATGTCACAAAAACATCAACAACAGTTCCTTGACAGTGCTGTCGAGACCCAAGCTTTGAAATTTGGACAATTTACTTTAAAATCCGGTAGAGTTTCCCCATATTTTTTCAATTTGGGTTTTTTCTCCACAGGTGAGTCATTATCCAAATTGGCATCACTGTATGCTGAATCTATTATAGCTCAAGGTTTAGAATTTGATATCTTATTCGGACCAGCCTATAAGGGTATCCCACTTTGTGCTATTGTTGTTACCAAGTTATACGAAATTGGTGGTGAAAAATATAAGAATATTAAATATTCTTTCAACAGAAAAGAAGCCAAAGATCATGGTGAAGGAGGATCGATAGTTGGTGCATCTTTAAAAGGTCAAAAAGTATTGATCATTGATGATGTTATCACTGCAGGAACAGCCATTAAGGAACTGTTTGAAATCATCAATAATCAAGGTGGGGAAATCGCTGGTGTTATTATTGCCTTAGATAGACAAGAAACTACAGTGGATTCTAATATGAGTGCTACTCAAGTTGTTTCAAAACAAAGTGGGATTCCTGTATTGAATATCGTTAGTTTCAGCGATGTTGTAGCATACTTGGGTGATAAATTAACAGATGAACAGAAAAAATTAGTTCAAGAATATAAAGAGAAGTATTCCCCAAAAGATTTATAGATACAAAATTTTCTTTAATATAAAACTTATCTCCTTACTTGCATGTATTTATTCTTTGGTTTTGGAGGACCTTTGTCTGCATTATTGATAGGTAAGACTGGTTTTGGTTTGTCCATAAATTCTTTTTTATAAATCAGTTCAGTTGTTGGATTTTGATAAATCATTGGTGAGTGTAATGGGATAATTTCATTCATCTTGAAACCTTTAACTTTTGGAACATTTTTACCGACATATGAATCCAATTCTTGTGGACCTTTCAATTCAGCCACTTTCTCCCAAGTTGTTTCATTTTTTTGTAAATATTCTCCAATCACTTTCAATAAAGTTCTCTTTGTTGGATAATTCTCGTAAGTGGCTTTACCATCATCTTTTAGTATAACTCTAACTCTTCCTGGATTACCATAATCTTGTGGATGTGTCTTATCTGGTTCGAAAACAGCTGCAATTTTCAATAATCTACAACAGTCCAATATTGTCTTCAGCAATGGATTAGCACTTGCATATTTCCTATTAACTCTTCTTCCTTGCTTAACACTTCTCTTTATATCAAAATAACATGGGTAAATTAATTGCATCGATTTAATTTCTTCTATTTGCTCTTCTGTAAATCCAGGGTATTGTCCTTTTGGTTTCTCAACTTGTTGATCCAGTTCTGGTTGTTGCTGCTGTTGTTGGAATTGCTTGAACATATTCTCCATTATTGGGTTATTACCCATCATTCCAGGTGGGAATAAAGGTGGCTCTTCATTATTATCTTGACTTCTAACTACTGATGGTTGTGGTTTAGCTGGAGCTATTGGAGTCTTCAAAGATGGATCAAACTCAGCCAAATCCATATCTAAGTTGTCGATATCTTCGACATCTTCTATCTCTTCTAAAATGGGCATTGCTAAATGATGATCTATGATGAGATTAAGTTCTTTGATGTTATTAGTTTTTTCATTTTTTTTTCGTTGAAAAAAAATGCTAAGAAAAAAAAAAAGTGATTGAAAATTTCCCTTTTACAAAGAGATCATATATTTATACGTAGATTCTTAGATTTTGTAGTAGCTTACAGGGAGATAAACTTCCACATTCTAATTTATCTTGCAAAGTTTAATGATGTTAAGAATTCTTCTCTATTTACTGCTTTATATGTATTTGTCCTTAGTACAATATTTACTCAACTGCACCAAAGCTGTTCTATAATTTTTTACTTTTTTTTATTTTTTAATTTTTTAATTTTGTAGAAATTCTCATCTGTTTAATATCAACAGTTTTTGATGTGTTCATCTTCTAACATAACTGAAGATCCAGAGAGAGACCCATCTGAGGAGTCCCAAACACAGAGGGATGCTACATTTAAGAGTTTGCGGGCGGAAAACTTGAAAGTGGTGAATGATATTGAAGATGAATATAGACATGATTTAGCTGTGCATTTATATTCGACTTTCTTAATGCATAGGGACAACTATGGTCTTCCATTTAGCTTTTGGACTGGGTGGCCGGTGATATTTCAAGATGTGCCAGAACCTGAATCAGTAGATGTTTACGTTGATGAGAATGAGATTTTTAGAGATCATGATAAGAGGAAAAACAAAATTAAAGCTAAGAAGGTTGTTGACCTATTGAGTAAGGATACAGACGAAATTATGGTTGCTAAACCTTCTGTTGTGTTAAAACAGGAATTGAATGCTTATTTTATGAAGAAAATGCATGATAAGATTCATGATTTCAAGAGAAAAACTGCACAGAATGTTGAACCAGTGGTGGATCCTCCAATTAAGATACCAGAAGTTATCGAGACAAAAATGATGAATAAGATAGATGACATAATTGGGAAATTGGTAGATAGAAGAATTTATCCAAGGGTTTTAACTTGGAGACAATTCTTGATGCTAATGGAGGACTATAAAAGTTATGATAAGATTTCAAAATTATTTGATGGAGATCAATATGAGGAAATAGAGGAAGAAGAAATAGAAGAAGAAGAAGAAGAAATAGAAGAAGAGGAAATACAAGTTAAAAAGCGAAGTAATGGAAGAGAATTTGTTAAATTTGCAACAAAGCAAAGAAAAATTGCTGTACCTTTTGAAGATAATTTCATACAAAAAGTTATGGCATTAGAAGATAAAGCTAAGAGGATAGCACCAGTCATTGACTTCGAACCATTCCTACTTCAGAGGAGCAGGTACAAAGATCCAGGACAAGAACAAGAACAACAAGACTAAAAGTCGTGTGCCTGCAAAGAAAAAAATCAGAAAAAATTCCAAAAATAAAAATTCCAAAAAAAAGAAAAATTGGGAAAGACAGAAAAAAAAGTGTGTGTGTGTGTATAACAAGTGACAGTGGAGATCAGAGGAAATAAGCATTTTGTATATTAGTTAGGAGTTCAATAACAGCATTTTGTAATCATTATAATATAACCCACCATTTCCGGCATTATCGTTATACCTTTAACATCAAAACACGTTATTAGCTAAATAAATTTCACGTCATCGCATTTTTTTTTTTGCTCAAGATTAAGAGAAGAATAATGATACTATGTTAGATCTTGATAAGACAATCGAAGATATTAAGAATTGTAATTTTATACCAGAGCATGATGTTCTTGAATTGTGTTTATTAGGACAAGAATTGTTGATAGAAGAATCGAACATACAAATTATAGATACACCCGTGACAGTATGTGGTGATATACATGGGCAATTACACGATTTGTTGACTTTGTTTTCCATCTCCAAATTTCCTCCAGAGACCAGGTATCTCTTTCTCGGGGATTTTGTAGATCGTGGTTTTTATTCGTTGGAGACTTTCTTGTTACTATTGTGTTATAAGATTAGATACCCGGATCGTGTATTTCTCATAAGGGGCAACCACGAGTCCAGGCAAATCACCCAGGTGTACGGGTTTTATGAAGAATGTTTACGTAAATATGGCAGTGCCAATGTTTGGAGGTATTGTTGTGAAGTGTTTGACTATTTGGCCCTTGGGGCTTATATAAATAATGGTTCCTCAGGTGGAGAAGGTGGGGTTTTCTGTATTCACGGTGGACTCTCACCTGATATCATATCGATTGATCAAATTAAATATATCGACAGGAAACAAGAAGTACCGCACGAAGGTTCTATGTGTGATTTGTTATGGTCTGATCCTGAAGAAAATATTCCAGCATGGGCAATATCTCCAAGAGGAGCAGGGTTCTTATTTGGACTGAACGAGACAGAGAAATTTTGTCATAAGAATAATTTGAATTTGATAGCAAGAGCTCATCAGTTGGTTATGGAAGGTTACAAAGAAGTATTTGATGGTAGATTAGTGACTGTATGGAGTGCCCCTAATTATTGTTATCGTTGCGGGAACACGGCTCTGTCTTTACTAATAGATGATAATTATGAAAGACATTATCAAACTTTTGAAAGTGATGACTCTAGCATGGTTGTGCAGTCAAAGAAACTTCCAAATGATTACTTCTTATGAAAAACATGTATATTATTGATCCCATATTTATGTATGTATATTAGTTGAAAAATAATAATAATAATAAATTTTCCCCTGACCGGAAAAAAAACAAAAAAAAAAATAAACTATAAAAAATAGAAGAAAGCAAGCTTCTGCCGCAAGCAATGATAGTCAATTTGTGGATAGGATGAGACGATCACTACAATATATATATCTCTTGATACACTTCAACTGTTTTTAAATTGTCTGTGTAGTGCACAAAAAGAAAAGAGAAAAAAACGCTTAGGAGATGGAATATGCACCAGGGACTAAATATCTTGGAGCGTGGTGGGTTAGGTGTCACTTAGGGATCGATCTCAATCTTGAGACAAGGAAGAGAGGTAGAACGTAACAAAAAGACATTTGTAGAGAAGTTGAACGGGGCCAATAAAGTAAATTAACAGGGCTTGTGGGGAATAGGTCTTAAGTAGTACAGAAAATCTGAGTGATGTACAGTGGCAGAGATGCAAAGCAACAGCAAATTTCAGATTAAATTCAAGACGAAAATTTTTTTTTTTTTTTGTTTGTTGTTTTGATTTTTTTTTTTTTTTGGTTTTTAAACTTTTTTTTTTTAACTAGATATATCGTATATTCAATAAGAGAGAACAATCATGACTCAGACAGCGAACACCTCGACTCAGTCAGTGCTTACTTCCCTTGTCTCGAATAGTGTCATATTTGGTGTTTTCTTGTTAGGGTTTCTTATTTTGAGATTGAAATTCAAGAGAATTTATTTACCAAAATCAAGTTATGATTTGGTACCTGAAGAGAAGAAACCAGAACCTTTGCCTCCTGGAATTTACCAATGGTTGATTGTCTTGTTGAAGAAGAAACACGCTTTCATCTTGAAACAAGCTGGTATCGATGGATACTTCTTTGTTAGATATCTCTTGGTTATTCTGGCTTTTACTGGATTTGGTTGCTTTTTCTTGACAATCTTATTACCTGTCAACGCTACTAATGGCCATAACAATAAAGGTTTAGATTTGTTGTCAATTTCCAATGTTTCCAATTCAAAGAGATTCTATGCTCATGCGTTAGTCTCATGGTGTTTTTATGGATCTTTTCTTTATGTCATTTATAGAGAATTAGTTTTTTACAACTCAATGAGATTAGCCGTTCAAAGTTCTCCAAGATATGCAAAACAATTATCTTCAAGAACTGTACTTTTCCAAACTGTTACAGATCAATTTCTCGATGAAGAAGATTTCAGGAAACTTTTCGAAGGTGTTAAAAATGTTTGGATTGCAAGAGGTCAAAGAAAATTAGCTCAAAAAGTTAAGAGAAGAAATATGATCGCTTTTAAATTAGAAAGTTCTTTACACACATTATTGAAAAAAGCCATGAAGGCAAAGATAAAAGCCGAAAAGAAAGGTGAGACAATCGAACCTGCAAATGAAATCGCATGTTATGTTCCAACTAAGAAGAGACCTCAACATAAATTAAAACCTTTATTTGGCCAAAAAGTCGACACCATTGAATGGTGTGCAGAACAACTTCCTATCTTGGATAAAGAAATCTTGGAATTCCAACAAAATTACCACAAAGTTAAACCGATGAATTCAATTTTTGTCGAATTTGAAAATCAATATTTCGCCCAATTAGCCTATCAATCTTCACCAAGTCATTTACCTTTACATTTCACTCCAAAATATATTGGTATTAGCCCAGAAGATATCATTTGGCCAAATATGAGATTATTCTGGTGGGAAAGATTGGTCAGAGTCACTGCATCAACCCTGGCCATTGTCGCATTAGTCATTCTTTGGGCTTTCCCAGTGGCATTTGTCGGTATTATCTCTAACTTGTCTTATATCACTGATAAAGTCCATTTCTTGAGATTTATTTACAAATTGCCAGATCAGTTATTGGGTCTTGTCACTTCTTTGTTACCAACTGTCTTATTAGCAGTATTAATGGCAGTGTTACCTATGTTTATTAGAGCAATGGCCAAAATTGCCGGTGCTCCAAGTGTCCAAGACGTTGAATATAAGACTCAACAAAGTTATTTTGCCTTCTTGGTCATCCAAGTTTTCTTAGTCACCACAATTTCCTCATCCGCTACATCTGTTGTCACCAAGATTGTTGAAAAACCAACAAGTGCAATGAGCTTATTAGCTAGTAATTTACCAAAATCTTCAAATTTCTACATTTCTTATTTAATTTTACAAGGTTTATCTATCGCTGGTGGTTCACTTTTCCAAATTACTACTTTAGTGTTATTTTATTTTTTCGGTTTGATATTAGATAAGACTGTTAGAAAGAAGCAAATTAGATTCACTTCTTTATCACAATACGCTTGGGGTACTACTTTCCCTGTTTACACCAATTTGGCTGTCATCACAATGGCTTATGCTATCATTTCTCCATTAATGTTACCATTTGCCACTATCGGATTTGCCTTATTATACATTGCTTATTTGCACAACATCACTTATGTCTTTGGAGAGTCTCCAGATTTCAAAGGTGGTCATTATCCAAGAGCTTTGTTCCAAACTATGGTTGGTGTTTATCTCGGTGAAGTTTGTCTCTTAGGGTTGTTCATTGTTGGTAAAGGTTGGGGTCCAATTGTCATTGAAATTATCTTGATCATTGTCACCGTTTTTGTTCATATACAATTGAACGCTTCATTTGATAATTTATTAAAGAGTATCCCAGCTGTTGCAATGAAGCCATTGGATGGAGAATCTGCTACTGCCTCATACGGTGAAGTAAAGAAGACAACCTCATCTGCTTCATTCGATAAGAAATCTTCTAATTCACCATTTTTAAGTCCTGGTGAAGAATCAGACATGCACAAAATCATCACTACTGGATCTGCCAGAGAACAAGAAGTTCCATTATTAATTGATGATGCTGATTATGCTTTCAGAAATAGAAAAGTTAACTTTATTAAGAAATTCTTCAGACCAGATATTTATTCATCATATAAAGCTGCCAAGGCATTATTACCAGAATCTTATTTCGAAGAACCAGACCAATTGGATGCTCAAGCTGAACTTCATCTGTACGACTATCCAGATGTGACAGCTGAGTCTCCTGTGTTGTGGATCCCAAGGGATCCAATGGGTCTTTCTACTATAGAGATCAAGAAATTGAAACATGTCATTCATATAAGTGATGAAGGTGCCATATTCAACGAGAAAGGTAAGATACAATGGTTAGGAGGTGATCCACCAACTTATGACGAAGATGTAGCTGAAGCCGAAGATGATTCAAGCTCTGAAACTTCACGTATCATTGCTTAATCAATGGTGCTTACTATTCTCTTTTTTTTTTTCTATCACTCGTGATATCAAATCTCTCATCATATTCTATTATCTGTTCGTTATTTTTTACATTTGCTTATATAGTCATTCCTTCCTTAAACCCATGTTTTCTTGCTATTTATATAGAATTTTTCCAACAAGTTACAATTAATGTTACAGCCTTGATTCAGTAGATTCGGTTTTAAATTACTCGTGGGGTTAAATGATTCCAAAAGCGTGGGAACTTGATTCACTTAATAGCGAGGATTTACAGAAAAAAAAACTAAAAAAGCTTCAAACCCGGAAACAAAAACAAAACAAAACCAAAAAAAAAAAAAAAAAAATCACATCAAATGCTTTTTTTTTATCTAGGAGCTAAACCTTGTTATCACAAATTGCCACTGACACAGACCACTTTACAACTCATTGTTTTATACACGTATATTTAAATGAGTCAATTCTATCAATCACTCGTGTCACAAGTTTTCAAGAGAATGAACTCAATTCCAATTCAAAGGTTACAACTCACTGAGAGACATTTGTCAACTACTGCTACCAAGCAATTCAGTTCTATTGTCAAAGGTTCCAAATACACTCCAGAGTATAAGAATTACCTCAAGTTACCTAATGGGGAGGTTGGTTCATACTTCCATGACATTGCTATTGATTTCAATAAGCTGGATGGGACATTGAACATGGTCAATGAGATTCCAAGATGGAGTAATGGTAAATTTGAAATCAACACTAAATTACCGGGAAATCCCATATCTCAAGATATCAAAAAGGGTAAAGTGAGATTCGTCAATAACATCTTCCCACATCATGGATATATGCATAATTATGGTGCTATCCCACAAACTTGGGAAGATCCCACAGTGAAGAATGAAGAATTAGATTTGTATGGAGATGGTGATCCATTAGACGTTCTTGAAATCGGAAGTGATATCTTAAGTATAGGTGAAATTAAAAGAGTTAAAGTTTTAGGCTCTTTAGCATTGATAGATGATGGTGAATTGGACTGGAAAATTGTCGCAATTAATCTTGAAGACCCACTAGCTAAAGAGTTGAATGACATCTATGACGTTTACCATGTATTACCAGGTTTATTGGAAGATACAAGACAGTGGTTCAAGAATTACAAGAAGCCAACAGGAAAGCCTGATAATTCATTTGCGTTCAATGGAGAATTCAAAGGACAAGATGAGACATTGTCGATTATCGAAGAATGTTACGAAAGTTGGCTCAGTTTGATTAAAGGTGACAAGAAAGTTGATCTCAGTGTCTCAAATTCAACATTACGCGATACTCCAGGTTTTGGTCAATTAGATTTACTCAAATCATTGAAAAATGAAGAATTACCAGATGCAAAAATTCCTCAAGAAGTGAACAAGAGTTTTTTTTACCAAATATAGTATCTAGATCTACTTAAAGATATTTGAACATATATATAGTTTTTGTCAACCCCGATTATTTATTTATTATGAACACTGACAGTAGCCCCTCCCCCCTGTCTTGGGAGGGAAACCCCCCTTTCCCTTTTAGTGGACCGGAACAAATTCCTGAAGAGGAATTGCTAGATCGTCAGTTTACGCAAAGTTAAAAAAAATCTGTGGAGTAGTACTCAAGATTCCCCGAGATAGGTAAAATGAGTCACAAGTACTGAGAAAAAGTTACAGCGACACTGAGATATAATATTAAACAGGAAGCCAAGAGAAGGTGGTAAGGTGTCTTCTGACTCGTAGATAGAGCACAGTGAAAAACTCAAAAGAAAACGAAAAAAGAAAAAAAAAATTAACTAAGGAAAAAAACTGTGGTACTCTGCCGATCCAAAGATAAAAGCGATAAAATATGTCCTCTAGATGAGATATTTTTTTGGCAAAATTCAAAAAGTTTTCATATTATAGTTTCTTATGGATATATGGATATCATAAATTAACAGGATGTCAGAAGAAAGCGTTGGTGATACTGAGAAGAAAGAAAGTTCATCATCCGTCACAGTAGAGAAAACTTTAAAACCAGAAGATGATCCATTTTACCAAAGGTTTTCTCAAACGAGAAAATCAATAATTGTGTTTATAGTATCATTATCATGTTTTCTTGCACCATCTGCTTCGTTTGCCTTCTTACCAGCTGTTTCTATTATTGCTAAACGGTTTCATACTACGGGTACTGTGATCAATGTGACTAATGCTATCTATTGTATTATTATGGCTATATCTCCTTGCTTGATGAGCCCATTTGGTGATGCTTTTGGAAGAAAATTGACTTTCTTGGTATGCTCAACTGGATTCACTGTAACTTGCTTATTAGTTGGGTTTTCGCAAGATTTGGCCATGTTCACCATTTTCAGATGTCTTACAGGATTATTTGGAACTGCTTTCTTTTCAGTTGGTGGATCTATTGTCTCTGATATCTACATTCCACAAGAAAGAGGAAATGCAATGGGTTGGGTGTTGAGTGGTTCGCAAATTGGGCCAGCCGTATCTCCTGTGTTAGGAGGTATCTTGATAACTTATATAAATGAAGAATGGGGTTGGAGATCAATTTTTTTCTTACTAACAGGATTAGGAGTGGTAGGTCTTGTATTATCCATATTTGTGTTACCAGAAACTTCAAGAAAGTTTTACGACGAAGACAAGATTCCTTTCAGTTTGCGTAATTATAATCCTTTCAAAGTTATTGTCGCATTTAGGTTCCCAAATCTTATATTTGCAGCATTTGTTTCAATGTCAATTCACTATAACATGTACTGTTTATTAACTCCAATCCGTTATGTTGTTGACCCAAGATTCAATTTGGTCAAACCTATTGATGGTGCTTTATTTTACCTCGCACCAGGATTAGGTTACATCACTGGTTCATTTTTTGGGGGTAAATGGGCTGATAGATATGTTCGTAAATGGATCAAAATAAGAGATGGTATGCGTATTCCAGAAGACAGATTACGCTCTACATATGCTGCACACGGACTAGTATTGCCAGCCACTTCGTTAATTTATGGCTGGTCATTGAAATATGAAAAAGGTGGAATGGTTCTACCAATTGTTGCCATGTTTGTACAAGGTGTCGCACAAACAATTTGTTTCCCAAGTTTGAATGCATATTGTGTGGATTCTATGCCTTCTTTAGGTGGTGACGCTATCGCAAGTAACTACATGTCCAGATACATCAGTGCTGCTGTGGGAACTGCTACTTGCCTTATACAGTTGGAACATATTGGTGTTGGCTGGACATCCACCATCGCGGCATTCATTTTATGGCTGGGATTTCTGTCCTCTTTGATCTTGATTAAATTTGGCAGGCAAATGAGAGAGAAAAGAGGTGTTTGAAATTTCCATTCTTTTGTTTACAGTTTTTATAGAAAAAGGGACAGTGCACCCGAGCTCATGACGTTAATAGATAACGGATAATAGATTTTTGTTTAGTCTTTTTTTTTTTTTTTTTTTTGATTGATCGGATTTTTGCAGAAATTTCTGCGATTTAGGGTTTAGAAGATAAGGCCCGCCTACGCGCATTGTCCTTCATATTGGCAGAAAGATCTTCCCCCTGACTTAGTGTCCTATTTATTGATTGACACATACATTCACTATATAAATAAAGCTTGATGGCACGTTGCTTCTATTTCCAATTCAACTATTTCTGATGATGGTTTCTATGGAAAAACTTAAAAATTGGATTGTTCTTGAAACTCCTCCTGCATCTTTTAGTGACGGAATTCTTTTCTCGAACAAAAGCTTGGACCCTGTTCCAATTGATTCTGAAGAAAGGAAATGGGAATGGTACTCAGTTTTGGGGTTTTGGATCGCTGAGGCGTTCTCAATTTCCATGTACCAGGTACTGTCGTCATCTATCAGTAATGGGTTATCACCTGGTTTGGCAATGTGCCTGATTATAGTGGGCCACGTCATTGTATCTATACCTGCTATGTTGAATGCTCAAGTTGGTGCTGACTATGGAATAAATTTCCCCATTACGCAGAGATATACTTTTGGTGTAAGAGGTGCGAAATTTGGCGTTTTCATTCGTGGTGTTGTTTGTATATTTTGGAACGGTGTTCAAACTTATCAAGGAGGTTTGGCTTTACAGTCAATGTTGGAAGCTATTTTCCCGGGTCATATCCGTAATTTCAAGAATCATTTGCCTGCTTCTACTCCCATCACATCCTTAGAAATGCTCTGTTTTTGGTTGTTTACATTGGTTCAATTACCTGTTCTTTATCTAAATATCAACCAGTTGAGATGGATGTTCATGCTGAAGACAATAATCTTACCCATATTCGGTTTAGTTTTGTTCTTATGGGCTGTTATTGTTGCCAAAGGCTTTGGCCCAATCTTCTCAAAAGGAAACAATATAGTCGATGGAACACCTACATCCGTCATTTTCTTCAGATGTATGGTTTCTGCTATTGGTCCAAAAGCCACATTGGCTTTAAATATAACTGATTTCACAAGGTATGCTAAGGACAGAAAGAAAATTATGTGGCCGCAATTCATAGGTTTAGTTGTTCTCGTCAGTCTTTGTGGGTTCTTGGGTATTGTGGTAACTTCAGCAACTCAAACTATTTATGGTGTATTGACCTGGTCACCTTTAGAAGTATCTTCTTTATGGAACAATAGAGCTGCGAAATTCTTTTCATCATTATGTTGGGCTTTTGCAATTGTTGGTACTAACGTTTCTGCTAATACAATATCTTTTGCGAATGACTTAACTTTATTCTTTCCAAAAATAATCAATCCAAGACGTGGTGCCTATATCTGCATGTTATTGGCCATTATTTCACAACCTTGGCAAATCCAGAATAATGCTAAGACATTTTCGTCATTCTTAGGAGGTTATACAATCTTCCTAGCACCACCAACAGGTATTATGGTTGTAGACTATTGGATTTTAAGGAAGAGATGCATTGACTTGCCAGGACTTTACAAAATGCACGGTCCTTATCACTTCTTCCATGGATTCAACATACCTGCATTCATAGCATTTTTCTGCGGACTTGCTCCTAACTTACCTGGTTTAGCTTATTTCTGTGGTAATAAAGGTATTCCTAAAGGTTCTGTTTACCTTTACAGTATTTCCTACGTTACCGGAGTTATTGTATCAGGTGCTATTTATTGTGCTCTTTGCAAGTTAATTCCTAATTTATGGATGACTGAGATCATTGAAAACTCACCCCCATATACAGTGGAACAACAATTGGAGAGAGAAGCTACAGAAGCTGGTATCATTGAAAGCACTCCTTTCAAGTATTCCGCAGATTCTTCCTTGCGAAAGACAGTTTCAAAAGTATTCGCCAAAGAGGTTTAAGACTCTTTAGATGTGCTATTTATAGTTTTGTTTAATAAATTAGATGTGGATTTAATCAAATGTAGCATCTTGAAGCATCTTTCACATAGGGTGATTGAGAATTTCCTCAATAGGAAGTTAAACTCTCTTCCTGTTGAAAAAAAAAAAAATAAAAAAAAATTTCTTTGAAGAAAAGTTGTAAACAAAGAATTTTCAAGTACTTCATTGTGTTAACCATAAAGCTGTCGAGACTAGGATATGTCACAGTTCAGTAGTTTAGGAAGTGGTCTCAATGGTGGGTCTGGTACGAAAGTACCTGCTACTCCAGCCGCAACATGGTAAGTTTTACTCTCTTGAGGAAATTTATTTAGCATTATGATACTAACACATCTTACTAGGACCTTTGATCATGCTATAACAATTCTTCAAGAATCAGATGATCCAGCTACCTCCTTATTGCTTGACAAGTTTTTGGAATTGAACGGGTTAGTATTGAGGCAACCATTGCCTTATAGAAACTCTAATGCTATAAAACCTGAAGATGAGATAAATAAAATCAATCAAGACTTTACCCTTAGATCTGTGAAATATCAGGTAACGAATGAGAACAAAAAAGATTCCATTAAAGTGGCCAATATATTAAAGTTAGATCCGAAGGAATCACTAAGGATGATATCTCAGATTTCTATGAGAATTCCAGAGGACAAGAAAATTGGACGTTCAACATCGAAGATTAATGATTTACAAGGACTCAAAGATGATATTTCAGATATATATGAATCAGAAAGAATCCAATTATACTGCAGTATGGTACTTCGAGAAAGAAGGTCTGTCTTGAAATTGGTGATATTGTTATTACAAAACAGAAATAATCAATTTTTTACTCCTTATGTGCAACAATTGGGATCAGAATTATCAGGGGATCATCAGTTTGTTGCAGAGTGTATTAAAAGTTTAGAGATTTTGATAAATTCAATCACAAAAGAAGAATATTTGACAAATTTTGGAACTGAATTGGATGAATTAGTTGCTAGTGAAACATTTTTACTTGTGATTGATTTGTTAAAGGTCTTGGTAAATTTATTTGTCAATTCAGTTATCCATAAAGATTTAGTCTTGGTCTGGTTTCAATTTGTCACGAAAACTAATTTCTTGTCCAGCATTTCCAAGACAGCATCGTACGATACATTATCAACTATAAGTGCATTGGCAACAATTGCAACGGTGCTACTTGTTGATTTAGAAAGTAATTTTGGAGATTTGACTGATGAATTTTCCTATATGAATGATCCAAAAATTCTTCATCAAATGACTCAGATTCTTATGAATTCCCCAACAAATCCTTTAGTGATATACTCATGGAGTTTCATTCTTCACAGAAAATCCTTGGTTATTGAATCATTCCCAGCAAACCCTGTGGCAATTAAGATGTTATCGTTGTTCGACAATGATATTGAAAAAATCAAGGTCTTGTATAAATCTTTTGCTTCAAAAGCCAACGAGTTAGACGTCTGTGATGCCATTGTCCAATGTCATCAGATATTGAAATTTGATGCTATGTATACAGCCATTTTAGGATCATATATTATTTCAATGTTGCCGTATATTGATCTTACTCCTAAAATTGCTTCAGTTATCGGAACTGTGTTATCTGATGCTCCAGAACATATTATAAAGAAATTTTTTTCAGATGAAACTTCAGAGAGACTTATTATTCTTTCAAGAGCAAAATTACCGGTATCTCTTGCTTCATATATCAAAATTTGTAACATTAATGGTGTGTTTGGGTATGAAGAATTTTCAGTTTTGAAGTCATATATGGAATCTTTTAACGAATTAGATTTGTTTAATAAGTATGAATTCGATGAGTATAACCCGGAATTGGTTCAGTTCAACGAGAACATTGACGTTTTCCCACCATATGAAAAAGCTGGAGAGTTATCCTTGTTATTGGAAAAAGGAATAAAAGGGAAATTGATACCAACTGACAACGAAAATGAACAAGTTGTTATATTTTTATATGAATATAACGGATTGTCATTAATTGGTAGAGTATTGCAAAACTTGCTGAGAGGTTATAATCCAAATGATTTTGACAAAAATGATCTCACAATTGATATATTAAAATTGATCACAAAAATACTTGACCAATGTCCAAAGCCTGCTCAAGAAGATACGATATCGGTGATGAGCGCCTTTGTGGATGGTGAAGATATTTTCAAAATTATTTTCGAAATATTTGATAAAGCATTGTTGGATCGAAATATTGAATTTTTAGTCCCATTGGTCAATTTATTAACTGCTTTATTGGAAAATTTTTCTGATAAAGTATGGACCTATTTGAAGAAATCAACTTTACTCGAAAATGGATCCAAAGGTGGATCCATATCAGTGATCTTAGGGGCTATTGAAATGGTTCATGGTAAATATGATTTCACTATTTCAATAATAGAACTCTGCAATGGTTTAATCAGTAACTGTTTTAATGTGAACAATGAAATTTTAATTACTTTGAGAGAAGAAATATTGGGTAAATTAATAATTCACCTTATCCAAATTTTCGAGAGTTTTACACATTGGAAGTACACTGAGATTTACCAGAAACTGAAAATTGGAACCTTAATTAGTGATATTTTTTCAAGAACTTTGATTTCAGCTTATGGAATTGGTGAAAATGCCAATGTTAGAGAAAAACCAACAAAAGTTTTTGCTCAAGCAGCTGAAAATATAGTTAGTTCATTTTTGATTCCGGTATCCAAAGAAGTCAGATCTAATAGGCCTATAATATTGATGATTGAATCCGTATCAGTTGCCTTATTATCATATCAAACCAATGATGCCTCGGGTATGTGGTGTGAAAACTGGATCAGAAGCTGTTTTGAATTGGCAACGTTGTTAATCACTACAAGATCTATTCTTGGATTGAAGCCTTCTAAGTTTGAAGAATCCATATTTGGACAATCTCAAAATTTAGTTGAGATATATTCACAATATGTCTCTTTGAGAAAATATGCTATTAGGCTCTTAACAAGTTTAGTTTCTGCCAAGTGGCCAAATGAGCCTCCTTCATTATTAGCGCATCTTGGTAATTACCATGCAAATATGTTGATAAAATCAATGTCAATAGATTTGAATAACAATTTTGATGATTTGCAAATGAAAGTTTACGTTTATGATCTTTTTGCAGCTGTTATGGATGGAAATTTCCAAGAAGGTTTGTCAATTATGTTTATCACGGGACGTGATATTCGTGATTCTATTAATAGCTCTAAGGAGAACAAAACGAGTTCAATCTTGAGTATTTTGAAAAAACATATCACTCAGATCTATGAGTATCCTGATACTGTTGGATTGCATTTAGTTGAAGCTATTGCATTAGCTTTTAACTCATGGACCACTGCCAAGGAAGATGACAATGACAAGGAATTTATTGGACAGTTGATCAAAAGACTTAGATCATCGAGTAATATTGTTGAGTCAGAAGATTATGTTTCCAAATCGTATGAATTCAAATTGATTTCCAAGATTGCTGAGATTTTGGCACTTTATTTATTTGTATCGCAAAATCAAGAATGTGTTAAAGACATTGAGGCATTGGTGACTGATGAGAAATTTATGGATTTGATTGCTACTAATTTCAAGATCACTGGATATCAGCCAATATTGCATTCTAATTTGCATAGAGAGTTTGAAACCAAATGGCCAAATTATAAATTATTACAATTTGTAAGATCAACATTGGTGAAAACGAGAAGATATGGAGTTGGATCTGTGTATGATATCTCATTGATGGATGAATTGTTCAAACAAGAAGAAGATTGGATTTCATATAGAGAAAGTCTTGTCTCTGCATCGATTAACTTGAGATACGTTGAATCCCAAATGATAGCCGCGAAGTCTATGGGAGCTTTATTGACATCGTATTGTAATAGAAATAACAAGAAACCTTTGGGCAAAAGTTTTTTGAAAATGGTTGCCAAGTTGTTAGAATTAAATGAGTCGAGTCTGATTGTTGGTGGTGACGAAATAGCAGCAGGTGTTGCTCCACCAATTTTCAATGAAATTTACCAAGAGAGAATCGAATTAGCCTTCTTCCTCATTTATAAAGCTTCGGCAAATGTTGTTGTTGATGACGATGGTATATTATACAATATTTTGAAAAGTTGTTGCCACATTTTGACTTCAAATGATTTGGATTTAATTGCAGGATTTGCCGATGGTGACACTGTCAGATACAGACCATTATTGAGAACGTTATTGGCTGCTTTAAAATTGGTGTCTAAGCAACAACAACAAAATAAAATGTTGCAAAATGCGGATTTATTCCATGATTTGTTCAGTTTAATTGTGTCAAAGAGTTTGAGATATCTATTTTCTTCGATTCAAAATGATGCTTTGACTAGTTATAATAGCAGAGAATGTATTCAGGACTCTGCTATTATAAATAAGAAGATGAATGATGTCTTATTGATCTTGTCCATTGTGAAAACATTTGTAAAATTACCATTAACGAGTGATTTGAAATTGAATTGCGCTGAAAGTCTTGTGGAACATGGACTGATCAAGAGTATATTGAATTTATATTCTTGTTCACATTTGATCAAATTTAATGATGATGTTGTATTTGCCGATTTGACATTATTATTTATCTATGAATTGATATCGATAAGAGAGATTGCCGAAAAATTCATGCAACAAGGTTTATTTTCAATTTTGGTGGAGAGTCCAATTTCTACAATGATTCAAAAAGGTGGTATACGTGCAAATATTTCACCAAATTATCATCATATTTGGACAAATGGCTTGTTATCAATATTGCTTACATTGTTAAGTATCTTTGGAGAAAAATTAATCCCTGATGCTGTAATGTTTATTACGTATTTTATTAAGCAAATTGAGACAAATATTAATAATTGGTATCAAGATTCCATAGTGATTACAAATGCTACTATACAAGAAACTGGACAAATTGTATTACTTTATAAAGTGTTACAACTGTTGAATGTCGACGAGTATTTGGTCACTTATAATATTAATAATTGTAAAATGGATGAACAAATTAATTTTATTCCAGGTTTAGATGATGCTGAACAAAGACAAGGTTTGATCAACGTTTTCAATTATTTATTATCACATCCTAAATTCTTGTCATTACGTGTTGCTCCAACAAATGTTGAAGAAAATTGGTTATTCGAAAAAGATAATAAGAAATTTGTCGATTCTGTTATGATGGATATCAAAGATTTGAAAAACTCATTAACTGACTAAATTATATAGCTTTTTTTTTATCCTAATAGCATTTTCTTAAAATCATCATTAGACAAATTTGTGTCTTTCTTCTCATTTTTTGTATGCGTTACTGTTGTCGTTGTCGTCGTATTTTGCAGCAGTCTTCTTTGACGCCTGTTCGTTGCAAATTCACCAATCTGTATATGGGAACCATCAATTACTTGACCGGATAATTTCATTGAAGCAAGTCCCGCTTCTGATACATTTTCATACTCTACTATAGCTGTTCCATTTGCCGTATTCAAATCAATTTTACGTATTGGTCCCACTTGTTCCAAAAAGTTTTTTAACCTTTCAACACTCACAGTGCTTGCCACATTATGTACATTTAAAGTCTTGGACTTGATCACATCACTAGGGTTCTTACTACTGCTATTGTTTGATACTACAGCTTTATGTCTCTTAGATCTTGGTACTGCCAATTTCACATCGATTATTCTACCATCAATTTCAGTACCATTCATCTCTTCAACAGCTTTTGCAGCATCCTCACTCTTGACAAAATTGACAAAACCATATCCATCATGTAATCTACCAAGCTTTTTATTCTTGTCATTCAATGGCATATGGATTTTTTCCACCTCACCGTATTTGCTGAAAATTTCTTGTAGACTCTCAACATCTGTTTTCATAAAATCAACTTTGGCAATGAAAACTTCTCTTTGCTCTTCTATAGCACCAGTTCGATGTGTCTTTGCATCAGGATTGGAAATTTTGACAACTAATTTGTAACCTTCATATTCAGTGCTATTCAAATTCAGTACAGCATCAGCAGCTGCCAGTGATGAAGCATATTCTATATAACAAAATCTTCTCTTTGCATTTGTTTTCAAAGAAGGTAATCTGACACTGACAACTTTACCATACTTTGCAAAAAGTTCTTCTAGCCAACTTTGATCAACACCAGGCGGGAAATTTGTGACCCAAACAGTGGTGTTAGATACTTGCTCCACCAATATTTCATTGCCGTTGATTTTTTTGTAATTCCTTGTTAACAGTGCAAGCATCAGTTGGGTTGAACCAAATTCTACACTTGCTGCATTCTCACCTTGTATAAATTTGATCTGGTTTATAGGCTCGCAATTTTTGAAAAAAGTCTCAAGCTGTGACTCGGTTATTTTGTTTGGCAAATTCTTAACAAGTAATGTCAAATGTTCTCTATCCCTTGGTTTAGCATCTTGTGTTTTAGATTTTTTTTCTTGTGATTCTTGCGGCTCCTCTGGTTCTTGTTTTCTTTTCTTCGGTTGTTGATCTAATGTTTCCAAAGTTCTCTTAATAAATCTCGTAAGTGTGGCATTAGTTATATCATCGTAGTGTAACAGAGCGTATCTTCCAACTTCATCTAATACTTCCATTGGATGATCAGCATACAGTGCTTGTGATATAGATCCTTTCAAGAATTTGAAAATTGCCTTCAGGTCATTGTACTTGATTTCATATTGGAGTTTAAAAATCCAAGCACAAGATTTCGTGGAGGTGAATTTTGATAAGAATTCATTTATTTTTATCAGATCATTAACAGAATCGTATAACTGGATAATGATTTTACAAACTGTATCATCATCATTTCTTGTGGCAAGATCAAAGAAAAAACTCAAATCTTTTTCAAAATGTTGTATTGCATTAAATCTTGCAATGAATGATACAATTGATATAATGAGTGGTTTCTTGTCTTTTTGATAATCAATTTGCTTATCAGGAAGAATTTTTGTTTGCATGATTCTTTCACGAGCTTCATTGAAATTATCAATGGTTGAAACATTGCTTATATATGCACTCCAACTTACACCTGAATTTGGATATCTCTTGATAAATCTTTGTAAAATGCTAGACAAACTTTGGTGGTTTAGTTCGTAAAATAAATCTATAGCTGTGGTCCAAACGGGAATGAAAGAAGGTGAATCTTGATTATATACAGCTCTTTCAAAAATTGATTGAATGAAAATTGGGTTCTTGAAGATCTTGTTCCCCTTTAAATGCAAATAACTGATCCAAAACTCCGGGGTATTGATTTGCAAAGCTTGAATTTCTTTCAGTTCCACTAAATCTAACAACTTCTTTGTTTCTGTGTACAATTTTCTCAGATCCAACATCTCCTGTTCATATTGTTCAGGGTATGCTTGCGATATAAACGAGGAAAAATCGTTGAAAGTTTGATCGATTTGCAAATGTGGAATAGTTAAAGCTGTTAACCAGTCTTGCTTAGAGTTCAATGATAATTTGATGATGTTAATGTTGTCCTGGATATCATAGATTGTTGCTTTTAAAGCTTGTGGTAGCATGGTAGGTTGATGTTGGCAATAGAGAAGCCACACATGAGATACACAGGGAGAATCCAGGAGTCTCAATTGGAAATAGCTATCTATTTGGTCTTTACTGATATCTTGTAACCATTCATCCCATTCTTGTTCAGTTAGATGGAACAAATTTGCCATTGACACTCTTGCTTGTTCAAGTTCATCTTGCATCAATTCCTTGTTTGCTTGCAATATGGATATGAGATTCAAATGGTTTTGCTTATTGAACGGCTCATTCTTGATAGTATCGAAGCATTGAGTTACTTGTTGTAGTAGATCCATCGTCTTTGTTCTCTTGTATATAAAGCATTTTACATTTTTTTTTCCCTTTGTTTTTGTTTTCCTTAGCAAAAAAAAATATATATATAAAAAAAAATTTTTCTTGTATAAAGTTTTTACCTCTTAATAAAGCAGAGATAGAGATGGACTCAAAGAGATATTTGAAGTCGTATGGGTGGGTTGAAGGAGAAGCATTAAAGAAAGGAGGATTGAAAAGACCTATATTGGTTAAGCATAAGAGGGATACTAAAGGACTAGGACATGATAGTAAAGAAGGAGAGATGTGGTGGGAGAAGATGTTTGATGGACAATTGAAGAATTTGGATGTGATGAATGCAGGAGGCATAACATTTCAACAGACGGAGAAAGTGCAAGTGATAGATAAGAGTCCATTATATAAGATGTTTGTGAAAGGAGAAGCACTAGCAGGTACAGTGGATATCAAACAAGAACAACAAGTGATAGACATGAAGAAGAAGAAGAAGAAGAAGAAGACAAAAGACAAAGTTGAGAAAAAGAAGAAGAAGAAGAAAATAAATTAAGTATTAAATTTACCCTTTAAAGCTTTCCAATTACACTCTCTCCAATGTCATCAATATAATTTAAATTTTAAATTAATTTAATTTATCACTGCCGTATCTGTAAGTAAATTTCAATCTCTGCTGTGTAAAAAAATTCATCTCTCAAGACACAAAAATCCCTCAATAAGAAAAAAAAAAAAAAATTCTCTTAGTTAAGAAAAAAAAACACAAACAAAAAAATGAAATTACGTCAAACAAAACAAAACGGACATTGTCACTGAATTCCCAAATCACTCAAAATGTAACAAGCAAAATACACTATGAACGAAGAAAAATTTTTTTTTTTTGTTCCCTCTACTTCTCGTCTTCTTCTAGGATCTCCTTCTTGGAAAATAACTCAGCCAGCACGTTACCAGAAACCTATATAAACCCAGCATCCTCTAATCTCTTTCTCTGTATATATCTCCTCTTTATATTAATCAACTCAGTTTACTCAACTACTACGCTTCACTTTTTTTTTTTTTTACCAGCTTTTTAAACAAAACTCCAACGCAAAAAAGGGGTAACTTTTTTTTTTTTTTTCTTTGAACATGGACAATACTAGTACAACCAAATTTCTGCGAAGTGAAGAAGATGAAGAGGAAGTCATTGGCATGCCTGTTTCCATCTATTCAGATGAGAGAGGTGATGTGGAAAGTGGCGAAAAAATTTTAAAACCAGCTAAATCCATTAACCACTGGACTAATGTCCTTTATTTGGGTTTCACCAGTTTAGGTGCTATTTATGGTGATATTGGTACTTCTCCTTTATATACATTCACCACTATTTTCAACAGCAAGCCTCCTTCTCATGAAGATGTGTACGGTGCTATGTCATGTATCTTTTGGGTCTTCACATTGGTTGTTATTTTCAAATATTGTCTTGTCGTCTTGTTTTTCGGACCAAATAACGGTGAAGGTGGCCAAGTTGCCATTTATGCCAAGATTGCCAGAACTTTAAAGATAGGTCCAACAGGGGTCAAATTACCTGGAGACGAGAACGAATTAGACGATATGTTATTGATTACAAGAAGTGAAACTCATGATTCCTCGATTAATTCCAAATTGAACAAGAAAGGAAGATTTAATGAGACTTTTATCAATTTCTTCTTGTCAAAATTCATCATGGGTTTATGTTTCTTCGGGTGTGGCTTGGTCATCAGTGATGGTTTATTAACTCCAACAACTTCTGTCTTATCTGCAGTAAGTGGTATTGCCGTTGCTGTTCCTTCTTTCACTGACAAAGTCTTACCCGTCTCATGTGTTATATTGGTTGTGCTTTTCGCTATTCAACATTTTGGTTCCGCAAAAGTTTCAATCTTGTTTGCTCCTGTTATCTTTATTTGGTTGATTATCTTACTCGTATCTGGAATTGTTAACATCACTCATCATCCAGCAATTTTCAAAAGTTTAAACCCAAAAGAGGCAATCGATTATTTGAAAAGACAAAAAGATATCGATGTCTTAGGTTCTGTGATGTTAGCTATCACTGGTACAGAGCTGATGTTCGCTGATATTGGTCATTTCTCAAGATTATCAATTCAACTCACTTTAGGAACTTTTGTCTATCCATGTTTGATGATTGCCTATTTGGGACAAGGTTCATATTTGATCGATCATCCAGATGCCGTCTCAAATATTTTCTTCCTTTCGATCCCAGGTGGTACTGGCTCAGGTTTCTACTGGTTTGTGTTTGTCTTCTCAACATTGGCAAGTATCATCGCCTCACAAGCCCTTATCCTCGGTGTCTTCTCAATCTTGAGACAAATGATCCATATCGATTGTTTCCCTAAATTCAAAATCATCCACATGTCTTCAAAGCATTTCGGTCAGATTTATTTACCTACAATCAATTTCTTATTAATGATCCTGGTTGTTTGTACTTGTGTTGGATTCAAAAACTCAAATAACGTCACCGCTGCTTATGGTTTAGGTGTCGCAATGGATTTCTTCGTCACCACCAATTTGATCACCCTCTGTTTACTCTATGTTTACAACGTTCCAATGGTTGTGGCTCTGCTTTTCTACTTAGTTTTTGGTGCAATTGATTTATGTTTGGTCATTGCAGGTTTGAAAAAAGTACCACATGGTGCTTGGTTCCCCTTAATGATGACTGTTATTACATTTTCATTTATATGTCTCTGGAGATGGGGTAGAAGTTTGAAAATTAACCAAGAATATAACGACCGTGTCAAATTGAGAGATATTTTTGAAACAAAAGCACCAACTGCTTTAACTGTTCAAATTGGTGCTGGGAATAATAATAATAACAATATTACACAAGAAGATTTAACATCGATGAAGACTTCATCTTCCTCCTTGGTGGCAAGATTACCAGGCGGAGAAAATGTTAAAGTTACCCGTTATGAGGGTGCAGCTATCATGTACACAAATGTGATGCACACTTTAAATTCTCCAAATACCGTTCCAGCTTTATTCAAACATATCATCACATCGTTCCCTGCAATCCCTAAGAATTTTATTTTCCTTGGTGTTCGTGTTGCTACCACACCCTACGTATCAGCTGCTGATAGAATCTTAGTGGAGCCAATAAGAACAATGCCAGGGTTCCATCGTTGTGTTGTTAGATTTGGTTTCATGGATAGAGTATCTCTCTCAAATAGTATCATTGCAGAGATTATGGCTAGAATCAAGTTGAACGAGATTGATGAAGAAGGTATCGAAGTTGCCTCTGTGAGAGATGGTTATTTATTTGAAGACGGAAGATTAAATTTGAATGTTTTACACATTTTCGAAAAAGAAGTTGTCACTGCTGAAGATTTCAAATACAAATTAGCTGAACTGAACAATAGGTTCTCTTACATGTTGATAAAATCAGGTATCTATATCAGATCAATGTTCATTGAGCAATGTTTCAGTCCAGTCAACAGCTTGTTTCAAGGTGTAGAAAAGATTATTGATGGTACTACAGACGGTCAAGAAGTTTTGTACGTTGGTAATAAAGTGAAGCTTTAAGGTGTTGAAAAAAGTTAAGTAGATTTTTAAATTGTTTTTTTTTTTTTTTTTTTTTTTTTTTTGATATTTTTTTTTCTAGTCAAGCATTTTTTCTTTTGTTTATGAAACAAACAAACATTTGTAATGATCACACTCAATGGCTGATACTAATGTACTATCTTCTGCTAAAATTAACAGCAGTATTGTGCGAATGCATAATTATAAATCCATTCTCAAGATACTGGTCGCGGTTGTTGTTATTTTAAATTTCGATTATATCTTATCACATATTTTGATTATCCTTTTACTGTGCAGCATTTTCATATGGGTATCCTTCTTACTGTCTTCTTATGAATCTTCAAATAAGGAAACTCGACTGAGTTTTAATGAGAAATATCCAAGGTTCAAGTTTGTGAATGAGATTGATTGGCAAAACTTAGTTCAATCAAGAGAAGAAGAAGAAGAAGCCTTGTTCCCTCAGAGCTTTCTTATCTCTGAATCTATCGATAATATCCTTGAATTTATATTACGTGATTTTATCAAGAGTTGGTACAAGAATATAACTCAAGATGATGACAAATTTCCAAAACAGTTGAAATTGCAATTACGTCTTGCTATTCAAAAATTGACTTCAAGATTGGAAAAAATCGATATCTCAGATTTAATTGTGTTGAAATTGATTCCAACAGTCACTGATCATTTCAACAATTATGTATTCGCCGAAGAAGTCGTGCTTAATAAGAGGAAACAATTACAACAACATGATTTTGACTCTGCTGTAGTTTCAAATTTCAATGCAAGAAAGAAATTACATCGTGCAATTAAGTTGAAAAATTTATCCTATGAAAACGATAGAAAGACATATTTACAAGATTCCATAGAATCAATATTGCCATATTTGATATCCACTGAGGAATTGGCTTCTGCACCAGTGAGAATTCTTCTTAAAAACATTGTCACATCATGTGTTGTGTTTCCATCTATATCTATGCTTTGTGATCTGGATTTCTGGAATCAAATCATAGTCAACAGTATTGGAGCTGTTTTGAAAGATCGGTATCAAGTGCGAAAATTCCGTTCCGTTCTTGATCTGCATTCAAATAGTAATCAGAAGCATAAGCTGGTCTTGAAAAATGATTATTCGCAAAATAGTTTAATGAAGAAACAATTGTTGACCACCAAGAGTTCGCAGCAACAGTTCGACAAAATTATTAAAAGAATTGACAAAGCTCAGTCCATCCCAGAATTAAAACAACTCAGATATTATACTTCACTTCAGTTGAGTAAAAGTGTGAGACAGCTTGAAAAGGAAACTGTTGTGCAAGATGATCTCAAACAATATAACAAGAGATTACAATTATTGAAACTTTCTATTGATGGTCGCTTGGCTCGCTTACTAGACCCATCTGCCTCGTCTACGTTCAATAATATAAGCTCAGAATCAAATAAACCATTCAAACCGGAGTCATTACCGAAAAATAGTAAGTTGAACCTATCGTTGAACGATATTATAACAAATCCTGCATCACTAGCATATTTCATGGAATTTATGGAACAACGTTCAAGAACTGTGTTATTACAATTCTGGCTCACCATAAATGGAATACGATCTCCTTTGGAAGACTTGACAGATTATGAAGATCTGGAAAGTGATGATGAAGAATTGATTGCCATGTCGCTTAGTTTGGACTTGTCTCAGTCTGATGATATAGAAAGTATTTATGAGAAATTTTTCCAAGAACGTCTTTTGAAATTGGACCCATTGAACTATGCCAATGTGGCAAGATTTGTTGAATCACAACATAAATCTTTGGACCTGTATGTGAAGGCAAGAAAATCTTTATTGATCTTGCAAAAAGAAACTTATAATAGAATGGAAAAAACTGATTTTGTTGCTTTCAAAGATTCTGATTTGTTTTTAAGGCTCTTGGCTACAGAAGATTTGTTCACTGGATCTCGCGTGGCAGACCTTGATATCTTGTCAGATGAGGGAGACGACGAAGATGATGATGACGAAGATTATGAAGATGCCGATGACCCAATGCTGAAAAATGACAAAGTTGGGGACAACGTAATCAAAGCTGTTGAAGATGCTTTGAATGAAATTATGATTGATGAAAAAAATAACTCGAGATCAGAATCAGATCTTCCATCAAGAGGATCTTCTTTGAGTTTAGCTGAATCGGTTGAAGCATTAGAAGACTCCAAAAGGAGTCCCTCTGAGTTACAAAGAGAAATCTTCGGCTCTGAGGACAATTTATTTGGAGAAATGGAGTCCAGTATATTTAGCAATCAAAAGAGAAGTAGCAGATTGTTTGATGACGATATGAGTGACTCTGAAGTTGAAACAAGTGAAACTGCAAGTAATTTTGAGAACGAATTGGCAACTGTTGATTTAGATAATAATGAAGTGCAATTGGCTGCACCTGGTGACTTGAATCTAGCTGAACAAATTACAAAGCTTTCAGGAGAAATTGGAAGGTATGAAAGCCAAGTGTCAATAATAGATCCATTATTAAGGAAAGCTGAAATCACGAATAATGTGGCAGAGTTGAAAATCTTAAGAAAATCTAAATTGAGTTTAGAGAGAGAGATCGAATTGAAAGAATTACAAAAACAACAGTATATTGTCCAAGAGAATGACAATTCGTTATTTGGAAAGTCTAGAGTAAGAATACAATCTTATGTCCCCGAGAAAAATTACATTTTTTATATTATAGAAGTTCAAAAACTATCAGGGGATAATAGTGATGTGGTAACCGCAGGCTGGATTGTACCAAGAAGATTTAGCCAATTTTATAAATTGAACGAATACTTGAAATTGAAGTACCCAGTCATTCAAGATTTGCTGTTTCCCAAGAGAAAAGTGGTGTTAAAATTTCAACAAACGGCATTGATAGAAGAGAGGAAAAACCAATTGGAATTATACCTCCAGGAACTTATCAAGATCCCGGAAGTGTGCTCCAATAAACTTTTCAGATCGTTTCTCTCATCAGAAGTATTTGCCATGGAGTTGAACAATTCATTGAACTCCTCAACGAAGATGAGTAGAAGGGCCAAGGTTGAGAGCGTTGCCAATAAATTTTATAGTACTTTGTCATCAAGAGTACCTCTTTCTGCAGGAAGCATAATGCTTGGGAACCGTTTCAATGATAAGAGCCCACCACCAGCTCTCCAACTTTCGTCAGCAGCAGCTTTGTCATCATCTCAGATTTTAAATCTGGTAGACGATCAAGTAAATGATATGCAGAAAGAACTTAATTCGTTTGATGAAGTTGGCAAGATGGCTTTTGTTAGACCTATCTGTGATTTAATTATATCGATTTTCAGTTTGAAAAAATCCAATGCATGGTTGAGAGGAAGAGCCATATTGGTTGTTCTTCAACAATTCTTAGGTTCAACAATTGAGAAAAAAGTCCGTGATAATTTGAATTTCTTGTTTAGAACGGAAACAAAAATTTTGGACTTGGTAGTTATATTACGTGATAAGTTATGGCCAGATGGGAAATTCAGGGAAAGAGGAAAACCTCGAACTGTTATTGAGAAATCTTCAACAAAAACCAAATCTAAGATGTTACTTGAAAAATTTTTAATAGACTCTACATCAAGGATCTTTGGTGTTTCAAATAGTAAATTTGCATCGAGCAAGATTCATGCGATGCTACAAAATGAATTGATCTTGAACAATTTGATCTTTTCTTTATATGACAATATCTTGGAAGAAGTTTTTCCAGAAATAGTTGATTTATAATTAATAATATAGTATATTTTGTAAACTAGATAAAAGAAAAGCAAAGATAAATATATAAGCAAAACAAATAATTCCCATTAAAAACACATATTAACCAACACCGAAAGATCCCAACAAGTAAGAGCTCTTAGGCTCTGTTAGGTAAAGTATATTTCATGAAATTTCTTTGTAATTGTCTTCTGACACTGACTTTCTGAGTACCGACAAAACTCTCAATAGTTACTTTGATGGCTCTATCGATATCATAAGAAGATACAAATTCAGATAATCTCATCTTGGCAAATGATTCAGCAATTCTCAATATACTTTCTAAATGTCTCACTGTGATTGGGAAAGATCCAGTTGTAATACTTTCATGTCTCAAATCTGCATAAACTCTAGAAACTTTATCAATATCCATTTGTGATAATTTTGGATGGATTTTAGAACGTGCAAAATGGATATACTTGATAAGCAAATCTTGTGAAATTGGAGAGATCTCTTTTTCCTTAGCTTTGTTTAATCTGTTCAATTTTTCCCTTTTAGACCTCAGTCTCTCAGATTTTGAATGTCTAGCTCTAACAGGAGAATCTTCCATATCTTGGTCTTCATCCTCACTCTTGTCTTCTTCGTCATTGTCTCCTCCTTCCTCTGCAGTCAATGGATGAGATCTCATATGAGATGAGATAACGAAATTTGCTAATCTTTCATCGATTTCTGGGTCAACAGTATCTCTAACAACACAAAGAATATCGAATCTGGAAAGAATTGGCTCTGTTAAATTCACATTTTGAGATAAAGGAATAGTTGAGTTATATCTACCACCAATAGGATTTGCTGCTGCAATTACAGCACATCTAGCTTTCAAAGAGGTGACAATACCTGCTTTTGAGATAGAGATAGATTGTTGTTCCATAGCTTCGTGGATAGATGTTCTATCAGCATCATTCATCTTATCGAATTCATCTATAAGACAAGTACCTTTGTCTGCTAAGACTAAAGCACCACCTTCCAAAGTCCATTCCTTTGTTATTGAATCTTTCTTCACAGAAGCAGTTAAACCAACAGCGGAAGCACCTTGACCAGTAGCGAAAACGGCACGATGAGCTGTCTTTTCAATATATTTCAAAATTTGTGATTTGGCAACACCAGGGTCACCTAACAACAATACATTTATATCACCTCTGATAGAGTGCTTACCATTGACATTTTTCTGAACACCTCCAAATAATGACAAGGCAACAGCAGTCTTGATATCCTTATGACCATAGATAGATGGTGCCATAGATGATATAATCTTATCAATAACACCTTTCTCAGAAGCCAATTTTCTGAATTCCCTTTCGTCTTCCTCTGTCCACTGAAATGAGTCTAAACCTTCATCATCATCATTAGATCTGCCTTCTACTTTTTTAACTGAGTTAGCTTCAATAACAGTAGCAAACACTGGGAACCCATTAGCTGCGTTTAATCTACCATCATAAGTGTTTCTGTAAATACCTGTGATCTCAACCAATTGACCAGGGGTTGCAGTATCTGTCAAGTCACCGGTTAAGATAACATTCTTAGATCTTGGTAATCTACCAGCCATGACATTTGATGGTTTTTCCTGTATAGTCAATTGTTGGTAGTTTCTGTAAACAGTTCTCTCTGTATTGATTCTAAAAGTTGACTTCGATTTACAATTTGGACAATATGAGATACTCAATTCCTTGTGTGAATCTTGAATGTATGGACCCAAGACAGTGTTACACTTGTTACAATCAAACTTGACATATTTCAATTGAGGGAAGACACCAGTTCTTCTAGTGACAACACCACTGACTCTGACCAACTGGTTCAAGTTACTTTCTCTTAAATCTTTTAAAGTCAACACGTTAGAATAATCTGAAATTCTGACATGAATTTCGGAGTGAATTTGAGAATAATCTGGATAATGCAACTCAGTAGCTTCCATGGCAACAACATCAAAAATCTTCAAGACATCTTCTGGACATAAGGACAAAAACATTGCCAATATTGCTTTACTATCAAGCAAATGTTTATAACTGATCTCTAAACTCTCAGAGTTGGTCTCACCCAACTCTCTAATCTTCGCACCATAAACAGATCTACCTTGGATGTTATATTCAAGAAGAAAAGATTTCAATTCTCTTGCAATAGTTCTTGCTACTGATGGTTGAATAATCCATTCCGCGACAGATGGGGCTTTGATATCAGCCAAAGACTCAAGTGTCAACTCTTCATTCAAAGGATCAATATCCTCGAAATCTGCCATCACATCGTCTTCGTCGTATTGTGTTCTTCTTCTTCTTCTCTGGATTGGAAGACCGTATTGATCACGCTCAACTACTTCGTCTTCGTCTTCATCATCCAAGAAAGCTCTGTTTCCTCCTAGACGTCTATCTCTTTCATTTAAAAGGTCGTTGACTCTTCTAGCCTCTCCAATACTTAACTCTTCTTGATCTTGATCATCAATATCGTCAGCTTCATATTGATCCTTTTCGGTACTCTCTCTATAATCATTCATCATTTCATCACCGAATAAATCAACTTCATTCATTCTCTCTTCCAGTTCCTCTAAGTCTTCTACCTCATCTCTAATTTCAGGCTCTTCATCATCTTCATCTTCATCAAAGGGCATAGCTGGGGATGAAGGGATTTGTTGTTGATGTGGTGGTGAAGCAGAGGATCTGTCTGGAGAACCTATCAATTCTTCGTCACTATCTTCATTTTCTACTTGTCTGATTTGTCTTTTCCTTGGACTTGGGTCAGACATTGCTATTTATTTGTAATTTGTGATAATAAATATGTTTAGTTTAGAGTATAGCTGATGTCAATATTTATTCAAACAGATATATATAAATTCAGAAATCATTATAAAAATTTATTTTCAAACTCGAAAAAAAAAAAAAAAAAAAAAAATTTCCCAAAACGGATTTAAATTAAATGCGTCTGACGCGTTAAATTTGCAAATTTAGAAAGTACTTTTAATCTACGATGTATGAAGAATGAATAGATATAACAAGTATTAGTTGCTTTGACAGTTTGTAACTGCAGTTTTTGTATGTTAGTTATGAACATCAATAAGAACTCTCAACAAATTGATGATTCTCGATGTCATCATAAGAAAACAAGATAGAAAGTTGTCTTAGTACTATTGACCATGGATAACAAGTATCAGATCGGTTCGTGACAATACAAGGGAAAACCCTGAAAACTTGGCACATATTCAAAACAAGAATCAACTATTGGTGGGACTGTCAACAAAGCTTTGTTTTTTGTGATTTCTTGCTACTGTTCTCGTTTTTCTTTTTTTTCCGTTTCGGCGTACGTCTCTTGAGCTTAAAAAAAACCTTAAATAAGTTTAAGTCTGACAGGGGTGACTTCTTGAAAATGATACTTAAAAAGCAGAGTCAGTAAAGTCTTCATCTTGAAATCGAGTCTTGGATATGAAAAGCTATTGAATGCTGAAATTTCACAAAGAATCCTAGTTGACAATATCTTGGAAGATGTAGAAAGTCAGATAAGCTTAATATTGTTTTGTGACAGAACAAAAGATTAACTTCCAATTTCTTAGAGAAATTGGCACAATTCAGTGGGTTTCCATCGGTTATTGAGATTCTGCTGCAATAATCATTTCTCTTTTCTGTAGTAATTGTGTTCTAGATAAGTCTGCCGATCGCACATTGTGAAAGCTTTGTATAAAAACAGGCCTAAAAATATAATCCGAAAAGGAAAAACATACAACAGATAAGCATGTTTTCTCGTAAGGCTATTTGAAGTATTCGAAAGAGCATATATAAGGGACCTGAGAAACCCTTATAAAAGAAAAAAGGATTATATATGCAAACTAAAATGTCTAGTGATAGCAATAAGGCTGAAAAGAGCCAGAGCTTTGTGGAAAATGTCACTGAAATTGAAGGGGAAGAAAAGAAGCTTTCCATTTGGAGAAGAATAGATAAGTTAATCGAGTTACAAGACTCTGATGAGAGTGTGAGACACTCAAACAAAGATCTTGACCCTATCCCAGAACATCGTAGAACTTGGAGAGGCTGGCAATTAGCTTGTTATTGGGGATCTGACATGTTGCAAGCTTCATCTTTAAGGACTGTGGTTAGTTTGATTGACACTGGGATTTCCACAAGAATGTCGTTATTAGCCATGACACTAGGCTATTTGATAATTGGGTCTATCTTGGCTTTTAACGGTAATTTTGGTGTTCGCTATCACGTTCCATTCTCTGTTCAAGCGAGAGCCTCATTTGGGACGCACTTATCATATCTTATGGTTTTATTGAGATTGATTGTTGGGGGTATTTATTATGGTTTGAATGCCTATACCGGTGCTGAATGTGTTAGATCAATTATATATGCTATTTGGCCGTCATTTCATCATATTGCTAATCAATTACCTGAAAGTGCAAATATTACAACTCAAACAATGGTGTGTTACTTCCTCTATTTTCTTTTTTCATTGCCATTCCACTACATTAGACAGGAGAAGATTCAATGGATATTCACAGTGAAGACAATTTTGATGCCAATAGCTCTTTTTGCTATCTTAGGCTGGGCTTTAGTCGCGGCAGATAATCCAAGCTCACTTTGGGATGGGGAAGGCTCCCTTCATGGTCAAGAATTTTCATGGCAATTTTTAGGTGGTGTTTCAACTTCAATTGCATCCTATGCTACTTTGGCTGTGAATGTCAACGATTTCACTCGTTACACAGATGACAAGAAAGCACCATATATCCAAATTATTGTTCTTCCAATCTTTGTTATACTCACATCTGCTATCGGATTGACCATGGCTGCAGCCTCTGAACAAAAATGGGGTGAGACATTATGGGATCCTTTATTAGTTATGGACAAATGGACATCTCATGGTGGTAGAGCTGCTTCATTCTTTTTGTCAGTTATCTTTCTCTTTGGTCAAATTGGTGTGAATTTATCAGCTAACTGTGCATCACTGGCAAATGATCTAAATGCAATGTTACCTCGTTACATCAATATCAGAAGGGGACAATTCCTTATCGCATTTATTTTTGCTTGGCTGCTGACTCCATGGAATATTTTGACAAAACTGCAAAGTGTCTTAAACTTCTTGGATGGGTATCTGATTTTTTTGGGACCAATGGCTGGTATCATTGTGTCAGATCTGTATTTCGTTCATGGAATGAAATATGATATAACAGAATTTTATAAAAGAGATGGTATTTACAGATACAACAAGACAGGTTGTAATTGGAGAGCTTGTGTTGCATTCATGATTGGCTTTGTTCCTCAATTACCAGCATTTGCGGCTTCTGTTAATGGGCTGTTCACAGTCAACACAGCTACCAAACATTTTGGTAATGTTGGATATTTTTATACATTCCCTGCAAGTGCATTATCTTATGCTTTATTGTGTAAATGTTTCCCAGCTAAGAACACTTATGTTGATAAAGCAGTCTACCCAGATGATATTGATTTTGCATCAGTCATGTCACAAGAGATTCCTGTGTACCCTGAAGAACAAAAATTGGAGGCTTGAGGATATATATATTTATATTGTAATTTAACAGAGATACTAATTATATTATAAAATGCAATATGTCCTAAAATCATATCTATATTCCTGAAGCGTTAAATGCAAAAATAAATAAATTATGAAGCTTTTGAGGTTACTCACGTCTGCTTAAGACCATATTAAGAACAACGTCATTATCATCGACGTTTTGCATGACGTATGTCCTTCTACCCCTAATAAACCAGTAAAATATTGACCATAAGAACCAAAGGAAAATGACTGCTGAAGCGTAGTTCATGTTTCCAGCTGTTGCTGGCATTGACATTGGGAAGCAGTAAAAAACTAAAGCGAAAAGAGTCCACGCGACGGTGACCACATTGGCAAAGAGTCCAACATGTCCCAACCAAAATGGACCATGTTTAATGTTAGATCTTCCTTTAAACAACAAACATAATACAGGAATAGAGTATGACAATAATAAGAAAGTGATACAACCTGTGACCATAGCGTTGTAAGCTGTAGTTGATGCAAGATAAATACAGCCAATGATGGCGACACCGAAACAACTAATAGCATGAGCATTGAATGGAACTCCCATATTGGTGTTGATTTTTGAGAAATATCTGGAACCAGGAAGTCCATTGTCACGGGCAAAAGACCAACATAATCTTGCTTGCCAGGTATGAGAAGCAATATTACATCCGATAGCTGTCAAGAATAAGAGAACACCCAAGACAACGGCACCAACTCTGCTCTGCAAAGCTTGGTGGTAAATGTCCAAGATTGGCATTCCGGTGTTGGAGCCTAATATATCATCAAGGTTCCTTATTGAAAAAAACATGGCAATTGAGTAGCAGAAACTGGTAACAAAGCCAATAGCAACTGTTCCCATAATGGCTATTGGAATAACTCTCTCTGGGTCTGCAACTTCTTCGGCTAAATGAGTGGCACAATCCAAACATGAGAAACTCCAATTTGGATTGATCAATCCAACAATAAAAGCAATACCTGCGGATGACCAACCGGTTCCGTTGTCAAATTTGATAAAGACATATTCAGCTGGTTGATAATGTCCTCTAGCACATACCAAGACTGTGATTGTGATGACGACAAAAGATAACAAAGACGTGTACAATGCAACTGATCCTAAATGAGGCAACCATTTCCCGTAACAGTTGAACATGAATGTAAAAATATTGATTAACTGATAAGCAACGAAAATTTGCCAAGTTTTTGGTACAAAATCCGGATGTAGTAAAGCATAAAATGCAACACACTCTTGTGCAATACCAACTGTTACTGAAGCACTGGTAAATACAGACCCTGCCCATGCAAAACTTCCACACAAGTAACTGAGAAATGGAGCATATTTTCTTGGTGCTAAAATTTTTGCCCAAACATATTGGCCTCCAGCAGAAGGGAAAGCACTACTCAATTCAGATAAGGAGATTCCAATACATGATGACATACATGCTATTATGATGATTCCGTATACTATAAGCATCGGACCACCAGAAGATATACCTGTCACCAATGAAGCAGAAATCCCAAACCAAGAGTTTGTTAATCCAAAACCTATACCCAATACCGACCATACCGAAAATGATCTTTTCAATTCCTGAGTATATCCAAGCAGCTCTAATTTGGCTGCATCTTTATCCACATAACCTCCTCCAGTGGATTGAACACTGTCACCACTTCTAGAGTCATTTGAGACTTGAACCAAATACTTCTCTGAAGATATCGGATCCATTTCTAAGTGCTTATTATTTAAACTTCAATGAAATCTCTTACACCCAGTTATCTTTCTTAAAAAATCAAGAAGCTAATAAATTATACTGCAAGATTCTTATATAAATCACTGACTCGTTGTTGTTGCAGAGATGGAATATTTAATACTTGAAATTTTTGTAAATTTGCTTGGAGAAAAAAAAACGTGAAAAAAAAAATTTTCCAAAATGTGGTAAATAAATCCTGGGCATTGTTATTCGTCGATAAATATTGAGTATCATTAAAGATGTTGATAATCTTTGGATATTGTTGGTGATCTTATCAGAAAAAATAAGATTTGACACACTTCCCCTATCGCATACTCCCCCCTTGCTTGTTTTCCTCGATCTCTTACTGCTTTTAAAATAAGCTATAGAGAAGAGGCATCGCATATTAAAAAGTTAAATTCAAAAGGAAACAGTTTCCTTAATAGGAAACTTCTTTTCGTGTCAAATGGGTAGTGTACATAAGTCTATTTCTTCTACATTGGGTCAAAACACGCAAGAATAGTTGATTTATACAGTATATACTTTTAATCCAAAGACAATCCTAAAGAAGTTCTTTGACTCTTTGATTCTGGATCAAAGAAAGGAACTTCCAGCAATGATGTGACTCTTGTACCGTGTCTTGGTTCTTCTCCAAGATGGTCATAGACACTTGAGTGTTGGGAGATTCTGTTATCCCAAAGAGCACTGGTACCTAAACCTGGTTTGCTTGGTTTCCAATTGAAACGGACTTGGATATCCAAGTTGTCTTCGAAAACTTTGAAAAGATAGTTCAAGATAACATCACTTTCACCTTTTTCCAAGCCGACAATTCTACTGGTCATTTGTCTGTTAACGTATAATGATTTCCAGCCGGTAACAGGGTGTGTTCTAACCAATGGATGAGCTCTTTCAATTCTCTTGGTTCCACCAAATGGATCATTTCTGTCCAAGTATGAATGAGCTGAAAAATAGATAGCTTGTTTACCATCTAAGAACTCTTGTAAAGCCGGAGATAATTTGTCATATGCGGCATAACCAGATGCCCAACATGTATCACCACCAACATCAGGAATAGCATCATTATGCAAGTGAGTAATACCTGCAGGTTGATGTTCGTGGACTAAATCGGTGTGCCAGTTGTTGGTACCGATTTTAGCATTTTTGAAACTAATTGGTAATCCAGTTTTCTTCATGTAATCACCCCAGATAACGGTAACACCTGGTAAACCTGGAACTTGAGAAGTCTGAGCATGTACTTCAACTTGTCCCCAATAGTGACCCAATTCTAATTGTTTTTGTGGAGTCAATTCTTGATCTCTGAAAAATACAACAACTCTTTCGGCAATTAATAAAGCTAATTCATCTTTTTGCTTATCATCCAAATCAGCTAATTGTAAACCAACAATTTCAGTACCAAGATGTTTTGTCAAGTGTCTAATTTCCTTGGCGGCACCAAATAAAGCTTTCTTTTCTGGATCAGCAAATTTACCACGGTCAACAAATGGGTAGTCTTCGTTTCTGATTTTGAAAGCATCATCAACGTAAACTGGAATCAGAGACAGATCAGGTCTTGATGGATAACCTTTACTAATATCAACACCTGATTTTTCAAGTCTCTTCTTAGTCAGTTCTGGTAAGATCTTTAAACCTTCTGGATCTGGACCTGTGGTAGCCCTTGGATTGTTACCAATGGCTAAAGTTTTTGAACTTCTAATAATCTGTTCAATTTGCTCTTCTTGAGACAATTCTCTTTGTTGTGGAGCATGTTCCTTTGTTGCGGTAAGTGTTAATGTAGACATCTTCAATCTAGTTATAATTAATATCGAATGAGGTAAAGTTAAAATTGTACAGAGACTCGCAATCATTTATATATAGGTATACCCTTGATTTTTCATCAGACAAAAACTGTGGTTCTCATTAGTAAGATTTTGTGGAGTCACGGATAAAGACTATCAAATAACCCATTTTCTTTATCCACTACTATTATAGGCTGCTCTCTGTGTTTTGCTTATCGAATCATATGTTTTCAACTGTGGCATCTTCCCCATCAAACTCTTTCTCACTATTGCAAAGACCAAAACAAAAAAACTGCGGCTTTTCTTGGGGATGCGCGACCCTCACTAAGGGGTTAGTTGCTGAAAAGTATAGAGGTAAAGAGGGTCGCGCAGTATTTAGAAGCTTGCAGTTCTGTCTACACAATTTTTTTTTTTTTTTTTTTTGGTTCTAATTTTACTATATCTATTAAATCATTTCATGTACCATTCACCGATAAGATGCTGTAAAAATTAACTGATGACAATTAATAATTAGCTTGTTTTTTCAGCATATCATTATCAGTAACCAGTAATTCAAGCTCTTTGTCCAATTTGGATAATTCCAATTTCAATTGATTCAACAAGTCGTTTTTTTCTTGTTTCTTCGTTTCTATCAGGTTTTGTCTTTTTGTGATATCCTTGACAAACATATTCTTGAGCTCATTCTGGATAGTAGTTGCCTCTTCCACTATTTTTGCTAATTTTTTCGAGAGTCTATCGTTCTTATTTTGCAGATTCACCAACTCGTTGGTCAAAGTCTCAATACTATTTGTATATTTGGCTTTTTCCAATTCATAATCTTTTTCAACTTTGGCCAATTCTCTAAAATTCAAATCAAATTCTCTCTTACTATCGAGATATCTTTCTTGAACCTCGGTCTCATGCGAGTAAAAATCCATAATCTCATCATTGACTTTGGAATATTCTTGCTCGAGTGATGATACTGCAGTTCTCAAAGCCATGATTCTTCTATGGTTTTTCTCATCTTTATCACTATCTAATTTCTTCTTCTTACTTGCAATGTCGTTCTTATAACCGATTACCCTTTTCTGATGATCTTTTTTCAATCTCTTCAAATTCAGCTTCTCTTTATTTATATTTTCAAGGGTAGTCTCCAAACTTTGCTGCAAAGTGATTAATGGTGAACTTCTTATTGGCTGTTGTAATGTTGGATTATTTGACGTAGTACTAACGTCGATATCGGTTAAGAATTCTAATTCTCCGTCTCCAAGATCATAGAATACTTCAATGTGATATTGAGTTAACTTTGATAACATAGACACCTTAAGGTAAATTGTTGATTCCTTAAATCTGGCTGAATCCTTTTGGTGCCAAATAACACCGTCAATTCTAACGACAATATCCAGGTCTAAAGGACGACAACCAATAAGCTCAAGACCAATTGAAGTTTCGCTAGTTAAAAATACAGAACATAAGACTTTTGTTTCAGATGTCTTAGTATATTGAACCAAGGCATTAGACTTATCCTCTCCAGAGTAAGCATCCGGTGCAACTATCATGGCTTTTATGGCCACCAATAGAGACCATAATGGTTGACTGAATCTGACGGAAGCTTTTCTTTTAATGACTTTTTTATTAGATGATGGTAAGATGCAATAATTTTCAAAATTCTGAGTAACAACAAGGGATGAAGATGAGATATCTTCTATATTTGACAACTGCTCTAGTGGGTAAGATGCAGGGACTCCGTCAATGTCCTCGAGATCAGAAGACTTGAACAAGCTAGGACAACACGATTCAGATATATCTTTTGGAACATGAAGTGGAAGCACGGAGTGTTCGGTTCTTGATGTACTTTGTCCATTATGATTGGAATTTTGACTAAGTGAACTTGAAATTTCAGCTATTGGCGTGGCATAAGTTGTGAATGGGAAAAATTTTGTAACAGGAGAGTTGAGAATACAAATATGTATGGAAAGCAATGCATTGGTGAATTCAATCAGGAATTTCAAGGAAAACCTCCAACTTTTCTTCAAGTAGTATATATGGTTTATCGTTAATGAACTTCTGGTAAAACCAGGCATGGCATACCCTGACAAGTCCAACGAGCTTAACGCATAACCATAAAGAAGTTGCAATGCAATAATTGTTAGGCCAGCTAGAAGTGAGTTAACTTTGGCTTGTGTCTTGAAGCTTGCCAAATTTGAGGCTATCACCGCATACAGAGTTATCTGGATTATACTTATCATCTGATGTTGAACCAACAATAATGAAAATAAAATCAGCACATCTAGGAGTAATGAAGCCATTACTGGGGAAATCAATGATAATGCCAATCCATTATTGCTAGAGTTACTATTTGAATGGCTCTTAGCCATTAAATTTGTAAATAATATGGATAAGCTTCTCCCTAGTATCAGCCTCGATGAACCTAACAATATTGACGATATTAATACACCACAACCTAACCACTCTGGTAACAGCATCAACACACAAAGCAAGGATAGCGTATCCAAGTAAGGATTCAATGGTATCAAAGTCATTTGAGCTCCGGATGGTGATGTTGTTGGTCTTAGTGAATCATTTTCACCAGTTATGTTATCCGTGTTGTCTGATTCCATATTGTCAACATCTACTACTCCAGGTTTAAAAAAAATAAAGAAATATTCAAAATCTGCCCTGAAGAATTTGAGAAGGTCCAGTGATGTTGATAGATGTCAAAATTCAATACAACCGGCTAAGAGAGTAAGTAGTAAGATCGATTTATATCAAACTCGAAAGACTTTGTCCTCTCACTTTTTTTCGCTTTTTTTTTTTTTTCTTTGTGTTTTTTTTTTTTTTTTCTTTGTTTTGCATTGTAAAATGATTGGAAACGGTTAGGTTAACAGGAACAACAGGAAAGGGTCCTTATTTAGGAAATGCAACTGTCCCAGTATCATCAACAGCAGCAGCAGCAGCAGCAGCAGCAGAATTCTCGAGGTGCTACTGCTACACCGTATCAGCAATTGAAGTACCTCTATCAAACAGAGAATTATGAGTACTTCTTCAAATTAATAGATCAACTTACGGTGACAATTAAAGAAAACAGAGAATTGAAAAGTAACATATTTGGAGAATTGAATTATTTGCAAATAGCTGCAAGAAATAAGAACACGGTGCCGGATTTGCAGAAGAATGCCAATACTGATCATTTGAATGATATGAAACTATTAAAGGACAAATATAAACTAGATACAACAAGTGATAACAACGAGACACAACTCAAAGAGATAAATGCTCACTTGAACAAATTGCTAAATGATAAGATAGCTTATAACAAACAATTGATAACTTTGATCGATGATTATCAAATGAATATAACCATGATCATCAAAAATTTGTATAAATTATTTGATAATAGAACAGATGATCTTGAGGCAAAGCTGGAAACATTGCTGAATTTGAAATTACAAGTCTTAGAAGAGTTCAATGCTAAAATAGCCAGATTGACCAAATTGAGTAAACTCAATGATGTCCTTGTTTCCTGACTGTTATCATTTGAAGCCCCACTTTAATATATAATCTACCCTACACATCTAATACATAATGTCACTATATAGCATGAATAAGATCTAATGAATCAGGAAAACTATCTTTATACAAAGTACTATCTATGTTATTGTGTTTCAGTAGAGCACACAAAATCATAACAAAAAGGTTAAAGAGAAAAAAAAAATTCTGAAGTATCACACTTTTTTTTTTTTTTTGGTATATATATCAAAAGGTAATTGTCTAACTAACTGACCATTGAACATTTCTAGTGCATATATAATGGGTCATATGATGGGCATTTTGGACAGATATTATGATCCTCCAATGAATGGAGGAGACGATATCAATTTGCCGTTTATAATAGGGTTGTCCTCATCTTTATCTTTTATTCTCTTGATTATATTGATCTTGGCTGTTTATTATATCTTCTTCAATGATTCACTTCAATCGCAAGAGTTTCAGACAAACAATTTACATATTCCAGACTCTTTTTCCAGTATGGATGATCTGTTTGAAAATGAGTCGTTGTATTTAGATAAGTTGTCTAGTGATGATTTATTTTATTACAAGATGACTAAGAAATTTCAAAACCAGAATAAACCAAGCTTGAGAGCTATGGGACAAGGAATTGATTTAAATGTGGAATTATTGATCAGAAATAGAGGAATTCATTGTTTTTATTTCGACTCGTATGTCGACCAGTTGAGTGATTTGATGAGTAATGAAGATACAGAAACTACTCCGTTAATAAATAATCAGTTGGCCTCCACCTCATATGGTTCGCTAGTGAGAAATGATATACCATTTGTCATAGAAGACAAGACTGATATATCGTTCTTATCATCAGCACCTTCATCTGCGACACTTAATTTACCCTTACCAACTAAGAATAGACACAATGATACCATTTATTTTGAAGTCAAATTATTTGAATTTGACATTGCAACAACCAAATTGGGACTTGGATTATCAACGAAACCTTGTCCAAATTTCAGATTACCTGGTGAGTTCTATTATTCATTTGGACTTGAGACCACAGGTCATTTGAAAATAAATAAACCTCTATTGACAGATGAGGAAGAGACCCCAGTGTTGACTCCACAATTATTACAAGGTGATGTCATTGGTATTGGATTCAGAAGTGCAACAGGTACTATATTTATTACTCATAATGGTAAGAAAATTGCTGATGTTATAAGAAATCTCAAGACTGATCTTTATCCATGTATCGGATCCGTTGGTGGACCAAGTAAAGTGCAAGTTAATTTAGGGCAATCAGGGTTTGTCTTTATAGAAGCCAATGTGAAAAAATTGGGCTTCTGTGAGAGTAACAATGAGGGGAACTTAGGAGCTCCACCAATGTATGATAAAGTTATTAAGAAAGAACATAAAAATAATAACAATAATAGTTCATCCAGTGATATTATATTAGAGAGAGGAGAAATATTACCACCACATTATCCTGAAGAGGAAGAGACTTTCTTTGGACCACGGGCACTTTTAAAGAGAAATAATAATGATAATGTCGAACATTGCAAACCAGAACTGCCATCAAAACCTCCAAGTTATAGATCGGAAACACCTTCCTCCAATTCAGATTCATCTGAGAAAATAGTAAAACTCTTATCAACAAAAGTTAAAAGGCAGAAACAAATTCCTGATAAATTACTTGATTTAAATGAAAGGTATTACGAACATTCGACATCTCAATTTGATCAAAATGAGAATTTAGGTGGTGAGACGGGTATCGATATCTCTGAGCAGAATTTACAAGATTTGCTCATTGAAGAAGAAGATGATGATGATAACGATAATAACTCATCACTGGAAAAGAAAGGACCCTCTTCTGCAGGTACCCCAATTGCTGATGATGAAGCCTCTTCTTCGTCTCAAGCTTTTCAGAAGAAGCCATCACCTGCTCCAACTGCTGGTTCAGCTGTATCATCTTCTTCAAGAGACCATCATTTACAAACAAAGTCAAAGAAGAAGAAGAAAAAATCTTCAAAAAAAAATAAGAAAAATAAGAGAAATTGGTAAACTGTTTATAGTAACTTTTGGTGTTGGGTGCATTCATTTTAATAACATGTAATTCTGACTTTTTGTACTTCAATGTAAATTCATCTCTAATTTATAAGAAAAGTAGTGTTCTGTTTTGTCAAAATGAAAAGAGAGGAAAGAAAAAAAAAAAAAAAAAACTTTCATCATCAAAAATAGGAAGAAGTGAAGATAATATCAGCATTTAGTACATCAACTATGCCTCAAATCCAAACAATAGACACATATATACAAAAGTCTTTGAATTTATTCGAAGCTTCACCTTCTGATGCTAAGGTTTCAATAACTTATGGTTCTAATTTGAAAAAACATAAGAGTCAAGACGGTAAGACAAAATCAAGAAAACCATTGACAAATAATTTTATTACATTCAAGACTTATGAACCAAGTACAGGAACATGTTTAAAATATAAAACTTATAAGGTAAAAGAATTTTCGAGATTATTATCCTTGTTGGGACCCAAATCTATACAGTTCAATAATTCAAGTGTTAGAAGTATTGGAAGTTTGATGTCCAATAACGAATTTAGTGAACACACAGAAGAAACTAATAATGATGATGAAATGATAGTTGAAAGTTCAGGATTGGATACAAAAGAAAATACACCACAACCTTCACAATCCGGTAAGAAGAATAAGAAAAAGAAAAATAATAAGAAACGTTAGAAATTATATAAATGATGCTACCTATTAATATACTGTGTTTTTCCCTAATGGAATCCCAAATTTCTTAGCATTGTCCCTCAATATATTAATAGTATGACAATTATCACTCTCTTGAAGTGGCTCACCTGTAGCATCTTCTCCATATGTGAAATTTTCCTCCAACTCATCTTGTTTTTGTCTTAACTGATGTCTGAGTAAATGTCTCTTAGATATCAAACTCATCAATTCGGTCTCATTTAACTCATCATCATTCTCTAATTGAGATATTTGAACAGACAATTTTTTAATCTTCTCTGTCATACCATCGATCTCAATCTTCAGATTTTGCTTACCATTGGAACAATATTTGCAATTTTCTTCAGAATTGAACAAAGACACAGTTTTCTTGAATTGATCCGCTCTTGAAACATTTGATTTGAGCAACAAGAATTCTAATTCATCCCTATTGACTTTATTTTGTAATAATAACTCAAACTTCTCTTTCATCTCTTGATTATTAAGTCTCAACTCTTTTTGTATCAAATCTTGAAGTCTGTTGAACAACTCATCATCATTATTTTCTTCGTTCTCAGATTTTGATATCCTTGGGGCCTCTTCAACTTTTTTATTGATTCCTTTAAACAAATCTCCCAACTCAGTTTTCAATTCAGATTTGAAATTATCCAAGTCTCTGTTCAATACTTGTTTGCTCTTTCTGTTTCTTTCAAATTTCAAGTCTTCAAGTTGTTGTTTCAATATTTGATATTCTTTCTCTTGTAATTCCCTTTTAATCCTCAATTCTTCTTCAAGTTCGATCTGAGACATGCCAGTCTTGACCTTATTAATTAACACGCTGTAATCTTGTTCTTGTTCTTCAGTATATTGACGTTCCGCGTTTTTGATTTTTGGAGATGGTGACATTACGCCTCTATCTTCTGATTCTCGCAAAGATTTCAAGTCATTTTTGAGGCTCGATATCAAATTATTCTTTGCGTCTACTTCATTTTGAAGGTCTGCGCACTCTGCTTTATAGCTTTTCAACTTCTCTGTCAATTTTTCTATAAGTATACCTTGTTCGTGTTCCCTTTTCTGTGAAGTAGATGATGTATTCTTGGTTTTCAACAATTCATTATACTTGGACTTTAAAGATAAATGCTCTTGAACAAACTTATTGGTTAAGTCTGTTAATATATCCCCATACTTGGATGCAACAGAACTTGGTAATTCTTCAATGATTTTGAAAGTATTATTACGGAACCTTTGAGTAACATTATCATCGACAATTTCATTTTTCTTTAAAAACTCGTCTCTGTCTTTCTTGAACAAATCATCCATCTTGAAGTAATCTTTATCTGACAAGTTCTCAGTTTCCTTATAACCTGCTCTTCCTAAATGGTCGTACAGTGGGACGCCTCTTCCCAATTCAATTGATTGCGTCTCATCATCAAGCACAGCGTTATATCTACTAGATCTGTGAGGAGATACATTGTGGAAAAAATTCCTGGTGTGATAAGGTGACATAATGAACGATCTCTAGAAGTCGAATTCTCTCCTTTAGTTCTCAATTGGATAAGTGTATCTGGCCCTAGAATCCTGATCAAATAGTTTGAAAGCTCTAAAAGTTTGTTTACTTTTTAGATTTTTTTTTTATTTACTTTTTTTTTTTTTTCGTTTTTTCACGCGAATTTTTCAACATGAGATTTTCATTAGGGGAGATTAGATAAGTCTCATTACAATGATTTCCCAATTAATACTTGTATTAAACCGCCTCGAACTATAAATTACACTTGCAAGAAGAGAAGAAAAACAGAACACCTAGTGTACAAGATAAAATAATAAATAAATAAATCAATCAATCAATCAATAAATGCCTATTCTGAAACAATATCATAATCATTAAAATCAGGGTATGCTTTAAAATCCAATGAAACTGAAGGTAATGAGTTTGGATCTTCGTCAAAGTTATCTAACCAATTGCATTTCAGGGAGAGTTTATCTTTGGCAACACTGTTATTCAAGTCTAAAATATTTTTGATATCAGACCTTGAATCATTATAACGTAAACCTAATAATTTGAACCACATTTCTTGGAAATAGAAACTTAATGAATGTAAACCACGCAAATATCCCAGATCTGACTGGTCTGGATAATGTGGAGGGAAAGTCATTACTCTATGATGTTCATCACCAGGTACAACACATTGAGCAAAATCAATAACCTTAATAAGCATTTTACCTTTTTCCAACCCGCTATCATTATTTGAAGGAGCTCCGTCATACATCAATAATAGAGAAGATCCATACATCCTGTAACCATTTAATTTCTTGAACATTGTTTGCAACTCTTCGATGGATTCTATCAAGTTTGGAAGATGACGAACAATGCTGTATATGGTCAATCCATCATAAAGAAATCTCAATAAACAAATAGCAAATTCGTCACCAGCTTTCAATTGTCTTCCAAAATATTTGTCTCTGCAAATGAAATCTTTTTCAAACAGATCATAAACTTGCATACCACAAACTCTTACACCTAATTGTCGACTTGTTGTAAGTGCACATTTCTTTCTTTGTGAAATCTTCTTTGAAGGTTTAGCCTCTACTCCATATTGCCTTGTACCCATTTTCAAGTCTAAGACGCAAGGCTTATTCATCCCGCTTGTCAAATCTTCTAATAAAATGAACCTTTCAAATCTCGTTCTCTTCACCAAGTTCCTCGATCTGTGAGTGTTTGGATCTGAATAATAAACTTCATCATCATCATCTACTGCACTCTCTTCAACATCACGTTTCATATGCTCTTTCAAATATTTTCTATCTTCATCATCCATTTGGAATATAGAATCACTATCTGATCTTCCTTGTGGCTCTGTTGTTGCATTCTTAACTGAGGTGATAAAGTTCTCTCTTGTTGGGAACTTCTTACCATTAGATGAGGCTTGTGATTGGTTCATACTCATCAAGTCCAATAATGAATTGTGCTTATGAAGTGTACCTTCTTCACTATTCACCGAACAATTAGATCCAGTTGCAACCATGTTTGCACCAAAAACATTCCTTTCTACATCTGAAGACATACTGAATCTATGTGATCCTCCACGACGCGTATTTGATTCATCGCCGGTGTTTGAAGATGTCCTCCTTACAGCTCTACTACTGGTTCTTCCATACCTACTATGGTTTGTGGCACGTCTTATACTATTAGCATGATCTTTTATAGGTTGGAAAACCTCCGTGAGGACCAGTTCTTGAAGTTTTGTATTCACCCTTGTAAATCCCAAGGAAGGATGGAAAGTAGGAGTGGTGCTCTGAGGTGGAACTGGTGAGTTATCTATATGAGCTTGTTCAGGAGTTGATGGTTGGAAATTTTCAAGTGGCTGACGATCTGATATGGAATTTCTTGGTGATGGGGCAGATGAGGAGTATTTGCTCCAAAGAGAGTCAGGTATTATATGCCTGTTATCATCTAAGAGTACCTCCGGTGGCAACTCAATATCCCTAGAATCATCTGGTTTCAATGAGGAAGAACCAGGAGCAGATTTGGTATTCTTGTTTTGTAAATGTAAGTCCTCCATTATTTCATCCAATTCTTCATTATCATCCACCAAGGAGCTATATCTGACATTCAATACACCAAGGTATTTTGGCATATATCTAGTTATCTCTGTATGATCTTTTTCCATGACCTCATACCATTGATGCTCTCTAATATCAGAAGCCTTACATATGGCCTTTTGGGAGAATCTAAAGATCAGGGTATGACCACCAACTTTATTCTTGAAAGGCTTGAGTTCCACAGCCAATGGGTATTCCTCTTCTTCTACTGGCTCTTGTTCTTCTTCCTTGTTCTCTGTTTCTTTCTGTGTATCTTTCCCAACTTCATCATCTCTAACCTCTGGAATAGCATCTATGTTGCTGCTAGAGACTACAGAATTCAGATGAGAAGTTGGCTTCGAGTTATTTATGTTATTAGTTTCCTCTTTTATATCTTTTGTTTCATTATCAGAATGGTCAAACTCTTTTTCAGCAGTCAAATGTTTGGCTTCATTCAAAATGGACTCTCCTGTTGTATGAGGAAAATATGTCGCAGATGACACTGGTTCCAATTCAGGCAAAGATTTAGATATTGCTGATTCATCGATGGTCTTCATCGTGTGTGAAGGTAGTGGTGAGTCCAAAAGGTTGGATGGGTTAATAGGTAATGCATTTGCTGATGTTGTTGTTGTTGCCGAGTATGTGATGGAAGGGGCTGCAATTGATGATCTTTGTTGATTAGGATCACTTGATTTCTTGAATGAATGTCCCTTTCTTTCATGATGTTGATGTAGTTTCATCTTAGAGTTCCCGAATACGAAATGCTCTCTATCATTCTTATCGTAGACAGTTGGTGAGAATGACAAAGTATCAGCAGATTTGGGAGAAAGTGGGACTTTTTGATGCTTGTCATGATGACTACTCTTTGTCAGACTGAAATCCACTGTCTTATCCCCTTCAAATAACTTAAATGATCTGGCAGCTTTTCTCCCGGCTAAGTGATGGTGATGATGTGATTTTGGTTTCTGCTGCTGCTTCTTCTCATCTTCTTGAGGTGCCACTACCTCCTTCTTGTGTTCTGTCCTGCTGTGTTCAGCTAGCAGGATATTATGTGACAGTTCTGACATCCTTTAGAATATTAGATTGTGTGTGGTTGTTATTGTTGTCATGATAATCCTTGCTATCAGTTGGCAAGGTCAATTTTTGTATATAATATGAAATGTAACTAAAAAAACTAAAATAAAATAAAGTATAAAAACAAAACGAAGAAAGTACAATCACTTACAAACTGATGTAGACAATGACTGTTACTTAGATGACTGAACTATAATAATAATATACTATTCAGTTATTTCAACACTATTAACCAAACTAACTAGTTAAAGATTCTTTCTGTTTGGAATTTTTCTTAAAGTAAACAATTTTTTTTTTTCTTCTCTCAAAACATTTTTTTTTTTTCTTTAAATTTTTTTTTTTTTCTCTCAGGCTCCTTTTTAGTGTGAAGTGGAGGAAGAATTGGAGAGCAGCAGGTAGAGAAGGTGGAGCAGTACTGAACACATACAACAGTATTATATTACATAAGATTAAAACGTTTTAGAGAAGGAAAATATATAAACAAATATATGAGCCTGCGTCTGCCACATGTACAACTTTATCAGTGATCTGTTTAAAGAGTGTGATCACCAGAAGAACTATTAGAAACACGTTTTTCAGTGATTGGCAAGCTTTCTTGGATAATTTTTTTAGAAGAGCTTCTTCTTCTGGTGAACAAATAAAAGAGACAGCCAAGAATCAGAATGACCCCAATGGTGACACCTGCACCAATACCTCCGGCTCCTGCATTAGTCAATTTTTGCTTGATGTTTAATGAAGAGTAATTACCATCAGCAATTTCTGAGACTGAGACACCATCTTTTTCTAATGATTCAGCGTCTTCGTAAAGATCACTGTAGACAACACACATATCAACGGTGGCAGAACAAGCTTCACACCAGTCATCTAATGACCCAATTGAGATTTTTTGCATGTTGGAAACGAAATCATTCCATGGCAACAATGTTTGGTTTGTGTTGAACAATGGGTAAGTGGTTAACTCAATAGGAGTGGTACTACCATTCTTGAATGAGAACTGGACAAAAGTTTCGTTATCTTTGTTTTGTAACAATTCGAAAACCATAACACTACCGTAATCTGGCATACCTGTGAAATTTTCACTAACTTCGTACAAGTCACTAAGACCAAACCATTGGAAGAATGTGTTGAATGAACCTGTGTAATAATTGATCAAAGGAGATGATTCACTCTTTGTGGTGTTCAATTGACTGAGAATGGCACCTGATAAAGTTTGACCTCCAATTGTCAAATTACTCATCTTATCACTAACATTGTATGAAGACTTGAAATTGTATTGATCAGACAAGAGTCTAACCTCATCGATTAAAGTTTGGTTCCATTCATCTGCTAAAGTTTCGTTATGGATATAGTTAACATTCATGTAATCAAAAATATTCATGGCATTACCGAAATTCAATTGGTAGTCAGCCCAATCTGCAGTTGGTAAGACACTTCTCAAACTTTGATAGAATGATAAAGTTGATTCATTTTGTTGTTTAAAATCACTTGAGTTGAAGTAAACATCCATAGCAGCATCACTGGCTGGACAGTCAACATCACCTTTGATCCATATATAATCAGGAGTTCTTGCCTCTTGAATATAACTTTGGACATATTGGTACCCACCCAATGGACCCAAGACATCAGTACCATTGGACAATTCGGCAAACACAGCATCGGCCAGTTTTTCCTTAGTAGTGGTGATTTTTGTTGGTGGATATAAACCTTGTAAAAATGATAAATGTGAAAACAAAATAACATTAGCAGATATAGCTTCCCCGTAAAATTGTTTGACATTGTACAAACCATATTCACTCAAACCATCGATTTTGTAATCGGTACTAGTCTCATTTCCGTTAGAGTCTAAACCGAAATATCTCTCTCTGAAAAAAGAACCCATATCATATTGGTGTTGAGCACCAATTGGTGATAAGATATTTGCAGGTTTAACATTTCTGTCATTATGTCTTCCGAAAATAAATGTTCCTACACATTCGTAATCATCAGCAGCCAAAGCAGTGATAGCGGAACTCAGTAATAATAAAGTTGAAGATACTTTCATTTTCAACGATACAGGTCTCTACAAAAAAAAACACAACTTGTACAGGATATTCACTCCATTTTATAATAATTTTTCAGCAGATAAGGCCTGCAACTAAAGTTTTCCACTCTTCACTATTACATCTCCGCCATCACCTTAATATCCTTTCCTCTTTCGGCCCAAAAGTAGGGTAAGCCTCATCTTTCTCGGTGATCTCTTAGCGCAAAAGGCTTTTTTTTTTCTCTCTCTTGTGCTCCGTCTTGCAGGGCCTCGGCTTGGGGCTGATTGGCTAGATCAGGCCCACCGGTAAGAGGATCATCAGTGGTCTCAGCAGTTACCACGATAAGCACTTTGTTACTGCAGAACAAAGATGTTTTGGTGATAGACACAGAGAGGATATCTCTGTAAGTTCAGACTTAAATTTTACAAACCTAATAAAATCTTTACGACATGCGGTAACATGAATATGAATTTATTCTGCAAAATTTATCTTCCACTCGTATTCCTTATCTTATACTATCTAAAAGTAAGCTGCTGCTTATCACTGGAAAATATACAAGAATTAAAATAATACTGAGTTCTGTGAATCGTACGAAAAAAAATTCTATGAGAGAAAAAAAAAAAAATCAAAAAATACGCACAATAACTATGGTAATACTACACACCGTAGAAACTTACTATAGATACCTAACTCTCTAAGCCATAGGAAGCAGATGTTGTTTCCATATTACATGATATGTAAAAAAATAGATGCGTAAGCCCGGAATCGAACCGGGGGCCCAACGATGGCAACGTTGGATTTTACCACTAAACCACTTACGCTTGAATAATCCACTAAGCCAAATAGGCGATTTCTGGAAAATGAAACTGCTTCTTGAGAGGACACTTCTGAAATATAGCAAAATTTTTCCTATGAAGTGAAAAACAGAGTTTCCAGTATGGTGATGGCTTTATCATTGGATTATATAGCTAATAAAACTCTTAGACTTGTAAAAAAACTAAAATATTTCATTTATACTTTCAATACGAATATCACCCACACCTTAGGGATCACCCAAGCCTAATAAACATTTTGAACACATTACCACATGCTGTATGTGCGTAACGGATACAAAGGAAACTCTTGAACATATCATTGATGATTGTGATGTTGCCCAGTATATTTGGGAACTGATCACAGATAATGATGAGTATAGCTCACAGGGAGCCATATTGCTCAATTCAAGAGCAAGCACACAACAACTATTACAACAAATCATATTCTAAACCATTTTACACAACAGAAGAACTGGCCGCAGGTGGGACCAAAAATCCCAAAACGATTGACAGCAGAAGATTGGCTCCAAAAAACAAAGCCATACCGCTGCCACACCATACTTTAGGTTATATCAGGATGGAGAATTAACTCAATAACATAGTCAATAACTTCTTTGGGTATACCAATCGAATATTTAAATCAATATTAGACCACAAAGAGGGAGATAATTTCATCGCCCCTAATTTTCAACCTTGGCCAACATAATAATTTTTTCCTTCTAATTTCTATTCATCATCATCAGATTAAAACCCACTATGAGAAGGTTTCCCTCTGATGTGAAAAATGGAGTTTCCAGTATATAGACAAATGGGGGGAGGGTGTTAGCATTATAGTATAGTTAATAAACCTCTTAGACTTGTAAAAAAAAAAAAAAAATTAAATTAAATTCAGGAGGGTTTTTATGAATATCGTATAAAAATTCTGATATGTCGTTAAATACAGTGATACCTAATCCTCCGGGTCAAAGCTTTTCAAACCCTCCTGATCCAATTGATCCAATTGATGCAACCGTCTTGATCGATTCAGAGCATATTGGTCCACATCCGTCGCCATCCACTTCTTCTGTTCTTAATGCTTCTTCAACTTCTGTTCCAAAAAAATCATTCTCAAGAAATCAAAAAAAAATTGCTTTCACCTCTATGCCTATGTTAAACAATCTGATTTCCACCAATATCAAGGAATCCAATACTGGTTTATTCACTGATATTACAAATGTCTACCACCCATCTATCAATTATGACCCCGTCATTCAACAAAACCATGATCGCGCAGCAAAGAAACTGGCAGCCTCAAGTTACCAAATCCATCCTTCTATCCAGAAAGAACTTTATAATTCAATCGAAAACTACAGAGATCACACTCAATCCGGTAAGCAGACAAAAATTGCAATCCACTTTAACTCAAATGAGTCTGATAAAAACTTAGCAACCGATCAAATTGTTGAAAGACTATATAAGACACCAAAAGGAATCATCAACAAAAACCAAACTCCTGATGACTCTTTATACACAACTGATAATCTTATAATTGCAAACCACAGAGAAAACAATGATATCTCCTTTTCTTTTAACAGATTTATCACAAATCTGGAGAAAATAAACATCTTTCAATACCTTACCTCAACACCATATTCCAATTTTGTTGTTAAGACACATGAGCAAAAATACCCCCATCTTTACGTCATAAGACTCCAAGCCAATTCAATTGAATTCGATGATGCTGAAACCAGTTTCTATGAACAGCTAACCGAAAAGGATGAAGTTTTATGGAGAGAAAAAGATGAGGATCCCAAAACAACAGGGGAAGTATATTCCTCTGCTCAATACATGGTTTTCTTTGCGGGAAAAGTAGCCCCAAGAAGAGATACTTCATATCCAAAATCCATGAAAATAGACATCTTGAATAAAGCCAAATATTGCAATTTTTGCAGATCCACTAACCATACTCGAGCAAAATGTACAATGGCTCCAAAATGTTATCATTGTGGAACTACTACACATCTGCCAAAATTTTGTAAGGCAACTCAGCAACGTTGAGAGATTTACAAAGCTACAAAAGAGCAGCAGCTTATGCGGCTAATACTACCAAGCCATTAATCTCCCAATCAATTTTACAACTATACCAAGCCGCATGTAATCAACCAACCAATCCAATCATCCACTCACATAACCAAAATTCTGAACCACAGCCTAAAATAGGATCCCAGGCTACTCTCAACCTGTGGCATCAATGGGTGTTCATGAACCCTTACCCTCAAGACTTTTCTTCCACTAGCAAGAAGACCATAGTTGACATCAATCTCAAAGAGTCACAGCCTATATGACTTTTCTAGTTAATGAACTTTATGAATATCTAATAGCGTGCTTCCTGTGTCTTGTTATTGTCTGAGCTAACATCACTGATTAATAATTTTTATTCTAAGAAATGAACTTTTCTGTTAAAATTTTTCAAGAAAGGAAAATGATTTTTTGAAAAATAAATTATATAGAATATATTCTTAAATATGAATTTTCTTTGAATGCAGGATTTAAATCTTTTTATGGTTTCCCTAACTTTCACACTTCCCAATCACAATTACCGGGATATATCCAGTACGGGAGTGCTGGACCTTTGAGCTTCGTCAATTACGTGTATTACATGCGGCTGAAAAATTTAGGTTACAAACAAAAAAAAAAGGAAAATAAAAAGGGAAAAGTTTGATATTATTCGCTTTTTTAAATTACATCTATTTTAAAGAAACCAGGTTATTGCTAGTTAACATGTTAGAAGACTGGGATTTTAAAGCTACCGCTTTAACATTTTCAAAATATGCCTATGAAAATGCCCCAAGAGTACCAACTTTCTTGGAGATGCTTCATTATACTTGGTTTATATCTCACGCTGTCACTTTGATTGGAACTTTTATTTACATTGGCCAATTACTGCGAAAGAATGGCTCACAACTGAATGAAGTTAGTTTATTGTACAGCTTAACTGGAATGGCGGCTGCTGTTACATATACCATTGTCACGTATCGCCGATGTTCAATAATTGTTGTTGACCAATTAGAAGAAAAAAATGGATCTTCGAGTCTGGGAAGCACAACAAATTCCATGTCTTTATCAGAAGTCTTGAAGACTGAGAATGCACAGTTATTAGCTTTCTCTTTATTATGGTTGTCCACTTCGTCAAATATTTTCAAGATTTTGCCTTTTGCCATATACTCTTCTTTGAATTTGGGCAGCTATTTGTTAAATGATGTTTTCCCTCATATTCAATTATCAACTGCCATTAGACCACTAATGGAATACCTTGAAAATCCCTTGTTACTCACTGCAGCTCATTTAGACGCAGTTGTGTTCTTTATATTACTGCAAGAGTGTTATCTGACTGGAGATGGGTATGCTATAAGTTTATATTTGTTGATATGGGGGTTAAGAGTTGAATCCTCAGAAGCAAGTCGTTGTTCCTTATACACTTTGTTGACAATAATCGACTATGCTGTGTATCAAGACTATAATCCGGAAAGCTTAAGGGCTACATGGAGTAAAGTGAAAAAGACTATTACGATGTTGATTCCTTTAACAACTTCAGATAAACAAGATACGACATCTATGTATTGCCTCATAGATCAATTCTTGCCTTCTCTGAACATAGAATTGAGTAGAAACATACACAAGAGAGCTAGCAGAGAATGAATAAGGAGGTGTTTTCTATATACTATTTTTATTAATTCATCAACTCTTCTTTTAAAGAGAGTAATCTATCATATTCTCCAGTACCTTCCCATGTGCTTTTACCCCTAGAAATTAACGACCTGACACTAGTTTTGGCCTTGTACTTCCAATCCTTACAAACAACATCACCGGCTCCATACTTTCCTGGTAATTCACCATAGTTTTCATATGCGGCAACCAAATCACTACACATCTCAACAGCTTCACTCCATACATTTTCATTCAACTCCAATTCAGGATTGTTCAATAAAGCTCTGTACAGCTTTTCAAGGCATTCCAAAGCAGCCCATGGTTTTCCTCTCCAAAGCTCCACTTTTGATATGACTCTCCAACATCTTGCTGAAGAGTTAATAACTTGAGGAATTGAAACGCAAATATATTCAATACAGGATTTTTGGAAGTAATTCAACTTATCTTCGTCATAATCTGTGCTCAATAATATTTCTACTAATTTTTCAACAATAGGGAGATCAATTGCATTTTCACCGTTTGAGTCCTTCGTGATGCTCAATAACAGTCTTGAGGCTATTAATACATCATCCCACTGCTTCAATTTAGCAGCAACAATAAGATAATTTTCCCATATTCTCCATGACTTGAGCTCTTTTCCGACTCTGACAGCCTTTTGCAAAGCATTTAATGCCGGTTTCAATTTGTCCAAAGAGACCAAAGCTGAAGACAAGTTTGACCAAGCATGGGCATTATCATCTTCAATAGAAACACATCTGGTAAATGCTTCAGCAGCCAATTCGTAGTTAGCTGCTTCTAAACCAAGACACCCATAGAAGTACCAACTTTCATAAGATAAAGGATTGATAGTTAATGAATCAAATTGATGCTCAATAGCCTTTGCAAGGTCTCTAGACAAGCCAGAAGACTTTGGAGGACTGTAGTAGTATTTGGCCAATGCATTTTTTGCCTTTGTATATCTTCCAATTTCCCAACTCTTGAGCCAGAAAGATGGATCTTGTTTAATATCTCCCATGATACTAAGAGCACGGGCATCATTTGGATTTTCAGTCAATCTTTTTTCTAAAATCTCTAAAGCTTCCTTTTCACTTCCAACGGCAGCATAACATAATGCAGCTTCGTTCCACATCTGTAATCTTTCATATATCTCAAGGGCGGACCTCAAGACACCCAAGGACATATATTTCTCTGCCAAGTTAGCATCCATTGACCAACGTGGCATTAATGGCAATTGATGGATCAATCTAAGCCTCTTGTAACTTGGTAATGGCTTATCTTGTGATTCGTCTACCTTTTCATCTTCTGTTTGAGCAAACAATCTGCTTTGTATAGATGACATTCCTAACTCTTCGACTAAAGACTGCATTTGCAATACACCTCTTTCAACAGTCTTAGCCTTATTCGTCTCTAAGAGAGACCTTTCCCATAAAGCTTTTGAGAAAATTGACCAATTAATTGAACCATCCGGACTATATAAGATTCTCTGAATCAAAGCAGCTAACTCTTCTTCAACCAATGGAGAATTGAAAGGAGATGTTTGCTTTACTGCAATATATCTCAATAATAATTGTGTCATGTCAAGGTCAGATAATCTTGGCTGGTTGTTTGGATCAATCAGCTTCAAGTCTTCTGGAATAAGTTGTTCTCTTATCGCTATTGGTAAAAGCTTCAAGTCTTGATCCTCATCTTCCCCTATAGAAGAGTTGGAATAGTCCAATTTTATTCTCTTAGATTCACTCTCTTCTAATAAATCACTGACTTCTTCTCCAATGGATTCATATAAAGGCTTCTCAAGAAGAACATCACTATTCAATGAAAAGCTTTCTGGTGCCTCTTCAATAGTATCTTGAACCTCGTTTGACAATGGGTTATTATTATTGGCCAAGATAACCAAACCAGCATGTGCCGTCTCTTGAAATTTAGTTCTTTTGGCTTTACAACCAGTCAATACCAAATTTAATCCTGATACTTTTTTGGCTTTAGCTAAAGCCGCAATTGACAAGTTTTCAGTATTTGTATTTAAACCGTTTCTTGCGGTTTCCAAATAATATGTGATGAGTAATCTTTTGGAAATCTCATCAGTGGTATTGTAAGTTAAAGTAGTCAACACAGATGGGTTTAAAAGTAAAGTGGAAACAGAAGTTAAAATGGACGATGGTTCAGGTAACAAAGAGGTTTGAATTTGGTAAGCTCTTGATCTCCACCATTGAACTGCAGCTAAAAATGCATCAGCCTCTCTATCTAAAGTGGTCTTGATATTTGAATTGGTCACAAGTGCTTCTGTATCTTCGATATGTGTTGTTAAATTTAAAAATGATACTGTTGATTGATTAAGAATTTCAAAAACTTTGATTGCAAAGACCAACAAAAATGGGGACTCGATCAAATCATATGCCAACTGTCCCAAGGACGCCAACGAAGCAATAAATAGCTTGTTGTACTGACTTACAGATTTCAAGACACCCAAGTCTAAATCAATAGAAGGTCCTGTATAATTCAATTGAACGAAAGCCTGCAAAAAAGTGATAGCAGCTAGCAAGAGATGATTAGAACAAGAAACCAGATCACCCAGCAATTGTTCTAATAAATTATCCTCTATTGTAGTAATCAAAGTCCCTAAGAATTGGTTAACATTATCAAAAGATGATTTTTCAATGATTTGTAATACTTTTTCATTTTGAAAAATTGCTGATTGATATACTGGCGAGTGCAATACTTTATTGAAATGACCAGTAATGATATGATTCAGAAAACTGGTCAATCCGTTATCAGAGTTCTCTATCAACTTATTTAAAAGCAAATGAATCTGGATCAGACGTGTATCACTCATGCTTTAATCCTTACTATCTTATTTGGAAGAGATGAGCTTTGAAGAGTTTTTCATAATTTTTTACTAAATTTTTTTTTTTTTTTCAGATGCAAAAAAAATTTTTTTTTTTTTTTTTTTTTTTTGTAAAAAAATATTCTTTAAAAGAAGACTATTGATAGTGATAGACAGAAGACATAATGGCTAGAAAGAAGTCGGCTGCCAAAAAGGCAAGAGAATCAGAAAAGAAAAATTTGTCTACGGACCATGTTAAAGTAGAGAAGAAACCTGAAATTGTTCAAAAGGATGAGAGTCCAGATTCATCAGATGCAGACTCAGATGGAGAATCTTCAGACAGTGAAGACGAGGATGAATTCGGTGAGTTAATCACTGGTGATGTCGAGGAAGGTATCAATAAGGTTCTTAATGCCATAAAGACAGGTGACAAGGCCTTATTTGACCCTTCAGTGAAGTTCTTCGATGATCCAGAAAAAGCAGTACTGGAAACTGGAAAGAAAGAGATTCAAAAACCAATATATTTAAAAGATTATCACAGAATGAACTTATTGTCTGGAGATGCATTGAGAGATGAAGAAGAATATGACAGGGAATGGCCAGAAGGTGAAAAGCCTTTTGCCATTCAGCAGAGGGAGGAGAAATCCAAATTATTATCAGAGATTAAAGATGCTTTTGGAGGTGATGACCAAGAGGAAGAAGCAGAAAGTGAAGATGATGGGTTTTTGAAGAAGAAAGAGGAGCAAAGAAGAGTGGAACCAATTTCAAGATTGCCTGATCCTGAAAAAGATGAAGAGAGATTTTTGGAGGCTTTCATGGGATCGCATGCATGGATTCCAACAAAAGGTGATCAAGAAGTTGATTTGGATGCTAGAGATGATGACGAGTTTGATGATGCCGTTGAGAAATTCGAAAATGCTTATAACTTCAGATATGAGGATCCTAAATCAGCTGAAATTGTCTCATACGCAAGAAATCAAGCAACTTTGAGAAGGTCAAAGACAAATCCTAGAAAACTGCTGAGAGAAAAAGAACAAGAGTTGAAAAGAGAAGCCAAGTTGAAGAAAGAGGCTGAATTGAATAAGAAAAAACTGAAAAAGATAAATATGGTTTCCGATAGATTACTGCAAATAAAACAAGCTGTTGGTGATGAGGTCAGCGATGAAGTTATCACTAAAGTCTTTGGTGACAGCTTGTTGAAAGATGATTTTGATGACTCTGAATGGGATGCCAAGATGGCACAAATATTTGACGAGGCATATTATGATGCTGAAGTTACTAAACCAGATTTTGGAGATGATGATGAACTCATGAAAGGATTTAGCCAAGAAGAAGAAGATGATGATGATGACAAAGAAATTGCCGAAGAAATGGAACAAGAAGAAGAAGAAAAAATAGAGGTACAACCAGAAGAGCAAAAATCTGAGTCTAAAAAGGATAAATTGAGAGAAAAGAAATCAAAGAAGAAGGAAAAAGAACAACTCAAGAAAGCTGCTGAGAAGATAGTTTTAAAGAACACTGCCAAAATAGTAGAAGAGATTGAAGAAGAACGTGGGCGTTCAACAACGGAGGATGTCAAATTCAAATATAGAGAAGTATCACCTGAATCTTTTGGTTTAAGCACAAGAGAAATCTTATCAGCTCAAGATAAAGATTTGAACGAGTTAATTGGTATCAAGAAATTTGCTCCATATAGACCAAGAGAACTGAGAATGAAAGATAAGAGAAAATTGACAAAGAGTTATAAAGTTAAAGAATGGAAGAAAAAAGTTTTCAGAAATGCTAATGGATTGGAAATTGGTGATGATGTCGAAATTGGTTACAAGAAGAAGAGAAAGCATAACAATTCAGAACAAGATGGGAAGAAGAAGCAAAAGAAGGATAAGAAAAAGAGCAAGAAACCTGTAGAAGAAGCAGAAGTGTAAGTACAATAATAAACTTTTTAAAAATCTTTTTAAGTTTTATGTAAAATTCTATATATATTTATTTTGATACACCAAACAGCAGTTAAAAAAAAGAGCACCCAACAATTGAAATAAAAACAAATATATAACACAAAAATGTTTAGTTTCCTTTTTAAAATGACGAAAAATAGTTCTGTATGATAACAGTAAAACAATGATTAATGACTAAAGTAAGAAAAAAAAAAAATTATTGTTCAAAACCGACAAATTTACTGGTAAAACTTTTCAAAGATCTTGCTCTACCGGGTTGTTGTCTCTTTCTTCTGAACCCACGGAAAGTCCTAACCGATCTTCCATCGGCATCTCTCTCCCCCATCCTGTCGACTTTATTTAAATACCAGCGTGCACAAGTAACAAAAACAACAACACAAATGATCAAAAACCCGATAATACCAAAGAACCATGCAATAGAACTGGCTTCACCAGGAACAGTGACGTTCATACCGAATAAACCAGTGACTAAATTTAGTGGGACCAAGATGGTACCCAAGACGGTAACTTTGGACAAGATCTCAGTGACTTTATTATTAGCATTGAAAGATTCAACTTGTAATTGTGCTAAATAATTTGCATGTGATCTTGAGAAAATTTTTTCATAAGCTGCCAAGTTTTGAAACATGGTCAAAATATGATCTTGAATATCACCAAGATATAATGCAATGTCACCTCTTGGTTGAGCTTGTTGAATTTGTGGATGTTGTTGAGGAGCAGGAGACGGAGTAGGACCTCCTGCGGTGAATTGCAATCCTGCCAAATTTGTAGTTGAGTATTGTGTCTTAAAAGAGTTCGCTTCATCTTGACATCTCTTGGCAAACATCTTGATGACATCAGCTTTACCCGATAATAATCTCATCAAGGTCATGACTTTTCTTCTTGATTCACCGATTCTTTGTAACATTCCCCCGTAATCTAATTCACGGGCAACAAAGACACTATCTTCAATGGCATCAGCTTCGTACTCGATTGCCTGGATGACAGGAGCGAAACCATCAGTGATGTCATCAATCAAGGCATAACATAACCAATCAGCCGAGACATTGACATAGTCTCTTAATTGTCTAACACGTCTTCTAACGTTGGCAGGATGTAAAATAGGAGAAAAATGGAAAGTTAAGACACCATCTCTAAAGACAACGATATACACATTGATAGGTTCCAAGAAGTCCTCACTTTCGTTATCGGTTTCAAAAGTGTGGAAACAAACAAAATAATAACTCTTGAATAATTCAACTTTTTCTCTTGCTTCCTGCATTCTAATATCTTCAGCTGTCAAAGGATGAATACCAAACAGTTTTGCTAAAGCTTTCATTTCTTCATCTGTGGGACAAACACAATCCATCCACCAAGTTCCTTCTTGCTTGATAAACGAGTCTTTGATAGGTTTCCCTTCTGGGAACAATGATGGTAAATCTGGAGCATGAATGGTCTCATCATTTTCAGAATGGAAAAAACTGAAACGGTCTGGAGGAACAAACAGATTTTGAGCTCCACCAAAAGTGACACCTTCTTCTGAAGAGCTTGTCTCATTGACATTTGAAGTTGTCTCAGAGGCAATAGCACCATATTTCTCGTCGAGTTGGTTTGAGAAACTGGCAATTGAATGTTGATTTGATTTCAAAGTTCCTTCTCTCTTTGAAATAGAAGACCTGTGTTGCTTCAATTTAGGAGTGTATCTTAAAGCAGCAGAACTGAATTTGTTATGAGAAGAAGTAGTATTATCATACTTAGATCTCAGTAATTCTTTTTCCCTTTCTTGAATCATTCTTGTTTCTTCACGTTCTTCATTTATGAATTCCTCGATTTCGCCAAAATCAATACCATTAATTCTCGTGTGTTCTGGTAACATAGGAAAACAAACATCTTCTTCGGTTTCTTGAGATTCTCTCGAGGCATGTGAATCTGCATCACTTTCATTACCATCGTTGCTGTTATTGTTATTATTAGCCTTCTCAGGATTATTGGATCTCTTAACTTCTGAAATTGAATTTTGTCTTGCAAATCTCTTCTTGTTGTTATTTCCCTCATTTTCACTAGCAGTGGAATAAGTAGAATTCTTAGAAATTTGCTTTGTCAATCTCAGGTTGTTATTGGAATTTCTTCTATGTCTATCAACATTTAATAAGATCCCACCAGCAGCATTTGGAGAAGTGTTCCTATTCTGCTTGATAATAGATTTGAATTGATCAGTAAATGATCTTGATCTTGCCCTAGGCATTCTCCTTTCCTCCTCTCCTTCTTCATCATCATCATCACTTGCATCCAATGCGAATTCGTCTCCGTCATTGAATTGGATCATCTTGTTTCTCAAGTCACTTGAGTTCAACAGATTATGCTTCGAAGATTCATACTTTGGAGTTCTCAAGACAGGAGGAGGTTGCTGAGTTTCAATGACACTGTCTTTCCTAATTGGGAGGGAATGATGGTGTCTGTGATCGTTCAATCTCTCGTCCTCGGTGATATTGGAGTGGGATGAAGTCATGGATTCATTAGTCGAAGCAATCGACATATGAGAATTGGTACGTTCGATATCAGACATTTTCTCTTTTGTTTTTTTCTTTGTAGTTTGTTTTGTTTCAAAAAGCTCTTATATATTTTCTTGTAGTGGCAGGGTGAAACTAATTATGGTGGTTGCTTGACAGAGTGAGTAAAGACCATCAGTAATTTGAACATCTATTATTAAGAAAAGTAAATAAGTAAGATTATATAAAAGTGATTAAATATATAAATTAACTTGACATAATAGCAATAAGGAGATTTAACAGTAATTTTATAAGAAAATTTTTTTTTTTTTATGTTTTTTTCTTCTGTTTTACACGTGCGAATTGAGTAATCGGTGCACTACCACTTAGTCAATAAAGAGAGAATGCGAAAGCGTTAATAAAAACAGAGTGAGTGACAAATAATTCATCTACAAATTTATTTGATCAAGAAAATCCCTCAACGCCTGTCTTACAACCTCCACCCACTTGGATGTTCGGCTGCTTTCTATGTATGTAGTGCAGTTCCAAAGACGAGGATTGAGTGCAATGCTTTTGTGCGGCATATACTAAGCTTTTGAGATATTTATTATTATTTTGTAGTGTGAGAATCCCCATCTCATCTCTCTTCTCCTTTTCTTTTAGGGGCTGTTGGAAAGATTAAAATTTTTTTTTTTTAGATTTTTTTTTTTTTTTATAGAAAATTTTTAAGTAGATAGAGAGAGATACGTGAAAAGTAATAACAAGTTCAGATATGTCGTCTAGTGATTCGGAACAAGAATACGATATCGCTTCTAATATAGCTATCAATTCAAGTGATAGTGATGTCTCGAGTTCAGACTCTGAAAATGAAGACAATTTCCAGGATGAAATATTATCAGATTCAGAAGGAGAAGAACAAGAACAACCACAGAAGAAGAAGCTGAAAGTGACATCACAGAAGAGTTTCCCTTCTTTGGAATTAGAAGATGACACTTCTTCTACTGCTGCTAATGATATGTCACAATATTTCAACAACGTTTCAGCTGACACAAAGAAAAAACTGAAAAATGGTTCATTTGCTTCTTTTGGATTGTCAAAATTCTTATTGACAAATATCTCAAAGAAAGGTTATAAGCAGCCAACTCCAATTCAAAGAAAGACAATTCCTTTGATCTTATCTAATAGAGATGTCGTCGGTATGGCAAGAACAGGTTCAGGTAAGACAGCTGCTTTCTTATTACCTTTAGTGGAAAAATTGAAAATACACTCTGCCAAGATTGGTGTTAGATCAATTATCTTGTCACCATCAAGAGAATTGGCTATACAAACTTTCAAACAGTTGAAAGAATTCACCAAAAACACCGATTTAAGATCCATATTACTTATCGGTGGTGATTCATTGGAAGATCAATTTAGTTCCATGATGTCAAATCCTGATGTCGTTGTTGCCACACCAGGTCGTTTCTTGCATTTAAAAGTTGAAATGAATTTGGATTTGAAAAGTGTTGAATATATGGTATTTGATGAAGCTGATAGACTTTTCGAAATGGGTTTTGCTGAACAATTAAACGAATTGATCGCTGCTTTACCCCCTTCAAGACAATCATTATTATTTTCTGCCACATTACCAAGATCATTAGTTGATTTTGCCAAACTGGGTTTGAACAATCCCGTGTTGGTTAGATTAGATGCAGAACTGAAAGTCTCTGAAAATTTAGAAATGCTGTTCATCTCTTCCAAAAATAATGAAAGAGAAGCAAATTTATTAAATCTTATACAAGATGTTATTAAGATACCCGTTGCTACACCAGAAGAATTGAAAAAATTGGATGATGCATCAAATCAAACAGACTCATCAGATGAAGATGCGGATCTTGATTCACTGGATAAGAAAAAAAATAGAAAATATAAGAAGACAAAGAGAACAAGATTACCACCAGCAAATGAATTACCATCACCATTTTCCACTATTGTATTTGTACCAACAAGACATCATGTCGAATATATAACAAGATTATTAAAACTTTCAGGTTTTGCCGTATCTTATATATATGGTGCTTTAGATCAATATGCAAGAAAGAATCAATTACTTAATTTTAGACAAGGATTAACACATTTAATGGTGGTTACAGATGTTGCCGCAAGAGGTATCGATATCCCAGTATTGGCAAACGTTATAAATTACTCATTACCTGCATCTTCTAAGATTTTCATCCACAGAGTCGGTAGAACTGCAAGAGCAGGTAATAAAGGTTGGGCTTATTCAATTGTCAGCACAAATGAATTACCATACTTATTAGACTTGGAATTATTTTTAGGTAAGAAGATTTTGTTGACATCTATGCATGAGAAAAAATGTGAACTTATAAGAGAACAAAATAATGGTATTCCTCAAGATCCACCAGTTTCATACACTGATAGAATTGTTCTTGGTTCAGCTCCAAGATTGGACATTGAGACTTTCCAAGAAATGCATGACACTTTAGTTAAAAACGATTACGAATTGAAAACTTTGAGAAACGTTTCAGCAAAAGGTGAGAAATTATATTTCAGAACAAGAACTGCTGCATCTCAAGAATCTGTTAAGAGATCAAAAGAGATCATAATGTCTGGTTGGGATGATCAAAATGTGTTGTTTGGTAAGAATCTTGAACTGGAAAAATTGGACTTCTTAGCACAATTACAAAATAGACATCATAAGGAAACTGTTTTCGAGTTTGGATTAAACGGTGATGATTCAATGATCAATTTGATGAATAAGAGAAGAAGACAATTGGCCCCAGTACAAAGAAGAGCAAAGGAAAGAAGAGAATTGCTTGATAAGGAGAGAATTGCAGGATTAACTCACAATGTAGAAGATGAAATCTTGAAAGGTGACCAAAACGAAGTTGGTTATAATACAATAAATGAGAAAGAATTGGTTGAAGCTTTTGAAGATGCTGATGAAGTATTAGCTCAAAATGATAAGAAGAAAAACTCTAAGAAGAGTTTTAGAGATCCAAATTTTTACATGTCGCATTACGCGCCATCACATATGCTTCAAGATAAGCAATTGTCTTTGGATAATGGATCATTTATCAATGATGCATCAAAGGCAACTTTTGATTTGGATGATGATGATAAAGTTAAAGTTCAAAAAACTTCTGCTCAAACAATGCAATGGGATAAGAAGAAAGGTAAATATGTCAATTCCAAATCCACAGACAAGAGATATATTATTGGAGAGAGTGGTCAAAAGATCCCGGCAACTTATAAATCTGGAAGATTTGACAGATGGAAAGATTCAAAGAAAATTGGTAATATTCGTGTTGGTGCTCCAGAAACTTCTGTTGCTGGTGGTATGAATAAAGCCATTCAAAGTAATGCCACAGACAGACTTTCGGGTGGTAGATTCAAGCACAAGACAGTCAAGGCACCTAAATTACCAGATAAAAATAGAGATGATTATGAGATTCAAAAGAAGAAGGTTGAAAAAGCTTTGGATTCTGGTTTAAGAGTTAAAGGTTATAACAAGGCGGGAATGAAGACCGAAATCAAATCAACAGATGAGATAAGAAAACAAAGAGAAATCAAGGAGAAGAAAAAACTGAAGAACGCAAGACCTTCAAAGAAGAGAAAGCATTGATATAGCATTTGTGTATATTGTAAAAGATCTGCATCATCATTTATCCGATTTTGCACTACATTTGAAGCAGCACTAACTATTGTAAGAAAAAAAAAAAAATTTGTTCTTTTGGCCACACAGAGAGAAAAAAAAATTGTTATTGCCATTTCAAGTTTTCTGATAATCCAATCCATCCATCCTTACTTAAATCAATTCTCATCAAAATCTCTCAACTAGAATTATATAGATAATAAGAAACGGACAAGAAGAGAAGACTTGATCCTTCCAATTGAATGTTATTTTAATGAGATCTAAGCTACTCAGCAAATTACATATTTCACATCAACAAAACCAAGATAAATCTGGTAGTCAACAACAACAGTTTGCGTCTTCGTCGTCATCATCATCACTGACAACTGAACAATCGTCATTATCGTCATCTGCATTCAATTCTAATAGTCAATTGCAGCATCAACAATTATCTTCGCAATCTTCACAATCACAGATGAATACTTTCCAACAGCAGCAACAACAACAGTATCTGTCACCTATGGAGAACAAACAAGTTCTCCAACCTCAAGAGGTTCAACAACAGTTCCAACAACAGCAACAACAACCTGTAATGCTTCACTCACAGCAGCAACAGCAACCAAGAACTCAACCTCAGACTTCGGATATTGTTGAACAATCATTATTACCTCAAAGGTCAACTGTTTCTAAGGGAAAATATTCTTTGAAAGATTTCCATATTATGAGAACTTTAGGGACAGGTTCATTTGGTAGAGTTCATTTGGTTAGATCGGTACATAATAATAGATACTATGCAATTAAAGTTTTGAAAAAAGCACAAGTGGTTAGAATGAAACAAGTTGAACATACTAATGACGAGAGACGTATGTTAAAATTGGTTGAACATCCATTCTTGATTAGAATGTGGGGTACTTTCCAAGACTCAAAGAACTTATTTATGGTTATGGATTATATCGAAGGTGGTGAATTATTTTCATTGTTGAGGAAATCACAAAGATTTCCAAATCCTGTTGCTAAATTTTATGCAGCTGAAGTGACATTAGCATTGGAATATTTACATTCTCATAATATCATTTACAGAGATTTGAAACCTGAAAATATATTATTGGATAGAAATGGTCATATCAAATTAACAGATTTCGGTTTTGCCAAAGAAGTTCAAACCGTGACATGGACTTTATGTGGTACTCCAGATTATATTGCACCAGAAGTTATAACAACAAAACCTTATAATAAATCTGTTGATTGGTGGTCCTTGGGGATCTTGATTTTTGAAATGTTGGCAGGTTATACACCATTTTATGATCAAACTCCAATGAAAACTTATGAGAAAATCTTGGCAGGTAAAGTTCATTATCCGTCTCATTTACATCCTGACGTTGTCGATTTATTGAGTAAATTGATAACATCCGATCTTTCAAGAAGATTAGGTAATTTACATAATGGACCTGCTGATATAAGAAATCATCCATGGTTTAGTGAAGTTGTATGGGAAAAATTGTTGATGAAAGATATTGAAACTCCATATGAGCCTCCAATCACTGCTGGTGTCGGTGATTCCTCATTGTTCGACCATTATCCTGAAGAAAGATTGGATTATGGTGTTGTTTGTGAAGATCCATATGCTACTTATTTCGAAGATTTCTAGATATTCTCCATTTCAACTTTTATATAAAACAATTATTATCTAGTTCACTATTTTTTTTTTTTTTTCCACCATCTCCTTTTTTTTTTTTTATTTGATGACTATTGAACAGTTCTTATACACACTTCAATATCTCTTCTATCAGTTTGTTTTGTTATATAATTCGATTTATTATATGTGTTTTAGTATATTTTGTTTGTAAAAATTTGACACATAAAAAATATATTTTATATATTTTCCTTTTTTTCTTTTTTCCTCTGAGCTCCTACAGACTAATGAACATTGAAAATTTACCAGTTTATCTATTCATTTAAGTGAACATTAAGGTAATATCAAATGGACCACCAATGCAATTGACTGACTTACCAGATGAGCTACTTTTCGAGATAATAAGAAATTTAGCTCTTCAATTTGAAGATCAACGGAGACCTAGTGAAGATACATTCTCATATAATTCAAATATAAGATATATCATATCATCTGACAAATATAAAGATTTTATTAATTTGTCACTCACTTGTAAAGAATTAAGATCACTTGTCATCCTTTTTTTGCAAAAAGAGAATGGCTCATTGCAATTATCATTAGCTAGAAAGACAGAGGTTCCTAATTTGATAGAATTCAAAAAATTTAAGAATAGTAATAATTGTCCATTTGATGACCAGACCATAAGTCTTAATTGTTTATTTGCTAGTCATGTAACAAGTTTGGAGATCTGTTTAGATTTCATGCATCATGAGTTCGCTTGGGAATCCATTGTCGAGATGTTTCATAAGAAGTTGACTAGTTTGAAAATTTTAGGAACCACAGAGCATTATAGGCGACTTTTCTCATCCTCTCTGCAATCTAAGCAGTACAAATTTACAAAATTGCAAAAATTATCATTGCCCTTACCAGACTATACACTTGCTTTTGAAAAATTGGGGAAATCCATTGATTGGAGACAATTATCACAGTTGAATGTGTTTTTCGATCCTTATGCAGGATTTAGTATCAATGTTATTGAAGAAATTATGAATAGTCTTATTTCTAAATTCAATGGTGGTCACAATTTACAAGTGTTACAATTAATTGGAGGAAATGATGTCATTTATAATAATTTTACGTTATTGTTGAAATTAAGCCAATTTATATCAAAATTGACAAATTTGACATCATTGGCAATCTCGCATAAGAAAATAAGGCCTCCTTCATTCTCGTCATACTCATATACTTACGAGACATCTTATGTGTACCACGATTATAGTTACCCATTTGTTGAACTTTTCAAATCGATAAGGAACCTCCCACATTTAGGGAATTTAACATTTGATACGGAGGCATTGAGGCTTTTCCACAATGAATTTGCTCAAGTATTCAGTAAAGTTCAATTCCAAAACAATATTCAAAAAGGATTGGAATTAGTTCTCTGTGAACCAACATTTATCTACCCAATGTCTTCAGAACAATTGAAAGAGATGTTATCCTTGATCTTACTAATCCAACCTACTTCATTATCTTTCAGGTTTGGGTTACAAATAGAATTAACGATGTCGAATTACGCTGTATTATTAGTTCAACAACTACTCTCGATCTTGACAACAAGATTCAACTATACAAAGATTTGTTCCGTAAGTTATGAACTTTGTTGGTCAATTATTGAAGATTCTTATATATTAGAGCATAACGATAACCATAAAGATCACAGAATATTGAGATGGCAAACTCCCGCGATGGCATCATCGATCTACAAAACAATGGAACAACAGTTGATTAGATACTCAACTCCTTACCCCGATGAGGATGTCGATTACGTCAAATTGATGAATTCAGAGTTGGTGAAGTATCCATTATGTGAATACAGGTTGCTGAAAAAAGGTAATGACGAGTTAAAGAGGCTAAGCTTCTGGGAATTGCAGTGCAATTTAAGCGATTATGTAGTATTTAACAACTTAGGTAATAGAAAAGGGAGCATCTTTGATTGATTGATTGATCTGATCTTATACTTTGTAGAAAAAAAGTCGTACATAAAATATCACATACACACCAAGGTGTGACTGTGTTTTTCTGTTTTAGGAAATTTGTTATTCTAATCGAAGAAAGTGTGCGCATAGTGGAAAAAAAACAAAAGAAGAGGGAAAATTGAGAGAGGATTATTGACACAGCAAACACTACCAATTGATTGGTTTTTTTTTTTTTTTTTTTTTTTCTTTTCACTTTTTTTTTTTTCTTGTCCAGAAGGTAAAAAAAAAAAATTACTGTTACAATTGAAACTTTTCTTACGAATCATTATATCAATCACAGCACAATATGGCAGGTACTTCAGTCAGGTATGTTCTATCTATCTATATCACACTAGGAAGTAAGAGTTAAGAATACACGTCGATTCATCATTTATATTATAAACCACACAACAAGTCAACTGGAGATTTTTTTCAATGTAGATTGGATGAAAAATTTTATATTCCATAAGAGTGATGAAATATACATGTAATGATCAAATATATCACACTGGGTTTGATAAGAGAAACTAGAACGGCTCAGAATATGAATACGGTTATTGTAACTGTTTTTCTTCATCTTCAAGGACTGTTTCGTATATTATCATAGGAAAATATCAACACCAAGGTGAAGTTGAGAAACATTAATGTTTCATATCTATCAAGAGACAGCTTTATTCATGTTCAAAATGATCAACATGTCATTTCTTCAACTTCTTACTCTAAGATTCGTAATATATTGAAGAAAAAAAAATACTAACATAATTTAACAGAGACGTCCCAGCTCAAGCTTTCATTAATGCTTATGCTCAATTCTTGCAAAGACAAGGTAAATTAGAAGTCCCAGGTTACGTTGATTTAGTCAAGACCTCAGCTGGTAACGAATTACCACCACAAGAATCAGAAACCTGGTTCTACAAGAGAGCTGCTTCAGCTGCCAGACACATCTACTTGAGAAAACAAGTCGGTGTTGGTAAATTAAACAAATTATACGGTAACGCTGCTAACAGAGGTTTCAGACCATCAAAACACGCTGATGCTTCCGGTTCAGTTAACAGAAGAGTTTTACAATCATTAGAAAAAATTGGTGTTGTTGAATTGTCACCAAAAGGTGGTAGAAGAATCTCAGAAAACGGTCAAAGAGATTTGGATCGTATTGCTGCTCAAACCTTAGAAAACGATGACGAATAATTTAGTTAAATTTTAACATCAAAAAGAATTTAAAAAAATAGTGAATAGGTTTTTTTTTTTTATTTAAAGAGAAAAATTTGTTAATATATACTATAATTGGGTTTTATCTTTATCTATATGTTTTAATATTTAATTCAAGCAATTTAATTTGTTCTCTTGAAAGAAGTCTCTCAGTAATCATAACTAGCATCTCCAATTTCTACAACTCAGAGAATTGGAAAATTTTTTTCTTCCCAATTTTCCAAAAATAGTAGTTGAGGGCTGTCTCTTTTTTTTTTCATTCTATATTCCCCGATCTTTTTTTTAAAAATAGGGGAAGAAGATCAAATATTCAATTTCTTTTAACACAGGATTGAATATGTTGACCGATAGTGTAATCAAGGGTAATCATGATTTCGATATACCTCAGGAAACCTTTGACAACGAAATCAACAAATTGGTTAATAAGATCACGTCCAAACCGGGCTTCAATCCAAATTTGAAATTTGATCCATCAACTCATCTTCTTTGCAATGAGGATACAATCCAAATGATCAAAACCATCAAATTATCTGATTTGCAAATTAATAAGACTCATACAAAACCCTTGAACGATATTGCAGGGACGTTCCCGTTTCCTTTATTCAACGAGGAAGCGATTGATATGATTAAATATGAATTGTTTCATGACCATAATTTAATTAAAGAGTATGGAAGATTGATCAAATCTTCACTGGATAGAACCAGACTCGATTTCCAAATGGGTGGATATGCTGACAAGACAAGGTTTATCAAGGAAGCAATGTCACACCCTAGAGTTTTAGAATTGATGTCTACGATTTGCGGGCTCAAATTGGAGATAAGCCAAGTATATAGTATTGGCCATGTAAACGTTTCATTGGCAGAAAATGGTCAAACTGATAATGACAAACCAGCAGAATATTATGAAAATTTGAAAAAAATTCAAAATGAGAATCTAGCCAATATACCTTCCTCATTAGGCTGGCATTATGATTCTGTCCCGTTTGTATGTGTGATAATGTTAGACGTTTCAACAAACATGATTGGTGGGGAAACTGGGATTATGCAAGGTGACGGTAATATTTTCAGAGTACCTGATCCTCAAATAGGTTATGCCACATTCTTGCAAGGAAGAGTTGTCAAGCACATCGCAACGAAACCTTTGAATCAGAACAATAGAATCAGTTTTGTCAACAGTTATGTTCCACTGGATTTAACACTACCAGATACAAGTTGTATTACATCTTGGAAACCCAGTGTATTACCTAGAACTATTCACGACAAGTTTTATCCCACATGGTTAAATTACAGGTTCGAAAGAATCGAGCGGATGTTGAAACAACGTAGAGAGAAGTTAGTTGAGTCATCCAATAGTGGTGAGAAATTTGATCAGTTAGAAAATATACAATTTTGTGAAGAGATCGGGAAATATTTAAAAGATTCATATAATGAATTTGAACTGATAAATGATGATCAGTTCCCACCATCATATTTTTCGAAAACTTATGACGAACTTTAAACGACACTTGTTCTTGCAGCTTGAACGATTGCATAAACATTCAATATACTGATAAAAATCCAAATCAACACAACAACGATTGTAGTAATCCAATTGTTCGACATGTCTTTATAGTTTTCTTCTTCTAATTTGACTTCCATTATTTTCTTGTTGCAAGTGAAGTAAATCAATGGAGCACTTAAGAATGGTAACATTATAGATAACACAAATTGACTCGCATTCAACAGTTTATCCAATCCATTCTTACCAATACATAAAGTAATAATTAAACAAGGTATGATAGAAATCGACCTAGTAATAATTCTTCTAATCCATGGCTTACATGTCCAGTTTAGATGTCCCTCTGATACAATTTGACCAGCAATGGTGCATACTATCCCCGCGCTTTGACCAGAACAAAGTAACAGCACCATGAAAATCGTGGCAACAGCTGGTGCAATAGTTTTCTTCAATAAGTGGTAAATTGTATACAAATCAGCATTAATAGCTGCTTCTGTCCCATACAACGTAGAACCTGCAATCACTAAGATAGCAGCATTAACAAAGATTGCAAATGTGAACAAAGTTATGACTAACTCCATTATAGAATATTTCAAAGCATAGTTGATAGCACCCATACTCGGTCTGTATCTGTAATAACTCTCTTCGTTTTCCAATGGATCATCACTTAACTTGATGTGTCCTGATTTGATGTCGAACTCACGTAATCTTGGTTGAACTAAACCACTTCCCAAAAACAATGAATGAGGCATCACAGTGGCACCTAATATGGAAGCCGAGGTGTATACACCACCATTTTCCAACATTTGTGCTGAAGGAACGAAACCTCTAAAGACTTTCCCAACATCTTGGTGTGGTATGTAACTTAACTCGATACAAAAACAAATAACAACAATGAATACCAACAGTGCAACACAATATTCAAATATCCGAACAAATTTCAAAGAGGAACCTGGCCTATATGCCATTAAGACAAAGAAAACATCAACTGAAGTCAATACAACACCCGCAGGTAATGGGATTTTGATCAAGATATTCAATGCTATAGCAGTACCAATAACTTCAGCAACGTCAGTAGCAATAATTGCACATTCAGCTAATACCCAAATAGTGTAATTTAACCATTTTGGCAAATTTCTATAACAGTTTTTTGATAAATCTGCACCGGTTATTGAACCTAATTTGATACACAACACTTGTAAAAAAATTGCAATGATACAGGACAATAGTATAATAAACAATAATGAAAATTGATTTGAAGCACCACCACTGATAGACGTGGCATAGTTACCTGGGTCCATATAGGCAACACTAACCATCAAGCCGGGACCAACAAACTTCATATATTTTTGCACAACAGCAAAGAATTTTGAGATTCTAGTGTGATTTACTTCCTTTTCAAAAGAGTCTACTTCTTCTTGAGCAAGCTCAATTGAATGGGCACTTTCTGAATCTTTCAAACTGTGACCCCTTTCTTCCGATAGCTGATTTGATTCGATCATTGAATATGCTCACTTACTTCTTCTTTGAGCTTTTAACAACTCGGTTTTGTGAGTAAAAGACCTAATATTTATAAGAGACTCCCAGGAGTACTCATGAATGATATCGGCCTTTCAAAACATTCTCAAAATCAAAATTGAGACATTTATTCAGTGTATCGTAAAAAGGGGGAGTGTGTGTGTGGCTATTATCTAAAAAATCTACGCATGAAAATCCGATATCGAGAGGAAAATGCAAAAGCGGCTTTGAGTTAGCTACTGCCGTAAATGCTTTAGGAAGATCAACTGACTATTATAGAATATGTAAATCATACATACAGCTTTTTAAACTTAAAATTTTTCTTTAGAGTGCTTGACTATAAATAGTAATAGAATTCAAAAGCCATTTTTTTTCTGAGAAAACCTAGAAACAACTTGAGGTTCTTGATATTGAATAATTCACTCTTCTTCACCTGGACAATCTCTTATGGAAATGGCTCTGTAAAGAAGAGAGCGCTTGCCCCCTTCACCCCAAGGTTTAAACCTTACAATGAGCTAAATCTCTTGGCAACGTCATCCACAGATGGGATGTTGAACTGAAAATTTCATGCATAGTTAAAAAAATGTTGATCTCGAGGTGGGCAAGAGAAGGAGAAGAATTTGAAATTTCCCGATTGTAAATCTTTGAAAAAGAATCATACTCATTTCGCATGATCAAGAAGTTTTAGTGTTACTACAATGATTAAACATGATCGATTAAACAAAATGATATTTTTGTTTTACTTTTAAGAACCATATAATTTTAAACCCCATTTTTGGCTGCTTCGACAATAGCATAAACGTTCAATATGCAGATGAAGATCCAAATTGCAAAAGCTATAATTGTTGTAACCCAGTTATTGGACATATCTTTGTAATTCTCTTGGTCTCCTTCGCTATCTTCCAAATTGACTCTCATAATTTTCTTGTTGCAAGTAAAGAAAATCAATGGAGCAGTTAAGAATGGCAACGTCAAAGATAATACAACTTGACTTGCATTTAACAGTTTACCTAATCCGTTTTTACCTATGCATAATGAAATAATCAAACAAGGAATAATAGCAATTGATCTGGTAATAATTCTTCTCATCCAAGGTTTACAAGTCCAATTAATGTGACCTTCTGACACAATTTGACCAGCAATAGTACAAACGATACCAGCACTTTGGCCCGAACATAATAACAGCACCATGAAAATAGTTGCCACAGCTGGGGTGATAGTAGTTTTTAACAATGAGTGAATAGTATACAAGTCGGCATCAATTGCCGCTTCTGTACCATATAATGTTGAACCAGCAACGACTAAGATGGCAGCATTGACAAAAAGGGCAAATGAGAATAAAGTGACAGATAATTCAGCAACTGAATATTTCAAAGCATATCTAATAGCTCCCATACTTGGTTTATATGAGTAATAATTTTCTTCGTTTTCCAGTGCATCATCACTCAACTGAACATAACCAGAGTTAATATCAAATTCACGTAATCTTGGTTGAACCAAACCACTTCCTAAAAACAATGAATGAGGCATCACAGTGGCACCTAATATAGAAGCAGCAGTATACACACCACCATTTTCCATCATTTGTCCTGAAGGAACGAAACCTCTAAAGACCTTACCAACATTTTGAGCTGGTAAGTAACTCAATTCAATACAGAAACAAATGACAACGATCACAACCAACAGTGCTACACAGTACTCAAAGATTCTAACGAATTTTAACGAAGAACCGGGTCTGTAAGCCATCAAGACAAAGAAGACATCGACCAAAGTTAACACAACACCTGCAGGTAGTGGAACTTTAATCAAGATATTCAAAGCTATAGCAGTACCAATAACTTCAGCAACGTCAGTAGCAATAATTGCACATTCAGCTAATACCCAAATAGTGTAATTTAACCATTTTGGCAAATTTCTATAACAGTTTTTGGATAAATCAGTTCCTGTTATGGAACCTAACTTGATACACAATACTTGTAAGAAAATTGCAATAATACTCGATAATAAGATGATGAACAACAATGAGAATTGATTTGAAGCACCACCACTGATAGACGTGGCATAGTTACCGGGGTCCATATAGGCAACACTAACCATCAAGCCGGGACCAACAAACTTCATATACTTCTTCACAACATCGGCAACTTTAGAAGTCCAAGGTTTATTTTCATCATTTTCTGATGACTCCAATGAGTTGGCCTCTTGCTGTTCCTTTGTTAACAACTCGATAGACCTGACTCTTTGTGGATCTTTCGATCTAACACCACCCGGTAAAGTGTTTTCTAATACCTCACTTGGTGTGAGCTCCGTGAGAGAATGTCTATGTGTCTTCATTATTTCCCTTTTCTTTGGATATGTATGAGAAAGACAATAAATGGGAGTCTCAAGTAGCTATATATATATGAATAATTAGAAACTGGTGTTGCCAAGATGAATTTTTTATCAGAAAATAACCTCTACTAATTTTTTTTTTGTTTTCTTGCGAGTGATTTTTTTTTTCTCATTTTCAGGGGTATTTTAGACATTGTCTCTTAAAATAATTAGGGGGTTTTAAGACAAATTAACAACTACAACTGATATGTACAAGGATGTAAGTATTTTTAGATTAGAAGAGTGAAAGCTATACAGAAGATCGACCATTTTTTGGTCAAGTTATCAGATCTAGAACGTGAAATATGAATTTTTTTTTTTTTTTTTTTTGAATTGAGTGCTAAAGATAATGCTGTCCAATAGGGACCCTTTTGAAAACACTTGGGGAAAAAATTAACGACCATAAGGGTGGTATCCACCTCTGGATCTGTAGCCTCCTCTGCCTCTGCCTCTTCCTCTACCCCTGAATCCACCACCTCTGGAAGGAGGGACACCTGCTTTTGGACCCTTTGGAACGTTAGCAGGAACATCTCTTGGAGGCAATGTCAGTCTTGGCTGTTTTGGAACATTATCCAATTCTTGTTGTTGGATATTAACGACTTGATCTTGATCATCATATTGCTGATGTTGATCATATTGGTTATTATTATCGTATTGACCATTTCCATAATTCTGTTGTTGTTGCTGTTGTTGTTGTGGGGCAAACTGTTGTTGTTGGTATTGGTACTGCTGCATCATTGCAGGATCCATAGTCATACCGTTAGCTGCATATTGTTGTTGCATTTGTTGGAAAAAATACTGCTGCATTTGTTGCCAATACTGTTGAGCCATTTCGCTATTAACGCCGAACTGGTTCAGGATCGACGAAGGGTTCGACATCAGATCTAATTGGCCAGATTGGTATTGTTGTTGTTGGAAATATTTACTGTTACTACCACTATTTTGTTGACCTCTTGGCTCTGCTCTCTTAATTTCCATGTTACGCCCTTTCAACATGACATACTTATTTTCAGTGACCCTATCAACAGCATCTGGTGAGTCATAAGTGACAAAGCCGAAACCTCTTGATCTTCCAGTATCCTTGTCAATCATCAATTGGGCATCGATAATTGTACCAAATTGGCTAAAATAATCGTTGAAATCTCTTTCATTTACTTCTGGAGCGATACCTCCAACGAAAATCTTACCAGTCTTATCTTGTTCTTCCTTTGGAATAGCTCTTTTTGGGTCAATTAATTTACCATCTAAGACGTGAGAAGTCTTGACAACCTCATCAACAGAAGAAGGACTGGAAAAAGTCAAGAATCCAAAACCTCTGGACTTGCCAGTGTTAGAATCTTTCATGATAGTCAAATCAACAATTTCACCAAATTTCTCAAAATACAGTCTCAAACTATCTTCAGAGGTTTCCCAATTCAAACCACCAATGAACATCTTACCGGCATCACGGTTTAAAGTAGCTCTTTGGTGTTGGACTTGTTGTTGGACTTGCTGCTGCAGTTGTTGTTGCAATTGCTGAAGTAAAGAAGGATCCAATTGACCTGCAGTTGAAGCTGGAGGAGGAGGAGGAGGTGGTGCAACAGCAGCAGCATTAGTATCAGCAGGCTGGTATGAAGAATCATTGTTGTTGTCTGTGGTGCCTGGTTCTTGTTTTGGTGCCTCCTCGATCTTTGTTTGCTCTTGCTTGGTATCGACATCATCATCACCGTAGATGTCGTCGAAAAGACCTTCGTCATCACTTAAATTAGACATTGTATATGTACCTATGTATGTATAAAACCTATTAACTAGTTTACTTGGAAAGGTGGGGAGTGAATCAATCTTTTCTATTAAGTATATATATATAGGTATTTAAAAAGGGACTATAAAGTGAACAATATATATCTCTAGTTTTCTCCTAAATAATTTCTATCAATCTGTTCCAATATTACTGTCTAATTAATTAATTGAGTTTCTCTTTTGCTTTTTTTTTCTTCCAACAGCAAAAATTTTCTTACTGTTTCATTATTAGTATAAATATACACGTCTTTTTTTTATCTATGGGAAAATTTTTTTGTTTTTAAATTTTTTTTGTTTTTCACTTTTCACAGGGCGATGAGATAGCAGAAGAGATGGGGAATAAATATCTTATATACTTGGCTCAGTCGCATACCAATTTCAGGAGAGCTGAATTGGAGTCTATAGCTGATTTGCATAAGATCAAGGTAGATTTCTCGGGACACAGCGAGGAGCATCCGTTTGTGGTGGTGGAGTTGGAAAATGATGAAGAAGCTAGAAAATTGATAAGCAAGAGTATATTGGCTAGAGGCATATATGAATTGTGGGGGACCGGGTCCTCTTTAGAAGCGCTTCATGAGGATGTCAGACAGAATAGTAGGCAATACTGGGCGAGGTACCAGGATGACACTATATCGTTTAAATTTGATTTTATTGGGTACCATGGTAGTAGACAAACACAGGAAGAACAGATCAAGATCATAGAAAGTTTCCAATATTTGGACTTCAAGGGCCCGATCAGATTGAAGAAGCCAGACGAGGTGTTTGTGTTTTTAGAAGATTATGACGTGGTGGACGAAGTTCCATTACCAGAGCCAAAGCGAATTTGGTTAGGTAGACAAGTTCAATTGGGTGCAAGAATAACCGATGGAATAGTGGACAAGTACGATTTGAGGAAAAGACCATACATTGGGACGACATCTTTCGATGCAGAGTTATCTTTGATTTCATGTAATATCGCACAAGTGAGCACGGGTAAGATAATGGTAGATCCTTTCAACGGGACCGGAAGTTTCTTGGTTGCCGGTGCCTATTTTGGAGCTTTGACTTTCGGGTCAGATATAGATGTCAGAATGTTGAGAGGTAAGGGGAAAGCCACGATACCTGCAAATTTCAAGAAATATGGCACAAAGAATCTATTTGGGGATATTTTGACCATGGATTTCACAAACAATGCATTTAGACCAGATTTTGTCATAGACACAATAGTGTCAGACCCTCCATACGGAGTCAGAGAAGGGCTTAAAGTGTGTGGAGCTAAGAACCCTGAAAAGAGTGAAGGTAGAGAAAACGTCGTGATAAACGGTGAGAAAGCATTCTTGAGAAGAGACTACATTCAACCAAAGAAGCCATACGAATTGGATTCGTTATTAGATGATTTGTTGAATTTTGCAGCCGATAGATTACCTGTAAATGGGAGATTGTGTTTTTGGATGCCTACTGCCAATGATAACTTCAAGTCAACCAATATCCCCTTACACAAAAATCTAGAATTGAAATACGAGTTGGTGCAAGAGTTCAACAAATGGTCAAGAAGATTATTGTGCTACGTGAAGAGAGATGAAACATATGAAGGAGTCTCTCACACTAAAGTCGACAGAGGAGATGTAAATAACTTCAGACAGAGATACTTCACAGGTTTCAACTGATCTTATGTATCCTATATATGTGTGTAAATGTATTTTTAATCATTATCTGACTCGTTTGACTTTTTTAATATTATGGGAATTTTTTAATGAAGGAAAAAAAAAATAAAAAATAAAAAAACGTTAATTAATAATTTTTTTTTTTGATAAGAGAAACAGAGATTCTTGTTGAAGGGTGTTTTTACTGATAAAGATATAACTTCTAGTGTTGAATCCAGATCTTTAAGATTATCAAGTATCTAGCAGGATATATTACAAATAGTGTTTCAGGACAGGCTATCGATATATAACTGTACGCGAACATAAAATAGTAATCGATGTCGTCGGATTCTTTGAGATCTTCAAAGTCGCAAAGTCCCTTACAACAACAGCAGACTGCCGATAAGGCATTTTCATATGTGCAGTTGATATGCTCGTTCTGTAAGTTCAAAAAGAGAAAATGTAATGGGGAGAATCCATGTTCCACTTGCAAGAAGCATAATCAAACATGCGTTTATTTTGCAGATAATGACCGAAGACGTCGTAAATATCATACAGATTATATAAATTACCTTGAGAACAAGTCAGACGTCTTAACAAAATTTATTAGTGAGTTTGTTAAAGACTCACCAGAGTTGAATGAGGCTTTCCATGAAAAGTTGAGTCAAGTGATACAAGTCTCTCAAATTAAAGCAGAAGATAAAAATGACAAAAGTGATACCACCAGTGCCAAAGATGCCTCTAAATTGGACGATCATTTATTGGAAATGTTGGATGAGGCAAGTAAGTTGAACTTGGATGAACAAGACCATAACAGAGTGAATAACTCCAAATCACTATTGAACCATTCCAATGAATACGATGATATCGATCTACAACATCAGAGCAGCCCCTATAGTGAACTGACTTCTTCAACCACTTATGATGCCGTTGCAGATGAAGAGAGCAACCCTTTGACAATGAATGGGTTGAATATCGTTTTCAGAGATGAATCTTTCAGAAATCATTTAATCAACTCTTTTGAAGAGCATTTCTCAGTTTATCTACATTGCTTCAAGATGATATTGCCCTCAGTGAGAGAATGGGAATTTTCATCTCCCGTACCTTCTAAGCAATTATTGATGTGCTCAATATTTGCTGTTGGTGCTGTTTATTCACCTCATCCTTTTGCTCTCAGTTCAAGAAAACTGTTTATAGCAGAACTGGAGTATATTGCCATAAATGCATGCCGTTATCCTCTTGACATTTATTTAGTGTTGGGTCTTTCATTATTGTCAATGTATGAATTAGGCATGGGAAATGACTCCATCTCATATTTATTTAATTCGATGGCATGTTCATTGACCCAACATATGGGCTTACACATATCTTATGACCAAACTGGAGACTCAAAATCTGTAAACTATGCTCCAAAAGCTTCACCAATAAGATCATCAATTTTATGGGGAATATGTGTTCAAGATAGAATAATCACAAGCATTTGCAATGTGCAATGTTGCATTCATTTCAAGAGAATTATTGCTCCACCTTATCAAACGATATTAGGACCTGAAAGTAAAGACTACCTTCCAGAATTAAGTTTTGCCTACCAGACAAGATTATGGTACATATTTGATAGATTTATGGATCAAATTTGCTCCGAAAATGGTGACATCGGAGATACCCAACAAAGAACAAAATTGTTGGAGGCTGCTTTAAATTCGTTGTCAGAGTTTAAAAATTCTTTACCTTCACTGTTGGTAATGAACAGTAATGAGAATAATAACAAATTCACTTTGATACTTCATTATACTTATTACACTTTGATTTGTCACTATCACAAGGCTTTTATCAAGATTACTAAAAACTCCACACAACAATTGATACAAAACTCCGTAATACTGGCAAGTATCTTATCCAAGTTGCAGAAATCTTATTCGTTTGAAACATTACCATATAATGCAACTTACCTTATTTACTCAAATGCTTTAATTTATTTAATCGTTATTTCTAAAAACAAAGATACAATTCATGCTACTCAAAGAGATGAAAATTACTATAACAGTTTCAAGTCACATTTCCAAATGTGTTTGCATCTGTTAAAAGCGTTGTCTAAGATCTGGAAAAGACCAAGAAGGGAGTTCACCATATTGAAAACATTATGCTCGCAAAGTGGTGTTTACTTCCAAGAATTCGAAGATGATAATGTGAAACTGGAAGCTTCCGAGTCTCACCACATATTTCACACTCCAGAAGCTCAACAAGACCAGTTCTCCAAAACTGCTAATCAAATGCCTTTTTTCACTAGTCCTGAAAACTCTTCAACTACTGCAAGTGACTTGGGTGCGGAATCTTTCTTTCGATCTACAGCTCCACAGCCGACCTTTTTTGATCCTCCTCGTTCATCACCGTCTCAAACTGAAGAGCAGGTTCCATCACCACATACAATTTTCCAGCAGCAGCAACAACAACAACAGCCAATACCGCCACTGCAAGCACCACAACCACTGCAACAACCCTTGCCTGGATTTCAACAACCCCCTGTGTTTGCTAATCAATTTTCAAGTATGTTTCAACAATTCCCTATGGGGGCTAATGGTGCTGCTACAAATGACGGATTCATGGAACTCGTGAACCAATTTTATCCCAACCAGTTTCCTGCGTTCACATCTTCATTCAATCCACACATGGTACCACCAAACAACATCCCAGCTGGAACTACATCATCAACAATCAGCACTCCAACTAATATTACTGGTAGCAGTGGAGCTAATAACTCTCCAATACCTGACATTCAATTTGGTACCGATGCTAATGGTAATATACCATATAACACACATTTCAACAACAACAACAACAATAACAATAATAATAACTTTATGTAAGAACATGTATTATATAGATGTGTAATTTATTTATTTATTTATTTACTCACTCATAAAACTTTCACTAATATTATATATAATTCACCAGTCCAACATCAGGTCAGAGGAACATGAACCTCCAGCTGCTACCGATGGTCTTGTTGGAACTTTAATCTTGAATTTTCTATCAATGTTTTTGAAGACTTCATTATGTGTTTCCACAGATTCCTTTTGAGTGACTTTCCAACGTGAAGTTCCCAAGACATCATCAAGCTCTGTATCATTTGGCAAGTTTATAAAAATGGAACCATCTTCTTCCTTGATCTCAAAAGTAGCAACTGACAAGGACTCATCGTTCTTACAAGATCCAGATTCAGGTTTGTCATTATCAACAATATAATTTCTCTTATGCAAAGGACAAGAAATATATGTATTTTGGTTCTCATCTTGTGATAAGATACCCTCAGATAACACAAATGCCCTCTTATGTCCACACATGTTTTGTGAACAAAATAATTTCCCATTCAACCTAAAAATAGCCAACTGAGTATCGGAAACTAAGATTGTTGCAGAAGAACCACTCTCCTTCTCAGGCAACTTGGATGATTCGCAAATCTTTCTCCAAGAAGTTGATGACCATTTGATACCTTTGAAATCTTCCCTTTTAACTTGATCGTTTGTTGGCCAATCTGCTGGTCTTCTTTGACCTCTTTCTCTTATAATCTCAACAGTATCTTGCTGCTCCTCGGTATTTATAAATTGTTTGAAAATTGGGTCATCTTTTTGAGTTTTAACGGCTTCATTCCATTCATCATAATAATGCCCAACTAATTCATTCATCTGGTCTTCCAACTCTTGAGCTATACCCAATTTGTCATACACAACAACATCTTTCAAGTAATCAATACCACCTGGTAAGTTTTCTAACCACCTTGCAGTTCTTTGTAACTTATCAGCAGTTCTTAAATAGAACATCAAGTAACGGTCCAATAATGGGATCACTTGATCAGGCAAAACATTACCTTTCAACAATTGTGCATGTGCAGGTTTCATACCACCATTACCACCAACAAAGACGTTGAACCCAGACCCACTTGCACTTTGGACTGCAGACAAACCGAAATCCTTACCGTGCATCTCCGCACAATCTCTGATACAACCTGAGACACCACCTTTGAACTTATGAGGAGATCTAATACCTTTGTATCTCTCTTCTAATCTAATGGCTAAACCCACTGAGTCTCCAACACCATAACGACACCAGGTAGAACCAACACATGATTTAACATTTCTTAAAGTCTTACCATAAGCTTGACCACTTTCAAAACCATGGGTATGCAATTCTTCCCAAATACTAAGTAAATCTTGCTTCTTGGCTCCAAACAAATCAACTCTTTGACCACCGGTTATCTTTGTGTACAAGTCATATTTCTTTGCAATTTCGCCTAAAGCAATTAATTTTTCAGGTGTTATTTCACCAGCAGATAATCTTGGGATAACAGAATAAGTACCATTTCTTTGAATGTTACCCAACATTCTGTCATTTGTCTCTTGCAAACCATGAACATCAGAGCTTAAAATGTGTCTGTTGAAAAGTGTTGACAAAATAGAACCAATGCATGGCTTACAAACTTCACAACCTGCAGCTTCCGGTTCCGTTCCCAAATGTCTCATGACCTCCTTGAAAGACTGATATCTTTTGACCATTATTAAAGAAAACAAATCTGCTCTTGATTGTTTGAAATGGATACACAAGGCATGAGAGACAGTTTTACCCATCTTGACCATTTCTGCTTCAAACACAGCTTTAACAGTTGGCATACAACCACCACAAGCAGTACCTGCTTTAGTACATGAACTCAATTCACCAACACTAGATGCTGTCCCGTCTCTGATTTTGTCAACAAGCATACCTTTACTTACATTATGACAAGAACATACCTGGGTGTCATCTGACAAGAACGATACATCGTCACCGTCTTCACCTGGCTTACCCAATATTAATTCTGAAACTGGGCCAGGCAACGGCTTTCTGGATTTTGCTAATGCGGTAAACTTGGTAAAGTTTTTTGTGTCACCTACTAAGATACCACCAAGCAAGTATTTACCATCCTTTGTGACTATTAATTTTGTGTAAAACCCATCTATTGGATCCTCATATATCAAAGATTTCACCAAACATTTACAATCCTTCTTATCATAACCTCTTGGAAGCCATTTTGGACCGTTCTTGTCGGCAAAGTAATCCCCAAAAGAAGCAACATCAACACCCATTAATTTCAATCTGGTTCCTATATCTGGTTCTGTGAATTCTTTTGCAGAGTGAAATTTAGCTTGAGTCAAATTGAAAGCTAAAACATCAGCCATTGCCACACCTGGTGCAATCAACCCAAAAGTCTTGTCATTCCAAGAGGCACACTCACCAACTGCATATATTGATTGTTCAGATGTTTGTAATGAGTTATCAACAGCGAAACCTCCTCTTTGAGAGGTCTTTATATTCAGGTCAGCTGCTAGCTCATCTCTTGGCTTAATTCCGATGGTGTAGCACAATAATTGACACTCTTCGATTGAACCATCGTTATATTCAACCAGCTCCAATTGTTGGCTCGCATCAAATATTAATCTCTTGACAGTGGTACCAGTTCTTGCTGTTACACCCATTTCTCTTACTTTTTCTGTTAACAATCTCCCTCCTTTTTCATCCATTTGTTGTGAAAGCAACCATTGAGATCTATGAACTACAGTGACGTTGTCATAGATCTCCATGTCGTACAAAGCTTTGGCAGCTTCCAATCCTAATAGACCACCACCGACAACAATTGCTCTCTTACATTTCACTGTTCTTTCTTTCAAGCTGTCACTAAACTTTAGCATGCTATTCAAGTCATCAATGGTTCTATATACAAAAGCCCCCATTCTTCTATATGACTTGATATCAGTAGCTGAACCTTCTAATGGTGTTGGTAATAAGTCCAAAGGTAAGAGGGCACTAGAACCTGTAGCGAGAACAAGAAAGTCATAACTATATGTACTTCCTTTCTTTGTTTCCACTGTTTTTTTTTCTTTGTTAATTTTAATTACTCTTTCATCAACCTTATAATCCCATCTGTCGAGATCTCTGGCTTCATAGAAACCTTTTGGAGACAATAACAACTTGTCAAAATCCTTATGCTCAAAATATTCTGTCAACCCAACTCTGTTGTAGGCTAAATGGGGTTCTTCTCCTAATATTGTGATCTTGTATTCATTTTGCTTTTCGTCATTTGACAACATCTTATCTAAGAACGCAATGGAAACCATTCCTAACCCAACCACAATAAGGTCTTTTCTTGGTTTATCTCTCAAAGAGCCCGGAACAGGTGGGATACCATGTTGCACTTCAGGCTCTGAAAGTGTAATTTCTTGTATGGAAGGTGCCATTAAATTATTTGTTTGTAGTACTAATTGTGATGTAAATTAAGAGTGTACAAGATATTTATAAAACTATATCAAATTTCTTATTATTATGAATTTTCAAATTTACAAAGAGAATTTGTGACAGGACCCGGATGAGAATAAGTTCACTGGAGCAGTTTGCTGGTGGAACTTATTATCTATGATTATTATTTGGGATGGTCTTATTGGATGCAAAGATTATTTTCCACTTCTTATCTGTTGTTGGAATCTTGTAAAGAGAGGGAAGTCTTCTCCACTTCGGAACAACTGCAGTTGCGAATCCTGTGAGTGTAAAACGGAGAAGGAGAAAAAAAAAGTTTTCTTCTCCAGGCACTTTCTAGCTCTCAAAAAGATACCAATAGTATTTTAACCGCTTCCGCATGAATAAAGAATACTCTGTGCTAAGCAGAGACTATTGGCTGAGATTGCTGAAGTTATAGTGATTGTATATCAAGAAATAAGGAAAGATGCTGGATTTCTTAAAAAAAAAAAAAGTTCACGGGCCAAAAAAAGGTATCCCTTACAACCCCCAAGATTTTTATACAATTACAAAGATTGATATCAAAAGTAAACCAATAAATATTGATGAGAAATAAATACATAAGACAAAAACCAATGAAGATAAAAAATCAAATCCCTTTTTAGAGAACCAACAAATATACTTATATATAGTAGGAAGAAACATCAGGCAACAGCTTGGACAGGATCTTTCTCAACTAATTCTTTTTGTTTTTTGGCAATATAACCTGTAGGTCTGTCCTCTCTTACAGGGATGAAACAAATAAGAGCATTCAAAACCATCATAACGATACCGATGATCCAGAAACCTTTGAAGTACTGTGTGACACCGTCTTTCACTTGGAATCTGAAGACTAAGGAGAAGAAAATACCACCCATGTTACCAAAAGCACCAGTTATACCTGCAACAATACCAGTATGATGAGGATTGATGTGAGGGACTAAGGAGAAATTGGCACCGTTACCCATTTCCATGAAAACATCCATTACAGCCATTGCTACTATCAAACCTGCCATTGACAAATCTTCTCTGAAACCGATCCAAAGTAAAAATACACCTTCCATGAAACCACAAAGAATCATCCAGAACTTCTTAACTTTTGTAGATTGGAATCGCTTGTACAAGAAATCTGAAATGATACCACCTGTAGGTCTTGTGACAATATTTAATAAGCCCAACATGGATGCCCAGTTACCGGCCAATTGCTGTGAGAAAGTACCATGTGAATGTTTCAAATACACAGCTGACATAACAGCCTCAATAGCTAATTCACCACCAAAAGTGGAGACATAGCCTAAGGCAACAAGCATAGTTCTCCAATGGAACCCAACTTTTATTAAGTCTATTGCTCGTGGCTCTTCAATGATCTCATTCAAACTGACAATGTCGCCAACTCTAGTTTCAACTGGTATGATTGCGTCATCAGAAGAGTAAGAGTCTGGGTTGTATGCTTTCTTGATATCATCTCTTGATAATACTTGAGATAACAGAGTATCATCACCTTGTCTTGAACGAACTGGGATAGATAAGACTTCAGTAGTAGTGACGTTTATTCCAATTCCCAAGACATCTGTTCTATCTGACCATTTTCCTTCTGGACAATCAACTCCAAAGATGATAACCAATGCAGCGACAAATAATAAGATGATCATTGGGCCAACGACAAAAGCCAAGCCCCAACTTCTATGAATACTGTAACCTCTTTTCTCTAAATCAGAGACAATTGCTGGCATCATGAAAAAAGCAACACCACCACCTGCATTACCCCAACCACCTGCCAAGGCATTTGCGGTACCAACGATGGATTTATCGAAGAAAAGTGTTGTCCAAACTTGACATGGGACGAAACTACCACCTAATAAACCGATAAAGAATCTGATCAGATGCAAACCTGCAACATTTGTCACACAAGCTGCAAAAGCAGTTGGTACAGAACCGGTTATCAAAATACCTGCCATGACCCATCTTGGACCAAACTTATCACATAAGGGACCCAAGATGACTCTGGCTAATAAAGTAGCAGCTAACCCACAGATGTTGTTATTGGCAATATCAGTGGCAGTTAAATGCAAGTCTTGTTTTATAGTATGCGAGAGTAAAGGTGGGAAGGCAAACCAGGATAAGAAAGAGACGAAGAAACCCAACCATGACAAGTGGAATACTCTTCCATATTTAGACTTCAAATTGAAGAATGGTATGGACATGGCTTTATTCGTTCTATCATTAAGAACTGGTTCCCTATATAAATCAGAAAACTTCATCGTGTATGTGGGGGTTGTAAATAGTGAATGAAACTGAATATGAGAAGGTGCGAGTATATTTATATCTCTCTGGAGCAAGAAGTATGTGTGAACTTGTTGTTATCTTTTCTTAAATTGAAACTATTTTCCTCTTTTCTGTTATTCTTTTTCCTTCTGAATCTCCTAGATAACTTAAATTTGCCAGACTAGTGCATTTTCCTCTCAGTTCACCTGTGAAACCGTTCTTATATTCGCAAGCTCTATTTATTTTCCACTTCCCTTCGTGTCTCTGCGATCTTCCCTTATCATCAGAACCACTTTTATTTTTGCCAAAAAAAAAAAAAAAATAAAAAATTTGTTTTTTTTTTCAGAATTGGAAACGTTTCCCAATCGGGTATCCGAGAACAGCCCCTGTTCAAAATTTTGAGATCTTATCTCTGCTTACGTAATTTTTATTCCCAGGGTTGTGGGCAATTTTAATTTAAATTGGTTTACGATAACCAGAGTGGTACGAGCATGCAGCATAACTTGTTATTTAGCAACTACTAACACCGACTCTATTTGTCTACTCTCTAATCTTTCGAGCTAAAAAAGTCTCCTTCCTCTCTTATCCTCTCACTCGCCTGCTTGGCCACACAAAATTGCACAAGAAGAAGGAAAAAAAAAAAAAAAGTACGAACGCCTAAGAAAAAGAAGAAGAAGAAGAAGAAAAAAAAAAATACAGATAAAATAGAAAATTGTTTGATATAATAAAGTTAGCACATATATTTCAGCTTGTTTGAGTCGCATTTTAAGATTATGAAATCGAGTGGTCGTCCTTCAACGCTAGCATCTATGGCTTGCGTCTTGTGCAGGAAGAGGAAGAGAAAATGTGACGGTGAACAGCCTTGTAGTACTTGTGTCAAATATCACAACTCCGATAATTGTGAGTACCCTGTGGATAAAGATCGGAGAAAATGGAAGTACGATTCTTCATATGTCGACTATTTGGAAGTGAAGTCCGATCTCTTGGAGAATTTCCTGAACGAGTTGTCGAAATCAGATCCCGAGAAGGCTGCTGATATTAGGTCAAGATTAAATTTGTTCGTGCCACATCAGCCAACAGGCTCTACTCAAGTGACGAACCCAAAATTACAAGAAATAGCAAACCCAAGTGCCCTTGAAGAAGTGATATCTACTGCATGGAGAGTGAGGCAAGATAGACACGGTAGAACTGCTTTTTATGGGCCCATATCAGGAAGACAACAAGTGTTGGAAGATGAAGAACTGGAGTCTCTGATGCAAAAAGATCAAAATGGTAAAGTGGATGTCTTCTTAGTGACAAAGGAATTCAGAGGTCAGTTATTTGATATCTTTGAACAAAATTTTGCCAAATATTTTTACATCTCAATGATCACATTGGATGAAGTCAAAACATGGGCTTTCCCCAATAGGGACCCTAATAGGCAATTCTTGTTATGTGCTATTTTTGCTTATTCAACAACTTATACCAGCATGAAAAATGTCTCTGCTTCATTCTTAGCAGAGCTGGAACTGATCACATTGAATGCATGTCGGAATTCTTTAGATGAATTTGTTCTTCAAGGTTTATTGATCTTATCATGTTTCGAATTAGGAATGGCTTTTGATTCTTCTTCTTGGTTATTCAATGCAATGTGCTGCTCTCAAACACAATATTTGGGCTTACATCTCGGTGATTCCCCTTCAAGTATATTGGCAACGACCCCAAATGTCAGGGCAATGGTTTCATCTTCTCCTTTAAAATCGGCAACTTTTTGGTCCATAGTAATGCAAGACAGATTAATCACAAGTGTCCTAGGAAGAGGCTCAAGAATACAATATTTCAGAATTATGGCTTCGTTTTATTCACCGAAGATACAAGATAAATCACATCCTCATTATTTATCAGAGTTGGTCTTTACTTATCACTCTAGATTGTGGTATATCCATGATCGTTCAATGGGACAGATATACTCATTCAAAGCTCAGTTCTTACATAAATCTCATAGGTCTGCATTGTTAAAGCAAGGTGTCAACTCATTGGAAGTACTTCTTAAGTCATTCCCAGATGATATCAAATTGTCTCATAATGACAAAGACCCACGAGTATTAATGCTTCACTTGTCATATTATGTGGTATTATTATTGCTTCATAGACCTTATTTGTCTTCCACTCCAGAATCAGTAATGGAAATATCAACTCAACAATGTATTAATGCTTCAATTGTGGTGGATACTTTCAACAAAGTACATGGCTTCAGCAGTGCACCATATTTTGCAAGTTACCTTATATTATCATGTGCAATGTTTGAGTTGTTTATTCTTTCAAATAAGGATGATAAGTTGAAACCTGATGCTGCAAAGAGGATGGATATATTTATTACCGCCCTATTGGAATTTGGTAAAGTTTGGAGAAGAGGTTATAAAGATCTCCTGGTGTTATCTACATTAGCTGATAAGTGGAATGTGAGCCATTTTTTCTTAAAAGAACTGGCTAATATGGCTGAGTCCAGTAGTCAGAAAACTTTCAGAGAAAACGTGGAAACTAATATGTTTGATGATGGACTTGTCGAACAAGCAGTTCACGAATTTAATCAACAGTTCGAAGGAAACTATTCATTTGAAGGGTATAACCAAAATTTTGATAATTTTGGCTCCACTCCGAGCAGCAGCCACAATAATGACAATAGCAATAATAATAACAACAATAATAATATTAACGCGGATCCTAACGTGTTAGGATTCAATTTAAACGATGAATCAATGTTTAAAATGGGAAATGACTGGTCTTGAGTAGTTTTTTTTTTAATAAAGATAATCTGTATTTTCTTGAAATATATAGAATTTGAAGAATTTGTATCATTATGCTACATATGTTGTATCTATTAAAAAACGCCTTTTATATAATTTTTAAAAACGATGTATGTTCTTCTCTGGGACACCTATTTGCTTAGACCATTCAAGAATACCTTCCTCCATAGCTTTTGGTCCGCAAATTAAGAGCATAAAATCATCAACTTTACTACCTCTATCCAATACATACTTGTCCAATAATTTCCCATTTATATATCCACTTAACCCTTTCCAATTCTCCTGCAGCTTACTCAAAATATAATTGATCTTGAAATTTGGTAAATGATTTGAATTGAAAAGTTCATCTAATTCTTCTCTAAGCAAAATATCTTGCTCAGTTCTATTCCCAAAATAGAAATCAACTTTGATATTTTCCTCTTTCAATCTAGCAATCTCCATAAACACTTGATAAGGTGGAGTCAAACCGGAACCACCACCAACCATCAAGAAGGAGTTTATCTTACTCTTCTTTCCATGAGTCAAGAATTCACCATTACCTAAGTATTCAAACTCACCAATAGGTCCTTTGATTTCAATATGATTCCCAATCTCCAAATTTTCTAATGCCATTGTCAATCTACCACCAGGAATATCACCTTGAGGGAAATATACTTTGATCAAAATATCTAGTACTCCTTTTTGCAAATGACTCGATTTTGGAGTATATGCTCTCATAACAAACCCATCTTTGTCTTTCAATCTTAAGTACAAATGTTGTCCCACTGGTAATCCACTTGTTTGCTCTGTATGTTCCAATGCAAATGAAAAGACTCTACTATCCGGGGAAATCACTTTTCTAGCAACTAACTTGGCTTTCTTCCATTTCTTTGCATTCAAAAAGGTAGCTTGAATCTCTTCAATAGTTGTATCACCTGAAGAAGAGACTGATGATGAATTTTCTACTTCCAAGACTCCAAGATGATATTTTGCAAGTAATTTCTTAGCCGTATCAGAGTGAACAGCCATGAAATCGTCAGTAGCATCTTCACCGGCAACTAAGGTGATACTTTGAGCACCACCTGGATGTTCATCCAAATATGGCAAACCATCATACACTTGGCCTTTAACAACAAACCAAGGATTTTCCTCTTTTGAGTGCTCTTGCAATTCTTTTCTTGTTATAATGACACCCAATTTGGAAGGATCCGTCATCATCTTAAAATCCAATTCAGCCTGTGTTGGACCCTTGCTTTGTCCCTCTTCAATATTTGAACCTTCTTCTTTCTCTCCCCAGTTTCGTGATAATATATCACCTCCTTGGTCTTTGATTCTATCCATCCAGCCTCCACTCTTGTTAGCCAAGACAGGATGCTCAAATGTTATGGTATTAGCCGAATCATCTTTGACAATGGCAATCCTATACCACCAGTTGTTCAACATAGATGTCACATTCCAATACATATCTCTTGGTTGCGTAGACATATTGTCATCCATTGCTCTAACGACAATATCTTTGGCATTGTATAATTCTTCTCTTGGAATGTTAATTCTCCAAAAACACCAACAAAGATATGACATTCTATCACAAACATTAACTAGGCCACCAAATAATTCAAAATTTCCAGCTTCTCTATAGGCATCCTCAGGGTAATCTATCTCTGCAAGCTGCCAATTCTTTCCTCTATCAAGACTCACTTCAACTCTTCCAACTCTTACACCACCACCGTTGTATGCGAAACCTCTGACAGGGTACATTTCTTTTCCTTGTCCCTCTTTTATCTTCATCACTTCTTTATTTTCAGGATATACCGTAACACTTTGAACGTTCAAATTATAAAGTGCATACCTTTCATCTTTCCACCATTTGTCTTCCTTCTTAGCTACTTCAGGAGTCAAATAAGTTGGTAAAACTCTGTTATCATAGTAATGGTACCAATTATTTGATGGTTCATCCGAGATAACTAAACGCTTTAACCACTTAACAGATCTTCCACCAATAACACCAGGAATTACAACCCTCAAAGGTTTTCCATGGTCTGGTTCTAAGAAAGCACCATTTTGCTTGTAGGCTAGCATGATGCATCTTTCTGGATCCATGACCCAAGGCATCTTCACACAAGTACCATAGGCGCCATTTGCTGGACTATCAGCACCTTCCATCCATATATATCTTGCTTTCTTAGATGGCTTAGCTAGCAGAATGATATCCTTGAGGAAAGCACCAGTCCATAAAGAATTTGAAACACCAGCTGCTCCCCAATTAAAACCTGTTCCCTTTTTAACCATATTTTGTTCTTTTCTTCTATTTCCTGCACAGCACAATGTGATTGGGACTGTATATTGTTGAAAATCTTCCATAATAGATTTTAAATTGATTGTCATTGGTTTTTCAACCATGCCTTCTATAGAAATTTCCCAATTCAACATTTCTTCGTCTTCACACTTAGGAACAGGTCCATGATTTCTGACAAAATGCAAAGCAGAAGGTGTTAGGAATCCAGTGTCATACAACAATGTTAATGGACTTTCACAATTGAAAGGGTGTGCACCTGTCAATCTCAATAACCTTGGATCTCTTGGAACAAAATTATCTTGTCCTTTTCTATCAATCTCTAACACATCTTCTATGTTTTTCTTTGCATCTTGTATCACAGGGAATGGGAAGTCTGCGAACTCCCTTTCTGCCTTCAATGAAACAATTTTCTTCTCGGTTTCTACTAATTTTTCTGTGGTTATTTCAGTATTTGCTTGAATCATATTAGATTTTGAGTTAGAATTGTGGAAGCTCTCATAAAACTTGATCGAAGGCAAAACTTACACATGGGAAGCAAATATCAGGAATTTTTATTTATTTAAACTCCTGATGTGGGAGATTAGTTCCACCAACCAGTTTGCTTTAATCCAGCTTATCAAACTTCTGTAATCAACAGAAGCATTCTGAAGAACCCAAAAAGAAAAAAAAAAGCAAAAATGAGAACAAGCCGCACTTGGAGAAGTTTTTGTTTTTCTTCGCTCTTGTTTGTTTTTGTTAGCGCTCGCAACCTATTTTCCGCATCTCTCAAGGTCAACCTATATTCTCCGATCTTGAGTTAAGGGTAGGCTATATGAGATGAAGCGGAAAAAATATTTCTCTAAGTGTTGACTAGTTAAAAGCCGTGAATGGAACTTTTTTGAAAGCAAGTTAAATCCATTATCGAAGAAAAGTAAAAGTTTGGCTGGCTGGAAAAAACGAGATACTAAGCGTCGTTAGACCATCTCTGAAAAAAAAAATCTGATACATTCGATTTTCAAAGAATATACCATTACAGAAGCAATAATGATCTCGCCAAAATTGTTAATTGATTCCAAAAGCTACATCAGTCAAGAGAAATTGAACGTTGGTATCTAACAAGCACTTTTTGTTGGAGTAGAGGATAAGAAATAGAATGTATAACTTTACACCAGCCTGCAAAAGGAAAAACTGATACGAAAATTAGAAAATGTTGTCTTCAGGGAATATATCGTTACAAAAGAACTAGCAGAAAACACTAAGTGATTTAAAAAGCTTTTTGGACATCTGTCAATACGAATCTGTATCTGACATCTCCTTTATCTAATCTAACCAATGCTTTTCCAAGATTTTCAGCACCTAATGGAACTTCTTCAATCCAAGGTTTAAGGTTGTGTTTAGAGACAATGGCAAATAACTCCTCCATTTCACTGACTGAACCAAGTTTAGACATCTTAATACCAGTACCGTTGCTGATTGAACTGAATGGAGAGAAATTATAAGTGTCACCTGCACATGGTAATCCAACGGTGACGAATAATTTATCAACCTTCATTGTTTTCAAATATTTGTCCAAAGTGACACCTGAGATATGTGAGGCACAATTCAAAATAACATCAAATTTGTCAGGTAATGAAAGTTCCCAATCTTCTGATTCACCTGTGGCAATAAATTCATCGGCACCAATTTTAAAAGCTTCTTCTTTCTTAGCAGATGATCTTGAAAATGCAACAACATCAGCACCCATCGCTTTGGCTATCATTATCAGCATGTGTCCAAGACCGCCAATTCCAACTACCCCGACAGTGGTTCCTGGTCCAATGTTTGCTCTTTTCAAAGGTGAATAGACTGTTAAACCACCACAAAGTAAAGGTGCAGCATGTTCTGACTCAATATTTTCAGGAATTGAAAAAGCGTAGTGCTCATGACAACGATGGTGTGAGGCATAACCACCTTGCTGGATGTAGTCAACAGTTGGGAATGGTTTGTTGTAAGTGGAGACGTAACCTTTTAAACAGTAATTTTCATTATTTTCAGAGCATCTGTTGCACTCTAAACATGAACGATTTTGAGCTCCGACACCCACTCTATCTCCAACTTTATGCTTGGTTACTTTTGAGCCCACGGCAACGACTTTGCCGACAATTTCATGGCCAACAACCAAGTCAGGTCTGTTCAATTTCCCCCAGTTACCTTGGATAGTGTGCAAATCTGAAGAACAGATACCACAACATTCAATTTCAATATCAACATCATAATCTTCAACTGGTTTTGATTTGAAAGTGGCTAAATGAGGTGAAGACCATTTTGCTGGGTCGCTGACCCCGAAACCTTTAAATTCTTGTGGATATGACATTTACTAGTGATAATTAGTGTGATAACACGAATGTTAATGGAAAAAAGGGCTCCCCCACTCACTTTATATGAAATTTTTCCTTACTTACTAATTGAATTTGAGCGCAAAAATACATAAAAAGTTGTCGGCCATCGGTAGCCTGCCTAAAGGGGAAAACTGCGAAAAGATAGGCGGGGTGCTAGCTAGTTAAAAAGTATATAAGTACGTTTCTATATATCATCTATAAGGCAATGGCCACTGGCTCGACTAAGATGAGACTACTTTTAGAGCCTCTGCTGTAACTGATAAACTGAATAAGTTTCCCACTAGTTACTAACTCTTCCAAACCCCAATGACCTTGAGAGTATATTTCAGGTATCTTCTTCGATAATGCTGGGAACAAATAGTCATAGAACTCTTTGAAAGCTTCTTTGTCCTCGGTAGTTATTGGCACTTTATTTCTGAATTCACTAAACAATTTTTTGATCCATTCTGGTAAGTACTCTTCATCTTGTTTATTGTAGCAACGAACCAACCATAATAAGAATATTTGATCTTCCAAACCTTGTTCCTCAATAGCTTCTGCATCTCTCAATCCAAATGTCAAGAGTAAAGAGTTGGCGAAAAGTTGATCTTTCTTAAGTATCTTCTTCAAATCCCAAAGTTTGGATTTCTGATCTTTGAGAATTCTCTTCTCTTGTTCCTTCAGTTCTGTAACGATCTTGGTTAATAATTGCTTTTGCCCATTTTTATATATCAAAGCCTTACTCAGTGAAACCGAAGTTGAAGCTGGAGGATCATGCGCCAGTCTTATAGCTTTCAATTTCAGCTCTATGGCATTTCTCAAATTATTTAAGCCATCTAATCTCATCCTCAATGACATCATTTGTTCAATGTCATTTTTCACTAAGAATCCGAAAAGATTCAAAAGATTACCAGGTAATAAGTTTTCTTGATTGCAATAGTATAATATTCCATTTTCGTACTCTTTGTAATCAGAAGCTTTTTTCAAAGGCTTTAAACTATATTTTGAAGTGGTATAATCTTCTAATCTTGGTAATCTTATACCGAATTTTTCAATTTCAGGCAAGAGTTCGATCGGAACTCTGATCCTCAACGCCAATGAATCGTTCTTATTTTCTTCTAATACAAACCCATAACCTAAAAGTAATTCTTCGTTTCCCTTACCTCCATAATTATTGAAAAGCTCATCGCCTTTTTGCAATATAGACGACAGGTTATTATTCATTATGAAATTTTGCTTTGAATCATCCATCATCCATGAAACGAAAGCACTAGGATCATGATTTAAAAGATCAACAACAGGTAAGAGCATTGAGTATTTTTGATCAGCGTCTTCGTCAATTAATATGTAAGGAAATGAACGAGATTTGAAAATTATGGTTGCCCATAAATAGCAAGGAAAACTTGTCCACTTGGTATAATCATAATTTTGAATCATATTGTCAAGTTCACCACTATCAATTTTGCCCTCTTTGTAAAGTGTATAAAATTGCAAATTCTGTTTGAAATCGACATCTCTGAACTGTTCAGGTAACAATTGCACTGAGTCATACCATTCTTCCACAAAAGTCTCGAAAAAATCTTTTAATGAAGATCCTAAGTTGGTACCTTGTAAATATGATTTTTCAACTGTATTCCAATACAATGGAGACCCAATATCTTTGCCCTCTGGTAGAAGCCTTATATAATTATACCAAAAACTTTTGTTTTCTAACGACCTCTGGTAATTCAAAAAATGCTTGGTCACGGAATTGATATCTTTGGCATTTTGGAAGTCTACTTTGAAAAAATCTTTGGCCTGTTTAGGGTTCAAAGTGATCTCAGTTGGAATCGAGATGTTTGGTTTTGATGGATCAATCTTATCTTCAACATAAGCAGCAATTCCACTGTTAACTGATTTTTTGAAAACTATTGACTCATTTATTTTTGCACCTTTTGACTTAGCCCAGTCCAATAATGGGACAACTTCTGAATCCGACATTTGTCTTTGATAGAAGCTTAATGATGCTCTTCTTCGTTTCTACTATTTTTTCAAAAAGTTTTTTTTTTTTTTTTTTTTTTTTTTTCATTCCTAATTTTTCACTACAAACAATTAACATCAAAAAAATTTTGGGCAAAAAAAGTATACAAATTTATAATAATAGATCAAGCAATGCCTTCAAATATAGCATCGACAAGAACTTGATCCTCACCTCTAACGTCAGCTTTCATCATGACAACCTTCTCACTAAGATTTGCAGCAAATCTTATGTGTGCAGCTATCTTGGTTCCATCAACAATGCTCTTACCAAATAATTTCAATGAATGAGAAGTGGAACCATCTTTAACATCCTCTGTATTTTGAATTGGTAACATGGATAATGATAAAATGATTCTATTGACAATCTCTTGTAAATCAATAGAATCTGTTATATTGAAAACAGCAGAATCCTTGATATCCAATTCGTCCCATTGTTTTGTGAAATCTGATACAAATGTTGGGATAATGAAGTCTCCAGGAGTGATCAATAAATCTTCAATTTGATATTCATCTTGGAAACCTTCATCATCTTCTACAGAAGTACCGGTAGCTGGATCAATTTCTTTAGAGATAAATGACAAGCTATTGGTGAATGATGTTAATTCAAGGGATTCTTGTTTAGAGAAGGAAACGTAAATAACACCCTTGGATTCTGGTGCTAAGACATCTATTGGCATCAAAAATTCTTCCAGATAACTTTCAGATTCTGGTTGGGCAACAACAGAGACATCATGTAATTCGATATCGTGTAAAGTGTTTTCAACGTTGAATTGTAAGACCAAGTGATCTTTGAAGACGTGTTTAACAGTGGTGATAACAAACTCGGTTTCTGTTTCTGTTAATTCAACCACACCAGATGAATGCAACAAAGAGCCATACTCTGCCAATTCTGGAATAGCTGATAATTCTTGAGAGTATTGTTGTTGTAACAAACTTTGCTTTACCAAATAGTTTGTCTCTTCCTTCTCTTCTGTATGTGATTGTGATGTTGATTTGGCTGATTCTGGTTCGTTTTCCAATTGTGATGTCTTCAATTTTAAAGCATTCGATCTCTCTTCTTCGGCAGTTAAAGTTGGAACCGATGAGATATCGAAAGGAGTCTCGAAAGAAGCCTTGTCTCCATTCAAATATGAACTCAATTTTTGTTCCAACACTGGTAAAGAATACTTAGTGGTTGGGGCCAATAACTCTTTAACTTGTTTTGATTTAAGAGATTCGTCAATCAATTTCAAAGACAAAGCAGCTCTGTCTCTTACTTCATCATCGACATCATTCAAAGATCTAGTCAACAAAATCTTAATACTATTGACAACAGATTCATCACCAATTAAGGCAAATTTAGATAAGGAAATAACCGCAGATGATCTGACAATAGAGTTCTCTAAAACCACACGGTTATAAATGTGTCTAATGTATAATGTTGGATTTGGAGTTTTAGGACCTTCATTTCCAAGTAAATATAAAATTCTGACAGTCAATTCGCTGTATTCACAATCTTCAATAAACTCACATAAATTCTCCAAAGCGCTGTCCCTTGAATCTGGAATAAAGTTGATCATATCAAATAATGCTTCAACTATAGCATTTTTGAAATTGAATCCACCATCATCTCTTAAGCAATCATTCAAGAAACTTAACATGGACTTGTACTTCTCTGGGAATTTTAATGATAATGTTCTTATGGCGTCAATAACAACAATCTTAAATTCGTCTGAAATCTCACTCATGAACTTGGAGATTGTTTTAATTAATCTATCAACATTATCAGTGTTACCTGTCTTTAATAAAGTGGTGATGGCGTATGTGGAAATAGATCTGTTAGGATCATTGATCAAACCTTCCAATTCAACGTTGCAAATAACAATCTTTTCAGGTGTTTTCATGGCAATTTTGTTCAAGATTCTAACAGCAGCAAATCTTGTGACAGTTCTTGGAACAGTTAATAAGATTTGTAAAGCATTGATAGCACTGAGATGTTGTTCACTGGATAAAGTTGGAATACTTAAAATGGCCTTTGCTGCTTCTAATTCAACCATGTCTGATTTGTTTCTCAAGTAGTTATTCAAAACAGGAAACAAAGATGAAGCAGATTTAGGATCATCTTTGATAATTTGACCAATATAACGAATCAATTGAACAATAGCCAATGGGTTTTTCAAAGGACTGTTAGAATTACTTAATGTGGTGATCAATTTGGTTAATGCCATCTTATCATGATTTCTTAAATGGTACAACAACCCTAAAGCATGATATTGGTAAATATATGTTGAAGATGGTAACTTGTTTGCACCATAGTTTTCATGAGTCAAGAACTGTTGAGGTGGGAAGGTCTTTGTTGCACTTATAGCTTCCAGAGTCTCATTAGTCCAACGTTTGACAACATCTTTGGCTACTGGCAATAAATGATAAGATGATACCAATGCAGCTGATGAAACATTTGGGTTTTTATCAACGACACAGTTTTTCATCAATCTTTCTGTAGCTTGAACAGTTGAAGCATCAAGAATTCTTGCCAAAGTTCTAATTGCATTTGGTTTATAAATTATCTCACCATTTTGAATATCTTTCATAATAGAGGAAGTGACCATTAAGACATCCTCACTAATGGCTGACAATTCCTTGATGGCTAAATAGACCAATTGTCTCAAGGAAGAATCCTTATGTTGAAATAATTTCGAAATTGAAAAAAACAAAGTGGTAGCTTCTTGAGATGGGAAAGTTTCACCTGTATATAACAATCTCAACAATCTTCCTAATAACAAGCGACATCTTTTCGCTTGAACTGGAGAAGCATTGAAGGCTTGTAAACAGTCTTGGAAAACTGTCATCTTATCTGGCAAGGAGCCAGATTCAGAGTCCTCAAATTTCTTATATGAATGAGTCGACATAATTGTATATTGTCCAAGCAGAATCCCTTTCAAAAAACTAACGTCTTACGAATTGATTGTCGAAAAATTCTGTATGTGAACAGTAGTGTCAATTAAAATAAGTTGCTTAATCTCTGTTTACGTGTTTGATTTTAAAGCTCGATTTCAATTTCCAATTGAAAGAAAAAAAATTGTTGTTGTCAAAGAAAAAAAAATTTAGCGTCGTGTACTTTTGGTAAATAATTAAGGGCTGTTGTTTAAGGTAGCCCAAAGTTTTTGTTATAAGAGGAATCTTCAACTGTTCCGATGGTACTGGTTGGGTCATGGTAATACTTAGATCATTGATTATTTAACTATATAAATCTTAAATATCTTCCTTATTATCAAACGGGAAAATTTCCTGAGGACTATACCAACCGTACTCTAACAGTTTTCCGGAATCTAAATCATAGAAATAGTCCCATGAGTCTTTTCTAGTCAATGGTAAGTCTTGCATTTGTGAAATATCATACGGTTCACTTATATCAAGATTTTTGTTCAACTGTTTATGTCTCTCGGCGCAACTATGAACAATGTTGTATTCATCTCTTAAAAGCTTACTTCCACACGCCCCTTCTAAAGATAACCATGGTTCTGTCTCCCCTTCTGCACCTTTTGCAAAACGTTCTAACTTCCCAGATGGAGAAGACTCACAGATACTATTTGGAACCCATAACTCGATATCCTCCTGATAGTTATAACCGCGAAAGTGTATATCGGTATAAGATCGTTGACCATATTTTCTGGTTAGAACACTTGTGACATTATGAGGAATATAGGCAGAGCCTCCTTCAAAATAGGTATGCCTAATTGGTAGGAGTTCTTTCAAATGAAAGAAATTATGGTTTTTATCGTTGACAATTTCTTCCAAATCTCCTTTATAATCGCTGGAAAGCGATTTAGGCGGAGTTAGATCTGTCTGTGCTAGAACACTTATATCAATGTATAAGCCAGAATTAATTTCAATAAATCTTGCATCAATGAAGTTTTTTCCATTCCCTTGCCTGATATAAGTAGGTGAAATAACAAACCAGTACTTTGCATTCCCATATCTCGGGTCTTCTAAAATCAAAGATCTGTTGAGCTGTTGCCCAACTCTATCAAGCAGCAGAATTGGTATCTGAACGTCAACATCAGTGTCCCAAGGCATATTTACACCGTTGAAAGCCCAACTAATTAAATTTCCATAATTTATCCAACTCGGAATATCGTACAGTTCAGCAAACATGAACCATGCACGTACCATATGTTGAATTACACTCTGCCTTTGTTGATCGGAAGTGTAACCGTTGAAAAATGGGTAAGCAAAATGATGTGCATGGCCCGTGATAACATCATCTATTATCCAAGGGTATTTGAAATATTTATTTGCATGGTCAACAGAAAAATCAGCGTATTTTAACATTGAAAGGTACCGTTCTTGTTTCTTTGACAAGTGTTCTATTGATTCAAGCTTTTCAATTTCCTTAGATGAATTGAATTTAAAGTCCTCCAATGTCAAATCTAGCCTAGATCCTAATTTTTTATAACTTGTGAGAGGATAAAGGGATCTTGAAGCTTCAAACTTTTGCATCTCTGTCACCAATTTTTCTTTGGTTGTATTCAAAGCCATAGATTTGTATCCTATTCTCTTCTTTCTAGAGACTGGCACTTCTGTGTAACCATTCTCAAAAGGAACGATAAGTCTTTCGGGAATTTCTTTCAAACAATACAAGTCCGCCAGACCACGTAATAGTTTATTGTTGTAGGTTTCCAATCTATATCCATTCACATCTCCAAAGCTAATAAGTTTAGAGTCACATTGTCCTTCTGGAAATTTTTTTCGGTATGATTCCAATATTTCATCTCCTGCACCACCTCTTGAAAGATCAACCCAATCATCCCAGTGAAAGAACATCCCTTTTGAATCACCAGAAACTAACTTTGCCGAAGATTCTTTGGTAATATATTGGTAGACATTAAGGGAAGAATCTCTGGGGTTAAACTTGGAACTTCTGTAACGATTTGATATCTCCCTCTCTATACCAGCTTGAGTAGCATTATCTTCCGAGAAAAACTTTAGTTTGCAAAAAAGCACTATTAAAAGTAAGAATAAAAAGGTTATAGCATATCTGACTCTTTTATTGTGAAATTTTACGGGGAAAGTAGCGCTGTTAAACCGGGATTGCATGGTATATGTATAAGGATAACTGAGGCAAGACAATATAAGTTATAACAAGTTAATAGCAGTGGGTAGATAAATGATCTGATGAACTCACAGGCCGTCCATTAATTTGGGTGCACACCGTCATCTATTTATAACTGATCCGTCTTGCAAGATTCCTTCAAGGATTATAGATTTTTTATTATTTTATTTTTTTGTGGGACCAAAAGTTTAAAAATAGCTTTACAAAAAGTATGATGAAACTCTCAAGTGGATAAGTGGTAACTATTAGAGACTTTTCAGGAAAATATTTAAATAGATAATAGCTGAAGGTATTCAACAGTGATAAGACATATATCCCTTATATGAAGAAAAAAATATGTTTTCTAAGGCTGTATCTTCTTCTGCAGGGACAAGAAAAAAAAAACTTCGCTTCCTGAAAAATGAATAACAAAAAAGCTGTGGAGCAGGAAATTATGGATTAAGAAAGCAAATAATAATAAGTGGATATGAAAAAAAATGTATTATTGAATGAACATAAAACATGATGACCTATAAAGTAAACAAAACAAAAACAATACATGAACATTTACAAGCTCTTTCAAACTTCGCTAAAGCTGCATAACTCCTCCTCAATTTGGTTCACTAATATTGACTAGTAACTGAGCCAAACATCTTTTGGTAGCATTGTCATCTCTCAAAGCCATACTAAAAGTCGCATCTTTAAGAGGCTCGGGTAAGGTTTCTCTAAGAGCCTTTCTAGCATCCGCGTTATCAGATAGTCTTAAATAGCATCTCACTACATGCTTTAATAATCTAACTGTCTGTTGTTGAACCAATTGGTCAACCATAGATTTCAAGACGTTATTAACCGCGTTGAACCTTTCAAAAGTCGCACAGACATGACTTAAGCCAGCATCATCAACAAGAATTTTTTGGACAATAAAGATGGCAACTGTTTTGGATAATTCGGAAGATGATTCCATAATCCTTAAGCATAATGGGATAATTTCAGTTGTTAATAAAAAGGAAATAACTTCTGGTGTGTCATTTTTCACTAAGGCACCAATGACACCCAAGGAAGTTAATCTCAAGTACTCAAAGGGTCTTTGCTTTGAAGATGTGCTCAAAAATGGATATAAAAATAATGGGATATGAGCACTTAAAAATGCATTTCTAGTTTCTTGATGTGAAGCAACACATTGAAGCAAAGCCAACGCATTACAAACTCTATTTGAAGCTGCTGCACCTAATTGAGGAGGTGACAACAATGGATAAACTGCAATGATTTCTTCCAATAAAGAAGTCATTACTCCAAACGAATGCCATAATACTAATGCTAAATCATCATATAATTCTCTTTTCTTACCCAACTCTAACAAAGCCTGTTCTCTGCTTGCAGCTGAGCCATATACCAATTCAATGATCCATTGATATACCTTATCATCATTAAGCAGTTTGCTAGATGTTGTTCCAGGCACAGCTTGCGGCAGCTGCTGTTGTGTTTGTATTTGTGATAATCCTGGAGCAGCTGCTGTTGCCTGCTGATTAACTGGAGAAGCACCTTTTAACAAATTCTGGAGAGCAGTCAGCTGTTGTTGCAGTTGAACTTGTTGATTTTGAGGCATTTGTTGCAAAAGCGAAGGATTCTTTTGTAGAAGTATATTTGTTGAATTCTGAAGCTGTGAAGGTGGCTGCTGAACTGGTCTAAATTGTTGCTGTGGTTGTTGCTGCTGCTGTTGAAAACTAAATTGTTGCTGCTGCTGTTGTTGTTGCAGCTGTTGTCTCTGCTGTAGAATTTGAGCAGCCTGTGATTGTTGATCGTTGTACATTGGACGGTACATGTTGTTTACTGTGATATATGTTTCTTTTTGGACTAGAATTTATAGTCCCTTCTCCTTATTTTCAGTTCTCTGGTATGACTATAATCGATGCAAGTTTGGATCTACTGTGAGTGGAGTATAAATCAAAAAGAAGAAATTCTCTATAATGATGAATTGAAATGGAAATAGTTAATTAAATGGTTCACCACAAGTTTGGATTTCTCTTAACTTTTTTTTTTTTTTTTTTTTTCTTTGGTGAAAACCTCGAAAAATGGTTGAAAAAATGATACACATCACACTACGATTTAAGTTTATTAGTTCTGATTCTATCCTATAGACTATGTTTTCTTCAAGATTCTTGGAAAGCACCTTTAAGTATTCCAATAACAGCAGTTGTAGCAATTCTATCGGTGACCCCCTTTGATATAGCATATTCAACATCTGCAAGCTGTCTGAGGATTTCTGATAACTGTTTTGAAGTCAATTCATAATTTTTCAACAATTCAACAAATGAAGTTATCATATCTATTATAGCTAAACCTTTTGATTTCCTAATAGTTTCTAGCCCATTGAACAGTGATGAGTATTCTTCTTTCAAGATAATGTCTAACGCTGTTTCAATATCCTCTGGATGTGCAGCTCCAATACAGTCATAAATCATTGTTTTAGAAATTTCCTCTCCTTTATCAACACCAGCTGCACATGATTGTAAAACATTCAATGCTTTTCTCATATCACCTTGAGACAATGTCAACAAAGATGATAATGCGTCGTCTGATACTTTCAAATTCTCCTTTATTATAACTTCGTCTATTCTTTCTTTTATCGAGGACTCTTGTAATGGTTGAAATCTGAATCTTGTGCAACGTGATAACAAGGCTGGATTCATCTTATGAGAATAATTGGCCAAGATACAAAATCTCGTGTTCTTTGTATATTTTTCAATGACCCTTCTCAATGCATTTTGTGCAACATTTGTCATGGCATCTGCTTCATCTAATATGATCAATTTAAAACCTTTGCTGAAAATTTGCATTGTCGAAGCGAAATTCTTTATCTGGTCTCTGACAACATCAATACCTCTATCATCTGAAGCATTCAACTCCAACACCATGTTCTTATAGTTCTTTCCATATATCTCCTTAGCTAATGCAATGATAGTAGATGTCTTACCAGTACCAGGAGGTCCATAGAATAACAAATGAGGCAATTTGCCTTCTTCTACAAACTTTCTCACGGTATCTACAACATTCTGTTGACCATGAACCTCACTCAAGTTATTAGGTCTATATTTTTCTATCCAAGGTAAGTTATCTGATGACATAGTAATCTGTTCGTTGAGTATAGACATTAAAGACGCGTTCTTCTTTCTATTCAAAATTACACTCTTTTGAAAAAATATTTGAGTTAATTTGCACGAACTTCAAGCTTAAAAAAAAAAAAATCTGGCTGAGCTTTTAGATAGTGAATGCTAGATCATCGAAGACACTAACATCTAAAACAACCAGTAAGGTCAATGAAGTATATTTCAGTCCTAGTGGTGGCTGTGCTTCTTTTCAATCCTGTGATTTGCCGTCTTATATTTGGGGAAGACTCTCTTGATTTGGAAGTGCTTCAATTACTAGATGGCTTGGTAGATGAAGAGATTGAGTCTATCAATCCTACAGAAAGAGAAGTCGAAGAGATAGAGTTTATTCCTATTTTCCCCAAGAGAAATTTACTCACTTCTTTGGAAAGTACCGACAAATTGTCAGAATGGACGCCTATAGCAAGTCAAATGGGTATAAATCAAACTCAATATTTCGAATTCGTTGTTAATACCACTCAATTAGGTTTAGGAGAGTACTATGAAATTTTGATCTTCTTATCGGGAAACATTTGCAGCTTACCTAAGGATTTGAGGGATGTTCACTCAGTTGATAATCAGCTAAAAGTTTATTACTCATACAACCAGACTGATTTGTTTAATTTATCTCAAGTTGATACTATGGCAACTTTTGAATATGGATATATGCAGGCTTTAGCATCTAATCCAACAGCAAATCCTTACTCCAATTTGTATATAGCTGTTGTATCACCATATACGGACCATAATGTTACTGGTGTCTGGTCGTTTGAATTGGGTATTTCACAAAATGATTTAGTTTTCCAATGGGATGATCGGTCTTGGGCTGACTTGGTTGATTCTGATGATGATTCAGCTTTGTTCGTAACTGGTAACCTTAGTTCTAGGGCAAGTTATTCCAATGAGTCAGAAGAGGCTGATATTTATAAATTGCATATTTATAGTTACGATGATAAAGACTACTTTACAGGTTTAAACAGAAGTTGGTGTGCTGTGAAGAATGGACCAGCTTTGATATCTCCAGATGGGATGGAAACTCAAATAACATCAAGATATGGGAATTTGAAACAACAATTTTATGTGGATGGTTTAAATAGTTCAACCTACTACATTGCCTATCTCACTCAAGATTTTGGAGGAGGTACAGGTTATGGTGGTTCGATTTTTCAACAATTTTCATTTGAGACTTTGGATGAGAATTCCTGTGAATTGATTTATGACTTGTCATTTTGTGAAGAAGTTGCTTACAGTGTGCCCGTTTCCAGTGGTTTTTTGAATGAAAATAATGAAACCTCATATCAGAACAAAGCATTGTTAACATCACTTTACGATAATTATACATCTGAGCTTTACGAGAATTTCGGTAAAGCTATTCAAGTTATTGCTTGTGATGATGAGCTTGACTCAAGATATTCTCCTATACGGACTTGCTCCGATTGCATAACTTCGTACAAGAGTTGGCTTTGTGCTGTATCCATTCCAAGATGTTCAACAAGGAATGTAACAGGATATAAATACAGAGATCTTGATGAAAACCGAAACGAATTCATCAACGATGTCATAATTCCTCCTCAACCATATTTTGAGATCTTGCCATGCGTCAATATGTGTCAAGCTATCGTCAGAGATTGTCCTGCTGATTTTGGATTTGAATGTCCAACCAATAACAGATCCGTTGCCTTAAGTTATTTTTGGGATGAGTCAAATGAAGAGGGCTACTCAACATGCAATTATTTTGGTACTAGCTCAACATTAAACAGTAACAGTGAAGTAAGTACCAAGATTTCTAAAAGTTTAGCAAGTTTACTGAAAGTAGATAAAAGGATATTGGTTTTAGCAATTTCGTTAAACTTGATCTTATTAGCTTAGGGGCTGGATCCCAAAGAAATGCAAGATCACCTCATGAAATTATTTAAAAGTATAAACGTATATAGATACTATGCCGGTTTTTTAAAAATACAGTTCAATCATGCAAAGAAATAAAAACAAAAGCATTTTAGTTGTCATCTAGTTTTTGCTTAGTTGTAACAGGTTCAACTGAATCATCTTCGGTCTTCGTAACTGCGTCAATAGTCCTTTTCTTGTTGCTATCATTGGCTTGCTCTTCAGTTGATGCAGTTTCACTGCTGTTCGGCAGTAACTCAGCAAATTCAGTTTTGGCTTTTTCCAATTCTTCTTTGACATTGACATCTGACCCATTATCCAAGACGATTTTCAAAACTTTTGCCCAAATTTTTTCATCGAGTTCAAAATCCTCCATTTTGAAAACATTCTTCTTCAAATCCCATTCGGCTTGTTCTAATCTGATTAATTTAACCATATATGCAGAAGAAGATAGGGCCTTGCCGAAATCACTGATTAAAGATCTAATATATGTACCTGAGGAAACTTTTGAAACAAAATGTAGTATTGGTGCTCTGAAAGTTTCTGAATCATATAACAGCAGCTCTTTTTCGTCAATCAATTTTGGAGGCTCTACAGATGTAGGTAACTCGAGAGATTTTGCCTTCTCAAGATACTGTTTTGAAAAAAACAACTCATCATCATCCAAAGTTGGGTTTGATGACAATTTCTTGTCCAAAGGCACACCATCTTCATCAACTTCAGACTTTTTAAATACGTATTCATGCTTTGTACTCATTGTATTATTGCATATCTCCATCTCATAAACTTTTACCTCTCTAGGTTTAATCTTCTTCGGTAAAGGTAATCCTTTTCTGGCATATTCATATAATGGCATACCATCCATCTTAAGGGCAGAAAATAATGGAGGTGTTTGAGTAATATCACCTAAAAATTTTTCCCTTGTTTCATCAATTATTTCTCTTGTGATATGATCAAATTTTGTCTTTGTCAATATCTCACCTTCTGAGTCTCCAGTTGTAGTACTGGCCCCTAATAATGCCTCTGTTTCGTAAACTTTTACACTTCCTGTAAGATAATTTTGCAATTTTTTTGTTCCATTCCCGACACCAACTACTAAGACACCTGAAGCCAATGGATCTAACGTACCACCATGACCAATTTTGACTTTGATATTGTTGATTTTTCTTCTGGAACCTCTGCCTCCTGCTTTATTGAAATTATCCAATCTCACATCTTTCATCTCCTTCAAATCAGCAGCAAAGACTTGTGAATTCGTGAAAATACGTTGAATTGTATTTAAACATGCTGCAGATGAAATCCCAGACGGCTTTTCTATAGCAAAGACTCCATTCATTATCGATCTTGTTATCTTTTGCATTAACTTACAAAGCTTTGAGAAGAGCCTGAAAAAAAAAAGATGAAGATGAAAAATTATTTTAAATTTTATAAAAGCTTTTCACGACTTTTTTTCAACGCTTCTGAGGTTATAATATGTAGGGGTCTCCTATATTAAATCAGTTGGATGTTCAATCTCCAGCTGTTTTGCTTGTTGTCGTATGATTAATCTCATAAATGGTTCTACATGTTCTACAAACAAAAAGAAATTGAAAATCAAAGATTTTATAAAATGACCTGCAAATATACATTTTTGAAAGGGGGATAATTATCCTCTTATTCTATTCATACGTGCAGAAAGAAGACGGTCTCTTTGGTTAGTAATAGCTTTGTGAGTCATTATCTTCAAAATATTCTGGTAAATGATCCTCACCGTTGTCATAAGCTGGAGCAGGACTATTGTCTGACAAGGTAAATTCATGGTAAGAAGGTGGTTGGTTAAGTCTCAGTAAATCCTCATGAGAAATCTTGAGCGCTTTTTTAGAACTCTCCTTAGTTTTGGCAGATGTTTCTTCCTCAAGCCTTTTAGTCTTGCTTCTTCTTTTTATAGCTTTTTTCAAAGTTGCGATACAACCGATTCTTTCCTTCTTTTTTCTGTTTTGAAAATATTTTCCCAATCCAATCATACTATCTGAAGAAGATGAACTTGAAGTACGAGTATACATGGGTTGTTGTGGCTCTTTGCTTTTTGTTTCTGAATTTGTTTTGACATTACTTGAGCATCGAGAAATCACACTTGGAACCTCTCTTGAGCTGTTTGATATCTCAGTCGTTGTTGAACTGATGGAGTTAGTTGGAGACCTAGTCACTGTATTTACTCTATGTGTACCAGTTGCCATTCCTCCACTTCTATTCTCAGGGAAATTTCTGCTATAAGGACTAATGCTATCATATCCTACATCCATCCAACTAAAGAAAAGTGAATTTTGAGTTCCAGGAAAGGGAATTGCTCTTGAGAGAATATCAAGTACCTCATTGACACCTTCGAAATCATCAGTTGTATTGGTTCTGTTATTGTCGTGCATTATTATTGAAAGGGGTGCTTTTTTTTTTTTTTTTCAAGAGAAGATTCTGTGTTGCGGGGGGTAGGTGAGAGTTTTAAATGATTTCTGAAAATGTTCTGTAAACCACTAAAGAGAAAAAAAAGCATGATTATGGAGCAGTATTAATGGTCTGTATATTCTTTCTTATCGCTGCCTCATCATTAACTTGCTAAAATTTTTGTAACTTACCAGATGCAATGAAGAAAAAAAAATTATATATTAAATATATCTTCAACCTATCAATGTCGAATACTACTTTCAACTTCTTAAGCTTAACGATTGTAGAACAGCTTTTACTGACACCGTAAATGAGCTAAGAAATCTGCCTATTAAAATTATTTTTCTACAAGGAAATTAAATGAGTAAAATTACTAGGTATCTTATTGAATAGGTAAGGATATATAAAACTGACAGATTGTTGAACAACAATTAAAGATGATACCTGTCACCTTCTATGTTTTGATACCAGAATGAAATGCCTAATTCACCTTTTTGATTATCGATTCTATTTTCATTCACTATAGTGTCAAATAAAGATTTCTTTAGAATATCGACATCATTTCTATTGTCAATTTGGCAAATCAAGTTGTAACACCATTGTAAGTTTGACTGATATTTTTGGATTGGACAAAACTCTAATAGAAGGATTTGAACCATAACAAGAGAACCCCTCAAAGTTCTAAATTTCGGATCTTCAACCATCGAGTTAGGAGAACAGTATATAATTTGTTCATTTACCTTTGAAAAGAGGTAGTCATAGCTTCCAAGGTTTGTAGATAACACTTTTTTCAAACATATGACAGTTTGTTGAAGTGATAAAATAGCAGGATACTGCACAAATAAGAGGTTCACATAATCCTTAACCTCGTGCTCTCTTAATTGCTTCAAATCCAAAAACTTGAGCATGATAGAGTGAGCAGCTTCAAAAATCGGTTTAGATGTAGCATCATGACCTAGGAGAAATCTATTTCTTGGAGTACTAACTAAGTCTTTGACAAAATCTAATAAATCATGTTGCAATCTTGGGCTCAAATTTGAAATAACATTTTCAACAAGATTTAACAAAAATTTTAAATTTGAAACCTGTATAACATTTTTCCCAACATCATTATAGTCAATTTTGGTCATTAATGTCATGATTAATATCTCAAGAGATTTTGGATCATGCTCTGATAAGACATCAATCGAGAAGTAGTAAATAAAATTATATGCGTTGAAACCACCAGTACCAATCTTGTCCACAATGAAATTTGTATTATAAAAGGAAACTAAAAATTTTCTTGACATTGCCACATGAAGTCCAATGTCCCCGCTGGTCATTATCCTGTTTGTTATCGATTCAAATATCACAATAGTAGTGAAAATTATGGTCTTCAATAATTCTTCATCTGCATGGGTGCCTTTATTCATATTCTCGGTAAACCACATTACCTTCTCCCCTAAGATATTTAATTCCATCTTGTTGATGGTGTTGCTCTCAATTATGTACCTTAGTAATGAGGCGAGTCTGCTCAAATTCTTCAACACTGGATCTTCTTTCCAAGGTAATGTCTCAAAAATTATACCATTGTTCAATTTCTTCATATAAATCAAATCAGCAAGAAATTGTGTATAGTGTTGCAAATCCACAGATAAGTAGGCAATATTAAAACTAGCAGCAAGCAAGCTGGTTGAAATGATTTCAAAATTATTCATGCAACTTCTGTCATGACATAAAGTTGTATTTAACAGCTTCCCCCAGATTTTGATAAGCCCTTTATCCAATTTCGAACATCCTCTTTGATGAATAGTTGAAAGAATCCCACTAATGACCGGCACCACTTTCCAGTGGCTTTGATTATCAGAGCTTATGAAACTTCTTAAACCGTCAACCAAACTGTGATAGAATTTGTCAAATGATAAGTGAGGTAAAGATATGTTGAATTTATAGAGTATAATATGATTGAAAAACTCAATAATACGATAATTATCATTCAAGGAAATTATCTTGCCATTATTAAAGAACAATGGACATTTCAAAAAATTGAAAGTGATTAATGCTATATTTTGTTCGTTCTTGATCGTTGGATAATAGTATGCTAAATATGAAAGAATCTTTATTGGGGTAGTTCCCGGTGATGGATTCACCAATTCATTGATAACAAAGTCTAATTGTTGTGGAATTCTTGGCTCATCTTGCTGATTGTAATATTGGCCCTGCTGTTGGCGTAAAATCAGTAGCCCTTGAGGTCCTAATCTCATCTTTAGTGCTTGTATTCTTTCACCTAATTGTCCCGACTTTCCTGATTTCCTAAATTTTTTTTTTCTGTTCTGCTTCAAGGAGCAAAAAAAAAAAAACACAACACAAGCAGAAAGGCAAACATACACAGCACTAGATATTACTTTGAATTAAATTCCATTGTCTTGATATAATGATCCAGCCAGTAACAAAGTTTTTAACGGTGTTCATAATTTCCGTTTCGGTGATAGTGTCGTTGTGTGATTTGAAACATCTATTTATCTTGAGATACTCACCTTTCTTATCTGAATGGGGTCAGTATTATAGATTACTGCTTTTACAATTCAATTTCAACAACGAATCAGAGATACTATTGTCAATCACTATATTATTGAAAGTTTTCAACGACATTGAAAGAATATTTGGTATCTATAAATTTGTATCAGTTCTAATCATGGGTTTTTTTTATAATATGTCACTTTTATTCTTAGAAATATTGGTACCTTACAAGATCATTGGCTTAAATTTGCGAGTTAGCTCAGGACCAATAGGTCTAACTTTTATCATATTATCTTTTTACAATGATTTAATTCCAGCCACTTACAAATTCTCCCTTAATTTTGGACATCGCAAATTTGTTTTCAATGATAAGGTATTTGTCTTGATATTAGCATCATTACTTTTTCTTAACCAAGGACTTAACAGTTTCATCCCAGCACTAAATGGTTGGTTGATAGGAAAGTTAATTTTAAATGATATTTTACCGGCAAAGAATTTCAAATTGAATTTCATAAAGAGACAAATCCATAACTACAAGACAAGGCAATCACAACAAAGAAGACGTCTTAGACTGGCGGAAGAAGAAGAGGACGAAAGTAATAATTTCACGACAAATGAGGAAGGTACCACTCCGGTAAGACCTTTAGGTGTGCAATTATTAGATACGTTTAGAACATGAGTTGTATATAAAAGTTAAATGGTTATGACATATGATGAATTTTATTATTATTTGAAATGTACTCATTTAGCACCTTCTTCTAATCTTCTCTTGACATCCCAATTATATACTCTTGCAACATTCACCTCCATTGTGGTGATATTTTCTCTTAAATATTCTAAATCTTCAATCGTTGCTTGTTTTGAAGTTGTTGCAATTTCCAATCTTTTTGATAATAATTCTAAAGCCTCATCAATTGGGTATTCTAACATCACATCAGCACCTAACCACAAAAATACGTTTTCCACATTTTCTGCAATCTTGGCTTTTGTATAAAGTGTTTCGTTTAATTGATAATTGACCTGTTGTTCAGATTCATTGTTCTCTTTTAAATTTTTGATTATTTGTATATTCTGTTGCAAATCAGGAATCTTTAATTTTAAATTCTGCAATGACACTTTCTTAGACTCTTCCATAAACTTGAATTGATTTAGCAATTCTTGCAACTGACCCAATTTCGTATCTATAAGCTCTTTTGTCGGTGTCTTATTATTTATAAATGCATCAATATTTTCGATAAATTTCGCTTGAGGAATGCCTCTTGGGTTCTTTTCCCCAGTTCTAAAATAACAGTTAGTATTGACCAAAACAAACACACACAAATAACACTCACGTCAATTCAAAGGAGCTCATGGCTGTAACTGATTCTTTGATTCGCCTTATTCAACTTTTCATGATTTTGTCAAAGAAAAAACACCAACCTAAACATGAATGACAGCCCCAATATCTAAAAGAGCATTACACCATATGACAGCCCCTAAATTTTCAGTTCTAGTCACATGACACACATTAGGGCTTTGTCCCCCCATTTGGTAGTGGAAAAATTGAGTGTTTTTTTTTTTTTTCCTTCTCTTCACTCTGGAAAATTTTAATTTAATAAAAAAAAAATTTTATACTTTTCACTTGTTTGTTAGAAACATCATCAAAGTCAAGCAAAAATGGGTAGAGATCATTTCACCAAACAACACGCCAGATCAGGTCACAGAGAAGCTCCAAAATCAGACAATGTTTACTTAAAATCATTAGTCAAATTATACGCTTTCTTAGCTCGTAAGTAGAGTCATTAGAAACATCATCAAAGATCAAACGGTTTATATTCAATTTTTGGTTTCATTATACAAAATATAATCATTTCACAAAATGTGAAATGAAACTAATATGCTGGAAAGGATATTGCTGCAGATACTCCTGTCACTGGATATCTTGTGGTTCGTCCTGTGTATTAGAACATTACCAGTGAAAAGATTTCTGTCTTTTAGAAAATGACATTTTACATCTATTTCAGTAAAGACACTGGAAACATAGATAATAATAGTCATCACACGCCCGTCATAGCATCTTATCTATGGAGACAGATTTCAAATTAACTGGAAGTTCTAATAACAGCTATTACAAACAGAAAATTTCTGCGAGTACTGTTTTCTATTTCTAATATTTCTGTTGATCAGATTTATTGAATAAAGCAAGTGCGATCTTTGAGCAGAAAGAGTTTAAAATACTAACTAATTTATAGGTCGTACTGATGCTCCATTCAACAAAGTCATCTTGAAGTCATTGTTCTTGTCAAAGATTAACAGACCACCAGTCTCAGTCTCAAGAATCAACAAGGCTTTATCCCAAAAAGGTGCTGAATCAAAAACCATCGTTGTTGTTGGTACCGTTACTGATGACAACAGATTATTATCATTCCCAAAAGCTACTGTTGCTGCTTTAAGATTCACTGCTGGTGCTAAAGCTACCATTTTAAAGAATGGTGGTGAAGCTATCACTTTGGATCAATTGGCTTTAAGAGCTCCAAAAGGTCAAAACACTTTGATCGTTAGAGGTCCAAGAAACGCCAGAGAAGCTGTTAGACACTTCGGTATGGGTCCACACAAGGGTAAAGCTCCAAGAATCTTATCAAAAGGTAGAAAATTCGAAAGAGCTAGAGGTAGAAGAGCTTCAAGAGGTTTCAAAGTCTAAGTTAATTAATAATTTTATAGATTTTTATACTTCTTCATTATCTTCATCCTTATTAATAAAAATGTTTTCATTTTGGTTTCATTTTTAATGCTCTTTATTTTTTGTGATTTTATTTATATGGGTTTTTCTAAAAAAAAAGGTTTTAATTTCATCTTTCAGCAAAAGATTGTATTAACTTTATATATGTTTTAATTTTCCAATACTAAATTGAATTCACCACTTTTACCACCACTCTTATGTAATACTTTCACATCACCAATGATCATAAATTTGTCAACAGCTTTGCACATATCATAGATTGTAAGTAGACTTATATTGGCTCCGCATAACAGTTCCATCTCTACTCCTGTCTTCCCATCACATTCAACAACACATTCAACATTGATCGATGTTGGTGACACATTAAAGTTCACTTGGATCTTTGTAATCAGTATTGGATGACATAATGGGATTAATTCAGATGTCTTCTTGACTGCCATTATACCAGCAATTCTTGCAACACTCAAGACATCACCTTTCTTATTTGAATTATTATTAATTAATTCAATGGCATCTTTATTTGCAAAACTTATCGTGCCTACGGCAACTGCTTTCCTATGTGTAATAGATTTCAGATGAACATCAACCATATTTGCCTCACCTTTGGCATTGACATGGGTCAATTTCTTGTCTTGCAATGAACGTGATGTGGAAAAACATCTTGATTGATTAAATGTCCAATTTCTTTGATTATTAAATGATTTTTGTAAATTATCTGTTATCTTTTGTTAGTAAAATCTCTATAGAAATTTTTTTCAAAATAATGTAAACCTACCCACCAATAAGGATCATTGGTCTATTTGGTAAATTCTCTAATTCACCTAAACCAGCATGTTTTTCCTTCTTCCTCTTTACAGTTTTACCGACAATTTGTAAAAGTTCTTCATCATTGGCACCTTGCCTTATCAAATCTCTTAACGATACTTCTTCATTACCAAAGAGACAAACTTTGAGATTACCATCGTTTGTTATTCTCAATCTTGTACATGTAGAGCAAAAATTCTCCGTCATTGAAGTTATAAACCCCAATTTACCTTGAAATCCTTCAACTTGGAAAATTTTTGCAGTATCACCATGTTTATGTGATAGTCTATGAATATTAGGATGTGCAACCTTGATATTACTCAATATATCTTCATAAGTGACCATTTTTTCGTTTGACCACTTGTTACCATCGAACGGCATATACTCAATAAAACGCACTTCAATAGGAGAATTTCTTGTTAATTCAACGAAATTCAAAATCTCGTCCTCATTTAAACCTTTCATGATCACGACATTCAATTTGATCTTTGGAATTTTCAACTCTAATGCCTTATTCAACGACTTCATGACTGCATTCAAACCGTTTCTTCTTGTGATGAGTAAAAATTTTCCTTCCACTAAAGTGTCCAAAGACAAATTCAACGAAGTTAAACCATTTTCAAATAACTGAGGTAGTTTCCTATGTAATGCGATTCCATTTGAAGTGATACAAATTTCTTCTAAACCTTTAATCTTGTGCAACTTTGAAACAAGTTCTACAACATCTTTCCGCACAGTTGGTTCTCCTCCCGTGAGCCTGATCTTCGTTACACCTTGAGATACAAATAATTTGGCAATTTTGATGATCTCATCTGTCGATAACAATTTGTCACTTGGAGATAAATCAATACCTTCTTCCGGCATACAATACACACATCTCAAATTGCAACGTTCAGTTATTGATATCCTCAAGTAGTTATGCTGTCTATTGAAGTTGTCAGTAAGAAAATCTGAGAAAGGCTTTGCATTCTTTTTCAACTCTTTCAATCTACTTGAAATGATGATATCTCCATCGTCATGATTCTTATGATTATTAATCTGTGATAGCTGCTTGGCTATTGGCTTTAGGCTGATCGCAGCAGAACTAAAAGATCGACTGGCAATAAAAATTCCTTTAAGTCTTATTGGGCTTCTAGCAAGACCCATACTAATGACCATTTAACTACCAACAATTTGAAAAACTCGATATTGAAAAATATATTCAAAAGAATCGGAGAATACCCATTATATCTACATTTTTTTGCTTCTTCTTGCAAAAGAGAGATCGGCCCTGCCGAGGGACTGAATGCGCATATTCTTACGCTATTAGGTAAGCGGTACGCAGTTTCTCTAAAGCAGACAGACAAAAAAGTCGTTCACAGATGAACCAAAACACGCTAAAGAGGCAATCGACAGAGGGTGAATGTGAAATTTCCTTTTGACAACAACAGGAAAGCAGAATAGTAATAATAGCAACAGCCTTAGTGAATACATACATTAAAATAGGAAAAATTTAAAATTTTGAAAAAATCGGTTGGTGGTGCTTAAATTTCATCTAAGAACATCAATTCAATAATATCAGATCTAGCCTCTTGACCGATCTTTCCAATCAATTTATATTTGTGACATGTTCTCAAAGAGAAAAAGCCGTCAAGTCTCCGATGCACCATACACTGGTGTAAGTGGAATTGTATGTATTCATTATTATCCCGTTTAACCCATGAATGTATCCAATCAATACTAACAATTTGTCTTTTTTTTTTGCAGCCTGGTAATAGAGCTTCCACTAATGCCCATGCTGCTGCTTCGGCCATTGCGATTGCTTTGAAGCAATCGAATGGTTCAGCAGTTGATATGAAATTACCTCCGACACAAGAAAGAAAGTCGAGTTTATTGAGGAATTCCAATAGTTTCAGAGGCTCCTTGAGGACCAGCAGTATCAGGAGCAATGGTAATCCATATCATTCCCGTTCAAACAGTTTAAATCATCAACCATATCTGCTAAGATCTCCTGTATCTACTCCAAAGAGATCATCCAGCGACCGTCTTTCATTGACCCCACAATCCTTGAGACAATTGAATGAGCAAAACGATCTTCGGTCAATTGGATCAGACATTTCTTCAGATTATGGTGATGCTGATTTTGCCACATCCAATAGAAAAAACGGTGTAAAACATAAAGTGTCATTTTCTGATGCTTCTTCAGAGATATCAGCATCAAGAGCACCTTTGAGACATTCCACAATTCAGCAACAAAGAGCTCCAACAAGACAAAAAACCATTAAGAAGTACGTTCCATCAGCTAATGGATTAGTTGTTGTAGAAGTACCAGTCGAAGAAGAACAGGCAAGATTAGATTCCATTAAAGCAGCTTCAAGAACATCATCATTGAGAGGTGCTGCTGGTCAACGTAGACCAGTAAGTAGAAGCTCTTCGTTGACAGGTTTGAGTCATAAGACAAGGGAAAAAGTATACTACGATGCTATTCCTGAAGAGCCTCAAAGAGGAAATGCCGACTTGAATAACATTGAACAAGTTAAAGAACGCTTGCAAAGAGAGAGGCAACAATTGGAACAACAATATTTGGCAAAAATTGAAGAAGAAAGATTGTATCAAGAAAGGATAGAGAAAGAGAGAGCAGATTTGGAACGTGCTGAAAAGGAAAGATTACAGAGAGAATACGAAGATAGACAAAAACAAATAGAAGAAGAGAAGAAACTTGCAGCAGCAGCAGCAGCCACTGCTGAAGCAGAAGAAGCTCTTGAATTGGAAAATCAAAGGCAAGAGGAACTTCGTCTTCAAAAATTGGAAGAGGATGAAGCTTCTGCAGCAGCAGCAGCAGCTCTAAAAGAACAAGAACCACCGAGCCCGGAAATTGAAGTCATCTCAGTTCATCCTATTGAATCAACAGTCACTGAAGATAATGATGAAGATCTCTTTAAAGCATTGGACGATAAAGAATCTGAAAAGATAATTACTAATGGTGGATCATCTGCAGAGCTAGATCTCGTAAACGGTTATCACAGAACTTCTAATGATTCATTACCTTTGCAAAACAATGATTCTTCTTCTAAATCAGCACCAACTTCCGCAGAGCTATCCGAAAACTTGGGTACTACAACTACCACAACAGCCACTGATATTACAGAAATAGATGAAGGCTCTGATGAAACTCCTACTGATAATAACAACAATCATTTAAGTATGGCAAAACAACTTCGTTCTGCTATGCTGCTGCCATCAGTATTGGTTAATGATGTTGCTGCTCAAGAAAGTGAAATTCCTCCAAGAAGTGAAAGACGTTTATCTGTTTCATCTTCCCAAGGAACTCCATTGAGCAGAAAGAAATCTGCTTTGAAACGTAACAGCAAGTACGACAACACATCGCCTTCCAAATCACCTTCTTCAGCAGCCGCTCAAGCTTATTTATCCTTAACAACAGCAGAAAACACCAGATTAAATGCTTTGAATACACAATCTTCCTTGAGCTTGTCACTGCCAGAAGCTCCTTTCCAACAGCAACAACAGCAACAAAGAAAACGTCTGTCACCAAAACAACAACAACAACCTCGTACATTACGTCCATCACAAAGTCCAGTGACGCCAAAAAACAACAGGAGAACAATGGTCGAAGACCCATACAATAAGCCAAGACCGATAACGATAAATTTACCACAACAAGTTTCTCCAGGTAAATTTGTCTTGCCCAAGTCTGATGCAAAGAAGAAAGCAGATGCTTTATTCAAGAAGGCTAATAGTAAACCAAGACAAGCAGAAGAAGAGTTGAGAAGAAATTTACCACCTTTGCAAAGAAAATCAAGTTTTGAGAAAGAGTCACCACAACCTGCTCAAAAATCACAACAGAGGCTTTCAATGAGACCAGATCCTAACCAGTACGATGTCCATGAGTACGCCTCACAACCAACTCAAACTACGAACGTTCGTTCCAATGGAGTTTTCAAATCAAGGTTTGCCGATTCAGATTCAGATGATGACGGTTATGCTCCTCCTACTCGTCATCACGGTAACGAAAAATCCTTTACTACACCTACAAAGAGACAGTATGGTACAAAAGATGACCGTTACCTGACACCTCCTCCAAGGAGACCAGAAGTCAATGGCAAAGTTACAGATGGGGCAATCGAAGATGAAAAGAAGAAAAAGAAGTTCGGAGGTAAATTGAAAAAGTTGTTTGGTAGAAGTTGAATTAACATCATATATAGTTTTATAATCGTATAGCAGTGAATTTAACAAAAGTTATTCCGCTAATTTCCTCCAAATTGGGTTGAATTTGGGATTTCAAACACGTCCAAGTTTTCCGCGATAACATCAAAAAAAAAAAAAGTTTAAAGGTGCAGGTATAAATACCTAGATCAATTCCCATCGTTTCACAATTGGAAAGTTATTGGTACCAGTTACAGAATATCTATATATATATAATTACTATCAAAAGGATATATATGTTTTTTTCAAAGAATAATTACTTAGAATATAGACAGACTACTAGTAATCATAAGTTACATTAAATATATTATTACATAATCCAAGGAAGAGCAGTCGAACAGATAAGAATATCAATATGAGTAAAGTTGAGATATTAACAGCCAAAGATTACAAGAAAGCAGCAAAGACTTTATATGAATCTTTTGACGATGATGATGTTGCTAGATTCACATCTAATCATTTGAAGAGTCAGCCTGATATGCGTGCTAAAGTTGATTTGGCTTTATACGAATGTTATGTGTATTCGTTTATACTTAAAGGATTAGTTATTGGAATTAAAGGTGAAAACCATGAAAATGAAGATACTTACGAAACTGTTGCCCTATGGGCTACTCCACAAGGAGGTGATTTTTCACTGGATCCTATTTGCATGTTAAGAAGTGGATGGTTAAGATTTGCCTGGATGACAGGTGCCGATGGCCGTCGTCGAGTTTTCAAAGAGATGTTTTCTGTGTTACATGATAATGAGGTTGATATCTTGGGTGATGAGACCAATTGTTACACTTTAGTTTACCTTGGAAGTACACCAAAAGCAAGAGGTAAGGGTAATGTACGTAAGATGTTTGATTATATGTTTCAAAGTTATCTTGATAAGGAAAATGCCATTGGATATTTGGAGAGTTCAAGCACAAGAAATTTACCAATATACAGAAAATTTGGTTTTGAACCAGTGAGAAATATTTGGCTTGGTGATGAAAAAAATAATGAAGATAATGCTATGATGACAGTCATGGTCAGAGGTAAACAAGGTAAATTATGGGAAAAAGCTCATGAAGTTAGAAATAACTCTAAATTTATTGAACCTAAATTATGAATATATATATACACGTTTCTAATTCCTGTACTTATTTACAAATTAACCCAAGGCTCTACCATTTCTCAAGATTTTTGGTAATCCCTTGTAATGTGATTTGTCCTTGTCAGTGACAATCATGAACACACGTCCACTTTGATTCATCCTACCAGTTCTACCAGCTCTGTGAACTAAATCTATCGAAGTCTTCGGCACATCATATAAGATCACATTTCTAATCCCAGAAAAATTCAAACCCCTCGCCAATAAATCTGTACATACCAAGATTTTCAAGATTTTTTCATCACCATTGGTCTTCAGTGGAGGTTTGATAAATTGTTGAATCTTGTCCTTTCTTGTTTCAAAATCATCGTCACCACTTAAATTATAGCATTCATGGTTATAATTATGTCTTAATTTGCCAGTAATTTTGGCAACGTTTTCCTTTTCATTAACAAATACAATTACTCTTTTCTCATAACCTTGTTCAGTACCATCACAATTGATGGCATACAACAGTTGCAGTAACAGCTTGATTTTGGAGCCTTTATATGGTGAAAGTGATGCATTGATCAATTTGAAATCGATGGCTTTTGGTAATCTATGCAATGATGGAGTAGTAACTGGTATATTTGTTGGAAATAATTTTGTCATAGTAGAATTAAATTCTGCTGGTATAGTCAGTGAAGCGAAAACCAACGTTTGTAAATTCTGCATTAAAGAGATAGTCTTGTATGTATCTTGAACCCAGGATTTGTCCATTAAAGTATCCGCTTCATCCACGACACAGTATTTAACAGAATTCAACAAACCACGAGCACTTCCTATGTCATCATATCTGGTTAAACTTAACAATTTTGCAGGTGTAGTAACCATAATATCAATTCTATTAGCAAAATTTTCTTTGAAATCCCTGAAATTAGAGTTAATGTCCCATTTGAATGTGTTCAATGGGATATCCAAGTTTTCCAATGATTCAACCACTTGATCTACCAATTCATGAGTAGGAACAAAAATTACTGATCTTATAGCACTTCTCTTACTTAACTTTTCCCATTTTTCACTATCCAGTTCATCCCTTTTTAAAGCATCCAACAACGGCGCCAAATAAGCCCATGTCTTACCTGAACCAGTCTCTGCGGCTAAAGTGAATATTTTACATTCATCTGATAATCTTTTCGACTGAATAGCCTTGATAGCAGCAACTTGGATCGGAGTGGGCCTTATTATCAATCCATTTAATTCACTTTCAGTCTTTATTTTCTTTGTCAACGAAATATTATTTTGATTTCTTAGCACCGTACTCTTCTTCACCTCATTTATCAACGTCTGTCTCACTTCAGGGAGTAATTTCAATGCATCAAAATCATGGATCTTCTTGGTTAAGTCATGCAAACCTTTCACTTTCTCTTCAGATGGAAGTTTTAAAGATGGATAGTTACCAAATTTATACGGTAAATCTTTCACAGGTTTCTCTAATCTCTTTCTCTTACCTGCATATGCAGCATAAGTCCTGACAAATCGTTTCAACATCATCTAGACTCTGCTTATAACCTATATCTCAACGTGAAAAGTCAAATCTGCATAAAGAAACAAATTTTTTTTTAATTTTTTTTTTTTAAATTTTTCAGCAGAGAAAAAAAAATTCAACGAAAAAAAAAAAAAAAGTTGATGAAAAGTTGAGAAAACAACTTTAAACGATATAGATAGATAATGGCTTCAGTTACCAATCTTTTCAACCAGCTCAAGTTGCAGCAGGATAATGAGGATCATTTACAAGTGTACGAGACATCTTCCAAGATCTTGGAATCATCTCCATTTGAGTTGGCAGTATTGAAAACTTGTTTAATTGCATTGATCAATTTGGATAATTACAATTTGGCATTAAATGTGTTGACCAAGTATCCTACGGAGAAGTCAGACCTAGTCTTGGAGAAGTCATATATTTATTATAAATCAAATAAGGCTCAGTTGCTCGAAGAGATCTTGGATCAAGATTTGCAACAAAATCGTGGTTTATTACATTTGAAAGCTCAATTTTTCTATCAACAAGGTGCCAATGCCAAAGCTTTAGAACTTTACAAAGAGTTGATCGAGACTAGTCCTGAAGATGAGGTATTGGACTTGAGTGTCAATGAAAGAGCCGTTATAGCTCAATCTTTGATGATGACTGGTGATATCATTGATGCGACACCATTTTCTGCAGACGATTCTACATCTTATGATTTGTTGTTCAATAATTCTTTGATACAATTGAATAAAGGTGATTTACAAGAGTCATTGGAATCATTAGAAGCTGCTAAACTGAAATGCGAAGAATCTGCAAGTAATTATAACGATGATGAAAAATTCACAGAATTGTTCCCAATCTTGTTACAAACAAGTTTTGTTTATTTCCAAATTGGTGAAATTGCAAAGAGTGAAGAAATCTTGGTCAATTTGATGAATGAAATAAATGCATATGAAAATGATGATAAATTAGCCAAATTGTTAATCTTGAACAATTTGTATTCAATCAAGTTGCTAAGCTCCAAGATTAATTCCAACTTAATTTATTCCAACTTGCAATTTCCAAATGTCTTTAAGCAAATAACTTTAACAATACCACAATTGAAAAAATTACAATCAAATGAAAGAATCTTGAGTCTATCAAATGGTAAGACAGGTAATGACAAATTATTTGAATTAATCAGTGAAATAGATTTTGATACTGATGAAAAGACAATTGCTAAGAAGTTATTCAGATTAGCTTCTCAAGATAAAAATTTGGCTTTGAATTTATTAGCTATTCAATATAATAATCAGATTAAAAATTTCGATAACTCATATTTATTAATTAATAAATTGATTACTGATGAATTATTATCACAAGTACCAAGTTTAATCACCATTCAAATATTCATTTATGAAAATTTGAACAAGAGTATTGAAGAATTATTGACAAATTTTACTTCATCCGTTGATACACAAGATTTGAGTAAATCTTCCACTTACAAGATCTTCAAAGAAGTCTGTTTCAAATTGCTATCAATAAAGCAAGATGCACAAGCTGCAGAACTTGCCTCCAAGTTATACAAAGTTAATTCAAATGATAAGTTAATTAGTGTATTAGTCAATAAGGAATCTGCTGAATTGACATCGGTTGAAACATTGATTTCTGGAATTGATGCTCAAGAGTTAATTTCAAGAGGTATTGTTGAAGATGAAAGCAATTTGAAAACATCTACCAAGACTAGATCTAATAGAGTTTCCAAGCAAAACAAATACAAGAGACGTAAGAAGATTCCAGAACACTTGGTCAATAAGACAGTTGATCCTGAAAGATGGTTACCTTTAAAAGATAGATCATATTACAAGCCAAAGAAAGGTAAGAAAATTAATGCTACACAAGGTGGATCCGCTGACAATAGCACAGAGATGAACATTGCAAGTGCACCAGCAAGTACACCATCTTCATCTTCATCTGGTAGCTCTAAGAGCAAAAATCAAAAGAAAAAAGGGAAAAAACGTCATTAAGTAGAAAAATCGAAATAATTTATTATATAGTAATGATAATATACAGATGCAGCTTTTTTTCTTTTTCCCAATCACACACTAAGTGAACAAAGTATCTTCTTCTCTTAAATATTCACCAATATCACCTTGTCTAAAAGCAGCAATACTGTTTGGTTGTAAATTTCTCAGTTCACCTGTACTTTTAGCACTAACACCAAAACCTAATGGGATATCATGCATGGAGAATATTATCACACCGGCATGTTCTGGGATATCATCACTCATCTTACCAATATGAGCTTTTAAGACATGATTACCATATAAGAAAGGCATTTCACCATTAGTCTTGATCCAAATCTTATATTTGGCAAACTTGGCTAAAGTATCTAAGGAAGTGATATGTAATCTGAATTTCCCTGTCTTTGTGAATTTCCCAAAACATACACCCAACGACATCAACTTGGATCTCTCTATAGATGTAGCAAACTTGGCAATACGCTCCGAAACATAGTAAACTCTATCTTTTTGTAATCTGAATACATGTGGATCTTCCTTATTATCAATCAAGTACACAATATTCCTACCAATATAGTTGGCTAATTTCTCAAACACAACTTTCGTCTCTTCTTCTGTTAAAGGTCTCATTATATCTTGTCTTATTTATCAAGTATATCTATTAGTTGCAAATGAACTTCTTCTTCTGCTTTAAAATTTTTTTTTTTTTTTTTTTTTTTTTTTTTTTCAACTGAAAATTTTCTTCAGGCAGCTAATTTAGGGGGAAAGCAGAATTAGAAAATGAGTATGGGCGGTGGACTACAAGAATTAATGGGAAATGTGTATATATATATATAGAGACTACAGATAAGAAGAAGAATAAACCTAACTACAACTATAAACTCAAGACCTCTCCATCTCATCTCATCTATCTATCTCATTGAGAATTTTTCTGTATGAAAAATTTTTTTTCTTGCAAAAAATTTTCTGCTTAAAAAAAAAAAAAGAATCTTGAGAAAATTGCAAATATTGTTCAATTTTCATATAAAAAGATGTCTGAAGAGCAAGTAATTGTACACAAAGATGCTCCAACAACTAAAGAACCTGTGGTTGAGGTACCAGAAAACTCTCTGGTTCAATCAGCCGTTCATAAAAGGGAGTCAGCTGACGACGCCGATGATAAAGATGTCAAGAAAGCAAAAACAGATAAGGTATTCAGAGAAGAAAAAGACTCGTGGGTATGTTTTAACAGCAATGTATAAACCTATTTTTTAGATTACAATACTAACTTTCGTGTAATAGACGTTTAACTGATGATGCTGGTAAACCTTTAGTTGAAGAAAGAAGACCAAAGAGAAAAGTTGCTTGTTTAATTGGATACTGTGGTACCGGTTATCATGGAATGCAATTCAATCCACCTTCAAAGACCATTGAAGGAGATTTATTTGATGCTTTTGTCAAACTGGGAGCCATTTCCAAAAATAACTCAAATGATTTGAAAAAAAGTGGGTTCCAAAGAGCTGCCAGAACCGATAAAGGTGTTCATGCTGCTGGTAATGTTATCTCATTGAAGATGATCATTGAAGACCCAGAAATTGTTGCAAAGATCAACAATGAGTTACCAGATCAAATCAAAGTTTGGGGTATCGAGAGAACTAATAAAGGTTTCGATTGTAGAAGAATGTGCTCTTCAAGAATTTATGAATACTTGATCCCAACTTTTTCATTCTTACCACCTAAGAAATCTTCACCTTTAGGTCAATTGATTGAAGAAGCCAAGGTTAAATTCCCAGGTGTCACTAGAGAAGATCCAGAAGGTTACCAGTGGTGGGATTCAGTATTGGAAAAATTGCATGAAAACGATGTCTCCGATGACGATATCAAGACAGCATTAGAAGGTTTAATTAACCACCAAGAAGATAAACAATCCGAGAATGGTGAATCTGAGCTTTCAAAATTGATTAAGAAAATCAAAAAAGTTGAAAATGAGTGCAGAAGAGCTTATAGAATTAGTGACGAGAGAGTTGAATTAATTCAACAACTGTTGAACTTATACGTTGGTCATCATAATTTCCATAATTTCACCTTGGGAAAGCCTTTTAAAGATCCATCTGCTGCTCGTTACATGAAATCCTTAACAATATCCAAACCTTTTGTCATCGAAGGTACCGAATGGTGTTCAATTAAGATCCATGGTCAAAGTTTCATGTTGCATCAAATAAGAAAAATGATTGCCATGGTATCACTTGTCGTTAGAACTGGTTGCCCATTAGAGAGAATCAATGAACTGTTCAATCCAGATAAGATCAACATTCCAAAACTGCCAGCTTTAGGTTTATTATTAGAACAACCAGTTTATGAAAGTTACAATTCAAGATTGAATAGTTTAGGTTATAATCATATAACTTTTGATAATTATGAAAAGGAAATGTTGGAATTCAAGATGACTAACATCTATGACAAGATCTATAAAGAAGAAGTACAAGAAAATGTATTCCACGGATTCTTCAACTTCATTGATGGATTCAACAACGGTGAAGTTTTCAGTTTTTTGACTGCTAGAGGTATTGAAAAGATAGAAAATGATGGAAAGGAAATCGAATTACCAAATGAAAAATAATCCTTAAGTGTGTATACTATAAACCTGTTTTAATCTATTTTGCTTCGCAAATTACCCCCTTTGTATCTTATCTAATCTGCTCCACAGTTTTTTTTTTTTTTTCTTGAAGAAAAAAAAAAAAGTATATAAAAATCAGGCAAAGGAATAAAGAACAGTAACAACAAATCATGTCAGAGATAAAAACAATTGCAATCATAGGTTGTGGGAAGATGGGCTCCGCATTGGCAGGTGCCATCTATTCTCACAAGATTGAGCAACCTCCTCAAAAGATTATCATGACCACTAAGACAGTTAGGTCATTGAATAATTTGAAAGAGAAATTTCTGGTACAAGAAAATCTGAATGCGATAGAGCTCTTATATCTCAATGACAACAGGGAACTGGTCAAAGAAGCTGATGCAGTTATATTGGCAATGGAACCCTTTTTGGCAATCCACATCTTGGAAGAAATCAAAGATTTGGTTACTCAGAAGTTTTTGATTTCAATTATTGCAGGTTTCCGTATAGATAAACTCGAGCTGTATACTTCTAAGGCTGCTATTATAATGACTTCGACTTTGGTTAATTTCACCAGGGTCCCTATTGGCTATACATTGAACACAGAGACTAGGAAATTTGAGTCTTATTTGGCTCAACTTTTCGAACCAGTTGGAGAACTCATTGAGATAAAACCAAATGATTTGGATGCTACTGGAGCGGTATTAGGTTGCTCAACCCTGTTCACGTTGATTTACATCGACGCCATCATCAAAGGTGGTGTATCTCGTGGCTTGACAGTGGAACAAAGTAAGAAAATGATCCTAGGTGTCTTGAAAGGTACTTCTGCAATGCTTGAACAATCTGGAAAATCTCCAGATGATATCATTGCCGAGTTATGCACACCTGGAGGAACAACAATTGACGGTATCATGACTTTAGAAGAAGGGAAGTTCAGATATGTCCTTGGGAAGCTGGTCCAAGTCAGTACCGATAAGGCTAAACTGTTGAATGATAAGTAGTACGCGTTAAAAGCAAAAAAAAAAAATCTATAAAAATATTTGAAGGCAAAACTTTTGTAAGATCATATAAGATGAAATTGAGAGTAGAGAGTGTAAGTGAATCTTTCAGATGTTTCGAGACCGGTATACTGATATCAATAGGGTTTGACATTTGATGGTTTTATAAGAGAGTTCAAAGGAGTGCGAATTGACAACTTTACTTCAACTGAAGAACCAGTTGAGTTGTATCTATTGAGCCATTCTCATAAAGACCACTTACGAGGTTTAGAATTAAATAATTTCCAGAGTAGTTGCCAAATAATCTGTTCTCAAACAACACTAGATATTTTGAAAAAATTCAGTAATATCCCACAACAAAATTTCCAGTTTTTCAAAACGGTGGAAGAAAATATGCCATTTAAATTTGAAAGGGGGATACAAGTAACGATGATTCCTTCATATCATTGTCCTGGGGCTGTCATGTTTCTTATAGAGTCAACTGACAAAGCCGTGCTATATACTGGCGATATCAGACTGGAAAGCTGGTGGGTTCAATCATTAGAGAAGAATCCATTTTTGAAACCTTATTTAACAGGATTGAGAATATTGGATAATGTTTACTTGGATACAACATTTGGATATAGAGGGGAACCTTTTATTGAGATGATGAGCAATGGTGAAGGAATATCCTATTTAGTCCAAGTCTTGAAACACTACCCCTTGCATGACACTGACTTAATGTTTTGTTTGGATGAAACGGTAACTGGGTTTGAAGAGTTGTGGTATAATTTAGTTTCTATTTTCAACGCAAATATTTATGTTGATTCAAAGATGAAAAGGAAATTGAGAATTTTACTGAAAAATGGTACACTATACTGTTCATTTCTCTGTTCCAAATTAACTGAATCTCCAACAATGTTCAATGTTTGTCAAAATCAGGCTCTTGATTGTAAATTCCCAGTTTCCATACGATCAGCTATTGACTGTTCCTTAACTGAAATGAAAGCTATGCACCATCCAGTTGCACTAGCTAATATTGATAGTGCAAAATTGGAAGAAATTGATACCACATCGTCGGGTACTGGTGTATTTAAATATAATGGCCGGAAGTGGTTGTTGCACAACGATTTTTTATTACCACAAGAAGTACGAGTTCCATTTTCGAGACACTCATCTTATACTGAATGTATTGATTTCATTTCAAAGTTAAACCCTAAACAGGTTTACGGTTGCACAGATTCCAAATTAACTTGGGATCAGGGGTTTCAAATGTCAAGAATCTTTGGTGATTTTTGTAGAGATGATAGTTTTGCATTTGATAAGGAGAGAAGTCTCGCTTATGGTCCTATGAACAAGACTTCTCCAGTGGCTACAATTAATAAATGGAGTGAGGAATATGAATTGAAGCAGTTGCTGAGTTTGCAATCATTTGAATTCAAAGGTCAACATCATGTAAGTGCATTTTCCAAAGTATTGAATAAAGATGATTTGTCATATATTGAACAATCAAGAACATTATCGAGGTTCAATAAACATTACATTGGAAGAAATATTGAGAAATATAATAAGCTTATTGAACAAAACAAACTCAAAATCCAATCTAAGAGATCGCAGAATTTTGAACAAAGATTCTTGCGAAACATAGATTCATACGAAAGTTCGGCAGATAGTAGTAACGAGCATGGAGAGAGTTTATCTAAGAAAAGAAAACTATGCATGAATGGGAATGATTTCCGTGGAAGGCTTATCTTGAGTGACTGTGAAAAGGAAAACTTGAAACTACAACAAGTTTTAATTAGCTTAACAGAGACAGAAGTTTCCATTGATGATGACTTTGATGCTATAAAATTATCCGATTATACAACATGGAACATTTCAAATGATACATTTTTTGAAGATTGTGCTTCTGATGAACATGGCCTAGGTTGGTTCAATATACATTTATCATGTATCAATACATAATTTCTTGAAATAATTTAAAACTCCTTATTATATTTTTTCAAATAAATCTAATATACAAATACAAGAACACCTTTTACTTTTTGTACCAAAAAGAATCTAATTTTCTCTCCATTGATGGCCACATTTACAACACTTATAGAAAGTGGTCATAGGCTCATCAGCACTTCTAATTTGTAATTGAAAGAAGTAAGCTTTATCACCACCGCACGAGTCTATAGGACACTGAGCTGTAGTTTGGTCCACATTTTCCCATGCAGATTCACCACCCAACACATCGTCCACCTGCTTTCTTTCCAAGCTCTTACGTTCAAACATTTCTAAACCAACTATTGGGAACTCATATGGACATGTGGGACAGTTAAACCTGTTTATATTTTCATCTGTCTTATTGATCTAAAGCAAATGGTCAGTAACTCATCTCTAACATACATTTAACAAATAATATTCACTTACGAGTAACATGTTAGCACAATATGGGCAGAACGACAACATGATGACTTTGTATCTTTGATTTGATGTGATTTGAAATTTTTTTTTTTTTTTTTTTTAATTTTTTTTTTTTTTCCTCTTCGGAAATTTTCATCCTGTGATCTTTTCAGAAATTGATGAAAAGTAAATAAAATCAATTGATACAAATAATACTTTAATTGTCCACGTGCCGAGATGGATGAAGATATTTTCACATCTCCATCCAAGAAAAGAGAAGGTATAATCAACTTGACTCCATCGAAGAAGAAGACAAGGAGAGCAACAAGAGAGCATACTGTAACAATAAATAGAGGTATCTTGACAACAACACCGAAAAAGAATGGTAGAGCAGGGTTACTATCACCTTCGAAGAGGACAAATACTGATTTGGATAGAAGTGCTCGTAAGAGAGCAATTAGGTCCAACTATGAAAAACTAATGGATCAAGATGACAGTGACAATGATGATGATATGTCCTTAGCTGATAAGATCATTGCAGCATCAAAGCAAGATGGTGGGAAACCTATAATGCATGAAAGTGAAGGAGAAAGTGACCAGGAGACTTCTGTGATGTTAAGTCTTGAAACAGAAAAGATTGAATTGGAAAGTCCCAAGACTCCCAAAATATCGAAACCTAAACTGAGATTTGTACCAACTCCATTACCGAAGAAAGATGCGACTGATCTCTTATTGCAGAAAAGATTTGATGATCGTGCCTTATTTCTTGATGGTTTTGAAGGTTTCTTTGAGCAACATAAGACAAAAGTTAAGACATCTGGTAATACGATGTCACAATTGGTGAGTTTAGAGTATGAAGAATACCTGAGAAATATTAAGTTGGTAGATATTATACAGTCAACGGGGAAAAGAAATTTATTAGGTTTACACAGAAACATGTTCAGACAGTGGTATTATGAACTACAACAAGGCTTCAATTTATGTTTCTATGGAATTGGATCAAAAAGGGAGATGGCAATTGAGTTTATTCAAGATTTCCTCTTGCCCAAATTGGGTAACACTGAATGTTGTGTTATAAATGGTTATAACACAGAAGTTTCAATGAAAGAATTGGTCTCTACCATAGTGCCGATCTTACTTCCCGATTATGAAAAACACAAGTTGCCAAAAAATTATAAGGAAATGGTGAATTCATTACTCACGATCTTACCTACGAATAGTCGTCCTTTTCTAGATCTATCTGTGGAACCGAAACTTATATTATTAATAAATAACATTGATGGTGCATCTTTGAGAGATGATAAAGCACAAACTATGTTAAGTTCATTATCCCAGTTGAGTTCGATTTGGATCATTGCCACAATGGATAACATTAATACTCCGTTAATGTGGGATTCTTCTAAGAGTTCCAAGTTTAGATTCATATGGCACGATTTAACAACTTTCAAGAACTATAATGTCGAAAACTCATTTAAAGATATATTATCATTAGGAAAATCAAGTAAATTCTCTGGATCAAAAGGTGCAAAATATGTCTTATCTTCCTTAACTTCGAATGCCAAGTCATTATACAGGATCTTATTGTCAAACCAGTTAACAAATATGGAAGATGAACCGGAGTTAGTCAAGAGACCAGAACTAAGAGGAAGTTTGATAGGTTCTATCAAGTATGGGTTAGAATTGAAGAATTTATTCCAATTGTGTCTTGAAGAATTTGTCACTAGTAATGAAGTAAGTTTTAGGACAATGTTACACGAATTTATTGAACATAAGATGTGTAATTTAGTCAAAGATAGCAGTGGTACTGAGATGGCATTTATTCCATTCAAGATCGATGAGTTGGAGAAGTTACTAGAAGAAGAATTACTCGATTAGATGTTTAATAGATGTGATGATGTCATTGATAAAAACTAATGTGTAGATAGAGAAGATTAACTAGTCAAATCGAATTGAATCTCTATGGTGCAAGTCACAAGTGACTCACAGCATCACACATGAAATTTTCAAGGCTTAGATCTGGGCTTCCTCTACCAAAATCATCAGCATCTCGTTCTAATTTCTCTCTCTATTTAAGCATTTGATTTCAAATTCTTTTTTTTTCCTTTTCCATTTTTAACAAAAAAAAAAAAAAAAAAAGTATATATGCTGTAAAAAAAGATTCCTTCAAGCACAGAGGCAAATCATCATTTTTAAAAGATGGAAAAATTGGAGAAAGGAACCCAATTGCTGGTAGGTAATCATCAAGTGACTATTATTGATTATCTAGCAGAAGGAGGGTTTGCTCATATATATTCTGTGAAAGTCTCACCACCGATAAACTCTTCGGGAAGTGAAGAGTTGGATACGACAGCATGTTTGAAAAGAGTATTGGTTCCTGATAAGGTTGGATTGAACCAATTGCGATCGGAGGTGGAAGTGATGCAAAAATTATCACATTCCGATAATATTGTGAAGTATTATGATTCGAATGCTTCAAGACAACTGGATGGTAATGGATACGAAGTATTAGTGCTTATGGAGCTTTGTTCGAATAAATCATTACTTGATTATATGAATAAGAGGATAAAGACAAAATTAACTAAGGATGAAATTGTGAAAATCATGTATGATATATCCAGACTGGTACTGGAAATGCATAAAGCTCATATGATTCATCGTGATATCAAAATTGAAAATGTGTTAATAGATTCGCAGAATAATTTCAAATTATGTGATTTCGGTTCAACATCTGCATTTTTAAGACCACCAAGAACTCAACAAGAGTTCCAGTATTTGCATAATGATATCTTGCATCAAACCACACCGCAATATAGATGTCCTGAAATGATTGACTTGTACCGAGCCTTGCCCATAGATAACAAATCGGATATTTGGGCATTAGGAGTATTCTTGTATAAATTGTGTTATTATACTACTCCTTTTGAAGCCAGTGGAGAATTGGCCATATTGCATGCTCTGTATCAGTTCCCAGTCAAACCGGAGATATCACAGGATATCAAGAATTTGATTATTATAATGTTACAAGAGAATCCACTGTTTAGACCGAATATTGTTCAAGTTATCTATGAATTAGTCAAGATCTTAGGTATTCCTAAGGAGACCGTGAACGATTTCTATGGAGAAGGAGAGTACAAATTTCCCGAAATCAAATATGTCGTGCCGGTTGCAGAGCCAACTGATAGTGCTGTTCCACAGTTACAAACGGAAACATTGGACAGCGAGAGATCCGGAAATAAAGACAAGAAATTTTACCATCCTCAATATAACCCATCTCACTTTAATTCAAGAGCTACTACACCAAACCCATCCACGATTCCGTTAGCTGTTAGCTCATCGACTACTGGAAACGGTAATTCCGAAGACGATGTAGAAGACAAAGAACTTGAATCCAATTTAGAGGATGAAGATGATGATAACTCTGATTTGGAAAACTTGGAGAATGTTGAAGAAAGATATCCATCTTTAGAAGAATTATCCGATACTAAGTCGAAACTGAAAACTCCTGATATTTCTCCCCCATCACAACAGCTGGCACCTGTAGGTCAACAGGATTTAAAACATGAAGTCCATACTTTAACTCCTGAACAAGCGCAGCAGTTACAATTTCAGAATTTCCAGCAAAAATTATACCAACAGCAGCAGTTACTGTATCAACAACAAATGCTGTATCAACAACAAATGCAATACCAACAGCAGATACAATATGAACTGTATCAAAAACAAAAATTGCAACAACAACAATTTGAGTCTTCAACAAGCACACAAAATGCTTCACCACCACAAAAGGAAAACGATGCGAATTTCAATTTTGTTGATAATTTGATTAAGTCAAAGGAAAATAGTCAGAGTAAATCATCAACTTCATCGACGAAATCTCCAGAGTATCAGCAACAGCATATTTATCAGCCATCGGGTGTACATCCGGTACCTATTCCACAACAACAACAGCAGCTCTATCCTCAATCACAGAAAGTTCCAGATTATAAGAATGCGGATACTGTCAAAGTGGGACACTCCCCAAATGAGCCATCTTTATATCCTAAGACTCCAGAAGTGATTCCATCGCAACCTCCATTAGTGCCAACGATTCCTATTTCGCAACAAACCACGAGAAAAGATCGTAATCCATTCCCAGCATCAACTAGCAACACACCACTTGCAACAAATTCTAGTCAAGATAAGAATCCTTTCCCTGCAGCTTCTAATAGTGATAAGAACCCATGGTCCATTAGTCCGCCAACCATTGTTGTACCAGATGATGAAAAAAATTCTACGCCTGTTCCAGAATTACCAAAGAGGCCATCACAAGTAATATTACCTAAGAAAGAAGAATCCACAGAGAGCACACATGAAGTTTCGACAAATGAATCAAGTAGCTTAATAGAATTAGAAGATGCTGATGTAAGCAAGCGTTTTAACAATTTGAAATTGCAACAAGAGGATAAAGAAATTGAAGAACCACAGAATTTGAATTTGATAGATTTGGATAATACAGTGGACACTAGGCGTCCTTCATTGGATTTAAAAGAAGAAGTTATTGATTTTGATGATGATGATGATTATGAATCACTTGATCCAAAAGCTAAAGAAGAATTGAAGAAAAGATCAAGACTTTCATTGTTCAATAAGAAAGAACATCACCATCATCATTTTGGTGAAAAAAAGAAGAGAAGTATTAGTCTAAAAAGAAGGGAATCTGTGAAATCAAATAAAGATGAAACAGAAGTTGAAGAGTAAATAAAAGAATGTTCTTTGATTAAATAGATATATCTACCTATATATATATAATGTTATGTTTGTTTGTTTTTTTTTTGTTCTTGCAAAGATGCAAAAATCTCATTAGTCAATTATATAGACACAAATTCACCAGTGTCTTTGTTTCTCCCATACCTCCCCTTTTCATAAATAATTCTTGACAACTTCGTATGAAGTATATGTTGATTTTATTATTGAATAAATTAAAATCAGTGATAATAAACCGCAAGTCAGGTGTAACATCAAGCTCTCTTTCTTGGTTAACATGTAATGAGGTAAATGATAAAAGTAATAGTTATATACGTTGATCATCTTGAAGAATATTATAACGAGTGACTAGAGTATGTTTCGTGTTATGGTTTTTTGTTTTTGAATTTGAATTTTTTTTTTCCTTTTTTTTTATCATTTGGTGTAAATTTTTTTATACTATGCGTGAAACTTAAACTAAAAAACGAGGAACTAAAAAATATTCAAAGATTATTCGGTTCTTATTTATCTATTTAGATATCTATTTATTGACCAATTTTGTAATAGTAGTCACTGGTCATACGTTTATAATCTGATTTAATTTCAACTACGTCTTCAAAAGCTTTGAAATATTCAACAACACCATCAAGGAACCATAATGAGTTATCCCATTTGACATATGCAAAATGACCACCAATATCTGTCTGAGCTAAGCACAAGAATGGGTTCAGGTTGACTTCTAAAATTGGCAATTTATGAGAAATAACTGGATCATCAATGGAATTTAATATTAACGTTGGTGTTTGAATATTCAAGATTTGATTTAAAGGTGAAGCCCTACGGTAATAATCTGTTGCAGTTTGGAATCCGTGTAATGGAGCAGTAAACAATTGATCAAATTCATAAATTTTGGAAATCTTGTCATTTTTAGCTTTTGCCAATCTTTCTTCAATTTGCAGTTCTTTATTTTGACAAAGAGCCAGTTTATGAATCTTGATGAAATTTAAAAGGTATTTTGTCAACATTGGAGCCATTAACCTACTTGAGATTATACCTTCATGAATGGAATATCCACTCTCTAATAAATCCCATGGACATCCCAGAACCATAGCTGATGTTATCTTAGTATTTGCACCTTCTTCACCAAGATAATTACTTAACATCGCAGCACCATAGGAGAAACCTAAGAGATGCAATTTATTATCTGGATACTCTTCCAGCAATTTGTCGATGAAAAATCTGATATCATCTGTTGCTAAAGCTGTGAAAATATGTGGTGTCGTCAATTTAGCACGACAACAACCTCTACCGTTTAATACTACAACATTGAAACCTTGTTCAGATAATTTTTCAGCTGAACCTCTAATATGATATTCATGAGAACCACCTAATAATCCATGAATGATAACAATAATTGGTTTCTTATTAGCTTTCCAACTTTCATGTAAATTTTGTGACTCTTCCTTTGTCATAAATCTTGTTCTTGGGTGTAATTTTGGATAATCCAGTGGTAATGTCTTTCCATAATTTTCTTCAAATTCTTCTTTACTTGAATCCAATTTAACAACATAATCTAATGTAGTATCACCATCTGGTAAATATGGATATTTCTCACTATTCTTATAGGTTAAGATCTCACGTCCATACCAGACCTTATACATCAACTGTTGGTTAATTTGAGCCAAATATAAATTCTGAAAAGCACCATTGAAAAGGTATGGTTTTAATCTAAATTTGGTCTTATCCAGAAAAATTGGAACTTTAGATTCAATCAAATCCGCAAAAGATGTATCTTCACCTTTAGCACTGTGTAAATTAACAGTCTTGTCACCATGAATATTAGTGACGGTCCCATTGAACCCCCATTTCAAGAAACTTGTCATGTTTTAAGCCTTTCTACTTCACAAATCTAATATTTCACCAATATTTCATTCTCAGTTTTTTTCGTTTTCTTCAGTTTTTTTTTTGTCTCAAAGGGAAAAAACGGTTTTAATTTATCACCTCGGATTTTTAACTCAGTTTGGTGGGTGTGTGTTCTTTTTAAACTGCAAATTACATGTATTGTATAGATATGAAATGGAGTCAATTAAAGAAGTAGAATGTTAAGAAGGGATTATATAGCGTACCAAAATATATGTATAAATATAGGCATGTAGGTGTTTTTGTATGAGCATCGGAGCGTTTGAAAAAGGGTTTGAGCGCGTTGGAGCGTTCGAGAGAAATTCAACTCAAGATCTCACAAATGCCATGTAAAACAAGAAGTTTATTAAATTGATTAATTTGAATATCTTATTAGATGGATTGCGCTATTCTGATCTTAAATTGGTATCTTTCAATGTATAAACACTAAGACTTTGTATGATATGATGTAAATCTTAGGAAACTCTATTATGCCTTGCAAGTTCTGAAGTTTCAAGTAGTTTCAGGAGAATTCCATGATCGTATTAAAGGTGTCCAAACATTGAGTAAAAGCGATATACCACCGGCTATTATTCCGAGTGCTCCAAGTATAATGCAATTTCTGCTAGACTGGCCTAAAGTTATCACTATAATGGAAGCAAGACATAATAGAGATATCAACTGAACTGGTACCTCATAATATATTCAGTCTCCTATAGTCCTATTACTCCAATTAAAAAGCTTTAATTTTTGTTCAAGATATGTGTGTGAAATCATATATATATTATATGTTTCTAAAGATAACGTTGTATACAAATTTCAGTTTCCCGAGCCAGAAAAAATAAATCATGTTGCCTGATTACATACATCACCGGTATTTAGTACCTAGCTGGATCTGTTGATGGAGAATAACTCTTAAAACAAACCGAAATTAACAGCTCATATTTACAAACAGATATATATATAAGAGAGCCATACTTCATATAAAGTAGACAAGATCTGATAAACACTGCCTTTTCCCGATCTGAAAAAAATCAAAAAAATTTACAAACGATACACGCTTTAAAAATTTTATTAAAAAAAATCAACTTATTTTTTTGATTTTAAAATATAAAAACATCTTCAAGAAATCACTTCATTTTTGTTTCTAGTATATATATCTAGGCCATGTCGTCATCCAAGATATTACATAGGAAGTCAAATACCATTCACGAAGGTGTTCCACCACAGGCCATGTCTTCAAATTTGGATTTTTATTGGACTGAACATAAGGAACCACATGTCTTGAGAAGAAAATTGATATTGGCAAAGCATCCAAAAGTTTCCAAATTATGTGGCCATGAACCTTTGACAAAATATATATGTTTAGGTGTATTGCTGTTACAATTTGCCGTGGCTTATCATCTTAGATCAACACCTTTTTTCAGTGTTAAATTTTTCTTATTTAGTTATATTATTGGTGCTACAGCTACTCAAAACTCATTTTTAGCTATTCATGAATTATCACATAATTTAGGTTTCAAGAAACCTATTCACAACAGATTATTTTCTATATTGGTAAATTTACCTATTGGGATCCCATATAGTGCTTCATTTCAACCTTATCATCAATTACACCATAAATTCTTGGGCGATGAAAAATTTGATACCGATGTCCCAACTAATTTTGAAGCCTTAGTATTATCAAATATCTTGGGTAAATCATTTTTTGCAACTTTCCAAATTTTTTTTTACCTGTTAAGACCAATGTTCATCACACAAATTAAATTCACCATGATCCATTTATTAAATGTCTTAGTTCAAATTGCATTTGATTATATTGTTATCACCAAAATTTCTCTCAATTCATACTTATATTTCCTCTTATCAGCTTTCCTTGCCGGATCTTTACATCCATGCTCGGGACATTTCATTGCTGAACATTACATCTTCAACCCACCAAAAAATTACATCAAAAATGAATCGATCCCACCTTTAGAAACTTATTCATATTACGGTATCTTAAATATCGTCACATGGAACGTCGGATACCACAATGAACATCACGATTTCCCATTTATAAGTTGGAGAAACTTACCTAAATTAAGACAAATGCTGCATGAATTCTATGATGAATTACCAAGACATGAAAGTTGGTGTAAAGTGATATACGACTTCATATTAGACGAAAATGTGACTCTTTATAGCAGAGTCAAGAGAGTTCATAAAGATAAAATCTACAAAATCGATTTCAATGACAATACACATTAGGCATATTATATAATTTTACTTTACATAGGATACCTCCCCTCTTTTATTAAATATTACACGACTTACTTCCCACAACTCGCAAACAAAAAAAAAAAAATTGAGTAAAAAAAAAAAAAAATTTCAGAAGTGGAAATTCAAGGTTAAATTACCAGAAGTAGTTAAGCTTACCCACAGCAGTCATTACTGTCCCCACTATATAACTTCCCCCATTTCAACCGAACCATTTCAATACACATATACACAAAAAACTAGACAAAGAAAAAAACAAAAAGCATATTTTAAAAAAATTTTTCCTGCTTCTTAATATAATGTTATCAATTAGAAAAAGACTTGTACAGAATAACTTGATCACATTATCAAAGAGAATGTCTTCGTCTACTACACTGGATGATGTACTTTTCAAAGTACAAGATCAATCAAGGATTGTTACTTTGAATAGACCTACTAAATATAATGCTTTGAACACTTCAATGGTTACCAAAATATTACCAAGATTAAAAGAATATAGTAAAAGTTCACAGGCAAATTTGGTCATTTTGAATTCTAATTGTAAACCAAGTTTTTGTTCAGGTGGTGATGTTATATTTTGTTCCAATTTAAATCAACAAAATTTAGCTCATGAATCAATCAATTTTTTCAACTTGGAATATAATTTAAATTTCTTATTAAGTACTTATAATAAGCCAATTGTTGCCATGCTTAATGGTATCACCATGGGTGGTGGTGCCGGTTTATCAATTCATAATCCATTTAGAGTCGCTTGTGAATATACTAAATTTGCCATGCCAGAGGCAAATATCGGTTTATTTACCGATGTTGGTATGGGTTTCTATTTAAACAAATTGGATTACAATTTAGGTTATTATTTACTGTTAACTGGTGACACTTTAGAAGGCTTAGATGCATTTATTGCCGGTGTTACTACTCATTACGTTCCATTGAGAAAATTTGATGAATTAACTGCAAGATTATCACAAATTGATTATAATTTCGAAGATAATCAACAAAATAAAGAAATTTATGAAAAAATTAATAACACTATCGAAGAATTCCAAGAACCAATTCCAAGAGATTACAAATTCAAATTCTCAATTGATGAATTATCGACAATTGAAAAATGTTTTGATCCATCTTTTACTGTTCAACAAATTATTGAAGCATTAACAGAAAATGGCTCTGAATTTGCTCAAAAGACATTGGCCAATTTACACGAGAAATCCCCTGTCTCATTATATTTGATCTCTGAAATCTTGAAAAGATCTAGAGAAACAAATATTCATGAGGCTTTGAAAAATGATTTAATATTGGCTGCTAATATGATGGCAAAACCAGAATTCAACGATTTCAATGAATGTATTACCAAGAGATTGGTCAATAGAAAATCACAAAACCCAGAAGATAGAATTCCTGTTTTCAAATACAAGACAATATCTGATGTTCCAGTCGACTTGATAGACAAGGAATTGTTGTCGCCATCAGCTGAAATGATCCAAATTTTTGATTCTGCTGAATTATCCCCATCACAAAAATTGGCTTTGAAAAATTCATCAGATAATTCGTCACCAATTTTGAAAGCATTACAATCTTTGAAAATTGAAAACTATTTCAATTTCACTTTCAACGAATACCCACACCAATACCAGTTACCTTCTGCAAATGACATGAAAAATTATATCACCGGTAACGATAACAGTAATAGATCTTATGCCGTCAAGAGAGATGAAGTGTTGAAATATTTTAACAAAAAATATAATGGTAAATTAGGTTTAGAATACAAGATCGATATGGTCTTAAAGAAGAATACTGTTGGTTCCAAATTTGATGAACAATATTTGGAATGGGTTGACTAAATTTGATAAAATCTTATATATGTATATAGAAACCTTTATTAAGTAAAAGAAAAAAATTTCACATTAAAGAAAAAATTTTTACTAAAAAAACTGGAAAATACAATTTGTAATAAGCAAGAAGGCAAATTTATAATACAATGTCAGTAGCAAATCCAAGAAAGAGATTATCTTCTGGATTATCAGTCACTTCTAAAGTGTTTGTCCGTTCAAGAAATGGGAATGCTACAAAGATTGTTAGAGAACATTATCTTCGTGATGATATTCCTTGTTATTCACAATCTTGTAATATTTGTCCTGAAGTAGTTAAACCAAATTCAGATGGAGAATTACCAAGTTTCACTTTGAGTTCAGATCCTTTGAAATTGCCCGGGGGTGTTGGGAAGCACTATGTCGTATTGGACACCAATATCATATTAAATTGTATTGATTTATTAGAACATGAACAAGTCTTTTACGATGTTATTGTTCCACAAACTGTGTTGGAGGAAGTTCGTAATAAGAGTTATTCAATATATATGAGATTGAGAAATTTATGCAAGAGTGAACATAAGAGATTTGTTATATTTCATAATGAATTTAATGAATTTACTTATATTAAAAGGTTAAATAATGAGACAATCAATGATTATAATGATCGTTTGATTAGAAAAGTTGCAGATTATTATAATGAACATTTGAAAGATATCAAGACCGTATTGATCACTAATGACAAGGACAATTTGGCCAAATCTTCCGAGTTGTCTTTCAACTTGGTCGAATACATCTCAAAATTACCAAACTCTGAAGAATTGATGGATTTAATACCACAACAACAAGATTTCAACACGGTAAATGAAATTAAATATCCAGATTATTACGCAACTTCAAGACTAATGGGAGGTATCAAGAATGGTACTTTACATCAAGGGATTGTCAATATCTCATCTTATAATTTCTTACAAGGTACAATTCAATTAAACTCATTACCAAAACCATTATTGATTATTGGAAGAGAAAATTTGAATAGAAGTTTTAATGGTGATATGTGTATAGTGGAGATATTGCCAAAATCCAAATGGAGATCATCTTTGAATGATATTAACAATGAAGATGATGAGATTAATGAAGATAACGATTTCATAATCAATGATCAAGAAAGAAAAATCTTGACAAATGAACTGATTAAACATCAAAATGAAAACAAGATTCAACCAACAGGTAGAGTCGTTGGTATAGTCAAGAGAAGTTGGAGACAATATGTTGGTACTTTATCACCAATGTCTGGTTCATCAACTGGTAATTCTTTGAAAAGTTGTTTTGTTAATTTGATGGATAAGACTTTACCAAAGATTAGAATTAGAACAAGAAGGTCACTGGAATTAGCTGGGAAGAGAATAGTTATTGCTATCGATTCATGGCCAGCAACTTCTAAATACCCAGAAGGTCATTTTGTAAGGTCCTTAGGTGATGTTGAAAATGTAGAAGCAGAGACAGAGCTGTTGTTATTAGAACATGACGTCGAATATAAACCATTCACAGCTAATGTATTGAATTGTTTACCAAAAGAAGGTGCCGATTGGAAACCTTCAGAAGAAGAGATAAGGAGAAGATGGGATCTTCGAGAAAAATTGATCTGTTCTATTGATCCTCCAGGATGTGTTGATATTGATGATGCGTTACATCTGGTTCAATTACCAAATGGCCATTACGAAGTTGGGGTTCATATTGCCGATGTAACACATTTTGTGAAGGCAAACACTGCCATTGATAAGGAAGCTGCTAGTAGAGGTACCTCGGTCTATCTTGTGGACAAGAGAATTGATATGTTACCAATGTTATTAGGTACTGATTTATGTTCTTTGAAACCATACGTTGAGAGATATGCTTTCAGTGTCTTATGGGAATTGGATGAGAATGCAGATATTGTTGATGTCAAGTATAACAAGAGTATTATTAAATCAAAAGAACTGTTCAGTTATGAACGTGCTCAATTGAGAATAAATGATGAATCACAACAAGATGATTTGACTAAAGGTATGAGAATCTTATTAAAATTGTCCAAGAAATTGAAACTGAAGAGAATCTCTGCAGGTGCATTAAATTTGGCATCGCCAGAGGTTAAAGTTCACATGGACAGTGAAACTGCTGATCCAAATGAAGTTGAGATTAAAGAATTATTTGAAACAAATTCATTAGTGGAAGAATTCATGTTGTTGGCTAATATCTCTGTTGCCAGAAAAATTTTCGATCTGTTCCCACAAACAGCAATGCTAAGAAGACATGCTGCTCCACCTCTGACAAATTTCGAGTTGTTGAATGATATGTTAAGAGTTCGTAAACATATGAATATCTCGTTGGAAAATTCAAAACTGTTACTGGACTCTTTAGACCGTTGTGTTGATCCAACTGATTCTTATTTCAACACTTTGTTAAGAATTATGTCTACCCGTTGTATGATGGCTGCTGAATACTTCCCATCAGGGTCATACTCATATCCTGAATTTAAACATTACGGGTTAGCTGTTGATATATATACACATTTCACTTCCCCAATTAGAAGATATTGTGATGTCGTTGCTCATAGACAATTAGCAGGTGCCATTGGATACGAAAATTTGGATTTGTCACATCGTGATAAGGCCAAGATGGAAATCATTGTTAAAAATATTAATAAACGTCACAGAAATGCCCAGTTTGCTGGAAGAGCCTCAATTGAATATTATGTCGGACAAGTTATGAAAAACAACAAGCAAAATCAACAAGATGGTTACGTCATCAAAGTTTTCAGTAACGGTATCGTGGTATTAGTACCTAAATTTGGTATTGAAAGTTTGATCAAATTAGAAGATGATTATTCTTTGGAATACGACGAAGATAACTACAAATTGACAATAACTAATAAAGATAACAACACTACAAGATCAGTTAGTGTATTTGATAAATGTCAAGTCGAAATTAAATCGGTCTTGGACGAGTTTAGTGGAAAGAGAAAAGCTTATATGACACTTGTATAGTTTTATAAAGGGGATTTTTAGATTTAAATTGTCGTAGTCTTAAAGCTAAAAAAAAAAAAAATTTTTTTTCTTGTCAACTGAAAAATTACATAAAAAAAAAAAAGGCCATAAGTATAGACAAGTTAATCAAGTGATTAAATAATGTCAAATATAGGATTGCAGGTACGTCAGGCAGTACCATCTGTGGACCCAATAGTTGCAGATTATGCCGTTGGATATATTCAGCATGTTTCCAATGCCACTGAGGATTCAGTTCTGGCTCAACAGTTGGATATTCCAAAAGAGATATCTTTTGTTGAAAAATTACTATTAAGTGCAGGAGGTGATCAACAAAAGATCTCTAAACTCACTGAGAAGATTAAAGAGAATTTAGATAAGAAATTACAAGAGAATATGTCGAAATTATCTGTCACTGGTGATACATCTAAGAGATTATTAGATATTAATTTGATTCATAACCAACAAAGAGATATCAATTCCTCTTTACTGTTATTGCAATCGACAAATGGTATTGAGCATACCGGTAGAATGATGGAAACAAGAGTTGATAAGAAGAAATTACAGAAAGCAGAAGCCAAAATTGCTAAGAAAGTTGCAAAGAGGGCTAATAAATTTGTTGAATATGAAGCTTCTAAATTGTTGAACGAACAATCACAAGAAGATTATGATTCTTTCTTCTTGAAAATTAACCCTATTGATTTTGGATCAAGTGCTGGTAAGTCAAAAGATATTAAGATGGATAACTTTGATTTGTATGTTGGACTGGGTCAAAGAATATTGAGCGATGCCTCATTGACTTTAGCTTATGGTAGAAGATATGGTTTAGTAGGGCAGAATGGTATTGGTAAATCTACATTATTGAGGGCCTTATCAAGAAGAGAATTAAATATTCCAAAACATATTACAATTTTGCATGTTGAACAAGAAATAATGGGTGATGACACACCAGCTTTGCAAAGTGTCTTAGATGCAGATGTCTGGAGAAAACAATTATTATCTGAAGAGGCCAAAATTAACGAGAGAATTCAAGAGATTGACAGATTAAGAGGAGAGTTTGAAGAAGAATCATTGGAAGTTAAGAAGTTGGATAACGAAGCTGTTGATTTGGTAGATCATCTTGAAGAAGTTCATAACAAGTTGAGTGAAATGGAAAGTGATAAGCTGGAGGCCAGAGCTGCAAGTATATTATATGGTTTAGGTTTCTCAAAAGAGACTCAACATAATGCCACAAAGTCTTTTTCAGGTGGTTGGAGAATGAGATTGTCCTTGGCAAGAGCTTTATTCTGTAAACCTGATTTATTATTATTAGATGAACCTTCCAATATGTTGGATGTTCCTTCTATTACATACTTGGCCAATTATTTACAAACATATCCTTCAACTGTCTTGGTGGTATCGCATGACCGTGCTTTCTTAAATGAAGTTGCCACCGATATCATACATCAACATTCTGAAAGATTGGATTACTACAGAGGTTCAAACTTTGATAATTTCTATGCTACAAGAGAGGAAAGATTGAAAAACCAAAAGAGAGAATACGAGAATCAAATGGCTTACAGACAACATTTGCAACAATTTATCGACAAATTCAGATACAATGCTGCTAAATCCTCCGAGGCACAATCGAGAATCAAGAAATTGGAAAAATTACCTGTATTAGAAGCTCCAGAAGAAGAGAAAGTTGTCACTTTCAAATTCCCAGATCCAGAAAAATTGTCTCCTCCAATTTTGCAATTACAAAATGTTACTTTTGGTTATGAGCCTTCAACACTCTTGTTACAACAAGTCGACTTGGACGTGCAAATGGATAGCCGTATCGCTTTAGTTGGTGCGAATGGTTGTGGTAAGACAACATTATTGAAATTGTTAATGGAACAACTTAGTCCTTTGGATGGTACCATCTCCAGGAATGGTAGATTGAGAATTGGTTATTTTGCTCAACATCATGTCGATTCTATGGATTTGAATTTAGATGCCGTCTCCTGGATGCTGCAGGCTTACCCTGGTAAGACTGATCAAGAATATAGAGGTCATTTAGGTTCTTTTGGTATCACTGGTTCCTTAGGTTTACAAAAAATGCAATTATTGTCAGGTGGTCAAAAATCGAGAGTTGCATTTGCTGCCTTATGTTTGAGTAACCCTCATATCTTGATTTTGGATGAACCTTCAAATCACTTGGATACTTCAGGTTTAGATGCCTTGAATGAAGCTTTAGATAACTTCAAAGGTGGTGTATTGATGGTTTCACATGATGTCTCTATGATTGATAGAGTCGCAAAGGAAATCTGGGTCAGTGAAGACGGAACAGTTAAGAGATTTAACGGTACTATTAATGACTATAAGAAATACATCTTGGAAAAAGCAGACGCCAGTGGTGTTGTCAAGATGCATTAGTGTGTGTGTATATTCAAACAAATCATTAAATCTTCAAGACACGTTAAATTTTTTTTTATTTTTTCATTTTTCTCGTGTGGTTGTAATTTGCTTTGTTTACATGATCTTTTTTCACTTACAAGTAGGGCACAAGGAGCAGAATGTACAATAGCTCGAGACCAGGTAGTAATAATGGTTTCAAACCATTCAAGCCTCCCAGGATGAACTCATCTTCGTCATCTATCACTGAGCAGGTTTCACAGAACTCTCAAGCTTCGAGAAACGAGATCACTAAGAGAGTCCTTGTGCAAACTCATAATGCTCCTTTGAAAAAAACCAAAGTAGAGCAGGTAGAACAGCCACTGATAGTCACCAGTGAAGATTCACAGAATCAGAAATTGTATATCGTATTGTGGAGAAAGAAAACGTTGAAAAAACACAAGACTTGGAATGGAGAAGGATTGCTAATTGTACAACCCAATGGGACAGGAACATTTAAATGTGATACCAATGGTGGTGAAAATTATAGAGAAGAAGCTAAATCATTTTCTAAAATCAACGTGCTGGGTATTATTTCAATGGGAAGTTTCGATCTCGAGGTGGATTATCAGGTTACCGATCCTCTGGAGTATGAAAAGTATCAAAAGTATTGCCATCCTTCTACACTGCAAACAGTTACTGTCGCCACCCAATCACCGTCTCCACCTCCATCTGCATCCGTAAAGCCTATCCAAAAAGAAATAAAGCCAGTAGCCACAACAATAAGTGCTAAATTCAAACCTGTCTTGTCTATCAAGAAGACTTCAGTGCTGAATAAGAAAAGAGAACCATTATATGATCCCCATGCTGAAAATGCATTAGTAATGTGCAGACCTCCCGGATCAGATGAAGCAAAGACAATCGATGTCGTGGTGGATCCCGTATTATCAGGTACCCTTAGGCAGCACCAACGTGAAGGTATACTGTTTTTGTATGAGTGTGTGATGGGGTATCGAGATTTTGGAGGAAATGGTGCATTATTGGCAGATGAAATGGGATTGGGTAAAACTTTGATGACAATCAGTTTAATATGGACTCTATTGAGACAGACTCCATATAGCGGCGAGGGGCCGGTAGCGAAGAAAGTATTAATAGCATGCCCAGTGACATTGATAGGCAATTGGAGAAGAGAGTTTAAAAAATGGTTGGGAACTCAAAGAGTTAGTGTCCTCACAATCAATGGTAGTAAAAGTGTCAAAGAAGATAAATCTGCCGTGTTAAGTTTTGGCAAGACCAGGGTTTATCAAGTATTGATAATGGGTTACGAGAAAATAATGTCAATGCCAAATGAATTGGAAACCATCAAATTTGACTTACTTGTATGCGACGAAGGTCACAGACTCAAGAGTGGGCAAGGTAAGACATTGAAAGTTTTGAACTCACTAGACATAGATAAGAGGATCTTGCTCACTGGTACTCCAATGCAAAATGATTTAAACGAGTTTTACAATATTATCAATTTTATTAACCCAGGTGTCTTGGGAACATTATCCAAATTTCAAAGAGATTTTATGAAACCAATTTTACGATCAAGAGAAATAAATTGTAAAAACAAGCAAGTCATTGAAATGGGAGAAGCAAAATCCAATGAATTAATTGAAATAACGAAAGATTTCACCTTGAGAAGAACTAACAGTATCTTGAACGATTTCTTACCTCCAAAGACTGATATAATATTGTTTGCTCCACCAACGAAATTACAATTGTCATTATTTGACTTGCTTATGAGTTCAAAAGCTGTATCTAAAGCTATTGCTAAAAACAACTACAATGATTCATTAAGTTTAATTATGCTTTTCAGGAAGATATGCAATTCTCCCTCATTGGTTACAAATGAACCATTATTTCAAGATATCACAGCAAGGGATGGTAAGCCATTGGAGTTATCAAAAAAAGTAGTCAGTGGTAAGATCAAAATTCTTGTTCATTTATTAAGTCATATTAGAAATCTTGGGGAAAAGGTTGTCTTAATATCCAATTTTACACAAACTTTGGATATCTTAGAGACTATCATCAAGCCTCAAGGCTATTCTTTTTTAAGATTGGATGGTTCCATACCTAACAAAGCTCGTGATAAGATTGTTGCCGATTTTAATAATTCATCTGTCGATTCATCTTTTATATTCTTGTTATCGGCGAAATCGGGAGGTGTTGGTTTGAATTTGATTGGTGCATCAAGGTTAATCTTGTTTGACAATGATTGGAACCCTGCAGTTGACTTACAAGCCATGGCAAGAATTCACAGGGATGGCCAAAAGAAACCTGTTTTCATATATCGATTGTTGACAACTGGTTCTATAGATGAGAAGATATACCAGAGACAATTGATGAAGAATAATTTGAGTGATAAGTTTTTGGATGGCAAAAATGATTCAAAAGATGATTTATTCGAGTACAGTGATTTGAAAGATTTATTCACTTTGGATACAACTACTACTAGTAATACGCATGATTTAATAGAATGTGATTGTTCTGGAATTGGCGAGGAAATGGAAGAAGGAATATCTTCTGATAAGGAAAAAGAAGAAGAAGAAGAGGATACAGATAAAGAAGATACATGGATATCAGCATTGGATTATAAACAACTTTCTCAAGATCCAACTAAGAAGCGAAATGCAATAAAAAGATGTCTTAATGATTACAAGCATATAGATCCTACAAAATGTGAGGAATTTGAAGATGAAGTATTGACGCGGGTAATGCTGAATGAGGCCAATAAAACGTTGATTAGTTATATATTCATGAAAGTTCATAAGAAACTAGATAAATTTATAGAATAAAGAAAATTATTTTTGCATCATTTTTTTCATTCTTTCTTCAGCTGCTCTTGCTCTTTGTTCTCTCATTAATCTAGCTTTTTGCAGATCCGATAATTGACTCATGTCATTGGAAATCATCGTCTGTACACCAATATTTCTACCTACCCCAAATTTCTTATCTCTTTCCTCTGAGACTTGCTCTCTGTGCTTTGCCAATTCTGCTTCAATCAATTTCTTCTTTTCTTGTTCTTCTTCTTTTTTAACAAGTTTTTCCTCTTCTTGGAATTGCTCTTTAGATTTTGGTTCACCCACATGAGCATCTTGCCAATTGCAGAAATCTTCACCTAAATTATAACGTGCAATTTGGAAAACTTGTTTTATCTGAGTCGAGGAGGCAACATCATAAGGTGTTCTCCCCAGAATGTTCATCACACATGGATCAGATTTCAAAGTGGTGAGTAAGACCTGTGTGATATGTGTATGTCCATTTGCAGAGGCATAATGCAATAATGTTGGTGTGGATGAAAATTCCTCTTGTGGTTCCAATGGGTAATCTAAAGGAATCTTGTTTTTCTTAATATACGAAATCAATGCAGGAGCCCTAGATTTCTTGATGAATGAAATTATTTCATCAGTTTGTTTCTCTATGAGAGTTTTTTCTTTAACTTCTTTCTTTGCAGTTTTAGTGGAATTAGCTAATGTTTCTTGCTGTTTCAATAATTTTTGTCTAGCCTTTTCATCTGTCTTAGGCTTATCCATTACTGTCATGTATGATAAATTGACCCAGGCTTTTTTCAATTCAGAAGTAGTTGCCCTCTTTGTAGTAAATGGGAAAGACCTGATTCTTGGATCTTCATTTCTCAAGACTGCACCTTCGTAACCGATCAAGATATTTCTATTTGAACTTCCGTTTGCTCTAATAAATACTGATTCACACTGGTCTAAATATTTCTTCCAACTTGTTAGCAATACTCTTACTTCTTTCTCTAACGCAGCTTCATTGTAACGTCTTAAACTTGAACCGGCAGATTTAGCTTTACCTCTTGCATTGTCACTGGCACTTTGTGCCCCACCTTGTTTCCTTCTAGTTGTGTATCTATGAAATGTCTTATGCTCTATCAAGTCAACTGACTGCTCCAACAAGGATTCAACAGATCCTGTGTTACCTTTGACGGATTTACGTTTATGGGAAATAATTGCACCGGCAAAATGCCCACCACCGATCATGAATAATGCTGAATATTTAGTTGTTTGATTTTTTGTATTCCAATCTTTCAATTCCGCAAGAGGATCTTCTTGTAAGACCAAAGATGGGAAAGTTGATTTGAAAATACCGAAGCATTTAGAAGACGGGAGTAAATTTGACTGAAATAAGATGTAAGGTGACTTTGTATTCATAAAACTTAAGCTTCCCGCATCATCAGTGAGAGTCAAATCTCCTAAATTAGCAGTCGTCTTTTCATAGATTGTTTCCAACTCGTCAGATGCTTCACTTGATTCTGAACCACTAATGCTTTCTTCTAGGTTCTCGATTAATTTTTCAAATTCGTCAAGATCCACTGTAGGTAAATTGTTCAGTTTCCTTTTAATATTGAATCTGTGATAATCAGATTTGTAATGTTGTCTCACTAACTCAATGTCATCCTCTGTTATTCCGCATGTTAAACAGCCATTAACTTTGGACTCACTTATCTCTTTCGAGCTCAATTTCTCGTTATTTGCCTCTAATGATTTCGAAGTTAAAGGAATCACAGAGGCAGATTGCAAGGTCAGAGAGTCAAAGTACATCAACTCCAATGACTGCAATACTTTCTGAGATAAGCTATAAACATATAACTCATCATGAGGGAAATGCAACGGCTCATGACTGGTCATCTTCAGTCTTTATTTCTCATAATATAAATCTTTGGAATTTTTCAAGAAAAAAAAAAATCCAAAAAAACTCAAAAAAATTTAATAAAGCAATTTACCAAAAGTAAAAAGGGGATCTTTTTATCAACTACGAAATTGTAAAAGAACATTAAAAATACAATTTTATATAAGCTTATTTAAAAAAATTTCTTTTAGACCATCATTATTAATATATGCAAGAGTGTATGAGGGATTATTGTGATCCTATTCTATGACATTCTTGTAAGAACCATCTGATTTGTTCAGGATCCATGAAAGGATGAGTACCATGTCCAAAATTTATGATATAATTTTGTTTACCTCCTCCAAAACCTTTGATCATTGCTTCAACCTTCTTGGTGATGGTTTCCTTGGTTCCGTACATGATACCTGGGTCTAAATTACCTTGAAGAGTTACTCTACCATTGGCAACTTTGACAGCATCTTCTGGTTTGTATAACCAGTCCAATGATACAGCATTGTAACCGGATTCACATAATTGGTCTAAAGCATACCATGACCCTTTTGAGAAAATGGTGAGAGGGATTTCTTCAGTGACACCGATTTCTCTTAATCTCAGAGGTAATTTAGCACTGATTTGCCTGATATAAGGTAACGAGAATTCATCGAATTCGTTTGGTCCCAATTCACCACCCCATGACTCAAAAACTTGTAACATTTGAGCACCAGCTTTCACTTGATGAGCCAAGAAATCGATGGCAACATCTGTGATTCTTTGCAAAAGCTCATGGGAGGCTTCTGGGTATTTGTATATCCATTCTTTAGCATGGTTGAATAATCTTGATCCACCACCTTCAATCATATAAACTAAAAGGGTCCAAGGTCCTCCACAGAAACCCAAGAGAGGAACTCTTCCATTCAATTTCTTTCTTGTCAAAGTAATAGCTTTGAAAGCCCATCCTAATTCTTTTTGGATATCAACTTCTTTATGCAACTTGAGTAAATCTTCAGGTTTTCTCAATGGATCAACAAAATGTGGACCTTGTTTCTCAATCATCTTCACCTCCATACCCATAGCTTGAGGAACAACTAAAATATCACTGAAGATAATAGCTGCATCAATTAATCCATCGAAATGGTCAATAGGTTGAATAGTAATCTCAGAAGCAATTTCAGCATCATGACATGTTTCAAAAAAATCACGTCCAGCTTTAACTTCATGATACTCAGGCAAATAACGGCCCGCTTGTCTCATAATCCACATTGGAGGTCTCTCGACTTTCTCACCTCTAGCGGCTCTAAGGATCAAATCATTCTTCAAAGGAGCAAAATTAGAACTCATCTTTGTAATATCAACTTGCTCTTCTTCGTTCTTTGAATTCTTTCAAAAATTTTCTATTCGAAAGTTTTTTTATACTTTTTTTTCTTCTTTAATAATTACCTAATGCGGAAGTCAAAACTATAAGACAAGTTTAGCCTAAGGCAAAAGAAAAAATTTATGAGATGAAATGAATTTCTAATTCAAGTACTTACTTAACTGAAAGAAAAGAGAGGAGAAACATTGATAAAGATAAGAAAGAGATGTCTAGAGAGAGCAACCCCGGTTATATTGTCTCTTTCTTCAGATCCACATTTGGTTTTCGAAAGACAACTCTATCATTTCTTGTATTGTTATCGTATTTAGCATCCATATTGATAACGGTTTACTATGAGAAGAAAGCTTTGACGGTCCCACTTCCTGAGCCTTCTATTTTGAGTAGTTCATGGTTGGACTTGCAACAGATCACTAAGTCTCCGCATCCATATGATTCTCATGCCAATGACGATGTCCATGATTACATCTTAGAGAAAGCGAAACTGTTATCAAAGAAGCAACCATATATTGAATATTCAGATGATTTCAATGCAAGGTCAATTTTCAAACAGATTGATGTTTTCAATTCGGAGAATCCAATGAATAGAGTCATCTATTTTGAAAGTGGTAATGTGTTGGTAAAGATCGAGGGAAAAGATCCTTCTTTGGAGGGGATATTAATTAGTGCACATTACGATGGTGTTCCAAGTGCTTATGGAGTTACTGACGATGGTATGGGTATTGCGTCAATGCTTGGTATCTTGGAACATTTTGCCTCGACAGGTGAGCAACCATTGAGAAATATAGTCTTCAATTTCAATAACAATGAGGAATTTGGCTTACTAGGTGCCTCTGTTTTCTTCAACCATAAATGGTCAAAACTTGTCAAATATTTCATTAATTTGGAAGGAACCGGTGCCGGTGGAAGATCTGTATTATTTAGAGCTACTGATAATGGAATTGCCCAGTATTATAATACCGTGAGGTCTCCATTTGGTAATTCCATCTTACAACAAGGTTTCCAAAGTGGATTGATAAGAAGTGAGACTGATTACAAGATTTACTTGGAAAATGGGTTAAGAGGTGTTGATATCGCTTTTTATAAACCAAGAAATTTATACCACACTAAATTTGATAACATACAGGGCTCTTCTAAAGGTGCTCTTTGGCACATGTTATCAAATTCATTAGATTTACTTACAACTTTGAGTAATAAGGAAGGAATAAGCACCGATATTTCACCAGCAGCTTTCTTTGATATCTTAGGTTTGACATTTTTCAGCCTTTCAGTTGACACTTTATACGTTCTCAATATCATATTATTGACAGTGTTACCAGTTTTCACAATAATTTTACTCTTGATTGTTGGAAGAAGAGAAACATGGTTTGTTGGTTTAGCTCAGGGTTGGTTAAGACTCCCAATAAGTGTTGTTGCATCCACTTTAGCTACTCTTTCATTGACAAACTCGATAGATTCTTTTAATCCATTGGTGTTAGGAAGTGACTGGTTCAGTCCATTGATATCGTTGGCATCTTTTTTCATACTTATCAATTACTTGATTATCAATTTTTTCAGTTGGTGGATGCCAGTCCATGATCAGAAATTGATTTTCTTCTTAGAGATCAGTTTCTTATTATGGATTCTCTTAATCGTTGCCACAGTTAGACAGCATGTTAACGGGTTGTCTGGTGAGTACAGCATTTCAGTCATCTACTTGTTGGGTGCTATTTCCACCATATTTGGTTTATTCACATTAGTCTTCAAATCCAGACCTTCTTTCAAAAATTACTCAGTAAACAATAGTTACGGTTCCATCCCACGTGATGGACCTCTTGAAGCTTCTTCAAGAAAATCAGCTACTCACCTGAATGGCGAAGGTGAACATGAACCATTATTGTCATCAGAAGAAGATAATGAGCCAAATCGTGATGAAACTGAACAGCAACAACACTCTTTTGAATCTAGCCCTGAGCCTGAAATTGAACCTGAGACTGAAGAAACATTCAATCAAAAATTGAAATCAGCAGCATTAAAATCATTCTCTTATGATTGGTCAATCCAGTTCTTAATTTTTGTGCCATTGACTATATTTATAACTTATGACTTGGGTGAACTAGTTATGCAAGGTTTAAATTATACTGTTCAAGAAAGTGATGCCCTTGGTGCTTCTACTTTCAAATTGTTGACTTATTTTGCCATTTTCCTCGGCTTGCCTTTATTGCCATTTATTCACAAATTGAATTTTTTCCTCTTTATGGTTGTTTCAGTTGGATTTTTAATCGCAACCGGTATTTCATTTTCCAAGGCTCCTTTCAACACTGACAGTCCTTTGAAAGTTTCATTTGTTCAATCAATTGACTTGACAAGGAGTGCTAAGCATTCTTATGGAACCATTTCTGGGAAAGGGGCTTACCTTGAAGACATTGTCAATCAACTTCCGTCAGTGTCACAATCAACTTCGAAGCCGCAATGCTCAGTTGGATTTGACGGTAGAGGTAGTTGCGTGTACGATAATTTGAGGCCTTGGTTAATTGATGGAACTGTCACTGATAATGATTTCAGCAACTATCTCAAGATTGAAGTATTGAATAATGATAACAATGATACTGAGAATAAGAGACCATCTCCATACGCCCCACTCTCTGCAGATATAAGAATTTGGGCTCCAGATAACAGAAATTGTGTAGTTGGTTTCAACACTACAAAATATAGCTCTGAGAGAAAATCTTCTGACAATTCATTAGTTTCACCAGTGAAAACATTAAGGGTCTATCATGATGGAGAAAAATATATCACGCCTAATGGTTCTACCAACTCACTCTTGTTTGCAAGACAGCAACAAGAACTTTCTGAAACAGATAGCAGTATAAATGTCAAGATACCCTCGGGTCCTTCATATGATCCAATTGAAGATGCACATGTTTTCAAATTGATGAGTGGTATCGATGATTTCCAACTTCATAAAGTTAACTTCACGGCTCCTTACTACCATATTAACTTGGAATGGATGCCAAATTTCGACTTTGACGATGAAGATATCGATGTCGATGCTGATGGGAATAATTTGGGTCTTACAGTATCATGTTTCTGGGGTGAGTATGAGAGCAACTCGATCATCAATGATAACGGTGAGATCTATTCAAAGAGAAAATTACCAGCTTATGATGAGTTGTTGCAATATGCTCCAAACTACGTTTCAGTCTCCAATTCTGGGAGAGGATTGTTGAGTGTGAAGAATTACGTGGAATTGTAATATTAGCCTTTGTGTTTCTTTTATATCTGTTTACTATGTTAGCATTTAATCTCATAATTCATTTCTAAATCTCATCTCGATAAAATTAAGAAAAATTCTGCAAAGGAAAAAAAAAAAAAATAAAAAATAAAAATTTTTTTAATCAGATAGAAAATTATTTCAAATTGGTCTTTTCAGATAGAGAACATTAAACCATGGGTTCTAATAAGAAGAAGAAGGAAAAAAAGAAGGACTTTGTTGTAAGTGGAATCTCGCTAATGATATTTTGTATGAAATACTAACATAAAAACTAGAAACCAAAATTGAAAGTTGGTAAGACAGCTCCAAAAGCATCAAATCATACAGATACATCTTTTGTAGCAAAAGCTATTTCACTTCCAAACCAGTCATTGAATTTGAGGAGTACTACTTCAAAGAGTAGCGTGGCTGTACCCGGAGAGAAACCTGATGTTGACTTGACACATCAATTATCATTGACAAAGCATCATTCTGCATCTACAAGAAAAGAAGTCTTACTATTTATTGAGCAACATTTACCATCCAACACATCATCATATAACAATATATTAAACGCTATTACACCTTTGATCATTGACCAATCAGCTTCAGTGAGGACAACTTTGGTTCAAGTATTGGTTTCTATAGCGAAAAAGCAACCTGGCTTAATGGAACTTCATGCAAGGTCATTAGTTCTTTTCATCCATTCTGCAATGACACATATTCAGCCTCCAATAAGAAATGATTCTACAAAATTTCTTGAGATATTGATTGATTATGGGTTTAATTCGTTGGTTAAAAGTGCATTTGTTAAAACTTTAAGAACTTTCTGTCAAATATTAAATTGGCAATTGGATTTGGATAGTAAGAAATCCTTGAGTTTAGCTGTTACCACCTCGTCAGTTGCAGGAGGAAGTGCTAAGAATGCTAGATCTTTCCATCTTCAAGTGTTGCGTAAGTTTTTGGAAAAAGGAGTCTTTGTAATTCAAGATGATTCTCAAGAGGAAGAATATCTGAGTATACATCCGTGTACATCATTATACATGGTCCCAACTACGCCACAACCATACGCTCATTTGAAGCTTTTCGTCACTGAAATGTCTTCAAATATCTCCACTACAGCACAGAATGTCGATTTGAACAATATCGCATGTGAAGATGTCCAGACAAGAAGAATGATATTGGTAGAATTTTTCCAAAAACCAATGTCTAAAGGTTTGAATAATTTCATCAAGGAAGGAGGCGAAGTCGGAAAGGAAGCAACAAATGTCTTGAATGTCTTAAAACAAGCCATTGTTGATGAAGAGAACTTTGTGAATAAGATAGACTAGTGTATATTATCAATATAATAAAAGCATAAAGCAAAAAAAATGTAAAGCAAAGAAAAAAAAAAATTAAAGAGAAAAAAAAATTGAGAAAGTTGATTTAAGCATTTGAAGAAGCTTTAAGATCATGAGTTCTAGAGCTTTGAGGAAACTCAACAAGCAATCTTTGGAAGACGATTTGGCGAAATATGCGTCTCCTTCTCCTGAAGTTGATGATCAAGAACAGCCAGAGCCAAGTAGGTCGAAGAAAGTGAATGCTTTCTCTTTCTTAGGTTCAGAGGAAGAAGAGGTTGACGATGACGTTAGTGATTCTGGGGCCAATGAGCAAAAGGATAGTATAGACGAAGCATCAAGACCACTGCCTGTCAAGTTGCTGTCAAAGAAAAGTAAAAAGAAGAACAAGAAGTCACTGGGCAAGAAGAAGACTCAAAAATTTGAAAAAGATGAAAATATCGATAGTGATGAAGAATTGGATAGAATATTAAAAGAATTAGAAATCAAGGAAAATAGAATGATAACAACACAGGAATTTGAAGATCTCGGAGACTCTGCTGAACTGGTGGATAAGGATCATGTGGAGCTTATAGATGATTCGTATCAATATTTCACAGTTCAAAAATTGAACCAGTCATTAAAATTTTTAAAAGTTCAGCCAAAGGATTTAGATCCAGATACGGAATTCAAGAACTTATTTGGATCTAATTTGTCTTCACTTGCTATTGAAGATGCTGACTCGACCTCTTCATCTTTTGTGTCCCCAGAGATCTTACTGCAAATCAAGAAAATGTCAAAAATGGTTAGAGGTTGGGGTGGGAAAGATAGAAGATCAGTCCCTGGTTCTACAAGAAAGCTCACTTTCACGAAGATTAGAGATGATTGGATTCCAACTCAACAAAAAACTGTTTCGATGGATGAAATCGCCACAAGTGAACTTACTGAATTGAAAAGTTGTAAGACTGATGATTGGAAAGATATTATAACAGCTGATATCTCCAATGAACGTAAATTAGGTATTAAATATTACAAATTTGTTCAAAATATTGATAATAAGATAGATAATGCCAGATTTTTCATTTCTGTTGTCATTACTCCAGATCATGAATCATTAATACTGCTATTGCAAAAAAATCCGTACCATGTGGAGACAATTTTACAAGTATCAACAATTTTGTTTAGACAAGGGGACAAGTCAAATTCAAATGGATTAATTGAAAGAGCTTTATTTGTGTTTGATAGAGCTTTGAAACAAAATTTTGAAATTGGTAATGGATTAATGAGACTTCCATTTGAATATTTCTTAAATAGACAATTTTATTTAAGTCTTTTCAGATATGTGGAGTTATTGACTCAAAGATCAACTTTCTATACAGCATTGCAATATTGTATATTCATGTTATCACTTAACCCAACTGAAGATCCATACGGTGTAAGGTATTTCATTGATTTTTATGCGATAATGGCACAAGAATATGATTACTTGATAAATTTTGCCGAATCTTCATTAGCTGTCACATATATTGATTGGTTAACGCCTGCATTAGTTTATTCTAAAGTTTTGGCTTTATTATTGCAATCTTTTGAAAAAAATGAAGATAAGGCAAGAGAAAGTTTGAAAGAAGCTTTTAAATTACACCCTTACACTGGTTTCAGATTATTAGAAGTTGTTGGATTAGGGGGTTCATCTCATTCTGAATTGTTCCAAGATGTCTCAATTCGTGATAAAGTTGCAACAGAGGCTTATATGATTAGAGCTAAAGTTATGTGGGGAGAAGATGTTAAAATTAAGAATTTCATCAATAAGGAATTGTCAATGTTGATCGATTCCAATTCTCAATCATCGGGTAAAAATGGAATATCATCATTTTTCTCTTCTTTCTTCGGTAGAAAAACTGATATCAGTGAACAAGAGATTCCAATTAATTTGTTGAGGCATATAATTTTATCAGGTGAATCAAGAGTTATGGCTCAATTGCCAAATTCGTTTTGGGATACTAATAAAGACAAAATCTTGGAGTACGATGTGTTACCTCCAGAAAATGATATGACTGAGTCATTTGCCGACTGGGTTGACGAAGATGTGGTTACCAGTGCCTTGGCTTTCAGAAGTGAAGATGAAGCCATGATGGAAGCCATTAGACAAACCATGAGAGATGAGATTGATAGACAACAGCAAGAAGATGCATGATATATATATGTAACAATTATTTTATTCGGGAAATTGAGAAAGCACCAAAGTGCTTATAAAAGAAGAAATGAAAAATATCTAACCACATAAAGCGTTCAAGCATTAATATGTAATTCAGGTGTTGGTTTAGTGACAACATCTAACAAAAGTTTGACAACATCTGATTCCTTGTCCTTAGCAGTTTTCTTGATATCAGTGATTTCAGCTTCAACGGCTTTTTCTGCATCGGCATCTGCTGTTTTATTTTCTCCAGAATGCTTTATTTGTTAGTACTAAATTTCAAAAAATCTTATCTTTATACTTACTTCAGATTCGTATTTCTTCAATTCAGCTTCCTTCTTCGATTTGTAAGCTTCAATTTCTTTAGCAGCATCAGCCTTAGCTGCTTTCAATTTCTGAACACGATCTTGAATCCATTGAGTTAGTAATTGGGAATCATATCAACTTGAACAAATATACATACATTGTCTTGCCTCTGAGACTATTTCATGAGCATTCTTTTCAGCTTTTAAAAGTGTTTGAATTCCAGACTGTGCTTGTTAGTATAAATCCTAGTCGCAATGCCAAATGAAAGACTAACCATACCATTTCTTATAACTCTTCTCCAATGGATGTGATAAACCAAAAAGCAGCAGCATTTTTCTCGAATTTTTCTTTGGCTTTTTTTTTTTTTTGGCTTTGTTCTTTATTGAGTGTTCAGTACACGATACTTTTTTTTTTATTATTTTTTTTTTAGTAGGAAAATTTTTAAGAAACAGTTGAGTAGCAGATGAGATAAGATAGTTTTCGAATGTCAGAATTATGCTCTGTTTGTCAATTAGAGCCATTCAAGTATAAGTGTCCTGCTTGTGGGACTCGTTCTTGTTCGTTGATATGTGTGAAAAGGCATAAACTAGATACGCCGTGCACTGGTGAAGTGGATCCGACTAAGTATGTGACGAAAAATGAGTTAACACTGACTGAAGTTAATAGAGATTATAATTTTCTTTTGAATGTGAATAGGAAGATATCGGTGGGGAAAGATGATGCTAAGCATACGAAGTTGCTACTGCAGACGGTGATGAAGAGACCTTTTAAAAATGGTAATAGAGGACCTAATAAGAGAATTTTCACAAACTCATTTGAAGATTCCAATATTTCTATTAAGAGAGGAGTGAACGTGAAATATGTGCCAAAAGGGATGAGTCGTTCCAATGTGAATAAGACTGGGTTTGATAAGAAGAAAAACTGTTTCAATTGGACTATTGAATGGTTCTTAGTTGACAACAATTTGGGGAACGTATTGCATAAATTCACTAGTTATAAATGTGATGAAGCTTCGAAGTTAATAGACTGTTTCCCAAGTAAGAATTTTTCAAAATTCTTGGACTCTGCAAATCCAGTGGTAGTTGAGAATAATCCGCAAGAAACTGAGAAAGAGACCGAGCCACCTCAATCAAGAAATTTCAACTTCTTCATCAAGAATTATACAAATTCCACAAGCAAAAAATTGTATTCACTTGATCCTAATAAGCTAGTTGCCGAGATACTAAAGAACAAGACAGTATTGGAATTCCCAACTATCTACGTATCCTTGGAAAGAGAAATTGAAGGTTTCAAAATTTTTAACGATGGATCTGATGACGACTCGGACTCTGACTCCAGTTCTGATTCAGATGAATCCAGTAGTGACTCAGATGAAGAAAGCAGTAGTAGTGATGACGATGAAGCTCCAGAAGAAACAACAACTAAGGAAATAGATACTGATTTAAAGGAAACAGTACCACTTACTGAGCTTGATAACAGCTCATAAATTGCATTGTGTATACTAGTAATATTAATTGATTTTTTGCATTAAAGGGGTTCAGAAGTAGAGACAAAAATAAACTTTTAATTGAAAAATGAAAAAAAAAAAAAAAAATGAAAAAATGAAAAAATTCAAAAATTCAAGAACTCTCGAGACAATGATGAACATATTAAAGAACTCCACAAAATTGCCAGTTATATTTCCTTATGGATACCGTTCTTTCAGCAGTACTGGTTTGTTGTTGAAGAAATCTAAAGGGGCCAAGAAGAATGAAGAAAATGTTACAAAAGAAGAAGTTGATATAGTGGATACAAAGAAGCGTATGGAGGAAGCCAAGAAGAAGTTTGATGAAGTTCTGGATTTACACCAAAAAAAAATCAATGAAGTTAGATTGGGTAAATCCAATCCAAGTGTATTTGATAAGTTGAAAGTTAAAGTTGATGGTGAAGAAATTTTGTTCACTTCTGTTGCTCAGACCACTTTGAAAGGTGGTAGATTCTTGAATGTCACTGTTTTTGATCCAAGTCACACCAAGACCATAATTAGTACAATCTTAGCATCTGGCTTGAACATGACACCAGAAGTGGATAAGGCAAATCCACAATTATTAAAAATTCCCTTACCACCACCAACACTGGATTCTAAGAAAGCCACTTTGAAACATTTAAAAGAGAATCTTGAAAATTTCAAAAATCACCCACATAATAAACATTGTTTAGCCAATATTAGAACTCACTCTTTAAAAGATTTGAAAAGAAATACAAAAGATGAGAGTATCAAGAAATTCATTGCAGAATTCGAAAAAATGCAAAAAAAATATGCTGATCTTTTGAATGATCAATTCAAAAATGCAGAAAAGACTTTAATGAAGTAGATTTAGAAAATGATTTTGTATATAGTTGTTTTAAGTTTTGTTTAAAAAATGCAGTTTTAAAGGAACAATAAAAAAAAAAAAATCTAAATAACTTTTCAAATGTAGATCAAATCTATGTAGCGTTCTTTGCCAAAGTGAAGACTGATTTAAATTGCTCCCATTTGCTATTGTGATAACCAGATCTATTAAGGGCTTTGACAAATCTCCAAGCTTTCTTCTCATCTTTGATAGGATAATCAACTGGTCCCGGTATTTTAGTTTGGATGAATGGGAATTTATCGTAACATACAGATTTAGCAACACATAAGCCTTGTAAACCTTCTTCACCACCAAACTTACCGTAACCTGATCCTTTAACTCCACCAAATGGTAATTGACAAACGTAAAAAGTAGCAAAATCATTAATCGCTACATTACCAGATTTAACATTATTGGCAACATAATTCCCAGTTTCAAAATTATTTGTGAACACGGAAGAACCTAAACCATAGTCTGTTGAATTAGCAATGGCAATGGCATCGTCCACCGATTCAGCTTTCATCATTGTCAATACTGGACCGAAAACTTCTTCTTGGGCAATTTCCATCGATCTTGTGACATCAGATAACAATGTTGGCAAGAAATAATGACCTTGTGGATAATTTGGATGCTGATATTTGTGACCACCATGAAGTAATCTGGCACCTTGTTTAACCGCATTTTGAATTGTGTTCTCTAAGACTCCAAATCTAGCATCAGTTATAATGGCACCCATGTCTATATCTTCCAACTGATCAATATCTGAGCCCAATCTTAAATCTTTTATTCTCTTAGACAATATCTCAACTAATTTCTCATACACTTGCGGTAGTGCAACGACTCTCTCAATACCGATACAATTTTGTCCTGAACTTTGGAATGTACCTCTTAATATAATAGAAGCAATGGCATCAACATCCTTGATATCATCACAGATAATTACCGAATCTTTACCTCCCAACTCAACAACAACTGGTGTTAATGATTTACTAGCAGCTGTCAACACTTTATGTGCAACAGGTTTGGATCCAATAAATGTTATATGTGACAAGCCAGGGTGAGATGTTAAATAATCAGCATCCTCAGGCCAACAACAAACTAATTGAATCAAATTTGGATCATGACCACATTGTGCTAATGCTGCTTGAACAATTGACATGAAAAACTGAGAACTCCACAACACTTGTTCAGAACATTTAATAATACATGCATTACCGGTGAACAAACTTGCAATAACAGGACCCATCAAATTATGGAAGGGGTAATTCCAAGATACAAGAGCTGCAACGACTCCCAATGGTTCATACCTAACTTCAGCTTTCTTATACTTCATGAACAAATTCGATGGACCTGGTCTTGTAGATGTGTTCAATGCTTTTTCTCCATTTTTCAAAACCCAGTTAATTTTCTCTAAAGTGACCAATATTTCACCTAATGATGCATCAACCATTGTCTTACCTGAATCTCTGCATGCAACCCTGACTATCTCTTCTTGATGATCGCAAATGTACTCGTTTAAAGTTTTCAACACTTGACGACGTTGAGCAAAAGATGTCTTGCACCATTGTTTTTGAGCAAGCCCAGCACTATTTATGGCCTTGTCAATATCATCTCTTGAAGATGCCTTAAATTTCCCCAAGAATTGCCCCGTGGCTGGACAATAGCATTGAATAGAACTTGGATCTTCTGGATTTCTAATGTCAACTGGGAACAACCTCTTCCCTTTCCAATGAAGTTTAGCTTGTTCGGGTATTTCTATCTTCAACTTAATTGGTTTCTCTAAATTTTTCCCATTTATCAATCTTGAATAGACGAATATTATCAATGGTAACACAGTGAGTAAAAATGATATCGATATCTCAACTGGTAAATGTCTTGACGTGGATATATGGTTTGAAATCGAGTCTATCAAGTCCATATTAGGAGGAATCAATAAATGATCATATAATGAAGAATTGAGCTGTTGAAAAATCACAGATATATCTGTGTAGTTGAGTGTCATCCTTATACGAAATGTATCAAGATGGTCTGATGTAAAACACCAAAAGTTTTCTTTTCGTATAAAAGAAAGAAAAATTATTCAAACAACTGAAAAACACCTATGACTTCCATTTTAGGTATTTCCTAATTTGATTAAGAAATAACTAAAACAAAGGGGGAGATCAGAAATGAAAAATTATATATCAATTTAGTGCCCGCTTATAGTTACTGTTGGATCTATAAAACTTTGCTATTTCATGATGGCACTAACTACTTCGGCTACTTTTAATGGTCATAATCCACTTGAGTCAGACTCTCTTTCTATTAGAACTTTTGCAGATTATTCCTACACAAACCCTTTCTTGAAACCACTTGTGTTGGAAAGTGAAACAGCGGAAACTCCAAAATCACAGAACTTCACAATACTCAGGAAAGATATAGTGATTAATGCTATCATCGGAAGTGAAGTCGATAAAGTTGCCGAGACAGTTAACCAAGAGCTGTCATTTTTGCCAGCGAGATTGTCATGTGCTTCTCTTTTATCACCAGTTTCAATTTCTACTGATGGTTCGCCCTCCAGTTTTGTCAACTACGACATTCCTATAGACTTTAAGAGTTTCAAAAGGCTTAAGGTTATTCAAGAGTTAATAGATAGTGAGAGGTACTACTTGGATTCTTTATATCTTCTAAGTACTAGCTACATTGAGCCGTTGATGGATATCTATCAAAATAAGATTGCGGTGACAATTGTGTTGATTGACAAGTACATTAAGATTTTAATTGAGAATCATCACCATTTCCTCAAGATCTTGGAGAATGACTACTATTGTCATCCACCATCATCAACCCCATCAATAGATACTGAATTCAACATGAACTCATCATTGGAATTAGCTAGTCGATTTTCCCAAATCGTTGCCAATTATGCATTGAGCCCATATATTTATGAATCGTACTGTATTCTAAATGATCAGATTCTTAAACTAATGAAAAGTTCAGACATCAAAAATAATTATTACCAAAATTTTGAGACTGTCAAAGATGGTTGTGAAAAATTCATTAGATCAATTCAAGGTGAACACCAGTCTATGGACCTTTCATTTATATCCTTATTTCAGAAGCCGATTTCCAGAATTTCAAAATATAAGCTCATCTTGGAGTCATTATTATTGCAGATGCCACTTGAAGATAATAATGATTATGAAACTACATTACTGGTGTCGAAAAACTTGAACATTTTGAAACATAAATTGAATCAGGTGAATGACAATGTTAGAGTTATGCAAATACATATGGGGAAATATGAATATTTATTCAAATCATTGAATTCCTCAGGTTTAAACTTCAATATAATAAAAAGATTTTTCAAGGATGATGACCTCACATCCAGTTTCAGCTTTGAGTCTTTCGGTTATCCTGTATTGTGTGGTGGGTTAGCTTTAGTTACTGTGGGACTGAAGCAATTGATTGAATGTGAGTATTATGGTTGTGTCTTATTTAAATCCCACATATTTATATTAGACAAAAGGTACCACCAAGGCTCTAAGTATGATATCAAGTTCATGATTCCATTTTCTTGTTGCAAGTTAGGAGAGAACCATGAAGGATTACTTGCAAATGACAAGAAGAGTTTCAAAATTTTGTTTGAAAATAACTTCCAATTATACGAGTTATTGTTTTTATGTCTGAATAATCTTGAGAAGATAATATGGGAAACTTATTTAGACATCTTGATCAATTTTGTCAATGGGCCATATATGTTTGATTACAGCCTGAGTAAGCAGAAATTACTCCACTCAATGCCAGATCTCAGTCCATTTGACTTATCTTTGAATAAAAACAAGAAAGCAAGTTTCAAAACAAGATTCAATGACTGTTACTTCAGAGAAATGATATATGTCAAGGTCGAGAGATTTGATGGAAATAAAGAAGAAATAGAATACACAAAAGTTGAAGGACATACCGTATTTTTGAGAAAACGTGATAGAATTAATATGGAGAATAAGTTCAAGCATATTTGGTCAGATGAATTGCGCTTGTTCTCACAGAAACAGCCCAAAGATAAATGCATCAATGACCAAGACAATCAGTCGCCATCTACGAGAAAGAGAAAAGGCAGTTTGATGAGGCGTGCTAGTATTGCAATAAGTGATTTATTTCGCTTTCCAGATACATATGATAGTTCTCAAGCTACGGAATAGAATTTCCCTTAATCAAATATCAGAACAATTTATTTCTTTTTATAATTTTAAATACTGCTATTACTTTCCAACTCCTTGACTTCGCCTACATCCACTTGTCTAGATTTAAGACTGTTGGTCTTTTCATCTTGAGTGGAGTAACTAGTACTGACAACAGCTGCAATACCGACATTTTTATGAGTATCTTCCCATTCTTGCAAGTCTTGTAATTTGACTTTAACAACTGAGTTACCCAATTCACCATTTTCCAATTGATAGGTTTCCTCTCTATGGACATAACCACCAATTTTTGGTAACAATCTACTCCAAACAAAATAATACAGAACACAAACTAATAACAAGCCAATGGTGGTGATTGGATATGTAGCATAGAAGAAAGTGACATCACTTCCAATTAATGAGCCATCTGCTGGTGGGACCCAGGTGACCAGAATAACGAAGAGTTGGAATAAAATTGTGATAACAAGGATTGGTAATGGAACTTTGAATCCGTTGTATCCCAAACCTAATTTCTTACGGTCTCTTCTAACTCTAATCAAACCAACAGCCAAGATGAATGAGAAAATGTTTCCAGAATAAGATCCCAAATCAACAATAAAGTTGTAAGCGGAACCAGCTGGTGGTGCTAATAGTACAATGATATTGACAATCCAAGTGATAAAAATTGGCAATAATGGAGTACCCAATGGTCTGGTAGAAGTCCAAGCAGATGGGTATGGCAAGACACCTTGTCTACCACATTCTCTTAAAGCCCTTGAATGAGAAATAACAACGGCTAATAAATGACCAAATGCAGAAATTGCAACAAATGCATCTAAAGCTTTTGTTGCGTGTTTATTTCCAAAGACATTCAAGAAGAAAGCTGAAGCAACCAAGTTACCTGAATGTTTGATCTCTTCAAGTGTACCACCTCCAGCAAAATAACCTGTGATTATAATTAAGTATAAAGCAAATAATACAAACAATGTGAGTGGAACAAAGATCTTATAAGTTCTGATTGGATCCCTATGTTCACCAACAACACCGAATGCATAACCAACACCACCATAAGAAAAAGTAACTTTGACAATTGCATTGGCAATGGCATTACCGCTATGTGTGGTACCTTTCCAAGCATCATGGAAGTTGACTAAAGGTTCTTTTACGTTAGTGTGACCACCCAAAGTAACAAATGTAGTGATAGCCATGAAAACTAAGAAAATGACTTTAACAAATCCAATAAAATTTGACAATTTCAAAGCCACTTTTGAATTCAGAGCAGTCAACAAAGCTGAAACAGTTAAAACAGCTACACCGATACCTCTTTGTTTCCAAGTGGTTGGTTCCACATCAGCAGCTTTCAATACGTATTGACCAAAAGCAATGGCTGAACTTGTTGAAAAAGATAAGATAACAGTGACAGCAGCATACACAGTTGGGATCATAAATTTTGGATTTGGAAATGCTTGTTCCAAGTAAGCGACATCACCACCGTTTCTTTTTTTAAAATAGGTGACAAATTCGATATAGATGAAACATTGAAATAATGCAATGAAAAAACAGGTTACCCATAACACATAAGAAGCACCAACACTTCCTATGGAAGATAAGACTGAAGCAGGGGTTGAAAAAATACCAGTACCTACAACACCAGCAATGATAAGATACACAGAAGTCATCAAGTCATTGTTATAACCTAAAGGATTTTCATTTTCGACTGGTGCACCACCGACTTGAGTATCACTGATATTATCATCGAAATTTGGTTCGCCTTTGAAATCCAGCTTTGTTGATTCAAAATTTGAACCACCAAGGGCAAGGTATAAGATCTTGTCTAAAACTGCTCTCAGAGTCATTATGTGATTTGGATCCTTGTACTATATGGATCACAACTCAGGACATCTTTGAAGCGAAAAACTTTCACTTTATAAGAAATATCTCTTCAACTCATCGCAGTGGCATTTTAGCAAACACGCCTTGGTGCATTGTGGTGGTCTCTCTTTTCTCCGTTATTCAAGCCATTGTTTCACACTGTTTATTGCAAATTTGTAAGGTACATCTGAAAAGTGTGGTTTTTTTTTTTTTCACTTTTCTGCATCTGTTTAGAGTGTCAAAAGAATAACTAAGATGAATTTAAAGAGCTTTGCAGCAACGCAAGGCATTTCCTCGATATGTGGTCCCTTAATGTCTATCTGTAATTTCAAATGTTGTGGATGTGTCAGAGAAGCCATAATTGTTCCATTGCATAACAAGTGTGGGATGTGGATCACATGACACTTGTTCATCACTGGGGCTGTTTAAGCCTACATACATCAAATGAAGATAGAACAGTTTAGTCAGTTATCTACATATACAAGAAAATCTCGGAAACAGGAAAATTCAGTCTAATTTTATTTCTCTTGCTTGTAGGGAGATCTTCGATAGTACAAAAGATTCATCTCTAACAAGAAGAAGGGATTAGGGGGCAAAAAAACAAAATCATACACATATAAATGCAGTCATCAACTTTATATCATTAAACACCATTGGCATCATTCTTATCAGCATATCCAGAGGCGTTTAAGGAATGGACACTTGATTTATCTTCACCTTTTTTCAAGATAGTCAAAATAACCTCATCGACGTTCTTGGTTTTGAATTGATTTTCCAATTCTGACTTGCTGGCTTCTTCCAACACACCTTCTGAGCCACCAGTTCTTGAAGTAAATACTTTGAAAACAGAAACAACATCTGACAATGGAACTGTAGAATCTTTTTTAAATTGATGATAAGATTGAATTGAATCGACAAAGATTATGAAATCAGCATCTTCACCTTTGAAGAAAACCTTATGTGGACCTTGAATACTTGTTTTATCAGACATCTTTTTTTTTTAAAAAATAATTCTTAATTGATTATGTTATAAAATAACAAGAAGAATATAAGTGACATCCATTGGTATTTATATCATTTTTTTGAACAGTGGTGATATATTCTTAGAATGTTCCCTGCTAGCAATTATTGCTTTCTTCTCACTGAGCACACACTACTTGCTGCCTATTTGCGTCATAGTAGTGCACAGAATGCTGGAAAAAACCAGATGCCGAGAGGTAGTGTGCATTTAACTCAAAACATACTTTTCGGGAATCCTTTTGTTCATCTTGTTGTTTCTGATTACTCAGTTGATGAATAGCTCTTGAAAGGATAATATCGAAACAATCAACATGTTATTTTGGATCTATTTTATAAGTTCATTGATCACATTACTCGAGGTGGTGATCGCAGTAGGTATATCAAGTGATGTTGGCGCTGCTTGCTTGTTTACGATGAACGATTTCAATCTATATCCCTTTGAATGTTTGAATAAAGATTTAGATTACAAGTGCCGTTGTTCCAATAACGCATTCATTGGTTCTGTGTTATTATGCATTGAAGCAAATTCCCAGAATTATGATCAATTGACAAAAGGATATAATTACATTAAGGATGTTTGTTCATTACAAGCTAAAAAGAGCTTCTCATTTTTACAATTGGTGGAGATATTCGAAAATTCAACAGGTTCTTCCATCCCACTGGAAACTGTCGATCAAGACAGTTTAATACAGAATCCAATACGGGTTGACAAAAGACGCTACTCGTTGGCTTTGAAATCAGTTGATGACTTGTTAAGACATAGAATGCAAAGCACTCGTTATGGGGCAATTTTATTGTGTTATTGGGGGTTGGTAGTCTTAGTTGGGATAATATCTAATATCATTTCATGGTGTGCTCCATTTTGGAAAATGAAAGTGGATGGGACATTTACTGGATGGGTAAGAAGGCATTTAATCATACCTCATTTGATTGGGCTCAATCTTAACCAGCCCAATCTTGGTCCTACTAAGAGACAGCTATACAAAATGGGCAAAATACTACCTTCAAGAATAGAATCTTTAGTCATACTATTATATCTTTCCTTGATCTTAATATTTTCATCCATTAATTATGGTATCAAAAAGAGCCTACAAAATATGATTTTCCCAGATGTGAAGAGACAGACATTGGTGTATCTGGCAGATCGATGTGGAATTATAGCAATTCTACAAGTACCATTGTTATTTGGTTTTGCTGGAAGAAATAATATATTGATTTATCTAACAGGATGGAATTATAGAAATTTCAATAGATTTCACAGGTTGATATCAAGAATTGTTTGGGTGATGATACTCATTCATGCAGCTTTATACGTTTCATTTGCCTTGTTAAATGAAGATTACAAAGAAAGATGGGCATTACAAAAATGGAGATGGGCTAATATAGCCACTATTAGCAGTGGATTTGCACTTTTATTATCATGTCACCCTATTCGTCGAAGGTGTTATGAATTTTTCAAAAGCAGTCATCAATTACTTGCACTTATATTCTTAGTAGGTGCCTGGCAGCATTGTAAGACTTTAGGATGGATGGAACCCTTATATGTGTCAGTTGCAATCTGGGGATTTGATCATTTATTGCGTGTGGTTAAAATCATCATAAGTGGTGGCGTTGTGAAGGCCAAGTGTGAACTGATAGTTGATCCTAGATCTGCAAATCTGGAAGATGTGCATTCTATCAGAATCACTATTAATCACTCAGGAGCCTGGAGATGCTTCCCAGGTTGTTACATTTATCTTTATTTTTTGAAAGCCACAATGTTTTGGGAATCACATCCATTTACTCTTTTGGAGCCAACCAAAATAGAGAATGCCAATCAGTTAGTGATGTTGGTAAAGATCAAAAATGGATTAACAAAAAGATTGGGAGAATATTTGAAGAATAAACCAATGAGGACCCTGATTTTGCCCGTATTAGTGGAAGGTCCATATGGAACACCGATTCCTTTCAGAAGTTATGAAAATGCTGTTTTCATCGCAGGTGGCATTGGGATCACTGTCGTATACACGTTTGCAATGGATTTGATAAGACAATATAAAGCTGAGTTGTCTCGAAATGAAGGTGACAGAAGAATTCACATCTTATGGGTCACAACAAACGTTGAAAACGTTGAATGCTTTGCCAATGAGATAACGGCATTGAATGATACCATGTTTGTCACTGTGTCCATTTTTGTAACAAGAGATATTGAATATATTCCACCACCTCTGGTTCTGTTGGAGCAATTTAATGGAGAAACTGAGATGAATTTCAGTGCAGCAAGAGACGACGAAGATCAAAGCAAACGCAATAGTGTAATAAGTGATGATGATGGGTCTGAGAAAGAAATTGAAACACAACAACTGACAGGTGACTTAATATACAATATGCTGATGGCTGCAGCTTCAGCAGTTATACCTCAAGAATCCACGGCTAACTCTGATATATCTCAGAGACAACAGCTTACAAATAATATTTTCAATAGAAAGTTACCTATGGTTAAAGTTGAATTTGCCAGACCAGATTTGAGTAGGTTACTTAGACGGCAAGTTAATTCCACCATAGGTACTTTAGCCATTGTATCGTGTGGGCCAGATAGACTTACAAGGGATGTGAGAAGGGTTGCAGCTGAATCAGTAGATATTCCAATGAATTCTAGAATAGATTATTTTGAGGAACAATTACTTTGGTAATTTTTTAGATTCAAACTGTATAAAAACATATATATAAATTATATTCACAATATAGGAAAAAAAAAAATTTGTTTTCTTACCAATTCAAGAATTTCTTCAATTCCTTATTATGATCTTTCCAATTGTCTAAGAATAAGTTATGACCACTCTTTGGGATGATTTTAAAATCTGCATCTATGCCATGTTTGTTCATTTTCTTACTTGAGATATCACCAATGGAGTTAAACATGAAATCAAACTCTCCAAACATCCATAAAGTTTTCTTTATTTTCAAATCTTGAATTCTGTCAAACATTGGATACTTACCAACGACACTTGATGCAAAAATTTTCATTATCAAGTATTCCAGATTAGATTTCAACATAACTGAGTTATAAGTATAATCAATAACCAGCTTAATCTCTTGAACATTTTCGAAATTTGACAAGTCTCTTGCAAATTTCTTAAACAAATTACTATATAACATATTATAACTCAAAGGTCCCAATAATCTCAATAATCTGAAAGGTGAGATTTGGTATGCCCACAGTTTCTTGTAATATTTTGAAAGTAGAGGGTATCTTCCTAAGAAATTATAACTTTCTGGGCTCATGCTTGGTTTAAGAACAATTTTATCCTCAGTATTATCCTTGCCAGATTTTAAAATAGGATTTGTAATGGCAAACGGACTTCTTTCAATGCCACCTGGGCTAACAAGAACAAGTTTTGCCACTCTATGAGGATATTTCAAAGCATATGCAATTGATAAATAACCACCAAGAGAGTGTCCTAATAAGGTGAAATTTTCCAACTTGTTTTGAATCCTCCAATTTTCTAAGCTATCAATATAATAGTTTTCCACTTTTGTTATTACTTTCAATTGGTTCTCGATGTTGTAATTTTGTAAATCAGAAGTGGCAATTTTGAAATTTGGTGGTAATTTTAAAGAAGAATGAACATGTTTTGCATGTTCCAAATTATCCAGTTCAAATTCAATATCAAATTCTCTAGTTCCAATTTCTTCATTACTACTAAAATCCAAATCTGTCTTGGATGATAATCCAAAACCTAGTAAATCTAATGCAAAAATTCTTGAATTAGGTTGATCTTTTATCAAATCGTGGAAATTCTTATAAAAGAGACCCAATGAAGCAGCATAACCATGGATCATAACTAAATTATTAGTCTTATCAACTGTCTCACTTGGTGAAGCCTTGCCATTTTCAATTTTAATCTCATTAAGATAATTACCCAGCGAATCAATAGGTACTTTATTATTGCTTGCTTTCAATTCACCTAATTGAGAGTTATAATAACCAGGCATGGCTATCTTCATCAATGCATCTTGTTTCAATTGCAAATTCTCTTCAGCATTCAATACGATATGTGACCATTGTCTTAAAGTTTCAAAAATTGGGATATTTGGTTTAAGTTTTTGTCTTTGAAAAATATGTTGCTTGGTTTTGGAAGTGACCACATCAGATGATTTGGCAAATCTCAGGAGTGATGTATGGAAAGACCTGTGTATTATGTACTTGTATGACATGTCTCAATCTTGATTAAGTATTGATTTATGACTATTCGTCAGTTGGATAAAAATGGTTGTCGGTCCAAGTCTGGGGTAATCTAGAAAGAAAAAAAAAGGAATCGGTTTTCGGCTCCAAAAAAAAAAAAAAAAAGATTCTCAATAGAATAAAAGTGTGTGGATGAGACAAAGAGGAGCAAAAAATTAATGGGTGAAAGGGCAGATAAATACTGTAAGGTTATTTAAGAATATATATATATATGATAAATGATCAAAGGAAAGAAGATAACAAACAACAACTAACTAAAAAGAATAAAAGAAAAAGAATAAAAAAAAAAACACAACACAAAAATTTATTTAAATCAGTACAACACCAGTTTCTTCAACATTATTACCATTTACGATATAATTGACTTTCCATTTAATTTTCACCAGTTTGGAAGTTTCTGATTTCTTTGATAAGTTAATGAATTGTGTAATACCATTAGCAGTGAAGGCATTAATGTAGTTACCTGATTGAGGTAATAATTGTAAATCCCAAGTCTTTGGTACTGCTAACATTATTTGTAAAGATGAGATTGGTGATGCTGAGACACTTGAATAAAGAGATTTTAAAGCAATTTTGGAATCTGATTGTGAAATTTTCTCAAATTCAAATTTCAAAAATTCACTTTGGTTGACTAATATCTTACCAGTTGATGATGATGGAGTAGATGGGGCAGGAGATGGTGATGATAATGAACTAAAATCAAATTGGAACGGATCTAATTGTTGTGGTTGTTGTGGAACTTCTGGTTGCTTGTTTGTGGTGGTGTTTAACAATCCTCCAAATTGATTATTGTTGCTTGGAGGTATTGTGGTGGTATTGGTTGAACCAGCTAATGATGCTAATGAATCACTTGGTGGGGGAGAAGATTCTAATGCAATAGATCCCCCAAGACCGAAAAGTGGTTGTGAAGATTGTTGAGTGCCATTTGGTGAAAAATTCAAATCACTTAACAAATCAACTAAATCATTAGATGAAGATTGTGGTTGTTGATTTGAACCTGTTGCTGCTGGTGCTTCATCATCTTCATCGTCGAAATCGATTAAATTCATTCCGGCACCAGAAGAAGTCGATGTTGGTAAAGGTTCTCCACCTTTCAAAGTGATGTATTGATTGATTAAATTATTGATATTATCATTCAATTGTAAGAGACCAGTAACGGTTTCAGCATCATCATTTTCTTCTTCTATAATCTTTTGTATTTTTGGTTGAGCCACTTTTAATGAATAATACAAATCATTTATCGTTGAATCATCACCATCAATTTTACCAACATTTGTGGCATTTTGTATCATTTCTTGGAAAATTTCAACTTTTCTTTTCAATTTATTGACATCTTCAGCAACTTTTTGCTTAGTTTGCTCCAACATTTCTTCATCTTTGAAACCTGACATGATTTTCATCAATTTATTGGCTTCTTTTAAATCTTGTGGTCTACCACGTCTAATTAATTCTTGTAATTTAGCACTTTGAGCAATTTTTTCTTCTTTTTGAATTTCTTCAATTGATTTCAAATTATCTGAAGGATTCAAGACAGCAGCGTCTTCTTTTTTTAATTCAGGGAAAATATAACCTTTGTAAGCTAATAATCTTCTCATATCTCTTATAAAACCGAGATCTGATTTATAACGTGATGTCTTGCATAAAGTTTGAGTCCATTCTTCAATGAGACCCAAGATCAATCTTTGAGATCTTGAATACCTTGGTGGGGGTCTTTCCGGGAACCTCTTGACCAATTCGTTCAAAAATTCTTTTCTTGATATTTGCAAGTGGAATGGATACCCACAGTTTTTAACTAAAATGTCTAATAATTGAATGGCCAATTCGGAAACTTGTGGATCTCTACTGTTGACCAACTTGACGGCAACGACAGCAGCATGACGTGGCAATGCACCTTGCTTTTCATTGATCAAGTCACAAATCTCCAAATTCAACGCTAAATCTGGTTGTGATAATGTGGGTCTACAAGCTCTCTCTATTGAAAAAATGCCAAATGATATATATATATGAAAAGAAATCAATTTCCCCATGAATTTGTTGGCCATACACTTTACAAGGACCAACATTGATTGATTTCAATATATACATCGACAGCAATTGAATGTTAGTAATTTTGAACAAGTCGATAAAGCCTAAAAGGCAATTGTCACATACGGATTCTTCTTAAAAGTTTCGGGTTAGCGTTCTGCAAATCCGCAGAAAAAGACGATGAAGAAGACATGGGTTGCAACGGTAAGCTCGTAAGATAAATGGATGGATGGATGTATTAAAGGTGTTGCTGTTCCTTTGTCGATTCCACTTTTCAACTTTTCCTTGAACTTTTTTTTGTTCTTTTTTTCTTCCTTTCCCTACATCCTATACGACTTCCTAATTGGGCAATTACCGTATACGGAAATATCGGCTTATCGCTTCTTGAAATAACGAGACAGGAATAGACAGAGTGAGATAGAGAGATCGAGAGCGAAAATAAGCAAAAATCGGATAATAAGATAGAATACACATATAGTCAAAGACTAGTGATAGAGTTCATGATAAGATGAATGACTCTTTTGACAAGAAAAATGACTACAACAACAGACGAAAAAGCAAAAAAAAAAAACACAAAAGAGAAAAAATTTCTTTAAGTAAAAAAAAAAAAAATTTTTTTTCGATAAAGAAAAATAAATACTTATCATCTTATCCACTGATTATTCCATCATATCATAGCTTTATATAGCGACATCCATCCATCATTTGTGAAAGTATCACTAGCATCTAATCATGTCCAGTGATAAAGATATCATTCCAGATATATCGAAACTTGGTATTGGAGACCAGCAGCAGAACCAGATACCCACAATAAAATCAAAGACTTCATTGTTATCATCAAGTATAGCTGCTGCTCAACTCCAACAACAACAGCAACAACAGTCACTGCCTATTTTTATAAGCGGGAAAAAAGATGTGCCCGATGAGCCTTCATTATTTGCCACATCGGTTGGTGATAACTATAGTGGCCGATTGGTTCCTTCATCTTCAGCTATATCACTTTTCAGTTTAAATAATGAGAATGCATTATCAGACGATTTAAGATACAGTTTACAACAACAGAGTAATAATTATGCCACGACACCTTTTGAAAGGAAAAACTCTTTAACTTCATTGTCTTCACAACAGGCAAGAAATAACTCAGTTAACTCATTACATAAACAAAGACATCAACATTATATGACTGCATTAACCCCAATTTCATCAAATCCATCTACTCCAAATTTGAAAAAATTTGCTAGTCAAGCAGCACTAGCATTTGACAAACCTCCTGAACAAATTTCATCTCCGCAACAGATTCCAATCCATAATTCAGCAACAACTTTCCCACCTGAACCTTATTTAGAACCAACAAGTCTTGGAGGTTCACCTTCAATGTTTTATCTCTCGTCTAAGACACCTCCTGCATCATTAACTAATCCATCTTATTTACAAAACTATTTCAAATTTCAACAACAACAACAGCAACAACAGCCACAACAACAACCAGGTCTTAAAATTGAAGTTCATGATAGATCCCCAGATTTGATGCCAATTGGCACTCCAAATGACATGCCTCCAATGACCCCGTTGTTATTGAATAGCAATTTAGAAGAGTTCAGATTCACTACAACTTCTGATAACACTACAAAAAGAGAATGGGAGTAATTTATCATCATTTTATCATTTTTTCATTATTTAGAATCAGGGTTTTATATAGGTTTTATTTCTTGGGGAGGGTGTAGGTTTTAATCACTTGTCATCATTTGTTATAGGTTATCTTTTTTTTTTTTTTTTTCTTCATCGTATTGCTAGTATCATGAATATAAGCCATAGAGAATAGTGCAATATAATGCTTATCTACTTTCGTAGATAAATAAAAAAAATCGTTGTTATCTTTTTATCAATTGCGATCTTATCTCTTCTTATTCTACCCAAAATGACGGCGACAATTTCCACCGAATGAATTATATACTAATTCAGTAAAAGAATATCGGTGATCAAATTATCTCATCTCCGTAGTGGTTAGATCTATATACTCCTCTATTTTAGCTCATTCATGAAGTATGCCCTTGATTCTTATTACTGAATTAAGGAAAATTCACTAGCGCAAAAATTTTTTTTTCTTTTAAGGTCCTAAAAAAAGCTTCTTAGTTAGAACTGCTAGTTTAAGATTAGATAAGGTTAAGACATCATACAATATGAATTTTGTTTTTTTGTACAGCGAGGCGTTAGACGAATCAAACTGGAAGCTGAGACCAAACGCATAAAAAAACCTACTGCCTCTATCTAAATGGATTAAATATTGTGAAAACAAGAAAATGTTTTTCTACAAAATTTGGCGGCTTTCTACTGAATGTTTCCGAAGAAGAGTTCAGCAAACACAAAACTTTAAAAAGTTATCTGGAGAGATCGCTTATTGAAAGAATGACGAAGAGGAGTTAGGTATTACCGCTGTCATTATAGAGACACGAGGTCTAACAAGGTTTTTCTTTGTTACAAGGTTTCGAAAGTATTCGATACTTACATATTTATAAGTGACATCTACGGCGATTTTATGGAGATTATAATACAGTTAACATGGATGGGATCATCATGCAAGTTTTTTTTTGTTTTCTGTTTTTTTTTTTCCCAAGCAAAATATGCAAAAAAAAAAGGGAGAGAACCCGCTAAGATTGGGAATACATAAGACGTTACCGGGCGATTATGTAATTTTTTGATAGATGAGCAGCAAAGCTGTTTAAAGTTTTCCTTTTTTTTTTTTTTAATACTCTTCTGATTTTCGATATAAACTTGCAGAAGTAGAGAGAGATAAGGATTCGATTAAAACATGGTCTTTGCATCTTTTGTATAAATAATAAACGTCATCTCACTCTCTAAAAAAATTTTTTTTCGTTCTCAAAGTATCTTTAGACATAATCAAATATGAATACAGTTGACTCAAAGTCAAATATCACAGCTATAACGTCTGTTGTTGGTGAATACGACAATAAAGATCAAGATAAAGGTCAACATCAATTAGAACAATTTGGTTACAAACAAGAATTGAAAAGATCTTTTTCAATATGGTCACTTATTGCAATGGGTATTGTCACCTTGACACCATGTTCAGCTATTGCTAACACCTTATCAAGTCCTTTGACCACTGGTGGTCCACAACTGTTAGTCTGGGGTTATATAATAGTCAGTATTTTCACAATGATCGTGGCATTGTCATTAGCTGAAATTGGTGCCGTTTTTCCCTTAGCTGGTGGTCCATTATCGTGGAGTTATCAATTAGCATCACCAAAATATAGAGCTTTGACAAGTTGGTACACCGGTTATTTCAATATCTTTGCCCAGATTGCATTTGCCGCTAGTGCTTCATTCCAAGGTACTGTGATGATCTTGGGTATGGCCGCTTTACAAAATGAATCATACGTTCCTCAAAGATATGAATATGTCTTGGTCAGTATGGGTTTCATTCTCTTATTTACATGTTCAAATGTCTTCTTAAACAAGTACCACTCAGACTGGTCAATGGGTTTACTTGTATATAACGTCATCACTGTTCTTGCCACAGTTATCACATTATTGGCCACTGCCGATTACAGACACAATGCTAAATATATCTTTACCCATTACACAAACGATACAGGTTTCTCATCTCATGGTTATGTTTTCATCTTGGGTCTTTTACAATCTGCTTATACATTTACTGGGTATGATGGCGTTACGCACTTGGCAGAAGAGAGTACCGGTGATGCATCTAAATTAGTTCCAAAAGCTTTAGTCACCGTTGTTGGTTCTGCCATTCTTTATGGTTTCTTCTTCGTTATCATCATTTGTTCCGTGCTTGGTGATGTTGATTCATTAGTTGACTCCTCTACAGGCTCTGCTTTTATCCAATTATGTTTGAACTGTACCAAAAACAAAGCTGCTACTATCATTCTTACTTTGATTCCAACTTTAATGGCCCTTTTCGCTGCTGAGACAATGACTTTAGCTAATTCAAGAACAATTTATGCTTTTGCTAGAGATGGTGCTTTCATCTTCCCCAAATTTTTCTCGAGAGTCTCTTCCAGATATGATGTTCCAATCCCTGCTTTACTGTTCTCACTGGGTGTTCAAATTATCATTGTTATCTTGTACCTTTCTTCAGATGTCGTTTTCAACACCATCATTTCAATTACCACTATTGGCCACGAATTATGTTATTTAATTCCAATCTTATGTATGGTCATCAGTGGCCGTTCCAAATTACCAGAAAATAGACCTTGGAACTTGGGTAAACTTGGTTTACCTTTAAATTTGATTGCTATCGTTTGGTTATTATTCATCTCAATTACCATGCTTTTCCCAACTTTGAACCCAGTTGACGCAGGTAACATGAACTACACAGTCGTTATTATGTTTATTGTCATTGCCTACGCAACCATCTTATGGTTTGTACAAGGTCGTCGTACTTTCAAAGGTCCAAGTGATGTCTTGGAAATTGAAGAACTATACTCAGAATCTGTTATTCTCGAAGGTACAAGCTCTACAGTTCCTTCAGTTCCAGCTCAAGAGAAAAGCTAATTCTTGTTTGTTTTTGTTTCTTTCCCACTCCTTTCCTTAAAGTTTATTTCGCTGTTTGTGGTGTATATTTTATAATCTACAATTCGTCTTTTGTTAAAGCTTCCAGTTCTACTAGTAAAATATTGATACTTCATAAACTACTCTTTGTAAAAATTTTATTCTTTTTTTGAACGAAGAAAAAAAAAAAATTGAGAAAAAAACAAATTAAAAAACACTACCACACCATATAAACAGTTTGATTACATATACACCTTTTGGTATCACTTAAAAGGAGTAATCAATCATATCTGTTATTAACCATGAGTTCATCAGACACTACTGATGCCAAGGTAGTGGGTGCTAATAACAATAGACCTGTAAGTGCTGCTACACAACCCCATTCGTGGTTTTTTTTTTTAATGTTATTTTTTCCTTGTTCGTTTGGTTAAACTATCTAGTATTAGGTAATCATTTCGATCAATAGACTCGATACATACAAACAATACTAACCATGTTATTTTCAGAACATAAATAGAATTCGTCTGGAGGCAATAGAGAGAAGGAGGCACAAGGCAAGGTAAGTTCATTGAATTGTTACTCGTATTCATAATATATACTAACATCACATATAAAGTGAGATAATAAAACTGCGAAAGAGGAAATTATCTGAATTGTACTATGTCAATAAATCTCCTTTCATTCCAATATCAGACCAGAAAATACTGGAAACAGAATCAATACTACTGACATTTTTGGAGAGAAACAATTTCGAGAATGGACACAAATTTGATCTCAATACTTTACCCCAACAACCAGTATCAAGAACTCCATCAACTTCCACTCCACTGAGAAACAACAGTATACCAAGACAAACACCAGCAAATAGATCTAATCAGCAACAGCAAGCTTCAAGGAGACTGGGTGCCAGTGCTTCTCCACCATTGAAAAAAGTATCTCCACCTTTGCAACCAGTTCAGCTGCAAACACCAAAGCTGCTGCAGCATTCACCAACACACCAGTTTCCACTGCAACCGCCATCATCATCTGCATCATCATCTAAACTGGCTTCACAGTCTTCACAATCACCTCTTCAAAAACCCGCAGAACCAGTAGAGGGTCCTCCTTTGAAAGTACAGAAAATACTGCCTTCTCTGGAGACTCAAGATTCCCCTGATCAAAGCTTGAAGGAAGAGTTAAAAGTCAGTGAACAACAAGAACTTCCGAAGAGTTCTGAAAATCCGTCATTGTCACCTGTCATCAATAACACCAATAATACTCCTATTTCTAATAATTCAATAATACTGGAAACTAATAAAGAAAGTCATCCTGAAGTCCAGGAAGTTTATGAAATTCCACCAATTGCAAAAGATTATATAGCTCCACCAACTTTGTCATCTTTGATTAAAGCATATGCCGATTCCAAACCTGCAGAGTTGACTGAAGAAGAGAAATTGAGAAAGAAGAGAGAACTTGACGTAAGTGACATTGATATCAACAAGTTGTCTGTGCTATTGATGCCTGGAAATTTACCATCACAAATACCAGAGTCTTCGCCATTGGCTGAATTATACTACTTAACTCAAACATGTCCATTATCAAAGTTAATCCCAACAACACATAAAGCATTGACCACAGAGACTTATGAAAGTGCTTTACTTGAAGGTAAATTGGCAGTAGTTTATTCAAGAATTGAAGAATTGAAAAGACAAAAGAAATGGTCCTTGAGACAACCACAAAAGTATCATGACCCGTTCTTGCTGCATCCTTCACATAAATCGCATTGGTCCAATTTGATCGAGGAAGGAAAATGGATGGCTACTGATTTTAAAGAAGGTAGAAAATTTAAATTGGTTCAATGCTTATTTATTGCTCAGGCTGTCAGTGATTACTGGACCTATGGTAAAGTGATGTGTGTGAAGAGAAGACCAATACAGCATTTGGGTGAGGAACTGAAAGATAACGAAGTTTCAAATGATAATGATAATGATAATGAAAAAGTTGAGGTTTCGGAAGAAAATATGGATGTTGATGTTAAAGAAGAAAATGAAGAAGACAAAGAAGGGAAATCAGAAGGAGAAGAAGAGAAATCAGAAGAAGAACAAGAAAAAGAATCTGACAAAGAGGAACCGGAGCAAGCTGAACAAGACATTGAAGATGAAAAAGAAACAATTGATGTATCCTTGTTATTGAAAAGACCAGATCCTGCCTCAGAAATTCCTGTTCCAACGTTACCTCAATTTACTAAAGACCAAATACCGAAAGAAAGTCAACCATTCAAGATGTATATTGATAAGAGTGAGCTTTCAGTTTTGAACAGCAACTTGGTTGATTCTTTGCCTGTATATGATGCTTTTAGTAGTGTCAAGGATAATAAGCAACCACCAATTGTCCCTGTTTCAAAATTATTGACTCCACTGGATGAAGAAACTGAAGATTGGTATAAAGTTCTTCTGAAAGAGAATTATTTCTTCAGAGGATCATCATACGCAACTGAAAAAGGTTTATTTGGTTTCAGCTCAACCAAGAGATTAACCTTTATTAGACCACCTATTCCTCCGCCTTTAAAATATCTTGATTTGAGAATTCCTACAATTTGGCTACCAGAAGATGATAGACATCTTATTCGTTATGTTGCAGAATTCCAATTTAACTGGAGTATAGTTTCTGCCCACTTATCAGCTAGACCGACAAATGGGTATTTTTCAAACATCGAAAGAAGAACACCATGGCAGTGTTTTGAACGTTATATCCAGTTAAATGATAAATTTCAATTCAGTGATATGAGAGGAGGTTATACACCTCAAGCTCAAATGTGGTTAGAAGCTGCTCACAAGGCTCAAACAACAACGAAAAGAAGAATATCTCCATTGGGTGTTGGAAATGAATCTATCCAAAGAGGTCATAAGAGATTGAGATGGGCAAGTATGTTTGAAGCAATGAGAAAATTGATGAAGAAAAGGGAAAATGTTCCAAAGACAAATCCACCTGCTTCAAGAAAAGATGATAAGAAAATTGCTGCTCCTACGCCTCTGGATTTGGCCAAGTTGAAATATGAAAGGGATAAAGCCATCCAGGAGGCATATCTGCATCAAAATACAAATCTTAACATGAAGAGAAGTGGATCTCAACAACTGCTGCAACTCTCTGGACAACTGACACCACAGGCACGTTCTAACTCGTCGAATTCTCAAATTCAACTGGTGCAAAGACAATTGGCAGCTGCCGCCGCAGTTGCAAATAGTAACAAACCAGGTAATGCAGCTAATATTAACACCAACAATAATAATCCTGCAACACAACTGTTTTTGGTTCAACAGCAGCTGCTGCAAGTACAACTGCTGCTGCAAAGGTTACAAAAACAACGTTCTGCTGGTGCTGGTGCTGTTAATGCTGCAACGAGTGCTTCAGATGGAAGCCCTGTTAGTGGTAATCCAGTACCTTTGAACAGAAGTGGAAGCTCCGGTGTTCAAAAAGCTCAGTTACAAGCTAGCAGTGCAGCATTACTGGCTCAACAACAAAGATTACTGTTGCAGCAACAGCAGCAATTGCAAAGAGGTGGTCCAAGAAGTAACAGTAATCCACTGCCAACTTTAACTGCACCGAATGGTCAACCTTATAGCAATGAACAATTACAACAGTTAATGCAGTTGCAAAGACAGAGAAATTTGCAACAACAACAACAGCAACAAAAACTGCTGCAATTGCAGTCTGCTCCGGCTTCCACTGCTAATTCCAATTCTGGAACTCCTATAATAAGTGGCGGTGCCAATTTGGTTAGTAACAATAACAATGGTGCTGATGGAAGTAACCGTATGTCTCCTGCAATGGCATCAGCAGCTACTGTCAAGACTGGTCCAAATGGAACTCCTGTTAAGAATTTCCCTACATCATTTTCAAATGCTCAAGTCACTGCTATTGTTCAACAAATTCAAACTCAGCACCCACATCTTAACAAGCAACAAGTAAGCAGATTGGCTGCATCGTATTTGCATAATTTGAGCACACAGCAGCAACAGCTGCAACATCGTGCGATGTCGAATCAAACCAACAAGGCTTTGAAACAGACTTCAAGTAACCCAAGTACACCAATGCTGCAACAATCAACTCAGTTAAACAATGGAGCGGCAACGGCTCCACAACAAGGTCGTAATTTGGCATCGAGTTTACAAATGTTGAATTCTGCTCAGTTGACTAAATTGGCTAATAGTCCTACCTTAACACTGAATCAAAGACAACAGATATTATCTGTTCAACAACAAAGATTAAGAAATGCTGGTCAAACCGTGTTAGCTAATAATAGAGCAGCAGTAGCAGGTGCTGGTAACACTGGAAAAGCTGTTAATGTCGTTCCTAACAACAACACTAGCAGACCAATGTCAAATGTGAGCAGCAGGACATCTTCCGGTCCAATTCCAACACCTCAGCAATTGGCAGCTCATCGTGCTAAATTGCAAGAGCAACAACAACAACAACAACAACAACAAGGTGGAGATAGTGGATCTCCTCCTGGTGCATAATTTTGTACATCATTTTTGTGATATATATATATATATATATATATATCTGTATATTAGAATACTTCTTAAATTATATAAAAACCAAATGTAAAACTCCTGAAGATTATATAGACTTAATACTTTTCTCAATATCCGTTAATCTACTATTGAAATCGCCCACTATATAACTCAACTGTTCTAATTTTGTGAATTCACCCATTATTTCCTTATACTTCGACGTGAGTCCATTGATCCTCTCTAAATCTCTATTTATCCTGTCAACATCACTTTCATACCGTATTTTCTGATTCAATATCACTTCTTCAGTTTGCTCCGATAACGTCTTTACTCTATCATTGATCTTGTACATTAAATATTCAAAATTTAAAGATAATTGTTTTACTGACAATGGGTCATCGTCATCGTCATTTATTTCTTCATTCTCTCTTGCACTAGAATCATTAAAAGAAGACAGTGTGTCCAATTGTTGAGGAGACGTGGAATTATTCAATGTCCTTTGCTCAGAAGAAGTGTCTGACATGGCATATACTTTTGTGTTGTTTCTGATTATTTTGCTTATAAAGAAAAAAAAAAAAAAAAAAAAGCAAAATTGAAAACACAGAAAAATTTCAGTTTTCGATTCAGCCTACTTAAATGAAATTATGGATAACAAATTTAGATCATTATCGTTGAAAGATAGCTCTGATCTAATGGATATCGATTCATCATCATACGGGGTGCTGGACACAGATGGCGACATCATGATGGACGAATCTATATCAAATTCTCCTTCGTTACCTTTAAGATATCATAATTACTTCCATCGTATTCAGAAAGTGAATCAAACAAGGTCTAGCAATGAATTGTCTACTTTAGAAGATATGAGAAATCGCATTGAAGAAATAGACCATACTATCCATGATTTGAACAATCAACAGATATCACATGTTGAGAAAATAGTTGATCCTGTTCAAGCAGTTGATTTGCAACAAAAGTCAGACGACACTAGCACGGCCACCAGTGAGGAAGAAGAGAACGTAAATAGCAAGAGCTTGATAAGGTCGATAATGTCTCCAACAATGCTTGGAGCTAGAGTGGCATACAATTCTTCTTCACCAGCTTCTTCTCCTTTGAAACCCCTGAAAGACGATGAAGATGAAATAGTAGAATATTCCACTGCAGACGCCGTGGTGGAGGAGACCCCTAATGAAATTACAACAAGTATACAGAAAAATCCACAAGTACAATTCCAATTACACCATCATCATTATTATTACCCGGTAAATCAAGACAACAACAACACAACAACATTACAACAGCAACAACAACAGCAATTACAAAAAATTGATAGAAATGGAGATATTTTTCTACCACTGCCATCCAAATTTCATGATACACCTTACTACATCAGTACATATTTACAAATATTGTTGAATTTTCTGGTCTCATCATATGCATTTTATATAGTTTACCAATTAATCAGAGGCATGAAATCAGATATTGATTTGAAATTGAAAGAGAAAATACAAGATTTGATCATCGAAGTTGACTCATGCAGAACCCATTTTGAAGAGAACAAATGTTTCAAAGATACAATAACTCCCGTAATACGAGATCAATGTGCAGAATGGGAAAAATGTATGTACAAAGACCCATTCAGTACCAGTGGGAAACTGGTAATAACGCTGCAATTGATTGGAATGATTCTCAACTCTTTGATAGAACCTATAAGTCTAAGAAGTTGTTTTGTATTACTCATGGTAGTATGTTGTCTCTTTGCCTTGAATTTCTCATTTGGGTTCCTCAGACTGAAGATATATTTTAGAGATAAAAATGACAATAAGAAGCTTATATAGTATAGAAACTTTTTTGAAATATTTAACGAAAAATTCAGTAGAGAGAAAAAAAAAAAAAAAAAAAAAAAAGAGCAGTTTTTGTTGGGGTTTCTTTAAACGATTGACAAAACAGGGGGAGAGAGTAGTGAGAGCGAGAGAGTCAGAATAATGGAAGACACGAATATAGAGGAGGCACAGTACTCTCAGACAGAGTTGAATAAATTTATTGAACCAGAGACAGCAAAACCTACTCCCATCGACACGTCTTTTGAAGAAGTTCGCAAGATCAAGATCAAGAAGAATAAAGTTAAAGTCAGTGGACATCATACTCAACAACTGAAAATAAGAAGGCATATAAGTGAAAGGAGGTGGACTTTTTATAACTGGTATAGGCATTTGCATTGGAGAAACATCTTGTTGATCTTGATGATTCCACTAACTGGGGTGGTATATTCATTTGCCTGGAATATCCCATTACAATCACTGACTTTTAAATTATCATTGTTGAATTATTTGGTGACATGTATGGCCATAAATGTTGGATATCATAGATATTATTCGCATAGGTCATTTATCTCGAATTCAAAGATTTTAAATTTGTTATTTTTAATCAATGGGGCATCGGGAGGTATAGGTAATTGTAAATGGTGGTCCTCAGCTCATAGAGCCCATCATCGTTATTGCGATACCGAGAGAGATCCACATAATTTCAGAAAAGGTTTCTGGTTTAGTCATCTTGGGTGGATGATTGTGAGACATCATCCAAAAGTGCAACATCTGATAAGAGAAAGTGAATACGATGACTTGGATAATGATGTTATGTTAAATTGGCAATATGAAAATTATTTTAAAATTTTCTTTGTTTGTGGTTTAATTTTCCCAAGTTTAATTGCTGGATGGTTTTGGGATGATTTCATCGGTGGGTTCTTATATGCAGGTATCTACAAGGCAATGTTTGTACAGCAGACTTTTTTTTGTATCAACTCTTTATGCCATTCCAAATATTGTTGTGGGTCACAACCATTTGATGATCGCAAGACCCCGAGAAATAACTTCATATTGGATTTACTCACTTTTGGCGAAGGGCATCATAATTTCCATCATGAATTTCCATCGGATTATCGTAATGGCATACATTGGTTCAATTTTGATCCAACAAAATGGTGTATTTACACAATGTATTGTTTAGGCTTAGTATCTGATTTGAAAAAAACCCCATCGACACTGATCAAGCAATTATTAATACAACATCAGCAAACTTTAATCGATAGGAAAAGAGCAGAATTGAATTGGGGGATTTCAATTGCCAATCTACCGAAATTAACACCAGCAGAATTTAAAGATCTTGTCAAGCGGAATCCCAAGAAAGCTTTGGTTGTTGTATCTGGTATAGTTCATGATGTCACATCATTTGTCGAAGATCACCCTGGAGGTGTTGCATTAATAAGAACATCTATTGGGAAAGATGCCACTTCGGCATTCAATGGTGCTGTTTATAGTCATAGTAACGCGGCACATAATTTATTAGCTACAATGAGATTACTGGTGATAAAAGGTATTGATAGTGAGCAATTGGTTTGGAAACAACAACAGATGGAAAATAAAGAAGTTCCATTGAAACAAGATAGTGAAGGAATGAAAATCGTCAGGAGTGGAGAACAAGTTACAAACGTTAAACTGCATTCTACCACTGCTGGAGCAGCATGAGCTTTTTTTTTTTTTTTTTTTTGTATAACGGTATATATGTCTTTTGTTTTTTTTTTTTTTAGTGGTGGGTAAATTTTCTTCTTTTTATTTAATCTATATATATCTATTTCTTTAATATGACATTATCGATCAATCTAGCCTCTCCTCCATCCAGTTTAGGAACTCTTATGGCTGTGCTCATAATAGCACCTTCATCAGTGATGATTGTTAATTCATCTAATGTGACAGGATGATTGATCTTGATATATTCTGTATGGAAGTTGTTCAAATCGACATATGGTTTTAAGACATGATGAACCCTTGTTAAGATCTCATCAGCGCTCTTAGTCTCTCCTTTGAGATACAAATTAGCACCTTCACTTAATGCTTTATAGATGATTGCAGATTGTTGTTTGATTTCATTTGATAAATACAGATTTCTTGAACTCAACAGTAAACCTGAATCTTCTCTCACTGTAGGCATGACAATAATTTCCACGGGTAATAATAAATCTTGCACCATTCTCTTTACAACAACTGTTTGTTGAATATCTTTGGCTCCAAAATATGCTCTTGTTGGTAAGATAACATTAAACAATTTTGTCACCACAGTGGCAACACCTTTGAAAAATTGTGGTCTACATGCACCTTCTAATTGTTCGCTGACACCAAGAACAGAGACAAATGCTCCTTGTTGTGAATTTGGATCTGTGGTGATACCATTTGGGTACATCTCTGTCACGGAAGGTAAGAAAACAGCTGAAACTTTCCTGTCACCATTTTGCAAAGATTCCAATATTGACAAATCAGCTTCTAAAGTGCGTGGATATGATGACAAATCTTCAGTAGGTGAAAACTGTGAAGGGTTAACAAATATGGAAACGATTGTGATGTCATCTTGTGATAATGATTTTGTCACTAATGAGCAATGACCTGCATGTAATGCACCCATCGTTGGTACCATACCAACTGACTGACCATTTAAAGTGCACTGCAATCTATATGCTCTAGCTTCCAGCACTGTTTGTAGAATCTTGATACTAGTATTCGGTAAACTCATCTTTGATTGGTAAGAGATCTGAAAAATTTCTAAATTTTTTTTTTTTTTTTTTTTTTTTTTTTCCAACTGTAAAAATTGGTGGGTCGAAAAAGTACTAAACGACTATGCGATTGTTATCTATATGTGTTGGGTTCTCTATATACTTTTCTCGATAACTTCAAATGCATGTTTGATAAGATTAGGAAATTGATCTTCTAACAATTTCCCGAATTTCGATTGCGGTGCGAATTTCAAAACTGTATATATGATACCAGCTATTTTACAATCAAGAACACCTGGATGTTGCTTATTGTTATTCAAGAATTGTTTGCCTTCTAATGACTTGTTTAACAACTGTAAAATCTCGCGGGCATTTGCCGTGATTAAATTCAGTTCATCTGCTATCGAGTTCTGCGAGAATATATCTGAATTGAAGAAATTTGTAATTAACTTATTTCTATTATTGAAACCGAATCTTGATAATAACGATGATAAAGTTGATTTCAAGATCAATTTATGTAGTAAAAAATCGGTGTTGGATAAGTATATCTGTGCCTGTACTGACAGATCCATTTCAAATAATACTGTGATGACCCAGAAATCGTATAACACTGAATCTACTGCGAGGCATGTCATCATCTCTTTGGATTTGGTCCTTGTCATTTGTAAATCATTGATTAAAGCGGTTGAGTTGACTGTTCTCTTTGAGGCACTTTCCTGCTCGATAAACACCGGTAGCTCATTGTCATATGAAGCATGGTAGGATACCACTGATATATAATTTCTTGTCTCCTTGTAACCTTGAGCGATTTGCAGTTGTGGGAAGGATAACCCATTTCTGAGATTGATTATCAATTGACAAGATAAACATATTGGGTCAGTAGGCAATAACACATTATCATCTCTCAAGAAACGAGCAACGTTATACACTCCTAATTGGAAAGTTGTCTTTTTTTCATCCTCAATACCACTTTTCCGAACCAATGCATATTGATTTGGATTAGCTGGTGTAGCATATACAGGTTCAGAGCTGTACTGCTTCAAAGGGAAAGTCTCAAATAAGTACTTGACAGGTCTGGGTATTGTCCATAGACTAGTCATTGTTGTTTATCCATTTCTTTATATGTGTGTGCAGTTTTTTTTTTTTTACTTTTGTTTTCCACTAAAAAAACAGCCCTTGTTTTTTCTGTACAACATGACCATATTAGACAATTTTCAGTGTTTAAAGAGATGGAGCTTAGAGAGATCAGAGATAGGGTATAATTAGAAGCTGGATCCAAGTTCAGTTTTTGAGGCAAAAAAGGGGAGATTCTAGAATCGAGTCATGTATCAACCTGAAACATAATTTTCTTCATGAAAGAACATACCTTGTCTTAGAGTGCTGAGTTTCAAGAATGTTATCTCATGATTTTAATTGTTTCAGACTGTCCATAACTCTTATTGAGCACAATACTACATACACGCTTTACCATAAGCGATATAACTGGGAAGATTGTCGTCGTTGCCTCAAAAACTTTTTCAAATTTTGTTTTGGTTTTGTTTTTTTTTTTTTTAATTTTTTCTTGTTTAAATTTTCAAAACAAAGAAAAGAGAATTTATATATACTTGAAACAAATTGCATTTATTTTACTTTTATCCATTCCAATATATCAAGAGAGACTGGGTCTAGTATCACAGACACCACCATACCAGACAGTTGCAATTGCCATTCCAATCAACGAGAATACAAAGCAAATCGACAATTGGCTATTTTACGCTTAAAATTCTCATTAGAAACAAAACAATAAACCCATTGACACCACACATTCTTTCTGCTGCTTCTTTGTGCTTTAGTGTTTTTTTGCTTTTGTTTGTTTGTTGTTTCTGCTCAATTCAATTCAGTTCAATTCAATCCACTCATTTCGCAATTCCCTGTTAGTGGTAACACTTTTTGTTCTTTGTTTTACTTCTATATCCCCCCTGGCTGTCATTATAAGCTTTTTTTGTTCCTTTGTTTCAAGCTGAGTTTTATCTTTTTTTTTTTAATATTTTTTTTTTTTTTTTTTTTTGAAAAAGGTACATACATACATATTCATACATATTTATATTCATTCCCCCCATGTCATATTCGCAACCGAACTTTGTGATATCAAGTGAAGAGAGACCTCCAGCTGAGTCGGTCGAGGAGTCATTGAGGTTAATAGACGACTTGAAGTTTTTCCTAGCCACGGCTCCTGCTAATTGGCAAGAAAATCAAATTATAAGACGGTATTATTTGAATAATCAAGAAGGTTTTATAAGTTGTGTGTTTTGGAAAAATATCTATTATATCACTGGAACTGATATCGTGAGAGGAATCTCGTATAAGTTTAAGCATTTCGGTAGACAGATATTGGATCAAAAAAAATTCGAAGAAGGTATATTTAGTGATTTAAGAGGTTTGAAATGTGGCACCGATGCCGTCTTGGAGAATCCGAGATCTCCATTCTTGAATTTCTTACACAAGAATCAATGTTTAAGAACTCAAAAGAAGCAGAAAGTGTTTTTTTGGTTTAGTGTTCCTCATGATAAATTATTCAGCGATGCTTTGGAAAGAGATTTGAAAAGAGAATTGGATGGCAAGCAAAATGCTACAACAAAACTGTGTTTTGAACCTTCCTTGTCCTTTAAGTATGATACCTCACGACCATTATTCGACCAAGTCGCTGATCATCTAGAGTCAACAAGACAAGAGAAAGGTTTGAACGACTATGTATCTGGTGAAGATGAAGATGACGATGACGATGACGATGAAGAAGAAGAAGAAGAAGAAGATACACTGGAAAAACATGAGGCAAGTGTTATCAATCTTGAAACACCGATAAATGGTGCTACTCCTTTGTTTGTTTCTGATAAGATGTCAACTCAAGAATTGTCGATATCTAATCTGAAACAACAAGAAAATGAAGAAGGAGACGATGATGATGATTTCCCATTGGATTATTTCCAAGTCGCTGATAGTCTCAGCGAACAACAAGAATTCTTGGATCCTTCTGTTTTCTTTCAATACGAAATGACTCAACAACCTTTATTAATTGAACAATCCGAAAAATTAATCAAATCAGCTGCCGTTGCAGCAGCAGCAGCAGCTGCTGCCATGAACAATACTGGGAACTCTATTTATTACCCTTCACAACCACAGCAAAAAATCTCAACACCACAGCAACAGCAGCAGCAACAACAACTGTTTCAATTACTACAACAACAACAGCAGCAACAACACTACTACCCGTATGAAGAGTATCCTGCGAATATAGATTATGGAATCCATGCGACTATACCTGCTACATCACAAGACCCTTATTACATGCCATATTATCAACCTTATGCACCGCCACTACCACCACCACCACCACCACCTCATCACCTTCGTGCTCCACCTCCACATCCGCCGCCACAACCGATCAATAATGCATTCAATGCATATTACTATGACCAACAACAACAGCAGCTGCAACTGCTACGTGGATTCCCCTCATCACAAGCCACGCTGCCACCACCTTCATCTGTTCCACAATTAGGTATCTTCACTAACAATTTTGCCACACTGAAAAAATTAGTATCTCCAAATTTAAAGATGACTTCTAAAAATTTGAAAAAAAAAAAAAGTAAAGATTTGAAAAAACAAACTTTGAAAAAAAATGTTAAAGTTGAAGAAAATAATGAAGAAGATTTTAACAAATTTTTAATAACTGATTGATCTTTTTAAGTTGTCTTGTTATTCTGTATTACAACATATAATTTTTTGTTGGTTTTTTTGGTTGTTTTTTTTTTTTTTGGGGGGGTGTCTTTTTTATTCTTCTTCTACGTCTCGTTCACATTTATCTTGTAATTTTCTAAAAAATTTTCATTTTCATTTATTTAACCTTTTCATCCCCCTTAATAAATATACAGTCACTACTACATTCAATTATTCAATATATTTCTAAATCATTTACTATAAAATAAATCGAAAAAAAAACCTTAAAAAAAAAAAAAAAAAAAAAAAAAAAAAACAGCCAAAAAAAGAAGAAAAAAAAACAAAAAAAATTTATAATTGATAAAAAAAAGAATACCCCTTCCTTCCCTAATCTGAAAAACAAAAAAAGAATAAAACCAATAAAATAAAAATCATGAATGAAGTGAAAATTGAATAAACAAATAATAATAAAAAAAAAAAAAAAACTATCATAAAATGGAACGCATGAAGTATATGACTAAGAGAGACAAAAAAACAAGGGGAGGGAATGCCATATATCGTAATAGAACTTCTTTCAACTTGTATAAGATGGAATAGCTCTAGATGCAAATTTGAATTCAGTGTTCTTCAATGAAGAATATTCTTCTTCCTCATCACGATCATCATCATCAGATGTGAAAACATTCAGACTATTCTTACCATTGTTGTTTTTATTGTTATTGCTATCAAATCTCATTTTGGCAAATGTATGATACATATCATTAACACTGAAATCATCTTGTGAATAATTTTTATTATATTTTTGATTAATCTTGGAAAGTTTATCATTTTTATTGGACCATGATGATGGAACTGATGATGGTTCAAAATCTGTTGCTGACATAAATGAATTTCTCTTATTCTTTTGTTGTTGTTGCTTACTCTTATGATGTAACACAGCAGAATGAGAATTACGACGATGATGAGGCGGAACATATTTCCCAGAAGATCCAGTTGATGACGATGACATCATTGACACCGGTGTCAAAAAATTTGAGTTGTTCAATGGTGGAATGTTTGTTGCTGTTGAAATCAAAATTTGATTTTGTAGTTTACTTGAAGCACCTCTTGTAGATTTGGAATTTGGATAGTTAAAACTCAAATCGGAAGCCTTTTTACGATCAATTGCATTCTTTGGTGAATGCTTGTACTCTTCCAACATAAATAAATCATCATCATCATCATCGGCATTGTTAAAATCATCATCAGTGTCATCAATAATTGCAACATCAGGTCTATGATGTGCTTCCAAATTTGGAGATCTTAAACCAGGTGGAACATATTTACCAGCACTTGATGAATATGAATTGGCTGAATACCTCTTATTACGAGGATTTGATCTCAATATATCACGAGAAGATGGTGGCGAAATTTTCTTCACTGAAATTGGTTTCAAAAACACCCCATCACTTGAGTAATTATTCTTAGCTGGTTGCTTCTTATAACTTTTCCTCCATGCTCTCTTGTTTGGATTTCTCCTCTTGTAGTACCTATTACCATTTCTGTTAGGTTCATTGTTTCTCTGCTCAATATGATTCTTATCAATTTTATCCATATAATTGTTGAAAACTGATTTTGGGGTGAAGAAATCTTGACGATTATAACTGCTATTGTTGTTGTTGTTATTGTTATTGCTTTGGTTATATTTGTTATAATAACCATTATTGTTGTTGTCTTTTGATTGTCTTGATGGAATTGCCAAAGGTTTACGATTACCACGGACAAATTTCCTCTCTGGAGATGTAGCAATAACTGGATTAGATTTGGATCTCTCTTGTGATTGTTCAACAATCTTATTATCATTGTCAGATACATATGACTCCAAGTCATAATCTAAAGTCAAATGTTTAACTTTGAGTAATTCTTGCTTCATACTTTCCAAATCTCTATTATCCGGATCAATTGTTAATGCATGTCTCAAGACACCAAATAATTCATAACTCAGAGTTGGGAAAATGTCGAAAATGGTTTCTCGATTGGCAGCAAAATTAACAAATAATTTATCAGATTGATTTGCAACAGTAAATGGATTTTTCCCAAATACTATATTCAACAAACAGATACCAATCGACCAAATATCACATTTGGCTGCCTCATAAGATTTGATATTCTTACTATCAAATAACTCTGGGGCCATATATCTTTCGCTTCCAACATCAAAATCGGTACAAGTATGATGATCGGTGGCTAAACCCCAATCTGTTAACTTGACAGTCCAATCTTCAGAGACTAATATATTTTCTGGTTTGATATCTCTATGATAAATTCCCAAGTTGTGAGCATAAGTGACCGCTTCAATTAACTGAGACATGACATCAACAATATCTTTTGTTGATGTTGGACCGCAACTACCTCTAATGATTTCATATAAATCACCTCTTGAGCAGTATTCGAGGACTAAATATGAATCAAATGAGTCGTATAATTGTGTAATATTAGGGTGTGAACCCAATTTTTTTAAAATGTTGATTTCTTGTTGAGCTTCTTCTAAGACAACACGTCTGTTCTCTTCATCAGAAATCTTGATGCTTCCACTCTTGGAAACGTCCAATTCATTTGCTTTTTGTGGAGTGACAACTTTCTCATCGCCATTGTTGAGATCTGTAAATTGAGTGATATATTTAACGGCAACAAGTTTGCGATCATTATAGGTATCTTCAGCTAATGAAACAATACCATATGCACCTTCACTGATGTCCTCAACTTTTAAATATCGATCTTTTAAAAGACCTCCATTTTTGTAATGATCGTAATCGAGTGACATAACCTTAATGATTTAACTGAATTGAAATTTCAACTGTTATTATGATAAATGTCTTAACAGTTTGAAAATAAAAAAAAAAATGTAAAAATGATAAATGGGGAAATGGATTCAATAACCCAATGCAAATAATGACTGAAAGAACAAAATGAAAATAAAATCAAATATTGAAGTGAAATAGATTATACCAATAATCAGTTCGTTGTTTGTTATTTAAAAAAAAACTAAGAGTAAATTTTGTGCAATAGTGCAGAGATCTTAACTGGAAACTGTTGCTGCTGTATTGAATTGATGAGCCAAAAGCACTGCTTTTGGAATTAATGTATAATGTAATGTGATAACAGGAACTCGGTATATAAAAAGAGCTCCAATCTTAATGAAGTATTAAAACTTGATTAGCTGTAATAAGCAAACACTGCAAGTGACTAGTCAAATTCAACGAATCAAAGATAGGACTAAAAAAAAGCGATATATGCTAAATGTCTTTTTTTTCTCTAACCTCTTTTTTTTTTTGTCCTTTGGTTTCTTTTGATTTTTTTTTCTCTCACTTATTTAAAAGTGTGTGTTACCCGGTGAAAAAAAAAAAGTACAAAGGAGTTGGGGGGGAGGACTTTTTTTTTAGTTGGGGTGAGATGAGATCTTGTTGGACGACTAACGATGATTGATAAATCCAACTATAAACGGGAATACACAAGATATTCAGAAAATAAGTTACCTCTAAGTGGAGTAATAATTGATTTGCTGATTGATTGTTGATGAAAGGATATCCTTTTGAAACTGTAGCTCGAAACAAAGTCCAAAAAAAAAAAAAAAAAGATACTTATAGAAACCACTATAAATGGGTCTTTTCTTTTCCTGATTCTAGTTCTGGATGAAATTTATATTCTGTTAAAGAAGTCACAAAAGAGACAGGTCCTTGTTTGTATGATGTAGTTGTTGTTGTATCCGTTGTTCCTTGTTGATTTGTTGTTAAAGAAAACAAAGAAAAAAAAACAAGATGATTTTAATTTAAAACAAAATAAAAAAAATGATTCCGATGCCCCAAAAAAAAAAAAAAGTTCTTAGAACAACTTTACAATTATGATTTCCTATTATGGCAATTACTATATACGATGATGACACCTAAAACATATAAGACAAACACCATGTCCCAACAATTGAAACCAACAGCAAGAGTAAACTATATGGGTTTATTAATAGCAGTAAATTATCATTTTTAGAATCAGCTAATGCAACGTTGAATCCTCCTTTCTTGTATCTCTTTTGATGATTGATTGTCTTATTATACATTGAATTCTTAATATATTCCCCATTTTCATTATGGTTGGCAATGTACAAGACGTCATCTTCTAATTCTTCATCTGCAAGCACCACTTTTTGAACATTTCCGAAGAAATCGGTCAATAATACATCTTTCAAGTCTCGTTCAAATAAATCTTTTTTAACTCCGGCATTTGAATGGATATTTTCAAATGTATAACTGTCGATTAAATCTTGTACAGTCTTATCCGAATTCTTATCAATTCCTTCCAAGAACTCCAAATTGTAATAAGTGAATCTGTCGATAACAGCGACACCAACTTCCACGTCGGAATGATGTGAATATGAAGATTCGTCTAATTCAGATGATCCGACACATAATATATTTGGAGAATACACTTTCGAATACATGGTATTTGCCTGACAAGTATCAATCATAAAGAAAATTTCATTATAACGTTTCTTCTCGTGCATTTGTCCGAAAGCATCTGCCAAATCATAAGCACTGATCTCTTCTGCATCTTGAAATTTCAAAAATTCGTCACCACCATGACCTGTCATGTAAATAAATATATTGGAATTCTCATCCGTCAATAATCTCTTTGACCTAGGTTGATCTTCATCCCATCTGTCTGTTAACAACCTTATAAAATTCTCTACAGTTACTTCGTATCCTCTGTAATCAACTTCAATATTCTCACCATATAAATCAATACCACGATCTTTGTTATTGAAAATGGAACCACTAAATGAGTTACGAGGATTACATGCGATATCATCTGCCAACATCAATATCACTTGAGAATCAGGTATTCCCAATTTCTTGACACTTCTGTAAAAACTCAACACATTGGCCATATGACGATAGTTGAACCAAAATCTTGATGTAGATACTAACACGGCCCAGTTATTGGTGTGACCTGAACCGTCTTGCAATGACGGACTCACAAGAGATAAGAGTATGAGTAATGGTATTACACTGAATCTCATTTTAAGTTATAATTCTTGGGATTAGTAATTTTTCAAAATGATGATGTTTTTGTTTTCTTTTTTTTTTTTTTTTTTTCTTCTTTTTAAGATTTTCAAACCCAAAAACTTCCTCATCACGAAGTGTGTTTTCTGCAAGAGTATGTTCAGAACATTTGTGAGACTTCGAAAGCTTCCCGGTGTCAGATTCGTATCCACTGAGAGTAATAAACCTTTGGTGACCCCCATTTTAAACTCTCCACGACCTAAGCAATTTGAATTGAGACCATACCAGGAAGATTGTATCAATTCATGTCTTCGATCTTTGGATAAAGGTAATTCCAGAATAGCAGTGAGTCTTGCCACAGGTGGTGGTAAGACAGTCATTTTCACAAATTTGATTCCAAGAATCCCTCCTAATGCAATATCTGGTGGTACCAAAGTCTTAATATTGGTTCATAGAAAAGAATTAGCTTTACAACTGGCAGCCACGATAAGGAAATTCTTGCCTCATTATTCAGTAGAGATAGACATGGCTGAGATGAAAGCATCACAGACTGCTGATATCACTATTGCATCGGTGAAAACGTTAAACAGTTTGGAAGCAAAGAGATTACAAAATTACCGTCCTCTGGATTATAAAGCTATAATAGTGGATGAATGTCACCATGCAGTTTCACCCACATACATGACAATATTTGAGTATTTTGAGTCACTCACTGATGAATCTATACCTGTTATTGGATTTTCAGCAACTTTGAAAAGACACGATAAGATTCCATTAGGGAAAGTTTTTCAAGAAGTAGTGTATAACAAAGACTTGATAGATATGATTAAAGAAAATTGGCTTGTTGATGTGACTATCACACCGGTATATGCAAGCTTGGGATTACAAGATGTGCCGTTGACCAAGAGTGGTGATTATGACCTTGCTTGTTTAGGTTCGTATGTCAATACACCACAGGTAAATGAGTTAGTGCTAAAGACTTATTTAAAGTACAAAAAAGAATTTCAGATTAAGTCGCTGTTGTTTTTCTGTGTGAATGTTGACCACTTAAAGCAACTTTCAGATTTGTTTAGGGTCAATGGTGTAAAATGTCAATATGTCACTGGTATGACAAAGAAATCCGAAAGAGAAAGTTTAGTGGAAGAATTTAAAAAAGGTGAGATAGATGTATTGATGAATTGTGGTGTTTTCACTGAAGGAACAGACATTCCAAATATAGACTCGGTATTTGTCGTCCGTCCTACAAAATCAAGACCTTTGCTTATACAGATGATTGGACGTGGATTACGATTGCATTCAGATAAACAGAAATGTCATATTGTGGATTTCGTTGATATCAAAGACACTGGTATACAATTGACTCCTACATTGAATGGGCAAACCTTCAAATCCACTGGGTTGGGGTTGAATGATCCATTGGTCATGAAAAATGATTCCTTTTTGGGTGAAGATGAAGAAATTAAATCTGTACAGTACACAACTTATGACAGTATTCACGCATATTTAGATGACATGAAATCGATAAAAGATCCTGATCACATACTATTGAAGAAACATAAATTGCCGTGGATAAGAGTTGGCAGGAAATCGTGGCTGCTCAGTTTGAATTACTCAAATTATATCAGATTAGATTTGAATAAACTGAAACAATATGAGTTGAAACAATATTTCCAAGGTGGTAAGAAATTTATGTTTCCCGCAACAATGGTGAAGCGCTCATTGAAATTGGATGATGTGTTAGAGAAAGCTGAAGAAGTATATGCTACCAAAGCCTCAGTACGGACTTCATTACAAGCACAAATCACTCAAAAGCAAAATGATTTCTTGTATCAAAAATTTATGTTGAGTATTGAAGATTCCAAGATAAATAGTTCTGAATTTTCGGTTATTTTGAAAAGCAAATTATCGAAATTAACGAGATCCGTTGCAAGTGATTTAATTTTCGGATATTCTGTTGGTGGTAAATATTGCTTACAAGAATATATTAAGGAGAAAATCATACAGAGAAAGGAAATTCATAATAATAAGAAATTACTACTTTAATCTTCTATTTCTAATAATATAGCAGCATTATTTAACCCAGCTTCTTCTATTGTAGTTTTAATTTTTCTGATCAAATTTGCTCTTTGACTTGTCAATGAGAAAACTTTGCCTCCTTGAACAGACTCAAAATCATTTTTGATGAACTCATATATTGTCTTTACAGGATCTGACTTATTAAAACGACGCACTAATCTTGAACCATCACCAGATCTTATTTGTAATCTTGTTGTTGTCGATGGATCATTTTCTGGTTCTTCGTGTTTCGTAGGTAAGATTGTAGCAAAGACTTCTTCATCAGTTAAATCATCAATATTTTCTTCTCTCGGAAGCTCTGGCTCTTTTGATTTTTCCTTTACTACAACTGGTTCACTAACTTCAACAACATCATCATCATCATTATCATCATCACTTATTTCTTCAAATTCACTGTAATCTCCATCTTCGTCTGAATCCAAGATAATTGGATTCTCATTATTTCCATTTTCTACAACACCTTCTTCTTCATCAACATGAGCACCCAACGACTTCTTGATTGCTAATTCCAATTGCTGTTCTTCAGTCAATGCGTCAGGATCAATTTTAGCTTTATGTTGCACTATAGGATTGACATGGCCTGGTTCAAGAGAAAATCTGTCAAGGAAATCAACAAGCTGCTCAATAAATTTACTTGCCTCTGGAACTTCACTCCACATTTTAACTCTTTCGCCCGTCTTTGGATCTAGTATAGCGATATGTGGATAATCTGAAAACGGATAATAATTTATGTATTCAGATCCAACTGGTGAATCTTTTAAATATTGCAAGAAAATGAAATTCTCTTTAATGACATCTTTTATTTGTGTACTTGACCAAAGATCTCTATTCAACTGTTGACAGCGGAAATCTGACATGTCTTGAATGTTCACAATAATCCACTTCTTGGTTTGCCTACCAATATTTTTAGCTGTATTTAAATCATATTTTGATATGATATCCCATGGTGGACTGAAAAGTTGTGCCAATCTTCTTTGGTGTGGTGTTTGCTGTGGCTCTCTACGACCTCTGTTGTTGCTGATTCTCCTTCTCATTACTCTTCTTCTAGTATAGGTAATATCACCTTCGCTATCTGTCTCTTGAACTAGTTCTTCATCTGAATACATATTATCATCATCTTCGTCTATATTTTGAACCTCGTCATCCTCATCTTCGTCTATATGCATATTACTTCCATTTCTTCTTCCGAATCTATTTGATCCAAATAAGTCATCATGACTATGATTGTCAAATCCAAATGTTTGGTTGAAAATCCCTGTTGGACCATTTCCCATAAACATTCTTTGAGGTGCAGCAGTTACAGGCGTATCGACATCCCCGTAAAAACCTGGAGCATCGTCGACTAATCTCTGCACTGTGGATTGGATTGGTGCTCTTACATCACTGGCTTCCGGCTGTTGCTGGTACGTCTCATTTTGTAACCTGTTGGCAAGCAGCTCATCATCTTCTGCTGCTTCTGTTCTATGAGCCTCTGGATCCAGAGCTCCTGTATTCGTCACCGAAGAGCCATGTTCATAGTATAAGGAAACAGCAGTTTCTAAGTCCCCACCACTCATTTCTAAGAATTGAGAGGCTAACAGCTCGTCTGAGACACCAGTGATCAGCAAGAAAGTTGCCACTTCTTCTGAACTCATTATTTTTTGATTTCTGCCTTTTCTCAGTAACAATTGGTTCGCTATCTAAGTGATTGAAAGTCTATGAATTCTAATATGTAGTCCTTTTGTTGGTAAAATCAACAATCAAAGAGTGTGAAAACTATATTGTAACTCTTCAATGCTTGAAACTAACATATGATCTAGATGCAAATTGTATGTTATTTTTTTTTCTCTTTTTTTTTTTTTTTTCAAAACTTTTTTCCTGCAGTTTTTGACTACATAAAGAAATGGCAAAATGCAAAGTTCATTTGGAGTTTATAAAGTTATTTAGTCCTATACATTGCCCTGATTGGCATTATAGTATTTTTTATAAGAGGAAGTGTTTGCTCTTTCTTTGTCTTTCATAGCAATAATATCTTTGATTGTAGTGAATTCTCCGGTCTTAGAAGACATTGGAGTCTGATACGCAGTTGATGCAATCATTTGAGTAGCAGATGATGCAGATGGAGTGTGGATTTTTTTATTTCTAGGTTTGAGGGGGACTGCGTTGATATCTATTCCTTCATGTTTGACCTGGGAAGCTTTTCGTTTAGCATCAGCTCTTTGATCTGGAGTGATCACATTTTGTGATGGCACTGGCTGTGACATTAGTTGTGGTGATGGTGAAAACTCTGGTGGAGGCAGAAAGAACATTCCAGGTAATGGTGGTGGTGGCACGGGTATTTGTTGGTATGGATTCAGGCCGGATTGCGCTATTGGGAGAGGTGGGGGTGGGAACTGATAAAATTGAGGAGGAAGAGGTGGAGGAGGTACTTGTGATGCATCTGGTGCGAAATTTGGTTGAAATGGGAGTTGTATAAATGGGGGCATGTGTTGTAAGAAATTCACGTTTTGAGGCATTGGGAATGGACCAGTGGGTATTTGCTGATGTTGCAAAAACAGAGGAGATTGTTGTGTGGGTAATGGATCACCCGCATTTTGAGGCTCTTGATTTGAAAACTTTCTCTTCTTGTTATCTGGCTCTTGTGTTGCAATATTTTCAGGTTGTTGAGGTAAAAAATGATGTGCAAAATGCATATTTGATGTTATCTGTGACGATTTTAATAGTTCTTCTTGTTGTTTGATAAAATCCAGCTTACTTTTCTTCTCGTCATTTTCTTGTTTTATTAAGAGCTCATGAATCTTAGCAGTTGACGTCTTTATTTGTTTCTTAACTGACTCTCTGGCATTGTTGATTTTGATTTGTTTAGCTTTTCTATATTCTTCATCTTGATGATTTTTCCAAAATTCAATAAGTTGCAAATCTGTTTGTACTTCGTCCTCTGTCAAACTTGTTATGACGTTAGGGAACTGTTCTTTCGTTGTTGGCATAACCATTTCCTCTGATAATTCATTTATAATGTGATTGTAATATTGCAATCTCTTTTCCAATTCTTTGGTCAATTTTTTTCTAGTTGACTCGTCATTCTTTGATTGAGGTCTCGACCTCTTGTAATTGATTTCGTTTATTATTTTGTCTTTATTGTGTCTTAATCCTTTATATTCGTAATCCAATTCATTTAACTCGTCATTTAAAGCACGAAGTCTATTCTCTTTTAAATCTTGTCTCTGCTTTAAAAATTGTTTCCATATTATATCTCTTGAAGTAGTCGACTTCCTCTCTATCAAATCACTTTGATAAAAAAATTTATTTCTTATAGTTGATAGAGTGTCGACATATGGTTGTGAAAGGTGTTCAAAAGCCTGCTTGAACACTGGGATGTCGATCTCAGCTGGTAATAATGGAGGTGAAGGAGGTGGTGAAGCATGGTTTGATGAAGTTGCTGAAGAACGTCTTCTTTTCCTCAGCAGGCCTTGATTTTCCAATTCAGTTGAATACTTCTTGCTAATACTGGGTATCTTGTTATTCAGTGATGCTTCAAATTTATTATTGTTCTTATTTATAGTCTTTGAAGTCTTATCAATTACGGTTATTAATTCTTCAATACGGGATAATCTTGCATTGGCAAATTCAGTGACAAGATCCTTATAATCTGTGGAGAGTCTTGCTTGTAGATTCGAAATTTGTTGTGGGTCATTACAAGAGTCTATCTGTTTTATCAAGTCGTTGCATTTCTGCAAATTCAAATATTGCTGTTCATCTAATGTGGATTCAAACGCATTTCCAGATCCATCTTCACTATTGCCATTGTCTTCGTTAGATGACCGGGGTTGAGAAGATGGAGGAATGGAAGTTATAGTTGACGACATTCCTCACAACTATTTCTTTGAGTAAGTGGCGACCTCGCTGACTGTTGTTAGTACTTGTGGGATAATTAACTTCAAAGAGCTGGCTGTTTGAAACCCTTCTGGGCTTTTCCTTGATCTTTTTTTTTTCCGGTACAGTTTAGCCCAAAAAAAAAAAGGAAGGAAGAAAAAAAAAAAAAAAAATAATAACACCTAAAACTTGGTACCTTGAAAACGTAATAAGGGCTAACATCAATTCATAACACAAACAAAGAAGCAAAAAGAATGCCAGAAAGGGAATTGTTATAATAATAAAAACACATACATAGTAATCCTTGGTATATTGTAAAATAGAACAAGCTAATACACAATAAGATAATACAATTGTATTTAAAAACAGAAAAAAATTAAGAAAAAAGAAAGAAAAAGAGCCAAATTTTCTTTGAAAATCGCCCGTGTAAAAAACAGCTTCCGGTACCAATTTTACTCCTGCAAAACTATTCCAAGATCCATTTGAGTCAGATAAGACTGTTCATACTTCTGAAAAAAGGGCTAGTCCAAAATCAATCAACAGTGCCTCTGAACAGTGCTGGTTGTTTTGTGTTATCCCAACACTTTATTAGAATTTCTTGCCAAAAAAACTAAAACTTCTGCATTATGTTCGATTTATCGCTATTATGCAAGTCAGAGATGAGCTTAATTGTATGAAATATTGATGCAAAACTTTGATGTTAGAGCGCAAAGTAGCTTGAATTGAGTTAAACCTCACAGCATATATGAATCTCTTTCTGTGGTCTAGCGTTTTGAAGTGTTCCACTTTATTTGAAAGCTTTGTAATTCTATCTGGATTTTTGAAAGATCTCCTGTAGGTATAAACAGGGAGAGAGGGGAAAGCGAAGAACTGTTCTTACTGACATACACGAATCAACCTTCCAATCCATGTCTTAATTCAGTCAATCATTTCACTACAGTAGCACTCTGATACAAAGTGACTGCTGTAATTTTCTAGAACTAGAAAAGGTCTCTCCAGCACGTATAAATATAAAAATGACTATTTACCAATTTTAGGTTGAGGTGAAGCTTCTTATCTTGCCTCACAGGGGCTGTTTCCATTGCATGATTGATATATTGTGAACGACTTTCTTAAAAGTAAAAAAAAAATAAAAATAAAAAAATTTGAAAATTTGAAAAAAATTCTCATCTTGTATCATTAATAGTCATGGAGAATATAGATAACGTTAAAGCATTTATACAGAATCTCAATCATTCTGTAGATGAATTGGAGCCAGCTCTTGAGAAGTTGCTTAGTAAGTCGCTCAATGAGAGGGTATCTGAAGTTTCATCTCTAGACAAGATCAAATTAACAAACAGTTATACATATATATTATCATCATTGTTATTTGCATATTTAAAGACAAAAGGTGTCGATACAAATAGTCATGATATAATGGCTGAACTTAATAAATGTAAATCATACATGAAGAGACTGAAAGACTTAGAGACTGTAGATGTACAAAAGAAAGAACAACAAGATTTGGCTGATAGGTTTATTAAGACCAAATTGCTATCTGGTAATTCCACTGTGGTAACGGGACTGCAGCAGCCTGCTATCTCGAGAGTATCTTTCGAAGGAAAACATACAAAATTCAAAGATGAAAGTGATGATGATGATAAAGAGCATAAGAAACCAATACCTTCAAAAACTGGCAAGTTGGGTAAAATAACAAAGCCCACTAGTCGAAAAGATAAAACTGCAAAGAAAACTAAAAAGAAGAATATATAGAGACTTATAGAGACAATAAATTTATCTATCCGATATGGGGGAATCCGATGGTAGTGTGTATCAGAACAAAGTCATATTTTAGATGACGCTCTTTTTTTTTTTTTTTTTTTAATGTTTTTGGATGTTTTCGTCTCTTATATAGATTAGATTGAGTTGATAAAAACATACAATCAATCAACTCCTATTACTATATTTCTCATCTGGATTTTTTTTTTTTTATCAATAATCAATTTCAAACAATGTTAGCATATATCTCGTCTTTTTTCCGTCGAAATAAGAGACGACTCTTGATTTCTACGGGTATCATATCAGTCTTATACTTGTCAACAAAATACCTTCAAAAGAAGTTGATTGAGTTTCAAGAACGTATAAGGGAAGAAAATTTCACTAAAGAACAAATTAAAAGGAGGTTCCAACTGACACAGAAGGATTGTTATATGACTTTTATCAGTTTGGTATCTGTGTTGAATGAACCAATATTAAATTCATTGCCTGTTGAGAAAATTACTAAAGAATTGCAGATGATTAGATTGGAAAAACAATTAATCAACAATGAAAGTAAGATTGGTGCCTCTACAATAGTCAGTGATGATTATCCAAGTGAATCAGGTGCTTCGAACGCAGTTGTTACCAATAATAGTATTGCACAAGATTCAAGCAAAAAGACAAAGGCTGAATTATGGTCAGAGTTGAAGATAACAACAGTGGCAAGATTCTTATCAATCATATATGCACAGTCAATACTAGTTGTGCTCATCCACATTCAGTTGAATATCTTATCCAGAAAATCCTATTTGGCAACTGCTATTGATTTGGCATCTAAGACCCAAGGTATAAAATTATATGATGAAGATGAAGCGTTGAAATTACAAAATGATGATGAAGATACTGAGGGAGAAAAAAAATTTTTAACTCTTACTTACTATTTGATAAGCAAAGGTTATCAGAGTTTGATCAATGAAATCTTATTGGCTGTTGAAGCAAATTTCGCAGATGTCAATGTAAGACAAGAATTCGAAGTTGAAGATTTTTTCAAACTTGTAAAATCAAGCACAGATGCTGTTAGTTTGAAATATGTGGAAGTCTTAGGATTATTGGCAGACGATGATACAACCAGTGATGAAGAAGATGTGCCAAGAGATGAAAAATTTGAAAATTTGAAATTGGAATTGAGATCGTATATCGATAATGAAGAAACAAAGCAAGTCATCCAAGATTTGGTTTCACAAAATGTCACACAAGTTGAAAAAATTGTCAATGAAAATATAACAGGTTCAAGTAAATTGGCAACTTTATTAATACAATTAACTAAAAACATTCCAAATTATAATGCAGATTTGCCCTTGGTAATTGTTGATGGGGTAGCTGATTTAAGTGCATCTGTTTACTCAAATTTCTGAAACATCAGATTTAAAGTAAAGAAAAAGAAAAAAAAAAAAAAAAGCTATACAGACCCACCAAGGAAACAAAAACGTTCGGTTGTTGATGTATATTTCAATTCTATAGTCCTAAATGTTATTCTCAAGTTTTTGCTGGTTTAAGCTATTTGTAATGGTTATATAGGTTTTATAATATTTATACAAGAAAAAAAAAACGTCGTGTAGAGATCAAATATATCTTGCCTCTTTTCTAAGAAGAAAAAAAAAAAAAAGTTGAAAAGTAATCTAAAACAACGAATCAGTAATTGACCCTTTTTTCTACGAAATTCAATTTAATTAAACAAGCATGGTCAAGAAATTCGTATTGGTTTCATCAGATGATGAAAAGTTCCCAGCTGAACAAAAAGTCATGGAGAAATCTAACTTGTTGAAAAACATGTTGAAAGATTTATTCCCAGAAGGAGCAGATGAAGATGATGATGAAGATGATGACGATGACGAACCAACTGAGATCCCATTGCCTAATGTTTCTTCTTCAGTCATGAAATTCATCTTGGAATGGTGTGAGCATTATAAAGATGAAGATTTCGATGATGATGAAGATGATGATTCTAAGAAATCGGCCCCAATAGCAGAATGGGATAAGAATTTCCTTTCTACAGATCAAGAAATGTTATACGAGATCATATTGGCAGCAAACTACTTGAACATTAAGCCGTTATTGAATGCTGGTTGTAAAATGGTGGCAGAGATGATCAGAGGTAAGTCACCAGAAGAAATTAGAAAAACTTTCAATATCGTCAACGATTTCACTGCAGAGGAAGAAGCTGCTATCAAGAGAGAGAATGAATGGGCTGAAGATCGTTAATTAGGTCATGGCTGAATCTTTGCGTAAGAACTGATGTTTGATCTGACGTGTTGCTTCATCCTTTTGCAGATTTTTCTTAGTCCTTTTTATATAAAAGCCAATGATGATATCTTTTGCTTCAATTATGTGTATGCTTTAATTAATGTTTCCATGTTTGCAGATTTAGAAAAGTTTTAGTAAAGATACAGCCTTTCTTTATTAGTGATCCGTATTTCTCGGCTCTATTTTACTTGAATTTTTTAACATCCTCTTTCAAGAGATATATACAAGTAAGATATATCAATTCTTGCAAATAAGTACTAACAGATACTGGAAGTTTTCGTCCATTTAAACCTCTAGACTTGTAGTTCATCTGACTCCTCTTTTGATCCTCCCATACTATCCTGTTAAACCGAAAATAAAGTAAGACATTTTACGCAAGTTAAGAAAAAAAATAAAAAAGCGTAAAAAAAAAGCTTCTGGGTTTCTTCAATAGGTGAGTGCCAGGCATATATTTTAGCAATTTCCATTTCATTGAACCACAAATTATTATCAATTGATACTGCTTGAATCACTAGGACTTCATGACAGATTCTGTGAAACGAGACACAAGACCTACGATTCAGAAATCGGGGTCCTTGCGATCTAAGACGAGAAAAATTGATACCAAGAGGCACAGTTTACCACCAGCCGAGAATCAACAGCAGCAACAACCAACAACTCCAAAATCAGATTCCAATTTTTCTCGGTCAGATTCTGTGAATTCTTCTATACCTTCAACTGCTGGTGCTGGCTCTGGCAAGTTCAAGAAATTGTTCAGCAAGTCAAGGCATAGCTCTCATTCCCATCTGTCTGAAGATGCAAAAAAGATCACTCCTGTTAAATCAGACACGAAACACAGAAATTCGATTGAATTGCCTCCTATAACATCGGTGAGATCAAGAGATCCCTCTATGAGGGCTCAGGACTACGTCACTCCTAAGAGAAGTATACCACCTTTCCAAGATCAGTCTTCTTTGAACTCGAATGACATAAATTCGCCAATTGATGTGAATTTTGCAGTTTCAAAAAGTGAACTGAATAGCATCCTCAATATTCCTGTTCAATTACAGCCAAGTTACACGCAGCCAATTGATTTCTTGCTGCCGAACTCTGATCATAGCATAAGCTCGAAACAAGTTTCGTCAACTGGTTCGAGAAACACAACAACGGATCTAAATACCAGTACTATCGACAATCATAGTGCAAATGGCAGTCACTTCGACGATAACAAAGGCTTGATCTCCTCTTTTCTCTCTGCTGCAGCTAATCATATCAGTGGACTTGGCACTCCGGATGAACTGGATCACCAACTTCATCATGCGACTACTGGTAATACCACTTCATCTCCAACTTCAAATATTAAAAGTGTCAAACCGGAATCGAAGTCAAAATTGGGAGAAGTTATCTCTACTATAAGGAATTTTGCAACAGATCCAAATCAAAGTTTGGAAAAATCTGATTCTTTCTCCAACCACATAAATGACTTAGTTGAGTCTAAGCCAAATTCAAAATCCCCAAGACCAAGAGACAACCAACAACAAGGTGGAAACAAAAATCCTGAAATTTTATTAAATGGAGTTGCAAATGAGTCTCCAATTACAAAGGGAATCAAGTTTGCTCTGGTCAAGGAGACTCCATTGAGTACTTTGGGTAAAGGTGATTTATCATTGAATGATTTTGAGTCAGAATTTAAGCAAGACACTCTGCACTATAGAAAGATAGATGATAATCCTTCAGGTACGACAATCGATAGAGTCATGTCTCCAAATGGTAGATTATCCCGTTCACTCAGTGATAGACCGTCTTCGTCCCCTGCAGGTCGTCGTCCCGGTCTCTCTCCTTCTGGTTTATCAACAAGGTTTAGTGATACTGTTGATAGTGATATCAAGAAAAGAAGTAACCGTAAGAGCTTCAAAAAATTTTCTACAAACACTTCAGAAGAAGCTGATGAAGTTAGTACCAAGACTGGAGATGATACTGATACTATATCCCCAGCTGTGTCAAGGGTAATGACAAATGGACAGTCACAAACTAGATCTAAACCTCAACGATTGGTACTCGCTAATGAGAAAAGGCAAACTGAATTTCATCAGATGTTTAAACAAATTCCTCTGAAAGAAAAATTGATTGAAGATTATAGTTGTGCTTTACAGAAAGATATCTTGGTTCAAGGAAGACTCTACATGTCTGATTCACATTTATGTTTCAATTCTAATATTTTGGGTTGGGTCACCAATTTTGTAATACCTTTTTCAGAAATCATTCAAATTGAGAAGAAAAATACAGCTGGTGTTTTCCCAAATGCTATTATTGTTCAGACTTTGCATTCAAAAAGTATATTTGCATCTTTCTTATCCCGTGAGGCCACTTTTGATACAATGACAAATGTCTGGAATCAAAACATTCACGGTGGTAAAGATTCTGTAATATATGCAGATGCGTCTGATGATGATGAAGATTCAGGTATCGACGATTTTGATGATGACGAAGACGATGATGATGAAGACGAGACTGATGATGATGACCAAAGTGACGTTGAATCATATAACTCTGGTGATGAAGGAACTCCTATGGATGATGCCGAAGAGAAACCTACAGAATCGAAATCGAGTTCCAAGGATAATGCTGAAGGTGGGTCAAATGGAGGTGATGAATTCAATGGAATACAATTCGAAGGACCAAAAGCACATGGACCAACAGAAAACGGATACGATAAGAAATCAAGCGAGACATTAATTGTTGATGAAACAGTGCAGGCTCCTATTGGAGTTGTTTATAATTTATTATTTGGTGATGATCCTTCTTTCTTGAGAAAGACGTTGGAAAAATCCAAGAATTTTGACATCACTGATATCCCAAAATTCTCTGAGGAAAATGGTACCAAGAAAAGAAAATACACGTATACCAAGCCTTTAGGAGGACCTATTGGACCAAAACAAACAAGATGTATTATTGAGGAAGCTATTGAAAGATGTGATTTTGCAAATGCTGTACAAGTTGTACAAGTGAGTCTGTCTCCCGATGTTCCTAGTGGTAACTCTTTCACTGTTAAATCGATTGTATTGTTATCTTGGGGCAAGAATAATGGTACAAGGTTGGTGGTATTGACTTCAGTGGAATGGACAGGTAAGAGTTGGATCAAAGGTGCTGTTGAGAAAGGTTCAATTGATGGACAAAAGGAAAGTATGAAAATATTGGTTGCTGAGTTAAGATCAAGAATCAGTTCTGAAGGTGGTAGAAGAAGAGCAACAACTGTTGGTAGGAAGAAATCCAAAAAGACAAAAGAAGCGGAACCTGCACAGCAGCTGCAAGTGGATGAAGAACAAAAGCCAGAGAATTCAATTTTGCTGATCGTCAAGATGGTTGGAGACCATTTACCAATACCAGATTTTTTGAAGTTGCCTCTTGCTATACTGCTTGTTACATTTATCATGTGTATCATTTTCTTCTCCAAATCTTCTACGGATGTCACCGAGTACAATAGCATGTCCAACATCAAGATTGATGGACGCGACTACATTTTGTTACCAAACTCGTTCAGCAGCAGAAACTACCTTGCAAATAAGCTGGAATACGATATTTGGGAGTGGATAGATAAGCGAAATGGACTGGATAGTCATATAAAATCAAAAATGAAAGCCAAGAGCTCCAGCAAGGATAATAAAAATATAGATGGCCATTCAAGACAGAGTTTAGAAGAACTGATCAAGCTAACTCAGTATAAATTGGATGAGTTGAGACGTATGCTAGATGATGAGAAGTAATTGATAGTAAAATAATTAAAATAATAATTACACTCTAATATTTAAATAATTAACGGTTCATATGACATTATTATTAATCTTGTAATCTGTGTATTTTTTTTTTTTGAACTTCCCTGTTAAAATCGGCATTATAAAGGAAAAAAATGTTTATATAATATATAAAGGTTAACCCGTCCCCTACCATGTGTACACAACCGAGATGTTGGAGACTCAACTAGTTTATTTACCGAACATATACAATTCTGATAGGGCCTAGTCATTTCCCACTCTAGGAATAGCAACGTTGCTAAATTATCTCCTATGTGTCTATATGCCTATGCTCCTTGACTAAAATAGATGAGCATATTAAATCCGAGATTTTTTTTCCTATTATCCATTTTCCTATGGTTTGAACTCAGACTATATAAATTGTAAGTGCTGCTGTTTCCTATGGGTCTTTGACACTAAAGAGTTGTTATCTCATATACAAGAGAAAAACAATGCTGAACTCTGAGGACGAAAAAATCTTTCAAAACCCAGAGTTAAACCTGGGAGAAGGCTCTTCTTCCACTGAACATGATTTTGAGCCAAAAGCAGTAACTGGGAATGACAATAGAGACCAGGAAAATCTTGACATGATGGAAGATGCTCCTAAAACCATGTCAAGTGGCAGGTCTTCATTGAGCTCGGATATATCTGTAGTACCCTTCGATGCTGAGATGCAATTGGGTCAACAGCCAACACTGTTGACTACATCACATCACTCAGCGGTGGAGAACACCCCTGAGTTAACAAGAATTGCTACAAGATTTAGACAACAGAGAGGTGGTAATCCTAAGTTTCTGAATGATTCAGAATTTGAATTCTTGAGAGAAGGTGTACCAATTCCTAGTTTTGTCCCTAATTTGGATGAATACACCGTGGCTTTCAATGGACCAGATGATCCAACACATCCTTTCAATTGGCCATTCAGAAAGAAGATGAAAAACTGTTTTGTTGCCTTATCTGCTACTCTGGTTGCTGCTTGGACTTCTTCAATCTTTACACCTGGTGTTTCTTTTATCTCGGAGGAGTTCCATGTGGCAGAAGTGGTTGCAACTTTAGGTTTATCATTTTTCGTGTTTGGTTTCGCTACTGGACCAGTAGTTGGTGGCCCATTGAGTGAAATTTATGGAAGGAAAATTGTATTGATAGTCTCTGCTGTCGGTTTCACCTGTTTCCAATTTGCAATTGCCTCTGCCAAAGATCTTCAAACAATTTTAATTTGTCGGTTTTTCGGAAGTGTTGTCGGAGCAAACCCACTTGTCGTATCACCAGCTTGCTTTGCAGATATGTTCAGCGATAGATCAAGAGGTGTTGGCTTGAATTTTTTCTCCCTGATGGTGTTTGTTGTTCCAATTATAGCACCAGTGATTGGTGGTTTCGTAGCAAATTCATACCTTGGTTGGAGATGGACTGAATACTTGTCTGGTATCTTAGGAGGTGTTGAATTGATTTTGTTAGTTTTTTTCCTCGATGAGACTCACCATGGTGCCATATTATCTACTAAGGCAGAAAATTTAAGATCAATGACAGGTGTTTGGGCTATTCACTCTTCTCATGAAGAGAGCTCTCTTGATTTCAATCAAATCCTCCATTCAAATATCTTGAGACCCATCAAGATGTTATTCAGAGAACCAATATTGTTTTTACTTACATTCTACTGTGCTTTCATCTACGGTATCTTGTACATGCTTCTTCCTGCCTACCCTATCATTTTCGGAGAAGGTTATGGAATGAAAGGGGGTGTTATGGAGCTACCTTATTTGGGTATAGCAATTGGTATGATTGCAGGAGGAGCATTTTGCTGTTGGAGTGATCTGACAAGGTATATTAGGGCCTTGGAAGCCAACAACAACAAACCTGTGCCGGAAGCGAGGTTGTTTCCAATGTTATTTGGAAGTATTGTATTTCCCGTGGGTTTATTCTGGTTCTTCTGGACCGGTAATTATCCAGACAAAGTACACTGGATACTGCCAACCGCTGCAGGTGTATTCACAGGATTTGGTTTAATTACTATATTTACAACGTCCATCAACTACATTGTTGATAGTTACGTTCTTCTTGCTGCTTCTGCATTGGCAGCTAATACTTTTTTAAGAAGTGCCTGGGCTGCTGCTTTCCCTCTTTTTGCTCCATTCATGTTGAGGAACATGGGAGTCAATTGGTCTGGAGTGTTGTTGGGTTGTGTTGGACTCGTATTATTGCCAGTTCCATTTGCATTTATCAGGTATGGTCCTACTATCAGAAAAAAATCCAAATATGCTTTTGAATAAAAAATCAAATCTTTCACATAAAAATATATAGACGCATATATAAACTTTTCATATCTTTCTATAAACTCATCATCATTTTTTAACTTTGACAAATTTTCTCTGTTCTACTGATTCGAAAATTGCCTCTAATAATTTCATCAATTTCACTTCTCTTTCAATACCACAAATTTGAACACCCGATGATAATCCGTCACATCTTTCTAAGAAAAGTTTGACCTGTTTTTCGAAATAATACATCCAGTTTGATTCATTTTCGGGGAGCATTGTTTTCAACTTATTATCACCTGATGAATATCCAGCTCTTGAATCTCTCAAGAAGAGATTTGCAATAGGAGGATTTAAGAAAGCATGCAACAAGCCATTTGTTCCATATATATCAATAGTCCAATCTGCACACCAATGCTTGGCTTCCCAGGCAGTAAAATCTAAGACGACATTCTTATCTTTGTATTCTAAGATCACTGACCCAATGTCTTCCCACTTGACACTACCAACACGGGCTTTGACCGAGTCAAATTTTTCATCTTCAAATAAATCTTCTATAATGGAGACACACTTGAATTCTTCAGTGCCAAGAGGAAGTTTCCTAACAGATGCGACAACTTGCTCTGGCAAATCAAACAAATCTACAACTTGCTCGAAAGTATGAGATCCATCAGTATAGACAAACCCACCAAGAGTGGTGTCTAAGCATTGCCATTTCTCTAAGGCACCTCCAGAAGGGGTGCCTGCATGGAAATGAGCTATAGTGATTTCCCCTAAAGCCTTTTTGGATACCACTTCACGACTAAAATCCATTACTTCACTGTAGTGCATTTCCCAACCAAATTCTACAACTAAGTTCGGGAACAGCTCCAATTCCTTTGACAATTGGAAAAGATCACTTGGGTGAGCAGCCCCTGGTTTTTCCAAGAATAAACCTTTTAAGTCTGGACATAATTTCAATACTTCTCTAGCATATCTTGGAACATCGTGGTCTAGCCCATGAATGAAGCAGGCATCTGGAGGATTGGCAGCTTTCAACAACTCTTCCAATGACAAGAATCTCTTAATATCTGGATCGCGACGAGCCAATTTTTCAGCAGTCTCTACATCATCATCATAAAAACCCACGAGGTTGGCATTCTTCTTGAAATATTCAATTCTGGTATACATATGAGGGTGTTGGACACCAACCATAACCACATTCTTCTTCATTTTAGCTACTACTCGTATGACAATAAAGAGAGAAAAAAAAGTTCAAAAATTGATGACTAGTTTGTTCTAATATACTTTAAACCGTTAACCCACTCATCACCATCCATCCATCCATTACCCACAAGGATGGTAGTTTCGGCTCAAAATTATCCAGAAAAGAACGAAAATTAACTTTTTGCAGAAAAAAAAACACAAAAAAATTTCTCGAAGATCGCAGGCTCGTTTAGTGTAAGGTGAAATATGCGATAAGGCAGGATAAGAGAAAGAGCCCACATCAGTTTATCTTTTCTTGCAACTTCGTCGTGGTGGGTGTATATGTCAATCAGCCAATCTATCTGGAGAGTGATATGTGATCTACAACTAACTAGCGTAGTGGAGACCAAACAATCAGCAAATTATCAGACTAATAACCTTATCTCAAAAGCTTTTATCCACATTGCAGGTGGGATTTCCGTAATCAGAAACGAAAGCATACATAGAGAGAAAAAAAAGAATCTTTCTGGGTATAATCTCCTCTTTTTTGAACCCACATGAAGGAAGGGTTCTTTCTGCCCCTTTCTCGCATATCCACTTTTAATCGCTTCGTTCCCATCAGCGATGATGACAATAGATGGGTGGGAAAATTTTTTTTGTGTTTTTTTTTCCTTATCGATCATATTGTTTCAATGATCGATAATGCAGGTAGATACTGATTTTGGTATTATTAGACTGATTATCATCTTATGACTTCGTTGTATAAAAGAACTGCGATAGTATCTTGAAGATCCTTTTTTTTTTATCTCTATCTCTCATTCATAAAAAACTAAAAGATGCTGCCTGCTGTTACATCATCTGCCTCGTCGCACACAAACGAGAAGAGTGAAAAATTGATCGTTGGTGCTACCGAGCTCAATAACGAAGTTGATGCCAACTCAGTTGAAAGTGCCCATGGCCCAGATATCGTCTTGAACCCAGATAGAAGTCTCCGCTTAGGGTTCATCACTATTCCTCAATACTATAACCCATATACACAAGTTGTCATTGCCGGTTTCACCAATTTCCTTTCTGTCGGTATGTTCAACGTGCTTATATCCTTAGGAGGTTCTGGTCAAGTCGATGCCACTACTTCTGATAACGCCAACACTATCTTATATGCCATTTTTGCTGCTGTTGCCTTGTTTTCAGGTTCTTTAGTCAACTATTTCGGTCCAAAATTGATGCTTTCGCTTGGTCTGATTGGTTATGCAATCTATGGTTCTCTGTTTTGGTGTTATAACAATACTCAAAATAAAGGTTACGTTTACTTCTCAGGTATTTGTTGTGGTGTTGGTGCTGGTGTCCTTTGGACTTCATGTGGTACCGTAATGGCTGCTTATCCTACTGAACGTCAAAAGGGTAGATTTGTTTCCATCTTTTTCTTCTTATCATTTTTGGGTTCTGTTGTTGGTGGTATTATTCCAGCTGTCGAGAACCGTAACAACACTGCTAGTGGAAGTGTTTCCAATGGTACTTATCTGCTGATTACTGTCTTAATGATATTGGCTGTTATTACCGGTTTAGGTGTTGCTAATCCAGATAAGATGATCCGTACTGATGGAACAAGAGTTCGTCCTGAAAAATATAGAACTTTCCCACAAGAAATCAAAGGTATTTATGCTGCTATCAAGGCAGAACCTTGGTTTGTTTGCTTTTTGCCGTTCTCATTCATGGGTTTGTACTACCCAGCTTATCAATCAAACGATTTCAATGGTTACTTCTTCAATGTTAGAACTCGTTCCATCAACGGTCTTCTTTATGGTATCTCTCAAATGTTGGGAGCTGTTCTCTTTGGTATCTACTTAGATTTACCAATTATGAAAAGAAGACTGAGAGCTATCTCAGGTTGGCTGATATTTTCAGTTGTTGTATTCGTTATCAGTTTGTGTGGTTATTTCCCTCTGAAAGAATCAAACCGTTCCATTCCATATGACCCTCCTATGGATATGGCTGATGGTGGTAAAGCTGCTAAATATATGGTCTTGTACTTCTTCTACGGATGGCAAGACGGTATGTTACAAGCTTTTGCATTCTTCGTGATGGGTGCTTTGTCTAATGATCCAGATGTCATTTCAATGTACACAGGTTTCTACAAGGTCTTAGGTGCAACTGCTGCAGCTATTGCTTTCGCAACAGATGCTGATAAAGTATCTTATATGAAAATGTATGGCTCATATTGGGCTGTCTGTCTTTCAGGAATGGTCGGTGTTGGTGTTTTGGTGTTTAAACGTGTTAAAGATACAAATGAACACTGATCAAGTTTTATTATCTATTAGTTAGAGCTCTCTTTTTAATTTTTTCAATTCTTTTTTTAATATAGTCCTTTTGCAAAGCTTCAGATATAATTTGTATCACAAGAGATCATTACTACGTCTGTCTCGTTTTCTTCGAATCCTCTCTTTGCAATGCTTTTGTAAAAACTTGAAAAAACACCAAAAAAAAAAAAAAAAAAAAAAAAACTTTACAAGAAAAAAAATTTGACAACGGTATACGTGAAACGTCAACATTATCGAGACTTGGGCAAATGAATGCTATCTCTGATTTCTTAAATACCAATTCTCCGAAACTGCAAAGTGCGGAAGAAGCAATTCTCACTATATGTGATAGGTTGAGCAATGCCACGTTAATTTCCGATAGAAGAGCAGCTGTGCTAAGTTTGAAAGCATTTAGTAGACAGTATAGGGAGTCAGTCGTTGCCCATGGTTTAAGAGGTTTGATCACAACATTCACTAGTTCTGTAGATGATCTTGAGATATCCAAGAGTCTTTTAAAGACATTTTTAATATTGTTTGTCAAGACTGATACAGCTGTGGACAATGATGATGACTTACTGTTTGCAATTGATTTTAGAGATCGTAACTTGAGAATTGCACAAGATGATGAGGGATCTGTTTCAAGTATTGACCAGATTTCACTTTTTGTTTCAGATGAATTATTAGCTACTGAATCAGTGTTTGAGATTCTTATCAACTTGTTGAGTAAAACTGATGATTTCTACTTGAAATTGTACGTTCTACAAATAATTGAGTTGTTGGTCTCCACTAGACCAATAAGAGCTAAAGAGACCTTGTTGTCTTCACCTTTAAGTTTACCTGTTATCATATCAGCTTTAGAAGAAGTTCATGAACCTATACGAAATGAAGCAATTCTCTTATTGACAAGACTTTCAATCGATAATTTTAATATTCAAAAATTAGTCGCCTTTGAAAACATATTTGATAAGCTTTTTGACATAATTAATGCCGAGGGACTGGTCCGTGGAAGTCTAGTAGTGGCAGATTGTCTTGATTTCTTTATGGAATTACTTAAATATAATGCTTCAAATCAAAAATTGTTTTTAGAGACTCAATGCATCCCAAAATTAGCAAAACTTATTAACCAGCCATTGACAGACGTTGATTTCTTCTGGAATGATCAAAGAATTGAGAATTTAACAAGGTGTGTCAGATTAGCCAAGATATTTGTTGTTGAAGGGAATAATAAGTCTCAAGCTATTTTGGCTGATAATCATTTGATGTTGTTATTGCTACAACTCCTGTTCACTATTTCCACTCCAAATCAGATAAAGAAGGAAGCTTTACTCACCATTGGTGATATTATTAGAGGTAATCCTGACTTACAATTGAGATTCTCGCAAATCGATGTTCCATATGTCGATCCGTCTGCTCCAAATAGAAAGCCTTCAGAAACTGGAATACCCGTTATATCGGCTTTATTGAATTGGGTTCTTTATTGTAACTCGATCCATACATTTGATATACGTGTTGCTGCTGAACTTGTAATGGAGGCATATTTTGAGAATAATAAAGATGCTCAGATTGCCTTCATTGAAGATCAAATCTCAGAGTATAAGAAAGATTCTGGAGAAAAGGAAATGAATGGAAGTCAGGAATTAGGTTTGCCTCATGGGAATATTTTCAACACACTTTTGGAGTACGATCCAGATTGTAAATTGAACCCATACAAATCCTGGTTTTCATGCGTGTTGCTCATTAACCTCTTTGAAGATAATGAAATCATAAAAGAGAAGCTCAGAGTACTAAAAATTGGTGAAGAAAGTGCTGGCGAAGAAGTTTTAACTTCTGTTCAAGCCATACAAGAGCAGCTTATGAGCTCATTAGAGTTTTCTGATCCAAGAATGTCTATTGGTTATTTGATGCTTCTTATTTCTTGGTTGTTTCTTGACAGACACTCTTGCAGTGATTTCTTGAAAGAATATGCCAACATAATTTCTCTCATATCCCATATTGCTCAACTTAAAAGCTCAGTTGATTTTGCTGTTGTTGATTGTATGCTTGTGATATTGTTGGGTGTTGTTTATGACTCGACCACCAGCGAATCCACAATTCCAAGAGCAGACTTACATGCTCTCCTTACCAAAATGATTGGTGAAGAAAACTATTTCTTGAAAATCAAGATGTTTAAAGAAAGTAAGCTTTTGGCAAACGTCGAAGAAGATAGTTTATTCAACTACAAAAAAGATAGTACAACAGGTTTGCCTGAGGTTTATTTAAATTACAAATTCAAAGAGTTCTTCATTGAAATTGCCCCAAGAATAAAAAAGTTGAAATCACCGGCCATTGAGCCGACTGGTGTAATTTCATACGAAGTCTTGGATGAGCTTGAGAGCAATAACTTACAGATCAAAAAAGAACTTGAAGAGTCGAATGAAATAATCAAAGTAAATATTGAAAAGCTTAAGCAATTGGATGAACAAAACGCTGAACTCTTGGCTTCATTGGAAAATTCTCAAAAAGATCTAGAGCTGTCTGGTGGTGCTGAACGTGCATTGAAAGAAGAGCTAAGCACTGTTCAAAATGAACTTTCACTTTTAAAAGATGCCCATACCCAATTAGAGTCTACTTCCTCAAAGTACTATGAAGACTTGCAAGCAACTTCAAAAGATGTTTCATCCTTTGAGCTGCGAAACACTGACTTGCAAACTCAATTGAACTTGTTGAAAGAACTGAAACAAAAAGCTGAAGATGGTATTAATAAAATGAGTAGAGAATTATTTCAGTTAACAAGAGAAAAAGACACAGTTGAAAAGAAAGTCAAAAACCTTGAGAATGAACTGAATAACACTACAAAGAAGCACCAGAAAATTGTTTCAGATTTCGAAAAACAGTTGAACATCAAGGAAGCTAAGATCTCACTGCTAGAGACCAAAAATGCAGAGTTAGTTAAAGAAATTGGCGATCTCAAACAGAAGCAGTCTTCAATGTTTTCTGAAATTGGTGAATTGAAATCCAGGTTAACAGATCTGGAAGCAACAAATTCTCAATATTTAGACAAATTCCGTTTAAGCTCCAAAGTTATTGATGAATTCAAAACTGAAAATTCTGAATTAAATAAGAAATTGGAAGCTATTACAATTAAAACAAATAATGAGATATACAGTCTTAAGTCCAATTTGGATTCTTTCAAAGCTCAGGTAGCTGAGTTGACCAAAACTAACCAAGATTTGCAACAAAAATTAGCAGCTATAGGTGAGGAAAAAACTGTAACAGTAAAGGAGCTTCAGGGTAAACATCAAGATTCGGAAAAGAAGAACTCGGAACTTTCAGAAAATTTGAGCAAATTGAAAACTGAATTAAAATCTGTAATTTCTAGCAAACTGTCATTGGAAGAGCTGCATCGTTCTTTAAATAGTACACATTCTGAATTAAAATCAACTCACGAGAAACTGATCAAATCGCACGAGGAAAAGTTGCAAGATTTAAACGAAGAGTTAAATAAGAAGCTAGATACTAAGTGTTCAGAATTGACCACTTCTTTGAAAAATAAGGAAAAGCTCGAGAATGAGTTAAAAGAGATGAAGACTAAGTTTGAATCAGAATTGGACCAAAATTCTAAAAGGCTTGCTGACTTAATGTCTTCTGAGAATGCGTTAAAATCGAAAATTGAAACTTTGAGTAAACAACTTGAAGAAGAAAAGTCTCGTTATGACACAACTTCAAAAGATTGGGAGAAAACTAAAACTGATCTATCCAAGTCCATCGATGACTTGACCAAGAAAAATGAACTGTTAGATAGCGAAGTCTCACAACTTAAAGAAGCTGAGCTGGCTAGCAGCAAAAAGCTACAAGATGCTAAATCAGATCACAAGACACTCTTAGGTTCATTGGAGGATGAAGCTCATAAATTAAAAGAAAAATTGGAAGGACTAGAAAAGTCGTCTTCAAAAGAAAAGCTGGATCTTTCCGAATCAATAAGCAATTTAACTGATGATAAGACAATACTTAAGGCGCAATTCGAGAAGTTGAAACAATCAAAAGAAGAAGAGTTATCAAAACTCCAATCTGACTTGGAAAGTGTCACTAATGAGAAAAATAAATCTGCTACGGAACTTGCTGCAAAGATCAAGGAACTTGAGGAATTGCAACTGAAGTTTGAAAATGAATTATCTGGTCTGAATGAGACTATTGAGTCTTTAACTGCAGAAAATGATAATATTAAAAATGAGTTTGAAAGTTTTAAGGAATCTAGCACTTCACTGGAAACATTACAAAAGAAAAGTTTCGCCGATTTGAAAGAACAAAAGGAATCAATTCTCCAAGAGAAGAACTCATTGTCTTCAACTTTAGAACTGATCTCTCAAAAGATGAATGAGAGTGATCAAAAACTTACTGAATCAACTAAAGAGAATCAGAAATTGTCTAAAGATTTAGATGCAAGTAAGCAGGAACTTTCAAAACAACTTAAGAGTCATGAAACGCAAGAAAAGAAGTTAACCACCAAGATTTCTAAATTAGAAGCTGAAATTGTTGCTGTTAAGGAAGATCTTGCTAAGAAAGTTAAAGAGGTTGAAACTGAAAGGACAAACTTGACTAAAGATTCTGAAACGGTTATGCAGTCATATGTTGAGAAGATTAGTGCTTTGGAAACTGAGAAGCTGAAATCTAAAGATGAGATTGAGATGCTAAAATCTCAAATTGATGATCTTGAATTAAAAGCTTCGTCAGATTCAGGATCATTAAAAGAACAACAAGATGAGATTGAGAAGCTCAATGGAGAATTGAGCACATTGGAAAGCAAAATTGAAGACAAGTCGAAACTGCTGAATGATGTCTCTAACAAACTCAAGGAAGTTGAAGGAAAGTTGGAGAAATCTCAGCAAGAGGTTTCTAAAATATCATTTGACCTTGAGCGTAAAGAAAAAGAATTATCAAAACTCTCCAGTGATAGGGATTCTGATTTGAAGAAGTTGAAAGATGAATTGAGCACTACTAAAAAGAAGTCCACAGAAGACTCTACTTCACACAGTAAGCTGATTTCGGGTTTTGAGAAAAAAGTGGAGGAATTGACTAAGCTGTTGAAATCAGAAAAAGACTATCACACAACCAAAACTGAAGAAACCGAAAAATTAAGGCAACAAGTGGATTCATTAAATCAGAAATTTGATTCCATTGTAAATGAAAAATCCACTCTTACTACTCAATTATCTGAATTGAAGATGGTGAAAGATAAATATTCAGAGCTTCAAACAAAACACGAGAAGTTGGAATTGGAAAAGGAAAAATTATCAGAGACATTGCAAGAAACCCAAGATAAACTCAAATCAACTTCAAGTTCTTCTAAAGAGATTCAAGATAAAAAAGAATTGTTTGAGCTGCAGGTTAAAGAAAAAGAAGAAAATGCTACCCGTTTATCAAAAGAATTGAATGATTTGAAACAAACTCATGAAAAATTAGTTTCTGAGCATGGTGATTTAAAGAAAGATATGGCTTCAATTTCAGAGAAACAAAAGGAGACAGAGGCGTCATTGAGTAAGGAACTTGAATCAGCCAAAGTTGATGCACTGAGAAAGACCGAGAAGGACAAAAATGAAATTGAAAGCATCAAGGAAGAACTTGAAAAGACCAAGTTGGAAAATTCTGAATTAAAGGTCAAAACTCAAGAGACTACTGAAAAAATTGAATCTTTATCAAAGAAATTAAACGATTCAACAAAACAAGAAGATTTAGAGAAGAAAATCCTGTCATTAGAAAAGAAGATTTCGTCCATGGTTCCAAAATCTGATTTAGATGATATGTTCTTCTTGATGAAAGAAACAACTAAGGATTATAAGAATAGACTTAGAAATCTCGGAGAAACACTTTCAAGTGATGATGATGATGATGACGACGACGACGACGACGAAGATGAAGATGAAGATGAAGATGAGTGAAAAATAAATGTTTTTAGCATATCTGTACTATAGTAATTTAGATTTAAAAAGTTCTTTAAAATTAGTTTTTATTTTTTGATGAATAACTTTAACCATTCGTAAATAAATAAATATAAAAATAAATAAATAAATAAGTGAAACTATTTGTTATGCTTTTGATAAAATTTCTCTCTTCTTGCCCTCAATTCTTTACCAAACAGTTTATTCTTCTCATCATCATCCAACTCGGCATAGTTTTTATAATATTTATTGAAAACCACATCAGCAGTACCTCTAATTTCATCAAGCTGTATAATCTTATCCATACTTTCATAATCAAACATTCTGAAAATCATTAGTTGTTTCTTGATACAAGCCTGGTGGAAATTTTGTTTGTCATTACAAATGGTCAGACGATCTTTGAAACTACCATTAGTAAGACAATCAAAGAAATTTTTTTGGATCTCTGAACAATTTTCTAATACAGCATCCAATATTGGATTTTGACGTCTATAGTCTTCCAATTCAGATTTCTCTTTTAATTGTTGCAGTGATAATTTTTCTGTGGATTGAGATTCGATTTTTTGGAAAGACTGCATGTTTTCAAGCATCTCAGTTGCATTGGGTGTTTCCACTATATCTTTCACACTCGGAGCAGCAGCTAAATTTGATACATTTGTAGTGGTTTGAAGCTTTCTTTGAAATTCTCTTTCAGAAATAGTAGGTTCATGTTCTTCTAATATATTCTTGATATCAGCTGGTAAGGAGTCCTCGATGGAGTTAGATAAGGCACTTTCTTCTGATTTGCTGAAGAAAGGAATCCACATCGTTCATATATCTATCCTACTTCTTATACACTTATTTGATTTTGCAATATTTTTTTATAATTTGGATTTTTTTTATTATTATTTTTTTTATTTTTTTGAGAATTTACAGCTTAAATTATATACGGGAACAACTATATTGAAGTCCTATCGATTATGCCTTCATATACCTCTCCAATTTTTTCTTCATACTTATGTAGAATATTCTCCACTTGTGTTGGCTCCAGATTTTTTTCATCATGTTTCCTTTTAGACCCCAGTTGTTGCAGGTCTGTAGTCGAGACTAATTTAAACTTCATATGCTCAAATTTTTCCAAAGTAACCATTTTTGTCCTTGTGATGATACTATCAATTCTCACTCTCTCTGTATTATCAATGAGACTGTAGTTATTTTCTTCTGTCTGGTCTATCAATATACTAACAAAACTATCTATTTTCTTCAAGAATTGGAGCAAATCTGTTAAATCGTGCCATTCTTCAAAATTATATTTTGTGATATAATCTGTGACATCACCCATTATCTTAATGATATAACCCGTCTGCCCAAATAGACGGCTTGGATGCACTATAGGAGGTTCAATTGCTTGGCTCATGGATAATTTGCTCGATATCAAGGGTATTGTCTTAGTTTCGAATATAGAGTACCAAATAAAATCCAAGACAGTTGACAATTCTGCCAATAGCTTATTCAAAGTGAAACTTTCCTCTTCTTGCATATTTATATCATCATCATTATCACCGGGCACATTTGTGACAACTTCATCTGCTGACAAGAATTTGATGAAATTTCTCTGTATTTGTAATAATCTGTTATCAATGTATTGAACAAACCTGCTTTGTTGTGCTAAAGATAATTTTCCATTCTCAGACAGTTGCCTGTTTGGCTTGGGTTGCAGTTTCAGTTTTTCTTCTAACTCATGGTACCGAGAATCTGCATCTTTAAAAGGGTTTATTGGTGTGTTACGTGGTGTCTCAATATCGGTGAAACCACCATCATCTAATTCTTCCAGTGTTGCAAACTCTTTCAAGTCATTAAGTTCTCTCAATGATGTCACCGATGCAGAACCCATAAGACCACCATATCTATCTTCCTCTTTGAGGTCATTTATCAATGGATTGACGTGTTCTTGTTTGCTGATATGTCCTTGCTTTTGTGAAGTTTCAACATTTTCAAATTCAATTCCATCATCATCATCTGACATGTCAGAATTCAAATCAAGATTGAAATCTTGAGGTTCCAGTCTGGCAATCTCTTTCAAATTTACTTCTGAATCAGCATTTGGATGAAGCGGTGTTGCAGGAGTGCCTACCTTTCGCTCAGACATTTCTTATTCAATTATGTATTTGTTTAAATCCTTCTCACCACAGTATTTTTTTTTTTTAATATTCTTTTTTTTTAAAGCGGGCAGCATTTGTAATATAAAGAAAATCTGGGGATAACAACAAGGCACAACCAACAACAACATCCACCACATCGATCAATAAGTTAATCTATTTATTACATGGGATTATTACTTATTCTCTCTTGAATTGGCACCAGTATATAACTATATATATGAGTAGACAAAGAATTGGAGCACTCCCTCCCCCCCCCTTTCTCGTTGTAGAGAAGATTAATCTCTGTCATTCACTTTCATCTCTTGAAAGACATCAGACATGGTTATAGAACGTTGTTGTGAAATCACGTGAACCAAACCCATTGCTACATCTTTCAAATCGTTGTATTTTCTCACTTTCTGTAGATATTCAGCAATTGTCGAATCAGGGTCTTCAAGGGAGAAACTTTCGTATATTGTTAGAACAAATCACCAGTTTCTTGGGGAAAGAAAATAACACTTACTCGATTTCAGCTTCTAAAAGTTTCAATGCTGTCTTAAGTTGATCCAACTTGAGCTTCTTATCTTGAATCCTCTGTTCAATTTTCAAGTTAAAGTTAAAATTTTGGTTGTTCATTGACAATAGCCAGTGTATAGTAATCAGTTTTAGATAGTCTCTCGATGGACTGAAATGATTAGTTCTCCAGTACGAAGCGAATTGCTTAAAGACTTGCTTTGGTTAAAAGTGTTTGTTTATAATAAAAAAAACGTTTCTAAGAAAAATATAATTATATTTTATATATGTGATTTACAACAAGGAAGGGATCAAACAAGATTTATCCAGCAAATTCATATTTCTTGATACCTTTAGTGTTGGTATGATATTTGAACAATTGTCCTCCCATATCATCTGGTTTACGATCTTCAAATTTATTCCAAGCACTGACAGTGTAGATAATGTTAGTATCCTTACCACCCCATGTAGTACAAGCCATATTTTTGGAGTTGTACATGATGGTTTTGATTAATTCACCGGATGGATTGAAAACCATAACTGAACTACCACCAAACATGGCAATCCACAAGTTACCATCTACGTCAGCGACCATTCCATCTGGTTCTCCGCCATCTTTTCTTCTGTCGATGAAAAGTTTCTTGTTTGTGATGTTCCCAGTCTCGGCATCAAAGTCGTATGAATAAACTTTTTGAGCAACTGAATCGTTCAAATACATCTTCGTATTATCTGGACTCCATGCTAATCCATTACCACATACCAAACCATCTTCCATCTTGGTTAAAGTTCCATCTGGATCATATCTCCATAATCTTCCTAAAGGTTCTCCATGGTCAGTAGGCAATTTACCTGCTCCATAGGCAAGACCCTTCACATCAATTTCAGCTGCCCAGAATCTACCTTTGCAATCAACTGCTCCATCATTGAATCTCCTGATATGTCTCTCTTCAGTTGGAATGATCTCTTTCAAGATTTCTAATTCTCCCGTTTGCTCATCCATGAATGCGATCCCTTGGTAATAAGCACAGATATAAGATCCAGGGTGGTTCTTTCTGAAAAATTGAACAGTGACACTGTCTTTCAAGTTAATAACTCTTAAACCTGGTCTTGATACATTCACATTATCAATACTGGCTTTTGCCAATTCGGTATCAGCAGTGTAAGGATGAACTGCATCTCCAGTGGCAGGATCTAAAGATAAGATATGCAACTGTGGAGGATTGTATAAACAATCAACATAGTGTAAAGTGCTATCGGATTCCCTGTAAATTGGTCCTTCGCCTAATGTGCAAGGTCTATCTAATACATAAAAAGGCTCACCACCTTCTTCAATTGACATTTTTGATTTATATGGTTGCGGTAATAGCTAACTCAAATAAGCTGCAACACTTATATATATGGAAAACCACGGCCAAAGTTCTTCAGATGCCATACATGATTTTATCTATCTCTGTTCCAGTTTACATATACGGTCTCAACCGATTCTATTGTTTTCTTTTTTGAATTCTTGCCAAAAATCGATATCCACTTGTGCCTTTTTTTTGTTGATCCGAGAGGAGTCAACAAAAACGAGAACAAAGAAAAAAAAAACTTGCCCGAATTTTTTCTTATCAAAGGGCATACATGATGATAATGAAAAATATGTATGACTTGAAGTATTTGTTCCTAAAAGGGTGATCATTGATGGGTATAAGTTATGCTCAGTATCCACTCAGAATTTTTTTTTTTTTGAGGTTCCACAGCTGCTATTATGAAGCACCCATTCAAGAAATACGCTTGTCCTGCACCAGGTTGTGGGAAAGAATTCTCAACCAGCAGTCACCTTTCCCGACACAAGACTAGTCGTAGGTAGTTTTGTTTACCATTTTCAACCGTTTGTGGGTAATACTAACGATAGGGCAAGATTTGGAAATATCTCGTTACAAATGTCACAAATGTGAGAAAGCATTCAAGAGATCTGATATACTCAACCGTCATATTTTGAAGCTTCATGGAGGAAAAAATGATTCAAGTTCTGGAGGAGTTCAGAAACCATTATCAGTAAATGGTTCAGATGTATCAATCACTGTCAAGTCCAAAAACAATTCACTATCCATCTCAAACCTCATCTCAAATGACAAAAATTCAAATCAGGATTTGGAACGTTATCCATCAAAGTCTGAATTGACACCATCTTTTAATAGTCTTGTCTCAAAATTGAGTGAAAATAATGAAGCTGATAGCAGTACACATAACTTATCACCTTTGTCAAACTCTGATGTCTATAGCTGGATATCTGGAATTGCTCCACTTGATAGTGAATCTGCTTTAGCCTCTAGTATATTTGATCACAATGACATGGGTTGGCTTTTCAACGAATTGGATGGTGAATCCAAGGACTTGAAACCTGAAATGCTTGGACTAAAGATAAATGCACCAGTTCCATCTTTGAAAGGACATGTTCCACTGAAACCAGAGAGAAGAATACAATTTTCTCCGTTACCTGATTTCTTGAATACTTTGGTGGATTCCAATTTACAGACACCTACCAATTTGATAGCTTTGCAAGAACATCTTAAGACTGGGTTGGACAACGAAAAGGATACAGCAGAAGATGATGTTTGGAAATCTATAGAGAAAAAAATTAAAGAAGTCTTGTTTGATCACTATGATGGAGTAACTTCTGGAAGTCCTAAACTTACACTTTCAAATGCTTATGCTGAAAAATTAGTGGATAATAAATTTTTTGAAGCTAGAACCATAAAGAGATTATTTCACTTGTATTTTGAAGTTTTCCATGACCATTTCCCCATATTACACAAGCCTTCGTTTCTTCAAAATCCTCAAAAAGTGGCACCTTTATTGATAGTGTCAATGATCACTTTAGGTTCATACTATGATTCAGAAGAAAATTATGCTACCGCGGTTGAATTGCATCAAAGACTAAGATGGTTGATTTTCAGTAGTCAAGATTTGATTCCACCTAAACTTTGGGCTATTCAGACTTTAGCATTGATTCAGGCTTTCGAAAAGATGGCTTCTACCAGACATCAACATGAAGTTTCAGCAACGTTCCACAGTGCTGTGATAACATTATTGAGAAGAGATGGATCATGTGCCAATATGAGGACAACAAGGTATCATATAGAGAACCCTAATGAAACTCCTTCTCCTGAGGATGAGTATGCTTTATGGATTGAGAAGGAATCTATTAAAAGATGTGTCTTGTTTCTCTTTATGATGGATGCTCAGCATTCGCTCTTATTTGGTCATACATCTTTTATGTCAGCTACTGAAATACGTCTTGACTTACCTTGTAGTGAAGATCTATGGAATGCCAATAATGTTTATGAATGGTCAAAGAAGATAAGTGATAATGTCAATTCTGAAATGCCAAACACAGAGTGTTCGTTTTTGGATACATTAAGGTCTTTGCTAAGTGAGAAACTACTCCCATTACATATAAGTCCTTTTGCTAAATTTTGTGTCTTACACGGGCTACTTAGTGTTATTTGGCACGTCCAACAAAGTGATCCAGGCTCATTAGGGGTAAACAACCCTTCCAAATCAATCCAATCAAGAAGAGAAATATTGGAAAGAGCAATTGAGACATGGTCCTTTTCTATAATGAGTAGAGCACCTTCATTGGCTACAGATGGTGCTAGAGTGATGCACAGATTGGCCTTCATCACATTGTATACGTCACAAACATCTATCTTGGATATTTTAACATTTTGTGGCTCTTCATCATTAATTGGAAGACCTTTAAGAACAGCAGATTTTTTGAAAGCCAAGGTCTCTGTTGAAAATTGGGTCAATTCTGAAGATGCATCACAGGGGTTCATTCACTCTTTACTACTTATTCATCAAATTGTATTTTCTGGGAATGCATTCGATGGAATTGCAGAGAAATATAAGGCAAGCACAGATAAGATAGCTTTAAGACCTTGGTGCTTGTACATGGCTACTTTAGTTGTTTGGGTTTACAGTTTTTTCAAGCTGAAGAATAGTGGTGTTAGATTGGTATTACCAAACCCACGAAACATAGACATCCATACTGCATTCTTAAAAGCTGAAGAATTTGTATTAACATCTTTAAGACCAAATATGAAAGCTGTGAATATGGGGAAGGAGAAAAATCTGGATGATTTTCAAAATACAGTGTATTTGCTTGCAATTGTCCGTGAAAGCTTGAAAGAATGCCGTTGGGAGATGATGAGTGATGCTTATAATTGTTTGGGAAAATTAATTGGGGTAGACAAGGATAATTTAGAAAATAATAATATTAAATAAACATTATATACACTATGGGTCTAATTTTTTTTTTTTTTTATCCACTTAGCTGTTTTATTTCTTAATGGCGATACATTCAATTTCAACATCTGCATTTGCTGGAAGCTTTCCAGCTTGGAAACAAGTTCTAGCAGGCTTAACATCACCAAAATATTCGACATAGACATCGTTGAATTCAGCAAAATCATTGATGTCACCTAAGTAAGCTGTGACTTTAACCACTTCTTCCAATGATGAACCAGCAGCTTTCAAGACAGCTTCCAAATTTCTAATACATTGTCTAACTCTTTCTTTGAAATCTCCTTCGACAAATACACCGGTCTTTGGATCAAATGCTACTTGTCCTGAGCAGTAAACTGTTTCACCACTGGCAATGATACCTTGGCTATAAACAGGTAATGGTGCTGGAGCATCTTTTGACAAAACTGGTGTTTTACTCATTTTCTACTTTCTTGATGGTATTAAGGTGATAATTGAAACTTGAATTCTTTCTAAATATTTTCATTAAATAGTGCCAGATGCCAAAGATGGCAACCTGAAGAGACACTCAAAGACTAGCCCACTTTGGCCGAAACCTGCAAATGGGTGGACAATTTTTCATTCAGATATCCACCTGCGCTGATAAGATTACCTTTTTTTCGGTGCCTTTTTAAAATGCACTGAGTACTAAATATGTTTGTGTGGATCTTGTTATATCCACATACCCACTTGCCAGTATGTAAATACCGAAAGATACTTATTGTCTGATAAAGGATAAGCTTTAGATTGCAAAATAGGAAAAAGGAGGAGAGTAGATCCGTACGGGGAACTACTTAAGAAAATTCCTTTCCTAATATTAGCCAAAAAAAAGTTATCATAATCATTAAGAGCATTCAAAGATGACTGTATCAGAAACTACACCACAACCTCCATATCCTTTAAACCCAGAGATTGAAAAATTATTAGACCCTCAATATGTTGAGTTTTATAACAAGTATATTATAAACCAGCAACAGGTTCATTATCAACCTGTAGAGAAATCTAGATCATCGGGTGTCTTGATACCAGGTGGTGGTGAAAAGAAGAAAGTTGGTAAGACTGAAGACATTGAAATTACAAGAACATGTTCAAAAGGTGACAATTTCAAAATCAGAGTCTTCACTCCAGATTTACCAAAGCCTGAAGGTGGTTTCCCAATTTTCCTTTACTTCCACGGTGGTGGTTGGGTATTAGGAAACATTGATACCGAAAATGTTCACTGCACCAATTGGTGCTCAATTGGCCAATGTATTGTTGTTGATGTTGATTATAGATTAGCTCCAGAACACCCATACCCTGCCTGTGTCGAAGATGCTTGGGAATCTTACTTATGGTTAGTTAATGGTGGTGCCGAAAAATTAGGAGGTACTATGTCAAATTTTGGTTCCGGTGGTTCATCTGCTGGTGGTAACTTGACCGCTATCTTGTCACACATGATCATCGAAGCACAAGCTGAAAAACCAGAACTTCCTTTGATGAAGTTCCAAATCTTAGTTGTTCCAGTTACTGATAACACAGCTTCTGCTGAAACTTACTGGACATGGGATAAATTCAGATACACTGCTGCCTTACCTGCCGACAAGATGATGTGGTACAGATACAAGTACTTACCTGAACAAAGCACTTGGGCTGAACCAAGAGCTTCGCCATTGTTGTATTCAGATGAATCATTCACCAAAGCTCCGGCAGCATACATTGCAGTTGCTGAATTAGATGTCTTAAGAGGTGAAGGTGAAGCTTACCATGAAAAACTTCAAAAGAACGGTGTGGAATCAACCTTGAAAGTTTACAAAGGTGTCCCACATCCAGTAATGGCCATGGATGGTGTATTGGATAGAGGTGCTGAATTAGTTAGCGATTGTTCAAAACAGATCTACAAATTTTTCCACCAATAGATTTCGTATAGCGTGTTAACATGATTAATTTTTAACTCTACGTATATTTTTGGTCTATTAAATCTTTTATATCATAATGCATTAAAGTTGTGATGTCAGATCAGCAACTGTATCATCGTAATAGTTATCATTTTTTTCATTATCAAATTGACCTCCTTCACTTGGAGGTTCATTTGCCACAACAGGTAATTGGATTTGAAATCCAAATTTCTTGTTAAACATTTCAAAATAGTTCAAGTACTTTAGTTTTTGATCATTTATCTCTTCCACACTGAATACGTCTCCATCATTCTCCACCATAACCTTGTAAATATGGTAAGAGCATAGACTTAACAATTTGAAATTCTTTGAAAGTTTTGCATAATGGTACGATGTTTGAAGATTTTTCAATTTCACCATGGAGTCCGAGACAAGATAAGATGAGATATAAAATAAAAGGGCAGCTAACACTGGAAAATTCGAAGTTATCATTCCTATCAAATTCGAGGAGGTCATTATGGACGAAAGAACTTGAACATTTTCCTTTGTATTCATTGTTTCCTTGGTTTCGGAGAGGGAGGAAGTGTCATAAATAATTTTGAATAATTGTACAGTTATGTTCAATATTGTATCTGATATTAAAATCCCTTCATAATTTTTATCATCAAGGGTCGTAAACAACTGTGCCAATATATCTTTTTTGAAACTGCTCTTTTGCATGAAAATTTCTTCTTCAGAGCTATTTTTCACTTCAAAGCTTAAAATAATTAATAAGTTCAAACTAGCTAAAATGTACAACTCACTGGAGCAAGATCTATTTTCCAATGTATCACCACCAAGTCCAAGAGAAATCTGGAACGAGGATAGCAATATAGGATCAGTTGTGAATCTTGACTCTGATGGAAGTTCAAAAGTACTTCTGCTAAGGTGTGATCTTAGTCTATTGTAATAAAGTTTTGCAGCCTCTAAATCTTGTTTACCATGATAGTAAGCTCCAAATAGGTACAATATATGAGGGAATAATTTATGGTAAACCATTATTTCTTGAGATGATAGTTGTCCTTCATCATATTGATTTATGAAATCAAAAAGAATCTTATCTTTGCCTTCTGGGTGTATCTCCCATTGAGATGAGTTAAATCTTGATAATATCTCATAATAATTCAAATATATCTTTAAAAGGTGTAGTTTCAAACGGGAATTCTCATACTGTGAAAGACTCGCACTGCTATGCAGTAGTTGTAATTGTTGATTGTTTATCAATGCAGAACAAGCTTCAAAAAACTTCAATGATTTGTCCTTCCCGTCAAATGATTTGGGCAAATAAGCTATTCCGCTTATAAAATATAACATAAATGAGCACTCTGTCGCTGAAAGCCATTCAACAGTATATGAAAATTCCATTTGCATACTTTCTTTTTCGAATCCAAGTTGAGTATAATCAACGGGAACCTTGATCACAAATGTGCCATCTTCGTTCCAAAGTGTCCAATTATTAGCTTTCTCTTCCTTGAGGAACAGGTCCAGTTGTGAGATACACAATTTTGCTGAATTGAAATCGCTTTGCATGACTGCCTTCCATAGTTTATAAAAATAGAGTATACTTTTAAATTGTGGTAAAGATCCAGCTTCAATAGAAGATTCCAATTCTGTTATAATCGTTGCCAGTTTTTCCAAGTCTCCAGAGTACAATAAGAAGGAAATGTGGTAGAAAAGAATCAACTGCCTTGTTAAAGTATCCGGTATTTGGCTTTGAGTCAAGGCTTTAATCAATGGATACGCATATGATGGATCCAGTGCCATTGTATATTTCAATTCCAATAGTTTAAGTAAAGTAACAAAGGAATTGAAAACTTCGTCATGAGAATACTCTTCGATCTTGTTACTGAGATACTTCATTCCTAACTTAGGACTCCCTGAGAACAAAATTTCAACTGCCAAATATTCGGCTTGGAATTTAAGTCGTAGTAGATTACTTCTTGTGGCAATGGAAATTGCTTTGTTAACAGCTTCTTCAGCTAATTCAGTATTCATTGTTTCACAAAAATACAATTTTGCTAATCTTAAATAGACAGTTACCTGCTGTTCCACACTCATGGTTTGACGATATTTCTTAGTTGCCAATAATAGACATGTTATAGCAGCCTTGATTAATTTATTGTATTGTAATAGGTTCTCTTCTGACAAATGTACATTTTTGGAATTGTTATGGGCCACGTCGATAAACTTATCGGCAGAACATAGCAAATTATGCACTTTAAACTCAGACGATGTTTCAGAGGTGGTTAACTCTGAGGCAACCGATTTGGCTGAGTAGCATGGGGTACTGTGATTATCCGTCTCTGCATCAGTGATTTGTGAAAATTGGGAAGGTATTATAATGGACTGAGACAGATCAAACGACGATTCACGCACCAGCTCTCTCTGAACTGCACTCTCACTCGATATGGGTACATCTTGTGAAGTCATTGAGATTGTGTTTTAATTATTGATGATCCTTTTGAATCACAAATATTTTTTCATTTTTTCTTTGTTTTAATTTTTCAGATCAAATAACTACGCGTTAAAAAAAAATGTAAAAGACGTAAAACAGGAAAACTTGTGTCTATAAAATATTTAATTATACACTAATTGCCAGGATGAAGCCACTCCTGATTGGATATCAATGGTTGTGTATGTGTTGTATGAACTGAAATACAAAAAAAAAAACCAAAATAAAAAATAAGGAGACCAAAAAAGACTGTAACTTCTAAAATCACTCTTTACTTGAGTTTTGACTAGCATTTCTTTTCAATGAGTAAGCTCTTATAGCTGCCTCTGCTCTTGAACTGGAAGCACTGTTTTTCAAATGTCCTCTGTCATCCAACTCAACAGTACCACCAGTTTCGAAAATGGAAACTTGGCCAACAAGTAAACCTAACGTGTCCAAGACTTGGTTAGGATCCGAGAGATACAGCTTGGCAACAGTTTGTTTGTTTGCAGGACCAACGGTAACGGGATAGATACCATAAGTGTCAAACTTATTCTTTGGTTGAACGTCAAATTCCCAGTCATGTTCGATCACATTCAATGCATGGAACATATCTTCATCTGTCTGGTCATCACCAAGACAGAGGATGAAATCTGGCAATTCGCCGAAATCAGTGGATTCGGTTTTAGGATTAGTGTCAATCTCTTGTTTAGAACCATGTGTGTTCAAAACCAACTTCTTGACAATTTCACCTTTATTTACAAATCTTGGTCTCACCTCAAGATTGGCTTTACCAGCCATGACATCGACATCAAATTTCTTAGCGACAGTTGCCAACAATTCCAGTTTAGCCTTCTCTGCTTGGAATTCTCCAAGATCTGGATCAGCCTTCCTGTAATGCCAAGTTATAGCAACTTTCTTGAACTCAATGTTACTTCCCGGTGTCTTATCTGTGTAATGTTGGAAAATCTCAGTCACTTCTTTTTGCCATGACATATCCATAGTTTCAGCCAAATTCATCCATGTTTGTGAATTGACATCTTTCATGAAACAGCCATGTTCAGCAGATAATCCCAAATGAGGGTTCTTAGAACCTAACCATTTACCCAAGAATTCTTGATCACGTCCACTGATGATCCATACTTGATTCTTTGGATCTTGAACTAATTTGTCCAATATAGATTTCAATCTTGCAGAAGGGATAGCTGCACTTGGCTCTTTAACAATTGGAGTCAATGTACCATCATAATCAAACAAGAATAATCTTCTCTTTGCGTGCTTATAATTTTCTAACAATAAAGGTCTATTCAAATATGGAGTACCATATTTGTTATTATTTCTTTTCAAAGTGTCAAGTAAGTCTTTGATAAAATTTGAAGTCCAATCTTGAATTGTATTCTTTGACACTTCAAGATATAATTTTTTCTCTAATCCAATCTTTGTCTCTTCTTCCATTAATAAACAGTCATTGATTGCTTTGGAAACTCCTACCGAGTCCCATGGATTTACAGACGTAGCATCCGTTAAGATAGCTGCAGAACCTGTGAATTCTGAAAGAATTAAAGGTGAATGGTTCTTCTTTTGACACAAGACGAATTCTAAAGATGTAGTATTCATACCATCTCTAACAGATGTTAACAAACATAAATCTGCAACTCTTAACAATGCGAGATATTCTTCCTTGTCAATTCTCATCTGATAATGCTGTACTGGGGTATAGTTCAATGAGCCATAAGTTCCATTTATGCTATTGACCAACTCGTTGATTCTTTTTTCAACTTTTTGGGAATGGTACTGAGTTGGAGAACTGACTTGAATCAATACTACTTTCTCTCTCCATTCAGGATACATTGAGAGGAACATCTCGAAAGCTTCGAATTTCTGAACAACACCACGTACTGAATCTAATCTGTCTCTACCAACGATGATTTTCTTACCAGGATTTAGTTCTCTAATTTGTTGAATCTTTTCGTCAACTGAAGGTTGGAATGCATCTTGTTCAATCTTGACTGTATCGATACCAATTGGCTGAGCAATAACAGAGACGTGTGTACCATATACACTGATGGAATCTGGCTTGACATCAGCACCTAACAATCTTGAACAACAACTGATGAAATGTCTAGCAAATGAATAAGATTGGAAGCCAACTTGATTGGCACCCAACATACCATCCAACAAATGCTTTCTCTTTGAAAGACATCTGAAATATTCAGATGAAGGAAATGGGGCATGCACGTATAATCCAATGAACAGTTTTGGCAATCTCATTCTCAAGATTTGAGGTAACAATAGCAATTGGTAATCGTGAATCCAAATGATATCACCTTCTTTATAGATACTGCAAATCTTTGCAGCATATGCCTCATTGAACTTGACATAGTCGTACCACCAATCAGCCTCTTTCTTACCATCAGAGTAATCATTCTGAATATAGTGGAAAACTGGCCACAAGACACTTTCAGCGTACGTAGCCCATCTATCTTGATCTCTTCTCAACAACCAGACTGGATGAATATTTTCCGAGTTGTTTGCAGTCTTAATTTTCAGCTCAATCAGAAGCTTATCATCATCATTCAAATATAAAGGATCTGACTCCTTGCTTGAATTGACACTGAATTCTTCATCAATCGTTGTCAATTCTCCGGTCCAACCGATGAGATGAGTCTCCCACTCTGTTTGCTGATCAAGAAAATAATTAGAGGCATAAAGAGCTGAATTACCTCTCAAATGCTTAATCTGCCAGTCACTTTCTGCATTTTGTCTATAGATTTGATTTGGAATAGTTGGCATCACATTCAAGACTCGACCACTCAATTTCATGTCGGCATCACCATCAGACGGGCTGACAACCTTATTCTTAGATGGGAATGTCTTGACCTCTTCATCAATCTTAGTAGATTGGGTAGTTGAATTAAGTGTCATGTTGTGTTGATATTATTGAATGTTGCTATCAAAATGAGACGGTTTTCGTTTTTTATATTTTTTTTTTACTTCACTTTTTTTTTTTTTGGTGTGTGACTTTTGTCGTTGCTCTTCGTTGGGGTTGTTGGCTTTTTTTACTTTCAAATTTGTCTAAAAGACATATAAAGTGATACTAGTATTTATATATAATAAAAGACAAGTTGCTACTAATTGACCATCAAAAATATGGACCGCAATCTCACATCTTCAACATCATCATCATTTCTGGAAGACTCTTTCCTCTCGTCAGCAGATGCTGCTGCTGCTTATGCAGGACAACGACCACCACCACCGAACTGCATCCGAGGCCTCGGTGGTGTTTACTTGGGACACGTGATCAGCCACCGGAATGTTAATTACATCATTTGTACAGATAACTAGTAAGTAGTTATAAATTTGGTCCCTTTAGTTCCTGTTCTATATGAAGTTATATGCTCCTGAGTAATTTTTAGCCGACAGCCCAGTTGTGGTGGGTGGGCTGAACAACCGGCCAAAGGCAAAAAAAACAAAAAAACAAAAAAAAAAAAATAATGGGATAGGTGGAACCGCTATCTCTGATAACGGGCAAAACGAGAAAAAAAAGTTTATAAAAAAGCTTAAATATCTTGTAAATTTGAATTGACTTGAGCCAAGATTCTGGAAATGTCATATTCAAAAGATTCCAAGATCATCATTGTTGGTGCTGGTGTCTTTGGACTTTCTAATGCTTTACATTTAGCTCAAAATGGATACAAAAATATCACTGTTTTCGATAAATTGGATTTACAGAAATCTGCTTACTCGTTGTTGAACGGTACTGATACACTGTCTGCCGATATCAACAAGATTTTCAGAATCCAATATGGTGCTAAAGTCCACTATCAAAGATTGGCTATCGAGGCGGGTGAGATCTTTGAACAATGGGATAGAGATCTCAAGTTGGTGCCTGACGAAGAGGCAAAGAAGTACACTGGGTTGACAATCTTGGACAGATGTGGTGCCTTGAGATTAGAAGATATTGTTGGGAATTCTCCTGAAGAACAGGCTAACCTTATTGCTGCTGAACAAGAAGGTTTGAGATCTTTACAATTTGATATTAATGTTCCAGATGATGTCAGAAGAGCAAAAGTTAGTGGTTGGGGTTACAAATTGAATCCATGTAAATTGTTAGAGAGAGGTAAAGTTTCCCATTTGAGTGGTGTCTTGGATACCACAACAGGTATCATATATGCTTCAAGAGCTTGTATGTATGCTAATTATTTATGTAGAGAATTGGGTGTCAAATTTGTTATGGGTGGTGCTAAGGCAACTTTTAAAGAACTGATCATTGAGAGCAACGACGAAGTCAAAGGAATCATCACTGAAGATGGAACACGTCACGAAGCTGATTTGGTTGTTATTTCAGCCGGCCCTTGGACAACTTCGCTTGTTCCTGAATTGGATGGTATCAATGAAGGTACACAGGGAAATGTTGTCATTTTCAAAATTCCTGAAGACCGTAAAGATTTGTTGGAGAAATATAGTACTAGAAATTTCCCAGTTGTCGATTGGAGAATGGGGCATGCCAGAGAAAAGGATTATATGAGTGGTTTATTTATTTTCCCAGCAATGGAGCCAGAAGGTTACATGAAAGTTATTAGTAGACAAACCAAATACACTAATCCTGTTAAATTTGAAAATGGCAGAGTTGTCTCTGTACCAAAGACAAGTAACTCTGAACCACCAGCAAATATGATCACAAAACATATGTTGAAACAGATAAAAGATTTCCTTATTGTGTTTTTTCCTGATTTGGTTGAAGCCGGTATCAAGTTAGAATCCAAGATGTTATGGTACACAGATACCATCAACAACGATTATATCTACGATTTTGTCCCAGGTAAGAAAAATTTGTTTGTCGCTTGTGGTGGTTCAGGTCACGCTTTTAAGATGTTACCAGTGTTAGGTAGATTCTTGGTTAACAAATTAGAAGGTGAAGAGAATTTTTATACGAAATTATTCAAATGGAGAGATCCAAAAGATTTCGATTTTGATATTAACGGGTTAAGAGAAGGCTTAGATGGTCCAAGAGCTTATAACAAGCAAGAAATCTCTACACAAGAAGATTTGGAATTCAGCGATGTTGAAGAGAAAATTAAGAATTTGAAAATTGATCCATAGAAAAAAAGCAGAATAGAAAACCATATATTTATTATCTCCATCTAATATTTTTTTTTTTATAAATAAACGAAAAGTCAGAACAAACAAAAAGCTTGAAAGCGAAAGCAAAGCAAAAAGCAGCTATATAAATATGTAATGTCTATGGTAAGTAGCTCAGGGGGGTAAAAAAAAACGCAATCTTTTTAAATTTATAAAAGCATCAAATATCTGTGTGTATGTGTGTATGTGTTTTGTAACGTTATTTATCATTTCTCAAATTACTATGATTTGTGCCATTTTTCTTAGCCAATCTTCTTTGAAATAAATCACTAAAGTTCCCCACAGATGCAGGTCTAGTCATACCTAACTGGTATAAATCATTTGAGGAGTTGTTCCTACTGACATCGAAATATGATTGTGATCCAGTTGGTTGTTTCTTATTACTACCACTATTTTTTGAAATTTCCTTTGATAATGGGGATTTTGGAGGTGACGTAGAAGTACTTATAGTGGCAACATGACCGCTGGAATGTGATTTGGTCATTGCCGGTTTCGGAGGCTTTAATGATAATTGTGATTGTGAAGAATCGCTACCTTCATCATCATCACCATCATACAGTGGAGCTAGCTCACTATCATCGTCGTCAACACCCTTAAGTGCTTCATCATAAGATGGGACCCTAGATAATGTAGTCAAATCCAACAGGGACATATGTTCTTGTAAACCTTGTAAACCACCTGGGGTTTGAGATCTTGAATGAATGTTGGAGATGAATTCATCTTCTGCAACATTAGGATTCCCGATTCCTGCACGACCTCTAACAGATCTTTGGTGAGTTAAATATTGGTTCAACAAATCATGTGTTGGCGTCAGTGATCCAGGTGTGATATCAAAGTAAGATCCAGGTTCCAGACCACCAGTACTGCTACCACCACCCGATCCAGGTGTTGGCGAAGTGGCTGTATTTCTTGCAATAATTGGTCTTGGAGAAGTTGGAGGAGAAGTAGCACCAGTTAAGGCATCATACAATTGGTCATAAATATGTTGTTCATATAATGGTGGTGCATTATTAGATTCATCTTCATCTTCATCATCATCCATATCGTCATCTCCTCCATCAAATATTGGGTCCAAGGAAGGTGATTGGGCTCTAGATTGAGCTCTTGAAAGAGAAAATGTACCGTTAGGTGATGCAGTCCCATTAGGTGTCGAAGTACCAGGAGTGTGTGATCCACCTCTACCATTTTCGAAAATAGTAATTCCACCTGGTTTGATATGAACTTTTCCTGAATTGTCCAATTCGATATTTCTGGCCAAGACTTTGTAATGAGGATTGATATAGACATTAATAGGTAATTTAGCTCTTAATTCACTGATATGACCATCTTCCTCGTTTACCAATTGGATCTTGAACTTTAATTTATGTCTCACTTTTATCAAGCCCTCTCTCAATTCACAATCTTGAGTAACAGTTTTCAAATCACTTGGAATTTGAATATGGGCATGGATATCCCATCTGTCGTCACCTAATTGGTGCATTGGAATCTCAGGCAACTCACAATCGTATATGATTTGATCATGATCATATAACTCTTCATTCGAATCCTTTAACACATAATGTTGAATGATTGAAGCAGTGATCTTGCCCAATTTTAATCTTTTCTTTAATGGAATGATCAATATCTTAACAGGTGAAGAACCACCAACTGGAATCAGTTTCTTAGGAATACTAACCTCATATTGAACCCTTCCAGGCCAAGTATTCTCGATGGCGACTTCTTCATTCAACGAAATATTGTTCGCTGACAAGGTTCTAAAGATTCTAATATATTTATGTCTAACAAAATGGTTGCTTTTCAACAATGAGGCCGATTTTTCCAATGATGCTTCAAATTTATAAAAAATTGAGCCCGATTGTAAACCTTCAACAGTCTCAGGGATGTTCCCAGGTAATACACATTTAAAAGGTAATTCGTAATTACCCTTTGGTAAGACAAAAGTGTTACCACCACTTGGAGTCATCACGTTTTGGAAAGGTGTCGTATGAATTGAAGCTTCAGGTAATTGCAACATTGTAGGAGCACCAGCTCTTTTCATTCTAGATCTATTTGATTTGTCCACCGGATTAGTACTAGAACCTGCGAGACCACCTGTGGCGACAGGAGCAGTAGATGAGGACGAAGAAGAGGAAGTACCTGAAGAGGTTCTCCTTGAACTTGTATTATCACCATAGTCTCCAACTTTCAAGACACCTTCACTATTGACTAACAAATTATCCCAATCGCACTGTAGCACGGTTTTCACTTCTTTAACAGGGTTCGATGCACTAATTCTGTTATGATGAGTGAGCACCTCCATGAAATCTAATTTGAATGACCCAATTAATTTCAAACTGACTTTTTTCACAGTGATTTTCTCAGGTAATGAGAATACCAAATTCCCAGAGACAAACACAGAAGGAGCCTCATATTCTGAACCTTTAATAATCAATATATTTTTATGTGAAGATTTCAAGCGTACTTCAAATAAAGTTGGCTGTGTGCTGCTGCCTGATTTCCCCGTGGAGGATCCCGAACGTAGATGGAACATGCTTAGCTATATATATATATCTCGCACTATGGATAGATGGTCTATTAGAAACAATTTTTCAATAAGTTCTTGTGGATTTGGGGTTTGTCTCTGGATGATTGCTTCCAATAGGATCTCTCTGACATCAAAAGAAAGCAAATATTTAAGATAAACCAATTTTCAAAATTAAGATAAAAAATACAATTTGCAAAGACAAACAAAACCCAGTTATTAAAAACTTAATGCAAAGATCCTTTATATGAGAAGAGATATAGCTATCTGATCAAAAGAATTGTATACAGTTTCTTTCAAAAATGATGTAAATTTTTTTTGGATTTTTTTTTTTTTTACGCAATTTTTTTTTTTGTTCTTCTTCTATAAATAAGTACGTACTCCATATTATTTTGATGCATGTCTTGTAAAGCTTATTCTTTGAATGAGAATTGTTTAACCAAGATACATTCACCTCCTTTGTCCATTGGGATGCTGTACACGTAAAAATTACCGTAATTATCAGCACACATGATGTGGTTATTATTGCTATTGATACCGACAATTGTGTGGATATTATTTGGCGTTGTGTCTGTCAGATCAGTTGTCGTGGCTGAAGGTTGTGGCTTTGTATGATATGGTAATTTGATATAGGCGAAATCTCTTTTTGGTTCCAATATTGATTGCACTTTTGTCGGTAAATAGTTATTCAATTGACCTTTAACGTTTTTGGTGAGATGAGATGATTTACTCCACAAATATTCTGATAAAGATGACGACCTTTTACCACCTTGAGATCTCGATTTGTTTATATTCAAAATCTGGTTCAATTCTTCATTGTCTTCTTCAGTCACCTCTTGAGGTATCACCCTTTCTTCTCTTTCTTCCTCTCCACTGGTCTTTGGAGATGGCTCTTCCAATTCTGGGGACAACGATGCATTTGCAGGCACTGCAGTTTCTTCATTCAATTTGAAAATGTGAATTGTTCCAGTACCTGAGCTGCAACATAATAATGAATTATCCTGATCGAAATTCAAAGAGTTGATCAATGTTCCATACGAACCTCTTCTAAATTCGAATAATCTCTTACTGGTAAAAGTGTTAAAGACTCTTATAATGGTACCTTTTGAAGAAGCAGTGGCAACCAATTTGCCATCTTTTGATAATGTTATAGCTGCCAACGAAGACTTATGTACTTGAATTATGTTGATCGGTTGAATATTTAAGGCATCAAACACCACAACACTACCATTTTTATGGTGCTGTTCTTCATTACTATGCTGCGATGAAGACAATGTCTCTGAAGTAGCCGGTGCATTGTTAATTGAAAGACTAGAAGATGGGAAACATAATATCGAATCATCATTGCTTGATAACGACAGTGTTGCTAATTTGTTAGGAACAGTTTCAATGGTATGTAACAACTTCATACAGGAAACATCGTAGATATATATTTGATCAAATAACACCACTACTAATCTCTTCCTATTCAACTTGACACTCAATACACTTGTCGGGAAAGTCAATTCACATATTATAGTCTTTCTCTTCGTATTTATTATCTTTAAACGTCTCGTAGATGTTGAAGGCTTATCACCTAAACCAACAATGGCAATTAAAGATGTTGAGAATAGCATCTCCACTATACTGGCACCACCATCATCGTTCTTCTGGAAACATTCCCCAAAAGGATCACAATTGTAAACTTTATAGTCAGTTGCTGTACCAACTGATAAGCAACTGAAGTCTTGGTTGAAATTAACCGTCTTAATTGACGTGTCCATCTTGTATAAATGACTAACTCTTCTAACTTTTTGTAATGCTATTTTTATTTTTACTTTTTTTTTGTTATTATCGTTTTACATTATGCCAGATGAGACACGACTTTTCTTTATCAGCAGACCATCTTTTATCATATTAGATTGACGTCTACAGATGTCTGTTGAGTCATGGTCAATGTTAGGTAATGACCCTGAAATGGCTTTAGAGACTAAATCTCTTGTATATCTTTAGATTTGAGAAGTGAGATAAACCACAATGTAATGCTCAGAAGCTATTTAAACATTGTTTGTCTCCACTATACTTTTTCTTCATGCGTCTAAAACCTATTAGTCAAGCAAATAATCCACCAGATAAGAGACCAATAGCAGTCTGATTACAAATCGGCAAGGGTGTGGAGATAAGAGAACAGAAAAACGAGATTAGAAATTGAAAAATTGGAAAAGAGAAAAAAAAAAAAAAATATCGGGGAAACATTTAAATAGGCAGAGAAAGACGGTCTCTTTCTTTTTAAACAAGAACAACAATGGCTAAGATAGTAGTTGTAGGTGCTGGAGTCACAGGTTTAACTTCTGCACTTCTTCTTTCAGAGAAAGGACATGATGTGACAGTCATTTCTAAGAAGTTTTCATTTGACGGTTACGATGATCCATGTTATACGAGTAATTATGCAGGAGCTAATTGGCATTCATTTGCCTCTGATGAAGAGATTGAATTACAAAATTTTGACAAGCCAGGTTATCTCAAATTCATGAAATTGGCAGAATCTGAGCCTAAAGCTGGGGTATGGCAAAAGATGAATGTTCATTACGTTGAAAAGAAAGTTTTCCGAGACGATTATCAAAATGATGCCAAAAAAATTTCCTTACCATGGTTTAAGAATTTTGTTAAAAATTTCAGGATTATCCCAGCCAGTGAATTGCCAAGGGAAATTGGGTTTGGGTATGAATTCTTAGGTGTTGTTATCACAGTTCCTATTTATTTGAATTATTTGTTGAATAAATGTATTGAAAATGGTGTCAGTTACAAAAGAGTTTCCTTAAACCATATCGACGATGCTAAAAAATTTCATAGCTCTGGCGAACCTGCTAATATCGTGGTAAATTGTACTGGTGTCTTGGCATCTAAATTGAAAGGTGTTGAAGATTCAAAAGTCTATCCAATTAGAGGTCAAATTATAGTAGTTGAGAATAACATCGATGCCGTGAAGATGGTTGAACATAAAGAGCCAAATCATCCTGATGACTTGCTTTATGTGATGCCAAGAAAAGAAGGTGGTTCCATTATCGGTGGGTGTATGTTACCAGATAATTGGGATGGTGAATTTGATCACGAGATGGGTAAGAGAACTTTAGCAGCGGCAACTAGATATCTTCCTGAATTCTTAGATCCAAATTTGGGGAACCCGACTGAATTTAAAGTTGTTAGGTATCAAGTTGGTTTACGTCCAGGCAGAAAAGGTGGACCAAGAATTGAAATAAGCGATGGAAACATTGTGCATAATTATGGTATTGGAGGAGCAGGTTATCAAAGCTCATACGGCACATGTGCCAAAGTTGTCACATTAGTTGAAAAAATCTTGAGTAAACTGAAATTATGAATTACAATATCTTAGGCACATCTCTTTTTCTAATTCAATTAAGTAGCTATATACACATCATATGTGCTTCCAAAAAAAAAAAAAAAACAATACATATACATCTTGCGATTCATTAAATAAAGTGTTCATTTGTTGAATCTTTCATAATCATATTTGGCTTTCATCAATGCTCTCATTTCATTCAAATTTCTTGGCTTGAAAGCAGTAGTCTCTTCAATCAAACTTTCAGATCTGATAACAGAACCAATAGACATGAATAATCCGAAAGTTGCAGCAGAACCACCAATGTACTGACCCAAGGTTCTCATAACACCATTTGGACCTGGACCTTGAGTTAAAATGGCGTAACCTCCAAACACAACTCCTATAACAACTCCTACTGTAGTCTATTTCAAAATTCTCGTTAGTAAAGCTCACTTATGTATAAGTGTTAGGAAAAAAAAATACATACACCCATCATAGCACCCATCTTGAATTTGTCAAAATTGGATGGTGCTTGGCCATATTGAACTTGCTGAACTGGAGGCATCTTTATGATAATGTAAATCTCTCTTGGTGATAAATGAATTGATCATTTTTTTCTAAAGTATTAAAATTTTTTTTTCTTTGTTTAAATTCTTTGCTTGTTTGATATTTTGCTCACTTCCTTTTTTTTTTTCACCATCAAATTTGAACAACTAAAAGAAAAAAATAAAACAAAACAATTGCAAAGGATCAATCAGTATATATAATGTCCTTAGCACCACAACTGCTGCTGCTGCTGCAACAGATCAGAGAATCACAGGTGCCTGTCCAGAAAGAGAAATCACCAGAAGTCTTGCTGATTGCTGGTTTTTTAAGAAATCATCCATTGTTGAAGATCAGACAGGGAACCGTGAATGGACAGCCTGTTGACTTCTTTAGATACAAGAGATGTGTCAGAGCATTAACTAGTGAAGATTATCAAACCAAAGCAAAGAAGGGGAAATTACCTGCACAACCCACTTTGCTTAATAATACACAATTAGCTCAAAACTTGTTTGTTGGACTAATTTCAAATCAATTAGTGGCCCCTGTGAAAAAATTATCTACACAAGATGCCAGAAAGCAAGGTTTCAAGCCAACAAAGAATTCTCCGTGCTTGCTGCCATCGGCTAAATGTGTCTTAGCAGATGAAGAATATTTTTACTGGACTTTTACTCCACCAAATCCTTATTTACCATTATACTCATTATTAGGTATCGTTGGTATAATGACATTGATCTGTTTCCCACTTTGGCCAATGTTCATGAGACGTGGTGCCTGGTACGTTTCAATGTTGATGTTGGGTCTCATCGGGTTGTTATTCGTCGTGGCTATAATTAGATTGATCGTTTTCTTGGTATTGAGTCCATTCACTAAATTCTGGATCTTCCCAAATTTGTTTGCAGATGTCGGTTTCGTGGAATCTTTTATCCCACTTTACGGATTTGAAACACCAAGAGTTAAGAAAACTAAGAAATTGACCACTGCTGCTGGTGCAAATGAAAAAACTGCTGCTGCTATCTCCTCAGGATCCAAAAAGCAAAACGGAAATAGCGCTCCAGTGCACAGAAAAGTTACTTTAGAAGAAGTCGAGGAATAACTCTATATCTATATAATGCATTCTAGTGTAATACTACATCTTTAAATACAACATCAAAAAGTTTCACTGTTAAAAATTGTAGAGATGAGCTTCTTCACAAATCTTTGAGGAAGAAAAAAACTAAAAAAATTTAAAGAAAAAAAAAAAATTTAAAAAAAATTTCATCCACAAAGAGCATATTGATCTTTCCTAACCCAGTATCATTTACGGAGAGGAATATGAGTCCAGTATTATTAGGCACCACAGACCCAGTGGTGACTGAAACATCTGAAAAAAAAAAGAAGAAAAGAAAAAGAAACAAGAAGAATAAATCACAGGATTTGACAGAGACTCAATCTGATAACATTGTAGTACCCACATTTGAAGATGAAGAGCCTGCATTCAAAAAGAGACAAAACAAGAAGTTCAAGTTTGATGATGATATTGCACCAATAGATAGTAAAATCGAATTAGAAAAACATGACCAGATAAATATTGTTGATGAACAGACTGAAGCTATACAGAATTTGACTGAAGATTCAGCTTACCCTGTTGCACATGAACCTGAAATCATTTCGGAAGAGATTACTGCTGATGATCCAAATAGAGAGACTAGAGTGAGAGATACAAGAGATACAAAAAAAATACATAAACAAAGACGCAATGTTGACTTTGATAGTGATCTGGAAGAAGATCAAGGTGAAGACGACGACGATGAGCTTAACATGAAACTGCTCAAGAGATCAAAATTCCTGTTACAAGAGAGGGCAAAAGAGTTATTAATTGTGAGGGAAACTTTACCAGTTTATAAAGTCAAAGATGAATTAACTTCTCACCTTTTACAAAACAAAGTCACTGTGTTAATTGGTGAGACAGGTTCCGGTAAATCCACACAAATTCCTCAATTCTTGTTGCCTCATTGTTCTGGCAAAAAGAGTGGTATCGCTGTGACACAACCAAGAAGGGTGGCTGCTATCAATTTGGCAACCCGTGTAGCGGAAGAATATGGTTGTGACGTGGGACAAGAAATTGGGTTTTCAGTAAGGTTCCAGAATTTTGCCACGTCTAATACCAAGTTGAAGTACTTGACTGATGGTATGTTGTTGAGAGAATTGATGTTGGATAATAATTTGAGTCATTACAATACCATAGTGATAGATGAGGCCCATGAGAGAACTATTTTGACCGATTTATTGTTAGGTTTCTTGAAAGAGTTACTTGCAAAGAGGAAAGATAATTTCAAAATTATAGTGATGTCTGCCACTTTAGATGCTGAAAAATTCTCTAAATTCTTTAACAATGCTCCAATTTTTTATGTTGAAGGTAAGATGTACCCAGTAGAGAGATTATATTTACCAAAACCAACAGAAGACATTGTTGATACTATGGTTAAAACCGTGATACAATTGAACCAAGCTGAACCACAAGGTGACATGTTATGTTTTCTTCCGGGCCAAGAGGAAATTGATAAAGCTGTGGCAATATTAAACAAATTAGCTCCTGATTTACCTAAAGATGCTCCATATATCGTTGCATTACCACTTTATGCTGCTTTACCTACAGTTCAACAGACAAAGATTTTCCAACCTGTTAAATCAAGACAACGTAAAGTCATCTTGTCTACCAATATAGCTGAAACTTCAGTCACTGTTCCTGGAATTAAATACGTTATTGATTCAGGTTTGAGAAAAGTTAAGGCATGGAAGCATGAGTTAGGGTTATCCACTTTGTTAACAGCACCTATCTCACAAGCTTCTGCTACTCAAAGAAGTGGTAGAGCTGGAAGAGAAAGTGCCGGAAAGAGTTTCAGATTGTACACTGAAAAAGATTATTTGAAATTACCTGCACAGACAGATCCAGAAATTATCAGGTCTGATATCATTTCTCCAGTCTTGATGTTGAAAAAAATGAATGTTGAAAATTTGTTTTCATGGCCATGGCTCGAACATCCAGGTGAAAAATCTTTGAGTTCAGCATTATTCCAGTTACTTTCATTAGGTGCATTGGACCCAAAAGATGGATCTATTACACCATTGGGAGAAAAAATGGCAGTCTTGCCATTACTGCCTCATTTATCTGCAGTATTGATCACAGCTGAAGAATTTAATGTATTAAGTCCCGTCATTGATATCGTTTCTTGTCTTTCTGTTGATAATTTGTTATTGACACCATCGGGTGAGAGAAGAGATGAAGTCAATGAAAAAAGGAGAAATTTTTGTCTCTTGGGAAATAGATATGGTGATTTAATCATGTTAAAAGAGTTCTTTGACCATTACATGGAATTAAAAGATAAGAAAGAACAACAGAAATGGTGTAAAGATTTAGATATTTCTTATAAGGCTTTCAAAAATGTCATTAGAGTAAGAAGGCAATTACAAGAGTACATGAGAAATTTATATTCTGACAAGACCACTGTTAATGATGATGACGATGAAGAGTTCATTAAGAAACCATTGGATATCTCATCAATCTTGAAATCTTTCTTGAAAGGTTACATAAATAACACAGCCATTGGAATGCCAGATAGATCTTACAGAACTGTTATGGGTGGTAATTTGATCTCCATTCATCCATCTTCGATGTTATTTGGTTCCAAATTGGATGGTGTGATGTACATTGAATACGTCTTTACAACGAAAGGTTATGGTAGAAACTGTAGCACGATAGAGTTGAGTTGGTTGCAAGAAATTGCTCCTCATTTGTTAGGAACAAGAGTCAGTGCTAAATAAACTAGAGAAATTATATATATTCATTAATAATAATAGCATATTCTTTTATGAAAGGGGATCTCCCCACGATGTGAAAAACAAGCAAATCAGAAAAGAAAAAAACAAAAAAAGTTAAACAAAATAAAAAAAAAAGTTAACTAAAAGCCTTTGTAAAGACATAGATTTAGAAATGATAGTACCCTTGAAATACAAGATAGGTCTCGGGATATTGGCTGGGTATTCTTCATATGTAACATACTTGTCAATAAGGACAAACCTAGAGATAAGTAGAAGGGAGAAAAAATACAAGAAGCAAAAACTAGCACAGCAACAATTAGAAGACGATGAGCATCACCATGATGACTGCGTTCACGGTAGATTTGGAATCTTGAAAGTTGGAGGAAGATTTGAGAATCCATTCCCTGAATATAGAGCACAAACTTTGTATGAGTTTTTCTTCACAAGAATCTTGGAACTTTTTGAAGGTAGATCAAGAGGTAAATTACCAGAGACCGATGATGTGTTGAGGGAATTATTACCGATTCACAAACCTTTTTTCGAGATGATTTTCAACAATGCTAAACAAGTAGAGACAAAGACTGAAGAAGAAGATATCCCACCATTATCTAATAGGTTAACATTCACTTGGTTGGGGCAAAGTTGTTCATTCTTTCAAATTTCGCATGTTTCATTCTTGACAGATCCAATTTTTGAAAATTATTTGGTTAGTAAGAGATTTGGACCGAAAAGGATAACGCCATCACCATGTCAATTGGAGGACTTACCTGTTCCAGATTTCTTGCTTGTGTCGCATAATCATCCAGATCATTTAGAAGACGAGTCTGTTAAGAAAATTGGAAATAAGTCAACATGGATCGTTCCCTTGGGGTTGAGACTGTTTCTTGCAAGAAGAGGTATTTATAATACCATTGAGATGCAATGGTGGGAAAGATTACCTTTGGAAGTGAAGGATACTTCAGATAAGTACGAGATTGTTTGTTTACCAGCAATGCATTGGTCCGGAAGAAAAATCATTGATTCTAATGATTCGTTATGGTGTTCATTTTTAGTCTTGCGAAATGATAAAGCGATTTTTTATCATGCAGGGGATACTGGTTATTCCAAGGATTTATTCAAGACTATTCGTGAGAAATATGGCCCAGTATTGTTTTCCATGTTACCTATTGGACAATATTGTCCTCAATGGCATCAGAAACCAAGGCATATAAATCCTGAAGAGGCGGTAAAGATAATGAAAGATTTACAAGGTGAACATATGGTTGGTGTGCATTGGGGTACTTTTGTCTTGAGTAGTGAATATTTTATGGAGCCTAAATTATTGTTAGAGAAATTAGCAAATGAGAACAAGAGTGCTGGGAACATTAAAGTGCCAGAGTTTGGGAAGACAGAATTTATTGATATCAAAGATGATATTTATAGAACTAAATAGAGAAGATCATATATATATATATATATATATATATATCTATTTAATAGCTGTAGTTGCTTCTATAAATTCCTCATATACTTCATCTTTCATTCCATATGCAAATTTTCTTTCTGGATAACTTCTACTCTTGACTTCTTCATCATAAACATTCAAAGCACTAGAACCTGTCTCGTAAAAATTCAGTAAAGGTTTAACAAATTTCAGTTTCCTACCATCTAACATACCCAAAGTATCAGCTTGTACAAGAACTTGACCCGAAGTACCATTTCCAGCACCAATACCTATTGTCGGTATTGAAAGTTTCGATGTGATGAAACTAGCAATTCTAGTTGGGATACACTCCAACACTAAGAATGAGACACCTAGTTTTTGCAAAAAAATAGCCTGTTTATAAATGTTTATTGCATCTTCCATATTGGAGCCTTGGACTTTAAATCCACCAAGAGAATTGAATTTTTGAGGTTGGAGCCCAATATGACCTGTAACGGGGATTCCAATATCGACTAATCTCTTAATATGACTCTCATATTCATACGCACCTTCCAATTTGATGGATTGAATCTTGCCCAACTTCATCAATTTAAGACTTGATTCAACACATTTCTCCACCGAGGATTCATACGAGCCATGTGGAAGATCACATATCAAAGATTTTGAGTTTATTCCTCTTGTCACAGCTTTCAGTTGATAATAAAACTCTTCAAACGATACTTCCAATGTTGAAGGGTATCCTAATCCCACCATAGCCAACGAGTCTCCAATCAATACCAGATCTACGTTTGAATTATCAGCCATTCGTGCCGATATAAAATCGTGAGCAGTGATCCAAGATAAAGGAATATTAGATTTGTACAATGCATTAAGATCAGAAATTGTTGTTTGACGAAGTTCAGATTGTGCCGATCGCAGCACCGAGCTACTGCTGAATAATCTTCTGAAACCAACACGGAACATACTTGATGACAATATCGAAAGCAGATGCTATTTTCAGTATTTTTTCTTGAGATGAGATGAATTTTTTTTTTATTTTTTTCCAAGAAACAAAAAAAAAAAAATAATAAACGATTTTCATGAACGACAAAGAGTATAGTAAAGTATGTTACTTACAACAGTAAGACAAAGCTGTTTGAAGAGAAGTCTGCTCTTTGGTAGGTATCACTCCTCATCTTTACAATTTGTCAAACAACATGTCAGTGTCTTGGACGAAGAGTTTGTTGAGGAAGCCAAGGAACCTTTGTTAGAGCATTTAGAGAAAAGAGGTTTAATCGAACAAATCACAGATCGTGAGACACTACGAGACACAATATCGAAGGAAAAGATTTCATTATACTGTGGTGCCGATCCCACGGCTATTTCTTTACATTTAGGTAATTTACTTCCTTTGATAGTGTTATTACATTTCAATTTAAGAGGGCACAATGTGTTTGGACTTGTAGGTGGAGCCACAGGTGCCGTTGGAGACCCATCGGGGAAGACGAAGCAAAGAGATAAATTGGAAGATGAGATACGTTTGAAGAACGTTGAGCGTATACAATTTCAATTGAAAAATTTCTTATCAAAGGGTGTGGAGATTGCAAACTTGAGGAACTCTTCATTTAGTTCATTCGCAAAAGGTGAGATCAAAAGTGTTAATAATTATTCTTGGTGGAAGGATATCAAATTGATCGATTTCTTGGCTAATTATGGTTCTTTTATAAGGATATCTTCAATGTTGGCTAGAGACTCTGTGAAATCCAGATTAGACTCACCTCTGGGACTTGGTTTTAACGAATTCACTTATCAGATATTACAAGCTTTTGATTTCTACCACTTGTATTCCCAAGAAAATGTTGCAGTGCAAGTCGGCGGCAATGACCAGTATGGTAATATCACTGCAGGGACAGATTTAATATCAAGAATTGGAAAGACAAAAGATGTATTTGGCATAACCGTTCCTTTACTTACAACATCTACTGGTGAAAAATTTGGTAAAAGTGCAGGTAATGCCATTTTCATAGATGAAAATTTAACTACTCCTTTCCAATTATTCCAGTTTTTAATAAATTCAAGTGATGATGACATTAAACCTTTCTTATACAAGTATTCATTCTTGCCAATTTCAGTAATTGATAAGATTATCGAAGCTCATAATCAAGATAAGAAACAGAGGTTGGGACAAAAGTTATTGGCGATTGAAATGTGTGACTTGATTCATGGAGACGGTACCGGTTATAACAATTTAATCATCAGTGATTTTCTTTTCAATAATAAGCTGGACGTCCCAGTGACTCAAATTTTGAAGCTGTTTGAAGAGCAACAAATGTTGATCAAATTGAAACTGGATGAGATTGTCAATTTGAATATCTTGGAATTGTTGATCAAATTAGATCTGGGTAAATCTTCAAAATCGAAATTGAAAAGACTGATAACTTCAAGATCAGTTCAAATTGGTTTAGAAGGTGAAAGAGTCGATGAAATCGCAGTCGGTGTTGATTTGAACAATTTGATCCAGGATAAATTGTTATTTATTAGAGTTGGTAAAAATGATCATTATGTTATTGAAGTAATATAGTTGTAAATAGTTTTAGAAAAATGTATATATAATTGTCATGATTTTCAACCACTTCCTTTAGAATGCCTGAATAACTTCATACTTATCCAACTGATAAGACACCAAATCCACAATATCACGAAATTCAAATAAAAAGCATATAGGACATAGTTTTTCATATCCAAACCATAATCAAATCCAAGATCAAACGGGATTATATCGAACATAATACCAATACTTAAGAAGAATATGAACCATGTTGCAATTAGAAGTATTATGCCATAAACTTGAATAGAAAGAAAACTTGAAGTATAAGGTTTGGAATAGCTATCTCGGCGAGTTCTGTAATGATTTGGAACGAACTTTGAATCTCTGCCGGTTACTGTGGGCACTTGTATCTCCATCTTTTGTTATAGACCTAATGCAGTTGATATCTTTTCAAAAGTCTTTTCTATTTTTTTTTTTTTTTTTCACAAATTTGATCAGTTTTCGTTTTTATTATGAAGTGGTTTTTGATATTCGGCTTAATAGAACATGACAACTCAAGAGCAGATTAAGAATGTTGCAGAGAAATTAAAGAAAGAGACAATCAAGAGAAGAAGAGTCAAGCTACAGAGCTATTTGAGAAGCAATGCATCTTTTTTCAAATCAAAACAGCCACCTAATTTGATAAGATCAATATTTGATATCTCTCAAAGAAACTTACCCACATATCATAATGAGCTTGACCTTGAAAAAGCATTAGATGTGATTAATCTTGGTAAGATATATTCAGCAGTTGAAGCAAAAGAGAAAGAACAAAAAGACTCGGGCAAGTATAAAGATCGTGAAGGTTTACAATTAGATTACTCTGACTTCCTTGTTAAAGAACTTTTACAGTGGTATAAAAATGATTTTTTCAAATGGGTTAATTCACCTGAATGTGGGAATTGTCATAGTGCTAATGATGTGAGACCTATAGGTCGTGCCAACCCAACACATGAAGAGTTCCATGGTGGAGGTGCATCTGTGGTGGAAATTTATCAGTGTGGGAAATGTCAAAGACAGATAAGATTCCCACGTTATAATAATTTGAGTAAATTATTGGATTGGAGAAAAGGACGTTGTGGAGAATGGAACAACTGTTTCTTGTTATTATTGAACTCGTTGAACATCAAGTGTAGATATTTATGGAATCTGGAAGATCATGTATGGTGTGAATATTATTCTGATTCTTTAAAACGTTGGATCCATCTTGATAGTTGTGAGAATTCATGGGATGAACCATTGTTGTATAATCAAGGTTGGGGTAAGAAGATGAGTTATGTCTTTGCCATTGGAGATGATTATATAATCGATGTGAGTGATAAGTATATTGTGAAGGATCAATTACCAAGAAAGCAATTAACTGAGTCGGATTTACAAAAATATTTAAACTTTCACAATTTTGGTAAATGGTTGAGAGTGCACGATGATGATGAATTATTTAATATATTAGCTGCATATAATATTGAATTGCGAGTATTGAAGCCACAAGTGACCACTAGTGATGAACAATTTCAACCTAGGCAAAGTGGACTGGGTGAATGGACTGAACAAAGAGGTGAAGCTGGGAAATGATCTTACAATAGAATTCAAAAACAACAAAAGCAATCAATAAATAGTTATGTAAAATAAGTAATTAACGAACACTAGCAGCAGCAGCTTCGATATCTTCTCTACTTTGGTCTGGAGTAACGGCACCAGGCATGAACCATGGTTTCACGACAAAATAACTATTTGTCGAGTCAGCCATACCGGCAAATGCATTATAGAAACCCAAGATCCCGGCAAGGAAACAAAAAGCACCTCCAGCTTTTGTGACATTGACATTTCCTGTGAATTGTCCTATATCTAATAACAAGATGAAGAAGAAAATATCGAAAAACAAAAGTGTGAATGGCCAAGTTGATTTCAAAGTGCACAACCAAATCAAAAAAGCGAAAACCACATAGGCAGCCAAGAATAAACCCATTGCATCTGAAAAAGTTCCAGTTGTATCAGCCACGTATGCGGACTGGATGTTAAAAGCATCACATAAAATCAGTCCATAAGAACACCAGAAACCGAAGAAGCAGAGTAATACAGTACCACCCCAAGTGTTTTCCAAGATAAGACACCAGATACCTGAAATTCCTTCAATAATACCAGCTGAGAAGAAACAAGCACCGATCAAAACACTTGCCGATTTGACACCACTAGCTTGCAAATTGATCAAGCCAAGGGTGAAGCAACATAATGAGAATGCACATAAACCAGCAGGAACAGGATTACCGTATGATCTTGTTGTTGTATTTAAACCTGGATTCAAGTCACCTCCAAACGCATATTTGAACTCATCTTTTCTTATTGCGTTATTATTGATATAAATATAATCTTTATCGTGATAAAAACACGATTCTGAAGTCTTGGAACGTGTAGTGCCATGTCCATTTGGTTCAGGGTCACTATCATGGATAGCTTCAAATTTATCGTTCACAGGAGTACTTATTTGTTGTGCAGACATTGTGGAAGCAGAAGACATTGGTTGATTTCTGTATATTGAACAAGAAAAATAAAAAAGAATACTATATGGAGGTATTTATATTTTAATATACGAGTGGGAATTTTTAAGGTTATCCCCAACAAATATGCTAATATTAACTTTCTCATTATCACTAAAGACATCATCTGTTTCCTTTAATTTGAGTCGCATGATGGGGGATGGTGATTCAATCGGATGCCTATAAAATATTTTTCTTGTAAGAAAAAATTGAAAAAAAGAACTGCACCCCCTCTTTTACAACAGAAATGGCCTGTTGTCTGATGGTTATAGAGATAGATTACAGCAAGTCATTATAATTAATGTCGGGGTACAGATAATGTGAAAGAAAGGTCCCTTATATCCATAAAATGAACTGGATCATCCACACTTGTTATCACAGACTAGACAAAATTCCTTACACCCTTGTCAATTATATTGTTCTTGTACACCGTGAAAAAAAAGAAGGGGCAAGTTGCCCCTTCTCTATACTAAATAAGAGCAGCAAAATTGAAAAAGGGCAAATTAGATAGGAAAAAAAAAAAAGTGTCATCTCTTAAAGAAAAAAAAAGGATTTTTTGTACTGATTGGGGATTTCAATCTTTGCTAAGAGAAGTGGTGATGGTGTGAGGGGGGCGTAAAAGAGCTTTTCCATAGATCGAAATTAAAAAAATATTATTCTCTGGAATATTTGACTGCATTTCCGAATCTATACATCTTCTCTAACATTACCCAGTTGCTCTTCTGCTTGTTCCATTTCTCTTGGTCTAATTGCTCCTGGCATGAACCAAGGTCTTAATACGAAATAACTATTTGAAGGATCGGTGATACCAGCAAATGCGTTATAAAAACCGGAAATCCCACTGAGTAAACTGAAAACACCTGCTGCTAAATTGACTTGTTCATTACTTGTAAGGTATCCGGCACAAGTTAGCACACTGAAGAGGAAAATGTTGAAAAACAAAATTGTGAACAGCCAAGTGGATTTCAAAGTACAAAGCCATATTAAGAATGCAATCACCACATATGGTACTAAGAATAAACCTATAGCGACATTCAATTCCAGTGTACTATTATAACTTTTCTTTATCCCAAAAGAATCACATAATATAGCTCCAAAACTTGTCCAAAAACCAAAATACGTTAAAAATACTGTAGCACCAAATGTATTTTCCAATAATAAACACCATATACCACTAACAAACTCTACTACACCGGCACTGAAGAAACATGCACCAATAATAACCGATGTGTTAGACACACCACCAGCTTTGAAATGTATTAACCCTAAAGTTAAACAGGCCAGTGAAAAGGCAAGTATCCCTGCTGGCACTGGATTACCAAATTTTCTTAATTCACCTTGATTACTACCGCCATGGAAAGCATAAAGAAAATCGTTCTTATTAATTGGGATATCATTTATGTATACGTTTTTTTCATCTTGGTCTAATTTTGCATTTGCTGAAGCTACTGAGCCTCTTTGCCTCATAAAATCTGTTGATAAAGTTGATTCTGACATGATCTAATAATTATATCAATTCGTTACAAGGGAAAATTATCACTTTTTTATACTTCTTTCTACCCAGTTGCTCGTATTATTTTAATACAAGTATAGACGGGGTTGTTATATATTATCACTGAGAGTGCATATTGATCCTATTGTCTTTCCAACGGAACAAGTAAAAAAAAAGAAAAGAATCACAACAGCAACAAAGAAGGGAAAAAAAAATTAATCCGAAGATCTGTGAGGGACACCAGATCTAGCTAGTACCTGTTTTTAGAAGCATATACAGCTACAGTTATGTCATGGAGTAACTGTTTTCCGACTGCTTTACAGCCTTCTATATTAGAGACCTTTTTTTTTCTTTGGTTGCTAATTTTTTGCTTCCGTTCAACAGATAAGCTTATTCTAATTTTCAAAGAAGTGATTTACAAAATGCAAGGCAGTGTTGTTTTCCCCTTGGATGAGAAGCAGCACAATAATAATACTAAAAAATGCTAGCAATCAATGTAGTACTTTAAGCACATCAACACGTTCCTATTTATCTAGAACTTAAGTGGTCACTTTCGGAAATATGCTTAAACTCATATATAAGTTATATACAAAAACTTCCTTTTTTTTAGAACATTACACTTTTTTTTCTTCGCAATTTGATAACCTTATTTGCGAGATCTACAATAACGAGCCCAGCTGAGTTTCTTAAATTTGTATAAACCGCATTAACTATCTCGTTGCTCTGTCCCACTTTTAGGACCCCCCTTCTTCTCTATCTATGGCTAGTGAAAAAAGAAAAAAAATAAATTTGCTTTTTTCTTTCTTTGTACAGAGCGCCCCTATTATCCTCATATACAAAAGCTCATTTAGAACCACTAATGACAAATGTAAGGCTAATAACAAGGAAATATGACTAGATAGCATAAAGGATTAGCTTTAAGCAATATGCTATCAAAATATAGTTTTCTGTATTTTACGAATCTACAGGAATATTCGAGTTACCTCAGCCTTTCTTTCAGTTACACTTCAACCATATACCTTGCAAGTTAACGAGTGAAGTGATATAACCAGATGGTTTACAGATATATCATATTGTTATTTGCAATTCTTAACTATATAAATATCCGTTATAGTATTTTATCGTGATACTACAACGTCACATTCTATCAAAAAAAATCTATTATGTAACATCAATCGTTAAATTATTATTATTTTTTTTTTTTTTTTTTTTTTTTCATTCTTGTTTTTCAACATCATCAATTGGTTTTGGTTTACTAGCCCCTGGCATGAATAAAGGTTGAACTGTGAAATAACTGTTCTCAGAGTTACTTAACCCAGCAAATGCGTTATATAAACCTAGTAAACCTGCAACAACACCAAAAGCACCTCCAGACTTGGTTAAATTGATATTTTGTGTAAAATAACCGATATCTAATAACGTAACAAATAACCAAATCATGAAAAATAATATCATAAAAGGCCATGTTGATTTTAAAGTGCACATCCACAACATAAAACTGAATAAGATATAAGGTAATAAGAATAATCCTAAAGCGTGATTAAGGTCCTTTTCAGTTTGATACAGACTTTGAATACCAAATGCGTTACCCAAGATACATCCAAATGAGCCCCAGAACCCAAAGAAACAGAAAAACACCGTGGCACCAAATGTGTTTCCCAATATCAACTCCCATATACCACAACATAATTCTATTATACCGGCACTGAAAAAACATGCACCAATTAAGATATCAGCTGATTTGACACCACTGGCACCTAAATTTATTAAACCTAAAGTGACACAAGCCATTCCAAAAGCACAGAGACCAGCTGGTGCTGGATTTCCGAATTTTCTTTGTGAATGAGAATTTTGACGTTTTCCTGGGCTCATATCTCCTCCAAAAGCATAGAGGAATTGATCTTTGTTAATTTGTAAATCATTAATATAAATATTATCTCTGTCATGATAAAACAATGTTTCCGTTGATGTGGTACGTAAAGGCAGAGTTGTAGCTTTAAATGCTTCTCTTTTTGTATATTCTGAAACCATGATGATTTTCTTAGAAATTATATTGGAGATCAAAAAAATATTATCTTGATAAATGAATGGGTACCTGTTCTTTATATGAAATTTTTTATTCACCTCCGATGTCGTCTTGTCCAAACACTCAAAAAAACATCCCAGATGCAAAAAGAAAGAAAACACGGGGTCTCATCTTGTTGCAATGAGGGACGAGCTCGCGGGCAGCTTCAGTCCAGTGCAACCAACAAGGCAGAAAAAAATAAATGCTACACCCCCTTACTACGAAGAAAAAACATTTTGGGGGGCAAGAAAACCCTTTAATGGGTATAGATTTAGCAAAACAGGTTGGGCAAAAATTGTGTGGTTCCGATGCAAAGATCTACTGCTGCTACCTGGTCACAGTTCCATCAACCTGGATTCAGTGAAGTTTTTTACAAAAGTAATATAAAAAAGAAAGAATGATGTATCTCTCAATTCTCCGTGTACGGCTTATTACTAAACGAAAAATTTTTCTTTTGATCCACAACAACAAAAAATAGCACTAACGCATTTTTCGCTATAACGGTTTCAAGATAACCTAATCAGATGCGGCTAAGCATTAGCTGGTCTTCTTGTTATTAGTATTCCTTTATGAATTTGTTGTTGTTGAATGATATCAATTAAAATCTGGTGATGAGTTATGCGGTTTGACACCCTCTGCTCTAGAGTCAGGTATTCCAAGAAAAAAAAATTGGAAAAAGTGATAAAGGCAGAAAAGAGAGCAAATCTTGCAGTAATGGCGATTTCTTCAAGTTTCCGTAATACTGTAATTTCAACCAAGTTTTTTTTATCATGCTGCCTCTGCAAGGCTAGAACTTCCAGTAAACAGCTTCAGCCTCTCAATATATTGTAGTTGTCTTCTTTTTGAGTCATTTCTTGAATTTGCCTTTTTCTCGTTGCTATAAATGCGACATATGCAGTGAAATCGATTCAACACCCCATATGGTTGTATTTTTTTGTTGTCTTCTTCTTTTTTTTGTCAGGAGGAAAGCCGATAACACCTGAACATTTGTTTCAAGAGAACCAGTCATATATTTATCATTTACAACAGACAAAATCGGTGTCCTACAAAACTATCATGGCTTTCATTGAATCCAATATCTACACATTATCCGAGATCTTCCAGACATGCTCGGGATACTTGCCTAAATATCCAAATCAGGTCACTACTGGGAAGTTCGGTTTATCTATTATCCCAAAATTGGTTAAAGTAAACCAATTCTTTATTATAAAACGAACAGTGCAAAAAAAAAATTTTCTTTCTTTATTTTTTTTTTTTTTTTTTTTAAAAAAAAAACAGGAGATTTTTTTGATCTTTTATGAGAGATAATTTTTCATTCACTTACTAAACCACAAACATTTTATAAATTTTTTTAAAAAATGACCAAGGATTCTTTACATGCTCGGCTTCTTCTTTTGCTATTTTATTTTTAAAACTTTATGCATGCATGGGATTTGTAAAGTTCGTTTCCATTTTTAGTGAGACCGAGGGGGGTAATTCTTGGAGCCGATTCTTTACTGCAAGAAGCAAAAAGCTTAATGCGATGAGATGATGCTAGTAAAACCCTATGGTTCCTGCCAGTAATTAATTCAGAATTATTTTGGTCTGGTATTGATAGAGCAGTAAAACGATTGTTTAAAGCTAAGCATAAATTCTATCTCTGAGATATACCTGTGTTAAACCTCTTTTTTTTTTTTTTTTTTTCTGAAAACTTTGAACAAAAATGACATGATATTGACACCATTTCCAAATTGATAGGGGGAGATGAGCTAATTATTTTTAATTGTGCTTTATTTTATAGAAGAAGAAAAAAAATATTTACCCTTTACTACTTTTGAAAGATATTATCTGGGGTGCAGAACCTTGAAGTGCCAAAAAAAAAATTGAAAATCAAAACAAATAGTACTCATCGGTAATGAAAATTTTTGTAAGTGAGTACCGGTGATAAATCAAATAATCTCATGTTATGCTTGTCTGTTAAAGTGTTTTTTAAGGGAATTTAATGTTCAAAAACTTACTGTGACTTCCAGTTTTGGAAGTTGGTACATACAAGAAATTCTCCCATTGTCTGGATTTAATTTCGGAGTAGTTTTCATTAGCCAACCAGGATGAAGATGTCTTGATGAGCTCATTTTATTTTTGTAAACATTGAGGTCTCCTCAACTATATAAATTGGATCCCAATTCCCCTTTACCTTTCTCTAAATTTTAACTTTCCAAATATTCGCTAATGAAATTCGATAACGTTATTCCATTTAATCACAAAGATAAAAAGATGACAACTCCAAGCTCAACAGACAGAACAATTGATGAAAACCAAAACCACTCAATTCAAAGCTTCGACCCAAAAGTCGACAATGAAGAAGGTTTAACTGAACCAGTTAAACAAGTCTCATCATCTTTCAGAATTGAAAATGAAACTATTTACATCAATGAAAATCCAATTCCAAAAAATGATTTCCAAGATTTTGTCTATGCTACTGGTGGTTTAGCTCCTGTCTATAAGCCAAATCCAAGAAGAGAATTCGGTAACCCAGTTGCTCCAGGTTTGTTCTGCTTCGGTGTTCTTTGCTTCACTTTAGGTTTGATTGAATGTGGTGCTAGACACGTCTCCGGTCCATCTGTCTTGATTGGTTCATGTTTCTTCAACGGTGGTTTGATCTTGATCATCATCGGTATTTGGAGTTTGATCATTGAAAACACTTGGGCTGCTACTGTTTTCTTCGGCTTAGGTGGGTTTTTCTCTTCATATGGTGCTGTTCTTTGTAGCGCATTCGGTATTGGTGCTGCTTATACCACAGCTGAAGATTTGAACAATGCTATTGGTTTGTTCTTATCTGCATACGTTGTCTTCACTTTCTTACTTTGGGTCTGCACTTTCAAATCAACTATCGCTATGTGCGTCTTATTCTTCTTCGTTTGGTTCTTCCTCTTGTTGTTGGATATCGCTACTTTCAGTGGTTCTGCCGGTGTCACCAAGGCTGCTGGTGTCTTCTGCTTCTTAACAGCTATGGCCTCATTCTGGAACGCCTTCGGTGTTATGGCAGATAATACCAACAGTTACTTCACCGTCAGACCATGGATGATGCCTGTTGCTCACAAACCAAAGAAGCATACTGATGTTGAGAAACAAGAATAGACTCTTTATTAACTATATACACCCCTTTTTTCAATTAATACTTAATTTTTTTACCCCATTAATCCACGACTTGTTCTTTCCTTTTTTTTTTTTTTTTTTTTTTCTTTCTAAAAATTAAAATTTTCGGAGTGCCTACAAAAAGTAATATCACGGCTCAAAATTAGACCACTTAATTTCGGAAGTGTCAAATCCACTATGAGAATAAACATGATCATTGAATGATCTTCCATCTCGTTTTCTAATTTGAAATACGAATCATCCAATATCAGTCTTTGAGGTGATCTTATAAATATAGTCTGACTTCTTCCTCTACCATGAAGATTTGTGTTTCCTATACCCCCCTAGAACAAAATCTACAAGTAAATAATAATACAAGTTTAACAAAAAATGGCATCTCAAGATTTAAGTGACCGAACAGTTGATGATAATGAAATTCAATCTGTTGAAAGCTTCGAACCAAAAGAAGCAAATGATAGAGACTTATTACCTTCAGTAAAGAAAACGGAGACAGGTGGATCTTCATTCCGTGTTGAAAGAGATACAATCTTTATAAATGATCAACCAATTCCTAGACAAGATTTTCAAGATTTCATCTTTGCTAGTGGTGGTAGTTTAATAGCAGGTGCAAGGCCAGCTCCAAGAAGAGAATTTGGTAATCCAATTCCCGCAGCGTTGTTCTGTTTCGGATTAGTTTGTTTCACCTTAGGTTTAATAGAATGTGGAGCTAGAGGTGTCACAAGTCCTTCCGTCTTAATTGGTTCATGTTTCTTTAGTGCCGGTTTGGTCTTGATAATTTGTGCTATTTGGTGTCTTATCATTGAAAACACTTGGGCAGCTACTGTCTTATTCGGCTTTGGTGGGTTTTGGGCATCATATGCAGCAATTCTTTGTGACCCATTCAAAATCTCAGAAGCTTATGCAACAACGCAAGATTTTAACAATGCAATAGGTTTGGTGTTTGCCGGTTACGTCGTCTTTGCCTTCCTTCTTTGGGTTTGTACTTTCAAGTCAACTTATCCGATGTTTATCTTATTCTTTTGCATTTGGTTCTTCGTTATGTTACTTGATATCGGTATCTTTACCGGTCATCAAGGTGTAACGAAAGCAGGTGGTGTCTTCTGTTTCCTCACAAGTATGGCTGCTTTCTACAATGCATTTGCTGGTATGGCTGACCAGTCTAACAGTTACTTTACCATTAAACCATGGTTTATGCCTGGTGCTGCTAGACCAAAACCACTTTCTGATATCGAGAAACAAGACTGAATTATTTTTATTACTATTTAATGATCTTCTTTATTATGTGTACCTTTTTAGGTGATTGTTAATGACTTCTATACTTTCTTTCTGTAACTTCAAAAAAAAGGTTAGAGATCCACCTCAAGATAGTGCAGATCTAGAGAACGCCGAGTTTCCTGTCAGACACTTAAAGCTTTATCAGAAACATCATTGGATGACCGTATTCGGAGAGATAATAGTAGATAGGCAACAAGATACAGAGACAGATCTCTAAGAACGGAAACTGTCACATTCTTCCTATATGTCAAATTCTTACACCCCAATAAAGCGGATAGAATATCCCACTGCAGTAATTAACGAAAAAAAAAGCCAAAAAAAAAAAGTTAAAAAAATTTTCAGAACATATCTTCGTTAGTGTATCATTTCTAGTAGATGAGGGTAAATCATTGTCACCAGAGATAACCAACTGTCAGATTTCGCTGTTCGTCTTCCGTTTCGTTATCAGTATCTCTTCCTTTTGGAATTTTGAGATAAGGTTTCCAGCTTGAAAAAAAAAAAAAATAGATTGAAGGGTCAGGTAAGACTATATAAATAATAGATTAGTAACCTAGCTGGCTCATCATTTTAACAAGACAGTTGACCACAGTCAAGATGAGCTGGATTACTAAAATTGCCTATGGCAATGATAAGTCAAAGTCTGAACATGAAAAGAAGTTGTTATTGAAAATTGATTGCTTGGTTTTACCATTCATCTGTTTGAATTATTGGATCAACTATGTTGATAGAAGTAATTTAGCAAATGCTTATGTTTCTGGTATGAAGGAAGACCTTAATATGGTTGGTAATGAGTATAACTATGTTAATACTTGCTTCACTGTTGGATACATTGTGTTTATGATACCAAATAATATCGCATTAATCAAGTTTCCTCCTAGATATTGGTTGGCTTTTTGTTGCCTTTCATGGGCCTTATTGACTTTAGGAATGTATAAAGTTACAAATGTTAAACAGCTCTATGTCATCAGATTTTTTCAAGCTGGTTTTGAATCATCTACCTTCAGTGGCAGCCATTTGATATTGGGCTCATGGTATAAGGAAACAGAGTTGACAAAGAGATCTGCTATTTTCACAAGTTCTGGTTTGATAGGTAACTGTTTTTCCGGTTTGATGCAAGCGAAGATTTATTCTAACTTAGATGGTCACAAGTTTGGAAATGAGAGACTCAAAGGATGGCAATTTTTGTTTGTCATCGATTTCTTTATCACATTACCAATCTTATTTTATGGTTTATTTTTCTTCCCAGATGTTCCTGAAAAATGTAAATCAAGATTTTTCACTGAAGAAGATAAAAAATTGGCAATTGAAAGATTACCCGTACGCCATAAGACTAAATTGGATTGGTCTGTTTTCAAAAGGGTTATCGGTCGTTGGCATTGGTGGTTATTTTCATTGCTTTGGGTATTTGGTGGTGAAAATGAATCTTTTGCAACAAATACTATTTTTGCTCTTTATTTGAAATATTTTGGTTATACAGTTCAAAATAGAAACTATTATCCAATGGGTGTTTATGCAACAGGTGTCGTTGCCACTATTGCATTTGCCTGGTACGTTGATGCAACAGGTGCGAAGAGACATTACCAATGTGCTATATTCATATCAGTTTCTTTGTTAATAAGTTCTATCTTGCTTTTATGCCGTCCTACAACAGATTCATATGTCTTTGCAGCCCATTATATCTCAGGTTTTGCTTACTCTGGCCAAGCCACGTTTTTTGCCTGGGCAAACAAGATAACCGCAAGGGATTTGGAAGAACGAGCCATTATATTAGCTTCAATGAATATGTTTTCAGGTCTGGTTAACCTGTGGTGGTCTATATTATTTTACGCCGCATCTGATGCCCCAAAATGGTATAAAGGTTGTTATGCAATGATAGCCACCACCGTGACTGCTGCTGTGATCGCTGTTCTCATCAGGGTTCTACAAAACAAAGAAGAAAAAGAGTTGATTTTACATGATGTCCCCGATGAGACTTCAAGTAGCGGAGGTAGCTATGAAGATCTACACAAGGTTGAAGAAATTGCAGATGTTAAGGTGTAGTTACTTATCTTTTATTGTTTTTGTTATAGACAGCCATAGACTGCTTGCAATCCTTGGATAGTATTTAGTAATACTGAATTAGAATGTAATTTGTATTATTGTTGTAAATTTGTAATAGGGGCTGTTGAAGAGATAATTGATATATTTTGAAAGAAAAATTTGATATTTGACTATATAATCTACAAATTTATAGAAAATGGTATTTTCAGCTGTCCGTATACCTTCCAAGAAACTCCCAGCTAATGCTGCAGTCATAGTTCTTCATGGACTTGGAGACACTGGATCTGGATGGAAATTTTTGGCAGATTTTGCAAGACAATCACCAGCTTTTGATCAAGTCAAGTTTGTGTTTCCTAATGCTCCAACAATCCCAATAACATGCAACCAAGGATTCCCAATGCCTGGCTGGTTTGACTTATATGATATTCCGAATATAACAAAGAAGCCAGATGTTCAAGGATTTATGAAATCCTGTGATGTGGTTAAGGAATTAATCAAAGAGCAAACAGATGCTGGAATTGCACCAGAGAGAATAATACTTGGAGGTTTCTCTCAAGGGGCTGCTCTTGTGTTGGCTACGGCTGCTACTTTAGAATTCAAAATTGGTGGATTCATGGCTCTTTCTGGTTTCTGTCCAGTGGAAGATGCATTGAGGCCAAAGCTTAATAAGACTAATGTCGATACACCAATTTTTCAAGGTCATGGAACAGCTGATCCTATAGTCGATTATAACAGAGCAAAATCAGCAATTGAATTTTTTGAGAAAGAGGTTGGATTTACAAATTTGAATTTTAAGACTTACCCTGGTATGGGTCATTCTACATGCGAAGAAGAGCTTGCTGAGATTTTCCAATTTATGGCAAAAGTCTTAAACTGATTGGAGGAATTGTCATTTATATATGTCTATATAGATTTAAAATTGCCTATGGCTTATATTCAATAATCTTAGAAAGTTCTTTCATGATTGCAACAACTTTTTCATCTTGGAAACGGCGACAAACAACTTGGATCGAGATAGGTCCACCAACAGATTCTCGAGCGTTATAAGATTTCCACACCAGTTCATCGATTTGGTTTCTTGGAGTATAGTCAACATCTTCCACATCGATTTCAGGATCAACTCTTGAAACTGGAAAAATCCCTGCACTATAGTCCAAAGCATTGAAAGGTGATGTATAACCAACGTATTCGAATTTGTCATGAGCAACTCCAGCAAATGGTGTTGCTGGTAAAATAATGGCATCCATTGGCTTCCCAGTGGAGGTGACATCAGCTGTGGCATTCCAACGATCAACATATTTTTTCAGTAAAGAAGTATTCTCGGCGTGAAGGTCCCATAATTCAGAAGAACCGATTTCTTTTGCTAAACCGTACATCAGCATTCCTTTTGGGAATGGTTCACCGGATAGAGCATTATACTCTTTACAATGTTTGGCACCATCAGACAAGAAATACTCAGTGATTATGTCTCCTAAACGAACGTGACCTTCCAGTTTCCATTCAATAACTTCATGACCTGCAGCTTTGATTTTTTCGATAGCTTCTTTTAAACCACGTCTAATTGGAGGAGTAGGTCTAACATATTCATCATCATAACAGACACCAAAGACTAATTTTTTTGGTAATTCGACATCTCTCCATGGTAAATCAACAACTTTACCATCATACAAGTAAGGTTCAGCAGAAGTCACATATTTGCAATACAATTCAATGGTGTCAATTGATGGTGACATAGGACCATTAACACTATTGACACTGATCAAACCTGGTAGACCTGATCTAGCACCGTATGTTGGAAATCTACCAAATGACGGTCTTAAACCATAAATATTTTGGAAAGATGCTGGAATTCTAATTGAGCCACCAATATCTGAACCAACACCTAATGGTGCACCTTTCATCAGAAGCACTGCAGCTTCGCCACCGGATGATCCTCCACAAGTTAAATCACGGTTCATAGGATTCAATGTTCTACCATAGACATTGTTATACGTTTCAGCCATCATCATGGCAGTTGGCACATTTGTCTTCATGTAAAAGACACAACCCAACTTACGCAAGATTTTAACTAATGAGCTTTCTTCTTTGAAACCACCTTCTGGGTCATAACACCAACCTGTGAAACCAATAGTGGTAGCCTCACCTTCAACACATAGATTATCTTTCAAACTCATTGGTAACCCATGAAATGGGCCAACCAACTCACCAGTTCTTTCATAATAATTATCCAATTCCTCTGCTTGTTTCAAATCTTTTTCAATGAAAACCTCGGAAAGACAATTGACCAATTGGCGAGCTATTGTTGCTCTATGAGCAAATGCTTTCGTGACCTCATATGAGGTCCATTCTTTGCCATGGATCTTTGCTAAAAGTGTCTTGACATCAGATTCAGTAATTTCAATTTCTTTCTCGGTTAACAATCCACTTTCAATAGGAAATTTAGTGACATCTTTGACACTTTTATCAGGTAAGTCAGTTTCTGGAATTAACCATTCACTTGGGAATTTTGCGTCTCTTTCTGCAACTTTTTGCAGGGCAATTTCGGTGTAGTCTTTTACTGTCATTTGTTTTAGGCACTTAATTGACGAATTTTCAACAATGATGAGCTAACTTTTAAAAGCTAAGATCATCTATATATATATATAACTTCTCCTGACCTATTCCTATATATTCTTATCAAGAGTGCCGAAGGGAAATTTCAAAAAGTTGCAAGAAAAAAATACAACTGTCATGACAGTACGATTCTGAAAGAGGGATTCTGAATTTTTGTGATTGGTCTTGAAGATAAGATATGAAAAGAGTGGCTTTGAAGGAATTCGGTTCCCTGATCCTGTGATCAAGATATATAAAGAGCGATGTTGGTCGATCACAGGAACAGCACTTAAATATCGGCCGCTGAGGGACAAACTTCCATAATCAGATAGATTGATAACTATCAGTCGAATGATACGGCTCTCGTCTCCCTTATCCATGAAGCGAAAAGAACTATGAATCCACAGAAATTATCATCATTTGACGATCGGCAAATCGTTCTATCAGATTCCTATCTCAATTGAAGTGTATCCACAAGTGAACAAGCAAATTTTGCTCTGAAAAGCGTCTTTCACAAACATTTTTTTCGAAATGAGAGAAATTAGAACCGTGGAACTGAAATATTAAAGATACTTGGCTCCTGTTCTAACAGAGATATTGCTTACCATCTCTTAGTGAATTTAACTACAAGAAAGCCAACAGAAGCAAGCAAACGTTTACCCCACAGGGTAACTCCGAGCAGCCCTCGAATTCCCAGATAAGAAAACTGATAAGAAAATCGCGAAGACGTAAACAAAAAAAAAAAACACAAAGGTTCCGAGCGAAGACAAAAGGTGTTTCATTTATAACTTTGATGTTTATTTTATTTATTTATTTATTTATTTTACTCGATTAATTACAAACTTATCCAATTAATATATAAAACTCATCTTTTGAAATCTCACAATTTCCCAATTTAAAAAAACATGTTCCAATTCACTTCATTCTTCCGTGGTTCTAAGACAACTAACAAAGAATCGAGTGGCAACAACATCACAGCAATCCCAAAGTCATTGGAGATTAATGTTAATGCTGTTGAAGATGAAGATGGATTCATGGAAATTACAACAAGAAGAAAGACTTATTTGGAAGTTGCCAAAGAAGCCTTCTATGGTCAATCATCACAAAGCAACATAAGAAAAGATGGAACAACACCTGTCTTGTCTATTGTCACCAAGAAGAAGACCAAGTCTTTGAAACCTTCGAAGCAAATTGATGACGAAGATGAATTGAGCTACTCAGCTAACTTGGATGACTTGGACGGTGTCAATTACGATTTAAAAAAAAGCAACCGTCACGTATTAAAGTTGAAGAACAAGAAAACCCCATCATACTACAAAGACTTAAAAAGCAAGAAGGCTCCATCAAAGAAAATGGCAGGCAATAACAAAGTCATCGATCAATTGAGCTAGCTTTTGCAGATAAAGTTATTGAACCTTGCCTTGGCCCCTATTCATCTACAAACAAGATGATCATTTTTAGAAGTTGTGGTCTACAAATTTATATTGTATAATTATTTATCTATTCATCTGACAAAATGAAGAAAGGTGCCAGCCATCTTTCTTTCTACACAGTTGTCCTTAGTTTTTTTTTTTTGATTTTTTCCCTTTTTATTTCTTTCTTCTATATAATCACAGCCATAATATTAAATAACCGAGGAATCATCACGTTTCTTCATATATATTCATCTAAGAGTATCAATATTTGTAGTAAACACACATGTTTGTACAATAATATAAACAGGGCACATGTTGGTTAGTCATACTTTAGCAAAGAAAACAAAAAGTAGTGCCGGAAATATCATATAAGATCGTCAACATTATGATTCTTAAACTTCTTATTGGCACGGTCATAACTCTTGATATTGAACCTGCTCCCGACTATGTTGAATTCTATTGGCCCTTCAATAGCTTCGACAAATGATGGCACCAGTAGCTTGAACATTGTATTTTTTTTCGGTACTATTCTCATACCACCAATCTGTTCTCTCAATGACCAGTTTAATATTGGTTCTTTACCATCAATCTTAGGTATCGATATGTCTTGCTTCCAGTTATCCTGTCTTGGCACCACAATTATGAAGTTATGTTGTGATTCCCATATCACTATCCCATTAGTTCCGACAATGTTTGAATTTGTTGATGCAGTAACCGTTAAGAATGAACCGATTAAATCCGCAGATGACAATTTTGATAACATACCGCTTAAATCCTGTTGTTGTAATTTGTCCAATGGTTTTTTCAATTGGATTAGACTCTTAATATATTCATTCCAAAGATCATTTAATTGGATAAAATCCTCAAATTTCAACAATTTCTTAAACTCTTTTAAATTTTCCAATTTGCAATTATGTGCTCTTCTCAATTTATTCTCAATAACTCTTTGTAACGACAAATTTGATTTTATAAATAATTTGAACTCATTTCTTGTCTTGCTCTTGTTGTATTTGTTATTTGAACTGCCAAAATGCTGGATCTCATGTAATAAATTTTTCAGCTTCTTCTTCTTCTCCAGTTGACTGGAATCAGATGTAGGCTTCAACACTAAGAAATTTTTCTGATCACCAGTGGCAGAATACCTTTTCTCTAAAGTCTCCACGATCTTCGATTCCTTCTCAAAAGTACGACATCTCGATAACAATCTCTTTTCTATCAAATTTGTGTTCTTATTCATCTCTGATACCAAGTTATCCTGAACAAAGTGAAAATTTTATGTTTTTTTTTTTTTTTTTTTTTTTGTAAATTTTTCTTTTTCAGCTGAGGAATAGGATACAACTACAAGATGATGAGATCAAAGTTCGTACCCAGGCTCTTCACACCTTATAATTTTGTGAGATATGTATCTAATAAGAGTGCTAGACCTTTGCAGATACCATTTCTGGATGATTTGACTGAAGGCAATTCCCAGTTATTAGAAAATTACCCAAACTTGGAAGGGTTTCTCGATCCAAATACAGCATCGGAGCCATCTCATGCGAATAGTGTTGAAGATGAGTACGACTTCTCAAATATACCCATGTTGCACAAGAGAAATGATAGTGTTAAACTTGATCTCAATAAGGAATACTTTCCAGCAGAGATAGCGACAAATAAGGAAATATTGAAGAATTATTCACAAGACGATTATGAAGAGTTGCAAAACTTGACCAATATGAATAATTTAGTTCAAATTGAGAAAAAAGATTTAGTTGATGTTGAAGAATTGACACTTTTTATGAAACAGTTACATGAAAATGACACAGATCCAATGAAAAATCGTCGTAGTACCAAGTTAGAGTCTATATTGTCAATGGAAAAACCAGTTACATTAATATCGAAATTTAATAATCCTTATATCAATTTGGCTTTAGAATACCATATATATGACCACATGCCTGTTTCCAATGATATTTCAAGACTTGTGGTGTACAAGAATAAACCATGTATAGTGATTGGGAAAAATCAGAATCCATTCAAAGAGATAAATTTGCATTATTCAAACATTACAAACACTCCTATTTTGAGAAGATTGTCAGGTGGCGGAACTGTGGTTCATGATTTGGGAAATTTGAATTTCTCATATATGTCGAAGAAAAATCAGTTTGATAGAACTAAGTTCACTGATTTGTTTATTCAAGATTTGAACAAATTGATTGAAAATAAAGACATCTTCATCAACGACAAGAAGGTGGAATTACCACAGTATCCTTTGAAAACCACAGCAAAAGGTGACATCATAAACATGCTAAATGAAAAAAAAATCAGTGGATCAGCATTCAAGTTGTCAAAGGGTAAATTTATACATCATGGAACCATGTTATTGAATTCACAACTTGATAATTTAAGAAAATTGTTAAAACTTACCGATTCAAGAAAGAAGAGTATTACTGCTAATGGTACGGATTCAGTGCCTTCAAGTGTTGAAAATTATCAAATAAATGAAGATTTATTCTTATACAGTATGGCGAAATCTTATAATTCAACCACTGAAAATGATGTGTTTATCATCGATGATTATGATTCATTACCACAGGAAGTTTTCCAAAGAGCCAAGGAATTGACTCATTGGTCCTGGGTTTTTGGTAAGACACCTTTCTTTAAGCATACTTTAACGCATGAAAATTTCAAATTGAATTTTGAAATTGATAAATGTTTTGTCAAATCGTTAACTGTTGATTCCGATAACAAACTCATAGAAGATTATTTTGAGCCAATAGTTTCGAAAATTGGCAAAGGTGAGAAGTTAAGATATATCGGTAAGGAAGTTGGATCGTTGATCAAAAATAAAGAGGTGTCCGAATGGTTAAGTTGGCAAATAGATTTCAATTCAAATCATGAAAATTTTGGCAGTGATTTAGCTAAATAGATTTATAATCCTATATCATTATTTGGGTTTCCGAAACTTAGTACATTACTGTAAGCTCTCCATTGTGGATTCCCTGTTGAGGGTTGTGTCCCGTCCAGAAGTACATTTGTATCACCCGCGTGTGGTATCAATGCATTTACAGCTATTCCAGGATGTTGCTGCTGTTGTTGTAAATTCAATATATGCTGTTGTTGCTGTTGAGTTTGAGAGATGAGATCAGTATCGATATTTGTTTCATGAGTCTCGACAATATCTACTGGTAATGGTTGGTGCTCATTTTGTTCATTGAAATCCTTGGTATGCTCTTTATGTGAGTAAATAATTTTGAAATCACCATTCAAACAATTATAAAATAAACCCAATTTACTTTTACAATCTTCTGTTTTCCTATTTTCAATTGTTGGAAATTTTCTATAATGAGAATCTTGTCTGCAATAATGGTTGATGACAAAATTACCATTTTGTGATACATCTCTTCTCTTTCTTGCGTAATGGTAATCAGTGACATTGCTGATCTTATCTGCAAATTTAATTAATTGTTCATCAATTGTCTGTCTTAATAATTTAGCTTGATCTATATTCTTCAATTTTGGAGTAACTTGAAATTGGCTAAGTATCAAAGGTAAATCACGTAGCATTGAAAATTTCTTATTTTTGAAGAACTTGTATGCTTGTAAAGCTTCATGTTGGTCTATATTATGTTCTGCAAATAATTTTGAGATTTCATCTTGTAATTTTGTCAGTGTCAACCCATTCAATTCAAAAACCATCTTGTATATTGAATCAAGCAATTTCGCGACAATCAACTCCAAGAATTTCAAACTATTTTGAATGAAAAATGAATTTGAGTCTGTCTGACTTACTATTATCAAACCAACTCTCTTCTCGACATATATACCAGCCAAAGATAATAAAGGAGTGGTAGTTAAGTTGGCAGACTTCATAGAAGTGAATGATCCCACCACTGGTGCCAATTGCATTGCATCGATATGTTCCTTCATTGCCTCATCATTATCTCCAGAGACATGAGTGACGAACCCCCTTCTCTTGACCACTGTCTTTGCACCAATAGATACAAAGTTGAAATTTTTGGGGAACCTGGGTATTTGTTTCTCTGAAAAGATGGTTTGATAAATGGCATCTGTCTGTTCTCCAATTTCTCTATGCAGAATATACTCGAGAAATTCATCAAATGAATCAAATTTCTTAAAATGATCTTCATTTGGATTGTCAGCAGCAAATGAAGGATTCCCCACTATTTTTCTCTTCTTAGTTGTCCTCTCTTTCCTATTCTTCTCTCTTTTCTTCTGACGGCATTCCAAGCACCATCTGTACTTATCATCGTCAATCCCTTGTCTGAATGGGAGCTCACATCGTAAGCAAAGTTTGTTCTGTTTGATATTCACATCCAAAAGTTTTGGTTCATTGACAGTTTTAGGAGAAATAGGCTCAGTATAGCTCAGATTTTGCACATTTACACCATAAGAGGTATTGCTGTACTGAACATTGGCCATTATTTGCTATTTGTACAGAGATATTTCAGCTTGTCTTGTTTGTTTGTTTTTTTTTTTTTAGATTTTTTTAGATTTTTTTGAAGCATTTGGAGGAAAAAAAAAGTTGATAATTAACAGCATCATAAGCAAGAAAGGGTGAAACAATTTGGATTGCAATGTCCGAGCCAAGCGTGATATCTTTCAGTAAGAAGAAGAATAATCGGAGAAAACTGTTGAAGGAGTTTTATAAATTGCAGGAATCAAATAAGAGGGAGTTGGAGAATTTGGGTTTGCAAAACGGTATACAACAGGAACCTACAACGATACGGACATCAGAATCGAATGAAGAAGAATTGACATTAAATAATTTTGAAGAATTTGTCAAGCGGAAGGATTTCAAGACATTGATATCGAGAGAGAACAAGATAACAGAAGAGTTGAACTCGAATCAAGGAGAAATCAAATCGATCATTTATAACAACTACTACGAATTGATCAAGATAAGCAATTACCTTGAGAATTTGAAAAACGGAGCATCAGAGACCAGGAAAGATGAGACCATGGACAATATTGAAGACGATACCACTGAGTTCACCATAGGAGTAGACGATGATGAAGAAGACAAACAAGACACCACTCTAAAGATCTTGAACAAGATCAGACAAAACATCTCCTCCATCAAATCGCAAGACCTCTCCATATAGACAACTGTATAACTTCCTTATTGATTTTTACCTAAAACGGCTATCGGAAGATAACCTTTTGTAATTTCCACGTAAAAAAAGAAAAAAAGATTGTGCAAAGAAAACAAAAAAAAAAAAAATGGATAGTTTGTTGCAAATACCAATAGTCATTCACATACACACTCTTTTTAAGACTTATAGATTCCCCTAATAGGTTATCTGGTGTATTTCTTCATATCTATTTAGATATAATATACCCCAGTCAACAACATATAGTCAAAGAATGGAGTCGATAGAAGGTGTAACTTCCCCATTATTCCCGCAGCTGGTGTTATCGCCAGACACTTCCGTCAAGTTACCATCCAAGCCTTTAGCACACTCAGGGTCTGTTCAATTGTATTTGATATTGGCTGAGAAGATCTTGTATATTCAAGGTTTTGATGAAAATGAGTACAAAGAGAGACCCCCACTGTTATTGCGAGGATCTTTATTTTTGAAGATAACCAAACCTGTCAAAATTAAACTGATCAATTTGAAATTTTGCGGAACTGCAAAGACTGATTGGCCCGAGGGTATCCCACCAAAGAAAACTGAGTACCAGGAGACTCATCAGTTGATTCAACACACTTGGCCTTTTTTCAATTCAAATACCACTTTTAACGATGCTAGTAAAGGTGCAAACATTTTCAAACCGATGGATCCTTCTTCCGCTACCACTGATGAAATTTCTAGTTTCAGTTTGGAACCAAGTTTGACCAACAGAGATAGTTCTGGTTCGTTGGCTAATGTCTTGAGAAGAGCAGCTTCTCCCTCGCCAATAAGAACCAGTAGGTCCAGATCTAACACCGCTGCATCTACTCTATTCAGTCATTTAACTGGTACTACAAGTAATGTATTGGACTCAACCACATCCAATGATTTACAATCAGTGAGGTCCATGGAGACCATTAATGACCCAAATGCAATTAGGACTTTTCAACCGGGTGATTACATTTACAATTTTGAATTACCTATCCCATCATCTACTCCTGAATCAATCAATGTGACTTTTGGTAACGTCAGTTATTATCTCGAAGCCTCTGTTGAGAGAGCTGGTGCTTTTAAAACTAGTTTATTAGGGAGAGAAATAATAACAGTTGTCAGAACACCATCTGATTCTTCGCAGGAAGAAAATGAGCCAATTGCTATTGTCAGAGATTGGGAAGACCGTTTGAGGTATGAAATTGTGATTGCCTCGAAAGCTGTGGTGCTTAATACTTATCTTCCATTAGCTTTCAAACTTACTCCTTTAGAGAAAATACAACTCCATAGAATTAGGGTATATTTAACTGAAAACTTGGAGTATTACTGTCGTCATAAGAAAATTCATAGATTGGAACCAACAAAGAAATATTTGTTATTGGAGCATAAACCACAAGAAGGTGAAACATCATTGCTAGGTGATGAGGAAATCACTGCAAGAGAATTGGAGTTTCAACTATATGTGCCAGAGAAATTAAACGAAAAACAAAAATTACACCCTGATACCTCTTACTCTAATATTCAATCACATCATTGGATAAAGATTTGCTTAAGATTATCAAAACCTGAGCCAACAGAGGAAAATCCTCAAAAGAGGAAACATTATGAGATCTCCATTGATTCTCCAGTACACGTATTATCACCTATGGCTACACATGCTAATACTCTTTTACCATCATATGATCAACCAGCTCAAATGGATTATTTACAAAATCCCCCACAGTCACCTAATGTCATCCTGGTGGATAATTCACTTGATGCATTAATGGTATCCAGTCCTATTCTTTCGCATATTGATCCAGATCCATACTATGTTCCTCCAGATATGCATTTGGAATCAAACATTTATAAGCCTTCAAATCTTCTGAGAGAATTACAATCACCACAAGCACAACCATTTTCTCCAGTAATATCACCGGAGATGGCTGCACTTTCACCAAATCTTCATTCTATAAGCAGTCCACATCTCTCTAGTTCCAATTCTCCAGCAATTATGGCTAGACCTATTCATCTCTTGAGACGTCCTTCGATGAATCCACCACCATTTGATGCTGAAACTGCTCCTCCTCCATGTGATGACGAGCCTCCTGCATACGAGGAGCGTGACACAATGAAAGATCAATCAGTTGAAGAAGATATTGGAGAGACTTTTGCCTTCACTGGATTATCACCACACATGCCAAATTCTATTATGAGAGCCACAAGTCCAGCTCCAAGATCTAGATCTACTTCAAGATTACGTTCCGTGGTTGCCAATAATAACAGCAGTGGAGAGCTTAGAGGAAGAGCTCCTCGTGAACCTTCACCTCTTCCAACTCAGCAACAACAGCTGCCTGTTTCTGCTAAACCACCTCAGCAGAATAGAATGATGCCAAGAACAGCAGAGTCATTCTTGAATGATATGGAGGATGATGACGATGAAGAGCTTCCGCAACCATATATTTCACCACAACCAATTCCTACAATTTCTCCAACGTTGATTAGTCCAACAGACCAGCTAACTCCTACAAACGAAGTGTTGAGCCCAACATCATCATTAGCATCATCTGTTCACTCAACATCAACGAGAGAAACTCAATTTGAACCAATAGGTGAACCATTATTACAGTCATCAACAGCCACTTCTACAGCAGATCGTCGTCCATCTGCTGGTAGAGATAGATTCCAGAGTGTTCAGAGTATGGATATTACCTCTATGTATTCAAATAACAATAACACTAATGCATCGTTACCGGGTGCTATAAACCAGGCTAGATCTGAATCTATATGGCACCCATTGGATTCGGATTTCACACATATTAATAACCCACATTTGTACAAGAAGCCAGTTTTCAATTCCAGTTTTATGAGTGGTGGTGGTGATGTGACAATTCAGAGTACAACGCAAGAAGAACAGCAACAATCGCGTCCCACGAGACAAATGAGTTTTGGTGTTGAACAAGTTTTGGAATCTTTACCATTGGATTCATCTTTACCTCAATCTCCATCAGAATCAACTATTATCCAACAGTCATCAAAGCAGCAACAGCCACCACCACCTCCAGTACCAAGACATGTTAGATCTTCAAGAAGTGGAAGTTCTGTGGTGTCGTCGTTGAATTCTAACAATAGTTCAGCAACTTTGAAAAGTGGAAGTAGTAATGAAGAAAATGAACAAGTGACACAACATACTGTTGCCACACCTCCAGAGACAAGAAAATTATCGAGCACTAGCTCTTCGAGACCAGCTCTTAATCAGGACACAGCATTTTAAACATACTTATATACGACTTATATCTTTATTTATGAATTTGATTCATTTCTTTTACACATTTATTTCTTATAGGATAACTTTTTATACAATTGTTTTTTCTTTCAATCAACTTAAAGACTCTTGACAAGCAGATCAAACTGTTGATTATTCCATTTAACATACTTATCTGAATGCTTGAAATAATCACCTGCATATTTATCATGAAATCTATGGTATAATGGCATTATAAATGAAATTTCCCCATTCAAATAACTCTTGACGGAAGTATCTGTAATTCTAAAACTTTTATGGACTCTAACCAATTCATCAAACTCATCATTGAATTTTTTAAATTTGTCTTTAATTATATCTTTTTCTCTTGATTGTGAAGACTTATCTGTGTTTATTATAGTGACATCCATAAGATATGCAGCAACTTTTTTCCAATTTTCTAAGAAAATACCAAGGAATCTTTTCTTAATTCTTGTTAATCTCTCTTGACCTATAGAGCCTAGTACTTTCTGAATTTCAGATCTCTGAATGATACTTTCAACGACAAAATAATTAGTTATCAAGAAATAACCCAATGAAGACCTTTTCAACAATGTCTTTGCCTTCACTTCTAAAGAAATTAATATGGCATCTAAAGCATCACTGTAAAAACTCGATAACAAAAATTTTGGATCACTTGATTCAAGTCTCTGAGATGAAGGTGGTACAGAAGAGTAAACGTTTACCCATATTGGACGCGGATTTGTTGGAATCCAAGAACCTGGCTTCATCCCAGCTACTGCAATCAATGATGGGTCTCTATAGTCACTCAATTTTCTCAATCTAGACATTGTCTCTACGATGACATCACTGACACTTGTATCATTTGGAATTGACTTTAAACTGGCATAACGAGAATCAATTCCTTTTAAGAATTCTAAAAACAATGATTGAGTCAATAACCTTGCAGTATCCAAATTCTTCTTTAATGGGTTATAGGAAGGTGACTCCATTGGAGTTTCTTTTAAAATCTTATTCAAGGAGTCAATAATTTCAAATGTTAAGTAGCCATCAGATACAAGATTTCCCTCCACAAATGAAATCAAGTTCTTAATTATCTTATTATAAGCACTTAAAACTGACTCCAACACCTGGTTCAAATAAATTTGATAATTGTCACCATAAAATTCTTGTAACAAAGATTTTTCATTCCCGGAAAAACATAATAAAGCTTCTGTGTAATTTGTTATACCATTTGAGCCTCTCTCATATTGAACTTTCAGAGATCTGGCCTCTGGTTTGCAAAATGGTTCTAGTATCAGCATCGAATCAACTATTTGCTTTGACCTACTATCAACCAACACATTGTCAACAGGTTGACTATTCTTCAGATAATAACCCATAATCTTCTTGTATTCATCCACTTGTTGTGGCTCCAAATATGGGAAAGGCTGATTTGAAGAGATCAATTTTTGTGGATCAAAAGATCTTGAATGCTTATTCACATCCAATTCAAAATAAGTTTTCAAATTCAATTCACCTATCTTGATAGCGGACTTCACAGAATTGATAATACCTCTAAACCCACCCAAGTCATTACGAGTGATTTCCAGCAACAACTCGTTTGCTTTAATTAATGATTGAATATATTTTCCAACACCAACGGAATAAAGTTTCCCCTGGTCATTCAAAATTTGCTCCATAGTGGCAGCCGATGCAGCATAGGACTTGACGTTATCTATTAGTCCAATGCATTGCTCTATATTCGACTTGTACAAGTTTAATTTCGTTGTATCACTAACCAATGGTTTGATTCGTTGTTCCAGTTGAGACGATTTGGTTGAAAGCTTAACCAAACTGTCATGAATGGCCTGACACAAGGTACTAGTCTTCAACAAATTCTCTTCAAGAACTGTGTTATTCGCTTCATCAAGATCAATCGTCTGAGTGGCCATTGCTCTAATTGAATCGATTTCTGTTTACAGGTGTTTGTTTGATTTGTTTTGATCTTTTTTTTTTTCTATGAAATGAGAAAAATTTAAATAAAAAATATTATTTTTTTTTTTTGGGAATTTTTGAAAAAAGTCTTCAAGCAGAGGCAAAAGAGCATGTCATCGCATCCTCAGTACGGGAGCATCGAGACAGATGAGCTGTTGATTTCAGCATTGAATGCTAACTTTGATGATTCTCTTTTGAAAAAAGGGAAGGTGAAGAAGTCCGAGCACATGGTGTTTGACACAAATGTACAACTTACTGGATGGAAGTTTAATGAATGGGATTACGGAAAGCCAAATCGTATTCAGTTACCAACACAGGCCCGAGGTTTGTTCACGACAGATAGTAAGATAGTGATAAGAGGATATGATAAATTCTTCAATGTTAATGAGTTACCTACTACTAGATGGGACTACCTCTTGACTAATACTGTTGGACCCTTTGAGTTAACATTAAAAGAAAATGGCTGCATTATTTTCATATCGGGACTTGCAAACGGGGAATTAGTAGTTTGTTCTAAACATTCAACTGGGTACAGAGACGATGTCAAGAGAAACCATGCTGAGTATGGATTTAATAAATTGAAAGAGCAGTTGGACCTGCTTAGTATTGAACACTCTCGTTTAGGAAAAGCTTTATTTGAGATGAACGTTACAGCAGTTCTGGAATTATGCGATGATGACTTTGAAGAACATGTCTTGAAATACTCGAGAGATGAATCGGGTCTTTATTTGCATGGTTTAAATTACAATACTCCTGTTTTCAAAACATATGCTATGACCGAAGTCCATAAATTTGCAGACTCATTTGGTTTCAAAAAAGTTGACTTCTTTGTTGAGAAAGACGCAAATAGCTTAAAACAATTTTTGGAAGAGTGTGCGAAGACTGGAACTTACAATGATAGGGAAGTTGAAGGTTTTGTCGTTAGATGTAAATTGAAAGGCACTGGGAATGATTATTTCTTTAAATATAAATTTGAAGAACCTTACTTAATGTACAGGCAATGGAGAGAAGTTACAAAACTGTTAATTTCCGGTAAATCTGTGGCTGAGTTGAAAATCACTAAGCATAAGTATCAAACATTGAAATATATAGAGTTTATCTTACCTTTATTGAGGAGTGATGAACAATTACAAAAAGATTATCAAGATGGACATAGAGTTATAGAGTTGAGAAATCAGTACTTGGACAATTTGGGAAAGAAAGGTTTTGAAATTGCAGTTGATGAAGATGATGATTTATCTATAGCTAGAGAATTAAGTTTCCTTTCCATCAAGAATCTGTCTATTTCAGAGAAGAAAATCAAATATGTGATTATTCCTGTGGCAACAATTGGATGCGGTAAGACAACAACAGCTTTAGCTTTGAACCATTTGTTTCCTTCTTGGACACACATTCAAAATGATGACATTCCAAGCCCTGTAAAGGATAAGTTGGTGAAAGGTGCTTTAGAACTTTTAAAGAATTCTCCGTGTTGTTTTGTTGATCGTAATAATCATCAGACAAGGGAAAGGCAACAAATTTTTAGTGATTTCGAGAAGTTTACCTCTCAGTATGAGTTTAGTTCAGAATACCAGTTAAAATTCATTTGTTTGAATTTCATCAAGGATAAATACGAAATTAAAGATCGATTATGGTACCTCACTCAAAACAGAGTGTTTGAAAGAGGAGACAATCACCAATCCATAAAAGTTGAGAAATCTGGAAGAGAAAAAATAGAGAATATAATGAAAGGATTCATTGGAAGATTTCAAAAAATAGATGATTCAAGAGAACCTGACTCCAGATTCAATTTGGTGATTGATTTGTCATTATCGGGAGTTGACTCTTCTTTGGAAAACCTCAACACTGTTTTACAAAGAATACATGAATATTATCCAGATTTAATACCTGAGATCCCATCTAAAGATATGATTAATAAAAGTTTCGAATATGCATTGAATTATAAACCATCTATTGAGAAAATTGTGAAGGATCAGCCTATAAAGAGGCAGAAAAAACAATTCAAGCCAACCTATTTTGCAATCAGTTTACGTGATCCAGGGTCATTGTTGAAAAAAATTGAAGATTTGTTGTTAACGTCAGCTAATGAGAAGTTGAAGGTAATGTATCAGTCTTTAAAGCAATTGAATAGGCTTCAGACTGAATTTCATGTGACGTTGACACATATAGCCACTTTGAAAACTGACAAGAGCGTCTACAGTAATTATACAAAGAAATATTTCAGCAAGGAAATAGATACCATGTCTAAAGATGAAAATTTAAAATCAATACCACTACCTTTTGAAAATTGCTCGGTAAAATTGGAAAAGCTTTGCTGTACAAGACAATTGATGTGTATTCAAGTGTCACTTTCCTTGACTGTACCTCATCAAGAATCCTTTGACAAATTTTGCTCAAATAAGTTCCCACACATCACCTTAGGTACCATTGATGATTCAATTAAACCTTATATGTCGAACCAAATCTTGCTGGATATAAATGAGTTCCTGTGTGGAGAGACAGATGGATATTTCGAATTGCCGTGGGAAGAGGAAGTGTATTTTAACGGCATAGAAGACCTCGAATTGAATGTATGTAGATAAAATGATGAGTCAACTAAAGAGCGCGGTGTTCGTTATTACCTGTTTGGGATGGTGAACTTTGCGACCCTCTTTTTACATATATAAATAGCGCAATATTGAAAACTGGTGAATAGCGCAGTTCTCAATTTTTTGTTAAAAATCTTATCGAAGAAAGTGAAAAAATAAAGTAAAAAAATTTTTCATTCAATGAATCACACTTTCCTTGTATATATATAAGTGGTTAGAAATCAATTTTGAAGAATTTAGAAATTGTAAATTACCGATGAGAAACATAATGTCATTTGCTAAGACTGTATCCAGTTCAATAAACCAATCTTCAAGATTGTTTTCAACTTCGGCAACAGCATCTTCACCACGTCATTTGGTGTCTATGCTTGAAATATCAAATGAAGAGTTAGCTGCTTTAATAAATAGAGCTTCTTATCATAAGAAACTTATTAAGTCAGGTGAACGTCCGTCATCTGAGATAAATTCAGCATTGGCTGGGAAGACTGTGTCATTGGTGTTTAATAAGAGATCCACTAGAACTAGAATCTCCACTGAAGGTGCAGCTGCTTATTTTGGTGCAACTCCAATGTTTTTAGGTAAAGATGATATTCAACTTGGTGTCAACGAATCATTATATGACACTACGAAGATCATCTCATCGATGTCTTCATCCATATTTGCCAGAGTTGATTCTCATTCAGTGATTCAAGATTTATGCAAACACTCTTCTGTTCCTATAATAAATGCCTTATGTGACACTTTCCATCCTTTACAAGCTGTTGCAGATCTCTTGACTATTAAAGAGACATTTGGAAAGACACAAGGTTTGAAATTAGCTTGGATTGGTGATGCTAATAACGTTATTAATGATTTGGCCATTGCTGCTTTAAGATCCGGTATTAATGTCTCTATCGCAGCACCAAAAGGTTACGACTTTGATTCAGATATTGCTCAAAAAGGTATTGAAATTGGTAAAGAGACAAACTCCACATTGACTTTAACAAATGAACCTTTGGAAGCAGTCAAAGATGCTGATATCTTGGTTACTGATACTTGGATCTCTATGGGACAAGAAGCCGAAAAATTACAAAAATTAAAAGATTTTGCCGGTTTTCAAATTACCAATGAATTAGCTACAAAAGGTGGTGCTTCTTCAAATTGGAAATTCATGCACTGTTTACCAAGGCATCCAGAAGAAGTGGATGATGAAGTCTTTTACGGTGCTAATTCTTTAGTTTTCCCAGAAGGTGAAAATAGATTATATTCAGCCATTGCTGTTATTGAAGGTTTTATAATTAACAAAGGTGATCTCACAAAATATGACTAAGTTTATTTATAACTTTCTGCTAACTCATTCAATGTTCGTATTAATTGTTTTTGCTTCTCCTGTAACTCATTTCGCCTTTGTAATATTCCGGCAAGTTGTTCTTCGTTATATTCTTTCATATCCTTAAATTCAGTTTCCTTTTGCCTGAGTGACCCAAGAAATTCATCAATAGTTTCTAAGTCTTTTATCCTTGTTTGCTGTCGTTGCTCATCTTGATCTTCATCAAAATAGTCAAGTGCATTTTGTATTTCTTCTTTTTTCTGTAACTTCAGTTGATTCAGTTCTTGTTCAGTAAGCGGTAGTCTATCATCTCCAAATGTCTCATGCAAATCAACTTCAAAATCAACATGTTTATCTATGTTTTTGCTGCTCTTATTCATCTTATCCAAATATTGAAACTCGTCATCTTGATCTTCTATAGATATGAACTCTTCCAGATCTTGTTTCATCTCCTGATACTCAGCCCTTGTACTTCTCTCTTTCAACTCTTTTATAGTAAACTCGTCAGGAATTATTGTGGGCTTATCATTGGAAGGCACATCTAGTACTTTATAAGGCAAATTTTTGGGCACCTCTTGTTTAATCTTATTCTGTGACTTCAATTGTTCTATATACTCTGGTGAATAATTTTTTTCTTCAATATCTACATCCATATGATCAACAGAAGGAGCTTTGAAAGATGGTAACTTCTTTGCTTTTGGTTTATTAATCTTGATTACACCTTCATCTTCTTCTTCTAATGGTTCATCGAAACTTATGTTTAATTTCTTTCGCTTTTGTTTAGATACATTGACAGATTTCTTGAAAACAGGAACATTGCTACCAACAGATGGATCTTCCGGTTCTTCATCGTCATCTGCCAATATCACTTTGGGTTTTGGTCTTCTAAACGACATCCATCAAATTGTCTATTGGTTCTTTAACCTTCTTCTTTTTCTCTAAAAAGCCAAAATAAAAAATTAAAAAATTTAAAGAGAAAAAAAAATTGTAAAAAGTGAAAAAATTTTTTACCTTCAGATCAATCAATCAAATCATCTTTGTAGTAGAGGCCACAAGTAGTTAGAGAGACCTAAAGATGTCAGGGGTATCAAAAAGAGCAGAGAGGCTTCATCTGCTGATGTCTGAGAATACGCTGGACTCAGTGTTTGATCAGCAGGAGTTACAAGAAATGAGTAAAGTGACATCACCAACGGATTTGATGTTAATGATACAAGAATTAATAAATAAGAATTTGGTGAAACCTGTGAAGCAAGGAGATGTGTTAAAATTTCAAGCTGTGAAAGTTTCAGAAGCTGAGAAATTGACAAAGATGACAAAAGATGAAAGTATGGTTTATTCTTATATAGAGGCATCTGGAAGAGAAGGAATATGGACAAAGACAATCAAAGCGAAGACAAATTTGCATCAACATATTGTACTAAGATGTTTGAAATCATTGGAGAGTCAGAGTTATATCAAGGCTATCAAGTCAGTTAAGTTTCCTACGAGAAAGATTTACATGTTGTATAATTTAACCCCATCGATAGAAGTCACCGGTGGTCCATGGTTTACAGACAGTGAATTGGATACAGAGTTTATCGATTCATTGTTATTAGTTATATGGAGATTTGTTGCTTCTAAATCGTATCCAAATGCATTCAACAAGAGGAAAGAATTAATTGGCAAGGAGAAATCTACACCACAACAACAGTCGTTCCCACCCACTTTCTCCGACTACCCCTCTGTACAAGATATAATGAACTTCATCGAAACCAGTGGGATAGCTAATGTCGAAGTGTCAGCAGGAGATATAAGATCCTTATGTGATGTCTTAGTCTATGACCAAAGAATTGAGCCAGTGGATGTGACGATAGACAGTTATAAAGCCACTTGGCAAAGTGTCTTAGAAAGTGGTGGTGGCCTTATCGATGGAGAAGATATCTATGCTGCACAAAATGACGTCCCATTCAGCATTTTTGATAGTTATAGGATTGTTGATGTTACCACAGCTGTGGAAGAAGAAAAATCCGATGCTGATCAAAGACAAACTTATTATCTCGACTCCTTCATCAACCTTTAAACTTGTATACTAATTTTAAGAAATGTCTATTAAAGATTGTCCGGTAAATCATATCTCCCTCTCTTGTTGTCACCACAATCGTGACAGCTGTTGATCATTTCTAGAGATGATCTTCAAGTAATATCCGAAAAGTGCAAGGGAAAAAAAAAACAAAGGAGAAAAAAAAAAAAAGAGAACAAGGTGAAGATCAAATGATCTTTATAAATAAATAACAAACCCGTGATTTATATTATGAAATTGGTTTGGTTTTGGTGTTTTTACTGATATATTTTCTTTAATTGATCAATGAAGTGTTTTGGTGGGTTGTCTTCAAGGTTCTTAATTGGTGGTTCATCCTATTCGATACGAGCCTCACCACGTAATTTAATACAAGCTCATATCGAATTACCTCCTGAGCATGTTGTTCAATTATATGGATTGACACAAAATGAAAGGAACGATGCTTCTCCAAGTGTTCTTAGAGGTACTGTCTCGGTGCAAGTGAAGAAATGTGTTTACATCGATGCCATCAATATCAATCTTTTAGGGAGTTTCGTTACCTCCGATATCTTAGTGCTGTCTAATAATACAAGGGGTAGGAAGAAACTTAGTGGTGAAGAAGATGTTGTTATTCTTGATGAGACAGTGTTGTTATTCAACAACGCGTCTGATTCGTCTATTTGTTTCCAACCAGGGGTCACATACCGGTTCCCTTTTGAGTTTGTCTTAGGATCAAATACCCCTGAATCCATTTGTACAGTGTATGGATCCATATTTTACGAGACAAAATTGAAAATTGAGTTTGAGGGGGAAACATTGGAACTCGATAGTAAGGAAATCACGATGTTGAGGACTTTATGCCAAGTGTCCTGTTTGATGAGCGAATCTATTATTGTCCAAGGAAATTGGAGGAACTTATTAGATTACAGGTTTGTCACATTTAATAAGATAGTGCAAATTGAAGCTGAGCTTCATTGCAGTGTCAAGATGGCACCTTTGGTGAAAAAAGGTTACAAGATCCATTCAATCAAAGTTTTCTTGATTCAACAAATCAGTTTAAGTGGGGATACCAAATTCAGCAAAAACAACAAGATGTTATTAAGAGAACACCAATGTGAAGATACAGATTTTGACGAAGATGGCCAATTAACTTTGGAATGGTCATTGCCCGTAAATGAAGTGTATAGAAGGAATTCACAAGCAGTTAAGATATATCCCTATACGGCACATTCAACTTTGAGTGATGGGACTCCAAATTTGAAAATCACACATAGCATGAAGATCTCAGTGTTGTTAGAAGAGTCAAATAATTTGACCTCGTCGTCACAAGAGTATATGAATTTTGTCACTCCGTCTTCACTATTATCGGTCTTGTCAACTGGTATATTCGATTCTACATATGAGTCGACCACTTTCCAAAACTGTACACCGCTGCCTTTGAAAAAAGTTGAGTTATCATTAAGTGCACCTATTTTCTTACTTCATAAAGACGCAATACACGAGGTACCACCTTGTTACGATGAGTGCATCAAGATTCCTGCAAGTCCCACCACTCTAGATTACGACAGTTCCGATGAAACAATGACTTTAGATAGTCCGGTAACAAGTGAATTTATGCATCATCATCATCATCATCGAGGTACCACTATCCCATTTATAGTGACGGCTAAACCCCATTTCAATCAAGAGTACTACGATCACACTTGCAACGAGTTCAATAGTTCCAACTCATGGTATAACTTAGTGGGCAAATGGAACAGTGAGCACCCTCCAGAGTACTGCGATAACCAATAAATGGGGCGCATAGAGAATGAGAACAAACATATATATATATATATATCCAGATAGAGTATATAGCTTTTGGTGTGTTTCCCTCTTTTGTCTTCGTGTTTACGAAAAAAAAAAAAACACCAAAGAGAAAAAAAACAAAATTCTCCTTTTTTTAGACAAGCCCTTGCGAACCGTGTTTTTAGCATCTCAAGGTTTGTATATATATATATATATATGTATTTGTTTATTTATTCAATTTAACTGAAACATTCGCCTATTTTATTTCTGATACATTTCATATCATATATATTACTTTGTAAATTTATCATCAGTTAGAAAATGTCATCTTCTTCGAGGCAATCGTCAACATCCCCCCTTAAGTCAAGAAGCAATACTCCATTGCAGTTGAAATCTGATAATGTCAAGAGATCGAGATCCACTTCTCCTTTGAAACAGCAAGTCTTGGGACAAAACCCGCTTAAGAAGCCTACTTCAACTTTCATATCATCACCAACAAGATCCCCATTACGAAACACAGCCCAATCACCATTTACGCAGCTTAGCAGTGCTAAGAAATCCAAATTCACCATATATCAGGATGACACCGATTATAGAAGTCAACTTCCTGTGTTGGAACCACCTGTACAAGAGCAACAGCAAGCTGTGGTGGTGGCAGAAGAAGATAAGGAAAATGTCAGGAATTATAAAGCTATACCCATAAGGCAACAGAGTCTTGACTATCAACAAAGGAGAATCCCATTATGTGACTTGGATATCAAGGCATTCCCAGGTTTTGTGCAAGAATCTTGCAAGTCAAATAATGTATTGGAACCAAAATTCCAATTGACTCAAAAATATAAACCGGAACAAACAAGATATAGAAATTTACCAGTTTTTGTGACACCACCAAGAAGAAAATTACAAAATATGAAATATGAGTTTAAAACAGCTTCAGCGGTCTCAAGAAAAAATTTGACCAACAGTCTAAAGAAGTGTAAATCATTTGATAGTAGAATATCAAAACCATTTATTACAAAAGAATTTAAAGATTTAAAATTCAAGATATTTAATGATGGAATATAATAACACATGCTGGCATTTAAACTATATACAGGACTTTGGATCACCCCTCATAACTAATCTTAATAAATAATTTAGAAAAAATATATTCTTCACCTTGTAAGTCATAGATTGTTAAATGTCTATAACCTTTTTTCAAACTTGTTAATTTTAAAACACATACCCCTAATAAATTTGAATCAATATTATCCATTGGCAGACATTTCACTAGTAATCTTACAAAAACTAAAGATGGATTAGATGTTGTGATCTCTCTTTTGAACCTTTCTTGCCATACTGGATTGAATCCATTCGATTTCACTGTCTTGGTCTTACTAATTTCATTTAAATAATTTATCGTGTCATAACCATGAATCTCAAATTCAATAAATGGACTTATCGCCTCGTTACAATCTTTTGGAGTTGGTAATTGCTGGGCACTAATGATCTCTATATTGAGTTTGATCTTTGTCTGTTTCTTAATCTCCTCTTGCTTAGAAATTGTTCTCATCTCAACAGGTTTCAACACATAACCACTCTTGGACCCAATTAAAAACATAGCTTCATTTAATTGTTGCCCCAAATCAAACATTTGCCAATTTGTGGCAACCATTTGCACTCCAAGTGACCAATACTGGATCGGATTGAAATTTGTTGAGTTATACCGATATTTAGAAGGGTACAATCTCATAAAATATCTCTTATTATGTTTCAATAATGATTGCAACTTAACTGGATCCTTTGTCATCTTATTTACCGCTTTCTCTGAAAATGAAAAACAATGATTATGTGTCTTCGATTCCGGTAATGAGAAATTTCTAAATTTCAAAGCACTGAGATACACTCCTAATGAAGATAACTCAGAGTTTATCTTTGTTGTTCCTTTAGCTCTCGAAATGAAACTCTTCTTTGGAGTCAGCGGTGCACTATCTTCACTTATAGATGAAGCAGATGTCGTGGTTGTTGTTGTAGAAGAAGAAGCACTGTTCAATGACCCTGATGAGCCGTTGAAAGAATCAGTTTTTTTAACTTTAACCAAAATTTTGTGCTTCAACTCTTTTGGACTTGGAAGTATAAATGAATTTGTCATCAAAGGTTGCAATACAAGCATGTCACTCAATATCTCACATAATAAACTCTTAATAGTGAGTTGATTTTCCAAATTGCAATGTATCTCTAATGAGATAATTAAAGGATATGGAGTAGAGATGAATGCATATTTTCTCACTGCTTGAAGCACATCTTTCAAACTAACCGAAGTAGTAAACGATCTCCCATGCTTCACAACGGGACCTTTTTCGCCATTTTCCAACTGACCATCCCAGAGATCGATCTCAATACATCTACAACCTCTTTGCAAGACACGGATATAACCTTCCACCGAGGAGTCACCACCAAATTGTCTTCCCAAAAGGTAGGTGTTATGTGAAGATGAAATGTAATAATCATTAATGGGTTTAGAAAAATCTTCTTCAACTTGTACAAAAGGTGACGTATAAGTAGATTTTAAGAAATTTTGGAAATCTTCCACTGATAACCATTTGCCATTACCTGAAAATTTATTAAACACTTTCCAGCTGAACCCAGTATCAAAATCTTCTTCTTGTACATTGATCAAAAAATTTTGAAATTGATCAAAAGTCATTTGATTTGAATCTAAAGTGATATCTTTGAAAAGAGACGAGACTTCTTCTCTGGTTCTTAACAACCCGACAAAATTTTTAAATTCTTCAAAATCCAAATATCCATTGCCATCACTATCACATTTCTTGAAAAGTCGAAGTAAATGAACTTTATCAATGTTGATGTTCAATCTCTTGGCCAATTTCAACACCCCATCACGATCCAATGTCTGAGATATCCTGGTATGTGGAGGCTCAACAATCTGTTCATTGAACTTGTTTTCATTCATGACATAATTATTCCAGTGGAAATTTGTGAACAAATCATTATCTGATCCAAGCGATATATTTTTCAGTAAATCTCTATTCACAAACACTAGTAATCTCAACGTGTTCACAAATATATCATAATCGTACTTTCCCGTTGCTAATACATGCAAAGCCTTAATATTATTTGAAATAGAATCATTGAAATAGATTATAGTGACCCATAAATCTTTATAATCAGATGAAATTTTGAATTCTTCTCTATAATTCTTTGCATCATCCCCAGTTCTGATATTTTTAATTTTTTCAATTCTTAAGAATGATGAAGCTTTGTTATTCCATTTCAAAATATTCTTTTCAGTATCAACTTGGAAACATCTTTTAATTTTCTTTCTTTGTGTGATACGCAACAACTCTATCCCAGGTTCAACAAACTCAGCTGGGATGAAATTTTGCTGGTCTCTCAATTTATGGTCGATTTCATCCATCGACATTATAGGTTCGTGCGTCGAACTTGTCATATTCGACTTATCTCCGGTATCTCTGCTTTTGATATCATTGAACCCATCCGTATTAGTGGAGAAAGTTTTCAAAAATTTATGAATCCGCGAACCTCTAGGTGAGTGTTGATTTTCAGACGATGACGACGAAGACCCAGAATCCAAGAAATCACTCACCACTAGTGTATCAATGTTTTTTTTCGAAGAAGGACTGGACGATGGCGAAAGTTGTAAAGCCGGAATGGTATTTGATGTCTTTGTCGGGGTTATTGAAGATGGCGATAATGTGTTTCGTAGTATTGATAGTCTTTCAGATAACGAGTTGTTGGTTATAGGGATGGAGTTGGATCTCTTTTGAGGGACGTTTCTTGGGATATCGAGTTGATTCGTAGCAGGATCATCTACGCCTGCTGCTGTAGCTTTCTCCAACAGCATTGTGACGACGCAAAAAAAATCTCACACTCTCTTTCTCTCTCTCTCTTAGTTTTTGTATTTATTCTATCAAATAAATCACTCTTATAGTTCAACTCTACTTGGTGATCATTTATGGTTTATGATTATATATCAGTAATTATAGAAAACTCTATTATTATTTTTTTTTTTTTTGTAACTTTTTTTTTTTTTTCGCCTTGGGAGAATCAGATAATTTTGTATAACCCCCCAAGATATATTTAATCCTGGAAGGATGATTGGGGATTCTGTGAAGTAGATATTGGATTTATACTTGGAAACCGATGAGTTTTTAGAAAAAGTAGTAATTCAAAATGGTGAATTTTTCACCTTGGTCACATATATAAGATATATAGGTTTTGTTACAAATTCCGATTTAAGTTTATATGTCTTACCGCTATATAGTTTAAAACAGATCAAGCATAGCTTCATCTTTATTTTTCCTTTCACTTAAAGGAAGTCTATTTTCACCTGCCAATAATTCTCTTCTAATTTCTGGACCTACATCTTTATGACCTCTTTGTCTAATAGTTTCCAACAAGAAATCTCTTTGATCTTCAGTAATATCGTTTTTGTAACGTTGAGCAAAGGCTAAAAACAGTTTTTGCCATACCAATGGTAATGGAGGGGTTTTCAATTTTTTCCCATTGTCATCTACTACCATTTCATTTTCGCTTATTATTCTGAATCTCATGAAGTATGCAACAAGGTTATCAATGACTTGAAATGGCAAGGCATATTTTTTCTCTAACAAGACTCTAATGAATACTGTGGTGGCAGGCAGGTACTCTTGGTCTAATAAGAAATCTAAAGCAGCAGATGAATGTAAGAATGGAATAGAATTTTTCAGCAAGACAGAAGCAGCAATAGTGGCTTCTCTTTGAGTACAACCTTCCAAGACCAAAGGATACAAGAAACCTTTGAAAAAAGCAGCTGGCTTATATAAGGATTTCTTTAATGATCTATGGATATGGTAATTCAATTTATGGTTTTCATCTTGTTCAATATTATCTCTAAATCTTGGTAATAACACATTTTCAATGAAAAATTGAGCTTCTTTTGGATTAAGATTTGATACAAACAATTTTGTTGCTTCATATACTGCTTGGTTAGACCATCCTTCAGGGTTTGTGACAAATAATACATCTTTCCAATTTCTCAAAGATGGAATAGCTTTGAATAATTTTGGTAATTTACCATGTCTGTATAATTTCAAAGTTTCTGCTACTTTTGTGAAAACAACAATCACTTTTGGTGGTAACATAACACCTTCTGGATTTCTCTGTGCCGTTTGTTGCAGCAGTTGCCTTTTCAGATCTTCTTTCTCTTGAAGCTTTGCCATAACTTTATCAGCCAAGTTGAAACTTCCAAATGGATTAGAAGATTGCGATTTGAAATATGCATCAAACATAGCTGCCTGTTCGGCATCGACTTCTTCGTCATCATCTTCTTCAAAATATTCTTCTTCTTCAATTTCGTAATCAGAATACTGGTTCTCATCTTCACTGCTCTCTTCTTCAGAGTCTTCTTCGCCTTGCATTAACGAAGAAGCCAGCAGAGATCCACTACCAAGGTTCTCTTCGTTCTCTATCTCATCTTGTTGCTCTCTAGCTAATTGCAAGATTCTTCTAGAAGCTGCTGCATCGATAAACTCTTCCTCTTCTTCATCCTTAGCACCAGTCTTCTTGGTATTCTTTCTTGGCTGTGTTCTCAAATTCCCACCTTGGGTGGAAATGCTCTTATACAAAGGATCATGACGCACTTTCTTGTTCTCGCTGACTGTGATCTTACCCATGGTGTATAACTGATCTCTTCTCTTCTCTTCTCTTCTCTTCTTCTTCTTCTGTGATAAAATTTTTTTTTTTTTTTTTTTTTTTTTTTTTCACTTTTTTTTTACTTTTTCTTTTTTTCTTCTCATCTGCAAAAAAAACATGGAAAATACATTTTACTATACATCATTTTTAAAAGATCAAGTCTACATAACTTTTTTTGTTTTTGCTGATATCAGCTATCCCCACTTCTCTAGTTTAATAATTCTTCGATTTTTTCTTCAAAATCTTCAATTTTATCAGTTCTATCTTCAATTTTATCATCATCTAATTTGATACCGGCACTGACACTGAATTGACCTCCGGCACCAATCAATTTGATTTCATGGTTTCTAGTTGCAGTGTTATCAATTCTTGTTGGTTTTTCAACGTCTTCATCCAAGTTACCTAATCCAACAGCGTAAGTGTCGGCAAAACCCCAGGAGAAAACTAATCCATCATCGGTGATGGCTAATGAATGATGGGATCCTGCTGTAATCTTGCCAATTTTTGGTAATGCAGTCAACTTGGTTGGTACAGGAACCGATCTAACATTCCCGTGGGCATCAGTGAAGGCACCACCATCTTTTGGTAATAATTTCTTAGGAATACCAATTTCCTTCATGTCATATCTACCGAAACCGTAAACTTCACCTTCATCAGTCAATGCCAATGAGTGATGTTCTCCACCGGTGATATATTTGATTTTCTTATCTGATAATTCTTTTACTTCTGTTGGTTTGGATACAACAGCACCATCTTCAATGTCAATTTCAATACCACATTGCCCATATTGATTTAAACCCCAGGCTAAGACTTTGTTATCCGTGGTGATGGCAAATGAATGGAATTCTCCACTTCCAATGAATTTGATATTTCTTAAGCCAAATTCTCTTGGTTCTAAACTTTGTAATCTAGTTCTCTCCATTATTCTTCTTCCTAATTGGAACTGTTGTCCATTACCCCAAGCATACACAACACCTTTTGTGTCTAATCCCAAGATATGATCTTTACCGGATGCCAATTGAACAATATTGGTGAAAGCTGGGATCTTCAAAGGTGTTGTTTGTGTCAAGATATCCCCCATAAAACCTAAGATACCTTCATTGCATCTGAAAGTACCCCATGCATAAACATCACCGGAGGCGGTCAAAACCAGAGACAAATTGTCGGTGGCAGCCAATTGTACAATGATCTCATCTTTTGGCAAATTTTCAACCAATGCAGGTGTTGATTCGGCAAAATTCAAATCACCATCTTCGTCATCACTATCATCGTCCATGTCTCTTAATTGCTCGGCACCTTCTTTATTTGTGTCTCTACCCAATACACCACTATCATTATTACCCCAAGACCATAATTGATTCTTGTTATCTAAAGCCAAGGTGTGCATACCACCAACGGCAAAATCAACAATATCCTTTAACAATGGATTCAATCTTGGTCTCTTGACTTCCTTAGTCTTAGCTTCTGGACCCAATCCTAATTCACACATGGAACCAGTTCCCCATACAAAGACATCCAATACTTCTTGCTTTGGCTTAGATGGGATCTCATTGATATCAGGTAAATGTGTACTTCTTCTTGAAGCTAAACTTTGTCTTCTAGATGATTTAGACTTCTTAGCTGGAGTTGCCAGTGTCTCTGGCATCTCACTTGCTCCACGCTTTCTAACTAATGCAACCATCTTTGCTTATATATTGATTTACAAATCTAATTAACAAATTTTAAGCTATTTAACTTTCGATACTCAGATCAAACAATGTCAAAACAAAGCAAAAAAAAAAAATTTTCTTCTACTTCACTATTTAGACTTCCTAATTAGGAAATTGTATTATTAAATCTATAACTTCTCATCATCAATTCTAACTAATAATTTTTCTTGGTTCAAATAGTTTTTCACGTCACTGACTGTGTATTCACCTCTGTGGAACATTCCTGCTCCTAAAGCTGCATCTGTCTTTGTTTGAAGGAAGACTTCTTTGAAATGCTCTGGTTTGCCAGCACCACTTGAAGCGATAACTGGTAATTTAGTAGCTGATTTAATATGGTTGATCAATTCTAAGTCGTATCCAGAATTGCTTCCGTCCTTGTCGATACAGTTCAACAAGACTTCACCGGCTCCTAATTTCTCACACGCGTAACACAATTCCCAAGCTCCCAACTCATGAACTTTACGTCCACCTTGAGATGTGACTTTGTAATAACAGAAATTCTCGCCATTTGGTCCAGGATACTCAGTCTTTATGGTCTTGTACTTAACAGCATCTGCAGATTCGACATAAAATCTCTTAGGGTCAACTGAAATCACTACAGCTTGAACACCGTATGCCTTCGATATGGTTTCCATTGGTGAGTCACCAGTACCTTTAGCACCATTCTCATAAAATTTCTCAGCCAGATTTACGGCATCTGAACCAATGGAGACTTTATCAGCACCTGATCTGAAATACATCGAAGCTACCTCTAAAGCTGGGATCTTGGTTCCATCTGGATCTACAACATCTTTGATACCACCACCAACAGTCAAAGGAACAAAAATGGTTTTTGCTGATCTTTTCAACACTTCCAACATTGGCAGATCTCTGACTGGTGAATTTCTAAATGAAGTGATGTTCAAAAAAGTGATTTCGTCAGCTCCTTGCTTGTAGTATTTTTCAGCTAATTCCACTGGTTTACCCAAATTTCTAACATCTCCACCTTCCAGGCTCTTCTCACGAACATCATATTGATCACCTTTGGTAACCACTAAATCACCACTATCATTTGTTCTCACATCTAAGCATGCAATGATTCTTCTAGTTAAACCTGTATATGTCTTTTCAACATCACTAGAAACATTAGATTCTAGAAGATCGATTTTAATGGTTTTTTCTTGTTCTAAAAATGCTTTGATGATTTTTAAACCGGCAACTCCAGATTTCTCTGGATGGAATTGCGTAGCGAAAATGTTTTCCTTGGAGATAGCTGCGATAAATTCATCATTACCATATTTACCTATCAGTAAATCCCAACCTCTTGATTTCAAATTGATCTTATCATCTTGTGTCACTCTGGCAGCGTAAGAGTGGACAAAATAGTATTTAGACTTGGGATTCATCCCGTAAAAAGTGGTATCCGAGCTAACTGTCAAATTGTTCCAACCTATATGAGGCACAGACTTATCCGAATCATCGAATTTACTCAATTGCAAATCAACAAATGATAATCCTTTAGTGTTAGGACTCTCTTCACTACCGCTGAAAAGGGTTTGTAAACCAACACAAATCCCCATCAACGGCTTACCTGTCTTGATGTATTCACGCAATGGTGCTTCCAAATTTCTCGAATACAATGAGTCCATGAAATGGCCATAGTTTCCAACCCCTGGTAAAAACAATTTTTCAATCTCATCGACCTTGAAAGTTGCGGCATTCTTGATGAAAACTACATCATAACCAAGATACTCAATGGCATTTTGCAATGATCTCAAATTCCCTGACTCCACATCAATTACATGGACTGTCTTAGACATCTTTGTTATCTCTTCTATAACTCTCGATGACTCAATTTTTCAAATTCTCCTTTTGTTTTTTTTTTCTTCAATAAGAATTGAAAAAAAGGTCGTGTAGATGTGTCTTATTTATTTCATAGAAATTTTCCATTAAGAGACTTTTTTTTTTATTTGGGTTTTTTATGGAGAATATGAAGCATAAGGGTGATGATACGATCTTTGATATTGAAGAGATGTTTGAGTTCTCGAGGGCGACATACTTATTTGAAGATTCCATATATGGAAGAGCAATTGATGCACAAGTTGAAAGATCAGCATTTTAACCAGTATGGGTTATCTATATTGAAGAACAAGACAAACCTTTTCAAGCAGCTATCGGTGCTTAATAGTGCATATATAATTAATAATGATATTGTCTTGAAGCATAGAAGTACCTTGTTGGATCTTCGCAAGGCACATGAATTCTTTGATCGAGAGAATAATTATAGATTGTTGTCAAGCGATTTGATCTTGGAAAGATTATTTTCGATGCTTTACATATCGTTGCATTATTATAAAGAAGAAGGACATCAGAATCATCATGAAGTCTCTTCATTACTTCAATTCATGGTCAATGACTATCATTATAGTGTTTATGATGAGCCTGTACCCAGTGCCATCGATAAAGAAAATCAGACGTCTGAATTGGTCAATACTTATTATTTCAACTTGTCAGATCCAAACAAGATTATCAGCTCCTCCAATCACCAATTGGTTAGCCTGATATTATATTTACTAGATAGATTTTTCCAATCTAATATGTTAACGTATACACATAAAGATTTAAAACAGTGGTTAATTTCTTTGAATTCAAACTCTATCAAAACAGCTTCGCATTCATTAAATGGGTTATCAGATATCCCATTATTCATCATAAGAGATTGTCTTCTACGACAACCGAGATCTGTCGAAGATTTGGATTTATTGCTTGGCTTATGTGAGGGGAATTTCGATAAGTTATTTGATGATGGTATCAGCTTGGGTTTCCAAAATATAGTTCATGGTTGTATCAGTTATGATACAAAGAAACTTCAAATTTTTTTAGAAAAATTTTTCGAAAACAAATTACAACATTTGGATGAGCATGAGATGACCATCATGGTGAATAAATTGATGCTTCTCATTTCGCAAACCAATGTGACATCACCAAGGAATTCTTTCTTTTACCAAGATCTATTGAGAAGTCAATCTTTTTTGTTATCAAGTTTATCAGAAAAATTTCCTACAAAGAAAACAAGTGCATTATTAAACATAGAAGGCTATATAGGCATTACTAGTTTATTTCAACTTGCTGGTGATGAGAAGTGTATGGGAATCCTTTCTATTGTCGAAAATGAGTATGACAAGATATTGATCAATTTAATCAGTAGCAAAGAATTCACAAGATTCACCAATTTGACTTCCTTACAGAAAAAATATTATGCTGATTTAGATTTGATGTCATTACAAGCCGATGTTTTCAATTTGAGATTGTTATTAGCTACTTCTGAGCAAGCTTTAATTGGTCAATTTGATAGAATAGTACAGTTAAATGCAAAGAATGAGATATTGGTGAATTATCCTCAATTATGGACTTCATTTGTTGTGTCACTGAAAAAATTGGGGATAATGACTTCTGCAATGAGTAGGAAATTATGGACTTTTTATATGAAACTGGTGTTAGATAAGTTTGATGATCTGAAACATTTTAAAATTGATGGTAAATTTATTGCAGAATTAATTGACAGTAATGACGATATTAAACATATCATGTTCATGTTGAAACGTTTACAATTGAAGAAATATAAACTTAATAATATGATCTTGAGGAAATTGTTATCAAAGCTTTATTCCAAGATTGGGATGCTGGAAACCAGGGATTTGAAAACTTATGCGGACACTTTGTCATATACGAGATCTCTTTACAAGAATTTGTCACAAAGGACAACAACTGTTGTGTCCACAATGTTACTTGGTGAGTCTAGGATTAGTCCCGAAATTGTTTATGATTTGTATTTAGAAGAATTGCAAGGTTTGAGGAAAGATGAGAATTCGATTAGGGCTCTTTGTTTAGCATGTATTTGTCATTATCAAAATAACAATAATGAATTGATGTGGTTTTATGAGAACAAAGAGTGGAAGCCGAGTTATGAAGTTTGTATTTTGGAATTCAATAAGAATGTGCTGCAAAATGAAAAGAGCCCAAGTTTCAAGATTTTCCCGACAACGAAATTATGGGAGATATACATTCAAGTGTTGGGGATATATGGTTATAGAAATGAGTTGATCAACATCTTATCATTATGGGATGATTTGAATTATAAGCCAAGTGAAAATTTACTTTTACAAGTATTGGTTAATTTGGATAACAATGATGCAATTAGGATATTGAGACATGGGAAAATCTTGAATTATGATAATCCAAAAACTGTGAAAAGTGAACTGGAAATTAGAAACAAAGCATCAACTACTAAATCAGGGGGTTGGCCATGGCCAGGGGAACAAGTTTATGTTAATTATAGATATGAAGATGAGCAAGAGAAATCGAAACTCGCTAATGAAAAGTTGAATGTTTAATGATTTATTTATTTATTTAATATATGAGCTTAAGCTGATTTCAGTTCTCTCCTTGATCTTACAGCAGAGGCTAAATCGTTTAACATTTCCACTGTAGTTTCCCAAGATACACAACCATCAGTAATGGAGACACCATATTTCAAGCCGGCTTTACCTTCTGCTGGAACAGATTGTTTACCTTCATTGATGTTAGATTCAATCATGACACCGATAATCTTGTCTTGACCATTAGAGATTTGTCTTGAGACTTCTTTTAACACTTTTGGTTGATTTCTGTAATCTTTGTTTGAATTACCATGAGAACAATCAACCATTAAACCATTAGGATCTTTTGGTAATGCAGCAACCAGCTTATTAACGGATTCTTCATCGTAGTTGGTACCTTTTGTACCACCTCTTAAGATGATGAAACAATGCTCGTTACCTTTTGTTTGTGTAATGGCAGCTAAACCATGTTTTGTAACACCCATGAAATGATGTGGGTTTGAAGCAGCCTGGATAGCATCAACAGCAACACCCAAGGTACCATCTGTACCATTTTTGAAACCTATTGGGAATGATAAACCTGAGGCTAATTCTCTATGTAATTGAGACTCGGTAGTTCTTGCACCAATGGCACCAAATGATAATAAATCACCAAGGAATTGTGGTGAGATGGTATCTAACATTTCAGAACCAATGGCAATTCCAGAGTTGGTCAAATCTGCGTATAATTTTCTTGAGATTTGTAAACCTTTATTTATATTATAAGTGGAATTTATCTCTGGATCGTTAATTAAACCTTTCCAACCTACTGTGGTTCTTGGTTTTTCCAAATAGGCTCTCATTATTATAACCAAGTCGTCTTTTAACTCTTCGGATAATTTCTTCAATTTCGCAGCATATTCTAAAGCGGCATCTGGATCATGAATAGAACATGGACCAACGATAACCAAGCAACGATCATCTTTGAAACTAATGACATCAGCAGCTGCTCTTCTTGCTTGAACCACGGTTTGTAAAGCAACCTTGGTTGCTGGGAATTCTTGAGTCAACAAAGCTGGTGAAACTAACGGGTTGTAACCCAAGATTCTAACATCATCGAATTCTTCTGGATGTGGTGTCTTGGGAAAAAAAAATGTTAGTACGTCCCCGGATTAACTAATTTCTTCTGAAATGCTGAAACGGAAAAACTATTTTTACTCACTTGTGACATGTTGTAGTGTTGAATATAAAGTTTATAATATATATGATAATAAATAAGCTGATATATATATAAATATAAAGGTTTGAAATAATTTGAAATATATATGAGATGATTCGATATTCCAAGAAAAGTGAAAAATTTTAATGACATTTGGCTTTTTTTTTGTTTTTTTCTCTGCGTTTCTTTTGCTCTTTGAGCGAACAGAGGATGACTCATTGAATCTTGCCTAAAGCGCACGGGTATGGATGACTCAAGTGGAATTACCTATTTGGGTAATGATGACTATTTTCTTTAAGCCACCAGTCAAGATGGCATAGCAAGATAGTTGTTAGCTCAATTTTAACCATTCTCTGATTATCTAGCTAGTTGTCACTGACCTTCTTCTTTATCAAATAACTACAAAAATTGCCCTTCTTGCCTCATCGGATGGAAACTTACCTGTTTAGGAAGTCTGTAATTTTCAAACAAAAGGCAAAAAAACAAAACAAAAGTGTAGAAAAGTTTATCACACAACCAAAGATGGTATTGAACAATGACAAATGGGATAAGAAGGCCAAGAGAAATTATATGATAAAGCATGGTATCAAGCTGCCTTCAACTAATATCAAGCCAAGAGTGAGAAAACATTTTGTACAAAATGAATTCAATCAACAACACGGATCAGATGATGAAGAAGAAGAAGAGGAGGAGTTTCCTGTGTTAAGAGAGCAACTGATACATAATGGGGATTTACAAGAACCCGAGACGGAAGATAAGTCTGATGGAGAAGAAGAACTGGAGGACGAAGAAGAGGAGGAAGATTTTACGAATTCCAATGCATGGAGATATAAGGATCTCCCTTCTGAAGATGAGGAAGATTTCTTGATTGAATATAACAAGCTTGCAGCAAGAGAAACACAAAAATTGGACTCTAAGAAAAACATAAATAAGATCAAATCAAAAGATCTTCTCAATCTTAAGATTGGGCAAAATAAAGCAGATAAAAGCAATTCACATATTAGAGTGCTAGACGAAGAAGATGGTAAGAAGTTTTTAGAATTACAAGAGAAGGCTAATAAGCAAAAACATTATCATGAAATGAAGCTGAAATTTTCTGATGAACAAGACAATTTCAAGAAATTGCAAAAACTGAACAAAATTCTTGATCTAACAGATAAAGACAGTTATAATGACAAAGTACAAGCTAAATTGTTACAAGCCCACAAACTTAATAAGAATTCAATTACAGATGACCAATTTGATCAAGACTTGCATGAATTGGTAGGAATACGACACAAAGTTGAAAATGACACGAATGTCGATGTCGAGGATTTGTTAAACGAATTAGACTCCATGCATTTACCAAGAGCACAACAAAAACAAACAACAACCACTACAAGCTCTATACTGCTGCTGCCTTCTAAAGAAGATGAAGACTTTCTTGATGATCTCTTATAAAGTAGTCGTGTGTTCCTGGCTCAAACAAAAGCTTTCAGGGTAACTTTTAAATTGCTGGAATTTTCTTTTTTCTTTTGCTTAAGAAAAAAAAAAAAAAAATTTTTTTTTTTTCAAACTGAGCTTTTAAATAAAAAAAAAAAAAGGTTTGGTAATTATATAAGGTCTTTTTTAATAAAGAAACATAATTATTACAATGTCAGTTTCAGCATCAAAAGCCAAGAGAGAAGCTAAGAGACTTGCAGCTGGTAAGGCTCCAAGAAAGACTAAGAAGGAAAAAGATGCCGTTGAGGCAACAGCTGAAGAAATTGCCCAATTGAAATTGCAAACAGATAAAGATGGTATTTCTGATAGAGTTACCACTGGTGTCTTGGATTCTTTGAAAACTTCAAGAGATGTTAAATTATCATCGGTTTCATTATTATTCCACGGTAAAGTATTGGCTCAAGATTCTGTCTTGGAATTGAATTATGGTCGTCATTATGGTTTATTAGGTGAAAATGGTTGTGGTAAATCAACTTTGTTAAAAGCTATTGCTGCAAGAGAATATCCTATTCCAGAACACATCGATATTTATTTATTAGATGAACCAGCTGAACCAACTGAATATTCAGCTTTAGAATATGTTGTTAGAGAAGCTGAACTGGAATTACTGAGGTTGGAAAAACAAGTTGAAGATGTCATTGTTGAAGAAGGTCCTGAATCATTATTGTTAGACCCATTATACGAAAGAATTGACTCATTAGATCCATCAACTTTTGAATCAAGAGCTGCTGTTATATTGACTGGTTTAGGTTTCAACGGTCAAACTATTAAGAAGAAAACTAAAGATATGTCTGGTGGTTGGAGAATGAGAGTTGCTTTAAGTAAAGCCTTATTTGTCAAGCCAACTTTATTATTATTAGATGATCCTACTGCCCATTTGGATTTGGAAGCTTGTGTTTGGTTAGAAGAATATTTAAAAAGATTTGAAAGAACTTTAGTTTTGGTTTCTCATTCTCAAGATTTCTTAAACGGTGTTTGTACCAATATGATTGATATGAGATTACAAAAAATTACCATGTACGGTGGTAACTATGATTCATATGTCAAGACAAGATCAGAATTAGAAACAAATCAAATGAAACAATACCAAAAACAACAAGAAGAAATTGTCCATATTAAAAAATTCATTGCAAGTGCAGGTACATATGCTAATTTGGTTAGACAAGCTAAATCAAGACAAAAAATCTTGGATAAGATGGAAGCTGATGGTTTAATCCAACCTGTTATTCCAGATAGAGTCTTTTCATTCAAATTCCCAGATGTTGAAAAATTACCTCCTCCAGTCTTGGCTTTTGATAATATTTCATTTGCCTATGACGAAAGTGTTGAAAATAGATTATATGAAAATTTGTCATTCGGTGTTGATATGGATTCAAGAGTTGCCTTAGTTGGTCCAAATGGTGTTGGTAAATCCACATTGTTGAAAATCATGACTGGTCAATTACAAGCTCAAGATGGTCGTGTCTCCAAGCATTCACATATCAAGATGGGTGTTTATTCACAACATTCACAAGATCAATTGGATTTAACTAAAACACCATTAGAATTTGTCCGTGATAAGTTCTCACATATTTCACAAGATTTCCAATATTGGAGAGGTCAATTAGGTAGATATGGTTTAACCGGTGATGCTCAAAAAGCTCAAATGGCCACTTTATCAGAAGGTCAACGTTCAAGAGTCGTCTTTGCCTTATTAGCTTTAGAAGCTCCAAATATCTTATTATTGGATGAACCTACTAACGGTTTAGATATTCCAACAATTGATTCCTTGGCCGATGCTATTAACTCTTTCAACGGTGGTGTCGTTGTTGTTTCACATGATTTCCGTTTATTAGATAAGATTGCCAAAGATATCTTTGTTGTTGAAAACAAGACAGCTACAAGATGGGATGGTTCAATCCTGCAATATAAGCTGAAATTGGCAAAGAATGTTGTCTTATAATGAGTTTTTATTGCAAAAGAGAAAAAACTATTTATATTTTTGGAAAGGAAATTTAAACCAAAGAAGCACAAAGAATTCATTCTGGTATTTGTATACTTTGGTATATAACAAATATACTTTATATAGAGAGGGTATATCTACATCTTTCTGGTGTATGAAACTAATTTAATATATATACCAAATACCAGAAGTCCTTTTCATATATTTTGTAGTGTCTGGTAAATCAATTTTACTGTTCTTTTTTTTTTTTTTTTTTTCTTGTAAAAACTGCAATATTCTTTGAATAGTGATCATTAAAAATAATAAATAACCCAACTTTGATTCTTTAGAAAAGATCAATCAATCATTACCCAAGATGCCGAACTATGAAGTAAGTGTCATTGAATGTTGTCATTATATTTTGGATTAATACTAACAATGTTTTTTTACCCCCCAGTTAATTGACTCTGATCCAAATTTTTATAAAGTTGTTAAATATTTCCGTTTTTCAGATTACCTTACATGGGGTCTCACCACTGTTGGAGCTCCTTCATTGCTTGTGCTTTTTGAGAAGTTAGAACCATTGGAAGGACGTAAGTTCAAGATGCCAAAACTGGGACTGTTAAGAGTGACAACTTTAATTGGATGTATTGGTGGATTTATCTTGGCTTACAACGACTCTACAAAGAGATTTTGGGGTTGGACTGAGAACGGTAGAGAAGTTAGCAAGGATAGATACGAGGTTAAGAAACTGTTATCACAAGGTGTTTCACCATATGGTGTATCAACAATGTCAGATTATTTACAAGATATGAGTGCAAGAAATTCAACAAATTCTCAACTCTTATTAAGTGTTTTCCCATTTTTCAATTTTGCCAATCATCAAAACCATGGTATTGACTTGAGAAAATATTATGAAGTACGTGAAGGTGAAGAAAAATGGGGTTTTGGTGAATTAACTCCTCTTGAAAAAATAAAAGGTTTGGCTATTGGTGACCAATACAAGACTTATTCAAATTACTCTGAAGATTTCTAATCTCTCATCTTTTATTTATTTATTTATTTATTTACATTATTTATTTAACTATTTATTTTTTTGTCCCCCATTTTCATTGTAGCATCAAAATGGTACTTGTGTTGAGAAAAGCTGGACTCTCTTCAGTCTTGTCTCATTGATGGATATTACTTACTTTACATCTCTTCAATCTCCAAGATGGGACTTACTGTTGTTTATGATCATAGTAAATTACAGATTCAGTAGGAATTAGTATATTTTTTTCTGTTGGAAAATATATTTTATATATAATTTGCTTTGTGTTTAACCATCAATATACACATTTTAAAGACAAATACACCACAATTATCTTACAATTCGCGTTATTAAACCCATAGAGAAATACTTAAACATTTATGGAATCTAAATCTTTAAAAAAAAAAAAAAAAAAGTCTTCATCAACCAACCTCTTTCATTACGGAATAACCTAAATGAAAAGAGAAAGAATAGAAGCAAAAAAAGATGTTAAAAAAAAATTAAGTTAATGTATCGAGTACCAGCTTCAAAAAAACACCTTTTGTAATGTATAAAATAAAACAAATAATGATAAGATATCATTTTTAAAAATGAAAAATTTCAAACAAACGAACAAACAAATAAAACAAAAAACGACAAACCCAAGTCCCCTTATAATTTAATGATAATAGTGAATCATGATAAAATAAAATAAAAAGTTGACCCAATTCATGAAAAAAATCAATAAAGAAACAATGATCTAATAATGACATAATAATAGAGAAATAAAAAAAAATCTCCAAGTTGATACTCTATTATACTTTCTGAATTGAATTGAAAATAATAATAGACAAAAATAAATTGTAGTCACCATGGTTAAAATAAAGGTTGACTTGTGTTATGAATGTGAATAAAAAAAAACAGTTAAAACACAAACTTGAAACTAGTCAAGATTTGAGCATTGAAATGCATGTAAAAACACAAGAGACACATATTTTCAAAAAGTTGGTTTTGGTAATGAAATCAGCGATGGTGCTGAATAAGTAAATGAGTTACCAGCATAAGCGCCTCCAACTTTGGCGGAAGTTGTTGTTGCTGTCTTTTGATTATTTCTTGATTTGGAGTCATTTAATGATGATGTGGAAGGAGAATTTTCTCTTAATAAATTTAACAAATCACTTGAAGTTTCATCTTTAGATTTCTTTTTCAAAGTGGCTCTGTTTTTGATATCTTTGTTATTACCATTTCCAAAATCTGGTTTCTTACCATCAGGCAAGGATTGAAACGAATAGTTTTTGTTGTTACTATAGTTTGATCCACTTGAAGTTCTTGGTTTGTTTTTAGAGCTTGAATTAAAGTTAACTGGATCTCCATTTGGTAATTTAGCTGTAATGGCTTTTGTTGATTTGTCCTTTGCCTTGCCATTACTTGCTGATCTACTCCCATTACCAAAATCCACTTGAACTAAAGGTGGTGGGATTAAGACTGGGGACTTCTTACTTGTTGATGAAGCAGAAGAAGAAGATGATGATGGTGTAGATGACTTCTTGCTGGACGCAGAAGATGTGGTTGGTGATGATGAAAGCGGTTTGCCTTTTGATGATCTTTGCAGCCTCCTTTGAGAACTGCTACTGTTATTATTATTATTATTCGATGACATCGTGGGAAAATTTAAAAATATGTATGGTGTTATATCAAGCAAATCCTAAGCTGATATTTCATCTGATTTTCTTATGATATCTTTGATTTATGATCTTTACAAATAAGAACAGTTTGCTATTTTAATAATTAAAAAGTTCTGTTAAATGAAAAGGCAAAAAAAAAAGACTCATAAAACTTATTGTCACGTAAAATAGAAAACAAATGGCAGAATTAGACAAAAATTACACTACTGTTTACAAAGTGGTATTTCAACGATATATGATGATATTAATTAGATATACATTATATACTTTAGAAAATCTAGTAGATTCTGAAAGCTGGACCCATTGATGATTTGATGACCAATGAACCAACGTTTTGCCAGTTCTTCTTTAATAATGAAACTAAGAAGTTTGAGGACATTAAGACTTGGTTGACTAAGATATCTTCTTCCATCTCAACGTTACCAACGGCAACAGCTAAACATAAAACTTTCTTCAATTGGAATTTGATGGTTGACTTAACATCTTGGATTTTGCTGTACAAGTCATCTTGGTGGGAAACTGGGGTTGGGAACTTACCAGCTTTTGATAATTGAGGACCTAATAATCTTGGAACTTGTTTAATCAAGACATCTGAAGCAATGAAAGCATTGTACTTCTTAGCCAATTTCTTGATCAATTTCTTGTTCTTGTTCAATTTCTTTAAATCTTCAACTGACATAGCATCAACACCAACTGATTTAGCTCTGTCAACATCGAAAGCATCACCAAAGATACAGATAGACATGTTTGGTCTTGGAACTTGTGGTAATTTCAAAGTACCAGAGAAACGCTTATCTCTTTGAGGATCATAGTTCTTTAAACCAACTTGTAATTCAACAGTTTCTAAGAAGTTTCTCTTCTTAGTTTCGTTGGAGTAAGCTAATAATTTTTGAACGTTTTCACGAACACCGGATGTTGATAACTTAGACATCTTTTGATTAATAATTCGTCTCCCTAATTAGAATAAAATAGGTAATACCTGGTTTGGTTGATTCGACGTGGATGCTTTTATAATAAAAAAAGATGAAAAGAATTTTTTTTTTTTTCATTTGAAAGCGAAGAGAATTTTTTTTTCCCTCCAGAAAAAAAAAACAGTGAAGAGGACAAAAAGTAGTGTAAAAATAGAGAAGTATTATTAGGGTTTGTAACCCTATAGAATCGGTGTAAAGATGCAACATTGCACCTTTAATACCTCCCAGGAGACATTTATATATATATATATATATATGCACTTGAGATTTCTCTCTTACGAGATAGTCAAAAGGCTCAGATCTTGGGGTGATCTTTGGTTGAAAGTTAACCATTTCATCTGGATGTATAGATGGTTTCATCAAGTGAATTGGTAGTAAATTCTAAACATAGTCACCACTCCATTGGCAAGAGAGAGCTGGATACATACACCTAATAATAAACCAGAAGAAGGCAATTCTGAGGACAACCTTTCAGCTCTCTAGATTGCCTATTACAGGAACAGTATATCTTCACTGTCCATCAAATTTTGTAAAGTTTCAGCCTCACGTACTTTTGATAATTTAACTTCAAAAAAAAGATACGAAAAATGTGGTTATATACAATAGCCCATCATTACAATCAACTCTCCCTCTTCATGATATCCATACGACCACTTCTCACAACTACAAGAGTGCCCAATTTAAGTTGGCATTTTATACGACTTGCCTCGTCTTCTAACAAGAAATCGGCTTCTTCTAAACGTTGGTTAAACAGAGCCAATTCTGATCATTATACAAGAGAAGCTAGAGAGAATAATTTCAAATCAAGAGCAGCTTTTAAACTTTTGCAAATCGATTCTAAATTTAAATTATTCAACAGCAATGATCAAAATATAGTTGATTTAGGTTATGCACCGGGGGCATGGTCGCAAGTTGCATATGAGAGAACTAAGAAAACTGGAACCATATTAGGTATAGATATCTTACCATGTCAACCAATCGCTGGGGTTAGTTCGATGCAAGCTAATATTCTTTCCAAACAGACACATGAAAATATAAGAAGATTCTTCATCGAAAAAGAGATATTGAAAGAAAAACATGTAAATGATGATGAATTGAAATCGTATATTGACAGAGAATTAGAAGAGTTGTATATAAGTGATGAAGCTTTAGAAAGAGGGAAAAATATGTTCAAATATCCATTGGATGTTGTGATAAGTGATATGTGTGTACCTTTTATACAAACCACAGGTTTTTGGAATTCAACTACTAATGCTCCATATTATAGGATGGCTAATACAAGTGGATTACAAGTGAGAGATCATTTGAACAGTATGGTATGTCTGTTTTTGTTTATCTATGATTTTTTCATTTACTAACTATTTATAGGACCTTTGCGATGCTGCATTGATATTGGCAATTGATTTATTGAAACCAAGAGGCTCATTCACATGTAAATTTTTCACTGGTAAAGAGGATAAATTATTAGAAGAAAGACTATCAAGGGTTTTCACAAAAATTCAAAGATTCAAACCTGATGCTTGTAGAGAAGATTCAAAAGAATGCTATTTTATTTGCTTAAACAAGAGAGATAAAGTTGACAAGTTGAAAGTTTTTAGTGGGTAAATACTTCAATGAGGAATTTTTAAATGTCTAAAATTTTGTGATATTAAAAAAAAAAGGGTAGCTAAAATATGTTTCAAAATCAATAAATTTGTTTTTAATTTTGTCCTGGGATTTCCCAAATTACAAAATCATTCTTCTTCTCCGTCAACTTCTTCTTCTTCTTCTTCTTCTTCAACTTCATCGTTATCTATCAAATCTTCATCTCCATTAACTTCTACTTCTTCTTCACCAGCTTCTTCCAGAACTTCTTCATCTGCATCTCCATTAACATCAATCAAATTTTGATTTGATGATGGGAATTCAGAATCTAATGGTGATAATATTCTTTCACCTACATTGACACTCAACTTTGATTTCCATAATGTTGTTAATTCATCAATATTGTTACTTGAAAGACCATATGTGGAAGCCAAAATTGCCAGCTCTGGAACTTTATCACTTAATTTCAACAAGTCGACTAAACCTGAAATATCATTAGCTTGTAATAATGAACTGAATGCAATATTGAATTTACCAACTTCAACAGTATTTGCTGCTAATTTCTTCAAACCTTCAACATTATTTGATGAAGAATATAATAATAATAATGACTCATAATCTTTAGCCTTTTCATAAGCATTGATGGCTAATTCAATATTCCAATTAGTCAATGCAGTATCACCTAATATTTTCCATTTATGCTCAGAGTCATCCAATTCAGCAATAGCATTGGCTTTATCCAAATCTCCAACTTCGATGGATAATTCGAATTTTTGTTCATTATCATTTGTCAAGTCTAATGCCAAATCTTTATAACCTTGTTTTTCCAAGAATCTTGCAATCTTTGTCTTTTCAGCTTCTGGTATAGATGGTAACATTTCATTTGCCTGTTCCAAATCACCTCTTAATACTATTGTTTGATATTCCAAGACAGCTAAAGATAAATGGTATGATGAAACATTGATATCCTTATCAGCAACATAAAGCCTGTTGTCTCTTGGTAAATATCCTAAAAGATACATATTCTTATCGAAATGAGCCAAGTTATATATGCTTCCACCAACAAGGTAATTCAATCTGTTTGATTTAGAAGTGTAAACAAAGACATCACCAACCCATTTACCACTTGTTATTGTCTCATTAACATCGTACAAGACATCAATGGCTTCTTCAACACCTTCTTCAGGATCATGAGATCCGTTATCAATGGCTTCTTGGAATAATTCTCTATCAAATTTTAATGCAAATGCTGAGTCCTCTGAAACTATAAGAACTAATTCACCTGATTCGGACCAGATTACATCGGTGGCTTCAACATCAACTCTTCTTACCAATTTTCCAGATTCCCAGTCGTAAAAAGACACAAAACCTTCAGATTTTATAGCCAATAATGTACCACCAAAGATCTTATCAGCAGCATAAACCAAGTCAATAGTACCACTTGTCTTTTCTTTGAAATTTTTGTAAATCTTAACAGATGAAGTGGATTCTCTAATGGCAAATAAGTTTGAATCTTGAGCCCAGACAAAATCCAAGGCATTACCATAAGATTTATTTCTCCATGCCAAGGCAGTGTAAATTATATATTCACCGTCACCAGTGACAGCAACAAATCTACCATTTGGAGAATGCTTTAAAGAAGTTGGGAAGATCTCTACAGTACCAAATTCCTTTTGGGATAATGGCAAGATCTCACCATCTTCAACGTTGGCAACATCGGAGGTCTTAATGACAGAATTGAATACATCACTTTGCTTTGCCCAAATGATCTTACCCATTGGGTCCATTGATAAAGCTGGTTCCTCGTTACCTAACTGTACAACAACATTACCTATATCGAAACCCATGGCAACTAAGTTACTACCTTTACGGAAGGTAACACACCAAGCTCTTTGTAAACCATAGTTGAAAGATTTTTCCAACTTATAAGTGTTTGCATTCCAAATCTTGATTGTTGCATCTTCAGAACCTGAGATAATTAAAGGTAATTCTGGATGGAATACGGCAAATGAGACATTTGACAAATGACCTTCTAAAGTGGCAATACAAGCCTTCGTTTGATAGTCCCAAACTTTTATGGTTCTATCATCAGATGAAGTGATCATATATGGCTTATCAGAACCTGGATAATATTCGACAAAATTGACACCTTTTTGTTCATGTGCTACTAAAGTGAAATTTGGAACACTTGAACCCAATGACCAAATCTTGACGGTTCTATCCAAACATGCTGAAGCAAAAGTGTTTGGATCCTTTGGATTGAATGCCAATGACATGATATAATGTTGATGACCTTCAAAAGTTTGTTCCAATTTCCAGTTATTGTCCCAATTCCATAATTTAATAGTCATATCATCTGAACAAGTTATAATGTATGATCTAGTTGGATGAACAGCAATTGATCTGATATAATCAGGGTGAGCTTCGAACTGAGCAATTTTTTCACCAGTGTTGAAATTATAAACTCTGATTTGGAAGTCATCAGATCCAACAACAATCCAATTCTTTCTTGAAATAAATCTACCAGCTCTTACAGGAACATCACATACATCAATTGTCTTGACTTTTGTATTAGTGTCATAGGCCCATATTTCAATCTTACCGGAGTACAATGTGGTCAAGACCCAAGGCTCGGTAGGATGGAAATCAATACCTTTGACACGATCCGAATGTGTGGTAAATATTTTCTAATGCAAAAAAGGTTAGTACTGTGTTGTTTGTTTGTTTTGTTTGTTGATTTCTTTCAATGATAAACTTACCTTGATATCTAATTGCATTATGAATTACTTAATGGGATCAAATATTATAACTTTTCCAGTTGTCTAAAGGAGTTGCTATATATTTTCAATACCAATGATCACTCTAGGTCAATCCAATATCTTTTCCTCTTTGTTCTTTATACAACACGTCAATTGTTTTCTACTTTTTTTTTTTTCACAGCAGAAAAAAAAATCCAAAGAAAAAAAAATGGATTTAGTACTCAAACACACGACTATTGTGATTGGATGGTTTATTAAAACAGGAGGATGTTTGATACTACAGAGTATCAGAAGAGAGTGAAGCTGATCGAGGTTATATGTATGGATGGGATTGAGAGTATGGTGATATTAAGAGACTGTTTTAGGTATAGAGAAAAGTCATGTCCCGACCCCCTTTTCTCGAAATGATCAATATAATGTTTCAAACTGATTGCTGTCTTGCCATTCATAAGGCTATAGCTTTTGAGTAACTAGATGAAATGATTCTATTGAATCACCCTTAGTATTGTCAAAGATGTTGGAAAATGTCTGAAAATATATCTTAGGAGCCCATTAAAGCTTAAGAGATTCAGCTATCAAAGACCACTCACAGTATCCATATACAGCATCCATTTTCAGTATCCAATATACTGTATTCATTAACAGTTGATACTGATCTAAGATAAAACTTATCGTTTATTTTGCCAGCGAACGACTAACAAAGAAAAAAAAAAGTTTTTAACAAAGGAAAAAAAAAAAAAAAAACAGCAAAAATTCATAAATATAACTGGAATTTTCAATATAAATATAACAACAACAACAACAAAAGCAACATTATGTGGGTATTCAGTTGGTGTAAGTAGTCTTAGTTTATGTATTATGATTGTTTAAATGATACGACAAGAAGGAGAGGAAAATATTTTACTAACATCTCATCTTTCCATTTCCAGTTCAAGATATCTTAGCATCATTGGGTTTGTGGAATAAACACGCCAAATTATTATTTTTAGGTTTAGATAATGCTGGTAAGACCACATTATTACATATGTTAAAGAATGATAGATTAGCCACTTTACAACCAACATCACATCCAACTTCTGAAGAATTGGCTATCGGATCAGTCAGATTTACCACTTTTGATTTAGGTGGTCATTTACAAGCAAGAAGATTATGGAAAGATTATTTCCCAGAAGTTAATGGAATTGTCTTCTTAGTCGATCTGGCTGAACCAGAAAGATTTGAAGAATCAAGACTGGAATTAGAAGCTTTATTCCAAATTGAAGAATTGGCTCAAGTTCCATTCTTGATCTTGGGTAACAAGATTGATAAACCAACCGCCGTTAGTGAAAATGAATTAAGACAAGCTTTGAACTTGTACGGTACCACTGGTAAAGGTAATGTCAAGTTGGACGGCGTTAGACCAATCGAATTATTTATGTGCTCAATTGTCATGAGACAAGGTTATGGTGATGGTTTCAGATGGTTATCTCAATATATTTAATTCAAGTTAATCCAATCTAATCTTTCATATATATACATATATATAAATAAATATCTCTTAAATAAACTTTTAGTTTGTTTAATTGTATTAATAATGCTGAAATTGTTTTTATGTACGTACACATTAGTGTCTTCTCTTCTTACCAAAAGCATCACCTTCACTTGATCCAATTGATCTCTTCTTACCTTCTCTTGCAAAATACTCTTTCTTTCTTTCTTTTTCTTTTTCTTTTCTTAAAGTATCTTGTTTAACCAATTTTTTCAATTTTTCATTAAATTTCTCATCCTTCTTTGCTTTCTTCTTTTCATCTTTAACTTTCTTCAAAGTGTTGATTTTTTGAATCAATGCTCTTTGCTTCTTTTCATCTCCATTCAACACGACAGCTCTTTTACTCATATATGTCTTTTTCAGTTGTGGTTTCATTTGATGAATTTGTGATTTGAAAGGTAATTCACTTTGAATAGTCTTTGGAACTTTCAAACTGTTAAATCTTCTTTCTTTTCTTTCAACTTTACCATACAGAGAATCCTTGCTCATTGGCGTATCCATTGCAAGATCATGTCTAATCTTACCAGTTAATCTCATACCTTTCCATTCTCTCTTATCTTTCAACAACAAAGAAGTCAAAGGATTATAAAATTTCTTAACTTGCACAGGGTACCAAGTTCTCATAATGATAATATCACTGATCAAGATCTTATCTTCAAAAGTGGCTCTAAAATGACCGTCCGGCTTAGACAAAGCTCTCTTAATTTCACCTCTAATACCAGAAACAGTCTTAATTGAGGCACCTTCAAATTTGGCAACTTCTAAAGCAGTACTAAACATATCTTTGATGAAAGCAGTATTTTTGAAAATCTTGTAAGGATAACCAACCAATTTCAATTTTTTAACAATTTCAACAGATGAATTCAAATCTTCAACAATACCTGTTGCAGCAATTCTAAAACTACCAGTTGTATCTGAATCACTGACAACTTGCATACCACAAAAAGTAGTATTAGGTGCAACCAATGGTCCATAAAATGTTGCTGTACAATATGAATGCTCAGGAGTATATTTCAACATTCTGTTTCTAGTTCTAGAGTCCGAAGTGGTGTAAACTGGTAAGGTTTGGAATCTTCTCCAACCAAGAGATAAAATTAAAGGATCATTGGATTTCAAAATCTTCTTGTGCCATCTATGTCTTCTAATTCTGACATTCAACATTCCAAATCTTTCCTCAGTTGGTAATAAACCACCAACTATGATTGGGAAAGTTGGATCCAAGTTCTCAATGAATTCAGGTGGCATATTATCAAATGTTAATCTGACATATGAACCGCTCTTAAAACCTTCGATCTTTAATCTCGTCTCTTCATCCAATTCATCCAATTCCAGCTTATTGATTTCAAGTTGCTTGGCCATCTTCAGTTTTTGGAATTCATACCATGTTTCTTCTTCACCTTCTGGATCTTCAGCTCCAAACTGTCTATCTTCTTCTCCCTCAAATTGTAACTTCAATTGCTCTTTCTTCTTGGCGTTCAACTCTCTTCTTTCCAGAACTGTCAAATTTTGATCAATATCATTGTCAGAATCAGAAGAATCGTCACCTTCATCGATAATCTCATCTTCCTCAGCTTCTTTATCAAAATCAGCAAAATCATCACTATCTTCATCACCTTCATCCTCGACTTCATCATTTGCGTCATCTTCCAAATCTTCGAAATCACCATAAACTTCTTCATCATCTTCATCACCTTCAGATGATTTTACTTTTGGAGCAGTGTAAAATCTTGATTTAATAGATTCAAAGATATTTTCACCAATCCATTTTTTCTTCAACTCATCTAACTTGTATAAAGGTTGGAAATGATCTAAGTCTTCTATGGTGTCCTTATTGTCAGTTTTCTTTGCAAAAAAATCGTCATCTTCATCTTCAATATTCTCTTCTTGATCTTCCTCTTCTTCTTCATTCCTCCACCTTCTGACAGCATCTTCTGGTTCTATGTTGTTCAAGTAGACCAATTTATTTATATCCCATCTCTTTTGGGCTTGATTTAATGATTTCAATTTAGCACCCATTGCTTGCCAATTAGATTCTTCCAGATCATCATCATCTATTTCAGAGTCAGATACAAATTCCAATTTTTCGTTTCTATCTGTGCCAAAATCAATTTCTTCAAATCTCGCATCTTCCTGATCAAAATCTTCATTGTCTTCATCGTAATTTTGTTCCTCATCATCATCACTTGACAAGTCTTCATTGGCTTCAGATTCAGTAATAGGCTTGCCGTAAACCCTTGGTTTTCTCATTTGAGTTCTACCAGTATTTTTCAAGTCTTTTTCTTCTAATTCATCGAGTAACCCTTCATTTTCATCTGATTCACTTTCGGACTCTTCAATATTTTTAATTGCTTTTGAATCAGAAAACAATTGTAAACCACCACTATTTTTGATATTTTCATCCATTGTCTGGCCAGCTTTTTGTAAATCAACCATTAATTTTTCACCCAATCCTTTGATTTCACCTTCTTCAGCATTTGCGTTAAAACTTTCTCTCAGACCAACATCAATGTACACAGCATCCTTATCAATCAAGACGCCATGAACATCTGACATTGGTGCGTATATTATCTTATGTTTATCTTCTAATCTCTTTCTTGCTCTTCTTATTTTTGGAATTTCTTCACCATTTGCCAGAGCTAATTTCTGTTGTTCTCTTTCGATTTCTTCGACTTTTTGTTCAAAATATGGCGTTGGACAAGGATCAGGTAATTTTTCAACATTCAGTACACCTAAATCACCAACACCAGGAATATGAACTCTAGCATTTTCACTTGGCAATGAAGTACCATGTAAATAACCATAAATAGCGATTTTTCTATCACATTTTGGATTTTTTTCAATTAAAGTTGGATGTGTCAAATCTGTTACTCTGTCAGTTAACAAATAAGGATGCTCGTTTCTCCATTTTAAAGGTCTGAATTTCATGACACTTAAAAATCTAGTCAAATTTAAAATTTCACGATCTGGGTATCTACCATTTATGACACCTGAAAGGTAGAATAATTTAGCACCTTGATAAACTTCGGTCCAGAATCTATGCTTCAATGTTTTCTTGGATGCTCTTAAAGTTGAAGGGGACTTAAATAAATCTAAATGAGTGGCAACACCTAAGACTCTAGGCATACCATGATGTTGTGCTATATTCAAAAATTCCATAGTCTCCATTTCCAATCCGAAATTACCATCTATCATAAGCAAGACTAAATCTGCAATCTTAGCGATATCCACCATTGAATTTAAGTCATTAGAAACTTCAATAATTGTCAATCTTCTTCTCTTACCACTGACTACAGTAATTGGTCCTTTGACTTCTGTTAATGAAGTCTTAGTCAATCTTCTCACTAAGGACTTAATCAATGTAGTCTTACCTGTTCCAGGTGGACCAACAATAGCGACGATAATTGGAGGTGGATCATCATCTGGAGTACGGTTAACCATTGGGACATGCAATTTCTTTTCAACCATTTCACTCGATCTCTTTGCCATCTTTTGCAACTTCCCAGGTGCAGATACTGCAAAAGCTTTTGCATTGTGGCCTTGCGAATGAAGCTTCTTCTTAGCAGTAGTCTTATTGGGCTTGGCTGCCCTATGAGTCTTATTGGACTGCTGTTCCATAACTGCTTATGATATATAGATAGGATAGATCAAAGTGTATGTACTATCTCTTCTCCTTTTTCTGCTTCTGAAAATTTTTTTTTTTTTTTTTTTTTAAAAAATTTTTTTTCCAAAAAGGGGAGCGATGACAGCCCTTGAATTTATCTATTAATATAACGTAATAGATAGATTATTCAAAGGCCACTAAATCTCTGAGAAATGGAAAGAAGAAAGTGCTCTAAAAAGATAAAAGGATCATGTTTAGTTCAAGGACACACATCAACCTGTTTTGATGATCAATATTATGAGTGAAAAATGCTGGGATGTGGACAGTTGTAAAAGGAACGAGTCTAAAACTCTTACACATGTTTAACTACCCAAAAGATTATCGGTTAAATTGGGACTAAGCTTGTTCTTCATGTTTCAATAAAGCTGCCTTCTACTAGACCAACTGACTTTTTTTGACTCCTTAGGGATAACCTTTATGCGCGAAGTCAAATGAGTAGAATAATGCCATGGGATCTCATCCGTGATTTTTTTTAAGTCGCCAAAAACCTACATGCTCGCTACAGTCAAAAGGATGAGTGATCTAAAGGAGTGGAGTGTGAACTTATTATTTTATCTGAGTTGTGGAGAACATTTTTTTTTTTCTAACATCCATGAAGGCAGATATTCCATGGAAGCTTATATATAGATGACGCTTTATCCCCAAGATTATGGTGAATTGAGTAAACAGATTGAAACTCGCATAATGGCTACCACTAAAGATTACAAAGAACTTGTTCTGCAGAAAAACAGAGAAAGGGACGATAAATTCCCAAAAGAATGGTTAATTCCGAAAAATGAATTACCAGAAGATTCAGTAACAGATGTTACTAAGTTCCCGGTTGAATGTGGGAAACTAAGTCTGAAAGAGATTGAGATCACTGAGTCTAATGTTAAAAAATTATTGGCTAAGATTCATAGCAAAGAATGGACTTCTTATGAAGTCACTAAGGCTTTTGCCCATAGGGCAACAATTGCACATCAATTGGTCAATTGTCTTTCAGAAGTTTTCTTTGAGAAAGGTTTGAAACAAGCACAAGAATTGGATGACTATTACGCAAAGACAGGTCTTCTTGCTGGTCCATTTCATGGTTTACCAATAAGTTTAAAAGACAACTTATGTGTTCAAGGAGAAGCAACATCTCTTGGGTTCACAGGTTGGTGCAATCAGCCTGAAGGTGGTTTTGAGGAAGAGAGTGCTTTAGTTAAAATTTTGAGAAAGATGGGTTGTGTTTTTTACCTGAAGACCAATGTTCCAACTGCAATGATGATGGCCGAGACTTTAAACAATGTCTTTGGAAGAACTGTTAGTCCATTGAACCGTAATTTGAGTTGCGGTGGATCTTCTGGAGGTGAAGCAGCATTGCTTCTGTTGAAAGGAGCACCATTGGGTGTTGGATCCGATATTGGTGGTTCTATCAGAATCCCTTGTGCTTACCAAAACATCTATGGAATAAGACCATCTTTTGGTAGATTCCCAACTTATGGTACAAGAGCTGGACTCTCTGGATTGATCAGTGTCAATAGTGTTAATGGACCAATGTCTTCTTCCCTCGAGAGTATTGAAATCTATTGTAAATACGTTCTTGCAGCAGAACCTTACAAATATGATGGAAGAGTATTTGACATGCCATGGAGAGATATAGAGTTACCGAAAAAATTAGTATTTGGTGTCTGCTACGATGATGGATATGTCAAACCTACCCCACCAGTGAGAAGAGGTATCAAGGAACTGGTTGAGAAGATCAAAGCAGCTGGCCATGAAGTCATTATCTGGGACCTGCCTTATCATGTTAGATTGACTGAGATTATTGCCAAGTTTTTCACTTCAGACGGTGGAAAGCACCTTAAAGCAGTTAATGCTCTCACAGGTGAGCCTTTCCCAAAAGCTTTACTGCCTTTTGAAACTGCAGAGGACATGTTGGTGTCTGAGCTTTGGGATCTCCAAGCAGAAAACATCACTTTACTGAAAAAATATGGTGAAGCTTGGAATGAAACTTGCCATGTCACATCCACTGGTGCTCCAATGGATGCAATTCTCTTACCAGTATCACCGTACCCTGGTGTCCCACATGACCAATTCGCATACGGTGGTTACACTATGCCTTTCAACGCATTGGACTTGAGTGCAGGGATTGTTCCAGTCTCCAGAGTTAATCCGGAGGTTGATGTTGAAGATGCCGAATACACTGCTAGAAACAAGTTCGATGAGGCGGTACACAAGTCCTATAACGCAAAGGAATCAGCAGGTGGGCCAATTGCATTGCAAGTAGTTTGTCGTCGCTCACAAGAAGAAAAAGTAGTTGCCATTATGAAAGAACTTGAAAAAATCATTCAGTACAAGCCATGATCCTATATATTCTCTATAACACCTTTTCTTATCCTATCTATATCTGTAATAAACTGCGTATCACACGATCTATACAGGGATAACATACGCTTTTTCTCAATAAGTGCGTACCAAATTCCACTGAGAAAAAAAAAATGAACGTTCTGGATTTTGTTACAGCTAAGAGAAAAAAAACACCCTAAGAAACGATAAAAATAAAAATATTATATAGAAAACCACCAACGAGAGCAGCACCAGCTTTGAAGAAATTATATAAATGATACCTTTGATCAGAGTTATAGTACCCTTTTAAAGAAACCAGCATGGCACTATTTTTCATATCTCCAAGAATGCAGAGGTCTATAAGACGATCGAGGAAACTCATAATCTTTGCATTCTTCACTTTTCTCTTGACACTTATAATTTTCAATTTAGCATCATCATCAGCACTGACAAATAGTAATAGACATAGATCAGGAAAGAACAAGATACGATTTATAGACACATTGTCCTCGGAGCAGAGGGAGAAAATGTTGAAACCGAGTAATAACAAGAATTCTTTGAAAAATGATGAGTTTTTCAGTATAGATGAGAATCCAGATCAAGTGAATATTGATTTGAAAGTCTTGTCCAAATTGAATTTGAAAAACTATAAGAAGGAATTGAGACAGTTTCAATCGAGATATAACTATTTGAAATACGATGAAGAGTCAATCAATAAATTTTTCAAGCAAAATCCACCAAATTATTTGGATCTTGATGAACTGTCATTAAATCATGAACGTCAATTGTTTTACACCAAGATTTTCCAAACCATATTATCAAACAAACCACAGGTGAAACCTTTGAAGAAATACCAATCAAATTTAGCCAAGATTAAAGACTATGCAATGCAACTGTATTATGAAAGATTTCTGACTGAGCCAACATTGGATGAAAAATTCTTGTCAAAGCATGGGTTAATTGTCAGTGATAAAGATAAAGAAGTGTTGAAACACAAGCATGCTTCTTTTTTGCAAACTATTAAGGAAATCAATATTGATTTGCATTTTGGTAATAAACATCAAAATGGTATAGTTTATGTCGGTGGTGGGAAATTCACTTTCTTAGCATTACTTTCCATAATCTCTTTGAGAGAAACAGGTTCAAATTTACCTGTTGAAGTGCTAATTCCAAACAATATTGAACATGAACCAGAATTTTGTGACGTGCATTTTCCTAAATTGAATGCCAAGTGTATATTACTTTCACAGTACTTATCACCTGAATTGAGCTCGAAGATTGAAATTGCCGGGTACCAATACAAGTCAATTGCCTTGATGATCTCAAGTTTTGAAAATGTCTTGTTATTAGATAGTGATTCATTTGTTATTCGTAATCCAGATGATATATTTGCCACAGAGCCATTCACCACTCATGGGATGATCGTTTGGCCAGATTATTGGAGAAGAGTGACACATCCATCATACTACGAAATTCTGGACTTGCCAATCGGCGAAATTAGAAGCCGTTACGGAATCGATAAATTCACTTTCAAACAGCAAAATTTGGGTAAATCATGGTTCCAAAACAAAGCACAGACGTCAGTCCCATTACATGATAGACCACAGACTATACCAGATCCATCGTCTGAGACTGGACAATTGTTAATCAATAAGAAGACTCATTTACACACTATACTATTAAGTTTGTACTATAATTACTATGGTCCAGATTATTATTACCCCTTATTCAGTCAAGGTACTCAAGGTGAAGGTGATAAGGAGACATTTATTGCAGCAGCAAATGCCTTAAATGAAGATTTCTATCAGATCAACAAGAGGGTCGAAGCTTGTGGATACTGGGAACTGGATACATTTACCGGAACAGGTATGTTCCAATTTGATCCAATAACGGATTTCTTGAATTTACAACATTTCTTGAAACAGACGAAAGCCTCAACACCGCTGGAGTATGATCCATTGAAATTTCCAAATTTCTTCACAAAGGAAAATTCAAAGATGTTATTTTTGCATAATAATTATCCTAAGATTGATCCTTACAGATTGATAATTGATGGGAATTTGATTGAAAAAAATGCTGAAAACAAGATAACAAAGATGATCAGATTATTTGGACCTGTTGATATGGATAATATTGGTAAAGATTTGGAATTAACAATATGGAAATACGTCTCTTTCTACCTCTGTGATATGAAAATCTATGTAAGATCCTGGGATATCGAAATGTTTAACACAGAGATGAATAGAAACGACGTGTGCCATTTCATATCTAGGCATTTGGATTTCTTGAATAAATATGACCAAAATGCTGTTTTTACATAGTTTTTCAATATACGTTTTTTTTTTTCTACCTGAAAAAAAAAAAGAAGAAAAAAAGAAAAAACAACAACAACAACAGTAAGCAGTTTTTGTTATAATATATAGATAATAGAATCATAAATGACAACAAGTAATGATATAGATGCTCTATACGAGAAGATAGATAGAGACAACTATGACATAAACAGTATAACTTCGTATGAACTGCTTCTTATATTGGACAATCAGATAAACAATTTTTTCAAGATCACAGAGTATGGAGAAGAAAAGATAGATTTGACCAAATTAGTACCGGGAGAAGAAGAGCATAAGAATGATGATAGTTGGATAAATTTTAAGAAAGAGAACAAGTTGAAATACAATTTCCAAGATGATGCTGAGCAGTTGAATGTGATACATATGAGAAAGAGCAAGTTGATAAATAAATTTTATTTAAAACAATCACCTTCATTGACAACATTACAATATTTAGAGAGAATTTTCAAACATTGCTCGTTATCACTGAGTGTCATATTGACATGCTCTGTGTATTTATTCAACTTGGTATTGGGAATTTTTTATGATCATCAAGTTTTACAATTCAAAAATTTGAAATTACTACCATTGGACAAATTAAATTTTTATCGTGTTATATTGACTCTGATACGTGTTTCATTGAAATTCATCGAGGATAAGAATTATAAAAACAAATATTATTGTAAAATTGTTGGGTTGAATATCAAAGAATACTTGAATTTAGAATTAAATTTCATGTTCTTAATCGATTTTAAATTCTTCGTTAATGAATTAATCTTGGTTGATAATTTGAAATTTTTGAAAAAATTCAATGATTTCGTCAAGAACCACGTTGGTGTTTAAAGTATTTTTCTTGTATTATAAATGAGAGTCGCTCTAACGAATTTATGAACTTTTTTTTGGCTTAATTCATTGTAGTCTCTTCTTCTTCCCCGTACAAGACGTTGCAAAGTTTATTTTATGGAGCAAAAAAAAAAAAAAAGAATTACCGCCTCAGTTTGTTTTTTTATTTTTCATTTTGTTTAACTTAAACGCTTCCAAAGTTTCTTTCAGATACTCTCCAGCCGTCTTGACATAACCCAGATCCAACTCGAAAGATCAGAAGAGCCGTTGATCTGTTTTTGGTGATATTGATATGAAATTACTTCAGTTATTTTTGATTTATATTCTTCTTGTCATTTTCAGGTATTAGGGATGATTAAGATGGGCTTCAAACTTTTTAGCACAACAGTTCTATTCCTATCAATTGCGAACCCGGTTAGGTCCACTTTTTATAACAAAGAAGACAAGGTGTGTGATCCAACAAATACAGGATTGGTTACCTACACAGGGTTTCGGATTCATAGAGAGTATATTGTTAATGGACTAAAATCCCCAATCATCCATTTCAATAGTATCAGTCACTGCGATCACGGGACAGTGGATTTTGAAAGAGTATTAAGCGTCAAGAGAGATGATGATATCCAATTCAATAAGCCTTTTTGTTTGTTGAAACCAAATTATTCAGGTGTTGAGCAGAAGAAAGATGTCAAGATGGGAAGAAATACAAGACTTCCAATTAGGAAAAGATCTACCCATTTTGATGAAGAATTGAAAGCCAATATTCAACAATTAATGTTAAATGAAACACAAGATTTACAAATGAGCAATGGTAGACGAGGTGGTGTGCAAATAAGGCAACATAACTCAGATCAAGAATTCGATGTTTATGATTATCATGAAATTCAAGATATATTCAAGATCTTCCATGACCAATTTGACAAAGATACAAATGAAACTAATTTTTCAAATGTTGAAAACATTGCCAAAGAGGAGAATAAGATTTCAAGTTATGGTGCTATGACACATATAATGGATTTTGCCCAAGGTTTACTTTCAAAGATGACAACTAGAAAAAAAATTGAGGAGTATATTGGACGAAAGAAATTTCTCACTTCTAAAGATTTTGAAGTTTTGACACCAAGTGAGTTATCGAAAATTGATTTCCATGAGGATTTCCAATGCTATAATTTGGTGAGACGTAAGAAATATGTTCATCGCAAGATGGGGGTGTACGCGCCTTTCAGGTTTGTTGGAGGCATATACGAGTGTGAAATCTCAGATGAAGATAAAAAATCTGTCATGGAATCTTACAAGACTTCATTGGAAACACCTTTTTTCAAATGTGATCCTGCAAAATCGATCCCCATTGCACCTATAGTAAGTGATGATATATCTAAGCAATGGTTTCAATTATCAACAGGAGCACACATGATGCAAAGAATCCCATATTTATATTCGCCAACACCGTTTGATCCAAGATTTCAAAAAATTGTGAAAAATTTGAAATTGAGTCATTGGTATGATGAATTGGATGTTAATGAAGATTATACTTTCAATTTGAATGAAATAGGATATATTACAAAAGTTGTCACCGATACTTCAAATTTAGTATGTCAGATGTTGCTTTCAATGGAACAAAAATTGACCACCGATAATGAATCAGATGAAATTTATATATCGAAAATTTTGAAAAATTTGGAGACAAGATTCTTGACATCAATTGGATTAGCCTCGGAGAAAGACCTGCTGGCAAAATTGGAATTGATGGAGAAAACTTGGGATGAAGTTGATATTTAATGTTAAATAAATCCAAAATTTGAAATAAAGTTATATATTGTACACAGAATTATTAAAGAAAACAAACTCAATTATCATAATCAAAACTACCTCTTTTAGCATTTTTTGAGTAATTATCAATATTATTACTTATTGACGTACTCAATGATTTTCTTGGAGAATCATGAAACTTATAAGGCTGGTTATTGCCGCTTAAATTTTTGAAATTGAAATCACCAGCATTAGCATCAGTTTCATGATCTCCGTAATTTGATATACCATTAGTTGATATACTTTCAACTCCATCATGATCATGGAAGTGGAAATCGTGTTGTTGTTGGATCATCGGTGTTACCGACTCTGTACGTTGATGTAGTGGCAGTGGCAGCAGTAGCAGCTGTTGTTGTGGAGGAGGTGAGAGTAAAGTATCACTGACTCTTCTGACATCGATAAGGTCAGGATTTGTTTCACCACTTTCAGCAGATGTTGGATCTAATGTTGTCACTGTTGTTCCATCATTCTTTGTTTCCACATTGTTCTGCTTACCCTTTCTCAATAATGATTTAGTCTTATTTAATGACTTACCTCTCGTCAATTTATGTACTAATTTGGTACCAAACGACTCGTCAGCAACTTCTGGAGTTGGTGTTGTTGTCGAAGAATCTGAAGCAACATAATCTCTTAATTTGTACATTTCACCAGCCCAATTTTCATGATGATCTTTTGCTGTTAAACCTAATGCAAATAATTCATCAGTATTTTCATCGAAATGTTTTTTATCTTCAACTTCTGAAGTTTGTTTCTTATTTTGAAATGAAGTTCTATCATCCTTGGCAGGAGCAAATCTGGCATCTGGGTTCTTGGAGAAAATAGCAGTAGCTGCATAAACGAGAATCATGAGCAAAAGGATCAAACTGAATGCAGCGTTCAATACAAAGAAAACCCAGCCCATAATTGATGATACAGGAGCTGGTTGTCCGTATAAATTGGAGAAGAAAGTGAACAAGAATGAATTGACAGTGATAACAACATTGATCAAAATATTAATGATATTAGTTGGTCTATCCAAATATGGTTTCTCATATATTAGCCAACCACAATACAGTAAATCCAAGAGGAAAATGACAAACAGCTGAGTCTTACCTGATGATTGGGCAAGTGAGATGAAAATCAGCTTTATAGTGGTATGTACCAACATCACAGTACCCCACCAATATGTTTTCAGTTTGAACATAGTGTAGAACCAACCATATTTATTCAAGATTCTTGAATCACCGTACAATATCAGTGCAGGATTTTGATGTAACTGAATTGACATTCTGCCAAATTTCAAAGTTCTATAAGAGGACCATGACATGATACCCAATGAGAAAATCAAGAAAATGATCAGTAATATGATAACCAGTGGAGAATCTCTTTCGGTAAATTGCCATAATGAAAGAATGATCAATTGTGTGAAGCCGATGTAAATATATCTTTGCAAGACACCTTTTAAGATAATTTTCCAATTTTTCCTGAAATCTATAGCAGTACTTTCTTTGATCCAACCTAATTTGATTAAGAACAGTAATGAAGATTTGAAAACCAAGAATATTCCAATCAAGACGTAAGCACATAATACGAAAAAAGTGAAACCTGTACAACAAACACTTGTAATTTCAATTCCTGCTTTAAAAGCCACTCTCTTAATACCACGGAAGATTAATAAATTTGAGTTACCTTCCAAGGAATAGATACCAGTGTCTCTTTTAGTTAATACTTGATCTTCAATATATTGCATACCGATTGAACGTTTGATAAAATTATAGGACCTTTGTACCAAGATGGCAATGGTGTCTGAGGTTAAATTCAAAGAAGGAGTACCACCTGTTGATTGCACATACCATCTAAAGATATCTTGCATAAATTGGACTCTGATTAAACCCATAGACCAAGATAAGTTTTCAGACCAAGCAGCTGCAATAGGTGGAACTTCTTGAACGTGCTCCATGGATACGATAACGACACTTTGGAAATACAAGAACAAAGATACAGCATTAGCAGATATGTGGGAAGCAGAATTTGAGTTACCAAAAGCACTTAACATAGCTGAAGCTAATAAACCTAAGCCTGCAACGACAGCAGTGGCCCATTTGGCAGCACTATGACTGACGGTCTTACCATTGACAAAACTGGCCTGGATACATGCGACTTCAGTTCCATTGTAATCACGAACTAAGACTCTTGCTACTGCGTCAATATCTGGTACAGTATATGCTATGCCTGGGAGTCTATCAGTCATATCATGGCTGATATATTCGATGGAGTCGACATCGATATTACCTGGGAACAAAGGACAAAATTGTTTCCAACCAAGATCACAGAAATTGACAGTTTCTTGGATGATCTTGAAACCATAGGCATACACTACAACATCTGCCAATACATACCCATTAACTTCACTGTTTAAGTTCAAAGTATAATGTAATGAACCATCATCTGGATCGAATTCCACTTGAAACTGCTGAGCACTCAACTGCGAATTCTCCATACATGTGACCAAAGAGGACAGTGACAACGAACGACAATACAGAGTCTGTGATATGAGCGATAGGCATACCAAGACCCAGTATATTGGAGAGATCATATTAGCTTGTTTGTTTTTCTAAATATAGAACGAGGGGGAGGGCAGTCTGGTTATAACTTTTCTCTTGTATAATTCCTTTAACAAAAAGCTCCCTGATAATATATGCTAATGGTCTTTGATTCTGAATAGATGACAGTCAAGTCTAAATCAATGGGAATAAATAAGGTAATATCAGTACTTGTTGAATGTTAATTGGGTTTGTTTCTCTTTGTTTCTGATCTTTAATTTTTTTCTGATTTAAAAAAATTTTTTTTGTTAACGACCGTGTTTTTTTTTTTTTTTTTTTCTCGTTAATTTTGAATTTGTTCTGTACACTCAGCTATTAGTAAGATTACCTAGAACAACTGTAGTCCAATAAGTAATTTGCTTCTTATATGCGGGGGGCGGGCGGGAGCTCTTTGTATCTCAAGTTATCTTTGTTTAGTTATAGGGAGTCTTGCGGAGATAGCTCTGATTGGACAGTTCGGATATGTCTCACATCTTTGGTGATTCATTTAGATACACTGTAATTGTCACTCAAAAGCAAGTAACTTTGAAGCCAAGATGCTCTCTATGCCAAGATACATGCTATCTCTCTATCAGCTTTGATATCTTCTCTCTTATTAAAAGTCGTGTTCTTTTTTGCTATTTATTTTACTACAGCCCCAGTTTCTCTCCACGCTCGAGCTCCGTCATTTAAAAACTGGGACTTTTGACATATGGCTTTTGTGTCCATTAATCACAAATGACTGTTACTCTTCCTCTTTTCCAGTTACCTCCAAGACAAGTATACTTCCCTGGGTCTATAATTGATGTCCAGTGCACAAAGCTGCAAGCTTTCTCGCTCTTGTCAAGATTCAGACTTGTCTCGAAAGATGAATCTATTTTACAATTCTTGGATGAGACTGAACAAGAAGATGAATTACAACAAGATGAATACATATCAAACAGTGCCATTCTGGGGATTGCCAAGTGCAAAGACTTGTTCGACCCGAAGGACAAGACTAAACAAAGTTGGCTAGTGATTGCTTGCTTGCCCGGTTTCAATTACGCATCTAAAGTGCAAGTGGCCACCATTTGCCGGATCTTGAGTTTGAAAGATAATGGATCTAGTGTGCAAATCTCGTGTCATGCTTTCACAAGAGGATTGGTTGTTAAGAGACATTTCAATGAATTGCAAGTCCAATTACAAACAAAGGAATCATCTTATCATCATGCATCAAACTTGGATAGGGAATCGGCAATAAAATTAATTGATAAGATCAAGAAATTTGTTGAATCTTATACAATTGCTATGTTTGCCAATAAGAATGTCGTTTCAAGAAAAGAGCATTTGAAAAGAACTTTTTTATTATTGTCTCCATTGGCTAATGTACTATATTCGCAATTGACCAGGGATAAAAACACTTTAAAACTTATGACAAATACGATTGCCAAAAACTTGGAGTCAAGTTCATCAAATTTGGAGTCAGACTTAAACGCTATTGATGGATTTGTTGCTATTTTCCCCTTCACTTTACAACAAAAATGTCAAATACTCTTTGAAATGGATAAAAAAGCAAGAATTGTCAAATTCAATGAAATTGTCAAATTTGGTATCGCAGTTTTCAACGAACTTGAATCGCTCGATCTAGTACTCGATAATTGGAACGGATTGGAGTCTCATGTATTGAAAAGCAAGATCATAACAACACATTTGAAAAGCTTGAAATTATTAGTCGATGATTTTAACAATGCTGGACAAAAACAATTGACCAAGCCTGCTGCAATGGGCCCATCTTCGAATAACAATGAAGATGAAGATCTTGATAAATTGGACAAATTCATCAAGGACATGGCTAATTTATCAATTCCACCAGAGGGCAAAAAATTGATATTGAAAGATTATAAACGCATACAAAAAATGTCACCAAATAATTCAGAATATCATACTTTGTTATCATACCTTGAAGTGATCCAAGATATTCCATGGTCCGGGAAAGATCACAAGAGCCAAGCTACTCAAATTGATTTGGACAAAGCTAAGATTCAACTTGATAAAGATCATTACGGTTTGGATAACGTTAAAGACCGTATATTGGAGTACCTTGCCATTTTGAATTTACATAACAAGTTAAATATTAAAGAGACTAGTAAGGCTCCAATATTGTTACTTACGGGTCCACCTGGTGTTGGTAAGACTTCATTGCTGAAATCAGTAGCTACAACATTGGGCAGAAATTTCCAAAGAATCTCACTCGGTGGTTTGAAAGACGAGAGCGAAATCAAAGGTCATAGAAGAACTTATGTTGGCGCGTTGCCTGGATTAATCATTCAACTGTTACGTAAAGCTCAGTCAAATAATCCAGTGATATTACTCGATGAAATTGATAAAGTTGTTGGTGGTAATTCCTCTGGGAACAAAGTCAATGGTGATCCTGCTGCTGCATTGCTCGAAGTATTGGACCCTGAACAAAATATCAATTTCACTGATCACTATATTGGATTCCCAGTTGATCTCTCAAATGTATTATTCTTATGTACTTCAAATGACCATTATCAATTATCAGCTCCGTTATTGGACAGAATGGAATTATTGGAAATTAATGGTTACAATTATCTTGAAAAAGTTCAAATCGTGAAAAATTTCATATTACCAAGACAAATATTAAGAAGTGGATTACCTCTGGATTCTGTGCAATTGACTGATGATGTCATTTTCAAGATATGTATTGACTATACTAGAGAGTCCGGTGTAAGAAATTTGGAAAGAACCGTAAGCTCCATTTGTCGTGGTAAAGCTATTGAATATTCTAAATTATTGCAGAACACGGAATTAGGGACATTGCCACTGGGTTATGAGCCAAGGGTCAGCCAGGATCAAGTCGCAATATATATTGGTATACCACCACATATCAAGGAAGAATTGAAATTGGAACAAGAATTATCAAGCAAAAGTGGCATTGTTAATGGATTGAGTTATAACAGTGATGGTAGTGGATCCAAGTTGATTTTTGAAATGATTGCATTACCTTCAACTTCTGGATTCTCGATGATCATGACGGGTAAATTAGGTGAGGTTCTTCGCGAGAGTTGTAAGATTTCTCAATCATTGGTGAAGTCCATTTTGAACAACAAGAAACTTAATAGACAGAATGATGAACTGTTAAATTTCTTACAAAAAAATGAATTTCATCTACATGTTCCAATGGGGTCAATATCAAAAGATGGTCCAAGTGCCGGAATTACTATGACAATGTGTTTGATGTCTTTGGTGTTAAATAAACCAGTACCATCTAATATAGCGATGACAGGTGAAATTACATTACGTGGATTGATTTTACCTATTGGTGGTGTTATGGAAAAATTACTCGGAGCTCATTTGACTCGCAAGATTGATAAGGTGTTGTTACCTAGATTGAATAGGAAAGACGTATTGGAACTGTATTTGAAAACAAATAAGAACGAGACAGAATATATCTTAAGACAGGAAGAAACTTACCTTGATAATGGTACAAAAAAAATTTTTGAAAATGCAGAAAAATTTATCTTGGATAAATTTGGTATTCATATTATATATGTCGAAGAATTGAACGATGTTTTCAAACTGTGTTGGGGAGATCATGATATTGAAATCACTTCTGCAATCCCAGAACATTTGCATCTTTAACTGGAACAGCTGCATTTACTCATCAATAGCTTGTCATCTTCCACAGTTTGTAACCATTTGGATTCCAATTCTTTTTCAAAATCCCCCCATTTAGAGCTATCATATGGATTAATACACATGGTGAAAAGTTTTTGTAAATATCTTGTATCTCCATCATTTTCCTCTGTGTAATCAATAACTTCTTGTAACATCCAATTTCTTGGAATGAAAAGTGGATTCACTTTAGACGCAATATCATATCTTTGTGCATCTGTCATAGACAGAACTCTTTTTTTGAATTTCTCTAACCAGGGACTCAATTCTTCCACTATCTCTTCACTAGAAACATTTGTGATCACTGTTTCTTTGTGATTTAATGGGACAAACACTTTTGATAGCTCTTTTGTATCAGTTTCATTTGTCAATTTCAAATTTTGCAAAATGACAAAGAAGTTATTATAATCCAATTTCAAGCTTTTCAAAATATCCAATAATGGAGCATGTATTTCATTGACGTCTGATTCATGATGCTCTTGTAAACCTAGCCTTTGACTCATTAAGTTATAATATTCGCTGATAAAAGTTTTTTGATAAATATCATGTGCAAATTGAACAATATTAGTACATCTTTCCAAAACAGCCAGTTGCTGATTCAGTTTAACACCTTCTTTGATGAAAACCTCATCGTCAACAAGTTTTGGGCCAGCACCTATCAATTCAACTAAATCCTCACCTAACCTGGCCAAATTCCAGAAAATTGAATTTGGGGTTTCACGGAAACTGTAACGTAAATTATGATCATCATGATTTGAAGTATAATCTGGATCAAATCTATCCATGAATGCAAATGGGCCGAAATCTATTGAGAGACCCAATATAGATGTATTATCAGTATTTAATACACCATTTAAGAACCCATAAGTTTGCCATTTGGCCACCGTCAATGCATTTCTTCTTACTATTTCCAAATACATCTTATCAAATCTTGTCAACTCATCAATTTTATCAGGTAACTCAGACACTTCTTTAAAATCTGTTATAACTTCATCCAATACGTATTCCGACAATTTTCTTATCCCCTCACGATCATTTCTCATTCTATATAAATCAAAAGTTCCAAGTCTGATCCAAGATTCAGCCATACGACAAACTATAGCACATTGTTCCATATTACTTCTCATTGCTCTTGTTTGTGGTAACATGGTGATTGCCAATGCACGTGTAGTTGGAATGCCAATCAGGTGTAATGACTCCGAAATAACAAATTCTCTTATACTAGATCTCAATACAGCTTTCCCATCAGCAAATCTTGAGAACGGTGTCAAACCGGCACCTTTCAATTGCAATTCATACCTTTGACCTTTATCATTGGTGACTTCAAACAAATTTACAACACGTCCATCTCCCAATTGGCCAGCAAATTGCCCGAATTGCCAACCAGCATACGCCTGGCTATAGGGGAAAAACCCACTTGTCTTGTAATTCTCACCACTGACAGTTTTTTGGAAGTTTGGATTTTGCAGCTCATTTGGATCCAAGCCTAAAGTTTGCAATGCCAAGTCACTAGCCATCATGAATTTGAACTCTTTACGGTCTTGTGGTTTAGTAAAAGAGTAAGCACCATGACTGAGAATCCTCCTCTTTGTGAAATTCAAATATTCTTCTGAATTTGGAGAATCTGCTAATTCGATTGCTTTCTCCTTAGATGGGATCAGGGAGTCCAGATCAAGTTTTGCAGTAAATGACTGTGATTTTGGAAGATCTCTTAATGTCGTATATGTCATTCTAGATGCAATTGGTAATCTTCTATACATAACCGATCTAAATCTCATCAATAGCATTTCTGATTATTTGATTTTTTATTTTTTTTAGGTTTTTTTTTTTTAAAAAAAATATTTTTTCTTCTCTTGTGGAGAAACAAATTGTTATATACAACAGACAAAGAAACGGTATAAAATTGCTTTATCAACATTTAGATACGCCATGAGTTGAATACACAAGACAGATTTACAATGTAATTTAAAGAAGACTAAGATTTTATTTTAAGAAGAATAAAAGGGAAACCCAATTATATGTGTAATTGATAAAAAATATAAAAAGAAACAAGAATTAAAAAGTAAGCCATAATCATCTCAGGTATATTCCAGCTCTACCTAAAAACGACGTTGGAATTGTTGTTGACCTTCTTGCATAGCATCATCAAATTGGGAGTTGTCACCACTGCTCCAATTAGCGTTTGATGAGCCTGCTGAGCCACCGCTAGCGGTATTTGGTTGACTTGTGGTTCCGTAACCTTGTTGGCTACCGGTTTGCTTTCTACCACTAGATAATTGTGGATCATCTTGATCGTACATACCATAAGATTGGTTCTTTGTACCACTTTGGTTGAAATTACCTTGGCCTCTGTGATCGAAACCGGCATCGGAATCTTGAGGTCTTTGTTGATAACCTTGTTGATTCATATCTTGACCACGTCCATATTGTTGTTGTTGTTGATCTTGAGTAGAGTAAGTTTCGTCACCGTAACCACTACCACCTCTTTGACTTGATCTTGTGTTAGAAGATGGACCGCTGTGTTTTTCGGTTGATGATGATGATGATTTTTGATCATGATTACCACCTAATTTGTTTGTGATTTTATCCATTAAATTTGACATTTTTGTTGTTTTATTTTTTTTTTTTAGTTATACTACATTACAACAACTTTGACAAGAAACTGTCTCTATTTATATATTCTATCATTAATATACGATGGAAAGTTCTATAAGATACAGCAACGTATCAGCGCCCCATCAATCAATCTCCCAAACAGCAAAAAAAAATATGAAACCCCTTTTCTTTTTTCCTTAAGTCGTTGCGCATAGCAAGACAGCAAGAGCAAAAGTAGATACACATGGGGTATGAATGACATTTTATGATGATTCCCAACTTGGTTCGATACTTTCGCAAATATCGATATAAGTTTCTAATTGTTTTAGTTTAATTGAGTCGTTACCTGAATAAAAAACCTTCCAATTAGAGTTTGGTAATGATAAATTAATCTTGCTTCTTTCAAAATACCATTTATTTACAGGATTATTTTTTCTTGATCTCCATATAATTTTGTCTGGGAATTGGTTTAAAAGTACTTTGAAAATGATATCTGCTACGCCTAATGAGCCTTGAGCCTTGGTGGAAACTGCAAATTTATCAAGGTATGGAGTATCATTTTGTTCTTTTGTAATAATTGCTGCTCCTTCATAGTCCCCTGCAATTATGATACACAACACATTGTCTTTGACCCTTTGCAAGTAATGTTCTAGATCCAATTTCCTCTTAAACGAGTCATCAATCAAAGCTTTTAATTTAACCAAGTCGACTTGCGATATTGGATCTACACCATGTGATGATTCAATTATCTTAATTGGAATCCCTTTTCTAATAATAGTAGTATTGAGTAACGGCGTCTTATTCAAATTTACCGGCAATGATGATGAAATTATCGGTCTATCGGTTAACACGTTGTATATAATTGGATTTGTATACCTTGTCTTGTCATTTAAGGTTGCAATCTCTGGGGTTGTTATTATACCTGTTGAGTTTGGTAATTTATCTAATAACTCTCTCATTGTTGATAAATTTTGTAAATGAATATCTCTCACTGAAGGTTTCAAGAATCCTATATATAATTCTGATTGAATATCTTCAAATTCCTGTAAAAGATTAATTAAGACATGAGAAGATTTAAATCTTTCAATTGATGGGATACCTCCCTCAGGGTCAACAAATATGATTTTCTCTATAGTTAATAGTTGATCATCTTTATTCAACAGATCTAAATCTTGTATTAAACAATTCAATACTTGTGTTGATGTCAATAAATCTTGTTTAGAAGTTTGCAAATTATATGCAATTGGATACACTATTGGTATTATCCCTTGTGATAAAGGTATTAACAAAGTCTCTGGTAATGTCAATTTCAAATTTTCATTTTTATCTATTTCAAACCCACCACGAACAGATCTACTCTCAACATGATAATTTCGATCTTTCGTGGAAAGATTTATTGCATCTATCAAGATATTAGATTGTTCAATTATCTTATGTGTTAATTGTGAAAAACTAGGTTTTGCTATATGGTAATTCTTAGTCAATTCTTCATCATTATCAATCACTATAATAGGACTAACACCTAACCTGATAATACTATAAATTGTAAGACCTATGCCATTCACGATATCTGTGGTTAAATGTTCAAATTCTCTTATTTTGATTATTGCTATTCTCAAAGTATCGGATAATTCTAATTCTGAATCTTTCTTATATGAAAACTGTTCAATTCCCACTGAATTTTCATCATTATAAATCAAATTATCAATAATTTTATCATACTTGGTTTTTTGTAATGATAATTTGAAATCATTTATATCTTCGTAATTGATCTTATGAGAATCATCAATATCCTTCAATAACGAGTATTTTTTCAAATAATCACGTGCCTCTCTTTTCCCAGAGGTTGATTTCAAAATAGACAATATTAAATTTCTCTTCTCTTCAGTGGCTTGTTTATGTTTCTCGATATTCGATCTGAATCCTTCGATCGACTTAAGTGACTATCTCTTTATTAGTAAACTGTCCCAGCGTCTCGAAGACAAAAACAAAACTTACAGTTATAGATCGTCTAAATGACACTTGAGCAGGCAATACCAGCCTTCCCAATACTCCTTGTAACATATACTAATCTATATATTATAACAGATGACTCTTTCAATATTGAAGAATTTTTTTTTTTTTTCCTCTTTTTTTTTCTTTTCTCCTATTTTTCTTTATCTATTCGACCAATCAACCTTCATCTTCATCTTCTTCATTGTCATCGTAGTACTCTACAGCTTCTTCCTCTTGCTGTTGCTCAACACTCTTGGTTAACTCTATCAATTTCCCCATGACGCTGATACAAAAAGGTTTCAAAGTACTGATTTCGGTCATTGACAAATTGTCCAATTGTAAATATGTGGAATTCAACTCCTTGATACCTTGCCTCGTCTTTGTTAGTCTTACTTCTAACAAGTCTTGAACTATAGACCTCAATTGATGTGGAGGATCCACAAGATCATCGCTAGCTTTATCCAATAACATCTTGGATATCTCTAACCAATGCCAGGGCAATTTACTGAAATTTGTCGGTTGATCTAATTCCTGCTGATACAATGTTGTTAAATTCGACAAATTTAACCATGTTGGAGGTACTATATTACATTTGTCTTGTGATTTCAAAATCATGGCCAACCATACCGGAATATCTACTCGTCTCATTGCCCGGAGTGGGGGTAATCGTGTCTTTTTGTTAGTCAGTACATATTGTTCTTATATCTTTCTCATGTCAACACTTACTCCTATAAGTTGTATTCCTTCCATTGTATACCTGGGGAGAATAGTTATCATCTCATTCTCAGCCAAGAAATGAATCTCTTGAGGTGTTAAAGAGCTCTGTAGTCTCTGTGGTAATGACATATTGTTATATCTCTTATAACTACGCGTCCTGAATTTTTCAATTTTCAATTAGACAAAAAAAAAAAATACAAAAAAAAAAAAAATTCAAGAGTAAAAAAAAAGTTTCAAAAAGATGATCAAATCAAGAGACCAAAGATGAGTGAGGACTTTGATGTCTTATCATATTTCTCAGGTGGGCCGCCTGTTAATAGGGATCCTTTTGTCTTAAGTGAGAATCCAGTGCCTACAAAGTTTCTGGACCCTGTTGAAGAGATAGATGATGATGAGGCTCCTGTACATTTTCTTGATCTTCCTTCTGTATCTTTGAAACCACCGGGTAAAGTGCTACATGTGCTTCTCAAGTTGCTAAAAGCAGATATGTTCAACAATTTTGGTACTGAAATTAAGGAAAAATCTCTCGATGAGATGATCGACGAAAGAGGCTTGCACAGAGATGATATTGATGAAGTGATACCTTGGTTTTCGCAAAATTCAGAGGTGCTATCTAATATCAAGAGGTTGGCTTATATATCACATAATGTTTCTAATTTAAATCCATATTTTACCAGTATTGTGTCTTCAGAGTTATCATGGATCGATGATGTTCAACTACGAGAACAAATTTGGAAAGAGTCCAGTTTAAGGTTATCTGAAAATTGTGGACGTACAGCACAACCTGAATTTGTCAGAAATATTGTGATACCCGGTTTTGAAGCTATTAAATTGAATGAGCCATCGTTGACTTCCGACAATCTCGGTTTAAAAACTTGGGGATCATCATTGATCTTGTCACAAAGGCTTATTGATAATCATATTAGACTTGTTGAAGAACCAGTATTAGAGCTAGGTGCTGGAACAGGATTGGCTGGGATAACTTGTGCCAAGTTGGGGTACCAAGATGTGATGTTGACAGATTTACCAGAGATAGTGAACAATTTGCGTAAAAACGTTGAATTAAATAATTTGCAAGATACCAAGATTGAAGTGTTGGATTGGTCTGATAGCTCAGAATTTGATAAGTTGAACAATGATAAGAAATATAACACCATAATATTATCGGACCCTATTTACTCATCTCAACATCCAATTTGGGTTGTTAATATGTTGCTAAAATATCTTTCATCAAGTGGTAAAGTGTTATTACAAATACCTATAAGAGCCAATTTTGCAAAAGAAAGGGAATTACTATGGAAATTGTTACAAGAACAGCATTTCAAAGAAATTGAAACACATTTCGAAGACGGTTATGATGATTTCGGAGAACAAAATTTTATATTCAAAGTCTATATTCATTCTTCTTCTTCATCTAATATATAATTACCTAATTTATCCATCTTTAATTTCTTTCCCTCGGTTAATGCCTCGATGATTTTCTCGTTTTCTTCTTCTAATTCTTCTTCTTCAGAATCTTCTTCATCACTTTCATACTCTTCAGAATCATAGTCACTTCCGCTTTCTTCTTCTGATTCTTCTTCTTCGTTGATTCTCATATGATCAAAAGCCAGTTCCAATTCTTTATCTTCTTCTGATTCCCTCATATTATTCTTAGTTTTCCTCTTGAAACCAGAGGCTTGTACTTCTAAATCCAATTCACCAATTCTTGAAATGTCTCTATGGAATACAGGATAGGAATTAGCATACCCTTCACCGTAACCTTCAGTGTCCAACATGGTTGGATCACTCTTTGGAGCATAATTGAATCTTTTCTTGAAAAATCTTCTTATACATTCAACATCTCTTTTAAAATATTGTTCAGCGTCTACATGATCTATCGAGATACATTGAGGGAAATCAATAACGACAAAATCTTGCTCAAACTTTCCAACATCTTCAAACTCTCTTATAATAATATTGAATTCATTATAATCACAATGGATCAAACCTTGATTACCCAATTTGACAATGAATTTCATCAAATCAGAATAAAGTTTCTTGTAATTATGATGCTCTTTCAATTGTCTCATAGGGAACCCGTTTATTAACTCCATAACAACACAATGTCTAGAACAATCATAAGGATGTGGGACTGAAAATCCATTGTTAAACAATGTAACCATAAATTGATACTCTTTCTCAGAAGCTAATCTCGAAAGAAACATCCAACTACCACTTTGATTTTTTTTCAAATAATCTCTATTGTTTTTCACAGTTCTGAATGACGTTCTACCCAATCTATGGATCTTCATGACTCTCTTATTCCCATTAGGATCATCTATTGAATAAATATCACTCTCTTTACCAACACCAATGGTTGTTCCGACTTGGATTAAACTGTTTCTATTCAACAAATTCTTAATAGCTAAGTAATCAAACCCGTTATATGTCAATCTGTAACCATCATACTTGGCATTTCTCAACCTTGAGATCAATTTCAATTTGGCCAAATCTGCAATACATTTAAATAATGCTGACTGGTTTCTCATTCCACTCAATTGGAAAATCAATTTGGTTGGCACTAACTCATGGGTCCTGGACCCTATCTCCACAGCTTGTAAGACTTTGAAGTCTTCCGGTGTGAGATATCTCATATGCGAAGTGTCAAGTTTCATCTTTGTTTAGGTCTTAACGATATATAACTCAAATATACTCTCTCATCTCTTTATTAATTTTTTTTTTTTTTTTTTAAAAAAAAATTTTTTTACATCGCAAAAAAAAAAAAGAGGTGAAGAATTGAAGATAAAGAGTATGCAATCATATCTTTTAGAGTTTTTACTATAATATTTAATTATCGTCATATATTAAACTTTTATTTGAAAGAACTATCACTTTTACATTAATTAGCAACCCACAGTTGAGGTTTTTCGTTTCCGTCATCCCACATCGATACAATAATAACTCTATCACCTTTTGTCCATGGGCAACGACCATGAGATGCTTGGAAATTATCTATCAAACATAAATCTCCTTCTTCCCATTTATGGATATACTCGAGTTCTAAAGATTTGGCTAACAATTTTTCCAATCTTGCTCTATCCACTGGGGTTCCATCATCATAACATAATGGTGAGTAAACCAGCCCATCTGTACCTAAATGTTTTGGATGATCCAAAGCACCTCTATCTTTCGATGAACCAAATCTTCCAACTAGACCGTTGAACCAAACTGGCTTACCTGTGATTGGGTGAACACGGAATGGTGGAACATGTTGGGTGACTCTCAAATTACCATTTGGTAACCATTCGAAATCATCAGTTAATTTCTTAACCATGATCTCCAGTTTTTGTCTCTTTATTTCGAGATCATCACCTTCTTTGAAAAGTTGACCAAATCCATTGACACCTTCCCATGTGAATTTGTTACTCGCACTCTCATTACCAACTGCTGGATAAACTTGGGTCATACCTAAACCACGAGCAGCTAATTCCTTAACAAACTCTGGATCTTCAGCGAAAACGGCTTCAAATAACTCTCTTGAATGGCCAATTGGAGTCTCACCTCCTTCTTCAGCAGCCTTGTGGCAGAAAAAATGGATATTAGATGGGAAATGGTTATATCTTGCATATTCATTGTGTTGATAGAATCTGACATCTGGAGGACCCTCATTTGCTGTAAAGACTTCTTCTGCTAATTCATTTCTTTGACCGGCCAAACCAATCTGTTGGAAAGGAATTCTTCCTCTTGTTTCTTCAATAGTCTTGACAAATTTGGAAAAAGCTTCAGCCGATGAATGACCAAGTCCTCTAATCAATACAGCTCCGTGCTTGGTCAATAAATCTGTGAAAATACCTTTAGCTGAAATGTCTTTTAAAAATTTCAATTCAGTTTCAATTGGAACAGTTTTTTCACTAGAACTGAATTTGAAAACGTATGGGAATTCGTTACCATCGACTATATGAGCATTTGGCACACTTATCTTCTCCAACGATAAGTGAAGATCATCATAAACACCGCTGAGTGATTTTGGATCTGTGGAAGTTAAACCTTGTTCTACAGTCATCTTGCTATTCTGGCACTCTAGTCTCAAAACAAAGAAGAATCTCAACGGTATTTATAGCATATCAATAACGAAATGAACTGATTCTTAGACTCTTGATGATACAAATTTCGGGTACCAGCGACAAATCTTCCACCTTCTACCTTTACTATCTCTTCTAATCTAAAAAGCCACACTTTTCACCTCATCCAAACTGATGCACGATTTTTTTTTTTTTTTGCTTCTTTCGTTTTTGCGTTATCTAAAAGGGAAACATAAGCATTTTGGCAGATAGTTGATTGGACAAAAAACATATTTACTCAGTTAACAAAGGTTGTGTAATTCAAGCAGAATGAATGTTAATCAGGATAACCCATTTATCACCTTGTATACCTCGTAATTGGCTGACTGTCTTTACTGATCGGTCACAAAGTAGGGGAGAGCCACAATTTTTTGCTCTTCGTTTTTCCTGCAACAGTTGTGGTAGTAGATCAACAGTGCATTGATTTTGCAATCAGCCCTGAATATTTCTCTTGCCTGATCATGTAGAACAAAGTGGATATAGCAATACCGGATAGAAAACCCCTTTATGGATATCACCTCTTGTTCTTCTTCATCACCCGTTATTCTATGGTGAGGTCGTTATAAGACATTGATCCAGCTACAGTTTAGTAATAACCACAAAAAGACAAATAAATATTAAAAAATCTAATACACTATATATTTTTCACAACTCAAGCTATGACTGAACGATTTTTCTTCTTGAGATTTCTGTATCTAATAAAGAATCCAAGACCAGCAGCATCGACAGCATAGAGAATTGAAAAGACAGCTGAAAGATAATGACCAGTCTTGATATTTGGTTGTTCAGTGGTCTTATACCAAATAGGGTTACAAATACAGTTTGCTGTGTAACCCCAGACATTCAACCCACCACTGACAATAGCTCTCATTATAGGATCCTCTGCGTAAAATTCTTGGGTCATTGCCCAGTATAAACCTGCAGTACCTAAGACGATAGAACCTTGATAATACGAAAAGAACATAAGCAGTCTTGGGGCTTCAAAAGCATTTTCAGCTCCCAATATAAATAACCATATAGATGCAAATATTCCTGCAACAACCAATGGTTGCCATCTTTGACCACGAAGATAAGTATCTGAGATCCACCCTGTTGCTATTGCCCATATGTATTGAATTGCGTAAATTGGTGTCACGTAATTGTTGATTTGAGCTACTGTGTAAGAACCTTTTTGAATCTTGTTCCAACCTTTCAAATAGAAAGACATAGAAGTATTTGATAACGAAGCAATATCTTGCGAAACAGCAAGGAACCAAAAGACCCAAGGGTGCCATGAGAAAATGATTCTTTTCAAATCGGCCCATGTAAAAGTAACAACTGGTTTTTCTTTAACAGGTTTTCTATCTTTCAAATAAGCAATATCTTGTTCAGTCCAAAACCAATTTGGTTGTAATCTGGACAAGATATCTGGTAAAAATAAGAATTGAGGAAGGATGAAAAATAATGAGATACAACCATCGATGATAAAAGTCCATTGGAAACCTCTTCTTCCAAGAGCACCATCCAAATTTGTTGCTGTACCTGCTTGTAAATAGGAGGCAAACATTGGACCAATAGCTGTAAATGATTGTAAGATAACAGATCTTCTTGCTAATTCCTCTGAAGTGTAATAAGAACCTAAGATGAACATCAAAGCCTGGTAATGACCACATTCAAATATACCCAAGATACAACGGATGACAATTAATTGGAAAGGTGTCTTGATAATTGCGGTACAAAAAGTAGTGACAGTCCACAGTACTTCTATACCAACTATAAACCATTTGGTGTTGTATCTAACCATGATCCAAGCTGCTGGATAACCACAGATAATTGAGGCAACATTGTAAGCAGTATTTGCGTAATTCAACTCATTACCTTGAACGTCCAAGTATTCTTTCATACCACTGACATACAGAGCAGTCAAATTTGACTTGTCGATATATTTGACAAAAGTTGAAAATGTAGCGAAAAACAACACTGAAAATTCAACTTTTGATATTGTCCTACGTTGTTCTGGGGTCTTATTAAAAGAATCCCAAATATAATGTTTCCAATTTTTTGGTTTGTATTCTTGCTCATCAGATGAGCTAACATCTAATTCTGATTCAATACTTTTATCCAGAATCTTTAATGAGTCTCCCTTTGTTGAGTCATTATTAGATATAGTGTGGTCAATTTGACCAGTTTCTTGAGAAGACATGTTTATGGTTTTCACAACAGCAAAGAAGAGGTGATGCGAAGGTATTTATATACATCTCTTCAAAAGATAAAAACTTTCCAGTGCTAATGCACATCTTTCAACCGCTTATTATTATTATTTTTTTGGTATCTTTTTGATTTCGTCTTCTCTGCATTATGCTTATCCACAGTTTTATTCTTGATGCAGATAGTGTGTAAAATTATTCTGTTTTGATTTTAAGTTTTATAAAGACATAGAGAACAGACTTGGTGGTTATCGACAATAGAAGGTGGAGCCTTTTAGTGTGTGCATGCCACAATAAGATCTAGCATGGTCTGTTCGGTTAGATTCGAATCATCTATAAAGTAACCCCCATTACATGAGTTGATTGTAAGAAGAAAAAAAAAAAAAAAAAAATTAGCAGTGGAGAAGTGTGGCTTTTTTTTTCACTTCATCTCTAATAAAAGATCTAAAACAGTCTATTTTGCAAATGGATAGGAATTTTGCATCTGGTATCCTAAACAGGGAAACGATTGAGAAGTATTATTTGCAATAGCTGTTTTGAAGAGTCATTTGTACTTCGTGTTTTTAACACATCTTATGATTTGGATGTGGAAATAAAAAATAAACGAACTGTGTATATTAACTGACTCTGATGATAGCTAGAAATTACAAGGAACTTTTTAAGGGATTACAAGGAGATTTCAACCGCTCTCTACTATTTCCTCTATAACAGCGCTTCTTAAAATTTCAAAACATAGAACCCCAATATTTCCCAGTTCCCTTATTGTATACTCGGTTCCAAAGACCTTCTCATGAGCTTTAACAATATCATGAGGTCACCAAACTCAACTACAACTCAAGATTATTGATTCATATGATAATTGAAGATTGTTAAATGAATATGATTTGTTGATAAAAAAAAAAAAAAAAAAAAAAGTCGAAAAAAAAGCTCTAACCTAGATATCTCTCTATATAACTATTACTTCTCTGGTATGAGAATCCGTCAAATAATTGGGATTCTGTCTTGGTTAATTTTTTAACATGATTGCCATTGATTGGTATTCCATTTTGGTCAAAGTCGTCATAATTTTCATCTTCAAAAGTAGGTAAATCACTCATCTTCATACCAGTGAATTGAGGATCAAAATTTTCCAGCAATGCAGGGTCTGTTATAACTGGTACTATAGGTGGTTCAATATCCGTTGATTGTTCCAGAAGTTTTTTCCAATCAATATGTCTGAAAAAAGAATGTTTTTGGAATTTGGTGAAATCATCATCCACTTTAAATCTCTTATTTGGGTTTTTATTGAGTAATTTGTTCAACAAATCTTTGGATTCTTGAGTAAAATAAAATGGGTATTTGACTTTGTCCTTCATAATCTTATTCATTATAGTCTTGTGGTTATTCCCAGTGAAAGGGGGTTTACCACTTAACATATCGTAAATGACGCATCCTAATGACCACCAATCAACTTCATAACTATAATTCTCACCTTTCAAGACTTCCGGAGCCATGTACTCTGGAGTCCCAATCATACTATTACAAAAATCGTCTCCTTCATTTGAATTCACTGACTGCTTTGATAATCCAAAATCGGTCAATATCAAATGACCACGTGAATCTAATAAACAATTTTCAGGTTTCAAATCACGGTATACAATACCCAATTTATGAAGATGTATCAACAGAAGAGCCATCTCTCCAGAATAGAAACTGGTTATCTTGTCATTAAGGAATTTTTGGTTCGATAAATGCATGAAAAGTTCTCCTCCTGGAACGTAATCAAGTATCAAGTATATCTTGAAAGAATCGTGTAATGCGTAAAACAATTTAACAATATTTGGATGATGTGTTATCTGGCTTAAAATTTTCTTCTCGGCCAATGTTCTTTCACAATTCTTGCTCACGACAATTGAAGCCTTCTTTAACTGTTTTTGAGCAAACAATTTACCTGTCTTGTTATGTTTCACTAAGAGAACTTTGCCATACGCACCTTGACCCAAGACTTTAATTGGAGTAAAATCATCAATAGTTGTCTTGATTGAAGAGTTATGAGTAATAAGCTCTTGCTCTTCATCACTCTCACTGTACGCCAGTAACCCTATCTCATAATTATCATCTTGTTCATCGGATATATTTGAAGTCAAACTAGGTCTTCTCACAATAGAAGATCTTCTTCTCACCCGTATCGAGGACTCCTGAGAAGATGGTGGTTCCAACAAAACAGCAGGTGGAGCTATCTCCAGTGTTAAGACCTCTTCATCATCAAACGAGAATAAGGACATCTTGGCCGGTTTGCATTGTCTATTTGAATATTATGATCTGATAACTTGAATTTAATAAAAAAAACTGAAAAAAATTATTTTTTTTTTTTGCTTGTTTTTTTTTTTTTTTTGCCAGAGAAAGAAATGAAAATAAATCTTCTGTGTTGATATTTTTTAAAACAGATTCCACTAGTCAAATGGATCATCTTACAACACTGGTGGCACAGAGCCCCAAGAAAGGTCATTCTCAGGCTAATTCCATTGGAAGTTTTCTAGATTATTATGCTTCTGGTGCAGAAAGTAATGACAATGGAGATGAAGATTATCAATTCATTTCACATAAGGCACAGGACGAACTGATCTCTCCTAAATTATCCAAATCTGAGCAAGAACTGCAGAGAAAAGTGTCGATTCAGAACTCTAGGAACTCTGCTGGTGTCATAAGAGATACCATAGAAGTTGAATTAACCAATAGCACTACTGCTCCTGCTCATGGCTCCACTCATATTAAGAAGCATCATCTTAATCTGTTGAAAGATCCATTGTTGCAAAGCGATAGGGATAGGTATGGTTTCAAGAAAGCATCCAGTTATTTATCGATTGATGAGTATAACGAATGGTGGTCCGAATATTCTAGTTACTTAATAAGACGTAAAAAACGTTGGGAAATAATGATGACGAAAAACGGATTTCATGTTAAAAATAATAAGAATCCGCCAACAAAATTCCCACCAAAATCTGATGAATTGAAAAGATTTGTAAGAAAAGGTATACCCGCAGAGTGGAGAGGTACTGCATGGTTTCATTTTGCTAAAGGTCATGAAAAATTGAAAAGCAACATTGGAGTTTACGACAAATTATGTGAAGAATCATTAACACTGAGCAATGAAAATACTGAAGCAATTGAAAAAGATTTGAACAGAACTTTCCCAGATAATATTCATTTCAATAACCCGGATTTACAAGAGAGCCCATTAATTGAGAGTTTAAGACGCGTCTTGTCTTGTTTTGCCATATATAACCCGAAAATTGGGTACTGTCAATCTTTGAATTTTATTGCCGGATTACTATTAATATTTATGGATGAAGAAAAAAGTTTTTGGATGTTGGTTATCATGACCGAGAAATATTTACCTGGTATCCATGACTTATCCTTAGAAGGTGTCAATGTGCATCAAGGAGTTCTCTTGTTATGTATCAAGGAATATTTGCCGAATGTTTGGCCTCTTATTGTCCCAGAGCATAATAGCTCCAATGATTTCTTGATTAAGATTCCACCACTTTCGCTATGCACAACTTCTTGGTTCATGAGTGTTTTCATTGGAGTATTACCAATTGAGACTACTTTAAGAATTTGGGATTGTATCTTTTATGAAGATTCAAAGACATTATTCAGAATTTCGTTGACAATTTTCAAATTGATAGAACCTAAATTGTTATCATTGAAGTCCACAGCAACAAATGGGCATGTTCACGATGAACATTATTTCAGTATTGAAATATTTCAAATTTTACAAAATTTTCCTAAGAAGTTGATCAATTGCAATTTGTTGATGGAATCTTGTTTCAAGAAAAACAACGGGTTTGGTAACTTATCACAGTTAGAAATCAATAATTGTAAAAGATTCGTTAAGGAAAAAAGAGAAAAATACACCAAATTAAATGGAGATTCTATAATGATGGATGATCTTGAAAGACAAAGATTGATCAAAGAAAGTTTGGAAATTTATGGTGATAAGAAAATGGGATTAAGAGGTCTCTCATGGAATGGGAAATTAAATAACAAGATGAAACTGATCCAGCATAGATTAAGATAACATAGTCATTATTTTTTTTTAGCACTTTCAATTCTCTTTTATATATGATATTCAGTTTATTAGTTAGATTTTTTGCATACTTTTTTTTCTTTTTTTTTTTTTTTGGTCAAGAGCCTTGAATTTTCACCAAGAAGGTGATGAATAGATAATAGAATTTATTGGTCTTTTGTCAGGGAGTTTTGTAAGAACTAAGGAACTACTTGTAAAGGTGACCTATAAATATCAATTTTTTGGCTTCTTTTTTTTATTAAGAAGTTGAGCTAAAAAATATATATAATTTATAGATTTCAATTGGGACAAATTATACATCAAATTTTATATATAAAAGCAAATTTGGAGTTTTATTGGTGTTGACAGAATTAAATATAAATAAGAAGAAACATATCAAACATAGATTTTGAGAAAGCAAAATAAACACGGTCTTGATATAAAAATTGAAAAACGAAAAACTAGAGAGAGAAAAAGAAGTGGGAAAAAAATAATGCAATCAATTATAAATTCAACTCACGTAAGATTTCACCAGCTAAAGTCTTGTACATCCAAGTATTACCGGTCAATTTCTTGAATTGAACACCGAATAATCCAACCAAAGGTACTTTAACAATGTGAATTTCGAATTTCAAAGGAGATCTAGCTTTACCTCCCTTTTCACTGATGGAATCTTTCTGTGCAGAAGTTGGAGATTTCATCTGGTCGACCCTAGACGAAATCAACATATCAGAGGCACCTTTGATTTCGTGTAACGAATCAACTGAATCTTGTGACTCAGTACTATTTATAGAATGAGAATGACGATGACGATGAACATTGGCAGGTGCTGGCGTTAATGGCATATTACTTGTATCAAACACGTTAGGTGTCGTTGAGAAATTAGTGTTCAATCTGCCTGGCTGTTCTGGCTTCTTTCTCAACAAACCATTACCCAATGAAAATTTCCGTCTATGACCTTTGGCTGTTGCAGAAGGAGAAGATGATGCCAGAGAAGAAGTCAAAGACAATTGCTCATTGGTATTTTCCGGCTCTCTGATCTCTGATGAGTTAGATGATCCAGATAGTCTTGGTGTTGTTGCTATCTTTGCTGGTGGTGCACTAGCAGCAGCATCTTTGTCAAGATGATCCTGCGACTCTAAGGTTTCAAGATGATCACCAGTCTCGATTTCTATATTTATATCTGGAGGAGCAGTGGTGATAGCTGATGTTATAGAAGGAACATGTGCACAGATGAATCCACCTTTGACTTCTTTGAATTGTACACCAAGTTTTGACAATACACTGATAATGTTATTTCTGATAACAGGTAAGGGTTTTGTTGATGTTGTTTGCACAGAGAAGAAACCTTTCAAAAATAAGGTTCTTGGGTATTCAATTGAAGGCATTGTTCCCGTCGGAGCATTTTGGAAATTGTTAATCAATTGATCTTCTGTTAAATCCATCAATTTTGGATCAGTGATAGACTCTTGTCTTCTATTTGTGTAATCATCATCATTAAGACTTACATCATCAAAGAAACCTTCGTCCTGATAAGCTTGTGGAACAGGTGGAACAGGTGGAGTACCAGTAGCTGAGCCTTTGTTACTGCTGTTATTGTTGTTGTACAATAATGAATTCTTTCTAACATGTCCAACTGATTTAGCCCTTGCCGATGGATGCATCTTGTGAGTATTACTCGTCACAGGAGCCTTTGTTGGAGTTTCAATAGTTGGAACACCTGTTGGCTTTGCCTTTCTTGCAGAAGCAGAAGTTGAAACAGCTCTTTGATGTTGTTGGATTTGTTGTTCAAATTTGTTAGGAAGAGGTGGGAATCCTTGTCTCAGTTGTGCATTGATCAGTTCTTTTTCTTTTGAAGTGATCTTCATGGAGCCAACACGACGAACCAAAGGATCAACCGGTGGATGTAATGCTTGTGGTTCATAATGTTCGAAATTCCCATCAGAATCAGTAGGTGATGGGGACTTGAATGAAGGAACTGGAGGAAGATTTTCAAAATCATTATTGTTGAAAGGTTGTTGTTGATACTGTTGTTTCGAACGTTTACCACTAAGTTTCCTAAGCAATGAATTAAATCCTGATTTGTTGGCATCATCTTCTTGTGATTTCACAGAGCTTAATGCATGATCAATATTAGAAGTCTTTCTAGATTTAGGAGACTGGCTTCTATTTGCCTGTTGATTTGGAATAGATGCAGCTTCATCTTGAGGTGAGGCAGTAGTGGAATCCTTGAAATTTCCTTGACCGTGAGAAGCAGTGTAAGCAGCTTCTGGAAATGAGAGGACAGGTGCTCTAGGAGTGACATTCTCTTGAACTTTTTGAGGTGTATGTGGAGCAACGAATGGTCCTTGGTTCATGACAGGGGTCTTTTGTTGTTGCTGTTCAAGTAATTGTTTCTGTCTCAACTCTTGAGCCTGCTGAAGTTGGCTCTTGTTGTTCAGATCTTTCAGCTTCTTACGTTTTTGCATCTCATCAACCAAGTAGTAAATTGAAATCAATGGACTGTAACCTGACGTTGGATCAAGGTATTCATACGCATCTCCACTTGCGTAACCGTTTCCGGATCTCTTAGCGTACCACAGGGCAACAGCATCTTGATACTCTTGACTAGTCAATGTCTCGGTTAAGTCATTGATAACTTGTTCTTCAGTTCCTAATTGAAGAGACAGGATTTCCTGAATAACTTCAGAGCTCAATGGTAAAGACAATGGGACCCTATGAGGGAGATAATTATATGCTGGTTTTTCACTTTCATCAATCATCCATTTGTGGTTCAAGATTTCCTTCAATGAAGCTCTCTTTGCTGGATTTACAACAAGCATTCTTTGTAATAAAGATATACAAGTCCAACTCAAATGATCTGGATATGTGACATTACCTTGTTTGATCTTACTGTGTAATGTGCTAACACTTTGATCATCAAAAGGAACCTTACCACATACTAAAACGTATAATACAACCCCGAATGACCAAATGTCCACTTCAGGACCCAAATACGGCTGAGCTGATAATAATTCAGGAGCTGCAAAGTATAATGAACCACAAAAAGTCTTTAATTGACTTTTCCTATCGTACATATTTGATAATCCAAAATCTATAATTTTGATTTCACCTGTTTTAGAGATCATAATGTTCTCAATTTTCAAATCTCTATGAACAATGTTATTTGAATGACAATAATCTAATGCCGAAGCAATTCCTCTTGCAAATTTTCTGGCATGCCTTTCTTTAAGTGAACCATGGGAGACAATGTAATCCAACATTTGTCCACCTGAGACATATTCAAATAACATGTAATAATGGTTAGTCATCGGGATCAATTCGTATAACCTACAAATATATGGGTGATACATGATTTTGTCTAATGCAGCTTCTCTTATTGTCCTTCTATCCCTGGCGACTTCTTTTTCGTATTCTTTCATCCTTTTGGCCAATTCATTGGAATCTGTAGTTGGTGGATCATTTCCATGTTGTCTTAACCATATTTTTTCTGCTCTAGGAACAACTTTCACAGCACATAATTCATTAGTTCTTCTATGTTTAGCTAACTTGACTTTACCCATAGATCCGGCACCAATCGTCTTATAAAAATCCCACTCTCCAATCGACTTCCTGTGAAATTGCCCATCTGCTTTCAGCTGTGGTACTGGCAGCTGCTTTTGAGATGAACCTCGTGAATGATGAGATTGAGAACTGGCTCTATGAGGGGTCAGATCTTGTTCAGATTTTCCACTTTTTGTATCCACACTTGCCGGTGGTAAGAGCAAATTTTTGGTTGGAGTTTCAACCGGCAGCTGCAGCCTGCTAAGAGCTTGTTGAGGAACAGTTGAGGTATTAGGAGACGTGTAATGAGATTGTTGATGTTGATGTACACGTGGTTGATTCACCAGCAATTGATCCTGTGGTCTTGGATTCGGAGATGATAAAGTTCTTTGAGGAGTCGACGAAGGTGTTGTTTGACGTTGTAGCTGTTGCAATTGGAAATTGGTATTTATATGATAGTCATTCAAGTTATTGTTGCTGGGATTCAAAACATTGTTACTTGCATTTCTCAACATTCGTGGAGTTGCAGGAGCTGCATTCAGTGATTGTTGTCTATAATTGGAATTCCCGCTTGCAGCAGTATTTCTAACTTTTGGTAACACTTGTTGTTGATGTTGTTGTTGTTGCTGATATTGATAGTGGTTGATAGCATCTTGTTGATACTGAAACAGATTCGAGTTGCCTGATGACTGCTGTGGCACATCGCTACTCTCATAGCCTTGTCCAGACATTATCTAATGATGTGGATTGGGATAATATCAAGTTTCGGACCTGCCGTGTTGTCGTGATTTGAAAGTTCGAGTGTTTGCAGTCGGAAGTAGAAATTGAACGATTATCTTTGCAAGAATTGAACTTTGAAAATGCAATTAAAAAGAAAAGAGAAATTTTATCAAATAATGCACTTCTATAATTGATTCAACTAATGGATTTTAACAGTGTGTTACGGAATCTTTGTGTAAATTTCAATCTCTCTTCTTTTGGTGGAAATGGCAGTTTTTCTACTTTGCATTTTTTTTTATTTTTTTTTGCTGATTTTTTTTTTTAGAGAGCTTTTTTTCGGTTTTTCTTGAAATCATCTACAATAAGGGCTATTTTTCAGTTACATTCAGCCCTGTTTCACTATTTGAATAACTGCTTAAAGAATGACTACAAAGATTCGAGTAGCAAGGTGATTGCATCTTTAATGGTACATATTATACAGTTATATAAAATAGAAAAAGGAAAAAGCCAGCTCAAGTAGATGCAGCACCGCCACTTGGAGTTTCTTCTGTAACCAGTGGAGTAGGAACTTCAGCAACCAGTGGAGTAGGAATCTGTGTAACTTCTGGGATATTATCTGCTGCAACCAGAGGAGTAGTAAGCTGGGGAACATCTGGCACAGGTGTTGAGGTGATTTGAGCATGTGTAACTTCTGAGATCGGAGCTGGAACAACCTCTGGCACCAGGACTGTTTCTTGAAATTGTTCATCAACAGGCAAACTATTTCCCAGATTTAAATTGGTAGCCGGCTCTGATGAGTCTTCAATTGGCAGTGGGTGGTCAATTTCCGATGATGGATCAGGAGATTGTGTTGCAGCGGATGAATCATAACCAGTTTCAAGATGTTTTCTCCTGTATCTTTCATCTCTTGACTCCATTGAAACACTACCTTCTCTACTATCAAACTCATCACCTCTAAGTTTCATTCTCTTTGCAGCTCTCTTTGTAGCAGCTTCCCTTCTCATTTGTTCAAACTCTAATTTATCTCTTTCATCTTCTTCCAATTTTCTTTTTTCTTTCTCTTCTAACCTTGATGATCTCTTTCTATGAACCATAAGACTTTGTAATTTGATTTGTCTTTGCCTTGAAAGTTCTTGTTTACGTCTTTTGACATCATTTTCAGCAATTTCGTCATAATGAAGTTTTAATGACTTATATAATAAAGATGTTCTTGGTTGTTCGTTGATGAAGGCGTCATATTCATATATGCTAGTAGCGATACATGTGAATTCGGAAACCACGGGTTCCAGATCTTGTAACCATTTTTCAATTGGCTTTGCTTCCAAATCTGACTTCTTTCTGGGAATATTTATTTTTTTGAAAGTGAGTTCCTTAAAGTATAACCTTAAATCAGGTAAAATTAGATATTCTTCTTGCTTGTTTTTGTTGTTAAATGACAGAATTGAAATTGGCTTGAGAGATTCAATTGTCTTATCGAATTTCGTATCGACAAATTTTCGAAGTGATTCGTTTTTGATATTTGCCAATTCAATCAATTCGTAATATATTTCGATTTGCTCCGCTGGTGAAAGCTTAAAAAATTGGAAATTTTCAAGTTCATCATCTGTCTTGAATTTCTCCAAGAGATATTGAGGAATTATACTTTTCAATGCTTCTTCAAATTCCCCTGTTTCTTCCAAATATGAATCAGATATTCTTGTTCCAGTTAGATAATGTATCAATTGCACTTTCAATCTGGTGATAAATGTTGGAGGATTCAAAAGAAGTAATTCTTCTTCAAATGTGTCTACATCAAAATGATCTGTCAACTTGATTAGATTTTTGAACAAGTAACACCATTGAACTATAAATCCGTATTTCCAATTATCACGTATATCTTTCAATCTGCTTTCATAGATCTCAGCTTCCAAAGGTAAAATATAAGGTGTCTTCAGTAATTGGAATTTTAAGTCCTCTGACAGAAGCTTTGATAATCTATTAGCAGGATGCTCAGGCGAAGGAGTTGGAGTTGGCATCTCTGAAAGTCTTCTTCTGTTGAAAATTGTTCGTGTTTTCTGATTTGTTCATATTTTTTTTGTGTTTTTTTTTTTTTTTTTTTTTGCTTGTTTGAAATTTTATAGCTGGACAGCCCTTGTATTTTAGGATATTTAACATCATTTAATGACATTGTTTAATAAAGAAGAAGACTATCTTCTTCAAGAGTATTCTCGGATAAAGATAGAGTCCTCGGTTTAGTGAATTGTATTACATTTCAATTTAAGAGTTTAAATTCACACTAGGTCTTTTTTTTCTGGACGAATCACCAGTTTCCCTAAGTTAACAAAATCAGCTAGAAAACCCAGAAACTCAATCTTCTAATAGTTTAGGTGATCTTCAATAGATAATCTATGAACTTGATTCTATTCTTTAAATGAACAATGTATTATAACATCAACAAAAATTTCGACAGTAGTGTATTTGAAAAATTAATGTAAAGCAATTCTTTTTTTAAATCAATTTAAGAGAGACAAGATGTCAAAGATCAATTACATCAAAGGCGATCTATTTCAAATAACCAAGTCTGTGACGACAAAGACAAGACCCATATTAGCACACTCATGTAATTGTTTTGGAGTATGGGGTGGTGGAATTGCATACCAGTTCAAATTGAGATATCCTGCTTCATATCAAAAATACCATGATTTCTGCCTTTCCAAGTCTCCTCATGATATCATTGGTAAGACTTTAGTAATCAAGGATGACAAGATTGATATAGTATGTTTGTTTACAAGTCTTGATGGTTCTGATTCGGAACAACAGATCGTCGAATATACGAAATTGGCAATTGAAGATATGATTGAACACTATGGAACAAAAAATCTCGAAGTTAATTTACCAAAGATTAACAGTGGTATATTTGGTGTACCATGGGAAATGACTGAGGAAATCTTGCATGAAACTGGTTTGAAATATAACGTCTACGTGGTTTAATAATAAAATTTTTGTCCGTAATATACACTGTATCTAATTCCCATTATCTTCCTCCTCCTCCTCGCCATCATCATCATCGTCATCATCGAAGTCATAGCTTCCTTCATCGTATATAATCTCCTCTTCTTGCTCACCCAGCTGTTCAGCAATGACGTCATCATCTTCATTTCCGTCTTCTTCATCATAACTCTCATTATTCAAATTGATATTATTATTGTTGTCCTCATCAATTTGAAATCTTACTTGAGCATGATGATTGACATGAGTATTCTCATCATCAACTGCTGACTCCAATTGTCGTTGTCTCTGTCTACGTTTTCTAGTTTTCCTCATTAATCTTTCCAGACTTTGATCAAACTTGATCTCCTTTTGTTGATATATAAATACATTTTGATTTCTTGTAGTTGATTGAGTCTCTTCTTCTGTTGATTTCTTCTTACCAAGTCTTCTTGATAAGAAATCTGGCACACCTCCAGGTTTTGAAAGTTCAGTATCATAAAGTGAAGAATTTGACAGAGATGAACCACCACGAATTGGTACCGATAGTGACATCTCAACTAATTTATCTGTAAAGTCTCCAATATTATGTGCGAAATCATTAAATCTTGTCGATAATTTCCTATTTTTACATGATTTTTTCTCTATAAAATCAGAATCCATCGATGATTGCTGATTGCTAGTAGAAATTTCCAGCTCACGGTTATCAATAAGAATTGGTTTATCTTTATCATGACTGGTTATGATCAAATCATATTTTCCCTTTCTTATGATTCTATTTTTATCAACAGCATTCCCAAATGAATCAAGATAATATTGATCTTCTTCATCATAAAATTGTCTTCCTAATATACCTTTCTTCTGTTCAACTTTCTCCAATAGTATAACTCTGTTGATGAATTCCCATGTTACGACATTAGACACCACATATGAAGTCACATTGAACAATTCCGATAATTCACTTACCCATATATTTGAGATATCAGCAATGAAAATGGCAAATGAAGAATTTATGATAATAAAGGTGAAAAATGTTAAAGGGAGCATCTTAGGATTAAATATGAATTGTCTCTTGTTGAAAAAATAAACGACAAATAGACAACTAAACAACACCGACATTGCAATTCTCAAGAGATAAACAAATGCAGGTAATATAGCAATTGTAGAATCATAATCTGGATCAGTTCCTAATCTATCATTTGAAGCGACAAATGTAGATACTGACCAGATAGCTTGTGATGAGATTGATAAAAATATACCAACGATAAAAGTGAATCTTTTTTCTTTTTGTCTTGGAAACAATCTCATTATAATCTGTACTTGTGATAGTTGTAGTAATATCACGATTATCAAGTCCACAACATTAAACGGCACCGAATTCTGAATAGAATTTATCAATATTTCACCACTGGAAACACCTTGTCTATGTTGATTATAAAGTCTCACCAATGAAAAAATGTAAATTGCAATAAGAAACAAGCAAGTGAGTAAACTACTGATCTTGATTAATCCTGTTGGTTTCTGAGATCTCAAATATTGCTTTGTGAAGATGATAATAGCTAAGAAACATGAGATAAAAGTACAACAACTTATTGAATAAATTATCGGATAAACTGTATATATGAACTGATAATCCGTGCTGATGAAATCGTCCCAACCCATACTCAATATAGGTAATTTTTCTATCCCATTTTCAGTGAGCTTCCTGTTTAAAGCAGAAAGTAATAATTTGTTCTTAGAGCAAAGAGCTTGGTATTGTGATTCAGAGCTTATCAATGAAACTATTCTTGGAGACGTTGATATGATAAGACCTGGATTCAACTGTTGTAAATTGCATGAACCGTATGTGTCCTGGTATAAAGACGGGTACTTCCATATCACATTTCTCTTCCTCAAGACATACTCCACCACATACTCCATACTGCCACTGCTGATTATTTCAAATGAAGTTCAATATTATTAATAAATTGAGTGTTCTTTTTTAGGTTTAAATTTCGTGCACATTAGACACAAGAAACTCAAACAGGGGCTGTTTGCTCATAATTTTCGATGGATTTAAAAAAAATTTTTACGTTTTTTTTTCATTAAACCAAAAAAAAAAAACCAAGATTGTTGAAAGATATAACATAAATATAAGAAAAACAAACATGGGTCCAAAAAAGAAGGTTGAAGAAAAGAAGGTCTTATTAGGTCGTCCAGGTAATAATTTGAAATCTGGTATTGTTGGTTTAGCCAATGTTGGTAAATCAACATTTTTCCAAGCTATCACAAGATGTCCATTAGGTAATCCAGCAAACTATCCTTTTGCTACCATTGAACCTGAAGAAGCCAGAGTTATTGTTCCATCTCCAAGATTAACTGAATTATACAAATTATACAATTCTGGTAAGGAAATTCCAGCTTATATTACTATTTATGATATTGCTGGTTTAACCAGAGGTGCTTCCAAGGGTGAAGGTTTAGGTAATGCTTTCTTGGCCAACATTAGAGCTGTTGATGCTATGTTCCAAGTTGTCAGATGTTTCGATGATGCTGACATTATTCATATTGAAGGTGATGTTGATCCATGTAGAGATTTGAATATTATTAATGAAGAATTGAGATTAAAAGATATTGAATTTGCTGAAAAACATTTGGAAGGTGTCTTAAAGATCACAAGAAGAGGTGGTCAATCTTTGGAAGTTAAGCAAAAAAAGGAAGAAGCTGCTTTAGTTGAAAGAATTATTGAGTTATTAAAAGATGGTCAAAGAGTTGCCAATCAAAATTGGACTGTTAAAGAAGTTGAAATTATTAACACTATGTTCTTATTAACAGCTAAACCAGTTATATACTTGGTCAATTTATCTGAGAGAGATTATGTCAGAAAGAAGAACAAGCACTTATTAAAGATCAAGGAATGGGTTGATGAATACTCACCAGGTGACGTCATCATTCCAATTTCAGTTTCATTTGAAGAAAAATTATCACAAATGGAAACAGATGAAGAAAGAGCTGAAGAAGAGAAAAGAGTTGGTCTGACTTCTGTCTTACCAAAAGTTATTACCACTATGAGAAAGAAGTTAGATTTGATTTCATTCTTCACCTGTGGTCCAATGGAAGCAAGAGAATGGACAATCAGAGAAGGTACTAAAGCTCCACAAGCCGCTGGTGTCATTCATAATGATTTGATGAACACTTTTATCTTGGCTCAAATCACTAAATATGAAGACATCTTGGAATACAAAGATGAACCTAGTGTCAAAGCTGCTGGTAAATTATTACAAAAAGGTAGAGATTACGTTGTTGAAGATGGTGATATTATTTATTTCAGAGCCGGTGCCGGTAAGAATTAGAGTCTTATATAGCCTTTTCTAATACATGATAGTCTTTATATATAAATGGAAGAGCCCTAGAATGGTCAGTTTTTTTTTTCTACTCAGAAAAAAAAAAATCTGCTGAAAGAAAAAAAAAAAAACTTCAAACACCATTGGGAATATTGGACTTAAACATACAATAAGACTGTTTCAAGATGATGCAGAGATTCATGATAAGACAAGTTTCAACTAGGTTGAGTTTGAACACAACAGGGAAACTTGTTTCCACGAGGGGGGGAAGATTTCTTTCAACTTCTATGATAAGATTGAACAACATTAATAATACCAACAAGAATGATGATAGTAAAAGTACAGGAGAATCCAAGACTTATGCTGAGCTTGTTAAAGAGAACCCACCAATTAAGCCTAAGAAGCCTTTGTCGCGTATTCCTATTGGGGGAGATTATTCCGAGAATTCTAAATTGAATTCGGGTTCATCTATTGAATTTCAAACATGGAAGGCCATATTGTTATTTGTTGCCGTTGGAACCGGTTTCACCATGTATTTTAAGCATGAAAAGGATAGATTGACTTTGCAAAAACAGGCTGAACAAAATAGAGGTATGGGTAGACCATTAGTTGGTGGACCTTTTAATTTGGTGGATTGTGATGGTAATCCTTTTACAGATGAAGATTTGAAAGGTAAATTCAGTTTGATCTATTTCGGGTTTACCAATTGTCCAGATATTTGTCCAGATGAATTGGATAAATTGGGTTTAATCTTGGATGGATTGCACAAAAAATACCAAATTACTATTCAACCACTTTTCATAACTTGTGATCCCGCAAGAGATAAGCCAGAGATTTTGAAAGAGTATCTTGCCGAGTTCCACCCTGAGATAATTGGGTTGACAGGGTCATTTGAAGCTATAAAACAAACTTGTAAAAATTATAGAGTTTACTTCTCGACACCACCAGATGTCAAACCGGGACAAGATTACTTAGTGGACCATTCAATTTTCTTTTATTTGATGGACAAAGAGGGAGAATTTATCGATGTGTTGGGTAGACAGTACGAGCTGGATCAACTGATTGAGAAAATTCATGATCATGTCAAGGCTTATATTCCTAAACTGGAAAGAGAAAAGCAGAAAAATGGATGGTTTGGATTCTTGTTCAAATAGACTTCTCTGTATATAGTGTGATAGTTAGTTGAACCCAATGTGGTGTTTAATTTTTTTGGGCATATTTAAAACTGCAAAAAAAAAAAAGTACCAGTTGAGGTAAAAATTGTATATTCTCAAAAAGATGTATATATAAGTGATGTCTTTTGTAGAGAAAGCGAGCCAAAACATAGTTAGCAAAGAGCATCGATGTAGGCGCCAATATCAGAGTATATTGGAAAACGTTTCTAACGAGTATAAATATGTGTGCACTCAGTAGTATAACGTATAATCCAACTCTACCACTACAAAAGAGATGAATTGGAACCCATCAAATGGTTCAATTCTTCTGTGCTTCGGGTATCTGTCAATTTTACACTACCTTTTGTTCCAACAACTAAACGCGTTTCTTTTTCAAGACAAAAGATTTTTGGCAAAAAATTTAAATTTCAAATAATCGCAAAAACTTTTGTTTATTGGAAGGAAATTTTAAAAACAACTGTTTAGAATTAATCCATTCATATAGACTTCATTGGTAATGGTAAGTGGCTTATATGACACTGTGGATCAATGGACTAGAGCCTTTATGTCAAGTTTCTACCCCCTCTCTCCAGCCCCTCTACTCATATCCCCCTTTCTTTGTTCGATGGATACTAACAAGTTTTTTTTTTTTTTTTTCATCCAGGTTTTGTTCAAACGAAAAGCAATAGATTTTTATCCACCTCCGGAGACTCCATCTGATTTGAATACTGAAGTTTGGTTTATTCCGGAGACTAAAGAATGGTTTGCAGATTATGACGACTATTTGAAAAGATTAGATTATTATAATACTAGAAAATTTGTCTGTGAAACCACTGGGATCACGGGATACACTTTTTGGGAAGCTCTTGAAATTGAAACACAGGAGATCAAGAAGATTGAGAATTTTTTCCCAGAAGCTTGTAAAGAACCAATCTTGAGACATGTCCAGTTTTCCATGATACAAAGAATTGATTTATTAATAGATGACGTATACTACAAATTCAAAAATGATTTTTTCCCCGGTGATCAGGTGAATGTGAAGATCCCTGGTTCGCCTTTGAAAGAGAAAGGTGTTGTGAAGGAGAAACTGCGATTCAATGCGATAACTTTACCTAATGGGGAACAACGAAAAGCTTATTGTCAATATAGAGTATTAATTACATCGAATGATAGAGAAATAACGTGCGATGAATCGGATTTATCTAGGGATAGAATGATTTTCACCAAGCTGTTCATAAGAGGTTTCATTAAATTGGCACTTATCAAGTCACCAAGAGTTGGATCTCCATGGGTGGTAAAGGACAATTATGCTAAAAAATACAGAATTTCTGCAGATTACCCACCAGATATGTTGATCTTCAAACATGATTTAGAATCAATCCCTATCAAGAAGAGAAACTTTGATGATTTACAAGTCAATTTACAACCACTTTATCCGCTTCCTTCTTCTAAGAAAAGAAAACTTGATGGCGAATTTGATGAAGACGAAAATGACGCAAATATCAGAAAATATCCTTTTGCCTATGTACAGGAGACTCCTTCAGCAGATTACCAGACTTGGAGACAAGCATGGCTCACCGTTTTTAATGGATTAGTTGTATTTATTGATGATTCCCATGTCAAGGAAGATGAATTGAAACACAACGTTATTAGTCTATTTGAATCCGTTGGTGCCCACATGATATCACAATTTGACCCATTGACAACTAATTTGATTATCACTAAGAGATCATATTCACCAAGATTTAATTATCATCCAAGTGACTATCTTCATGATTTAAACGAAATATCAAGAAAAGTTTGGAGTTTTGAAAAAGTGTTGAGATTTTTCAAATCTTTAGGTTTCGGAATTGTTAAAAATGAAGTTGTATTACCAGAATTTTCCACTGATATGAATTTCAAATTGAGACCTTTAAGACCTTTAGAGACTATTAGTAACTCATCTCAATCTTCTTTGAAACAACAATCTATTAACAATCATTTACTTCCATTATATCCAAAAGGTGCCACCGCAGAGCAAATCAAGGAAATTCAAAGATTACACCTGGCAAGACTCTCGTCAAATAATTCTCCAAATCTTGCCATGCAACAATCCAGGAAACCCGTGTTGGTGGAAGATCTCTCTTTACCATTCCAGATTAATGATGACACGCAAAAGCCAGGTTGGAAAAAAATCGAAAATAGTGAAATTACAAAAGTTAGTGAATTATTAGAGTCCTGGTGTTTCTTAAATATTTACAATAAGGCATTGTTACTCGATAATTTCACTTTAGATGACTACATCACGGCGGTTACTTGGACAAGACAAGATGTCGATTGTCTGTTGTTAACTGAAATTTACTGTTCTACAATGAAATGTATCTTAAATGAAGAAGTAAAAGTTGGAGGTAATAATACTCATGGTATAAGTAAAGACGAGAATGGAGTTGGCGACGGGGAGCAATACTTGATATTAATCCCAAAGAGAGGTGGTTATATCGTGGAAGACGTTATTGAAGAGGAAGAAGAGGAACCTGCTGATATTAAAATGGAAGAAAACGGCAATCACGAAAATGGAACTGTGGAAGTAAAAGAAGAAGAGGAAGTCAAACAAGAAGAAGAGGAAGAGGAGGAAGAAGAAGAGGAGGAGGAAATTACAAATAATATACACAAGTTTTTGTTTTACAAGAGAAAAACCTGGCAAGAAAGATTGCGTAACAGACATTTCCAAGATGGCCAGTGGTTGATCATTTTAGTTGGTGTTCTTTCATTGGTTGAACATGTTCCTCGTTATTCTCAACAAATTCAAGAGATCTTCGATTATTTAGCACCTCTTGACTTGGCAGCTACTACATCAACTTTAGAAAATCAGTTTTTCGGTGAATTACCTGTGGATTTAAGAATTAGTAGTATTACAATATTATGTGAAATGTTAACAAGTGGTGTCGTTATTAGAAACTTTATTGATAAATCATTGGAAGACGCGACTCAATTGAGAAAGGAAAGAATTGAAATTGTTAGAGAATATAAAGGTTTCATGGATCAAGCCTCAAATATTAACAAGGAATGTCGTGAACATTTCATGAAAAATAAGAAATTGATCAAGATTGAAAAGAAACCTGTTGATCCAAGTATTAAGCAAAAAGGCGGAAGACCTCCGGCTTTAAAAGATGCACCATCAGATGAAGAGTATGAATTACTGAGAATTGATAAAGATTTCAAAAAAATTTTAGACGAGAGAATTGGTTACTTGGAAAAACTGAACGACGCTAAAGCGAGAAAGAAAAATGTCGAATTCAAATTGAATGAATTGGATGTACAAAGACTTAATTATATTGGCCGTGATAGACTTTATAATAGATATTGGTGGTTTGAAAGTAATGGATTACCAACTATTAGGTCATCTAAGAAAGTAACTGACGAAGACGAAGAAGAAGACGATGCAATGGACGTTTCATTTGACGAAGACCAAGAAGAAGAAGATGCCATGAAAGATGAAACATATCTTGTTGGAAGGTTGTTCATTCAAGGACCATCAAATGATGATAGACTCTCACTCTTGGAGATCAGCGACGAATTACTCGAGAAATGGGAGGATGAAGAAGAGCAAGAAGTGAAAGAGGAAGTGAAAGAAGAAGATAGAAATAAGGAACAAGAAGCAATTGATTTGAAAAAAACATTTGAGTTAAAATGTTCCAAGATTTTTGGCTTGAAATTTGTTGATAATATTATTAAATCTAAAGAAGATAAAGTATTAGTTGATGAATATGGAGCCACTTCAATAGATTTGATCTCCAAAGCTGAAAGAAAATTCATCGAGGAAAAACCTGATCCATTGATTTTCAAGAACCAGTGGAGATTTATCGATACTCCAAGTGATTTGGAAAAATTGGTCAACTATTTGAACAAAGCAGGTGAAAGAGAAGGTCTGTTGTTGAAAGAGTTACTTCTGTTGAAAGATGGTATAAAAGTCAGCATGGAGTCAAGGATGAAACTGTTGGGACTAGAACATAAATCACCAGATGAAGTGAAATTAGAAGAGAAAATTGATGCTATTGAGATTAGTGATGTTGAAGAAGATGAGGAAGAAGAGGAAGAGGAAGAAGAGGAAGATGATGAAGAGCAAGAACAAGAAGAAGTAGAATCCGATTCTGAAGTCGTTGTCGTTAAAGCTCAAGATGAAGAAGATGAGTACGAAGATGATGATGAATTAATTTCTTCAAGAAGAACAAGAAGATCATCAAGAAGAAATAATACAAGATCACAAAAAGCACCTGAACCAAGAAGATCATTGCGTAACGGTCATCGTCAAGTTACCGCTTCACCACCACCACAACCACCTTCTCCTCCTTTGAAAAAGAGAAAAGTGGTTAAGAAATCTTCAAGACAAAAACTGCAACAACATCGCGCCAAAATTTTACAAAAAGAGAAATTAATAAAGACATTAGAAGAATTGAGAAATAACAGAAACGAAGTTAGATGCTTAGAATGGGTTAATAGTAGTGCTATTAATGAAACAGGTTCTAGTCATTATGAAGGTGTTAAGGAGAATAAGAATGCTAAAAATAAAAAAAAGAGGTGAAGCGTATTGTAATATATCATGTAATATATATAGTGTTTTTTTTTTTAAAAAAAAAAAAATATAAAAAATGACTATTTTTATACTTTTGTATTTCAGAAGGAAATGACATCTAGTATTAGGAGAGGATGGAATATCATTCCAAAAGGATGTAAATTTTTTTTCTTCATAGTTCTTGCTCCATTGGAGCCTTATCTTTACGTATCATGTGGACCTTCACTGGCATTTTTAGTTCTTTCCATCTTCAGTGTGTTTTTGACGTTACTCTTTAGTTTCCTGGCACTTACACCTTATTGGGATTCAAATTGGGAAAAATTGGAAGCAATTATATACAAGCAGTTATTGAGAGAGTATGTATCGCATAGGCCAGAGAGAGATGTGATAAGAAGATCGGAATCTTGGGAAGTGATCACTCAAAATATGAATAATTATATTCAATCAACAGATTTCGAAAATGTTACTCAATCATATAGTCAAAACACAGAATTATCTGTAGAAGATGTACAAATTTTACTTAAGAGAGCTTTGTCTTATTATCTTAAAAATGAATCAAGTACACAATGGAGTAACATTATCAAAGGTGTAATCAAATTAAGAAAGAAAGATTTAAGAGAATCTGAAAAAGATGATTATCAAATGTTTCTGGAAATTTTGGATCTTTCTGATTCTGACTCTGAATATGAACATACATCTTTTGAAGAATTAACCAGTCAAGTAAAATTAGACGAATTTAATGATCAGCTATAAGACTATTGTATTCTGTGTTTTTTTCCGGTGTTTAGTATGTTTTTTTTTTTCTTTCTTTCTTATATTCATTCAAATAGTGGTATATTGTTATAATTGAGAATGGCAATTGCAATCAAGAGATTATGGAGAATCACTCCAATATGGCTTAAATTTTTTAATTTGATATCTCTCGCTCTATTTGGGCGTTTGTGCGTAACACAATGGACCCACCCGGATCTTTTACTGATGCTGATTCTCTTTTTGTCTATAGCCACAGTCATCTATTGCGTAACACAGTTGATGTATTGTGATACGATTTGGGAGGAATTAAAGAAACCAGTATCCAAGCAGTTGTTGAGAGAATATGTATCGCATAGGCCAGATAGAGATTGGAAGAAAAATTCTTGGAAGATTATAACCAAAAATTTGAATAACTACGTTCAATCAAGAGATTTTGAAAATGTTCCTAAAAATTATACCAGAGATATGGAGCTCTCTGTAAAAGATGTGGGAGATTTACTCGATAACACTCTTCGTGGTAGAGAGCCTAGCATGCTGTGGAGGAAGTTTATCAGAGGCGTGATCAAGTTGAGAAAGAAAGACTTAAAAGATGCTGGCAAAGAGAAGTACCTGCTGGATTATCAGATGTTTCTGACAGTCTTAGACCTCTCTGAATCTGAACCTGAATCAGAAATTGACATCGATGTGATGAAGAACCATTTGAACTAATTATTACCTAAATAGGCAGTCTGCCAATCTGCTAATAAATATTTTTTCTTAAAAGAAAATTTTTTTTTTTTTTGTATTTCATAAAAAACGAAATCAATTGGTTCATTCCATATCAGTAAAAAAATATTTATAAGATGTTTGTTAAAAATTTAAGTAGGCTGAGTAGGATACCAGTGACAAGGAGTACTTTACCAACTTTGCGTTTATATTCGCAGAAAAAAATAATTCCCAAGACAGGGGAAGAAGAAGTTGCACCAAGTAAATTGGCTTCATCTTCTGAATTGCCATATATTGAAGATCCAGAAAGAATAAATAGGGATGTTGATCCTAGAAGTAAATTGGATTCTTTGGCAGAAGAGAAATCAGAATATGTATTGCCGAAATGGAAGGAAACCATTGGTGAACTGTTTATATCAGTTTTTGGAGTTGATATGGATAATGTAAGAGCTGGTTCCGTTGGAGGTTCCAAATATTATTATGATTGTAAGAACCAAGGTTTGCAATATGCTAAAGAAGACTTGAGTGAAACTGCTAAATTCTATTATGAGACTTTACAATTACCAAGATCATTTTCACAATGGTTCCAAATTACATCTTTGCATGTATGGTTATTATTCGTTAGAATGAGAGCTATGCCTTTTAAATACGGTAAGAGTTACCAACAAAAATTGGTTGATAGATTTTTCAAAGATATGGAAATGAGATTAAGTGAAGAAATGAACGTTCAAAGTGGTCGTATCATTGACACATATTTAAAAGATTTCAATGATCAGTTAAAAGGTATAATCTTATCTTATGACGAAGGTTTGATCACTGATGATTCCACATTGGGTGCTCTGGTTTGGAGAAACTTGTTCAATGGTGAAAAAAATGTTGATTTGGTCCATGTAGAAGCAATGGTGAGATATATTAGAATGCAATTATACGTCTTGGATAACACAAGTGATCGTGAATTTGGATTTGGTAGATTTGAATTCGTAAGACCAAACGAAGTTGTCAAAGTATTAAACGATCAAGAATTGGCAGAATTAAAAGCAAAGATAAGACAAGAATTTGAACCAGTGGCTGGAAAGACTTTACCTAGTTTGAAATCTAATCTTTCATTGGATGAGTAAGCTTTATTTGTATTTATCGGGGTTTATAAATTGAAAAGGAAAAGGTCAGATTATATATAGTCATCCATCATATAGCTCTTTTTTATACCATTGTATGTATATCATGTAAATAATATTTAATTTTTATGTTTGTTCAAAATGTCGTGCTTCGCTCAAATAAATTTTCCAAAACTTTTTTTTAAGAAAAAAAAAAAAAAAATTGTACTTCACAGAAGGGAAGAAGGTTTGTTTTGTTAATAAGAGAATATGAAATTAACACCTCATTTGATATCTATAGCGCCATCATATATAAACCCAGTCCATGATAGGGTGCTTATATTGCGAAGTTTGAAAACAGAGGAGATTGAAAATCTCAGTGTGACCAATGATTTGAACGAGACCATAGATTTAACAGATAATGAAATAAGAGTGTTGGGAAATTTTCCAAAATTGAATAGATTAAAGACATTATTGGTGGCTCAAAACAGTATAAATGAGATCGAAGAGACGTTGTTTCAAAGCCTACCAAAATTGGTGCATTTAAATCTTTCTTCAAATAACATATCAAATTTATCACAAGTGATAACATCATTACTGAAATTTAATAATATACAAACTTTGATATTGAAAGATAATCCAGTATGCAATGACCAAAATTATAGATTGTATATAATATGGAAGATTCCATCTTTAAGGGTCTTAGATTTTGCTAAAGTTAAGCAAAAGGAAAGAGAAGAAGCTAAAACATTATTTGAAAATTCTAATGAAACAGTAATATCTGAGACAACACTGCTGTCTGTTCCAATAATTAATAATGAGGATAAGAAATTACAAAAAATGGTTACCAAATTGAAAGAAGATGAAATTGCTGCTTTAAAGGCAAAATTAATGAATGCTACTAATTTAGATGAAATAGAAATGATTGAGAATGCATTGAAAAATGGTGTCTTGTAAAAAATATATATAAATAAAAGGAATTGAAGCATATTTAGCATGTAGTATTTCAACTAAGAATATCGTTTATGCGTATCTTGCTGAATGGTTTTGGTTCAGTCTTGACTTCGGGCACCAGTGGTTCTTGTTTCAATGGGATTGTCAACGAGTTGTTTGGTAGTGGGGAATTGATAAGGTTATACAATTTCATAGCGTCGTTAGCATATCTTGAATAATTCTGTTTTTCAATTTGATAATTTCCATTATTAATATCGGAATAACATGAATGACACAAATTGTGATCCTCATGTTTCAAGAAAATAATAGACTTCAAAGTATGACACTTATCACACGATCTCTGAGAAATTGGTGGTGTTGGTAAGACAGGTAAACTTGCCATTGATGTCTCTTCATTTTTTTTACAATCTTGAATATACAAACTTATCAATGGTTGTTCTTGTGACCCAGATTTAACAGTGGAATTAACCCTTCTACCAGGTATCCTCAATGGAACAAACTGTGGTGGTAAAGGTTGGTTCTGGAAATGCTTATTACAAACAATAACTGGTTTTGGAACTCCATAAATGAATTCTTGGATTTGAATACATGATTTGTCTTTGTAATCACAAGGAATTAATAAGAACCCTATGAAAAAACTAGAATTATTATTTTGAGCACAAGTTACATGATACTCATCTTCACAAAACTCACATTTTGTCATTGAACCTTCATGATAATGACATATTTGGCAATTTTGCAAATTTTCAGAATTTTCATGAACCAGTTTTGGTATATTCAAAAAAGGTGAATGAGTATTCAAATTGGCAATTTTGCAAAATTTATTAAAGACACCACATATTAAATGACACCATTTGTTCTCTGATGTGTATTTCAACAGGTCCGGGAACTGGTTCGGCAGACCTTTTAAAATATCGTCATAGTTGAAATTTTTTGTTACACATAACTGGCAAGTGTAATTAGTTGAATAAATTGGATTAATATCATTCAAACAGCAGTCACAATTCCATATACTCAGTGACGTAACTTTCTTATTTGTAACTCCATAACAAACTTTATGAACATTTAACCCACAGTTGGAACAAATGACTATATCTTGAATATTATCATTTGTTCTGCATACAGCACAGGGTCTTTGTTCTGGTGTAAATGAAACTTGTTGAGTTTGAACAGGTGCAATTTGTTTTGTTTTTTGCTCATGATATGTATAATTAGGATTCAATTTGAATAAAGGTACAGATGAAATTGGTGTCTCCAATTTGTAAGTTTTCTTTGGAGGAGGTGTTAACACTTCTGCTGGTAATGGTATCTTCTTCTTTTGTGATGTTTTCTTGTTTGTTGGTGTTTTCTTCAAGTTCAATTTAACTTCTAAAGTTTTCTTTGTCAAATCTGGCAAAGGTGTTGAATTACGTTGTGGCTTAATATCCTTCACAGGACTAGTTGATTTCGCCTTCTTGATACCCGCTTGTGCAGATTTATTTCTTGCTTCAGCGATCTTTTCAGCATCAACTAGCAATTCATACTCGATTTTTCTCTTCCAACCATTTCCACCTCTTTGTTGCTGTTTTTTTAAGACTTCTTGTGGATCTTCCCATGATACAGCATACCTTCTCCAAAGCTTAGCACATCTTACACATAACCCAATAATGGCCTCGTCTGTATTTGATGGAGCCTTGTTATGACCAGTGACGCGGAACCATTGCACAGAATTGTTAGTATGACAATGTTTACACTCACATTGTCTCTTGGCTTTCGTTATCTTACTGGAATCGTATGATGAATCATCACCAGAGTCTGCAACACTATCAACAGCTCCATTAGACAGCTTATTCGAATTTTTCAATTTATTTTTAGCTCTTCCTTCGTAATTGTCCCAAATCTTATGACCATTAGGGGTCTTCTTCCAAAGATAATAAAATCTCACAATGTCAGCTGAACTCTTCGTCTTGACTTCTTGATAAACAGGGTACAACTCTGATCCATATTTGCGTACACCTTCTTCAAATCTAGCAATTTCGTCCAGTGTCAAAGTTGGTTCTTTCAATGAATCCCTTGTCAATTTGAGAGAATCACTATATGCCGGTTCCAGATTATAACCATTGTCGAGATAATTCTTCAATATTGCATCCATGAAATTTGGAGTTGATGGCAATAATTTCAAATTCTTGGCTATAGTGGAACATCTCTTCATATATTCATCGAGTTTAATTTTGAAAACACTAATATCGATGTTATCATCCTCAGTTGGCATTTTCCACATTAACTTAGAAGTATCATCTCCACCTCTTTCAATATAACCTTTTGGTCTCTCTTGTAACCAAGGAGGAAATTCTGATGGATCTATGTTAGCAAATTGTTGAGGTACAGATAATTTCTTATGATCTTGTAGTTCCGTATCGGCATTTGAAGGTGATGGAGAATTTTTTTTCTTGTTATTTGATTTCTTCTTCTTTTGTTGTGATTGTTGCGAAGATAGTTGTGACATGTCTGGATCGTAATACTGTATAGGATGCCCCACCCAATCTTCCATTCCTGTTAATTGATGCTTGGAACCAAGTCTCGAAGCAGATCTTGCATATGGTCTATCTTGTAAATCCATGGCATCTTCCAACTTGACATGCATACCAAGATATCGATATGGCCACTCTTCCAAATTTCTTCGCTGTTTTAAAGATAATGCTTTATCTTTAGCTAAGAACAGTATTGCCAATTCTTCGTATCTGGGTATTGAGTGAACTTCATCTTTCTCTATGACTTCTTGGACTTCTTCCTCGTTCGTGATATCTTCTTCCAGCTCTACACTTGTATTCCTTGAAGAATTTATCTTGGACAATGATGAAGTAGTTAACATCTCACCTCTATCTTTATTTAATTTTGATTCCAATTCTTTGTTACACAGAGCACAAGACCATCCAAAACCTCTCAGAGGTTTTCTCATCAAAGGGGGATCAAGACACATCATATGATAATAATTTTCACAATTTATACACATAACACTATCCATAGATGAACACCACTGGTAACATTTCTCACAATTTTTTGGGGCTGATAATAAATCTTTTCCACGACCAATTTCGACGAATACATAGGGAAATCTCTTATTTAAAGCTTTATAATAATTTGGAGGTAAGTTGACCAAATTCAGTGTCGGTAATATCTCATAGTATTTGATCATATAACGATCGAACAATTTATCGAAATAAAAATTATTTGGGTGTTGTCTAAACTCATCTAAATCTTTGATCTCAGAACGATGTTTCAAATTGACTATACCACGGAAACTTTGTAAAGGACAGTTATCACTATGCATAGTGGCATATAATAATCTTGTATCACTGGTTTTCTGGTTTAAATCCCTTGGTCTATAGAACCAGTTCATCTTAAATAAATAATTCGATGCATTTTTAGTAGTTAAATTTTTATCCTTCTTTGTAAAACCAACTACTCTTCCGATATAATATGGCTCCCCTGGTGGTTCACTGATCATATAAATGCAGTCATTTTTATTTATCTTAAATCCATCCCTTGTCGTTAAAGTATTGTTCTCAACTTTACTATTTTTCACATCAAGGTGATTATTGAAGAAATCAGACTCTTTGAAAGGAGGTTGCCAATTCCATGGTATCGGATTATTATCATCTGAAGATGAATCTTTGATCTGTGGTGACTTGGTGTCGTTAATAGCAGTCCCACTGGTGGTTCCATATCTACTACTATTGCTACTGCTACTAGTACTGCTGCTGGTGGATCCGCCTCTTCTTTGTCTTTTGTTCTTTGAAGAATCACTTAATACAGAATCAAAAGAATCCGTCTCTGTATTTTCCTTGTAATTGATATTAGAAGAGGCAGCTCTCCTCTTTGGTCTCTCTGATGATGCCACTGCCATAGTCAAGAGTTTCTTCCTTTAGAACCAGACAATGAAAGAGCTTTTGTCAGGAAATCCCTTCTTTCTCAATTACAACAAGAAGAGAAAAAAAAATTTAGTGTGTGGAAACGCAGAAAAAAAAAAAGAGAGACACAGAAGAAGTTACTAGAGAGATAGAGAGAGATATATCTTCACACAAGATAGAATAAGGTGCAAAGAGATTATTAAGACATGAAGGGTATTAATCAGTGAATTCGGATTTATTCTGTAATAGGACTTGACTCTCTCGACATTCATAGCCTTTGTAGTGGTGACTTTGTATGGCAAAAAAAAAAAAAAAGGCTAACGGACCATAATTTCCCTAACTCGCAATAAGTCCCTATTCATCTGTTGTTTGCTTTGAGTTGAGTATATAAATACAGTCTTGCTTCTTCTTGAGTTTACAGAAGCAGCTATACTTAATTAGAATAAGAGGCTTAATGTTTGCATTTGCTATCTTACTGGCTCTGGGTAACAAGCAACTGCAGCAAATCAAAGAGAAAAATAGAAAAAGAAGAGAGAAAAGACATAGAAGAGAGTTGATGAATATGAATCAAACAATGTTGAAAAGCACTAACATGAACAACGCCAACAACATGGGAAGGCAGTAATAATTGCTATAAAAGATGCACAGAGAGCAGATCGGACCAGTAAGGAGTGAGAAAAGCCGTTGTACAATCTTGTTCGGGAGAGAGAGTAGTGCGCATATCACCAAACAGGATGTAAGATGCCGTCATAATCTAGATCTGATCCGATATGATTAATCAACAAGGGTATATGAGATGGGATGAATCTTTCGTGTGTAATGTCTTATATATATATCAAAACTTTCTCAATTCTACTATATATTCAATTTACTAAAATATTAAGCAATTATAGTGTACATAAAAATAAGGGGCGCCAGAGCAAATCATAATAAGGATTAACATTTTGCTTTTTCTTACATTAAACCTTTTTCCTCGATCGCATTGTTGATTACATCACCATAATTCGATGAAAATATATATATAGATGGCTATAACTTTTAGGAAGAGTCTTTTGATCATTAGTTAGAAATTAAGAGAAAGAAAAATGTCATTACCCAAGTATGAATCTTCAAAAGAAGAGTTGCCCAGTTACACCCCGTCTGTGCAGTTTATGGGAATAGTGATGGTGATGAGCGAGTTTATCACACCATATGACAATGCCACAAGTAGGAAATGGAGACCAATAATTATGGAATTGAATTCAACACAATTGAATTTTTATGAGTTGCTGAAACCAGAATATAAAATTTTTGTCAAAGAGTATTACAATAATTTGCAATTGAAAGAGTTAGAATCAAAATTAGACATCAAGCATACACCACATCCTACTTCACAAAATGAAGACATTTTCACTTTCAGCTTCCTTAAAAATGTTTTCCAACAAGAACTGCCAGTTATCAATGATGATACCAAGAAAGATTTATTAAGTAACTTAAATACATTCCCAGAATTAACCACTGAAAATTTGATATCCACAAATAAACATTCTTGTCTCAAACTCAAGGGAAATTTAATCAAATCTTATACTTTACAAAGATGTCAAATAGGTTCAGCAAGAGATTTTAATCAAAAAGAATTTGTCTTAAGAATAAGATTAGAAATGGAACAATTACTCATACAAACCACAAATTTTAAAGAATTCTTAAATTGGTATTATAAGATAAATATTGCATCTAATTTAGCTTTGCCAATTGAATGCAGAAAAGATAGTAATAGTATAAGAACTATCCCTAATAGATCATCAAGATCTCATTCCACCTCGGCACCAACAACAAGGCGAAACAGACACCAAAGACCACGAGCATCAAGCGATCCTTCCACAATGACCTCTGACATTAGTGACTCTTGGCTTGTGCAAAAAATGTTGTTGGATGATAATGATGGTGATGAACAATACTTGCAATTACTTTACATGTCTAGATTGGTAAGGCCATTGGATTTCAAGCAAAATATGATTGGAAGATCAGTTGTGATATACGATTTGTTGCCAAAGATTGAAGGTTATGTATACAACACACGAACTTTGAATTTATTTCATCAAACAAATTATCGTTCAAAGGATAAGTTCAACAATATAGACGTAAAATTGGTGAGAAATTCCTATTTATGGAAATATTTAGGAAATTTACAAAAAGGGAGAATTGAAAAAAGAATAGGTGAAGAATATTTGATTAGTCAAAGTGGATTAATACATCCAAGTTAAATATGGAAATTAGTTAAATTAAATTAAATACCTATATACACTTTTATCAGTTCAATAACGAAGTAACTTTCATAACTTCATTTTTATTTTGCAGGTAATTTTGTTTTCTGAAAAAATTGACATCATCAACGTTATAGAAATTTTTGAAATCTTCAAAATCATCCTTATTGATAAATTCATCATATGTGGTAAATTCTTTCAAGACAACTTTACAATTCCTAAAACAAAATAAAATTGATATATAACTTAACTCCATTGCAATGTAAAATTTTCTATCAATTGTTAAGAAAGATTTTTGTGCTGATGAAGTTTTGAAAATATCTGAAGTTAAGTCAATGACATTTGATAAGAATTTCTCATTTTCAACATTATAAATTTCATAATTTTGATCATGTTGATAAATAAGTTTCTCTAAATCGTCAAATGGCATATGAAAGACATCAATTGTCGTGGCATTTTCCTTTTGCATAAAATAAGATTTATAAATGAGATAGGAATGATCATCTTCTCTTTTCTTTGAGAAGGCCCTGGTGTTTCTAATCAACATGACAAGCAACAAGCTAAAAGACTTGATGCAAATTTGTTTCAAAAGTTTTACAACCAATACTTGGAAGATCAAATTTTTCGACCAATAAGAATCTGAAAACAAACGTTTTAAAAACCATGATACCATTCTCAATCCATAAACAATCATAATCATTGTGGAATTGAAATATCTTTTCAAAAGGATAAAATTTTCCTTGGCATTTGATTGCTTGAAACATGATTTATCAACATTCAGATTCAATATATGATCTGGATCGGCAAAACTTAAGAATAAAGAATACGAAGAACTTAGCATAGCATCAAGTCCAAATGCCTTGAGGAAAAAATCTTCCAATACCAATCTATCAAATGGATCAAAAAGTGTCAATAAAGATTTATGAGTTCTCTTTATCTCCAGAGCTAATTCCTTGATCATTTTGAAATCTTCGACCAAATTACTTTTCATCACCACGGTGCTTGTATTACTCTGTGGCGTGGTGGTAAATTTTTGTACCACTGTTCTCATCACTGTAAGTCTCTTTTGACAGATAACAGCTTCGAAATTTGTAATTTCATCATTTATCTGCTTAGTCAATAATGAATCTGCTGGATGACTCTCCAAGAATCTTGAATCACAATATCCATTCATGGCAAATGGTAATCCAGTTCTATACGCAACTCCTGTGTCCATAAATAATACATTTCTCCAAAATGCTCTTAAATGATGCGGAGATATATAATTATAATGATCTTTCTCAGATTTTAGAGGAATATTTGTATGGAATCCTAATTTCAATGCAGAATTTATGGCAATCATTAAACACATTGACCAGTCACGTGATGTCCCGTGAGGGATGATCTCAGCACCAAAATCTAAAGGTGTGTAAGTCTGGTAAGTTTGGAAAAGTGTTAAAGCTAAGATTGCAGGTAATGTAGGTTGCTCCAAGATCATCATTGACGAAAACAAATGTGCCGCATAACTAACCAATTTTTCATCTTTATCCAACTCAAAAGTTGTATCTTGGAAAATGATCGAAAATTTTAACACCAAAAACAATGATGACAAATTGGAAATTTCAATATGGCAATTTGGTGAGTTCAAATCGATATTAATCTGACAATTGTTTGTAGTTGGATGTCTCTTTATAATGGTATGGAAATCATTGGTAATTTTCTCGTCATCAAGATAATTGAGAAATTCAGCACTTTGATAAACACTACAAAAATACCTTATATTATTGGCAGCCAGATCATAGTCTCCCAAATATGTTTCCATATCTCTTAACGCTGCCTCATTTATTTTCGTATTGTTGAATAATGGCAACTTGACTATTTTCAGTTGTTCTGTTCTCCTTTGATTCTTGCTTATCAAATCCATGATATATGATATTGAGGAATCCAACATGTAACTGGTCTTCGCATCATCAAGAACAAAATTTTGCCATGTTGAAGGACCAAATACTTTGACTATGAATTTTGTTTGTTTAAAACATGAAAACTCACCAAGATTTATTGGCTGATTTAATAAAAATTCCTCCTTCTTATGTTCGCTTATAAAATATTCTCTCAACAAATTTGTCACTTCTTGATGTTGTACATTCAAATTATTTGCAGGAGCAGCAGCAGCAACACTGGGAGGCGGGCTCCCCTGATTACTACTATTATCGCTGCCACTTAATCTTAAATCTATCAACAAATTCTTCAAACTCGTTAATTCTTGCTCATTCATTTTCAACAATCCAGCCAAGTATTCATTTTCTTGTTTTAAACTTAAAAGTTCGTTAGTCATCTTGTTATCCTTGATCAACGAAGATACCCATGGACTCTCATCATAAACGCAAAGATGTGGAGGTACATTATTCTTCAAACATGAGGAGCACGGCTTCTGCCTATCACATTTGATCTTACGTTTACGGCAAGTCAAACACGATATCGTAAGCCTCTTTCTCTTACGCTTAGAACTTGCACTTCCTTCCTCGTGTTCAGGTGATGAAGTCTTATCATTACTCATTGTCTGCTGTGATGCTGTAGTTGTTGTTGATGATGTTGTTGAAGGGTTATCATCATCCTGCTTTATGGCAACCGGTGAAGCTGCAGATAACAGATTCTGCTCACTGTGCTGCTGCCTTATAGTTTCCTCCATTATCATCTTATTGCCTCTCCAATATCTAGGACACACTTTCTCTCTATGTATATTAATCGATAGATCTGCTTTGTTATGATGGTACTTTATATATATATTTTTTTTTCCTCTCTCTCTCTTTTACCCATGGAAAAAACAATTGGATTTTGAAGGAAATAATTTCCACAAAAACAAAAAAAAAGAGGGACGCCAAAAGGTCGTGCAGCCGGGCACCAGAGGGCTCGGTATTAAATTTAGTCTGGTGTGCTAGTCTGAGATCTGGGTGGTTTTGTTGAGCAAAAAAGCAGCACATTCGATTCTGCACAGGATATTGATGGAGATAAGTGATTTATGGTTGCTTAGTGTCTAGATCATAATAGTACAAATTATATATATATATATATATAAGTATATAAAATAGAATACATGCAAAAGACTTATAACAGGGTTACTCTAAAGCATTTTGACAAGCTTGAGATAACCTCTCGAAATCCGACATCCATTGCTTGTCACGAACAAACAAATCTATTTTGTTGATGCTTGCAGTGATTGCATTTAAAGATTTGCAATATTTGTGGTATTCGAAATTTGTTGTGCTGCCTCTTTTGTTCCCTAAAACCAGTTTCTCCAATTCGTATAATGATAATTCCCATAATGGGAACCCTTCTTCTTTAGTCTCGTTTTTGTAATTCAACAGGATACACATCACTTTCGGTAATAGAAGTTTAATCATGGGGATCAGCACTATTTGTAAGCACCTATTTTTAGAGCAAGTTTCTTCGTTCAATACTTGGTCCAAATACCAATCAATGACTCTCATTGATAATATTGTATATTGAATACCGCCTTTATCTCCGTGATTTAAATATTTGATGAATTTTACGGTAACGAGTAATTCAATCATGAGAAAAGATAAGATCAATCTCTTGTCTTTATTTACCCCACTTTTACTAGTTCTGATATGGAAATTTAAACAAAATTTAGGATCAAATTTCAACACATGATCTTCATAAAATTGTAACACTTGTAATTCTGATTGGTGTTGTTCTAAACCATGTGATCTATAATTAGTGTACAAATTTCTCATTAACACCATAGTTTTCCATGCAATATCGTCAAAATTATCATCATCTATCTCCTGTGATGTGTTATGCTCAGTGATAGTCAATGGTGTACCATTAGAGATAGATATGAAATAATCTTGATATAATATAGTGAACCATAATTTCTTATCCTGATTGATTTGTGGTAAACACATGTAGCTTGATGACAATGAAATAGCATGTTGGATCATCAAGTCGCAATCATTCATCGAAGGTGATACGATATTGACCAAATTATTGAGTAAAAGCAAATTCTCCAATAAAAATAAACTTGGTTGCGAATTGGAAAAATGAGATTCTAAAATTTGATAACATGCTGCGTAAATGTTGATATCATTGGGAAATTCTTCATCTTCGTTAAAGATGATACCAAGTTTCAAAATGAGTAAGCAATAACAAAGTTCTAAATGATTTATATGGTTATAATTGATCTTATTTTTCTTGTTGAAATTCTTGTGGAAAATTGATTGGATCACATTAGAATCTTTTAAAATTGACATGAATTGAAATTCTCTATTGAAATTAATGTCAAATAAATATTGAAATTTGGCTTCAAAAATCTTAAACGGTGGTAATTCATGTATCAAATCATCAATAGTACATTTTGCATAATATCTCATTAATGTCTTATCATGTTGCAACAAATCTTGGAAATCGACGCGGTTTGATAAGAAAGGTGTCAATCTTATCAAATTGGACAAACTGAAGATACTTGCGGTTCCACAACTGTGCCAAAATTTCTTAATATCAAGTGCAGGTTCTTCAAGTGGTTTTTCATCTTCTTCATTTTCATCCAAGATATCTTCAACATCATCGGAATTCATTAAACTGTTAATACTCAAGTTTTTCTTTTGTAATCTTTGCTGTCCTAACTTGGCATTAGTTTTTTTCAAATCAGATATTTGCTTTTCTAACTTCATCTTAATTCTCGACATTTCATCTTCTTTGTCGATCAAGCTGTCTTTCAATTTTTGTCTTTGTTCCATCAATGAATCGATTTCGGTTTGCAAATTTTGTTCTTTAACCAATGATGAGACCCAAGGAGAATCATCATATATACAAAGATGAACAGGAACATTATTTTTCTGACATGAACCACATAATGGCCTTTGCCTATCACATTTTATCTTACGCTTACGACATGTGGTACAAGATATTGACAACCTTTTCCTCTTTTTTTTCAATTCTTGATCTTCACTTGAAGACGAAGGGGATTTGACTGACCTCGGTTTCCTCCTTGGAGGATTACTTTCGTCTGAAATTTGTACTTGGTTCAATTGAGGAGGGAGTGGTCGCTGCTGTTGTTGTTGTTGTTGTTGTTGTTGTTGTTGCTGAGGGTGTTGTTGATATTGAGACATAAATGGTGGTTGATTGTTGTTGGGCAGGAATTGTTGTTGCTGTGGTGGTGGTGGTCCTTGCTGTTGCTGGTGTTGTTGTTGATGATGTGGAAGGTATGGATAAGGTGGATAGGCTAAATGATGTAATGGAGGTGGTGGGGGTAACTGAAGCTGTTGTGGCTGTTGTTGTTGTTGATGCATTGGTGGAGGTTGTTGATAAATCATCACTGGATGGCCATGTGCTCCATAATGATAGTTTCCTTGTATATATTGTGGTTGAGGAGGTGGTGGTGGTGGTGGTGGTGGGTACGCACCACTGGGTACTGGAGTCAGAAGTGAGCTTGGGATATTCGTTGGAGGCGTAGAAACTGCCAACTGCAGCACCTGCTGTGGGACCGACTGAGCCTGCGGCAGATTCAATGCTACTGCCTCCAGTTGCACTTTTTCCTCGTTCTTGTTGCTGTTGGTGTTAGAACTGTTCATACTTCCTCTTCTTCGATATTTTATTATTAGTGCCCTTTTTTTTTTTTTTTATTTTTTTGTCAATTTTTGTTTTAAACAATCTTGCATGTATCACAATAACTTTATGTGGGCTCTTTTTGAACACAAATGAGAAGTTAAACTTCAAACTGTATAAGCAATTAGACAATATCTTCTCAATTTATCAACCAAAGAACGGTTCAATGTTTAGTAATTTGATAAAGTTGTGTTAAAAAAAATCTCAATTGTTGATTTTTTTTACTTTTTTTTTTTTTTTTTTGACCAAAAGTGAAAGCAGCTTTTAAGACAAAAAAAATGTAATAAAATAAAATAAAAAAAAAAAAAAATAATGATGACAAAATGTAATGCAGTAGCCTTCTAACAGCGGAAAAGATTGAGGAGGTTGAAATGACTTATTACAAATTCAAACCACAAAGTGTATTATATTTCGTGTTTAGAATTTTTCTTTTTTTTTTTTTTTTTTTTTTTTGTGTAGTTAATCTGAGTTTTTTGAGTTCAGTTTTAAATTTAATTTTTTTCTTTGCCTGCTCCCTCTTAATAATGAATTATTATTTAGCGTATGAGTATGGAGATTCAGTTCTTCGATATTTCTCTTCTAGAAGAAATCTGATGAGCAAACTAGTATTTAGCCCTGAAAGTTGCCCAATTTGGTTGTGTTTATTTATTTTTTTTCCTCTTCTTGTTACGAGCAAAAAAAAAAGTCTCTCAAGCCTGTGCAGTTTTAACTGGCTCGATAATAGAAGTGTTTAGCGATGATCCGGAACACAAGAAAAACAAAACGACTATATTAACAATTTGAAAGTTGTTTTCAAAAATTGGGGACTTGAATTGGATAACTAGGTGGCTAATCAAACTGTAAAGAAAAAGACGGTACTTATAAGTGATTTTCCTTTTCTTTTCTTTTTTTCGTTTTAATATCTGATTTTAAGTTTGGAAGAGAAAAAAAATGGATGATTCAACTGAATCAAGATGGATATTATGAATTTCAAAAATATTGTTGAAACTCTTTGCTATTTACAGTAGAAATATTATTTGGAAAAGCAAAAAAAAATTGGACATATATAGTTTAAAAGAAAACAAACAAACAAACAAAAAAAAAAAACACAAAAGAAGGTTAATTGAATAATGCACCATACCTGTCTGCTTCTTCTAAAAAAATAATAAATATTATTATTATTTTGCCAAATAATAAAACTATATTACCGTGAGAATTAATCTACGCATGCAAGATGAGTTGAATTCTTGTACAGATAAATTTTGAGTTTCTTATTTCCTGTTCTCACCTCCGGAGGATCACGTACTGCAAGGAAATCAGTCACATTTCTTAAATTCTTGAATGGGCAAGAAAAAAGAAAAGTATACTTCAGTTCATCCGATTAATATTCTACCAAAGATCTCTATCTCTCTCTATCTCTCTCTCTCTCTCAAATTATTTTTGTTTCTAGCTCGGCCCTGTTCCTTGATAAGTTGCCTTTATGCCAGCACTAAACGAAGCAGCAATGTAATGTGATACATGTTGAATAGTTCAGAGTCAGATGTTTTGATGAGAGAAGAAAAAGATTCAGTCCCCTAGCTCCCATCCGATATTTCTCGTGTGTTAATCTTTTTTTTCCGTTCGTAGGTAGGGAACAGAAAAAAAAAAAAAAAATCCACAATAATTGCCAACAACAACCATCTTCTTTCTCTCATGGATGATTCAACCCACGATCTTAATATTTCACTTCTTTCCCCTTTTAAGACGAAATTGGGTTTATGTACAAGACAAGTAGATATCTGTTGCGTTGAACTCTAGAAATATTAGTTTCTTCCACTATCTCTCAAATATGCAAGCTCTCTTATCCACAAAAGAATCACCACCAGCAACACTAAAAAAAAAACGGCTGTTGTGTCGGTCACTAGTTTGATGAAGGATGAAGGAACACACATGACATTGTTCTCAGTGAAGTATTACACAAACATCAGATATCATGCGCAGAGCCGCTTCTCAAATTTTAAACGAGGGACAGATATGCATCTCCTGCGCATGCGCATGCACAAGCTTAGTTTGCCCTTTTTTTTTTGTTTTTTTTTGTTACCCCGTTCCGACACTTTCGAGGAACAGAAAACCTTATGAGAGGACAAAAAAAAATGGGTCTCTTTTTTTCACCCTAAATAGAACAATTGCTGCATTATGTTATGGAGTCACTGAAGTTATCAGTTTAAGTTTGCTTTGGAATATTTATCTGACAAAAATTTCCAAGATAAGGATCACTAGAATAGGGGTGTCTCCCAATTGCTGGTATTTTCACAAAAAGGAAAGAGGTTAAAAAAAAAAAAAAATACATTATAACAAATATCATCATTTACAAGAAAAAGAAAAGCACGTTACGAAAAATGCACGAGCTCTTAAATTTATCTCACTTACTTTTTCACCTTTCCGGCCTGGGCAAGAGAGTTTTTACTATTTAATGCGGTATATTGTCAATTTTTTTTTTTTTTCCTTTTACTTACTTATTTTTCACAAGAATATCAGACTAAGTAGATTGGTCAAGTTTAACCGTTTTATTTCTTGAGCTTCAACGTGAAGATGGAACAGAAGATGGCAAATTATTTTGGAAATCTTTCTAGTTTTCTAGAATCCTGATGTCTACATTGCTGAGACTCGCCTACTTATTAAGGGGAGCTTCTTGTTGTGATTTTTTTTTTTTTTTTTTTTTTTTTTTGCCTAACATATCAGACAACGAAGTAACACTGATTATACAATCACTTTGTCCTGTCATAACACTGTGCTTTGCCTTTGCAAGCTGATTTCATGTTGAGTTTCAAATACTTGACCAATACACTGTGGTGTTTTTCGTTTTTGTCTCTATCTCTCATTAATGTGTATGGCAACCGTTGAATTAAAGAGACAAACATATAAAGCAGCATGATCTAGAGAAAGTCATTATAATCTGCCAGTCATGTTCATGTTCCATTTAACTTTCTTGCTCAATGTGGTGCTATTAGTTTTTTGATGGTATCTAATATAAGATGTTTGTAATTTTAGAAAACCTCTATTCTATCATTACATCAGTCACCTAAGATAAGTTAGCATCAACACATAGATCTCAGCATTACAGATAGATCCTTGAATCTCTTAATGCCTTGAACCAAACTATGCCTAAACTGTTGTGTGAAGAAGATTTTTAAAAATATTTATTAGTATATTTCTTTATTAAATACTCCTATGCCAAATCATAGTACTGAATACTAAAGTCACGAGGATTTAAACATTCCAGTTTACCCACATAGTTACTTTGATGCAAATTTCTCATGATACAATGTGACAAAAGATAATCTAACATTATCTCCCTGAGATGACTGAGAACTGTTCACCTTTCAGTTTCCATACCTCCAAAAATCCTGGTATGTGACATTGTCAATACTCTTCAATCTCCTTCCACTATCAGTAACACTGTGACCATATATTCTCTTATCCTATCCACACAAAACATTTGGGATGTGTAAAAACTTGGAAATATAAGGTAAGAAAATGTTTTATATAGTATGAAAGGGGGCAACAGCAACCAACTGATACTCTTGTAAAACCCAAAGTTACCATTGCCTTCTAAAGAACTATATTTTTGTCTTTGCTACTTGTTTATTTGTTTATTTGTAATGAGTGTTCAATAAGAACATTTGAGACCTTGTCATCCACTCATATATGAAGATTACTTCTAAAAAAAAAAACCTTCTAGCTCTTGATCATTTCAAACACATTACTAATGCTCTCAAATTGACTTAGAATCAGTTCTTGTGGTTTTCAAGTTGCCAAATTAAATGATTCAGTTGTCATTAGAGTAAAACAAGTTGAATATTGAAGCAAAAAAAAAAAAAAGAAAAAAACATTTAACAGTTACAGGAACACAAAAATAATCGAGTGATAGAAGATCTTGATGAAAATCATGAACTGAATACAGCCAGCGATCTCTTGGTATATCTGTGGCAAAATGTTGTGATTCTAAGGTGGTATGAATAGAAATGTGTTGAACGTTGAAGGTTTTTTTTTTTTTTGCTTTTTGGTTCAAACCCTATAAAGACGCCTTTTCTTTCCTCAAGCACCCAGACCTCTCATTCTCTGGAGTGGCAAAATTCTTTAGAGTTTTCTTCTCCTCCTTTCCGCTTCCAATCAGGGACCTACGCTCAGAATTAAGAGAAGGCAAAGGAAAACAATCGGTGCTTTAATAAAATAATATTACTTTTTTAACTTTCAGAATGTGACCTTTAGTTTTTTTTATGTTTGTTTTAACTCGCTTTAACAAAAGAAAATCCTTCTGAGAAGGCACAAAGATTTGCAATAGTTTGGGGCTAATAGTTACTCAATCTTTGTTACTCTCAGATAAACCAGCTGAATGAATTTCCAAAGCAAAAACAATTAAAAAAAAAAAATAATATCACATTAAAGTAATTGTTGTCATTGCAAACTGGAACTAAGTTGATCCCTTTTGTTTGGAGTTGGTGATTTTCGATTATTTAACTCGCAAATGGAATTCGCAGTTTCTGGTTCTTTAACAGAAGCAAGTTCTTTAACAAAAAAAAATAAAATGGGCAAAGCATTTTTTTGAGCTCTAATTTTTCCTTATTATTTTTTAAACCAATTTCACCTGGCTCACATATTCTCACCTATAAGAGAAAAAAAAGTCCCCAATTAGAGACGCCATTGCTAGAAACAGCTGATGTGTTGTCTCTAGGTCCAGCTACCTCTTGTGTACACACTTATTCTGTGTGGTACATATCTGAACACTGATTTTAAAGTTTTGTCTTCTGCAGCTTTTATTTCTTTTTTTTTTTCTCTCTCTCTTTCAGCTCTGTCCCGTTCTACATTTAACTTAAAGTTTGTTGTCACCACTTGTCGAATTTAAGTATCTTGACATTGTCTTTCCAGAAGACACCAATTTGAATCGGATAACTTGAGAAACTCCCTATTATTTTATACTCATAGAGTTGGTAATGAGATAACTAAACAGTTTACCCCTATTTCTTCTCGCTATATCTCACATTTTTTAGCTTTTATCAGAGACAAAATGCAGAGAAAGAAACTATAAGCATGAAAAAATGGGTCTAAAACTTTCTGCCTCAACAACATATGTAAGAAGTAATATATACCCCTTTTAAGAGACATGTAAGCATCAAAACCTCGTTTCGTTTTTCAGTTTTCCTCAATCTGAGTTGAAACATAAATTTGCTTGAAATTTACGAACTCAATGCTGTTTTGTTTTATCGGTTCACCAATGTGTGAGTTACTTACAAAGGTGCACTTTTGATAGACTCAAAATCGGTGGTAAACTGCATAGCGATCTACACATAAAATAACAGAAGACACAGTAAAAGCTGGAATACTGAAGATTATTCACAATGCATGCATTTGAAGGCAGCTACACGGAGAATGAGAAATCAATTTAATACTCTTCAGTGTGAAGTATTTGACATTAACTGCCACTACTACTCGACATTGCGACGTCCTTTACCAGCAACTTCTGCCGGAGGTGGAAACGGCTTCTTTTCTTGTTTGTGGGTTTCTTTTTACTAATTTTTTTTTTTTTTTTTTTTTTTTCATTTTTGGTTTGGAACAGAAGTATTTTCGAAGGCAGTCAGTTTTGATTGGTAGTGTTAAGATAAAGGGTCTAAACTAAGTTAAAGAAAGAAAAAGAAAAGAGAATAAGTTTCAACCAACAGGAGGGGTAAGCTAACGGAAGAGAATGGCTTGAGATTCCCATGGAAATATTTTTGCCAGGAAAACTTGAAAGAAAACCGTTGAAAAATAAAGTTTCTATTCTCTAAGTACATGGTTCTTATGCTGTATTCTATTGTTACATTTATAATCCACTGCATAGTCTTGTTGTCCGTAAAGGAAAAGAAATTAAACAGCAAATAATATAACCATGGGAGGATAGCATCCGCGTGAAATCAGTCTCTAAGTAAGCTGTCCTAGTCTGCACGTAGATAAAGTTTTTTCACAGAAGGTAGCGACTGGAATTAATTACATAGCCATCCAGTATAATTTTGAATATTAACCCCTCGAGCGTCTTAGCGCTTTCTTTTTTTTTTTTTCTTTATCTCCTGAAGCTGCGCTGAAGGTGACAATTTTAGAATCCGAGAAAGAAGATGCTCGATAAAGAGAAATTCAGTTGCCAGGGTATCACCCAAGATTTTGCTAGTTTAACAGTACAGTTAGACTAGATCTAGCTGGCAAGTGTTGTCGGTAATTAAATCAAAGGTTCTTTTTATTTATTTTTTTTTTTTTTTTTGGTTTGTAGTGACTGGTTGAAACTGAGGTCACTTAACATTCTCATCTCTTACAACTTATAACAACCGTATTCGTCAATAAGTTTCCAAAATATTTCAAAGAAGTATATGCTGACGTAAGGTAGGTTGATGTATTGAAAGATGTTCTGAAATGGATTAGATGTCCTTTGGGGATTTTGATAATTTTTTTTTTGCACTTTTTTCCCCTTTTTATTTTTGCAAGGGCATAATGTACGTCTTAAGCTAGAAGCATGCCAATAGTGACTCACATCTGTTATGAAAAAAAACTAACTTGTCTCATGTAGTTCTGTCTTTCATGGGCATTGCATATAAAGGCTACTAAGATTAGAACCTATCATGATATCATTCCTCACAATAGTAACTTCGAAGCGCAATCTTCATCTATGACAGTTGGTGACGTAGATTGCTCCACGCCGAGTAATATACGTCCTTTTACGAACTACTGACATAGCCCGAAATTGCTGGAAAGATTGTGTAATCGAAGTCATTATACATCAACCCCCTAACGCCCCCCATCCCCTAATTTTCTGCACCATTTGTCTTAATTGCTTCGCTTTTTCCCCTTTAACTGGAGCTAAAGGGAAAAATTAATAGTCGTCTATTTTTGAACAATTTGCCTTTTTCGGTTCTCATAGTTAAGGTTTGAAAATTTTTTTTTTTTTTTTTTTTTTTTTTGAAATATCTGATTAATAATATTGACCTTATTCAAGTATTCATTTCTAATCTACAAAAAAAGGATATAGCAAATATTATAGAAATTCACGAGATATGTCTGAATTGAATTACAGTCATCAAGAGGAGACTGAAGAAAATGAGTACATAAATGCTAACGAAGTTCAAGAAGAAGTTCCAATAGGAGACGATGGAGAACCAATAGATGAAGATGATGACGATGACGAAACAGGACAAGATTTGGATGCCATGGATGAAGATGAAGTAATAGAAGTTGATATGTCAAATAACTCTTGGGGTTATTTTGAAGCACATAAAGATTCTATATTTACGGTCTTCTCACATCCTATTTTACCTGCTGTGGTGACAGGGGGAGGTGATAACACTGCATTTATGTGGACTACACATTCACAGCCACCAAAATTAGTCACTGAGTTCAAAGGTCATAATGAGTCTGTTATTTGTGGTTCTTTCACATTCAATGGAGAGTATGTTATTACAGGAGACATGAGTGGTAAGATCTTAGTTCATAAATCACTGAAAAGAGGTCAGCAATGGAATTTGATTGCTGAATTACAAGAAATTGAAGAAGTTGCATGGTTAAAGACACATCCAAAACAAAATGTTTTCGTCTTTGGTGGTGCTGATGGATCCGTATGGGTTTACCAAATTGAAAAAGATTCTATTGAACAATTAATGTCAGGTTTTAGTCATCAAGATTTCTGTGCAAGTGGAGAATTTATAGATGTAGATAAGGATGAGATGTTGACATTAGTTACAATATCGGAAGATGGATCTATTGTCTCTTGGAACTGTTTCACAGCTCAACCAAACTGGAAAATTGGACCAACTGAATTGAAAGGTTTAACTCCACCGTGGGTTTCTATCTCAAAAGAGACATCAAGTAATATATTGGCCGTTGGTGCTAGAGATGCCCATTTGGCTATTATAAATGGTGACACTGGTGCAATCTTGTCTATTTTCAAGGCTTTAGAAATCGATGAAGATCAAGATATTAATGACAGTAGTATTGAATCAGTAACATGGTGTTCAGTACAATCATTCTTAGCAGTTGGTTTAGTCAGTGGTAATATCATATTATTTGACAGCAAATCATGGAGACCAAGAAGAAATATGAAATTAAATGATGCTGTCACTAAGTTACAATTTGTTCCAAACTCTCCAATTTTGATTGGATCTTCTATGAATGGTAAGATATATAAGTGGGATTCAAGAACCGGTGAAGAATTATTTGTTGGTGTTGGCCATAATATGGGTATATTGGATTTCACTTTCCAAAACAATGGTTCTAAATTGATAACTGCAGGTGATGAAGGTGTTGCTTTAGTTTTCGCTACAGATTAGATAGTAAATAAGAATAATAATAATAGATCATTTATCGTTTATTATAAGTTCTTTAATTTTTTCTCAATAACATTTTCTATCAACTTTACCAATGGAGAATTCTCGTTTGAAATCTGCCCGTTTATAACAGCGGCAATTTGTTTCTCAATAACTTTACCTGTCAAGTCAACTTCAACATTGACAAAATCACCAATTTTTTTCAAAGGCATGATAACTTTATCCTGAGTATAACTAACCATCATGATTTGAAATTGAGCTAAATCATTATTTACGGATATAACAGTTAATGATGTTCCATCTAATGCAATAAAACCTTTTTCCACGATATAATTTATCATCTCTTTATCTCTTAATTCAAAAGTGAAAATAATCGAATTTTCATCAGGAGTTCTATCAATGATTTTGGCAATAGTATCAACATGTCCTTGTACGTAATGACCACCAAATCTAACATCATTATTTACTGCTCTCTCTAAATTAACTTTTGAACCTTTCTTCAACTCTTCTAAATTTGTTCTTCTCAAAGTTTCTGGTGAAATACCAACTTTGAAAGAATTTTCTTCTTTTGAGTATTCCGTTACTGTAAGACATGTACCATTTATTGATATAGAATCACCTAAATGTACATCTTCCAAGATATGACCACACTCTGAGATGGTCAAGGAAACTCCATTACCTCCAGAAGATGAGGTATCTTCCTTTTGATAATCAGATACAGCTATTCATATGTTAGTTTCCTCATTATTCTAAGTTCGCAAAAGTCCACTTACTTCCAATATACTCGACGATTCCGGTGAACATGAATGCTAATGGGTATAGAGTTCAAATTCCTGATCACTAATCAAATCAAATCAACCTCTTTTACCCGTTGAGCAAGAAAAAAAATATTACGAAAGCGAAAAATAACAAATTACCTAATCCGGAAGTCAAAATGTTAAGAATTTTCTAGAAGATCCAAAAGGGGAAATAAAGTACTAGAAGATTCTACAGATAGATGGAAGGCTGATTAATGCAAAAGATTATTGTAAAGGTATAAAATGGGGTTAGATTGCCCCCTTTTACCATTTCATGTTATTCATCAGATCATATCAAGATAATATTATAAAATGTTTTTCACTACTGCCGCTACACCATTCCAAAAACCAACCAGATGCCAAAAGTTGGGCTATCAACAGCCAACTACTTCTTATGCCAACACTTTAGGTTTTGAAGATTTGTTGGACTCATTGACCAGAGTTGCATATGAAGAAGAGTTGGCAAGAAGAGAAAAAATCGCTAATGACTTGAAGAGAAAGAGAATTCAACAAGAACAACAGTTGCAAAGACGTAGAGAAAATGTTGTCAGACAGTTTGAAGAAGACGAATTTTATCAAATTCAAATTTTTAAGCAAAGACCAAACAAAAACAATTTTAAATCTTATCAGATCCAATATTTCAAGAAACATGACGAGTTAATTTTAAGAATCAGTTCTGAATTTGACCAATTTGTGAAGAATTACAAATTTGATGCTAATGAAGTTGATGAGAAAAATATTGACTACAAGATTCTTGACAATAAAGTCTTAATCATTAATGTTCCAAAGAAACAGGGAGTAGCTGAATTTGCCAGTGAAAATATATTTAATTTCTTACTGCACCAACAAAGACAAGTTGAAGAAGCTAGACTTAGAGAGCAACTGCAACAGAGACTTAGAGAACAACAATTACAACAACAAAGAATAAGAGAGCAGCAATTACAGCAACAAAGAGTTAGAGAGCAACAACAAAAACTTCTGCTGTTGAGACAACAACAACTTGCTGCTAAAAGAGAAGTAGAGTTGAAAAGACAAAGAGAAGAGCAATTGAAATTACAACAAAAGAGACAAGAGAGCTTGCAACTGTTTTTCAACTCCTTCTTACAAAATGAAGTTGGTAAACAACAGGAACAACAACAACCATATATCTCTATAAATGGTTTCCAAATTCCAATAAGTTCAACTGAAGATAATTCATCACTGGAAGATTCAGAAGAAGAAATAGAGGAAAGTGATACTGATCAAGAATTTGCTGAGACACCATCAACACCTGAATTTTCCGATGTGGAAGATCAAGATCCAGATGTCTCTGATATTTCACAATTACTTGAATCAAATGTCATTAAACCAGTTTCATCAAATGTTATAGACTCAAGTAGTAGTGAAGCTGAAGTTGATAATGAAGATGATAATGAACATTATGAAGAAGAAAGTTTGTTGAAGAAAAGAAGATTGAGATCCCCTTCTATCGAAGAAGTTGAAGATGAAGAGTTCTTGAGATGGAAGTGAGTTGCAATAATTATGTCTTTTTTTTTTATTATTATTCTTAGGAATCACAATGTCTATAATAAACTTATTTAATATCTAAACTTATGTAGTATACAATCTACGTTTGAGCTAAGGTGGCAAATTATGATCATGATGAACTAACTAGTTTTAATTACACGGTTTAAAGTTATATCATTCATTATAACATTTCAAGACTTTATTTATTCAGGGAAAAAGAAAAAAAACTGACAAATATATTTTATATTTAAAATACAATTTTAATCTTCATTTAACAAAAATGATATTAAAATATTAGAACTTTTCTGATTGTGCGGTACTTCATCTTGCTCTTTACTTTCTTCTTGCTTCTGTTGTTTCTGTAATTCTTTTACAACTTTTTCTGTTTGTCTTGTCTCTGGTAATTTAATTGTTCGCTGATGCTGCCTCTTTATTATCTTGCCGTATTCAAAGTTTAGTATTTGCAAAGGGGGCACCACACATTCAACTTGATTCTTCTCACATGCTGTACATTTGGGTTTCTTCTCATCACATTTCTTCCTGTTATATTGTTAGTTTTGTTTCATATAGATAGAGGCAAAAGTCTAAACTCACTTCTTCGATCGGCAATTCAAACAACCAAATTTTGATCTTGAAAATTTTTGCGAATGTTTCCTTTGGTGCCCTGGGAAAGGTGGCGATGCTGAAGCTGTCCCATGATTTTGCGTCGGCTCTTGTTGATTAGTTGACATTAAAGGGTATTTTCATCAATTGTGTAAATGATATATATAGAAAAAAATAGAAAGAAATCAGATATGACGATAAGATAAGGCAGGCACATAGGTCTATATTTATTCTATGCGTTGAGTTAGATAACGGATAAGAACACAATCTTTGGAGGGTAAGTTTATACTTCTAAAGTTTGCCTATGTTTTTTTATCCGACCGGCCTACACATATCTTAATAAAATAGCTCTTTTTTTATTTTTCTACCCCTAGGCTCGAAATATCACGGGCCAAGAAAGTTTCGAATCAGAGAAGATTAAGGTTGGAAGCTATATCCTCAGACATGTTTTTTTTTGTATGTGTGTTATTATTTGGCCGAATGATGGATTTTGAAAATACCCCCAAGGCTCAGGGAAGAAAAAGTAAAAAAGCATTTTGCCTAATCTATGATATTTCCTATTTGAGACAGTGCGAAATTACAGAATTTTGCAAATATCTTTACAATCCAATAAAAGCAAACTACAACAACATTGAATAAGAGCACTTTTAGTTTGTTAATTTTTTGTGTATAAATCAAAGCAAGATCAAAAAAAAAAAAAAAAGAAAAAAAAAAACACAGAAGAGTCTAAAGATGAATCAAGTAAATGATGGATGACGAGGTATAAATTGTAAAAAGCAAAAGGAATAAAACACGGGCGTAAAGTAAATAAATAGGGGGTTGGGATTATAAGATTTTTTTCAAACCTAAAATCAAGTCACTCAAGATCAAATCTGGATCAACTTCATTGTTATTTAACAAATAATCATGATCAAATACATTATTAAAGAATTTTTCCTTGTTGAAAATTTCTTGGAAATTTATATCTGTTAAGACTAAAGGTTTGATATCGGCATCTTTGTTATTGATGAAATTGATGAAATTATCTGGTTTGAAATTGTGTTCAGTGTCTTGATGTGAAGTTGGTAATAATTCTTTTAAATTCTTGTTATAATAAGTATTTAAATTCTTGAAATCTTGAATTGGGTTGAAATTGATGACACCATTATTAATGGATTCTTGTTTATGGAAAACTTGATAATATTTGTTATTCAATGCAAACGATGACAGTAATAAAGTTTCACTAATTGAATTTTCTGTAACATATTTTTTTTCAAATAATTTAGTTGCTTCATTATTGAATGGTACAGTTTGTTGTGGCAATTTCAGTGATAATAATGGTTCAAAAATTGAATTATAAAAATCGTAGTACATTGATAACAATATGACATTCAAATTTGATTTCTTGTTTATGAAAATGATTGAAGAATCTGTAGTTGAATCAACTAAAGTGTCTTCCATATCATGGAATGCTACTTCAGCTTGATCAATGGCCACTTGATGTGGAGCAAAATATCTTAAAGTTTCATCTTTACCATATCTGATTCTTTCACGTTTTTGTCCATAAACATTATTACTATCAGCAATGTTATAAAAAAAAGGTGATGTCAATCTCTTATCATTTAATTCTGACCAAAAAATCAAGTTTTGATTTGGTAATTTTAACAAGTCGTCGATTTTGTTTAATACCACTGAACCACTTTGTAAATAAACCAACTTATCAAATTTGTTTGAAAATAATATTGAAAGTTTTGATAATATTGAATCATTTAAATTTTTGAAAATTGTAAATAATGAATCTGATTTAAGATTTATGCATTCAACCTGATCTAATAAACATAATTTCTTGAAATCTTCATTATTTTCATCTTCAACACGATGGAAAACAATTTGAATTGCTAAAGCTTTAGAAGTCTTCAATATGGAATCCACTGTAATTCTTGATTTAATTATGCATTCTTTGAAATTTTGTTGGAAATCGTTATAAACAATGACACCAGTATTATTATCATCATAATACAGATGATAAATCTTGATCAAATTATGCATTTTACTGTATAAATCAACTATGAATTGTGAATGGGATTTCATCAATGTTGATTCTTGTGTTTCAGTTAATTCCATAAAATGATCTTGTAAGAGAACATCCTGCGTGAGAATATTTTCACTATGTTTGTACCCCTGTAAAGTGTCGATTTTTTCATTGTTTATCGATATTGGAGATTCGAAAATTGGTTCATTTTTCGATATTATCAGTACTATAGATTCTAGCAATTTGTTGTTTTCCAATGACAAGTCAACATTTGTTATCAATTGATTTTTTGGATTATTATGTGACGACAAATAGTGATCCAATTGTAAATTATTACTATGGATCAATTTGTTTATTGAGTTACCTTGATTAAATTGTAAATAAAATAACCCAAGAACACAAATAACGAGTAAACTTTTCAAAACTGCAAACAGTTTTGACTTTGAACGATTTTTCATCATGATATAAGTACCAAGTTGTTGTGAAGCACGTCTCGATATCGACTGTTTCTCGATGATGTGATCTTTCACAATATTTGCGGAAGAGCCATGAAACTTGTACGAAGGCAACACAAAAGGGGATGACGAAGCTGACGATGAAGCTGACATTTGCGGCTTAATAAAAACTTTAATTGTGTCTAATAATGTGTCTCAGAGTCTCATATATTTATATATATATGAGAATGTATGTACCTTAATGGAAAATTTTTTTTTTTTAAAACCCAAATTTGGTGTAAATTCCAGAATAGGAAATAAAATGAGATGCTGCTGGTTTTATGCTTCTTTTTTGTTTTGATTTTTTTCCCTCTTGAGTAAACAGAGAATCGAATAGGTTATGAGTGACAAGGATTGGTATATAATAATAAAATCACCTGTTGCTTAGTTCAACTTTCTTGTATATATGGTGGTGAATTAGAAAAATTAATTTTTCATTAAACAGGAATACAAGTTATATTTAAATATTGTTCTGCAAATCTTTTTCTACTCTCAAATGCAGAAGTAAGGTGAGATGTAACTAACCTGCTGCCGGCAGAAGAACAAAGAAGAGGGAGGGAACAACAGCAAGTTAAAAAAAAAGAAAGAAAAAAAACAAACCCACAGAGAGAGAGAGATCGATCGTTTTTTTAACATGTACTGCATAAGAAGTCAAACACAACCCAAACTCTATCAGTTTCTTCTATCTATTCGAAACTTGTTTACTACACCTTAGAGGGCACGAACTATTTACTTCTTCTATTTTTAAAACAGGTGTATAACTTAACGCCAATGTTCAAAAAACGTGCATTGCGTAGAATGCTTCATGAGGGAACATTCCCCTTTTTGGTTTTTTTCCCCTGTGTCGTGTGAGCTTTTACTTTTATTGGTTTTGAGACGGTATCAACTATACGTTAAAGTTTAAGTTTAGGTATATGAGCACAGTACAATGGACCATGACAACAACTAACTTCTCTTATTTGTTGTGCAGTACTATCATTAAAGAAGTGCTTGTGAAAAAATAAAAAATAAGAAATTTTTAGAGTATAAAGTACACTGACCAAATGTTTTTTTTTCAGTTTGCCAATTTCTTAAATCAAAACACACACACTCTAGCCTATTGTTTTTTGGTAAATAGTTTAAATTAGAGTAGTTGACGTTAAAGCAATCGTATTAATAGCCAACTAGCAGGTTTACATGAATACTCTAGATTAGATTAGCGATAGGGTATACACATGGCCCATGAAATGATACTAACAACCAAATAACGGTTTCGAAAATCTCTTATTATTGATATCTGGTCTAGAATTAAATCAACTTTCTGTCTCTCTAATGTCAACTCAAAATTAGAGTTATTGTCTCTGACTCTCGCTCGTCTATAAATGATGACTCTGATCAACTGGCCAATACACTCCGTCATCTCTCTCTCTCCCTCCCTCAAAAAGATCAGATCATCTATAGAAAGATAGGAGTTTACTACCAAGAAAGGGATCGACGTTTTTTCTTAAAGAAAAAAGAAAAACATTTTTTTGCAATCAAAGATCCAAAAATTAGGTCCCGTCCAAAATAATAGAGAGTAAGGGGGGTTAAAGCAGCAGCAGCACATCAAAAATAATTTTTTTTGAAATACTTTGTCCCGTCCTAATAGACAGCAAGGAAAATATGGTTAATTAATTGTGAAACAAACCCCTATATATATACAGATAAATTTCTACGTATATCAATCCATAATAGAATATGAAATTATTCAACTTGAAATATGTAATGCTTATTTCCTTTACATTTGCATAATTTAAGGTTAAAAAAAAAAATTTTTTTTTTTTTTTCTTAATGTAAAAACTACACACTTTCAACTAATTCTTTATCTTTTTCTAAGATATCATACAAATATTGTATACCAAGTTGTTGTTTTTGAATCAGTTTTGATAATTTAATTAAAATTTCTTTATCATTATTTTCATCTTTTGTTACCAGATTATTATTATTAATGTTAGATATACCTATTAATGATGAAGTCTTATCACCAAATTCTAACAAATTATTATTCATATTCTCTAATTGTAAAGATAAATTATTTCCACGTTCTTTTAAATTTGATAATCTTGACCATAATTCATTTAATTTACCTAAATCTTGTGGATTTTTCAAATCTTGATTTAATTTATTAAATTTTAAAATTAATGTTTCTTCAAAATTTGATAATTGTACCTTGTTGTTTTTCAAAATTATTAATATAATGGCAATTCTCAATAATTTTTTCGATAATTTTTTGGCATTTAATTTACATGATGTCAATTTTTGTGAAATTTGTAAAATTTGTAAATTATTTAAATTTATCAATGTCTCATTGATATTATTCAATATAATTCTTGATTGCTTAATATGATCAATTTGAATTTGTGATCTCTTTAATAAATCATCAAAGCCTTTCAGTTTGATCGGCACTGTATTATATTGCTTGGGTCTGTTATTCATCAGTTTTTCCCAATCTTCTGGTAACTCATCTTGTGGTCTTTGTACATTTATGTCATCATATTTATTATAGAAATAGGTCTTCAATATACAATTTTGTGAATTTGGATCCCATGAATTTTTAATCTTTAATAACTGATCATTTATTGTAGGTGTATAATTTTGTTGTTGTTGTTGTTGTTGTTGTTGCTGCTGCTGTTGATTCTGTGGTGGTTGTAAAAATGACTGTTGTTGAGGTTGTGTTTGAGTTGGCTGACTCCAGGCAAACGAAGGTTGAGAATTTGTAATTGGCAGTTGTTGTTGTTGTTGGTTATTACCAAACAAACCTCCATTTTGTTGTTGTTGTTGCTGTTGTTGGTTATTATTACCAAATAAACCACCAGCTTGTTGTTGTTGCTGTTGTTGGTTATTATTACCAAACAAACCTCCTGAACTTGGTTGTTGCTGATTATTATTCCCAAACAAACCTCCTGAACTTGGTTGTTGCTGATTATTATTCCCAAACAAACCTCCTGAACTTGGTTGTTGATTGGTATTAGAACTTCCAAATAATCCACCTGTAGTTGGAGCAGCCAGTGGCTTGCTCCCAAATAAACTGCCTCCAGTAGATGCCAATAATCCAGATGACTGTTGTTGTTGTTGTTGTTGTTGTGGTTGTTGACCTCCAAGTAATCCTGTACCATTAGCTGGTTTGTTATTGCCGAATAATCCTCCCCCAGTGTTGGATTGAGTGTTATTACCAAACAATCCACCAGCAGATGGTGCTGATGCATTTGTTGTGCTGTTGTTGTTGTTGTTGTTTCCAAACAAGCCACCACCACTTTGTTGAGGAGTTGCAGTAGCTGGTGCTGCTGGTGCTGCTGACCCAAAAGAGAATCCACCAGCAGGTTTCAGTGCTTGAGCATTAGCCCCACCACCAAAGGAGAAAGACGAATTGGTATTAGAATTGTTCCCAAACATGTAGCTAATGTGATCAATTCAGGTTTTGTTTATTTTCTCCTTGATTTTTCACTGAGAATTTTTTTTTTCTTCTTCTTTGTTCGGGAATAAGTAGTGTGTAATATCACCAAATGTTGCTAGACAAATTTAAACAAACAAAAAAAACAAGAAAAATGAACAAAACAAAATTGGGAACAAACAGAGAGTTATCTATCACGAATCATGTCTACTTCAAATACCTATGACTCAATCAGCACCTCATCTACTGTGGACAAGTTGAAGGATACGCATTTTGTGTTTGAAAATGAACCATTGCCAAGAGAGATCCCGGAAGTTGATGAGATTGGTGCCACAACGGCTCCGTTGATCAGTGCTTCGTATTATATTGGGGCTCGTTGTCAGCCATACAACGATGATTTTATGTTGTGTCACAAGGAATCTAATGGTAAAGGTCAGTTGGATTGTTTGAAAGAAGGAAGAAGGGTCACTAGATGTGCTGCTTCTGTTATTAAGGATCTCAATGAAAATTGTTCGAAAGAATTCAGGTTACATTGGAGATGTCTTGGTTTGAACAATTTGGAATACAAGAATTGCAGGCAACTGGAACTCTTGTTGGATACTTGTGTCTTCCAAAATTTGAAATTGAAAAAAATCATACCTGGTGTTGATGAGAAAGACCAAATTCATTTGAAGAAGAACCCTGTTTACAAGCCTTACTCAATTAACCAAGATGCCGAGCTGGCTTTCAAACAAGCCAAACTGGAAGGTAAAATTTGAGGTGTGTGACTCTATTTATTTATTTATTTATTTATTTATTTTATCTTTATTTATCTTATCTTCATTTATTTATTCATTTATCTAGTGATATCTTATTTATTATCATACAATGACTCTAGATTATCATTCAGTATACTTCATCTCTGACTCAATTGTAAATGATTCATAAAACAAATAAAGTAAAACCCAGAAAGAAAAAATTTGTTCAGGAAAAAAATCAAAAAAAAAAAAAAAAAAATTGTTCATCGTCATCGTCATATATAATAAATCATCATTAAGTTGAGTTTCAACTGTTATTTTTTATAGAGGATATTCAGATATATATATCATATTGAAACTGTTCTCTTTTAATAAAATTTTCCAAAAAGCTGTTGTATCTTGTCCAGCTAAACGTTATTTTAATACAACTTGTTCTAATTCAGTTAAGAGAAACGGTAAATTGTTAACTAGAGAAATGGGTAGTACAGAATTTTCAAGAGAACAATTAGAAGGTGTCTTGAAGAGAAGATTCTTCTTTGCTCCTTCTTTTGAAATTTATGGTGGTGTTAGTGGTTTATACGATTATGGACCTCCAGGTTGTGCTTTACAAGCTAATATCATTGATACATGGAGAAAACATTTCATCTTGGAAGAAGATATGTTAGAAGTTGATTGTACCATGTTAACTCCATACGAGGTTTTAAAGACTTCAGGTCATGTTGATAAATTCAGTGATTGGATGTGTAAAGATCCAAAATCTGGTGAAATTTTCAGAGCTGATCATTTAATTGAAGAAGTCATTGAAGCTAGATTGAAAGGTGACAAGCAAGCAAGAGGTATTACTGAAGAACTGAAAGAAGAAGATGCTGATAAGAAAAAGAGAAAGAAGAAGGTTAAGGAAATTAAGGCTATTAAATTGGATGATCAAACAGTTGAAGAATTTGAAACCATCTTGGCCAAGATTGATGGATTTTCAGGTGCTGAATTAGGGGAAATCATGGTTAAATACCAAATTGGTAACCCAGCAACTGGTTCTCCATTGGAATTACCAAGAGAGTTCAATTTGATGTTTGAAACTGCTATTGGTCCATCAGGTGCTTTAAAAGGTTACTTGAGACCAGAAACTGCTCAAGGTCAATTCTTGAATTTCAACAAATTGTTGGATTTCAACAATGATAAGATGCCATTTGCCTCCGCTTCAATTGGTAAATCTTTTAGAAATGAAATTTCACCAAGATCAGGTTTAATCAGAGTTCGTGAATTCTTGATGGCTGAAATTGAACATTTTGTTGATCCTGATAATAAGAGTCATGAAAAATTTGTCGATGTCTCTGATGTCAAATTAAATTTCTTACCAAGATCTGTTCAAGAAGCTGGTAAAACCGAATTTATTGTTCAAACCATTGGAGAAGCTGTTAAATCAGGTATGGTTGATAATGAAACTTTAGGTTATTTCATTGCTAGAATTTATCAATTCTTGACCAAAATCGGTATTAATCCTAATAGATTAAGATTCCGTCAACATTTAGCCAATGAAATGGCTCATTATGCCCAAGATTGTTGGGATGCTGATATTGAAACCTCTTATGGTTGGATCGAATGTGTTGGTTGTGCTGATAGATCTGCATATGATTTAACTGTTCATGCTAACAAGACAAAGGAAAAATTATGTGTTAGACAACCATTACCAGAACCAAAAATTGTTAAAGTCACTGAATGTGAATTGGATAAGAAGAAATTTGGACCAAAATTTAGAAAAGATGCTCCATTAGTTGAAAATTGGTTATTAAGTAAGAATGAAGATGAATTGAAAATTTTACAAAAAGAATTATCCGCAAATGGTTCAATCAAATTCAACATCAATGGTTCTGATTTCGAATTAGATTCTTCCTTAATTACAATTGCCGAAATTACAAAGACTTTACATGTTAGAGAATATACACCAAATGTCATTGAACCTTCATTTGGTATTGGTCGTATCATTTATGCTGTCTTTGAACATACATTCTGGACAAGACCTGATGATGCATCAAGAGCCATCTTATCATTACCACCATTAGTGGCACCAACAAAAGTCTTACTTGTTCCATTATCAACAAATGAAGAATTTAAACCATTGTTGAAAAAAATTAGTAAATTATTGAAGCTGGAAAAAATTCCTTTCAAAATTGATGATTCTTCATCATCTATTGGTAAACGTTATTCAAGAAATGATGAATTAGGTACTCCATTCGGTGTCACTATCGATTTCGAAAGTGTTAAAGATGATTCTGTCACTTTAAGAGAAAGAGATTCAACAAAACAAGTTAGAGGTTCTTTTGAACAAGTTATCGAAACAATCAAGAAAATCACTTATGATGGTGTCTCTTGGGAAGAAGGTACTAAACATTTACCTGTTTTTGAAACTAAAGTTGAAGATGAAGTTGCCGAGTTATCAATTCATTAAACTTTTTTGCTAGTTATATATATTTTTAACACAAATTTTATTATTGAAATAACCTTAAAAAAAATTTCATTATACTGTACACACATATATATATATAAATATACCGAAAATACTCTCGCTGTCTCTGTCTCTCTTTTTTTAAAAAATAACCAATTCTTAATAAATACAAATAGTGTTTGGATAATATATATATATAAATGCAATCATAAAAAAAAAAAGACGTTCTAATCGTTATTGATCAAATAAAGAATGGCTGGGTTAATATTAGGATTCGATTTCATAACAGGATCATCATTTTCTAAATTTGAATTATATTCTTCATCATAATTTCTACTATTATCTTTAACTTGTGTTGAGACAATACTTGTCCTTTGAGAACTTGAATTACTATTCCCGGAATTGTTCACAGTACTAGTAGCCAGGGTCATAACTGGAGGTAAAGGTGAACTCAATTTATGAGAAAGTAATTCATGGGAATTATTAGACGTGGAGACAATAGTAGTTAAATCGTTTGATAATCTGTTCAATTTAGAAGCAAGTGAGTGGTTTGATGATACAGTTCTTGGAGAATCACTCAATGGGAATACACTTGCATGTGGTGAAGTTGGTGTAGCCTTAGCGAATGTGCTAGTTCTTGGTGATTTATTTGAATATTCAAAATGGCTCGAAGTTGGTGTTGTTGTTTTGGAATCTTTAACTGCGTCGAAATTACTCTTAAGAATTAATGAAGGTGAATGTACCATTGTTGTTGCAGTGTTATTATTATTGGAATTAGTTTGTGTTGTAGTGACAACGGAAGTGATTGAACTGTTTTTAGTCATTGGAGAAGATGTTAAAGTGTCTTGTGATGATTTATGGATTAATGAAGGTTTCATAAATGGTTTCATTGGTGGTAATAGTACATATTCTTTATCTGAATATGGTGATGGGGGTGGTAATACTTGTGATGGAGATGTCTCATCACTGGGTTTATCAACAGATGGATTGCGTAAAGTTGTCGTTGGGGATGGAGTAACCAGTGGTTGTTGTTGTTGCTGGTCTACAGCTAATGACATCGAACTTATACTATGTGTAATTTGTGATATGAAAAATTTGTTCAATTTTAATTCTGCATTTTTAGAATCCAACAATAATCTCGATTCAAAAATACCTGGTCTAGAACCATCGATTCTCAATTTATTATCGTAATCAATACCATTGAAAAGATTATAAACTTCAATTCTATAATTTCTCATTGGATTATTTTGTAAAAATAATAATTGTAATTTTAAAGGTTTAGTACCCATCAACAATGGTTTCAAATGGGTGATTTCCAACTTGTTTGAACGAAGATCCAATTTTTCAAGATTTTTCAAAAACTCTAATGAATTTAAGTCTTTTAATTTGTTACTTTTCAAATTCAATATGGTTAATTTCGTCAATTCTTTTCTCTTGAAACCTTGCGTTGATTCTAGTTTATTATATGACAAATTTAATGATTTCAAATTTTTCAAATGGAATAATGCTTCTGGAATATGGGTTAACTTATTATGAGATAAATCTAATGAAGATAATGATTGTAAAGGTTCAAAACTCCAATCACTTATTACGGTGATATTATTTTCTGTAAAAGACAAGTGTTTCAAGTTTTTCCACTTATTTTCTTGGATATGTTGTTGCTCACTTGGAGGTGGTGTTGGAGTTGATCTTGAACGAACTGAATAATCTGATGCATTTGAACTTGATCTCTTGACTCTATTTCTTGATACTTGAGCAAGCGTCGAGATTTGGCTGGATGATGAAGGTGGAGATGTTGATTGATAATAAAAAGTGTTGGCTCTTCTATGTTGATGTAAAGATGACGAGGAAGGAGGTGCAATCATGACAGATGTAATGGTGGAATTTCTTGGTCTAACTACATCTTCATTTGTATATTGTCTTGACAATGTGGCATGTGATAAAGTAGGTGATGTTCTCTGATGATAATGAGTGTCTGGTAGTGATCCACTTAGTTGATAAAATGAAGATGTATTATAACTTGATGACATAGGTAGATGATGTTTATTATTGTAATTGGTTTTCTTATGGAAAGGTGGATGAAAATCAGAAGAAGGTGACGTGCCTGATAATGAAACAGATGAATGCTGTTGTTGTTGTTGAGGGGGAGGTAGCTGCTGTGGAGGTATTAAATCTGTAGGAGATTCTTCATAAAAGGAACCACCTCTTGCTTGGTAATCTCCATCAACCAAATCGATCAATACTTCGACTGGGTCAACTATACCTGTTTTCTTCAATACTAAGAATTTGATTTGTTCACTTATTATATTCCAGCCATAAATTTCTTTTAAATTCAAATCACAAACTTCTAATACCGATAAATTCTTGAAAGCTTTCAAAGGTACCAGAGTGTCAAAGGGGTATTCTTCATGTCCTTCAATTAATTTAGCTCTTGAATCTGGAGCTAATCGTAAACAGGGTAATTTTGTGAATGCAGAATAAAGGTATTTTAAATCATTGATTAACATTTCTTTGGAATTGATTCCTGAACCATTCCCCATAGAGGTCCATAATGCACTAACACTGGACATGACTGATTTTACTGAACTCATCGAATGAATTGATTGAGCATCTGAAGACATTCTTTTATTTTGATGGAAATCAGATAAGAATGAAACATAACTTAGTGAATTATCATCATTATGAATATTGTCCAACCGTATATTCATTGGACCCACTGATATGCCAAGATCTTGAAATCTTTCTAATAAATAGTATAAATGGTGTAGTGTCAATGAAAGTCTTACTGGCTTGGAATTAAGATTCTGCACCTGCTGCTGCAGCTGCTGTTGTGTCTTCGGTTGTTTCTTGTATGCTAATAACGCATTGGCTAATTGTCGTTCATGTGATTTGATAAAAGTGGAAAGATTGTGCAAATACACATCTCCATCACATGTTGTACTAGGCAGCATGGTTTCTTCTAAGCTTACTGGACTCTCTTCTTATCTATCTTTATTGGATCTAATGATTATTACACCTGAAATGAGATTGATTATCTTTTATTGTTTCTTTTTTCGCTGCAAGAAGTAAAGAAAAACCAGATACAAAAAAACACAAAATAAAACAAAAACAAACAAAAAATGTAAAGAAAAGAGAAATAAAGGAGAGGTATCAACAGAAGTGAATGGAATTAAAGAAGAGTGTTCTTTGATGATGATGTTGTGGTTCAAACTAATGAGTAATATGTTTTATTTTGTTTTGTTTTGTTTTGTTTTGTTTTGTTTTTTTTGTTTTTTTTTGTTTTTTTTTTTATTCTGAAAATTAAAGGGGTTTTTGAGTGAGACACGACCGTTTATTTTTACTAGGTATGTAATATACTAGAAAGCAGTCCATTTGAAATATTTTTCACTGGGGTTGACCAATTCCCTTTCGTTATCTTTGTACACCATTCCTTTGTCGACACCTTGTGAGCGTATAACATTCAAGTAATAGATGAAATCTTTCCTGTCGTATGCATTACTCAATTTCAGTTGTGCTCTTGCTAGTTCTTCCATTGCAGACACTTGCGTTCTCTTTGCTTTCAATTTATGTTTTGATTCATATCTTTCCACTAACAATTCAGGGGTCACCATATCAGAATAAATTCTAACTCTATCTGGGACTTGTTTAAAATCCAATACACCAATGATAATGGCAACGACTTTCCCGATATCATTCAAATTTGTCACTGGGAATGGTTTATTTGGGTCGCCAATAAATCTGACTGAGTTAGAATGATGATCATAACCGATGAATTCCAAATACTCGTATAACAAGGAAGAGAAAGCACCAGTGATAATATCAATCGTCTTAATCCCTGCTTCACGCGCTCTAGCAGATTCTCTTGGTTTATTTGGAACAATTGGTAAATAAGATTGATGTTTATCATATTCACAACCAAATTGTGATGGAATGTACAATTTTAAATTGTTCTTAATAACTGAATCGATGATGAATCCATGATCAACAGTGTTACCAACCAAATCAATCAAGACATCAACTTCTTGCAAAATTTGATCCAATTCTTGCTGACTTGTGGATTGCTTATAAATTATCTTCTCATCATCTTGAAATTTGGATTTATCCCTAGTGATAGCTACAATTGGTAATTCATATCTTTGAGCCCATTGCAGGTCAGTTAATTGTTCTAAAATTGGATTCGCAAGGAATCCATTTAATCCAATAATTGCAATCTTGGTCATCTTTGATTTATGGAAAGCTTTTTTTTTTTTTTTTTTTTAGTGTGTTTTTTTTTTTAAAAAAAACTTTTTTTTGCCCTACAAATGTGGAGTAGAATTAGTTGAATATTATTTTTAAACTATACAAAAATCATGGATTAATTGATAAATCACCCATTTCTTTTCTAACTTTCTCTGCTCTAGCATTATTAATCTCGATATCTTTCTTCTTACCACTGATTTTCCTCTTTTGATCAAGTCCAAATGTACGTTGTTGATTTTCATCATCTTCATTATCATAATTCTTGTCAAATTTCGAAAATTTGTCATTAAGTTTTGGTTTCTTGATCAATGTACTCAAATCTGGGTTACACAGTAAATTATCGTGTAATCCAGCATTGAAAATATATCTTAAATGGATTAATCTTATAAATGAATACCATGATTGGATTGTTAAAGATCTGGATTTAGAAAGCTTTAAATGTGATAAAGTTAATGGATTTTTCAATAATTCTTCTCTTGAATCTTTAGAAGAATATGAATCCAAAGTTAGTAAAATATCTCTGAAAACTGATTTAGATTCTTTTTTCAATTTCTTGTTTATATTTTTGGCAGATGTTGTTGATAATGAATTAATTATAGTGTGTAAATTATCGTAATCATAATATGGAGATTGTTCAAAATCATCATCTTCTTCCTCGTCATAATCTCCATAATCGTATAATTCATAAAATAAAGCAATGACTCTACCAGCAGCCTTACTTATATTTAAATCGCCATTTTCCAAGAAATCGACAATTCTTGGTGTTGTATCTTCTATCAATTCATTAATATCGTTCCCACCATGGTATAAGAGTGTGAGTATTGCACCAATAGTATGTAATCCATTTATAATGACATCAGACTCTGGTAATTTTTCTTGTGAATTAATCAATCCTTCAATTAATTCCAATATAGAATTTAAAGTATCATCTAAACCATAAGCACCAGATCCATCATATATACAAAGCAATAATGAAGAATAACAAATCATGACATTTGATCTTAAGACAGAAGACACAGATTCCACTTCTTTCAATTCGCCAACTAGTATTGGTAATAAATCAGATATCACCAAGGAACTAACTTCTTCAATATCACTACAACAATATGTGGTCATCACTTTTAATGTTAATAAACGTTCATTTTCTGTTCTTGCAGATTGATAATATTTTATTAAATTCTCCACATCAAATTCATTGACTAAACCTTCTTGTGAAACTAAAGGTTTACTTATAATTAAATGGTATAATCTTGCTAATAAACTTTCTCTAGATTCAGTACTAACTGTTGTTCTTGATTGAGACAAAGAGTGGAAAAGATCGGGTATTGAATGAGTATTTAAATTTGTCTGTTTCTCGCCTATTTCGGAGTCGGCAATTGATGATTGATAACTGTTCAATTTAGAGATAATTAAATCGTCTAAAGTATTATTAAAATTTAAATCTTCTTCATCTTCTGAGTCATTACTCGTTGGTGAAGATAACATTCTTGAAGTTGGAGCTCTAGAATTAGATCTCGACGAAACCCTGGAATTGGGTTTCGAAGATGATGGGGTCATCAAATTTCTATGTAAATTCGACATCTTTATTCTCTTTGCTAGATGATTAATGGTTCCCTTGTGTTTTTTTTTTTTTAAAAAAAAAAAAAATCTCCTTATTAATTTTCTTTAGTAGCTTTAACAGAGACTAGGTTTAGTATGTTGCTGTTACGTTACAAGTTTTAAAAGCCAAAACTTATACTTTGTCTTCTACTATAATTAACTAACATTAAAGGGTATTGTCCTGTAATGAAAGGTACCGCTAGTTCTTTAATAGTCAGTTGCGGTAGCAGACAAGTTAATCCGGCGGTCAGCGTCGCTCAAATTGAGTCAAGTGGCACTACCCCTTCCTATAAGGGAAATCTTTTGAATTATCTACCCCAGTTGTTATCTTTTATCGATTGTGCGATTTGTAAACAAAGCAAATGTGTCATGTAAACCCCATACATCAGTTTTATATCAGTATTTGATCTAATTTTAATCATTTATTCAACTCTTGTATTTAGAATTGTATCCTTTTATCATATACCCAACTGTTGGCATACCGCTTACTTTTACAACATTACACCACAGGTCTTTTTTTTCTTTTTCAAAGCCCTTCTCTTTCCCTCGCAAGAAAAAAAATTTTCAGCCTGTTAAAATAAGCATAACTTATTGGCACGTAACTACTGTTTTGAGTAATCTTTACGGTATCTGTCATCCTCGATGCATCTCTTATTACATGACAAATTTTTCTTTAACGAGTGAATGGGACCGTTAACCGCTGAGTATTAGCTTCCTAGATGTGGTTTGCGCCTCTTGTTTATATCAGATTATCGATATTGCAATACCTTCTTTGCAACTCTAATCACTCAACTAGTTAACTCAAGGGTCAAGTAAAAAAAGAAAACTCTAAACAAAAAAAAACCCTGTTCTCAACCGTTTCTTTTTCCTCTACTGTGTTTAATATGCGGCTTCTGTGAAAAAAAAAAAAAAAAAATTCTCATCTCTCGTCAGAAGGTTTTTTTTTTTTTTTTTGGGACGAAGGAGGAGAAAGTTTTTATATTTAACTTTGAAAGTTTCTCTTGTTCAAGTTTTTATTTGAAGTCATTCTCTCTTCACCAGAAGAACTGAAATTAACAAACAACGAAACAAACAATGACAACTAACAACAGCTCAAGTTCCATTTCAAACAATAAATTGGATGATGAGATGTTGATCGGTAGTACCACTGATGAGAAGAGAGCTTCATTTACCGAAAGAGATTCAGAATTCAATGGTTCTGAAGTTCAAGGTGCTGCTGATGATGCTAGTGATGTTGGTTATATCACCAGATTTAGACGCAGATATAGAAAGACTATAACTTTATTGTTCCATATTTTTTGGGGTATGTTTTTCACTTCTTGGTGGTTATCAATTCTTATCCAAGATAAACATAGAGGTAAATGGTTAATTCCAACTATCTTATGGGGTCTTATTATGATTCGTTTAATTTCATGGCATTGCAAAATCTTGAACTACATTTTCAAGATTATTAGTATATGTTGGGGTTACCTTGTTCAAATCAGAGACAAATACATTCCAGAAACTTTAGTCGTTGCCGGCAAAACTACAAAACCAAGAATCTTAGCTGGTGGTGTTGTCACAGTTGCCGTTATGCTTGTTGGTACTTTTGTCCCAGAAGAAACTCCAGATTCCCAGAGAGCTGATAGAGCTGTATCATTTTTCGGTATTATAATCACAATTTTCTTATTATGGGTCACTTCAAATAATAGAAAACTGATTAAATGGCACACTGTATTTAGTGGTATGTTAATGCAATTCATCATTGCATTATTTGTCTTAAGAACAAAAGCCGGTTTTGATATTTTCAATTTCATCTCTATGTTGGCAAGAGAATTATTAGGTTTTGCCAAAAATGGTGTTGCCTTCTTGACAAACACCTCTGTCTCTGAACAAGGTATGTTCTTCTTCACTGTCTTACCTTCAGTTATCTTCTTTGTTGCTTTTGTCCATATTTTCTTTTACTGGAACGTCATTCAATGGTTTGTTGGAAAATTCTCTTATATCTTTTTATGGTCAATGAACGTCTCTGGTGCTGAAAGTTGTGTCGCTGTCGCTACTCCTTTCATCGGTATTGGTGAATCTGCAATCTTGATTAAAAATTTATTGCCTTTTGTCACTGAATCTGAAATTCATCAAATCATGTGCTCAGGTTTCGCTACTATCTCAGGTTCAGTATTGGCTGCTTATATGGCACTTGGTCTTTCACCAGAACTGTTGGTTTCTTCTTGTATCATGTCAATTCCAGCTTCATTAGCTGTCTCTAAAATGAGATTCCCAGAAACTGAACAATCAATCTCTTATGGTAGAGTCTTACTCCCAGAAGATATTGATGGTGCCGAGTTGGAAGGTGAAAATGAAAAACCTGCTAATGTCTTACAAGCATTTGCCAATGGTGCTATCTTGGGTATCAAGATTGCCGGTTACATCTTAACCTCTTGTTTATGTATTATTGGTATGATTGCCTTAATCAATGCTTTATTACATTGGTTCGGTACTTTCTGGAACATCAAAGATTTATCTTTGGAATTGATGTTAAGTTACTTATTATACCCAGTTGCATTCTTATTAGGTACTCCAAGAAATGAATTATTACCAGTTGCCAAATTGATTGCCACTAAATTCATCCAAAACGAATATCAAGGTTACAGTTTATTAACTACTGAGGCTCCATACAATGAAATGTCAAAAAGAGGTACTTTAATTGCCACATATGCCTTGTGTGGTTTTGCAAATTTCGGTTCCGTTGGTACTCAAGTTGGTGTTATGCAACAATTGGCTCCAAATAAATCAAAATATGTTGCCAAATATATCATCAGTGCTTTGATCACTGGTGGTATCTCCACTTTGTTATCAACTGCCGTTGCAGCCATGGTTATTCATAACTTGGATAACTACATTGGTAAATAATAAAAATTTTAGGGGTGTTGTTGCTGTTGTGTTTTGTGTTTTAACTCTCTCTTTATATTATGCATCGTGTTTTCCGTTTATCTTTTTTTTATTATTATTTGCTCCTCTTTACTTAAATTTTTTTGACCCACTCCTGGTTCTTGTTTGTAATTAATATGCATTTTTTTAGGGTTCCAATTGTATATATGTATGTGTATAATTTATGTTATAATAATATTTATGTTTGTCGTGTGAGCAGCACATAAATTTAGCAGCTATTTGCACTTCCCCTTTTGGAAAGTACAATTCCAGTTGAGCTGCACACTAAGAAAATCAAGCTTTTTTGAAGCCTTGCCAATTAAATAGATCATCAGTAAATTTTCTGTGATTGCTTTATCTCCTAGACTGATAAGTTATCGCTGCGCAATGAATTAAGATCGATAAAGGCTACTGTCTTAGACGGACTAAAATACAGCTCCGTCTGATACCCAATCGCAATATAGGCTCTGGCACTCTAATCTTTGTTATCTCTGGCTCTTTTCTTTTTATGCCTGATGCACAATGAAACACTCTAAGCTTTTTTTTTTTTGTTCACATCACCAAAATAATCTAAGAGATTTGAGGAGATTGAAAAATTTTTCCCACTTCTTATATATAGATATTTTGCATCTGTCGTTGTTGTTGTTTTTCTATCACTAATTTGTTCTTTTGTCAGATATGTCAAGTAGTTCTCAAGATAGCAACATGGCATCTCAAGAAAAAAGAGAAACTGTTGTGGAAACGACTTCCGACAGCGGTGAAGTAAATAATACTAGCAAGATTTCAATTTGGAAAAGAATCGACAGATTTATAGAATTACAAAATGCAGAAGAAAGTGTTAGACATTCTAATAAAGATTTGGATCCATTGCCTTCAAATCGTCGTACTTGGAGAGGATGGCAATTAGCTTGTTACTGGGGTTCCGATATGTTACAAGCTTCCGCATTAAGAACTGTTGTGAGTTTAACAGACACTGGTATTTCAACAAGAATGGCATTATTAGCAATCACTTTAGGTTATTTAATCATCGGTACCATATTAGCTTTAAACGGTAATTTTGGTGTTAGATATCATGTTCCATTTGCTGTACAATCAAGAGCCTCGTTTGGTTTTTACTTGTCGTATGTTGTCGTCTTATTAAGATTAATCGTTGGAGGTATATTTTATGCCGTTAATACTTATACTGGTGCAGAATGTATTAGATCCATACTTTATGCAATTTGGCCATCTTTCCATCATGTCAAGAATCATTTACCTGCCAGTGCTAACATAACAACACAAACAATGATTTGTTATTTCATTTATTTTGTTGTTGCATTACCATTCCATTATATAAGACAAGAGAAAATTCAATGGATTTTCACTCTGAAAACTATTTTGGTTCCACTGGCTCTTTTCGGAATCTTAGGTTGGGCATTAGCAGCAGCAGATGATCCTTCAGCTTTATGGGACGGTGGTAATAAAGTTCATGGAGTTGACTTCTCTTGGGCTTTCTTAGGTTGTGTTTCAAATTCTATTGCCTCCTATGCGACATTAGCAGTAAATGTCAATGACTTCACCCGTTATACAGATGACAAGAAGGCTCCATATATACAAATTTTTGTCTTGCCTATTTTCGTCATTTTCACATCTTGTGTCGGTTTAACAATGGCTGCTGCTTCTCAGCAAAGATGGGGTGAGGAATTATGGGATCCATTATTAGTTATGGATCACTGGACCTCACATGGTGGTAGAGCAGCTGCTTTCTTTCTCTCAGTTATCTTTCTATTTGGTCAAATAGGTGTTAACTTATCAGCAAATTGTGCCTCACTGGCCAATGACTTAAACGCAATGTTCCCTCGTTATATCAACATCAGAAGAGGTCAATTCCTTATTGCATTTATCTTTGCATGGGCTGCGACTCCTTGGAATATTCTTGAAGGTGCTCAATCTTTCCTTAATTTCATGGATGGGTACCTGATTTTTTTGGGTCCAATGGCTGGTATCATTGTTGCAGATTTGTATTTTGTCCATGGCTTAAAATACGATATCAAAGAATTTTATAAAAGTGAAGGTATCTACAGATATAACGTAACAGGTTGTAATTGGAGAGCTTGTATAGCATTCTTGGTAGGTTTTGCTCCTCAATTACCTTCATTTGCAGCATCCGTTAATGACTCAATTCATTTGAATCTTGGAGTACAACATTTTGGTAAAGTTGGATATTTCTATACTTTCCCTGCAAGTATGTTAGTATATACCGCATTGTCGAAGATTTTCCCTGCAAAAGAGACTTTACTTGAAACTGCTGTATTACCTGATGACATTGATTTCGAGACTGTCATGTCGCATGAGATCCCTGTTTATCCAGAAGATGAACTTAAGATTGAAGGAGCATAAAAATTGTTTGGAAATGTGTATATAATTGTCTTATTGTGTTGTATGTGTTTTTTTTTTTTTGTTTGTTATATCACCAATGAAGTACCTTTTCATATTTATAAAACAGCAATAGGGTATATTCAACTATAAACGTAAAAAAAAGATAGGGGGCATAAATAAGTAAAAATGTGGATAAAAAGTCGGCTTAATTTTGAACTTTATTGTCATTAAAGACCTTGGTATCGTCTCTATTGGCATTCTCTGCATCCTCGGAACTACCTGCTGCAGAACTTTCATGATAAGTTGGAGGTTCTTCTTCTGGAACTTCGTCATGATAAACACCATGTTCCAGTAATGGAGCATCCTCAGATGAAATACCTGGACTTGTTTCTTGATTTTGATTTTCAACATCCAAGTTTTGATAATCGGAGGAACGGTTCAAAGACCATTGAACTCTTGATTCGATACCTTGATTTGAACCAGTTATTAACGATGTATCGTAAATAATGTAGAAGGCATAGAGCGTACCTGGGAGACTGAAGAAAAGGAAAAGGATCAACCCAATGAGGAATTCTTTCGAAGAAGCACCTTTTCTGACAACAATTGGTAGAGGCGAAATGAAAAACAGCAAGAAATAGAGTAAGAGATCCGTTGGATCCAATGTAAATCCCAAAATTTGCAGAGTGTTATTGAACTGTGGTCTGTTATGGTTTAAATTCAGTTGAGTTGGTTGATCAGTTGTTGGTGTTGAAGACATCTTTGATAAGATTCGAATCGAATGATACATACATCAAAAAGTATCTAAAATTATAACAAAAAATATAATAATTTAAAAAAAAAAAAAAAAAAAAAGCATCCATCAAACAATCTGATAGATTACCAATACAATGAATTCAACATATACAAGCAACAACAATAACAACACTGTTGTGACCACACCTCATCACCTCAGTAACAAGCATAAAGACAGCAGCAAGAAATTTTCATGGGTAAAGAGATTGATGAAGAACAATAATACCAGTAGTAGTGACAGGTACAAGTATCAACAGCAACAACAACGAAAGCCAACAACAACAACAGCATCAGCTGTTGTGGCACCGGTAACCCAAACATCGATACCAAGACTGCAACCTGATCAGTTTGATCCTTCAATCCATACATCATCTTCAATACAATCTTCATCTAATGATTTGGCAAGTCGTATTCCAATACTATCATTATCTTCACAATCGATGGTTTCATCTTCTATGAATGATGATGACGATAACGATAACGACGACGATGGTGAAATTGACGATGGACATAATTCTCTGCAATCTACCACTGCCACGTCGATTCTGCCAACCACAGGTACTTCTTCTCATCATTATTCGTCGCATCATTCTCATAATCATCATCATCAGAACAACATCACGTCGAATTATATCCATTTAAATGCGACACATAATCATGCTCTTGATGACTCTTCAATTGTCACATTGGCCTCATCTAATAGAAGATGTCGCAGTTTTGATAGCAATACTAATTTGTCCACGTTGGGGATCCCACCACTGTCAATTATAGAAAGACAACAAATTAGCTTAAATAACGCTGTCACAAGCCCAAATTCTCCGGTGTTGTCAAGTAGAGGTGGGAATGAGAGAAGTTCGTACATATCTGGTATAGGAGGAATTGATGGAGGGTCTATAAAGACAAGTTGGACAGTTGAAAATATTGGTGAAGAGTAGTTGGGATTGGGATTTGTAGCGGGGTTGTTCTGTGTTTTGACTTTTCAAAATAAGCATTATTTATTGATCATGGTATATATTTTATCTTTTTATCTACATGCTTTTATCCAAAAATAAGTTTTTTTTTTTCTTAAAATCTCTTCATTTTGCTTTTTATCATCATTTTGTGTCGTTACTAGTAATTGAGTAATTCATTTCCTTTTGCCATAAATTCGTCTATATATCTATATACATTGTGATGGAACCTTCATAAGAATTTTAAAAATAATAAAAAGAGGATTGATAAAAAAACCCCCACTTGTTAAGTTAAAAAAAAAAAAAAAAAAAAAAAAAAAAGTTAGAGCTCAATCCAATGGACTTATTGAATCACTTGTATTATTATGATGATGTGGATAATCTGACTGATTATTTTGTAGATATTTCAAATATTCAATAGCAATCTCAATAGTAGTCAGCTTGGATGGTACAAGGACTTCTTTCTTCCAATCTAAAGGTATCAATTTATCCAAGTTTTGTATAGCTAAATTCATCCTATTTCTACGTCCTTGCTCTGCTAACTTATGATTTGTCTTCTTATCAAATTGGTTTTCTTGTGGTTGGGCAGATGTAGCAGCTGGCTGTTGTTGGTGATGATATTGCTGTTTTGGTTGTTCACTGTCCAGTAACAGTTTTGAAGATGTATTATTAGTTAAAGTGGATGTAGATGATGAGGAAGAATTGCCTCTTGAGCGACGCTTTGATGTGATACTTGAAGATCTTCTTGGACCCATTATCGGGGTTGTAGATGAAGGTAATATCACAGGCGATGAAGAATTGGAATGAACTCTGTTTGTATTCAATAACACTGTTTGTTGTTGTTGCTGTTGTTGTTGTTGTGGAAAATCCTGTTCATCATGATTGTTATCCATTTTGAAATTCATTAGTGTAGCTGGGGTGACAGGATGACCGTTATCATCAGTTGATTGCTGTTGCTGCTGCTGTTGTTGCTGTTGTTGTTGTTGTTGTTGCTGTTGATTATGATGGTGTCTGCTACGTTTCGGTACAGATGATGGTGTCTTGAAATCCATTGAACTTTCAGGTAATTTCATATCAGCAAGATACTTATTTGCCATTGAAGATTGTCTTCTTGGTTTCATTGCAGGGGACTGTTTTGTCACTCTTCCTGGCATTGTAGGACCAACAATCGGTGTCGTTCCTGGAGTTTTTGAACCATTATTTGCACTTGATGAATTATTTGATGTTATTGACTTACGTTTATGGTGATGATATTGAGATGAAGAGTCATCAAAAGTATCCTTCTTGATTCTCATGATGGGACTTGATTTCATTTGTTGGAATTCCAACAGTGGTGATGTCAAGGGAGAAAACATGCCGTTATTATTATCATTGTAATTATGATGGCCGGAACTGAATTGATGTTGTAAACCAGGAGGAGGATTTTTATCTAAAGGAGTCACCAGCGGAGATACCAAAGGGGTGAAAATGAGGTCTGGTCTAACCAGAGATTGTGAAGAACCATCTTCGATCTTGATATCATCGATATGATGTTCTCCGTATTCATCATTGTTCTCATGATCGCCATCCTGTTGATGCCCCCTGAAATTGAATTGTTCATTATTATTAGAATGATCATTATCATCGATAGGAGGGAACAGAGTATGTGAAAACTCTGTGTATTGATGGTGGTTTGCCCTGCCGGCACTGATGCTTCCCTGATGATGATTATTATTATTGTTGTTGCCGTTATTGTTTAACATTGATAATTGTTCTTCCAACAGATTAAAATCCAGCTCTCCAAGATTTGTGAAATCGGTCCAGTTGTTTAACTCCTCATGGGTCAAAGGATGCTGCTGTTGTTGAGATACGATCTTCGAGGCAACAGACATCAATTCATTCAAATTCTGATCAGTGTCCTGGTTACTCTGATTAGGATGATGATTGTGTAACTCTTGAGCATTGTTATCAGTAGTAGCCGTGCTGCTGTTGACAGAAGAATGATGCATGTTTGCTGGTGTGCTTGAAGTTGAAGAGTTTGCATGTGGACTGAACCACAGGGTGGGTGTAGATGTAGTGGTGGTGGTGTTATTATTCTCGTTCATGGCTAGTGATGATGATAATATCCTTTTTTAACTTTATCCTTTTCATATAATTTTTTTTAACTGTCACTTGAACAAAATTATTTTCATTAGAGATGCGGGCAAAAGACACTTTAAAAAGAAGACGCACGTGGGCCACTTTGTCACTAATTCACTACTTTATCTATTCACACTACTATATCTTATAGTATCTTATAGTATCTTATAGTATCTTATAGTATCTTATAGTATCTTATAGTATCTCAGTATATTATACTACATCAGATATAGAAGTATTACATAACCCATGTAAGTTTTTGCAATTATGCCGGCATTACTATACATAGAGAGAGAGAGAGAGAGAGAGAAAAAAAAAAAAAAAATTCACCTCTTCATAACTGGGCCCCAGTCATTATAACACTGTCCAACTATCCCATTCAATTCAACCATATCTTTGAAATCGTCATCATTTTTGGTCTTACCGCTTTCATATTTGCTCAATATCTCATTAAATTCCTCTTTCAACACATTGTTACTGTAACTAGTATCACTGGCAACTTCCCATAATGTCTCTTTCAATCTCTTAGTTCTTTCACGATCATCTTCCATCCTTCTCAATATGGCCTTGCTTGTCAACGGATCGCCACCACTGATATCACTTCCTCTTTTCCTGTCCAACTTACTTTTCAATTTGATGAGGATTATCAAGTCCCATATCTTTGTCAATACCTCATTCTTGTCCAGTCTGTTTTCAATAGGTACCAATTCAACTTCAAAATCTTGTTTTCCACTGGCAGTAATTGAAATATCCATAAATTTCAACTGATAATCTTTCAAAGCTTCAAAATTCAACAATTTAGAGATTTTGATTAATATTGTATATGCACTATTCAAATTCAGAGGGGAATAATTCTCTCCATTCAACGACAACACTTTTGTCACTATCAAATCAAAATCCTTCACTATATTTTTTATATATGGCCTATCAGTACTGGCCAAAGAACGTTGTATCACCACTTCTACCAATTGGAAAATATTGATCTTATAGTTTAACTCATTCACATTTAAAGCTTCGATAACACATGAATGGAAATCTTCTTGCAACTCCTGATTCAGTAACAAAAAATTAGTTATAAGTATGTTGTTATTATTAGAAGACGTTATAGTCTTCAACATCTGTTGAAACTGTAATCTAGCTTCAAATGGATCCATCCTCTTCCTCTTTGTGTCTGTTTTGTCTTCTTTGTTTTTTCACTTATTTTTTTTTTTCCTTCTTCTTCTCTTTGGAAGTAGTGTATAATAAACTCAACAAAAATAAGAAGGAAATTTGGCAAAAAAGAGAAAAATTATCAACATAAAAATACAAATTAGAAGAATTGACGATGAGTGATCATGATGATATGGTTGTAGAGCAACCTCCACATTTACAAGAAGAAGAAAGTTCTGAGCCTGTAGTGAAGAAAGTGGTACTAAACGATGATGAGAATGATTTTGATAGCATGAATATCAGACCTGATTCTTTGTTTTTGAGAGGTGTTGATGAATTATCTCCAAGAAATATCAAGGTTTATATTGACATGTATTTGAAACCAGATAACTCATTTGCCAACAAGGAAAAATATGAGGCTTTAAATTATAAGATTGAATGGATCAATGATTCCTCATTGAACATTGTATTTCAAACTGCAGAGAGTGCTCTTACTGGGTTAAGTGCATTATCTTCTGTGCCAACTGACCAATTGGCTGACACCGAGGAAAGGAGAGCCAAAGATTATGTAAATGAGACGGGAGAAGATAAGTCTGCTGAGTTGTATGTTAGACAGTCATTCTCATATGATAAGAAGATCAAAAATGCTAGAGTTTATTCAAGATATTATTTACTCCATGGAGAGCCTGAAAAACAAGATAGACCAAAACCAAGCTATTATGATAAATACAAATCAAGGAAATATAGAGAAAGAGATTCAAGAACCAGAGATGAAGAGCCTGATTTGATAACAGGAGAAATTAGACACAGAGAAGAAGAACCAGACTTAATAGCTGATAATCGTTCGTTACAAGAAAGAATTGGAAGAGCCCAAAGAGGTAGGCATAGAAATAGAGACGATGAAGAAGATTTGTTTCCTCAATTCAAGAGTAAGAAGAATAGAGACAGATCTAGATCTCCAGTGAGAGTTGATGAAGAGATGATGGACGTTGATGATTCAAAAACATTGGAAGAAAGGATTCAGGCAAAAGGCAGGTCAATGGAGGATCTGTTGGGTTTGTAACACATGACATCTATGCCTCCAAAAATGTACAATAGTGATAGAATTTAAAATTATTTTAAAAGTTTCATACAAAAGTAGTTCATTAAAACCACAATAAGTGAAAAATTTATAATAGAAAAAAAAAAAAAAAAACATGGAGATAGAAAAGAACAACATCATCAGTATTCTAAAAGATGACGAACAATTACCTGATATTATTCATAAATTTTTGTATCAAGACAATAATACCCACGTATTGTTTTCCCCAATTAACAAAACAACTTGATAACTCGGTATTATTTTCAACACCTATTAATTCATATAAGACCCTTAAAGAAGGTTGGTTCTTAATAACAAAATTAAATGTGAATCCATATGATGGAGTTATAAATCATCCACCATTGTTACTCACTTTGTTGTCGTCGTTTGTTGATATGAACAATGAACTTTTGATGAACTCATTGTATGCCATTGTAGATACGATGTTATTTTATTATACTTTACAATTGAATAGCAAGATGACAAAATCAAATAAGAGTTTGACATGGTTTTATTTGTTAAATCCTTTGATCTTATTAAGTGTGTTTAGTAAAAACACTGTTTTGCTCACAAATTTCTTTGTTTTGATGAGCGTTGTTAATTTGATATCAGGTGCTTATAATTTAGCATTAGTTCAATTAAGTGTTGCATCTTATTTATCGGTTTTCCCAATTTATTTGATAATACCATTTATCAATCATATTTATCAGACAAAACAGCAAACTATATCTAAAAGTATCATTGTGTTTGTGATCTCGTTGATATTACTTTCAATTAATAGTTTCAATTTCGATTTTGTAAAAGTGTTGAACAATTGTTATACATCAGTGATCAATTTCGAAAAAATTCAACCAAATATAGGATTATGGTGGTATTTCTTCATAGAGATGTTTGATTTTTTCCATGATTTCTATATCGGTGTCTTCAACATGTACTCTTTTGTTTTCATCATACCTTTTACTTTTAGATTTGCCAAAAATTCCATTTTCAATATCTTCATTTCGATCTTATGGATCAATTTTACCAAGAATTATCCAACAATTGGTGATTTAAATTTATCCACTATACTCATAGTCACAATGGGTTACCAATATTTAGACAAATTAAGAATCCCATTATTGTTATCATCAATAGTGATGAGTGTTGTTCTTGTATTATTGGTGTTATTTTATTATCTTTGGGTTAATTTGTCTTCAGGTAACTCCAATTTCTTCTACGGTGTTGGCTTAGTTTATAACATGTTAATTGCCTGGACTATGTGTGATTTAATTTGGGCTGAATTGAAAAGAGAATGGTACGAGAATAATAAAATTGAAGAATCAAGACAAGACGAAATTAAATTGACTCAATTCTAGAGAGGAAAAACTTGTATAGCTAGCATATTGCATATTAAACCATTTAGTTATGTTTTGTTCGCGGTTATGTAGAGAACATTCGAATATTGTCTCAATTGAAAACTCTCACTCTCAATAGTTCAAAGACTAGATCCCTCATCATCAGAACTTGGCGAGCATGAAAAGATCATGTGCTGATGAACTCTTAAAAAAAAAAAAAAAACCTAGTGCAAAGTTACGGGAGAGTTTTTTTCGCTCTATCAAGCATCTCGTCTAGGAATCGAGAACAATTCAATTCAATGGCTAAATTGAAACACCGATTAGTAGATAGCACAAGATCAAATAAGGTTTTCTCCGTCAAACAACTACAGCACATACAGAGAAACGCGTCTCTTTTAGGCCATTTTGGACTATCTCGTTCCCCCAGTTTCATGCTAATTAGCAGCATCACAGAAATTGGGTTCAACTTAGTATATGGTTCAACTGTTAGTGATTATTTTTACTCTGTGATTTGCCCTAGTGTAATTTGTATCACGAAAAAAACACGCTTTTTTTTTTTTTTTTTTTTTTTGATCCATGTCTCTTTTTTACTAAAAATAAAAAATATCTTTCACTGAGTGACTGACCATGGGAATCTGAGACTAAAGCCGCGACTCACTTCCTGGGTTTGAGATAACCCAAGCTCGAAAAAAAGGCAAATAATTCCATCTTGTACTAGATCTTGAAACCCCCTCCAGCCTCGTTGTAGTGATTTATCTTTCTTGTTATTCAATAGTACACATTTTCAATTGTTTTTTTGACTTTTCCTCTCTTTGTTTCTGTTCTTCATATTTGAGGTGAACGGCACATTCCTCCATCAATAGCACAATGAATCTATATTTAGATAAATGATTTTCTCATTCCCAGCCCACTAGTTCGATAAAAATAACCCCTTGAGTGACTGGACTCTCTTTTTTTTTTCGTCTCACTCTTTTATGTATGCATAAGCTAGGTGGTTACCAGATAAATCGTGCCCTCGATTCCTCTATTTGGAAGTGGAGCTAGCACCTGATTCGGTAATTTTTTCGTTCGGGAGTGCCAGAAAGAGTTTAATTTCCAGGGGCTTGCGCAAAAAAAGACTGGAAAAAAAAAACCATAGAGGCAAATAAGAAAAACAAGCAATTTCTTCAAAAAACGGTAGAAACAAAGTCTATATTTTTTTTGAAAAAAAAAAAAAAAAAGGAAGGAAAGAGTGGTTGGAAAAGAAAGATATCAGCAAATCAGTATCCTCTATCTGTTTGTGAAAATAAATCTTTTGGCTTCTGGAGGCTAGAGTTAGAGTTAGAGATATTTCTTGTGTATGCAAAGACATGCATGTCTTAACAGATCTAGAACCCAATCCGCAAGAAAACTGTCCAAATCTGGTAATTTCTTGGGGCAAGTGTCCCAGATAAGAATCCAGTCTGTGCAGCAGACAGAGAGAGAAAGAAAAAAAATTTCCTCGAGAGAAATGTAAACAAATAAACAACAACCTTGAATATTATACCATCCGCCGCGACAATAGTCTCTGTCTTTCAAAAAGCAATAAAAGAAAAAATTTTCATTGTTGATCAAAACATAAACAAATAAACAAAAATTAAAAGTAGCATGTCTTTGAAATCATATATAAAGAGGTTCAATTTTCCTCAAATTGGGATAATTTTTTTTTTATTCATTATAGAATAACAATCTAATCAAATCCAACTTTCTACATTCTTTTAACAATGCAATTCTCAACTGTCGCCACCATTGCCGCTTTATTCGTCTCAGCTCAAGCTGCCACCAGCGTTGTCACCGTCTCATCAAACGATGCCACTGTTACTGACACCATCACTTCATGTGCTGAAACCGTCACTGACTGTCCATACCGTTCAAAAGCTGCTGAAAATGCTTCAAACGCCACCTCAGTCTCAACTTACGAAGGTGCTGCTAACGTTGCTTCAGGTTCATACGCCGCTTTAGGTGCTGCTGCTTTCGTCGGTGCTGCTATCTTAGGTTTATAAGAAGTTTCCATCTACTGAAGAAAAATTTTTTGTCTTTTTAATGTTATAGAGGTTTTTTGAATAATATTTTTTTTTTTTTCTGGAATTTTTTTTACAGAAAGTAGACATAATCTTTACTTCTCTGTTGATTCTAGATAAAAGAATTATATCTTCAAATTCCCCTTAACAATTTTTGTTTTATGTTTTGCTTGCGTTTTCAATGGTTTTATTTTTTATGTTTAATTTTTACATTTTCCCATTTTTTTTTTTTCTTTATTTGATACCAAAATGTGATTTTTTGTTATTTTTTACCTAGTTGGTTTAGATATCTCGACTTGAAGCTGCTAGAGTGGGTTCAATCTTGCAAAGAACTTTTCTTATGCTACAAGAATAACAATATTTCGTTTGCCAAAGATTATACAATCATTAGCTAGCTCGTTGAATGATTTTGAATTATAGATAAAATACAATTACTAAATTTTCTTATTACATTAATTATACATCTAAACAATAATATATTTTCAACGTCTAAATTTTTCGCCAAAGATGTTATTATTAACCCCATTGATTCGCAATTTCTGTGAGATAGGAATATCATTGATTTTTCTTAAATTTCTTTCAAGAATTTTGATCAAATCATTGTTAGATTTTATTATGGAATCGACTTCCTTCTTATCAAATTTGAAATTTGGTAACTCTCTATTGTTCAATTGTTCATAGATCGAAGTATTCTCCAGTTTAAGAGAAACGATTTTCAGTTCCGATTCTTGAATGGAATTTCTCGCATTTTCAATTTCTTTTAACATGTACTCATTTTCTTGTTTCTTATTTATAATTTTCTGATCTATCGCTTCTTTTAATTCTTTTCTTTGTAAATAATCAGCTTTAACTTCATCATTTGCAATCTTATTATCAATTTCTTTAATTTGTTGCTTAGACTCATCAATTTGTGATTGTTTCTTCAATAATTCTTCATTTTTCAGAGCTATTTGCTCACGCAAAATTTTCACTTCTTTCTCTATCTTATTATATGATGTATCTACGACATCAATGTCTTCCAGTCTAATGGTTTTGATATACTCGAAATTTTGTAATTCCTTTTCCATCAAGTCATTTTGTTGTAAGATCAAGTTGAAATTTAAAATTGTCTTATGAGTCAAGATAGAATCATTCTCTGGTAACGTTGAAGATATACCCGTTATCTTATTATAAGAATCATATTCAATGGGATTACTGATATATGATACTGGTATCAATCTCTTGGATTTATAATATGAGATTTTCGTTGGAGCTCTTATCTTATAATGATTTGGTAATTGTAACAACTCATCTTCGTCATTTTCAAATTTAACTTCTTTTAACAAAGATTTTTCCACATCATTGGAATTGAAATTTCTTATAGGACGTAAGTCTGGTAATGGCCAATTATTTAACTCTTGTTGTCTTGGTTCAGGAATTAATAAAGTCTCTGGTGACAATTGCTTGAACCAATCACTTAAATACTTCAAATTTGTAGCATATATTGATTTCAACTCTGAAGGTATCAATCCAACTTTATCACGTAAACAGACGATTGCCAGTGTCACTGGTTTTAAATAATCTATATTGCTTCTGTCTTTAAATGATTTGCGGAAATACAACGCAATATGTTCAATTGTATTATTTGGTACCAATCTTAAAACCGGCATAGAGTTGGTGGAAAGCAAATTTTGAATATACTCTTCTTCAGTGTTCACGGATATATCAAAGGATATCAACAAATTCAAATTGGTCTTTGTTGTAAGTTGTTTATACATTGACTCGTTCATTTTATCAAACTCCGAAGGTAATAAATGGATATTGAAACCACTACCATTTTCATCATCATCCAGTTGTTGTGAAGTTTTCTTAGATTTAGCACCACTGGATAATTTTTCACCGGCATATCTCTTAATATTACAAGAATGTGATAATAATAAACTCTCGATAAGGTCCATACATTTACCTGGTCTTGAAACGATGACAAGATTGAAAGCTTCCAATGATGATCTTGAAGACAGCAGTTTCAGTCCTTTCTTGGTGTCAACGTATAATGACTCTATGATGCTTAATAAATTATTCAATACTTCAAATTTCCCACTTGTTTCTATCAATTTTTTATGAATATCCCTCGATGTCAAATTCTTTGGGAAGAAATGGTCAATTAGCAAGTAAGGATGGTTGCTAACGGAAGAACTGTTCTCTAGTAACACTTTTAAAGAATCGATAATCAACTGGTCTTTCAAATTGGCATCGTCATTTTGGAACTGGATATAGAATTTCAAAATGTCACTATAATGCAAAGAAACAATCTGATCGAATAACTCTTTTTGGAAATCTGTTAACGGAGTAATAATCTTGTAGTCTTGAGATCTCGAGTACTCAGTGTCCACCACAAGATTAGTAGGGTCTATAATAGGAGGTTCTGGAGTAGCGTCCAATATTTTGAGTAAATCCATCTTGTTATGTGGTACCTAACCAGCTTGAGGGTCTTTTGATGTTTTTTTTTTTTTTGTCTCTTTTTCAACTTTTTTTTTTGTTATTTTATTTAGATTTGGGTTTGATTGCCTAATATGGTAATAGATTTTAGAACTACTTAATTTGGGTTTGTTACTGCGAGAAAAGGATTCAATTATCTATATATATATACTCAAACATTCTTATAACTTCTTGTCAAGTTCTCTAATTCGACATTTTCGTATCTACCATGCTCACTATTTCTAATAGTTTTTTTGTACTGCCTTCTAACAACGAGAACAACTCCTATCATGATAGCGCCTAATAAGAACAACAAGAACAAGAATCTTAAATTGTGACTGTTACTTGTATCTGTACTGGTATCCTGATCACCATTTTCGACATTTTTATTGCCAAATGCAGTGGCAGTCAGCAGAGCCAGTGAGCTGCTTGCTGTGCTTTCCCAACTTTCTAATACATCACTCAATGTCAAATTGACAGAGCTTGGTAATATATATCTCTTAGAATGCGGCAATGAACTTGCTAAAGGTGAAAAACAGAAGAGTAATAACAGAATAGTAAACATATTGGACTGAAGTGACTAAAGTGAGCATTGTCTCTAAAGATATATCTTTTGAATCATAGGAAGATCTATTACGTATTTATAGATCTTTGAGAATTGAAAAGAGAAAAAATCTTATCAGTGCTGTTTCTTAAGGCAGCTGCAGATCAAATTAGATAATTGGTACCCTGACTCTAATTACATTATGGGATCTCCGATTAATTTATTATTTAATTTATGCACTTAATTTACTCTTGCCATTTGGAATCTTAGATTTGTCTCTCTGGATTAATCACATTTTTCCGTCTACTATTCATGGCAAAACCTGAGTCTTTATTACTTCACATATAACATTTACAAAAGCTAAAAAAAAGAAAGCGACACTTACTCAAGGAATAGCAAAATCGATGAAAGAGCCTATCTTAGGTCTAGACGTAATAGAAACTAGAACTGTGGTGAATTCAAATTATATATATACTCACTTGAGACTGCCCTAAATATCCATACGAAATTTGAGTGAAATGAAAAAAAAAAAGCAAGAAAAAAAAAAAAAAAAAAAAAAGGAAATCGAAGATTCTATAGAATATTCAGTAGACACACAGGATATGACAGCTCAAGATTCAAAACTTTCAGCTGGTAAGTTTTTTGTACTATTCATTATGAGGGGTGAATATGACTAACAAATTCTCATAGATGAAATCGCATTATATGATCGTCAGATCAGATTATGGGGTATAGATGCCCAAGCACGTATAAGGTCTTCCAAGATCTTATTAGTCAATTTATCATCAGCAGGTGTTGAGATTGCGAAAAATTTGATGTTGAGTGGGATTGGGGAATTAACCATATTGGATGATGGTATATTGACAGAAGAAGATTTAGATACAAATTTCTATGTCAATTCTAGATCAGTTGGTGAATATAAATTGAAAGCATCATATGACAAGATTAAAGAATTGAATTCAAGAGTAGAATTAGTAATAGATATTGAACCAATATTATCAAAAGATGATTTTTTTTTTCAGAAATTTGATCTTGTTGTCGTTACTGAATTGAACAAGTCAGATATTTTGAAAATAAATGAAATCACTAGAACTTATGAGATCCCATTTTATAGTACTGGATTACATGGATTATACGGTTATATATTTGTTGATTTGTTATCGTACGTTGCAGATACAAAGACACAAATTACCAGTTCTCTGACTAAGAAAATTGGTAAGATTGATAGTGTTAGAGAATTAATATCAACACAACAGACAAGGGAAAATGATCAATTAGTGGAAATAAATAAGATTAAAAACATTTACAAGCCATTTAATGAGATTGGTAATAATGACACGATAGCCAAATTTAAAGAATTTTTCAATACAAAGAGAAAATTGAAGAAAATTTCAATAATATTGCCATGTATCTTGGCTTTAATCAATGAATATGATTTAAATAATCACACAATTGATGATATAAATATCACTTTTGAAGAATTTGAACCAAAACTTGAGTTAATTTTACAAAAAATGGATTTAAATATAAATATTAATAAAGAAGAAGTTGAAAATTTCTTAAACCAAGCTTATACACAATTTCAACCAACAGGTGCCATCATTGGAGGAGCAATATCACAAGATATAATACAATATCTTTCACAAAAACAATGTTTCAATAATTTTGTCGTATTGGATGCTGTTGAAAGTAAAATGCCTATATATACTATTTAATTCCAAATTTTCAAACTCTTATCCCAACCACAACTTATTATTGTACCTTGTTGGATATCTACATCTATTATCTTATCATCGTGACCTTTCAAATCCAGTAATGGCATGAAATTATCAAAACTTGTTACACCAATTTGATGATCATAACTCGAAGAAACCATCCATTTCCCATTGTCACTTATCTTAACACTACTTATCAATTTATCATGTCTCGGTACACTCACCATTTCTCTTTGAGGATTTCTCATATCCCATATTTTCAAAGTACAATCTCCAGATCCGGTAACTAATTGATGTCCATTTTGATGCCAATCATTACAATATATACCATCCTGATGTCCAAACATACTTGATATCACTTTACCCGATCTCAAATCCCAAATTTTCAATACGGAATCCAAACCGCAAGTAGAGAGTAATGAGCCTTGTGGATTTATAGCAATACTGAAAATCTCCTTTGAATGTGCTTTAAACTGTGTATATATCGATTCTTGTCTCGTTATATCAAAAAGTTGAAACGTCTTGTCAAAAGATGATGTGATCAAAATCGAAGGTACCAAAGGGTGAATCTTAAGATCAGATATACGTAACTCGTGTAACTTGTGTTTATGTATATTGTCACCATTGTAAAAATTAGCGTCACCTGCAAAATTACCTGTGGTGATGAGATCTTGATTAACATCAAATCTGCTGATCTTATCAGTTTCTTTATAAATTTTTAACTGTGTCAATTCATCATCTTGTTCGAAAATCTTCAATTCTCCAGACCATGATGTAGTGATTATCTTATCCTGATGAAATTTAACCTTCGATATAGGCCTATTACTTATTATCTTAGAACTGCAAAGTTCTAATTTGGACAATTTATCGTACAAATCACGTCTTGCTACCAACTCTTGAACCATATTGAAATCATCGTATTCCTTTAATTGCTTCTCATTCAATTTTTTTGCTTGTTGTAAAGAGATGTTTGTAATATTGACCCTTAAATCGTATAATTCATCACATTTAACTGGGTCTTCACTTACAGGTTCATAATATTCCTCTTCTTCTTCTTCTTCTTCCACCTCGATATTATCACTGTCTGGCAGATCCTGAGATACTATCAGTTGATATAATTCTGTATTTTGTGATATCAATTGAATCAATCTAGCTCTCCTATCCAGTTTGTCTTCTCCAAACAAGGTAATTGGTTCTTCAAGAGAGCGTAACAAAGATCGCACATCCAAATCATCCGTTGGCAACTCATAATTCAAATCTTTTGAAACTGCTGGTTCAGTCTTTTGTACTAATGACATTTGATATCCTTATACTCTCTCCTTGTTTAAAATTTTGTATTTAACAAAAGGCAAAAAATTGATAAAGGTCGTTTGTCAATTTCACAATAATACTAATATGGATTTTTGTTTGTATCATGCACTACTATTACCCCGGGGTTTGTTTCATCCTTTTGCATACGTAAAAAAAAAAAAAAAAAAAATCACACCAGTTTTTTTATTATCAAATAATAATTTATTTTGACGTTTCTTCCCATTAATCCCCACGAAATCCTCCAATGGATCATGAGTCGTCCATTGCGGAATTTTTTAGAGATATAAAAACCTTATCCATTCCTTTTTCTTAATTAAAAAACTTGTTATTTCCCACCCCCCAAATACTCATCTCTATTAATTCTCATAAACTATTATATAATGTCAGCTATACTTTCTCAGTAAGTTTATCTTTATTACTGTATGGATATACAGAGCACTAACAATTTATTTAGACAAGTTAAAAGATACGCTTTAATTGCAACACCAATTGTCGGTGCTATATTATTTGTCAGTTACAAGACAAACTCAAAAGATTTCCATAAAGAATTTGAAGTGGAATATAAGAATAAAAATAAGAATTAACTATTTAACGAAACTAATGATCATTATTACGGAGGTGGTAAGGTGGCTGCTATAGAATTTCCGGTTTCTCAGGACGATAATAATATGGTTTTCATTTCTTGGGTTTCTTTCCATGTATAGGTTAATTACTATTACAAGGACTTACCAATAATATTAGACTTCTTTTTTTTCAATAATTTGTAAGATTACTTCTCATCTATATTTTATATATATCATTTCAAATTCATATCACTCATGGTGAATAACAAATCTTCTTCTTCTTCGTTATTATTGTTTCTTGAATACCTTCTTGCAAATTGGGTCTTCGTGTTATTACTAGTTATATGATCATCATCTTCATCGATTATAGCACTCTCATTTGAATTATGATGATTATATGTATTTTGTAATTTCAATCCAGGTTGTTCATAATTGATCAACCGAAGTTCTTTTGTAGAACTTGATGATGATTGATGTTGCAAGATAGCTGCATTCATCGACTCACTTAACAGATCATTCCTATTTTGCATCAATTGATATCTTTCCAATGAATCCTGAGGCGATATCGATAACCTTAAATCCGGTTTCAAGTCTAATTGTTTTATAAATAAATCCAATTCTCCTGCATCATCTCCAGCACTACTTCCACCACCATCTGCAATCTTGGAACCAGATTTTTGACGGCGATACCTTGAACCAAATGATGACGAAAATCTAGGTGTTGTGCCTGATTCATGCGATATGGATGAATCTATGCTTCCAACATATATTGGTTTATACAGATTTTGAGATGAGAAACTTGTTCTTTGGTGTCTCAACATTGCCAGTAAACTGGTTGTGGAGTTATTATCGTTGGTCAAAGACTCGTTTCCCAAGAAAGGAGGTGGAGGTGTCAGTTGGTGTTGAGAAGATGGTAAATTCGATAATGGCACATTTGAAGAAACTGATCCAACTTTAAAAGGTTGTATCCTCGAAGCAGAGGAAGAAGATCTGCGTAATTTATTAGTTGATGATGGCGAAAATTCTTTCATGAAAATTGAACCTGGAGATAAAGAGTAATTTGATTGTATCGATAACCTTTTCAAATGAGGATTTTCTTTCATAGGTTGTGGTTGTGGTTGTTGTTCCTTTGGGATTTCTTCCAGTTTCCTATAATCCATTTTCAAAAACTCTGAACTTAATAACTCTTCATTATCATTTAATTTGAATTTGCAATTCGATCTGTAAGAGACACTTATCCTTAATGAGCCAACATTTGTTATAATTGGTTCAAATTTCTTTGTCATCAATTTCTCTTTTAAAGATCTATCAACAAGATTCTTAGATAGGCCAATTCTACCTTTAGAATGTATCGGTAAATTGCCATCAAGAATTCTATAATTTATTGATAATGATTGATTTAAATGTGTATTGGCAATATTTTGCCTCAATTTGAAGCATGGGAGTAATCTGATAAAAGTGTACAACACTCTAAATGAGATCATGATATTTTTATAGATTGATGGAAGTTGATTCACGTTCAAATCAAACGTGTTTAAATCAAATTCTAATAACCATCTTTCTAAAATCAATTCGTTCTTAACATTACCTTGGGCCACTGTATACGACTTGTTCTTATCTTCGAGATCTAGCAAAATCAAAGTTTGTGATGGAGATAAATGTCTTAAATCAAGATAAACTTCAATCACCAAAGGTGGTAAACTCAATATAGAATTTGTCTCTTCATTTATTATCGAGTTTGACAATTTCCACAATTTTAACTCTTCTTTTGAAAGGATGTCATCTAATTGGATATTAAACCATTTGTTCAACTTATTACCAGCCTCGTTCGCATCTGGTGGACTTGATGCCCTTGATTGTATTATTATATTCGATGCTTTAAAGAAAAAATTCTATTGATATAATGTTAGTTATCTCGTCATTCGATCATAGAGATGCGATAAGATGGTAATCAGTCACCCTTCAAAAATAAGGAAGAAATGACGCAAAAAGATGAAGATAAAAAAAATACATACTTGTACAAGTTGAGTGAGCTTATCATTCTTCTTGTGTCTTATCTTTTCATTGTAACTCATCTCTCATGTCTATATATTGCTGATAGATGATTTTACTCCCTTTATCTTCTCTTTTATGTTTTATTTTTTTTTTTTTTTTTTTGATGTTTTATTTTTTTTTTTTTTTTTTGCTTTTTGAGAATTGAGCCTACATTATCTGAAAACATCGATTGATATATTATTTTTCTATAATTCAAATACTTCGATCAATGACAAGATTCTAATGAATTTTTTCAAGTCGTTGGTTTGTGCCTCGTATATCTCATTCAACTTTATCAACTCAGACTCAATTAAGACTTCTAATTCTTTACCTTTAACATCATCTCTATTACACTTGTCGAGTAAAATCTTGTTTTCCAATTTAACTTGTTCAATATTTTCCAAGATTTCTCCAAGATTGTAATAAAATGAATTAATTAATTGTTGTGATACGTGCAGATAGTTGAATTTGAAAGTGAACACGGTTCTTATGGCTAATCTATCGTTTGTCTTTGGAATTTCTTGTAATTGTAAAATATTTGACATCACTAATTTATTTAAATTTGATCTTATTGTGGCATCTTTCATCAATAAGATATTATTAATCATCTTCTCGTCAATAAGTTTCAAATTTTTAATGCAATTAATGATTCTTAATGCATCTTGTCCAAAAATCAACTTGATAAGTTGATTTAAAGTTTCTTGTTGTAATAAATCGTTTATATCATCAAATGGGACATAAAATTTCCCCGGTGAAGATTCTTTCAAGAATTTATTTTGTGCTAATATTTTCAAATGTTGCATAACAATTGATGTATCATCATCTTCAAAATCCGAACGATTTAAATCTCCATCTTCTGGGATTTCAAGTTTTATTTTTTTCCTTGCTGGTTCATCATCTCTTTGTAATGATAATGGTGATATAATTGAATGTCTAACATTAATAACCATCTTGTCCTTATTATAAAAATGCAATTCTCTAACAATATCATTGGCGTTATGTGATGTCAGCTTTATATTTTTTTGTGCATAACCTTCCTTGACAGTTTCCATACTCAGTGGATCTAATCCTGTTGAAGTAACCATTATATTATTAGAATGTTTCAAGATATCTAACATCTCATTTATGACATCGATGGAATTTTTTTCAAATTTATTCAATATTATCGAATAGATTTTCAGTGAAAGTGGACCAAGTTTATGTTTACAAAGATCCAGTAACAGTAATGATCTTTTTCTTTGTAAGAACCTGTTTAAATTGAATGTGAAAGGTATATCTTTTATTAATCTTTCTTCACCATTGACGATTTTAGAATATTTAACTTTTGGTGTGATCAAATCCAGAAATAATGTATTAGTTATTTGTTTAACTTCCAGAATTTTTTTCGATTCACTTGTCGCTTTACTTTCCTTGTTGAATTTTACTAACTGTTGCTTAAACAATTCATTATATAAATCGAATTTATCTTGAAATGAAATCTTATTGATTGGGATCAACCATTTATCTTGTATAAGTTTGATGAAGACCAGAACCAATTTTTCACTGTCTTTATCTGAAGAATAATCTTGGAAAGTTAAATATCCAAAATTCAAGAAATTCTGTATGATCTTGGTGATGGTCTCATCTTGATAGATCAAATGAATCTGATGAATTATATCACCACTATAAACAAGTTTCAATACACCAAGTTCATTGAAACTATAAAAAGGTTTTTTTTGAAACTCGGCAAAATACGTCACTATGTTCAATTGGATCAAAGAGACCAAGGACTGCTTGATGTTGTATATAGGTAAATTGGTGTAACTGGAAAGCTGTTGTATATTTAAACGTCCATGGCTGATCAAAGTTGACACTATAAGAGACAGTTGTTCCCCTAAATGGGTCTTGACAGTGGTGGTATATACAAATGACTTGGGAGACTGGGTCTTTGAAGCACGCAGATCTATAATAGCAGCAGCTTTTGTCATCTTCACCCTTGCTAATAGTTGTATTTGATTCTCCTAACAAAAAAAAAAAATTTTTTTTTTTTTTTCACTTTGTGTTTTTTTTTTTTTTGTTGTCTGTTTGATTTGAATTGGGGGTTTTGGAAGTTGGTTATAGATTGATACTTTGTCTTTTATGTTATGGTGGAATGGTGGTGGAGGTGGTGGTGGAGGTGGGTAGGTTTGATGAGTATATGAAATAGTTAGCTGATTAGACAAAGGGCGGGAGCAATTGAAGGAACTGGTTAAATAATCAGGAAAGGCAAGAGCAAGTAAATGGATCTTATTTTGAAGTAGTCTAGTAGAGAGAATGAGCTGAGTCTAGTCAGTTGATAAGAATCTACTCTTCTTATACTGCTATTGTAGAAGTAGGTAAGTAGTGTATAATTTACTCAAATACACATTTCAGCCAATCACATTTCAAATTTTGTCTATTATTCTTCATTTTCTTAAAACATCTAAAAAAAATAAAATTTTTTATGTTTTTTTTTTTCCAAGCTTAAATTTGTTGAATTGTGGAAACTAGTAAAGTTATAGATAATATTCATCACTAAATCAAATGTTTTCAAGAATCTCTTCAAGATCTTACGCAACATCTTCATCTTCATTCAAATTGGTCACCAAGGAATTTGAAAGTCCTGTTTCCAAATTACAAGTCATTGTTAAGAATGCTGGTGCTAAGAACAATGATAAATCTGGTTTATCCCATTTGTTGGCAAATTTCAGTTTCTTAAATACCAATTCTAAATCAGGTTTAAGATTGAAAAGAGAAAGTGAATTGTTGGGTGGTGTTTACCAGGCCAAGCTGACAAGAGATGATTTGGTCTTGGAAGCTCAATTCTTAAAAGAAGATTTACCATACTATTTAAATGCCATTGGTTCCACTTTATCTGAAGCTGCATTCAAAGAACACGAATTCGAAGAATTGGTCTTACCAGCCACTTTCAGTGAATACGCTTTAGTCTCTAAAAATTCCAAAATACAATCTTTGGAGAAATTACATGAATTATCTTTTAGAAAAGGTTTAGGTAATTCATTATACTACGATGGTATCTCCAAAATCACTTTAGAAGATTTGAAATCTTATAAATCCAAATATGTCAACAAACAAAATTTGGAAATCCACAGTTTTGGTGTTGTTGAAAAAGATTTGGTCAACTTTATTGAAACTTCATCTTTCAGTTTATTACCAGAAGGTTCTGCTGTCTCATCTGCCCAAGTTAAGACTTTTGTCGGTGAACAATCAAGAGTAAGATTACCAAGCTCAAAATCAACTGCCTCATTTGGTATCCCAATTGCCAAAGGTGAAGAAGCCACTTTTGCTGCATTATCAGCTTTAATAAATTCCAAATTCCCAACTTCATTGGCTTTAGAAGTTGAAACCAAGATTGCCAATTACTCAGGTGCTTCATTATTCTACGTATCTTTAACTTCAAATGATTCTCTGATCTTGTCAGGTTCAATTAAAGCCGTTGCTAAAGAATTGAAAAATGCTAAAGGTTTATCTAAATTATCAAAAGCTGCTGAATTAGAAAACCCAAGTTTGGATGTCAAGTCAATTAAAGATTCTGTCAAATTTGATAAATTCAACTACGTCGTCGTTGGTAACGTTGATGGTTTACCATATGCTGAAGAATTATAAATATCCCCGTCATCATCCCAAAAATAAATTAATTTAAAAATAAAAAAGACTATTTTCTATAATTGTTGTACATATATATCTAATACTTATTTCTCTTCTCATAGGCATTCAAAAATTCTAATTTATCTTTGATATCTAAATTAACAGATTTCAATTTATTCAGTTGTAAAGATACCTTAACATTTTGCCAATCATCAACTTTATTTTGCTTGAAATTTAATTTTAAATTCTTATAATTTGAACATTGAAACCAAATTAATTGTACAAAAGACATTGGTAATACCGTGACAGACCAACTAGATTTCATCATTGTTAAAGTACTGATCTTGACTTGCGATGAAGGAATATTGAATTTTAAAATCGATTTATTATTTGATGTTGTTCCTTCGATGAAAAACCAAACAAGGTCTTTACCTATATCTTTTGCAAAATCTTTTATAAGTAATCCATCATTGTTTGGCTTATTGATAGCCTTCATCATCAACTGCCATGTAGAAACTCGATATAATTGACCATCTAACCCAGTGACAACGAAATTTGAATTTGTTGATAACAGTCTTAAAATCAATGGATCAAGAAAACTTGCAAAATTGACAACCACTACCCCGGATTGAGGTTTCAATGTCGGTATACTGGTCAACTGACATATGAAAAATAAATACAATCTTATGAATAAAGATTGTACAAAATTAATAGGCGATGTGATGAAAATTAATGAAACCAAGATAACGAAAATTGGAAATTTCAAAATGAAAATTGGAAGTTTCAGTAATATCTCAACAATAGTGGTTTTCGTGGAAACCACGGGAAAGAAAGGAGATATCCCAGTAGCTTTATCTCTCCAGTTTGTGAATTTTTCCATTATAATATAAAGTATATAAATATATATAAGTGTTGAATTTTTTTGTGCTTTTTTTTTTTTTTGCTACAAATTTTTCTCAATCATCATCATTTTCAAGCATATCATCAAGGAACATACTAGGAATAACGCTTCTACCTTTTCTACCTCTTTCTTCTCTCAATGTTGACTGTTGTTGACTTCCCGGTACGCTTAATAAACTTGTAGCACCACCAACACGGGAATTATCTCTACTATGATGATATTGGCTTAATGAAGTTTGGGAATCCATCATACTACTATCTCTTAAGGGACTCATATTACTATCCAAAAACATTGAGCTGTTACGTACATTCAACACTTCAGCTGTTGGCGATATGAACATCTTGGTCATATCAGTAGGCCTTTGTATATTAGTTTGTGAACTGCTACCTCCACGGAATGGAGACACCGTGGAAGATCCCGTGTAACCATCAGATGGTTCTCTTTGATGACTGCCTAGCAATGGGATCACCGGAGGAGCATTCTGAGTGTTTGGGACGTAGTTATAACCTTTATATTCAGAATCATAATTAACTTCTTTATCCAATGTGATTTTCTTTGCACGCCATGAATTGAAAATGTAGGCTAAAAATGTAGCAATCATGATAAATAAAGCAATAGCACCAAAACAAATGAATACTGTTCCACTTGGAGATGTAGATCTAGAGATATATGGGTTGTTTGAAGATGGAGGCACTGTCATTACTGGAGTTGTATATGATGATGATGATGATGACGATAATGTGGATGTCTTATATTTTGGCATTGATTTGGTCACTGCCACATCTGAAGTAGAAGTCGTACCATCCTTTGTGGTGACAGACTTAGAAGTCGAGGTGGTCAGTTCTGTGGTTGTGCCTGTTGTTGTTAATTTTGGTAAAGCCATGGTATTATAGGTAAATCTATTTATAAAACAAACTGTTTTTTTTTTTTTTTTTTTTTTTGAAAGGAAAATTTTTGATTCACTTTTTTTTTGTTCTCGGTAATGTAAACAATTTCCTAAAACAATTTGATATCTTATTAGTTATTATTTTTTATTTCAATCATTTCACTATATCATGATATATATACTCTCTCTCTTTCTCTCACATGATGACACATTTAGAAGAGTGATCATCTTCATCAACTCCACTACCATTAGCACCTTTTGGTTTGGCACTTAATGCACATCTAGCCAGTTCTGTAAACACTTCATTAACACCTCTATTTTTCTTAGCACTACATTCCAAATATCTTAAGGCACCTATTTTCTTGGCAACTGTTAAACCTTCGTCGTATGTTACTAATTTCTTCTTTCTTGATGATCTCTTGTCCATTATATCATCGAAATTTTGGCTATTAGTATTACTATTATGGCCACCCAGATTAAGAACGTGATCATCTTCTTCCATTCTTAAATCACATTTCAATGCAACTAATACCAATTTAACACCTTCACAGTGCTCCAAGATTTCACCGACCCATTTATTTTCAACATTTTCTAAAGAATCAATAGAATCAATACTGAAACACAACATTATACAATGCGTATCACTATAACTCAATGATCTTAATCTATCGAATTCTTCTTGTCCTGCAGTATCCCATAATGATAATTGTAATTGTTGACCATCAACAAATATATCATGAATATAATTCTCAAAAACTGTTGGCTCATAAACTTGAGGAAAATAACCTCTGGTGAAAACGTTCAATAACGATGTCTTACCACATGCACCATCTCCCAATATAACTATCTTACGTTGGACTATCTCTTTAGGTTAATAATACAGTTTGATAAAGCATATAAATTTTTTTTTTTTTTTTTTTTACATACCAGGTTTCTTAGATCCACCACAAATTGCCATTTAAAACCGATATTTCTCTCTAAAAGAGCTTACAAGAAAAAGAATATGAAATGTAAAGGAATGGAAGTAATAAAACGTTATACTAGTTTTATTAGATATTCTTTAATCTTGTTGGTGTTTCAACTGCCTTCTTTTTTGTCTGTTGTTATTTTTATGTTTTTTTTTTTTTTTTTTTTCTGTCTGTTGCAATTTTTTTTGCTTTAGGCAACTGGCAGTTATCGTGTCAATAATAGTTGAAGTACTCTTATTACAAGGCATGAAAGCATTTAAGAGAAGTAATTGATCTTGTCAATTGAGTGATTATGTGTAATTATCTGTCGGCTTAAGGATTGTTAATAGTATGAGGTTAAGGATTGATAAAGGGATCTTTTTTTTCAGTTTTCAAGGCGATTGATAATAATACACCACCATTCTATAAACTGCTTAGACTTGACTCGACTGGGTCTGAAAAATATCTAGACGGAAAGAGGCTTGTTATATAGATCCATTCAACTTCTTGTTTGTAACTGAATGAATTTTGTGTATTTTCTGTAGAAACAGATATAAGAGATATAAATTATATAAATTCTAAAACGCACAAGAGAACTTTTTGCAAAATTCTATAGATATCAAAGAAGGAGGGCTTCTGAATAAACTACGGTGACAGAATAAGGGTCAAGTAAACTAGTCAAGTAAGTAACGTCTTTTGTGAAAGGTTCTCTTAGATCTCCTGTACCGGTGTTTCCCCAGTATATAATATATACTTTTATTAAATGGGATATAAGCACAATCTTGAAGTAACTTTCACATACTAAAAACACTATACTTAAATGGGAATAACATATACAAAAAAGCAAAGTCATCAAAAGGGCATTTTTTTTTTTTTTTTTGCACAAAAAGAAAAACCTTAAGGCATTTTCTCAGCAAGCAAGGCAATAATTGGTGAGATTACGCCTAGATAATATTAGAGAGATCGTATCTATCTCGGATTAACTAGTATAATACGTTGTTCAATAATAATGGATACTAGTTGTAAGATGAGTCGTAGGCCCGCGTGTATGTACTAGCAGCATGGAGTTAAAGCGATGACCATGTAGAGAGCCTGCATTAGTTTTCATAGCGCTATAAGGACAAGTGTCCCTACTTGCTGCTGATTTCTGAGCCAATAGCATCCCTTTATCGGAGAGATAGCCGATTATATAAGCACTCACATTTTTTTTTTTTTTTTTTTTTTATCTATGTAGTATATCATTTGATAGATAGCAGACCAGACAGGGAAATATAGCAAAAGCAAAAAGAGAGAAAAAAAAAAAATTTCAAGACAATAGTAACACAAGATGACAAAAATTTTTCTTAATTTATATATACTGTAACGGTTTTCTTTTTTAATTTTATTTGAAATTTTTTTTGTTTGTTCAAATTTCCTAATTATGATGGACTTAATAAAGAGAGAAGTATGGCAAGAGTCATATAATGAAGGAGCAGTAATACTATTATGTGTTGGGTCAGCTATGGTTTTCATCATGGTACCCGGACTTTCATATTTATATGCTGGGTTATCGAAGAGAGATTCCGCTTTACATATCACAATAGCTTGTATAATGTCTGCATTTGTTGGAATGTTTCAATGGTATTTTTGGGGTTACTCGTTAGCCTTCTCAAAGACTCTGGTTAATAATAAATTTATTGGTAATATGCACAATTTTGGTTTCCAAAACGTCTTGGGAGGTGATGATTATCCAGAATTGGCATTTGCCATTTTCCAAATGATGTTTCTTTGTGTCACTTTAGCAATTTTGGCCGGTGCTATATACCTGCGTGGTCGTTTAATTCCCATGCTTGTCTTTTGTTTTATATGGAGTACAGTCGTTTACCTGCCTGTTTGCTTTGCAGTTTGGTGTGAAAATGGTTGGGCTTATAAATGGGGGGTATTGGATTATGCTGGAGGTGGTCCAGTGGAAATCTTGAGTGGATTCAGTGGTATCACTTATAGTTATTTTCTTGGTAAGAGGAAACAATCTTTACTCATCAATTTTAGACCTCATAATGTGTCATATGTCACTTTAGGTACAATCTTGTTGTATTTTGGATGGCTTGGCTTCAACGGGTTTACATGTATTTATCCATCTTTAAGAGTTGCCTATCTGTTGATGAATACACATTTAAGTGCTGCATTTGGGGCCTTGACTTGGTGTATATTGGATTGGAGAATTGAAAAAAAATGGTCTGCTGTTGGCTTATGCAGTGGTTGTATCTCAGGTTTAGTTGCTGCTACTCCGTCAAGTGGTATGATTACCTTGTACGGATCTGTTATACAAGGAATAGTTGCTGGTATTGTTTGTAATTATTCAACAAAATTGAAATTTCTCGTTGATATAGATGACTCTTTAGATATATTGGCAGAGCACGGTATGGCTGGAGTTGTCGGTTTATTATTCAATGCTTTCTTCGGGGACTCGACTATCATTGGATATGACGGTGTTACTGATGTTGAAGGTGGGTTTATTTCTCATGATTACCGTTCCATTTATAAACAGATTGTCTGGATCTTATTTACACTGGCATACTCCGTTGTGGTGACTGCCATCATCTGTGCAATCATGAACAGAATTCCAATGTTAAGATTAAGAGCTACAGAAGATGGCGAGGCTCGTGGTATGGATGAGTACGAAATTGGTGAATTTGCCTTCGATTTCATCGAAGTGCGTAGAGATTTCTTATCATTTGGTACTGCCCCAACAGGTGCCAACACCCCAGATATAGTGCATGGCACAGTGGAAGAAAATAGCTGTTTAAATAGTGAGACAAATGAGAAAGAAGTGGAAAAATTGTACAGACCAGATGGCGCTGAGGAAAATGAACAAGATGAAGAACAACGTGCAACAAATACAGTTGTCATGCAATAAACTTATATAGACCTTTTTTAATGATGATAATGAACTAAAAACAAGTTTAGGGATGTAAGCACATGTAATGGCAGAATGGCACGTGTCAGCAGTTCGTGTTGGGTTTTCCGTTTCCCGTTTCTTTGATTTGTTGAAAATCTTTTTTTGGGTTTTTGGAATTTTTTTGCACGATTTGCGAAGGGGAGGAGGAAGTGTTGATGATGATGTTTTCTTGTTTTTTTATTTATTTTTTAATTATCTTTCAAATACATCTATAAACTTTTTAGATACCACTCAATTCAATTAATAAGTAAGTATGATCTCATGTGAATAATTTTATCACCCAAGGGTTACTAACCAAATTTTCCTCAACTCAGAAAATGGCTCCACCAGCTTACTCCGATATTTCAAAAGATGCCAACGGTGTCTTAGGTAAAGATTTCTACCATTTAACTCCAGTTGCTTTAAGTTTAAAGACTGTTGCTCCAAATGGTGTTTCATTCAACACTAACGGTAAAGTTAGTGGTAACAAGACTTCAGGTAGATTAGAAGGTTCTTTCTCTGATAAAGCCACAGGTTTAACTTTAACTCAAGGTTGGAACACTGCCAATGTCTTGGACACCAAAGTTACTTTAAGTGATGCTTTATCACCAGGCTTGAAATCTGAATTAGTTACTTCATTAGTTCCAGGTGGTGACAGAACTGCTAAATTGAACTTGTACTTCACTCAACCTTCAGTTACTGCTAGAGCTTTTGTTGACTTATTAAAAGGTCCAATTTTCAACGGTGACTTCACCATTGGTCACGAAGGTTTCACTACCGGTGGTGAAATCTCATACGATGTCAAATCAGCCACTTTAAGCAAATACTCTGCTGCCATTGGTTACAAAGCTCCAGTTTACTCAGTCTCATTAACTGCTGCCAACAATTTACAATTATTCTCTGCTGCTTTCTACCAAAAAGTCTCACCATTAATTGAAGTTGGTGGTAAAGCTACTTTTGACTCCAAATCATCATCAAGCAACCCAGTTGCCATTGAAGTTGCCACCAAATACCAATTGGACCCAACTGCTTTCGTCAAGGCCAAGATTGCCGACTCTGGTATTGCTTCATTAGCTTATTCTCAAGATTTAAGACCAGGTGTTAAATTAGGTTTAGGTGCCGCTTTCGATACTTTGAAATTAGGTGAATCTGCCCACAAATTAGGTTTATCATTATCTTTCACTGCTTAAATTTAATTATATATATATATTTTTATATATTCTTGTGAGAGCTACTTATATATTCTTTTATTAATATAATCTAATTTTTATTTTTTCAAACACTCATAATCTAATAAAACTTGGTTTCTTATCATCATTAATGTTCAAATTACAATGGAAGGTTTCAATGAATTCTAAATCAATATCGCCTTTGCCACCGGCAAATTTGTCATATTCATCAAATATCCCACTTAAACACCAACCTTGTAAATATTTTCTCATTAATCCAACTAGTATCCCAATTCTATGTTTCCCCTTATTAGAATGGATCAAAATGGGATAATTTTCCATATTCACTATTATATTTAATGCATCTGTTAAACATTCGGAATTCTTATACATTAATGGAGCAACATCAGTTTCTAATTTCAAATATTTGAAATTTATCTGTTCTTGTTCAATAAATTTATAATACTCATAATTATCCTCTTTATCACCAATATATATTATCGTTTTCAATTTCAAATTTTGTAAATATTTATAATTTATAGGTTGTGGATGTCCAGACCTATAAATACCATCTTCAACAAGTGAGAAATTTATTGGTGGAACATATTTAGGTCTATTATTCAATATTTTCAATGAAGTATATTGCTCTTGTGTCATGTTCTTGTTTCCCTTGGACATTAATGAACTCGGTCTATACTCACCTAGTGCTGGAGTAATTTCATCTTCATCATTTTGTGCATCTGTGATTTGTTCTTCGTTAAATTGGTCATATAATTCGTCATGCTGTTTCTGTTGTTGGTCAGATTGTAAATGTTCTTCTTGCTCTGGGGTTAAAAAAATCGTGGAACCTGTGTTGTTACTATTCTGCAACTTGAGTTGATCATACTGTCTCAACTGCTGTAGTAATTGATCACCTTGTGATAACATGATGTATGTGGTTTGATTGATTGATTGTTGAACGATTCTCTAATTCATGTTGAAGGCATCTCTTTTTTTCACGATAAAAAAAAAAAAAAAAAAAAAAAAATTTAAATCAGTAAAATTTTTTAGTATAGAAGTCTTAGTAAATATACATTCACAAAGATGGCAAAGAAAAGTATGTATTAATAATGATTAGTCTAAATTTGAAAAGGGTTACTAACTGATATATTTCATAGTTACCAAGAGATCTAGAGCTGCGAGGAGAGGTGAGATCAATATAGAAGATGCACAAGTCAAAACTTTAGAAGACTTACCGAGATCAGAGAACACCAACGTTGCAAGCTCAATAATAAGAACCACTGCTAAGAACGAAGACTTATTGAACCAAAAAATGAAGAAGACCAAGAAGGCAGTTAATGGTGTCTCTAAAGTTTCAAAAGAAAAGAAATCGAGATTTGACAAGATTGATGGAAGATTATCTACAAAGATTGAAAGATCATTGGAAAGATCAAGAATCGTCAAGTCTCAGAGAAAATTAAACTGGGATTCAATTAACGAGAAGATAAGAGAAGAATTATTGAAAGGAACTATAAATGAAGATGATGTAAATGAAAAATTGACCGAGAAGAATGCTGAAGATTTAGAAATCGAAGATTTCTTCAAAGATCTGGCAAAGGATAAAGTCACAAGAGAAAGATCTGCAACTCCTCTGAATGTCTTTGAATTGTTAGGTGATGAAGTTGAAGCTTGAAAAAAATTGTATATTTTTGCATATTCTGAAAAAAATAGGGAATTTACATAGATAATTTGTTATAACATAGATTTGAATGATCGGTTTTATAGGTAATATTGGATGCTATTAATATTAATATTGTCACTCCGTAGTCATTGTTGTTGTTGTTCTTGATAGAGACAATGATCGAATTTTCTAGATGAGGAACAGGGGCTGTCTGAGCTGTCTGAGATTTTTTGCAAAAGGAATTTGAACAAGTCATTGGAAATTTCAAACCTTTTGTAAAAGAGGATTATTAACCAAATCACAATAAGAAAAGATCTTTCATTAGAATCAGATGAAGTTATCAACAATTACAATCCCGGCAGCTGCCATTGCTGCTTCAAGTTCTTTTTTCGCTTCTGCATCAGAAATTGAGCATCCTGAATTTGTTCCATTTGATAAATCTAAATTATCCAAGGATTCCTTTTACGAAGATTTCCAAAACTTGGATAATTGGAAAGAGAGTCACGCAAAGAAAGACGAAGAATTCACTTATGTTGGGAAATGGTCTTTGGAACCTGCTCATGTTAACCCAGGTTTCAAAAATGACAAAGGGTTAGTGTTGAAATCTCCTGCTGCTCATCATGCAATTAGCACTAGATTGCCAAACTTGTTTGATAACACCGATAACACTTTAGTCTTGCAGTATGAAGTTAAATTGCAAAAAGGATTGAACTGTGGTGGTGCTTATATCAAGTTATTAAGTGCTGAAGGTTTCCCTTCAAATGAAAATGGTGATGAATTTAATAATGAATCCCCTTACCAAATCATGTTCGGTCCTGATAAATGTGGTACTACAAACAAAGTCCACTTCATCATCAGAAGAACTGATCCACAAACTGGCGTCGTTGAAGAAAAACATTTGAAAGTTCCACCTTTAGCAAGAGCTGTCAAGACAACAACTTTATACACTTTGATTATCAAACCAGATAACGATTTCGAAGTTAGAATTAATGGTGAAGTTGCCAAGAGTGGTAACTTATTAGATGAACTGCTTTTCAAGCCTTCTTTCAATCCTCCTAAGGAGATTGAAGATCCAAATGATTTTAAACCTGAAGACTGGGATGACAGGGAAGAAATTCCTGATCCAAACGAAGCTTCAAAACCTGAGGACTGGGATGAAGATGCCCCATTGAGAATTCCAGATCCAGATGCTACCAAGCCTGAAGACTGGGAAGAAGATGAATTAGATTTCATCCCTGATCCAAGTGCCGAAATTCCAGAAGATTGGGATGAAGAAGAAGATGGAGAATGGATGGCTCCTGAAATTCCAAACCCTAAATGTGAAACACACGGTTGTGGTCCTTGGGAACTGCCATTGATTCCAAATCCAAACTACAGAGGTAAATGGAAGCAACCTCTTATTGCCAATCCAGATTACCAAGGTCAATGGCATCCTAGATCAATTCCAAATCCAGATTACTTCGAAGATGTTAATGCTTCCAATTTAGAAGCCATTGCAGGTTTAGGTTTTGAATTATGGACTTTACAAGAAGACATCTTATTCGACAACATCTACTTGGGTCACTCAATGGATGAAGCTGAATTGATTGGAAATTCTACTTTTATTCCAAAATTGGCTATTGAAGAAGAAGAGGCTCTGGCAGGTGCTCCTAAAGCCGATTTTGAACCAGAAGAACCTCCTTTAACACTGAATGATGAGCCAGAAAGTAAAATTGGAAAGATTCTTGATGTCACTTTCGATAAAGTTAACAGATTCATTGTTGATGGTTTCCAATTTTACACTGACTTCAAATTATCACCAGTTGAAACTGTTACCCAAAGACCATACGAGGCTTTATATTACTTTGGTATTTCAATATATACCCTTGTAATTGCCACTGGTATTTGGGGTGCTTTAGCTTACTTGATTACTGGTGGCAGCAGTGCTCCAGTTGCAGCAAGAGCTCAAACCACAGAACAACTGGAAAAAATTGAAGAAATTAAAGAAGAAATTATTGAAGAAATCAGCCAAAAAGAATCTGAAGCTTCCGGTGTTTCTGTTGCTGCAGGTGAGGATGAAGATAGTGAAACTGATTAATGTTTCTTAAATAGGTATATAATTACTTAATAGGTGTTTTTAAAAGCTAATTGCAAATGTATTAGATTTGAAATTGTATTTAAAAAAAAGTCTGTAGAATAGAAAAAAGTAAAAAAAAAAAAAATCAAATCAAGAAAAATACACCAAAGAGATTTAACCTGTAATCAGTATGAGAATGTCTGACTTGCCGACGCTTGGGGAGAAACCCAAGAATGGGACCAGTGTTAGAAGAGATGAGTCAAGAATCAACAAGTTGAAAAAAATTGAACAGTTGGCTTCAAAACGTTACCTCAATCCACCAAAATCCTCATATGGGCACCATCGTAAGTCTGATAAAGATTCGGGACTGATACCCACAGTGATATCAACAAACGACGATGAAACGCTGGACTTGATAAATACATCACCAAAACATGATAGAAGGCCTCCATATGTATTGCACCACCTTCATAAGAGTTCACCAAGAGATACTGCTACCGTGATTCGTCCTCCAAGGGATGACGAACAAGTTCAAGTGATTGCCAAGTCAGCAGATAGGGCAGTGTATCAAAACTCGTTGGAGAACTTTCAAATCGAAGTTGGTCAAGATGGGGTGGAAAAAGCCATGCCTATAGTTGATTCGGAGACCCATAAAAAATCTGAAATTGTAGATGAAACTCAAGATCTGGATGATATAGATATAGATCTAATAGATTCAAGAAGTGGCACTGATTCATGGGATCAAAATAGGAAAATTGTTGATCAAGATTTCCCTCATTTGAGAGTGGCAAATAGAATCTCCCCTGGAGACAAATTTTACAAGTCATTACAAACTGAAAAGACTAAATTTGAAAAGAGGAATGTGTTGTTAAAAGAACTTCAAAATAATGCTCAGGGGCTGAATCAAGATACACATAAAAAAGTACACCACGATAATAATAAGGATAGAAGTCTGAATAGAGGTAATCATACTCCAAAGGAAATACCACAAAGGAGACTGGATGCACAAGAATCTTTGGAGTCTACATTGACTGATGCCGGTGCAATAGAAGAACTGCTGAATTCGCCAAGTCGAAGTGCAAGAAGAAAGAAGACCAATATATTCAATTTGACTGATGAGCCTTTTTCTGTACCAGAGCCACCGGAAAAAGTTGAATCTGAAAAAGTGGAGCATATTAAGGAAGAGCCAAACGACCAAGTACCCGAAATAACAAACACTGTCAAGAACACAAGTCCTATAAAACCTTCTAAAGCAGTTGAATCCTCATTGACAAGTGAGATGAAGTCGATGCGTGGCATACGAGACACTTCACCTACCCCTGTTAAGAGAAATAAACGCAAAGTGGAACCAAAGAGGGCCGCTGACAAGACTTTGAATGCAGCAAAAAAGATTAAGTTGTTGCATAGCGATGAGGCAAAGAACATGTTTGAAGAATCACAGCAATTTGATAGTCAGGATATCGATAATTTTGATTTACTTCAAAGCTCTCAGCCTACACAGTATGAAAGTACAGTATCTTCCCCAATAAAAGAACCTAGTGTCAGCTGTGATGAACCTCAAATGAACCCATTGTTGAAAGAAGTTTTGGAAGAAGAGAAACTTTCCTCCTCTCCAAATGCAAAAGATGTTCAAGAATTGAAAGATGTTGTATTGAAAAGGATAAGTGGACAGATACCACCTTTGGAATTATATGGTTTAGATGATCATTACCATCAATTATATAGAATGATCAGAAACACAATAACCAATCTGGAAGGTAATTCTTGTCTTATGATGGGACCATCAGGAACAGGTAAGAAAACTATGATCAAGAAAGTCATAAGTGATTTGAGCTTGAAATATAATAAGCAGTTCATTACTGTGAAGTTGTCTGGATCTGTGCAAACTGATGAAAAGTTAGCTATTAGATCTATTGCTCAACAAATAGATGATGCGATCTCCACTTATCAAGAGTCTGAACAACAAGATTTCAAAATCACAGATCTGAGAAACTCAAACAGAACTTTAAGAGCACTTTTAAAAGTCTTAGATCAAAATGATTTGAATGACATCAGGGCTAAATCGATAGATAAGAACTTATCGGTTGCAATAGTTTTTGTTATCGATGAGTTTCACAAATTTACAGAATACAATAGGCAATCATTGTTATACAATCTTTTTGACTTAGCACAAAATTCTAATACACCAATTGCCGTAATTGGGTTAACTACTAAGATAACTACAAGAGAGATGTTAGAGAAAAGAGTTAAATCAAGATTTTCCCAGAAAATAATTATGTTCAATAAGCTGTTGAATGTGGAAGATTTTATCGAACAGTTTTTACAAAATTGTTTACTTCTGTCAGGTGAGATATCCAATTCCGAATACTCAAATGTTTATAACAAATATATGGCAAGGCTGGCTAAGACAGTAAATGGCTTCTTGCATAAGCATTTAGTGGTCAACCATTACACTATCAAAAATTTAAAAGAATCGTTAAGTTCATTGATTATTCCGGTAGCAAGACTTTCAGAGTCTCAACCATTCCCAGATTTGTTATTCATGCTTGAAGGTGAAGATCCTTATTCAAATGAAATACCAAGGAAGATTCGATCATTATCAGAACTAGAATTATGCATGTTGTTGGCATGTTGCAGGATAGCTTATAAGACAGAATTAAATGTCGTTGATTTCAACTCTTGCTATGAAGAATATTTCCTGTCAATGAAACTTTTGAAACAAGAAAGAATAAGTTCTATGACAAATTTTGAATCAGGTACAGGCGTTGTCATAGATTTAAAAATCTGGACTAAGCCAAACACTAAGAAAGCATGGGAATTGTTACAAAAACTTGGGCTCTTAGTGGAGAATAATGTGAGTGCTACACATCTGCTGAATCTGAAAAAAGTAAATCAAAATCAGTCATTCAGTGCATTTTCCGTCGTTGTAACTTTGGAAGAATTGAAAAAAACTTGTATAGATAGACAGTCGCAGATTTACCTGTTGACTGAAATTTAAATATATATTACATTTCAGTAATGTACAAAATAAGAATCCCCAATTAGAAATCAAAAAAAACAAAAAAAACGTAACCCCAAAAAAAAAAAAATATTTTTTTTAGACTGTAAAAACCTGCATATTTGAAACAGCTCCCTAAACTGAAATAATTAAAGAATATGAAACTTCAGTAGGTGCAAAGACCGGTAAGATGAAACAAAATAAAGATATTCTTTTCAGCTTTTATATTTAACATAATGATAAGAACTGCTTTTTCCTGATAAGAAAAAATTAAGAAAACCCCAAGAACAAATACTCAATTTGCTTCCCTCTTATGACATCTCTTGCGAGGGCATCACCATTTTTTTCAACAACTCTGATATCTCAGTTAGATGAATCAAAGATATCTATGAAGAGTATGTCAGCTTCATCATCTTCTTCTTCTTCTTCCTCTTCTAATAAGGAATTACCAAAAAAATTACATGAGACTGTCTCCAAGAAATTCAACAGGACACTAAATGGTAAAATATTCACAAAAAACTTCAATGCACTTTTTGCAACATTGATGATATGCTTGAATCTCAAACTGGGTCATGCTGATAATCAATTACAAGGATTTAGATTCAACCCGTTTGCTACCAAGAAAGTCTCATTTTCTTTCACAATTGACGAAGCCATCAAACAAATGAAGGATTTACAATTGAATGTAAATTTACCGGCAACCAGCACAACTATTTCTTATTCAATCAAGTCTGATTTAGCTTATTCATTAATTAAGAAATTCATGAGAGCCAAATTTATTCACACACCTGCAGATAGAACCAGACTGGAACCAAAGTCTGGAGTATCATTGCAGCCAACACCGAAAGGTTGTGCCGTGATTCAAAATTTTTGCTTCAAAATAGGTTTAAAAGGACAGGATTTGCCAGATATCCTACATACAAATTTCAATTCAATGGACTTGATTTGTTTCGAAAGACATCCTGCCACTGACAATATCATCCACTCTGAATATTTGATCCATCTCTTATTTGTGAGATTTATGGGTCCAACGCCTAATGTATGGAACTTGACAAACAAGCCGGATCCCATTCCATCATTGACGACCAAGTTGAGTGAAGTCTCAATGTTTGATTTTTCAAATGACACATTTAACCCTGGAAATTTTGATTCATTCAATGATTGGGATGTTACATCAATTAAATCCCCAGAAGCACAACTGGAAGAAGACAAAATTTCCCCTTTTCACCACAAATTCTTTACCAATCCTGAATCAGATTCACATGTACAGTATTATGTTTCAAATAGAGGAATTAGGTTATTCAAGTCAAGACAGTTTGGTGTAAATCAAACACCAATAAACTATTCATTTACAGGGAAAGCAGCAGTGCAATGGTTTATGGACTGTAGTGATATATTATATCAGCTGGAAGCTGCACAGATAATGAATTTACTTATCAAACATGATTTGATTGAACCAATATTACTCACACCTTCCTCGTCCCCAAAGAAAGGGTTCAGTTCACTGAGTGATGCATTTTATACTTTGACGGAAAGAGGATCCCAAATTGTTCAGTGGAGAAAAAAGAAAGGCGAGATGAATTTGAAGCAACTATACGAGTCGACCAACTCAACTCCTACTTATATGAATCCAGAGGAAAACTTAAAACTAAAGGACATTTTAGAAGACCCAGGAAGTCGTTTCTTGTTCAGACAACATCTTGAGCAAGATATGTGTGTTGAAAATCTTGATGCTTACACCGAGATATTGGATTTCACCAAGCAAATGTCTGTGTTGAAAAGAGTCTTACAATCAAAAGAAAACCAAAAACAATCAGAGTTAAATGAAAAGGAAGGGACTTCTTCCTCAATTACTGCTAAGATTAACAAACTCAAAGAAACTAGGAACCTGGCTTTAATTAAATTGGTCAACGATTGCCTTTCCAAAGCTTACTCAATATATTCTTCATATTTGTCGTATGGGTCACCTTATCTGATCAATATATCTGATGAATGGAGAAGTACAGCGCAAGAGATTTTGCTTCATCCAAACTTACCTTTCCAAGAATCATTCCCAAGGACTCCAGTTACACCGGTAACAAATCCAATTGAAGATGACTCTTTCAAATTTGAAGAAGAAGATGAGAAGAAGAGTAGTAATAGTACCAGGGAATTGAGCATCAACATCATTGAAGACAAAGAACAATTACCAGTACCACTCACTCCAACAAGTGCAACGGTGAATGAATCGTTAAAGTTATTAAACAGAGTCGATGCATTATTCAAGAAAATAAATCAACATCTCTATTTTTTATTGTCACAAGATTCATTTCCCAAGTTCATCAATAGTGACATTTTTCAACAAAACAATAGTCAGATTAAACTTTCAAAATCAGATTTCAAATAAAGAGGTCACCCATTGACATTTTTATTTTTAGAACTACACAGGATTGTTATGTTAAAAATTTTCGTACATATTTGTATATAAGTACATATATAAGTTATTTGAAAAATTAAGCTAATGGTTCTAAAGTGTTACCTTTCTTAATAGTAGCCCATCCAATCAAACGCCAATGTTTTTCAATTCTTCTACTTAAAGCAATCTTCTCATTAACTTCGGTACAAGCTGGGGCAGTCAATTGTAATCTTGCCATATCAGCCTTAACAGCAACAACTCTAGCACCAGTAGCAGTGGAACCAATGTTAACCATAAGAACTTCGTTCAAATCTAATTTTCTAACCTTGGCTTGTTTTTGACCATCTGTCTTAACACCCAATAATCTTCTCAATAAGAAGTAGTTGATTTCGATATCGGTATATATGGAAGGTAAGTGGCCTTTAGCACCAACAACTTGACCAACTAATCTATCAGCTCTACATAAAGTAGGGTCAACCTTGGTACCAACACCAATCAAACCACCAGGAACGGCAAATTTCAAATCATTATGTTCAGCAAATAATGATACAATCTTGGAGAAAATTGGTCTACATTGAATCTTACCATTATCATCCTTGGTAACGATACCTGGTCTGATTTCAATTTCGTCATCGATCTTGAAGACACCGTTCAAGATAGAACCACCAGCAACACCACCTTTCAAGTCATCGATTTCTGAACCCGGTTTGTTAACATCAAAAGATCTGATAACAATCAATCTTGGTGAGGCGTTGAAATCTCTTATTGGAACTGGGATGGTATTTACAATGAAGTTATTTACTGCATCAATATTGTACTTCAATTGGGCAGAGATTGGAACAATTGGGGCACCATCTGCAATAGTACCTCTGATAAATTTCAAAATGGATTCTTGATGTTCTAAAGCACTTTCTTCTCTCATTAAATCAACCTTGTTTTGTAAGATGATAACGTGCTTCAATTTCATGATTTCAATGGCAGCTAAATGCTCAGATGTTTGAGGTTGAGGACAACTTTCGTTACCAGCAATCAATAATAAAGCAGCATCCATCACAGCAGCACCTGACAACATAGTACTCATTAAAATATCGTGCCCTGGACAATCAACAAATGAAACGTGACGTACCAACTTGAATCTACTACCACAATCACATTTAGGATGGATTTCTTTGTCACTCTTGAAAGATCTGTAACAACCTGGTTCTTCATGCTCTTCATTTTCACATCTATAGATTTTAGCATTGGCATAACCTAACTTAATAGTAATGTTTCTTTCCAACTCATCTTTAAATCTGACAGTTTGGACACCAGATATGGCTTTTACCACTGTGGACTTACCATGGGCGACATGTCCAATTGTACCTATATTTATTGTAGCTTGTCTATTGATAATTTCTGGTGATAATGGTGTCAAGCTTGCGAAATCTGGGTTCTCTGGTTGTTCTGGTAACCCTCCTCCTTCTTCAAATTCTCTCAATCTAGTTTCTTCCTCGTCTTCAAAGTTGTCTAATCCTGCGAATGAAACTTGTTTTTTAGTGGTATTATTACTTGTTTGAACTCCTTCTGTAATCGTGCCTGTTTCAGCTATTTGTTCTTCCTCGTTCTCTTCGTCGGATTCGTAGTGGTATGATGGAGGGACGTTAACGTCTGAACCTCCTATAACGATATCTGGGGTTTGATCTTGCAAATCGTCAGACATACTATTGTTGTTTCTTCCCAAAGAATATTTAAACTGATTTGTAATGCTCTCTTCTCTACGTTGATTTCCAATTTTCTTTCTACCAAAAAAAAAAAAAAAAAAAGTCAAGATGAAAAAAATTTTTTTTTCCTTTGTGAAAAATCCTAAAAGAGCGAAATTGATATTTTATACCAGATCAACCAGTGTGTATATATTTTGTGTATATAGAATCTCTATAAGAAAGCGTCCCAGAAAGCTATTTCCAACTTGACAACGTTACTGAAGATCTCGAGCAACTGCGATAGGTGTTGTGGTTCAACATTACAGTTTTTGATCACCAGCTCACCATTAATACACAGCTGGTTATACCATTCTGAGCAATAATCATCCAACCACTCTTTGTACAAAGTATCTTTCAAGCTGGACTCTTTTTTCTGATAATGGGCAATTCCAAAATGACCAGCTTCTCTATAACCGAATAAGCAGGCAGCCATTGCAATGTTGATCTCCAACCAAGTTCCGTGTTTGGCAATTTTCAAAAGATAATCACTATATTCTCTGCACAGGTTGTTCAACTTGATACCTTGGAGATCCGATTCTGGAATACCAAGCTTAATCAATTTTTGTCTATGTTTACCCATCTCTGTGATGATGTTGCCCAAGATATCAACTTCTTTTTTCAACTCTTCTGCGTTTGGAGCTATTGCTGCCGCGAGACAATGTGTCTTTGCATAGTTTAACAAATAAGCATGATCTTGTTTCAAATAGCCAAAGAAACTTTCCAAAGGAAGTTCCAATTTAGCCAATTTCTCGACAAAAGGATGATGTACATACAGTTCCCAATCTTTCTTAATAAACGGATGTGTCTTTAAGAAATCCATCAAATTTTCACCATTATAATCATGTAATTCAAAATTGATAGGTTCGTGGACTTCAAAATGGCATAATGGACCATGGCCGTTACCGATAGTGGTATCTGCTGTGTTAATAGCATTTTGAACGTAGATAATACCATTACCAACTGCATCTACCAAACTCAATTTCTTACCCAAATTAGAGGCAATTGCAGATGCTAAAGTGCAACCAGTACCATGAGTACTTGAAGAATCATAGAACTGAGATTTGAAAACAGTGACTGTATCGGATTCTGACTCGTATAAGACATCAAATAATTCATTATTGTCATATTTGACATGGCCACCTTTGATCAATATATTTTTAATATGTGATTTGGCAGCTATTTTTTTACAAAGTTCAACAATTTGAGTATGATTCGTAATCTGTAAATTATTATAGTATTCAAACAGTAATTTTTCATCAGCAAATTCATCATCAATTAAAGCTAAAATTGTTATTGCTTCCACAAAATTTGGAGTCACTAATGAAGCCTTGCTGAACAAATTTTCAATGATAAGCTTCAAATTTTCTTGTTTTGATAACTCAAATCCCGAGGTGCTCACCATAACAGGGTCAATCACCAATTCTCCTTCAAATTTGAACTTGTCAATGGTTGCAAGTAAAGCCTTAATTCCGTTACTACTCAACATACCAGTCTTTATAACGTCGATTCTGATATCTTCGAAATTGGCATCCAAGATCTTGATCAAAAAGTCATATGGTAATTCAAAAGCATCGACAACACCTTTCGTATTCTGAGCAGTTAATGAATTGATACAAGTCAACCCGTAACATTTATGAGCTGAAATAGTTTTCAAGTCTGCTTCAATACCGGCTCCCCCAGATGAGTCTGATCCTGCAATTGTCAAGATACGAGGCAACGCAGTTCTCTCGCTTGCCCCCAGAAGAGGACTTGTGTGGTACTTGCTGATATCTATAGTGGTAATAGCCATCCTCCTTAGTGTTCCTCAACCGATAGAAAGAAGTTGAAAAATGTGGGTTTTATACTTTTCCCAAGCAAAAAAAAAAAAAAAAAAAAAATAAAATGCAGAAAAAATTGTACTTCAAAAAAGTCCTTAAACAACAACAGATGAAAACAGAGCTACTTATTCTGGAAAAAGTGGATTACATTCGACTCATATGCCACTATCACCATCCTCATCATCATCATATGACGTGAAGTGCTACATCCTACTGGTGTTCCCTTGTTATTCCACTCCTGCATCCCACTTAATTTTTCCCAGTGCTCCTGCGTTTGACTCCGTTCCGTGTATCTACAAAAAAAAAAAAAAAAACCCAAAAAAAAAAAAAAAAAAGTGAAAAGTGTATGAAGGATTGTTCAAGTGAGAAGATGGTATTTGATAAATCAGCAACAGATTATTCGCTTTATTTAGTCACTAACAATGAGATGGTCCCAGAGGGGTTAACCATTTATGACCAAGTTCTCAAATCTCTTGAGAACGGTGCTACTATTGTTCAATTAAGAGAGAAAGATTTGGAAACGAAGGAATTTATCTCAAGAGCTGCAATGATCCATGAATTGACTTTGAAGTTCAATGTTCCTTTGATTATTAATGACAGAGTGGATGTCGCTTTGGCAATTGATGCTGAAGGTGTCCATGTTGGACAAGACGACATGGATTTTGAGCAAGTTAGAAAAATGATTGGTCCTGATAAGATTATAGGTGTTAGTTGCAGCAGGGACTCTGAAGTGTTAGAAGTGGTCAAAAGCAAGTCCAATATTGATTATATTGGAATTGGACCGGTCTATGAGACCAACACGAAGAAATTGACAAAAGTTCCATTTGGTACTACTGGTATAAGAAGTGCTTTGAGAGTGTTAAGAGATAATGATGCATCGCACATCAAATCGGTAATCATTGGTGGATTGAACAAATCAAACATTCAAAGAGTCTTGTACACCTCATCAATTCCTGGTAAGGCTACAGATGGTGTTGCAGTAGTCTCGTGCATTATGGCTCAAGAAGATGCAGCTCTTGCCACAAGGGAAACTTTGGCATCTATTAAGAAAGTTGGACCTTGGGTTAAGAAAAACAGTGGATCTGATGGTGATCTCTATACTTCTATTGAAAATATTACGAAACATAAACCAATGGTGCATCATATCACGAACGGAGTTGTTAAAAATTTCTCGGCAAATGTCACGATTGCCATTGGAGCTTCTCCAATTATGAGTGAATTGGATGAAGAATTTGAAGAATTTGCACAATTCCCCAAAACTGCTTTGCTCTTAAATACTGGGACCCCAACTGATGATCAAATTAAAATGTATGTCCATGCCATAGATCTGTACAACAAATTTGGTACTCCAATAGTATATGATCCAGTTGGATGTGGTGCCTCATTTGCAAGAAAATCTTGTTTGAGAAAATTGTTGAATCAAAGTTATTTCACTGTTATTAAAGGTAATGCAGGAGAAATTTTAACTGCAGCAGGTGTCGAATCACAAATGAAAGGTGTTGATAGTGAAAGTGTAGAGAGTAACAAGGTATTACTTGATGCCGCAATCAAATTAGCCACCGAGCAAAGATGTGTGGTTGTGGCAACGGGTGAGAGAGACATTATCGTTGATGGATCGTTAACCCCATTTGATGTCGCTATATCTTCACAAGATATCAAAATTAGACATTGCATTGTTTCTGGTGGCCATGAATTTATGGGTCTCATCACCGGATCCGGCTGCTCATTGGGTAGTGTAATCGCCGCTTCAGTGGCCAGTAACCCAGGTGATGTGTTTAAGCAAGTTGTTGCCGCAGTTCTGTTGTATAATGAGGCAGGTTCAAATGCCGCAAAGTTGGCTCAAGGACCTGGAACTTTTATGATACATTTTTTGGATGAATTGTATAAAGTGCTGAAAAGCAAGGACTTAAGGGATACCAAAGTTGAATTTGCTTAAAATATATATAGGTTCAATGAGACCTGTTGTCTCATATTGTCTCGCTTGAATGAAGATTGCTTTTAAAAAAAGGGGGGGCATGTGATATAAAAATGCAATATAGTATAAAATATATATAAAAGCAAAAACAATACAAACTACAGTTGTCTTTCCAATAACTTATTAATTTCCATATTTGCCAAAGCATCTGAATTAGGACCATGAATTATACCTTCTCTTGCCTCTTGTTCTCTAGCTTCCATCATCAAAGGTCTGATACAGGACCAGCCCGTCTCTGTTCTAAAATGTCTTCCTAAAGCATCTGCACGGGCAAATCTTCTATTACAACCCCAATGCGTTACGCCATCTTTCAAGATCCCTCCACATTTGAATCTTTTTTCACCCTCGTGCAATTTTTCATGTCTTTTCCTATCATGAGATCTAGCAAATGGCTTATTACAAAATTTGCATGGGAAAGGTTTATCCGTTGAATGGGTCTTTTGATGAGATTTCAAATTATATGGTCTGTTGAAAGTCTTACCACATGTATGACAGACATACGTGGCATCCGATTTTGAGTTAATATTCCTATCTTTTCTTCTTCTCCGTGTGATATGACCAACTTCTTGTGCTACAGAAGCCTCAGCAGCTTCTATTGCTCGCGTTACTGTGCTCTGTGAAATACTTACTGGTTGTTGTTGATGATGATGACGATGGAATGATGCTTGTGATGCTAGTTGAAACATTGGTCTTCCATAAGAAATACCAACTACATCTTTTTCAAGGGGACTTATCGGTTCCCCATATCTATTTTGTTGAGGTAATGCTAAATAATCTGTTGTGGTGCTGTCTGTTGTGGTTGTGGTTGTGGTTGTTCCTGGCATTCGGGAATTGTAATCTTGAGTAAGATATGGGTATGGATTGTTGTTATTGTTGTTTACGATACCGTACTGATGCATATATTCATTTGTCTCAGGCACAGTCTGCTGAGGGTAATGGTATATTGGAGCATGATATCCTACCACCGGAGTGTACGCTGCAGTTTGTAATAGTTGTTGTTGTAAAGATGGTAATTGTTGATTTTGTTGCCCGGATTGTTGGGGATAACTTGAATTTTGGTAATTACCGGCACCATAACTTGTTGATGGCAAATGGCCCTTGGCTGGTGAGCGCATCATTTGGGAAACCAGGATATCTCTTGAAAATATATATAGTTCAATCGAAGGTCTGAACAAAAAATATAACAAAAAAATAAAAAAAAACCGTTGGAAAAGCTTGGGAAAAAAAAAATACCAAGAAGCCGACGGTAACTTTAAAATGCTAAGTATATAAAGAAATTAAAGAAGAAGCTATAAGCAATAAATTTAAATTCTTATTGAAATGAAATCCAAAATAAACTATAACAAGTTCAGTATAAGTAAATTTTTTTTTTTCTAATTAAAAATCACCAGAAACCGGGAATCCATTTTGCTTTTATATACCGGTCAGGGTGGTCCTCTAAACACCAACAAAAAAAAAAAAAAAAAAAAGAGAAAACGGAAACAGAAATAAAAAAAAAATTTAACGCAAAAACTTTGAATTGCCGGCATAAGCCTTGATTATTTGTCCCCATTAGGAAACGGAGCATAAGGCGCAGTGTAGGCATAGCCCACTTAAAGCAGTAATAAAGAAGGGGAGGGGATTCGGTGACTGGTTGGATCACCGAGTACGCGAGAAGTAGCACTTTATTTCCACTCAAAGACGAGTGCTGCCTGCCTGCTGTGTAACTTAAATTTATTAAATCCACATTTCATGAGAAATAAGGTGCGTCTCGAGATAATATTACCTCATATTCTATAGTAGACTTATATTCTAGTTCCCTTGTGTTATAAGCCTATTCAGCCACTGCAAAGGAGTAGTCACTTGTGTCAATTATATGGGAAAAAAGCATGGCTGAAAATTTTTTTCGTATAACCGACTCTTTAAAACTTCTATAAAAAAAACAAGCTTTTTTGTTGTTTATTTCCATCCTCCAAATATCAAATGGACCAATATGCTTGCTATATTTTATTATATATAGTTCATGCAGCTTCAGGAAAACTGATGATATCACTCTAATTATTACCTCAGAATTACTAAGAAATATAACGGCAGGAAAAAAAAAAAAAAAAAAAATCTGGAGGATCTCTTTCCCTAAATGGCTTATTCGGTGATTGGTTTGAAACGATGAGGAGGACCATTTGCCGAGTGAGAGAGAGAGACATACATAGAGAGGGAAAAGGTTCTAGGCTGGTAAAGTAATAATATTCCTTTAATTGTATTAAAAACTATATTCCAACACTATGGATGAAACGTCCTCCTAAAAATATCTTGTCATTAGTAATACTGTCCTCTGTTATATACCCGGTCATCGCCTTATTTATCTCTTCTTCATCAATATCACAATTGGATTCGGTTAAATTTCTTGTCAATTCTCTTGTATCTATTTCTATCTCTTTGGACGAATCTGAATTTATGTTGAATAATGCAAATGTTTTTTTCAAATTTTCAGATGATGATAATGTGTTTTTATTAACCATTAAAGATAAGAAACTGGCAAAGTTTAAATCTGTTTTAGATTCTTTTAACATCTTTTCTTGAAGCTTATCATCTTTACTTTTGTCAATTTCACCTATACTTTTAAATGTAGCTGCCAAATCTTGTTTCGATATCAATCCGTCACTGTCCTGGTCTATAAGTTCAAACATCGATCTAAATGTAGCTATTTGTGATTGTGATAAAGATTGAATTGATGTGGACTATAATCTGGTTAGTACTCTCCTTCTAGCGTCATTGAATATCTCATACTCAACATACCATTTTCCGTTTGTTTAGGTTTGTTATTATTAAATGATATCTCTCTCTCTCTCTATGATATAATATTTCAGAAAACAAAGAAAAAAAAAATATTCAAATTTCTGTTTACAAATTACCACTTCTGATGACTTCTCAAAAAGGATAATTTGGCAATATATAAACGACTATATTAAAGGAAAAAAATTATAAAAAAAAAAAAAATTAAAAAAACATAAAAAATTTCAAAGACAAAGACGATAGTACCCAATAGTCATGTCTTTTCAACCACTTAATCCTAAACCTTTTCTTTCTTCATTGTTGAATCAGAATATAATTGTGAAATTGAAATTTAATAATATAGAATACCGTGGTAAATTGTTAAGTTATGATAATTATATGAATTTATTATTAGATTATAATACTATAGAATACGATGTCAGCAAATCAACAACTGAAGGAACAGCAATAGATAATGAAATATTCATAAGGTGTAATAATGTGCTCTGGATAGGAGAAGATTTGGATAGAGAAGATGGGGTAGAGTCCGAAAAGAAAGAAGATGTTAAAATGGATGGATGATAACTTTTTATGTATTACTAGATAAAATTTTAATTTTACGCTTGAAATGATTGTTTGAAGTTTATTGAAGTAGTCTATAATCTAGCACTGCTCAAATCTAATTTCAGATTAAGTTTTGAATGCCATCTTAAGTGCCTTTCCAAATCATATGGCCTCTTGAAGAGCCTATAACAATTCTTATATTTACATGATATTGTTCTTTCATCAATATTCGATGAAATCATTTCAGCCATCGCGTATGGATCCAAATCTTCAGGAAGAGGTACCAGATTGAGCCTTGTTGATCTAGTTGACGATGTTGGGAAAACACCAGGAACCCTTGCAATATGACTCCCTTCCAATTTCTTCGTTATATCTTGTTGTGAATCTTTGTTAGCAGCTTGCCTTTCAATATCATAATGTCTCTTGAGACTTTCTTCACTGTCAAATGAAGAAGAACAAGTTTCAGATTCAAATGGCTGTATAATTTTCTCCTCCTCCTCCTTCTTCTTCTTTTTCTCCTCGTCATCGTGAACTTTCATATGCATCTCTAAACCAGCAGTACCAATACAACCTTTGTTACATATTTGACAAACAAATTTAGGATGATCTTCCTTAGCATGAGCAGATACTGCATTCCATGTCTTGAAATTCTTAAAACATCCAGGATGAGTGCATTGGAAACCGGGACTCAGATTATGTTGCTTGATCTTATGGTTTGCTAACCTATATGGTCTCAGGAAAACTTTATTACAGTACTCACATGCTAATCTATTTTTGAAATGTACCGAATTCTTATGATGTTTCAAAGTTTGATGCTTGTAAAAAGTTTCCTCACATTGATCACATTTAAATGATTTTTGGTGTATTCTTTCGTGTCTTTTCAAATGTTGAAGCGTGGTACAACCTTTATTACAAACCGTGCACTGGAAAGGCTTGTCCTCTGGGGACAAATGCTTCAATTTATGCCTTGTTAAATGATCTTTTCTCGTCAATGTCTCTCCACACTCGTCACATTTGAATGGTCTATCACCTGTATGAGTCCAGATATGTCTCTGTAAAAGAGAAGGACGGTCATATGCTTTATTACATTCTCCACAAATATATCTTTTTTTCCTCACATACGGAGCCTTCAAAGAAGAAGAAGGTTCAGCAGACGTAGTCCTTGAATTAGGACCACTTTCTCGTGTCAGTTTCAAATCATCTTCCACTTCGTCTTCTAAATTTTTCTTATTTGCAGTTGATATATTAGCAGCCCTCTTAATACCCTCTGTGGGCACATTTGCAACTGCCATATCGTTACTTCTAACAGCAGACATGATCAATTATATGTTGATATAAAGCTTTTCTATTTTGATTTATGGAATTGACCAAAAAGTTGAAAAAAAAAATTTTTTTGTTTCAAAAAAAAAAAAAAAAAAATCATAAAAAAAATTTTCAACAATTGATAAAAAAACAGTACTACAACTAACTACAATATAAGATGTCAGATAACGAAGAAGCTTTCAACGACAGAGAAGAAAATGCTATGGACTTTGACAACGAAGCATTTAGTGATAATGAAGACTTTGATGATGACGAACCACAAATGGACTACCAAGGGGAAGATGAAATAACAAAAGACGGAAAGACTATAATAACAGGAGGTATTGGACCAGATGATGTTCCAGTGCAAAGAAAGACAATTACACAACTTGCCATTCCAAAAGAAGAAAGATCCACAACCCCATACATGACCAAATATGAAAGAGCAAGAATCTTGGGTACAAGAGCTTTACAAATTTCAATGAATGCTCCTGTATTAGTTGATATTGAAGGTGAAACAGATCCTTTACAAATTGCCATGAAAGAATTAGCTCAAAAGAAAATTCCTCTTGTTATAAGAAGATTTTTACCTGACGGAAGTTATGAAGATTGGGGATGTGATGAGTTGATTGTTGATTAAGGAAACACAAAGTCATTTTACAAGAAAATCTTATACACTTGTAGCCGTTGTTGTATATTACATAAAAAAAGAATCTATCAAATTGAAAAAAGCTGTTGAATCATGCTGTAGCCTCTTTTAAGCAAATCGCTAACGATTTATATCCATCAATATTTGAAGGATTCAAAAATAAACCTCTTTGAACTTGTCTCAATTTACCACATTTGATCAAGCCTTGACTTAACTTATCACTACCAACATGACTTGAGACAGATCCAACCGTTAAACTCATATTTTGATTCAAATCTTCCCAAACTTTCATGTCATTTGGGAACATGAATGCAAATCTTTGATAATTTTTCTCGTTATTGATCTTTAATCTCTTATTGATTTGTTTGATGAAATATGGTATCTGTCTAAAATTGTCATTTATCGTATCTGATAATTTCAAATTTAACAAATCAGATTTCACAGCCGGTAAGATATCTTCAATATTTTCCACTATGGACATGGCTCCTAAGGTTAATGCAACTAATAATGAACTTCCATTTTCTTCTATGTATGTGAATAACTCGTCAAGGGCAGCTTGAATCGAATCCTCTGTTCCATTAGAATATAATATCTGCGAAATTAATACAAATAAACTTTCTCTAGTAGATTCTGAATCTTCTTGTGCTTGTTGATGTGCTAAAATCAATTTCAATTGCTCCAATGCACCGTTGAAGTCATTAGTGAAAAATAATGATAAACCAACAACAACTCTTGCACTCAAGACTATTTTCATCATTTCCTGATTACTTTCCTTAACACTATCTTCTGACAAATCAAGAGCAAATTGTGCTGCTTCTAATGCTAAATCATATTTTCCATCCCCTAAATAAAGTCTTGCTAATGTTGATTTACCTCGAGCAAAACCCAAGAGAATATTCTCATCTTCTGAGGACTCAAACATGTTTTCTAATAACTCACAAAGCTTCTCACAGAGTTCTACACCTTTCTCATAATCACCAAGTCTTTCCACAATAGTTAATGCCATTTGAATGGCAAATATATCATCTGGAAATTTCTTTAAATAATTGAAAATGGCAAAATTGGCGACAGATAATTTCTGGATTGTATCCAAATTTCTCTTGTCATCTTGTGATCCAACTGTGGTTTGGATGACACTATGTGAATATAGAAGTTGAGCAGAAGTTGAACGACCGTTTGAAAGCACGAAACCATGAGTGAAAAGCCTCCATGCATCTTCTTTGTCCCCGGTCAACTCTTCAATCATCGCATTACCTAACCAACCGACATTCGACTCAGGTGCAAGGGCTTGCACCTTGGTGAATGTTTCTTTGGAAAGTTTCAAATCATTATATTTCATATACAACATCGCCAAATCACTCCAGACCAAAGGATCCTTAGGTGAAAGTGCCAATGACTTGATCAAACTATGCTGAGCCAAAGCCGCATCTGAATTTAGGAAAGCAGTTATTCCAAGGCCCGCCCAGTAAGTCGCATCCTTATCGTGTAATTGTAAAACTTTCCTGAATATCTTGGTGGCATTAGTTAACAAAGAAGTGCAACTGCTGTTAGATAAGAGAAATGCATGAAGATAATTGATTCCCAAATTATAAAAAATAGAAGCACGCAATTCACGAGGAGCTCTAGCAGGCATAACTTCAATTGCATTCTTAGATGATTTTATCAAGAGAGCAATGACGTGAGTTGTAAAATGAGAATCCTCTGAAAATTTATCAGCCTCTGATTCAGCTAAGAATTCATTCTTTGCGGAGACTTGCTCAATTATCTCCTCAATTTTTGATGTATTTAATTTTTCTATGCTTGCTTGAGAGTACAAAAACAGCACCAATGATTGAGACAAATGCTTCCAAACAAGTTGAGAATCCATAAATTCTTTGTCCAATCTCTTATCATGAATTATATCAATCACCTTGGTACACGAATTGATTCCTCTTCCAATAAATCCGTTACTAATATAGTATTCTGATTGGAATGATAATACTTGACAGTAAAGCTTGATGACAGCTAACTCATCTGACTTGAATTTCAACAATGACTCTAATATTTCAATGGCTTCGAAAAATTTCCCAAGACTAGAAAGTACCAAAGCTTGCATGTAAACAGTATGCCAATTTGAAGAATCATTTTCTAATTTCAGGCAATGCTCATACACTTTTAAAGCAGCCTCGTATCTTCCACATGCATAATATGCTTCTCCCAAACAGGACCAACTGACTTGATCAAACTTGTTCAATCTAATTGCATTTTGGAAATACTCCACTGATTTGGCATCCTGTTGCAGTTGAAGATAACAAATTCCCAAGACTCTATATGGCCAACTGTTATCTCCAACTTTAGATAATGTTAAAACTCTCTTTGCATTTTCATTAGTGACAACTCTTTCACAAAGAACCTCACACATTGGCCATTCTTGTAATTCAGAATAATGAGAAACTAATTCTTTTGAAGCTATTAAATCAGAATTATCAAGCTCAAACGATTTGTAAAAACACTTGATGGCTTTATCCTTATTGCTATAATAATCTTTATAAATAAGACCAAGTGAAGTGTATGACGATGCGTATGTCTTTGATTGTTTTAATGATTTTATCAAACAGTCATAAGCTTCCTTGATGAGGCTTTCGTCATTATCTGTGTTTTTGGCCTCTATTAAGTAAGATTGCGCAATTCTCCATAAGATCATAGCCCTTTTCTCAAAACTATTGACATCAGCTTCTTTAAACTGTTCCAATATGTTGATCAAAGTAAGACGCCCCTCTTCAATTTCATCAGATTGTATTTGACACCATGATAATTCAATTTGAGCATCTCTGTTTCTCGTTGATTTAACTGCATCTCTTAATAATTCTTTTGCCTCTATTATTTGACCTTTCTCAATCAAGATGAAACCTTTACCAATCTTGACGGTTACATCATCAGGATCTTCTTTCTCAACTCTCTCGTAAAGCTCAAGAGCTCTGGCAAAGTTCTTAGGAGCTTCAAAATAAGTGTAAATTGTAGCAAGTGATAAGAGAAGAAACCTCTTGTATGTTGGCAATCCAATTGATAACGAACGAGTCAAATTGGCCAACGTTCTAACTGCAGTTCTTGTCTTCTCCGATGCAACTAAATATTCTTTTAATTGAATATAATAACTAATAACGATTCTTGAACCGAGTAAAGAGTCATTCGAGTTTTCTGACCCATTAGCAAAGTAAGTGAGGATTTCGTCTGAAGTGATCTGTGCATTTTTAGTTTCCTTAGTATCAGCATCTTCAAGTTCATCCAATTCTTTCTCAATTTCAGTTGACTCTTTCTCAGATTTAACATCTTTGACACGGTATTCTTGTATTTTCTTATCCACATCTTGTGTGTTGAAAGGTGAGATTTCACTGTACAAGAACCCAAAAATAATACTTGCCAAACCTTTGTCGTCACTAAAGTTACAAACATACCAACAAAGTTCATTCAAATCCAATTGACTAAGGTTTGTATAATCTGAGCAAACGAGATCGAAATATAAGTACCAAGCAGTTTGAGATGGGTGTCTGATTGTAATCATACCCTTGATTTCATCTATAAGTCTTGTCAATCTTTCCAGCTTGTCACTTTCCAATGGGGTAACTTTTATCAAATCGTAGTCGTATATCAATTGAAGGTCCTCGTAATAATGTCTAGTGTTGTCATCTCTTGTCGAATTTATAAGCAAATTATAAAGACCTGGTATTTCTGATTTGGAATAGATGTTAAACAAAGCAGAGTTCAATTTCAACTGTTGCTCGGACGTTAAATTCAAGGGATATAATTGCCTCACATCTTTCTCTTTCTTGTTTTCTAAAGGACGAATCAATTTTAATAATTCTTCAATCGATTTTTCATACGGTTGGATTTGTAAGCCAATTTCTCTTCCAAGCGGTGTATTTGGCAAGATAGCTCTTAAATAGGATGCATGCAGATTTTGGTCTGCAAAATTCTTGTTAAATTTCTTATTGTAAACAATTACATCTCTCACAAGCTCATGTAATTGTTCTTGGTTTTCCCTCAGCACTAAGACATATTCTTGTAAGAAATCAAAATAACTTTGATAATCACCACTATTCTTATACACCAAATAAAGACCTTTCCAAGCCAAAGGATTAGCATTATCTATATCTATAGCTTTTCTATAAGCCTTGATGGCGTTAGCTGTATCGTTTAATGAATGGTAGGCTTTACCATTAAATATATATGCCAAATAGTTTTTGGGATCCAATTCCAATACCTCTTTGATCTCATCCAAACAATACTCAAATTCATGTTCAGTCAAGTATTGTTTAGCTCTCTTCAATAGCCTCTTGACTTGAGCCTCTTGTGTAGCCATTCTTTATGATGATAACTTTTCACTAACTCAAATCTTCTACACCTCTTTTTTTTTCCTCTTCACATTTTTTAAATTTTCTTAGTTTTTTTTCCACGTACAAAAAATTTTAGGCAGAGGGGATGCTTTCAGAAGTGGTAAGAGCTCATTGCTTCTGTGAAAGCTCATTACACTTAACTTATCAAAACCTAGGATTTGCAATAGTTCTCATCGGGTCAATGTATGATGAGATTGCTGAAAAAAGTATATGAAAGCTTCAACAATGCTGTTTTGTTGCTGAAAATAGATACTGAACACAAGCAAAAAAAAGTTATCTGTGTAATTTGATTTGGTTTCAAAAAAAAAAAAAAATATGAACTTAAATTCTTATTCTATTTAGAAATTCAATTAAATTTAAAAATATCCCCACAGTTTGTGAGCTACGATTAGAAACATTGCTTGATATCAAGCAATGCACGGTTTTGGTTACAAGAAACCAAAAATTGCTGTTTTTGTTTTAATTGGAAACAGTTTACAAACAACTTAAGATTAATTTCTACTGAATCTGAGAACCTTTTTTTTGTGTTTATCGATAAAAAATGTATGAAGAAAACAGAGAGTTCTAGCGAGACTCGTAAAAAAATGAGCTGGCGTGTTTATAATAAAACATTCCAGTTTCTATGCCTAGTCTTATCTCTGTTTTTTGTGTATCTTAAAGACAGTATAATAAAGAGGAAAGGTTTGCCCCTAATTCATATGAGTTGCAATGCTTATGCAGTGATATGCAGTGCCTTATGCAATGTTCTTAGAAAATTTTGAGGGCGTATGTGCGTAATAATTTTCTATCTCAAATTGCAGAAAAGATTATCTATATGATGGATGGATGCTAGATATAAATTGGACCATTTGCTGTTTTTCCAAAAATATATAAAATATCAAAAAGATCAGACATGTCATTAGTTCACCAACATCAACAGGCAATTTCACCTAAATCAATGCCGGCTTATCCTGCTAAGATAAAGCTTCCTGGAGTAAATGCAATTTTCCAAGGAGAACATGAATACCGTTCAGAGATGGTAGCTCAAAGACATTATAGCAGCCCAAATTTTTACGCACCAGCACAACAATACCCAATTCCTCAATCGTCTTCTCCTCTTGGGTACTATCAACCACACTCAAACTCGCAACCGGCCACACCTTACGCAGAGTATATAAGTGTGCCCTACTCGAATCAATTACAACAACCAATCCCACAACCACCTATTTTTTACTATCAACCTCAGCATCAGCAACAAATTGTTTATCTGGCTCAACCTGCACCTGAAGTGTTTATATCACTTCCTAAGCAAGCCACTGCTTGGACGCTTGAAGATGATGCATTGCTTAGACATTTGAAAGAAGAGAGAAAACTTGGTTGGAGAGAAATTGCTAATTATTTCCCAAGACGTACACCTAATGCTTGTCAATTCCGTTGGAGGAGAATAGTAGCAGGTGTTGTTGTCACACCAAAGTTCAGTGTTTCTTCTGTTAGTTGCAATAAGAAAGATTTGTCATCTATCAGAAAGAAAAATTATATCAATACATTATTGAATTAAATATTTTTTTATTTATCCAATTCGTCACTCTCATTTATAGGTTTTATTTTAGAAGGAGTTTCTTGTTTTTATTTATTAGTATTTTTTGAGTTAGGAGCATTTTCATTGAATCAAATCAAATCAATTCGTTCGTTTTGATCTATCTTGTAGTAACAACTCTCCACATATAGAGAATAAAAACTGTAGGCAATGCTAATTTAGATCCACAATCTTGTAAGTGGCCGTGGAGGTGGTGAAAGGTACTTAGAATTTTATGCAACATCATGAATTTTTCACTGAGACGTTGCAAGATGTAAGTTACAAAAAATACATCACTTCTGATTTTCAATGTACGTTTGGGCAGAAAATTATTGATGAAAAAGAAAGAAAAAATCTTTTCGAGTGTTTCGCTAAACAGTAGTAGACGACCATTAGACAATCACAACTGTATTAGCCTATAATATACAAGGGAATTTGAGGAAGAGAAATTCGGTAATATGATTAATTGTGCATTGGTCAATTTAATTAGGTCCTCTCCTAAGTACAAGTTTTTTTTTTTTGCTCTTTCTTTGCTGTTAAAAGGAGCAAGAATCAAAGCTCGATTACTAAATGCACGTCGGGGTATTCCAACTTTAATCTCGATTAAAAAAAAAGTTTGAACCTACTGGGTCTTGGATCAAAGAGCACATTACAGCGAAATAAAGATCTAATGTGAGAAGAAAAGGCTGGGTATAGCAGCTTATCACACCATACTTTTATAGCATGTCTTTTTTATCTACACACAATTAAGTATTAAGGTTATAATTTTACTGTAATTTTTTGAAAGTTGATTGAGGCAAGAACCTCATTGGATCTTCAGATGCAATAAATTATGAGAAAATGGAAAATTATAAACAGTTGTCACTCTAAATAGTCAATTGATTTTAGTAGTCGATTTGGTAATGACTACATTCCACACTACAGGATGTACCTTTTTTGTTCTTGTATCTCTTACGCAAGTATGAAAGGGCAAAGGGGGATCGTAAATTTTTCTGGAAGTTAGTTAAACATACCTTCTGCGTTTGTCTGTTTGTTTGTTCTTTTTTTGCTCGGGATGAAGTATTCTTTGCTGTATCCAAAGTATCACAGAGAAGTTAGGGATCCTAAATGGTCCTCAATGGTAAAATAACTCTAAATATAAGGATATATATCTTACAGCCTCCTTATATATATGGGAGTCTGTATGAGTAATAAAAGAACCAAGGATCTTCAATGAATTCGTAACATTCCAGGACCAACCTCAATCCTACATCTGCGAAAATGTGATGCAGGCTTTTTAGGCTGATTTATTTATTTATAATTTATAAGTAATAAAAAAAAGGGCAAACGTTATTCTCTATATTCTTTGCGATTTTCAACCATTTTAGACGAAGAAAAAAAATTTTCCACTAAAACAATTACTAACAAAATTGAAGATCTATTTATTTATTATTGACTAGATGCGATCTGATCTTGGTGGGAAGGTTGCTTTATATTGACAATTGTTATTGAGTCTGATAAACAAGAAGTTTACTATTATATATATAAGGATTAAGATTTTTAATTATGTAGAAGCAAAAAATTGAGGCGGTCTGGTCTTTAGCATTATTTCTTAATTACCTACCGACTAAAAAATTTTGAAACTTTAATCCCTAATTATAAAGTAGAGGTTGGTTTTAACAAAGTGGTACTGGTCTTCGAAGGAGTATATTTAGCTAGCTCATGAAACTCTCCTTCTTGCTTCCTTTTCATCTTCCTAATCTGTTACCTCATTGGGAAAGAATTCCTAGTCTTACATATAGATCTTCGAAATTGTGTTTTTTTCTACTACTAGTTAAGCCAGTTGAAAGTATGGTATTTGCTGCAAGGACTTTGAGCTTTTGAACAATTGGAGGAGTAATATGCCAGGATGATGAAGTGTAGTTTTATACTTTTGCAAGAAGCATTTAGGTCTTTCGATGCGACCAAACTCAATTTTCTTTCAGGGCAAGAAAAAAAAAACAGAGCCAGGGGTTACATAATATCTCGAAGCAGCTTCGCAGATGTGATGAACAAGAGGCACCTTCTTTGTTAGTTCCTTCTTCTTCTTCTTCTGTGCCATGTCATTGGTGTCCAAAACCTTAAACTGTCAAATAAAGACAGATGTTGTATATCTAAGGCTTTGAACTATACAAGAGACAACAAATCTTACAATTGAATTTAAATTTATACCTTTTTATTCCTTTTTTTATTATTTCTTGAAAAACATACTACTAAAAATTAAAATAAATTTACTAAATATACATAAACAGCATAGTAAAGAATCTTAACGGTTAGATTTAGCAACACGTTCTAATTCATCCTTCTTCTTGATAGCATAAGAAGTTGATGAACCTTTAGCAGCGTTCATTAATTCTTCAGCTAAACATTCAGCAATTGATTTAACGTTTCTGAATGAAGCTTCTCTAGCACCAATGGTCAATAATGAGATAGCTTGGTTGACTCTTCTTAATGGTGAAACATCAACGGCTTGTCTTCTAACGGTACCTGATGAACCAATTCTGGTGGAATCTTCTCTTGGACCAGTGTTGACAATAGCATCAACAACAACTTGTAATGGGTTGGTGTCAGCAACAATGTGGATGATTTCTAAAGCATGTTTGACGATTCTGACAGCCTTTAATTTCTTACCGTTGTTTCTACCGTTCATCATCAAAGAGTTGGTTAATCTTTCAATGATTGGACATTGGGATTTTCTGAATCTCTTTGAGGCGTATTTACCAGCAGTGTGTGAGACAAAGACTGGTTGTCTGATTTGGATATAGTCAGTTAATGAGATATCCTTAACGGTAACTTCTTGGAATGACCATTTGTTGAATAATTTAACTTCTTGAGCACCAGCTTGGATATCAGCTGGGATAGCAGTAGCTAATTCAACAAATTTAACTTCAACTGGTTCAGAAACAATTTGTTGTTCTTCTTCGTAGTGTTCTTCAACTGGTTGGTTTTCAACGTCAGACATCTTTGATATATTAATGAAGGTGATTAGTTGTAAAAGAGTAACAAATTGAAAATATAATATCTTGAAAAAAAAAAAAAAAAAAAACTTTACAGTAAAACCAGAAAAAAAAAATTTTTTCGAAAAATTCGGGAGAAGTCGTGTGCAAATGGTCATTAAAATCACTGTCTCAAGCTGTCCCAAAAGGGTATACTAAGTTCTACACGACTTTTTTCTATTTTTCTGTCACATGATCTTTGTTAGGGCTGGAAACCCTCTTTCGCTTACGACACAATAGAAAAAAAATCATTTGCTGCAAAAAACAGCAGTAACACATAAAAATGGTGTATATAATGTGATAGTGAGAGTAGGATGTCTTACTAGATTATGAGATTAGAACATTACAAATTGTTTTGTATATTTCTTCGATTCCTTGTATGGTGATAGCATATTTCACTGCGTTCGTAGATCTCTAGGCATTAAATTTAGACATATAGATAATAAACCTCTTTCAACTTACAGCAATAGCGTCTTTACATGACTATAAGAGACATGACAAATAAATGTACTAGTTAACCTTCAGTAGCTTCACCAAAGACATTAATTGAAGCCATTTATAATACTCTCAACAAACCTTGTAGTTTGTCTGTTATAATAAATATATATTAGTTATATACAGCTATGATTTTTTGACATGAACCAACAGCTGTCAAGACACATTCAATTAAGATATATTTACTTTGATCATATCATTAATATGATACTCATCTCATTGTGAGTGAATCAATGATGGTGATCACTTTTTTTATTTAGAAATTATTCGGATTAAAGTGTGTTTTTTTACCCCAGAAAAAAATAAAAAAATATTATTATCAAAAGATTTTATGTGGAGTGAATGATCATGTACTGGCTATATATATTGAGTACATAACTGTTTCTTTAATTATCTCGAAAAACATACACACACATATAATCATGACTACTACATTTGCCAACGAGGCTACTTTATCAAAACTACCTTTACCCACATTAGAGTCCACTCTGGAAAATCTACTATATGCTGTCAAACCGCTAATCTCACTGAAAGATTATAGCAGGTTATTGATACAGTCAATTGATTTCTTGAATAACAAAAATTCAAAAGCTCTTCAACTGCATTTGGAAAAAAGTTATAAACTTAATGACTGCTATTTAGATGGTGAAGGAATCACCACTAATAGTCCCGGTATATATGGAGAATTGAGAGGGAGTACATTACCAAGAAACCCTTTTTTCATCCTTGAAAATGATCCATTAGCAAAATCAGCTCCTCCTACACAATCATTCAGAGCTGCTGTGTTGGTAACTTCAAGTTTAAGATTCATTGCCTCTTTGAGAAAAGAGACAATCACTCCAGATTATACTCCAGTTTCAGGTCATCCTCTCACGATGACAAATTATCGACAACTATTTGGTACTACAAGGGTACCTATCGATGGTAATGATGGAACAATTGGTGTTGGATCAAAGAAAAAATTGAATGCCAAAAATATCATAATCCTATCAAGAGGTCAATTCTATTCTTTAGAAGTGTTGAACCTTGAAGATCAGTTATGGTTCACTAAACATGAATTAAGCGCAATATTTGATCAAATCATCAAAGATGCATCGGAATTAGAGAGACATGAAGTTAACAAGATAGCAATTGGTGCAATAACAACTGAAAGTAAGACATCTTGGAGGGCTTCCAGAATAAGACTTCTGCAAACTAATCCTCAGTTTTTAGAGCTCATCGACTCTGCCCTCTTTGTATTGTGTTTGGATGGAACTTCACCTGTAACAGATGAAGATAAAATCAAATGCATTAGTCACGGTACAAGCTCTCTTGATAGCGATAACTACCAAGTGGGTTCTTGTTTGAATAGATGGTATGACAAATTACAAATTGTGGTTACCAAGAATGCTGTTGCCGGGGTCATTTGGGAATCAACATCTACAGATGCCACATCAGTCCTAAGATTTTTCACCGACATATACACTGATTCTGTCTTGAGAGTTGCTCGCAAGATTAATGGTTTAAATTATACTATGTTCTCATATATTAAGACAGTTGATATTGTGGGAGAAAAGAAACCAGATTTCCATAAATTGAAATTTAAGTTGCCTGGTGATATTAATAATGCATTACATCTTGCTGAAACCAGATTGGCAGATTTAATTAGTCAACATGAATATCGTTCTATCACAATTCCGAAATTTGGTAGAGATTTCATCACAGGAAGGATGAACCTCCCATCTGACTCATTGATACAAATGGTGTTTCAAGTGGCTCATTATGCTTTGTACGGAAAATTATGTTCAACAAATGAACCTGTTTCTACAAGAAGATTTAAAAGTTCAAGAACAGAATTGATAAACATTCAGTCAGACCTGGTATTGAAGTGTTGTCATGCATTTATCACTTCATCAACCGCAAGTGAACGTTGGAGTCATTTAAAAGAAGCATGTTTGGAACATTCAAAGAGGGTTTCAAAAGCAACTAACGGTAATGGTTTCGAGAGACATTTAAGTGCTTTAAGGTCTGCTTACAATCAACGTGACTTATTGAACAAGCTTAACCCTGAACTTCCAAAAATTGAAGAATTCAGTACTCTGCCATTGATTTTTGACCCTCTTGTTGACATAATTTACAAGACAGAGATATTGGTGGCTAATTGTGGTAATCCAGCATTAAACATGTTCGGTGTCACTCCACTGATTTCTTACGGTTATGGTATCGGGTATATCATCAAGAGCAATGTACTTCAAATTGTTGCCTGTAGTCAATGGAGACAAACTGATAGGTATTTAGATACTGTCAACTCCGTTATCAATGAGATCAAGTCTTGTTGGAAAAATGAGCAAGGACTGGAGGAGTCAACTACCACGAATGGTATATCAAGTCATCACAATGGTAATCAGCAAATCATTCAATCATTGCCAATGGAACTTATCAAATCTAATAACTCGAGTGGTTATAATAATGCTTCAACTACTAATAACAATAAGAGCTTCAGTAAGACAACTGAAAAGGATAAATCGACTATCTTGGGTGGTTATGATTATTTCGACGTGGAAACATTAAATATAAGATCAAATGAAATTACTCGTTCAAATTCAGGTGTTAATTCAACTTTGGATAGTAGAAACATTAGTTCCACAAATCTTCGTGATTTAATCCAATTAGAACTGGAATCAAGAGGTCCTTCGCCTTTAAATCCAAATATCAAAAAAGATAAGGCATCAATTGGTAAGAGGCTTCACTTGAAAGATGACGAATGAGTATTTTCACATTTTATTTTATTTTATTTTATTTATTTATTTATATTTACAAAAAAAAAAAAACCCTCCTTATTGAACATTTTAATGAAATGATCTTTCAAGCCTTTGTTGATGTAAAACGACTTTATCAACTCCTCTAAAATTGAGAGCTAAAATCCCACCACTGATAAAAACACTGCAACCTCCTATAATGTAGCAAATCCATAATAATCCCATTCCTGCCAATTTACCTGTAAAAATTGGTCCTATACATCTGGCCAGAGTTTTCCCGATATTTACAATTCCCAAGACCCTTGTTAGTTCGTCATGTTTGATCAAAGTCGTCAAAAGAATTTGCCTTGGAACCACGTCCATTGCCGTTGTCATCGAATACACCACGAGACAACTTGCAGAAAGTGCAAAATTGAAATTCAATACCGGAATCAAGATGAAAAAAAATCCTGATGGAGTTTGTGTGAGTAAAGTGGCCATCACTGGACCAAATTTTTTCCCTAAATAAGCCGACGGTATAGATGAGATAGCATTAGTCATGTTAGTGAAGAAAAACAATGTTCCTAAAGCAGAAGCCGCGAGACCAAAAGTTAATTTGAAATAGTAAACGACCCATGCTGAAGTCATGAAGCCGTATCCAAAACTATCAATCATAAATATCACCAACAATCTTAGTAATATAGTGTGGCTTTGATTGGACAAGCCGGTCCATGCGTAGGGCAGTGTTGGTGAGTCTTCTTGTGTGTAATCATAATGATGCTCTGCATATAGGAGAGGAGCTTCTTCATTTTCTTCATCTGTTGTTTCCACCTCCGAAGATGAAGACTCCACCAGCGTAATTTTGGAACTTACTTCACATTTCTCTGTCAAGAAGAACATGAGAATTAGTTTAAAAGTTGCTAATAATGCATATAAGCAAAATCCAACTTTGTAACAATCAACAATTGGCCATTGTCTAACGTTATTTAAATAATCAATAATAAATCCACACCAAATTGACCCAAGTGCTGAACCTAAAGTACCCATCATCCCATGAATTGCATATACTTCTGCTCTATGATAAAGAGGAGTTATATGGGCTATGGAAGCTTCCTCAACCGATTTGAAGGGCCCTGTCTCATCCCCGGAAGGGGAAATTACACCACATATCGCAGCTAACAAGAGAATGACAAAATTGGAGTTTAAAGGAGAGGCAAACACAAGCCCACTCAAGACCATGAGAGAAGCCCCAATTATCATAACGTTTCTTCTTCCAATAGAATCACTGTACCACGTGAGCCAATATGACATAAATGTGTCTCCAATCAACGTCAATGTCATAAATACACCAATCAATGATTCTGATATTCCCAATGATTTCAAGTACAATGTGAGGATTTGGTTGGTCAACCCATATGAGGCCATACGCACAAACACAGACCCCCAGAGAATCCTGATATCTCTTGTGGAGTACTTGAGTGTTTTCTTCAAATGCATTTGTGAGTAGCTCTTAAACCGTTTAAGAGATGAGGGTTTTTTTTTTGTATTTTTTTTTATCAATCAAAAATTTTTCAAAAAATTGTATTTTTCCTTTCCGTGAGATTCGGAGTATTGTAACTACAAGGTTAATTCCGATAGGAATGTTCAAAGTAAAATAAATAATAATATTACAAAATTAGTCTTTATGGAAACCAAACTGGTTCATCACACTGTCGATATCTTTCCAGAGCATATCTGAGTCCCAATTATCGATATCGAAATCAAGTCCACTTGTAGGTGAATTATCATGATGATTAGCAGCTTCCACTTGTAAATTCTCTTCAGGGTTAGCAAATGTCACTGTTGCCTGGGAAATGGCATTTCTTGATGTTGATACCAAGTTTGAATTATTCGTTGGAGTCAAGACATTACTGTTTGGCTCAACGTTTGGTTTCTTATAATGGTGATTACTGAATAGTGATGGAGTATTATCCAGCAGTTTAGGTTTCTCGTTGGAAGTAACTAAAGGAGATTTTTTCTTATGATCATCTGCAGGTGAAGACTCGCGATTTGAAAATGGAGAGCCACTTATTGTAGATAATTTTGGTGAATTTTGAGAAGAAGAAGTTGATCTGTGATTTGAAGTTGGATTGATAACTTTTTGTAAAAATGATGAAGAAATATGTTGTCTATCTTCATTATAATCACCACTACCATTCTCTTTTGCAGATATAGGTTGTGGATCTAATGGGATTGTTCTTATAATTTTTCTTGCCGATGACTCTGGATGTAAAGTGGAAGACAAAGTTCTTGGTTTTTTCAGTCTTGCACTTTGGCCTGAACCATTTGATTGAGGGGTTCCATCATTCTTACGGTCACCAGAACTATCAGAATCATCTTCTTCTGATTCTTCTTCATCTTCATCATCTTCGATGGCATTCTCATTTGCTTCTTTATTCTCATTATCACTTTCATCAAGATCATCTTTCGAGAATTTGGCTGATTGCGATGGAGTTAATCTTATCATACCACATTCTTCTCTCAATACCCATAAACAGTCAAAGAAAATTGAAGCACACATTCTAGTTCTAATTGTCACACTGACACTGCTGACACTACCTTTCTCGTTCAAAATCTTGAACAATGACCACATATTTCTCATTATTCCTGAAGATCTATAAGCCATATCATGTTTCAATACTGATGCTTTCATTGCCAACTTGATTGCACAAAGATATAATTCTTTACCAGCACCAATATCCAATACATCACTATAAGGTGAATGGATCAATCTTGAGATAATACATGCAGCTTGCCATATGGTCAATATATATACAGCAGGTAAATATTTGATGAATTTCTTGTCTCTGAGATTCGAAGATTGAGCATGTGCCACCAAGGCCAATGCTGCATTATAAACTCTGATAAAACCTCTGCGTAATTCGAAAGAGGCAACTTTTGAAGTATCCAAGAAATGGTATGTTAATATATGTAATCTTGTTGAAAGTAATGAGAATCGCCTGACATCATCCAATGGTGCAGTTAAATCTGTACTTAATCTGATTTCTAACTCATCAAGTTGTTCTAATAATACTTGTAATAGAGGCAATCTCTCTGTGGCGTCGACCAATCCAAGAGGATCCATTGGGTTGTTATTTAACGTCTTGGCAACTTGGTCTTCCAAATGTTGAATTTCCATCATTTGACTCATTGCTGCAGGGATATTGATTTGAGATCCAGGTCTACAAGCAGCCAACACAGCAGCATCAAATTGAACAAAAGCTGGGAATCCAAACAGAGTTGCAATAGTTTGACTAACAATGTTACAACCGACCCAAGTTCGTATATGCTCATTCAACAATTCAAGGTTATTTTTTTTCAAATTGTTGAAAGAATCTGTTTGACCCGGTGAATGTAAACCGATCCTAATAGCTTGAAATAAGGCTATCCCTATGGTATGCCACGATGTGTCGGCAGATAATGATGAAGTTAATGGGGGCCAAAAAGTGTATAATAAGAAAGCTTGAACTGAGTAAACACTTGATACATTTAAGATAGGTTGATCCACCTCAGATGGTATATATCTTGTGATGGGGCTAATAGTAATTTCAGCTAATACACTTTTCAATAAGGGAGATAATCTCATATACAAATCTATCCCCGATGGATTTGCAGCCGTCGAGGAATTTTGACTTGTTGTGTCCGAGACGTTTGAAGAGTTTTTCCCAGCACTATGATGATACCTTCTTAATGATATGAACATGATAGTCCAAAACAATGCAGGGCATAAACGGTAGATACGTTCTGGGCCTTTAGAGATATCGATAACTGGGAACATTGGATGATAATTTTCACAAAAATCACGAAACAAAGCTTTTATCTCATCTGTAGATAATATCACATCACCTAATTGTTTTTGTTCACATTGTAAAAGCTCATCCGATAATAACACGGTTCTATCAACAGCTCTTGGTTCAGGAATATTATTACCGAATAAATTGTTTATATTATTATCAAATCCAGACCTGATAACTGTTGGCTTATTTTGTACCGTATCATCTGACGTTTGCTGCTGCTGTTGAGATAAAGAAGTTGAACTTTCCATACTAGGTGATCCGTTAAGGGATCTGTGTAATGAAGGAGGTGGGTTATCTAATAATGCCGACCTTATATGAGTAGGAAATTTTTGTGGTTGCGGTTGAGGAAATGGAGATGGAGATGCGAGGTGCTGCTGTTGGGGTGGTGGTGATTGTTGCATAGACATTAATAAACCACTATTTCTTTCCAAATTTTGTAATAAACCTTGAGCACCACTTTCTTCTAAAGTTCTCCGCAAATCATTGAACTCTTTCTCTATTTGTGCTATCCTTGCTCTCTTATAAGTTCTCTTATAATCAGGTTGTAATGTACATGGTAAACCTCTCTTAGAACATCTCGTACAAGGGTTCGGTTGTCTCTCGTGAGCATCACATTTAGATTTTTGTTGTCTACATTCGACACATGCAACTTTCTTGACTTTCTTACCGGAAGCACTTACAAGCACATTTTCTCTGTTATTCTTATTGTCTTGTTGTTGTTGTTGTTGTTGTTGAGTATGATGATACTGTTGTTGATCTTGATTGTTCATGGCTTTAGCTGCTTGGGCTAGTGAGCTTAACCCAGAAAGAGCCTCAGTTTTCGGTTGGATATTTATATCTTTATTGTTCATATATTCTTGTATTACTAACCAGTCTAGTTATTTTGGAAATTCTCTTATATATTATTTCTTAGACGATTATCTTAGTCATATCTGTTTATTTAAACTTTTTACATAAAAAATTTTTTTTTTTTTTTTTTGTATTTTTTTTTTTCCTCATTTACGATATTATACAGTTTAAAATCTAATAGGAGATAATTGTTCACTTTCTGACAACTTGCTTTTCTTTGAATGTTTATCCTCATCATAATCATTAGAACGAGATCTCTTTCTTGAAGTGTCTTCATTGAGTATTTGTTTAATTTGTTCGAGTAATACCAGATCACTTGATTTAACAGGTTCATTGTTCGCTAATCTTGAAGATAAAATCTGGATATTTTGCTCCATCTTTGAGATTTTTTCACTTAAATCATTATCATTAACCAGTTTCCTCTGTTTTCTTAACTCGATTTTCCTTCGTATCAGTTTCATTCCATCATCGTCATCGATTTCTTCCCTTTCTGGATCCTCTTTATAAAGGCTACTAATACGAGAAACTTTAGTAGCATTATCAATATCATAATTTGTCAATTTTGATTTAAATGAGCCTATTATATCGGAATTATTATCTCTTAGTTGTCTTTTTAAAGCCTCCACTTCTCTTTTTAATAATTGATTTTGAATTTCTAAATCTTGCTTTTCCATCTCTTTTTTCAAAAGATTTGATTTATTTGCTCTAAGCAAAGCTAAATTTTGATCTTCTAGTATTTGAATTTGTTTTTCTAAATATTCTAATTTCGATTCCTTAAGTGTTTCATCTTTATTGACTGTTGGTGGTGGTGGTGGTGGTGATGGCTTTTTAACTATAGGATCTTGATTTTGGAATAATTTCGATCCCATGCCTTTCAATGAACTGAGAAAATCAATTTCATTATTTTTCTTATCATCTTCGAATCTAATATTATGTTTATTCTTCAAGATAGATTTCAACGGTTTCGGAGTTGTAGATGGTTTCAAATAACTTTCCAGTCTTTTGATGTTGTTGTCTCTAGCACTTCTATTTGCAGATAATGGTCGAAGAGGTCTTCTTATATTCAAATTCTTTATACTCAAAGGAGTAGAAGAGTCGAATTCAAATGGCATTGTGTCTTGTAAGCTATACGCGATATTTTATAATTTGTGTTTTCTTCAAAAAAAAATAAACAACAATACTAAGAGACAGCCCCTAATTACTCTATATAGAGATAAAAAAAAAAGGGCATTGTGTGTTTCTATTACAACAAAGAGAATTAACCCTTGATACATTCGAAGTAGAGTTCATGTGATGAAGGCAATAAGTGATTCAGAAATCATGAGAGCCGGAAATTAGGCTAATATTATCAAGAAATCAGTAATCAATAACAAGTTGAGTTATAAAATAAAAATGATTATAGAAGAATGCATAATTTCAGTGCCTGATTTGTAGACAAAACTTTACTTGTGTTCGAAATTCCAGAAAAATGAAATTTCTAAAATTCGAGATGACTTTATCTTGTGCATAGGTTCATAAGAAGAACTTAAAATTCCATTTTTTACTTAGCCTAATAAATTTATAACCTTGGTAATTGGATAAAAATAGAATCAAATAGATTATGTTCCAGGGATTTATAGATTGTTCTCCTTTTTCATAACTTTAATAAGAGTTAATTTCTAAATTGATTGAAGATCCTTTTTTTTTTTTTTTTACTTTTGTTAGTAGATCATCCGTAACTCTTTTCTTTTCTTACCCTTTATCTTTTACTAATTGAAGACTCTTTTGTCCAACTCTAGTAGAAAATTTTTCTTTTCTTTTCAACATTTTTTAATAAATTTGACAGTAAAAAGTTTTTTAGGCGCAGATGGAAATGAAATTTTTTTTTTTTTTCTCATTTTATTATTTTATTTCATGTACATTTTTACCTTGGAAACTATGTAGATATACTTCTATTAGAACAATGTTCCCTTATTATTGATTATAATTAATTATATATATATGCTAAAGAAGATATATAGATATATTAAGTATAGAAGATAATTTGATGATCATCATCTATAAGCTCAATTGAGACTAATGTAAACATACAAATTTTGTTTCTTGTAAAATTAATTTTGCAGCAGCAGCAGATTTTGTGTCGTGCATTAAATCTCACATACACTTGAAATTCCATCCAAATTGGGATTTTAGTTCTATGGTTTAGTACTACGTCTGTTAGTAATTCCACTTCCATGAAATGGGATTTCCAGTTAATTTGAGACATTTCTTTTTGCATGAAGAGTTCCATTGTCTTTGATGGCATTCTTCTGTGCACCTAATTTACTTTTTATTATAAATTAACCTCATCTCTTCTCATTTTTTTTTTTTTTTCTCTTTGCTATCATTTATATACTTTAATCATGTCTGAAGAAGCTGTTCAACAACCAGTTGATATCGAATCACAATCTCAAAGCTCAAAGCTCAATTATACTCCACCATATAAACCAGCTTATGCTAGATATGGTTTTGGTAAAGATGAATACCGTCATCATTTTATTGCTATGATGGGTGAATTTGTCGGTACATTTATGTTTTTATGGTGTGCTTATTTAATTGCTCAAATTGCCAACCATGATCCTACTATTCCAGAAGCTTCTACAAGAGGTTCAGATCCAATGCAATTGATTATGATTTCATTTGGTTTCGGTTTCTCTGTCATGTTTTCTGTTTTCTGTTTCTTTAGAGTTAGTGGTGGTAATTTGAACCCTGCAGTTACATTTGCCTTGGTCTTGGCAAGAGCCATTCCTCCATTCAGAGGTTTCTTGATGTTCATTGCTCAAATGGTTGCCGGTATGGCTGCTGCTGGTGCTGCTTCAGCTATGACCCCAGGTGAAATCTTATTCGCCAACAGTTTGGGTGGTGGTTGTTCAAAAGGTAGAGGTTTAATGTTGGAACTGTTTGGTACCTACATCTTGTGTATCACCGTCTTGATGATGGCTGTTGAAAAACACCGTGCTACATTTATGGCTCCATTCGCCATTGGTATCTCCTTGTTCATTGGTCACTTGATTTGTGTCTACTACACAGGTGCTGGTTTAAACCCTGCTAGATCTTTTGGCCCAGCTGTTGCTTCAAGATCATTCCCAGTCTACTTCTGGATTTACATTGTTGGTCCATTCTTGGGTGCTTTCTTGGTTTACTTGACATGGCAAATTTTGAAATGGTTGGATTACGAATCTTGTAACCCAGGTCAAGATGCTGATATGTAAAGCAAATTCATATTTTAATACACAAAAAAAGCAAAAAAAGATTAAACCAGTCATCACATATTTATATTTTTTACTCCTTACATTTTAATAATAATAATAATAAAAAAAAAAGATTCTTTAATATTCAGTTATCACCCCTTTTGTAAGTTGGTATGCCACCTGATGTATCTATATGTGTTGTGAATCCTTGTTAATTGTACTTCATGCATTTTTTTTCTTTGTTATTTTGCGTCAGCGAAATTTCAATAAGACAATAGTAATACACTCAGTGATATATAGATTGAAATTACATTTCATACCTTATACCTCTTGAAATGGGAGTTTTAAAAGGGAAAATTATCATAAGTTAATGAAATTAGAAGAACTAGAGATAAAAAAAAACTGGAATCAAAAGGACACGTAGAACTTGTTTAACTTCATTTTGTGTTTTTTCTATACCCATGTCTCTCAGATAAGCAGCTGAAATACTCTAATTCTAAAGAAATACAAGTCTGAATTCGAAGCACGTTGCTTGTTGTGTATATACGTATATATGAACTACTACTGATACATACTAGAAACTCCACAAATTATCTTTTCTCCAGAACAGCCCCTGTTTAGAGAACAAAAAAAAAAAAAAAAAAAAAGTTAACAAAAGAAACCGAATGTTGCTGCTCTCTTTTTAACTTTCAACTTCAACTTTAACTTCAACTTCACATCAAATTCAATTCCAAGCTCATCAATTTTTTCTTAACATGACTAGAACAGTATTATTGAGAATTGATGGAGAAGGTGCCCCATTCCTTGGTCACAATTCAGGAATTAATGAAAATGGTGTCATTTCATTACCTTCAATTCCCGTCTTATCCAAATCCAAAGATGAACCATTGTTCAATTTGAAGATTAATATCGAGTCTGGTTCTAAAATTTCAAATAATGGTATAATTTGGTCAAATTTCCCTCCTGATTATAATACACTGTTCGATAGAAGTCAATTCTACAAGCATTATATCGATGAGACCACTTTTGATAAGGATAGTTATATCGTTATTCCAATCTTTAAACCTGGGGCATATTCATATTATGTCTCTTATAATTCTGTGAATGATGAAATCACTGGTGAAGAAAAATTGGTTACAACAAGAAGATTCTACATCAATGTTCCACCTTCATTGTCTATCAATGGTAAACATTTACCTTTGAATTCAATCAGTTTACAATCAATGATTAGTAAATGGATGGGCAAAGATTGGGACCATTATTTCAAAATGGTTCTGGATAAAGGTTATAACATGATTCATTTCACTCCATTACAAGAAAGAGGTGAATCCAATTCACCTTATTCTATTTATGATCAATTGAAATTTGATCCAGCTTTCTTCAAATCTACTGATGAAGTATCTCTGATGACTAAAAAATTAGAAAAAGAATATGGCATATTATCATTGACCGATATAGTTTGGAATCATACAGCAAATAATTCAGATTGGATAAGGGAACATCCGGATGCCGGTTATAACCTGGAAACTGCTCCTCATCTTAATGCTGCCATTGCTCTTGACAAACATTTATTAAATTTCAGCAAGGAAATGAGAAGACATGGATTCCCAACTGTCATTAATAACACTGGTGATTTATTACAAATAATGGAAGGTATCAAGATTCATGTCTTGGGTCTGCTTCAATTATGGAAGTATTATGTGTTAGATGTTAAATGGCATCAACTGGAAATCGCCAAAATTTGGAATGATAACATTAATCCAAGTCATGATGAAATTCCAAATGATATCAAATCTAATTTAGCTTCATTGCTGGTCTATGTTGCAGAAAAATGTGGTGGAAAATTCCAATTGGCAGGTGAACTCAATGGTAACAAATTAGACTTATCTCTGTTCGTCTCAATTATGAAAAATTTGTACCCATGTTCTGAATATCCAGAAGAGCACATCAACAAGATACTTGATGAAATCAATTTACCTTTATACAGAGAATATGATGATGACCTTAATGCCATATTGGAACAATTATACAATAGAACTAAATACCTCAGATTAGATGGACACGGCCCAAAATTAGGCGAAATCACGGATAAATCACCTTTAACTGAACCTTATTTCACTTATTTCACAGACAGTTCTGGTAAAGAATGGGCTTTAGCGAATAATGGTTGGATTTGGAGTGGTAATCCATTGGTTGATTTTGCTTCAAATAAATCGAAGTCTTATTTGAGAAGAGAAGTTATCGTGTGGGGTGATTGTATCAAACTTAGATATGGTTCCAAACCAGAAGACTCTCCATACCTTTGGTCAAGAATGATTAAATACACTGAGCTTTGTGCTTCCATTTTCACTGGTTTTAGAATTGATAATTGTCATTCAACTCCATTACACGTTGGTGAAGCATTGTTAGATGCAGCAAGAAAAATTAATCCATCATTATATGTTGTTGCTGAATTATTCACTGGTAGTGAAGAAATGGATAAGATCTTTGTTGAGAGACTTGCCATAAATTCATTGATCAGAGAAGCTATGCAACTGTGGTCTGTGGAAGAGCTTTCAAGATTACTTCATCGTCATGGTGGTAGACCAATTGGTTCATTGAAATGGTTACCTTTAGATGAATTTGCTTATCCTATTTCCAAAATTGATGAAGTTAATATTGATAAAGTCTCAGAAATTCCAATTCCAAGAATTCTTACAGCAAGCTCACCTCATGCATTGTTTATGGATTGTACTCATGATAATGAAACACCATATGATAAGAGATGTGTTGAAGATACTTTGCCAACAGCAGCTTTGGTTTCTTTCTGTTCAAGTGCTACAGGGACAGTGTTTGGATTTGATGAATGTTATCCTCATTTGTTGGATGTTGTTAACGAGAAGAGAACTTACAATAAATCTGAAGATTTGGGAATCGTGGAAATTAAAAAGAAATTGAATGAGATTAGAAAAGAAATTAGTGATCAAACAGTTGATTCCAATGATGACAATGAAATGCATATTCACCATGAGGGACAATTCATCACTTTCCATAGAACTAATCCTAGAACTGGTAAAGGTTATTTCTTAATTGCCAAAACCAAATTTAATTCAGATGGTGATCAATTTCTTGCTCCAGTGTACCTCACAGGAAGTAAAGTTCAAAATGAGTTTAGTTATACTTTAGAAAAAACTGGTGAACCTCCTAAGGATAAAGGAGAATTCATTGATCCTGTTCCAACCAAGATTGTCAAACTTGAAGAACCTACTTTAGAATATGATCTGGCTAAAAATGAAACCAAAATTACTTTAGGTCATTTTCCACAAGGTTCCATTGCAGTCTTCACCACTTTTATCGATAACTGTGATGAAGAGCTTGACAAATTTGTCAGAACTGGTGCAATGGAAGCTGCAGAGAAAGTTTCATTAACAGATTTGAATATTTTGTTATATCACTGTGAAGCTGAAGAAAGAGATTCCAGTGGTGGTAATGATGGTGTTTACAATGTACCTGATTATGGTTACCTTGTCTATGCAGGGTTCCAAGGCTGGGTTTGTCTGTTGAGAGATGTAATTCTTGATAACAACTTGGGACATCCACTTATCGAACATTTGAGGAAAGGGGAATGGGCCCTTGATTATATTGTCAATAGGCTTAACAAATTCAGGAAATCTGAAGGTATTCTGAAGTTCGCAGATTGGTTATCTTCCAGAATTGATAGAATTAGAGGTGTACCATACTTTTTATTACCACGTTATTTCTCATTAGTTGTTGGAGTTGCCTATGAAGCTTGTAGGTTCAAGGCATTGTCACTTATGTCCACTAAATTATTGCATAATGGTACCCATTTTGTTCAGAGCTTGGCTTTAACTTCAGTGCAAATGGTTGGAATAATGAGATCAACTTCATTAGTACCATTTGAACAAGTTCCAAGTATGGCAGCTGGTTTGCCTCATTTCAGTTATGATTATATGCGTTGTTGGGGAAGAGATGTTTTCATATCATTGAGAGGTTTAACGTTGGCAACTGAAAGATATGAGGAAGCCAAGTCTCATATTTTAGGTTTTGCTGCCACTCTTAAGCACGGATTAATTCCAAATTTGTTGGATCTGGGTAGAAACCCAAGATACAACGCTAGAGATGCTGCGTGGTTTTTCTTACAATCCATACAAGATTATGTCACCACTGTGCCAGGGGGTGAGGCAATTTTAAAAGAAAAAGTTCTGAGAAGATTCCCATTGGATGATCATTATATTAAATACGATGATGAAGAAGCTTTTAGTTATGAAACATCCATTGAAGATATCATTTATGAAATTTTATCTCGTCATGCCAAAGGAAGTAAATACAGAGAAGCAAATGCAGGCTTCAATCTTGATTCACAAATGAAAGATGAAGGTTTCAATGTTGAAGTTAAAGTTGACTGGTCCACTGGGTTTGTTCATGGTGGTAGTCAATGGAATTGTGGAACATGGATGGATAAGATGGGTGAAAGCACAAAAGCAGGCAATAAAGGTTATCCTGGTACTCCAAGAGATGGTGCAGACGTTGAGATAATTGGATTGTTAAAGAGTACTTTGCGTTTTGTCAATGACTTGAAGCAAAGTGGTAAATTCAAGTATGATTCTGTCGATAAAGCTGATGGTAGCAAGATCAAGTTGACTGAGTGGGAGTCTTTGATTCAAGAAAATTTTGAAAGATGTTTTTATGTTCCTGAAGACCCATCTGAAGATTCGCAATATGATGTGGACTCTTCAATTATCAATCGTAGAGGAATATATAAAGATATTTATAAGACTGGCAAACCATATGAGGATTATCAGTTGAGACCAAATTTTGCCATTGCAATGACGGTTGCTCCGGAATTGTTTACACCAAATAAGGCTTTAAAAGCTCTTCAACTTGCAGATAAAGTGATTAGAGGCCCTGTTGGTATGAGAACATTAGATCCTTCAGATTATAACTATAGGCCATATTATTTGAACAGTATTGATAATGAAGATTTTGCTACATCCAAGGGAAGAAACTATCACCAAGGTCCTGAGTGGGTTTGGTGTTATGGTTATTTCTTAAGGGCATATATGAAATTCCACATGATTGAGCATGATAGATGTGTCAATGATGATGATAATGCATTTATTCATCAAATTTTAGGAAGAAGATTAGAAGGCCACAGGAAATGGTTAAGAGAATCACCATGGGCTGGTTTAACTGAGTTGACTCAAAAAGATGGAGAATATTGTGGAGATTCGTCACCTTCACAAGCATGGTCAACGTCTTGTTTATTGGATTTGTTCTTAGATTTGAAGTTAAGTTAAGTTATTAATTATAAATAAATAAATAAAAAATTGATTTCTATTATACTCCTATTCTCCAAACTTCTAGTCCTAAAATCTTGAATTGCGAATTTTCGCTTAATTTTTCGTTCCCAAAAGTATCAACTGGATCACTAGCTCCTTTGTATAAATCATTATCAATCCATAATCCAAATTTACCTTCACCTGATCCAATTGAGATGAAATTTTGATTTGAATAAATTATAAAATCGTTCAATGAAGTATATGGGAAAACTTTCAACCGTATCTGTTGAGTATCTGTTTTCTTTGTTTCATTATCAAGATTAGGTACATGCGAAATCTCAGTTTTCCATAAGAAACATTCACCATTACCGTAATACCTTTTTTTATCCATTGGTCTTAAATATTCATTCAAATAGCACCCAAATATCTGGTGATTTTGATCTTTAATCACTATAAGATATCCATATTTTCTTGATTGAATTGTATTTGTTTGTGGAATCATAGTATTATACAACGTATTCAAAGATATACCATTTTGCTCAATTGAATATAACAAGGTCCAATCATGAAATATTTGCAATCTTGGAGGTAAATGCATTCGAATATCCTCTGCCAATGATGTGTCTAGTAGTTGATGTTTTGTTGTTGGCTTATATCCTGAAAGTGTTAAAGGAGTTAATATAGGTCCGTCAAAAAAATTTGAAGTGGATGAAGATGGTGAAGGTGTAGAAGATGGCGAGTTCTTTTGTTCACCACCTCTTTTGAAAAACCCACTAATTCCTTTGAATCTATCTTTAGAAGATGGTGATTGAGTCCTAAATGACATTATATATTTTGGTATCGCAATCAAAAGAGCTTGGGTTGTTTTTTTTTTTTTTTTTTTTTTTATTTTTTTTTTTTTGTACCAAAATACTGTACCAAAATACTCTTTAGACGTGTAGTGGAAATGAGGGACGTGCGAGGGAATTTTCTAGGTGCCGGGGGAGGGAATGAGGGACGTGCGAGGGAATCGTGAGGGACCAGGGGGTTAATTCCGGGGCGAGGGAGCTAACTCCTGGCCGAGGGGGTTATTTCCTGGCCGAGGGGGCTATTTCCGGTGCTGGGATGGAGTGAGGGATGCGGGAAATGGTGAGGGATGAGGGAATGGTGAGGGGTGAGGGAATGGTGAGGGATGAGGGAATTCAGAGAGGTAATAGGGATTTAGTGAAGTGCTAGCAAATGAGCAGGTGCTGGGAAACTTTCAAGTTCAAGGAAATCAGCATGTACCAAAATACTCTTTAGACGTGTAGTGGAAATGAGGGACGTGCGAGGGAATTTTCTAGGTGCCGGGGGAGGGAATGAGGGACGTGCGAGGGAATCGTGAGGGACCAGGGGGTTAATTCCGGGGCGAGGGAGCTAACTCCTGGCCGAGGGGGTTATTTCCTGGCCGAGGGGGCTATTTCCGGTGCTGGGATGGAGTGAGGGATGCGGGAAATGGTGAGGGATGCGGGAAATGGTGAGGGATGAGGGAATGGTGAGGGGTGAGGGAATGGTGAGGGATGAGGGAATTCAGAGAGGTAATAGGGATTTAGTGAAGTGCTAGCAAATGAGCAGGTGCTGGGAAACTTTCAAGTTCAAGGAAATCAGCAAGGTGATAGCAAATTCTCAGGGGCTAGGAAATAACTGAAGTACTGGCAAATCCGCAGGTGCTGGGAAAGAACCAGGTAGCAGCAAACTCTCAGGTGATAGGAATTTATTGGAGTACCAGCAAATTCTCATGGCCAGGGAAATCAGCGAGGTGATAGCAAATCCGCAGGTGCTAGGAAATGGATAGGTGCCAGCGAATCCTCATGGCTAAGGATTTGATTCAGGTGCTAGCAAAATCTCAGGTGCTGGCAAATCGGCAGGTACTGGGAAAAAACCAGGAACCAGGAAATTTGCAGGTGCTAGGAAATGACGCAAGTACCAGCAAATTCTCATGGCCAAGGAATTGAGTCAGGTACCAGCAAATCCGCAGGGTCGAGGAAATAACTGAAGTACTTTCAAATCCGCTGGTGCCAGCAAATGGTTAGGTGCCAGCGAATCCTCATGGCTAAGGATTTGATTCAGGTAATAGCAAATTTGCAGGGTCAAGGAAATAACTGAAGTACTGGCGAATTCGCAGGTGTTGGGGAAAACCCAGGTACCAGCAAATGACTAGGTGTCAGCAATTTCTGAGGGACTGGGAAATTACTAAGGGCCCAGGAAACTGGCAGGTACTTGGAATTGCCTGAAGTCCTAGCAAAAACCCAGGGTCTAGGAATTCACTAAGGTTTAAGCAAATTCTTAGGGCCCAGCAAATTCTTAGGGCCCAGCAAAAATTCAGGGTCCAGCGATTTTCAGGTACCAGGAACCATCTCCGCACGTTTTTCTCCATCTCCAAGACTTTTCTCCATTCCGAGCTTTCTCCTCTTTCTGATAAGGAAAAGAACAAATCAATTGCCGGCTTCTCCAAAATATCCCCCGGCTTCTCCTCTAACTGATAAGAAACATCTTTAAAACAAATCAAATGCCCACCTTTTTTTTTTTTATGACACAAATTAAATCTCAACACAATATGAGCTATTATAATCCTTTAGTAAGAGACATTTTTGCGGAAATTACAGTGGAAGCAGAGCATCAACATGAGGAACCTCCTCTTCAAGATACTCCTGAATACTTCAGATTAGTGAAATCTCACTTCCATGAAGCTCAACCAACCATGAAATTTCAAAGATATTTAGAATCACCACAATCCATTCCAAATACTTTACATTGGAGAATCGACCCAAAATATGCCAATGAACCTCCTTCATCTTTATTCACCAATGAAAATGCTTGGAAGTTCTCCATTGCTTTACACAAAGAAACAGGTCTAATCATTTATTGCCACTCAGAAAATGGTTTTGTCTTACGGTTTCACAACAGGGAATTCTTAAGAAAAATATATTCCTGTTTCAATGGAGATTATCATCAAACAAAATTGGAAATCTCTGAACGTTTATTTGTTAGAGCAGTAAAACTGTTAAGAGACACCGATCATGGGTATTGCAATTTACCCGTCATATTATCAGGAATTGGTGTCTTGGATGGATCCAATCCCAAAGTTCACAACTTCATTCATTTTATTGATGGATTGCCTGTTCACAAGCAGTTCATGTGCAGATTTTGTTCAGCTTTTTTCCAAAAACCTTCAATTGTTCAAGCCCATGTTAGAAAAAACCATAACACAGAAGGCCAAACTCAGACACCATACCTGCCTGTTTTATTTCAGATCGTTGGTCGACTGTTCGCAGGTTCCGGTAAAAGGAATAGAATCGTTATTACTCCCCCTAAAGATATCGATTTCAAATATCCAAATCCATTTACAAGGACAGGTAGACTTACATCAACTGCTGGTCCTAGAACTGATATATCCATTGATTTAACTGCAAGAATTCCTGATGTTTTGAAATCAAACGTTCTTACTGGTTATTTTTTTGACAAATTTCATGCTGATAATTATTTAGAATATCAAGAATTCTTTAAGCAATATTCAACTCCTTTAGTTAATACTTTTATGGTTGCCTACGCAACAATTGCATCAAAATCCCAAGAATTGAACCATGCTTCTTTAGGTTTTGTTGCTGCAATTCAAGAGATTCAAAAGATCCCTCCATTCCTAGCTAGCTCTCCATGTGGTATTCTTGCCAACTTTTTAACTTTGAAACCGTATGCCCGAACTGCTGCTTTTTTTGTGAGTTGTTTATTGTATCAACATGGTACCATCATGGACTCTAGTGTCGTTGAATCAGGTTATATGACAGCAATAGGAAGAATTATAGTGGCTGATTCTATTGTTGCTCGAAAGATACTTCGCATATTGCCATCATTACCAGATGTATCAATTCCATTTACTTCCACTGAACATCATGAGGAGTATTTGAAAGTATTCGAGTTAATTTGCCAACTTTTCAACTCCTGCATAAGCAAGAAAGTTGATTTCGAGGTTGAACCAATAACTTTTTCAAATGAGACTGCTGCAGAAGAAGAACCAGATGAAGTCGATATTTCTAATACTGATGATATTGAACTTGCAAGTTATGAAGATCCATCATTGGTTGAAGATACTGAAACAACTCAAACTCCCACTTTGCAAATTCATATTGAAGATAACGAGTCTACGCGTGATTCAATTCCATTCGATAGAGAAAGACCACTACAAGTTTTTCTTGGTGAAGGGTCTGATGCTCGTACTGTGACTCGAGATCCATTTCTCATTTCTTTATATATGAGTATTTGTTGTGTTGAGTCTAATGCTTTGAAACTCAAGAATCCTTCCTTGCGTCCACCAATCATGTCCAGAATATTATATTTACAAAAGGCAATTGTCATTTTTCTTTTCTTGAGAGCAAGTACTGTTGAAGGTATTCGAGAACATATGGAAGCTGCTATTAGAAATCTTCCAAATTATGGCAACGGATTAGGTTTTATGTTGAGAATTAGGTCTTTAGCAAATCAAGCTTCGAAAATTTGTACAAAAAAAGCTTTTCAAGTTGTTTCAATTGGTTCAGTTGCTAAGATTACAGCCATCAATAGAGTCGTTACAATTCCTGAATTTGGGATTTTTGCTTCAAAACTTTTGAGACAAATTTCGGATTTAGATGAGAAAATAGAAGATTTTTTAGATGAGTCTTTGGGTGACCTTGTGGATGAAAATGTATACGGTGATGATTTGACCGATATGGTTTTACTGCATGAAGACATATCTGAGACACTGGAAGGGTTTTCTCCATTTAATTATGTGGCTGGTGAACTAAGTGAAAACTTTATATTGATGCTGAGAAATTTCTTTGCCAATGAAGGAACGACAACTCGACAAGCCAAAGCACTTCTTCTTTTTGAAGATATTCGAAAATTGCTTTGTGCTGTATCTTTATTTTTTATGATGTCGAATCCAACTGCTAGACTGGCTGAGATATTTTCTTTGTTTGACATAAATTTGAGGTTTGCACAAAGAACTATTTTTATTTCTGCCGAATATATTATCTTGGTAAATAAGGTGAAAAAGAATCGTCTTATTGCTCTTAAATTTGGTGAAGGTTTAATGAGGTCCGTTGTCACCAAGATATTGACTAAGTATAAGTCGATACTCAAGTGCATGCATACACTCGGTTTAATTGAAAATAAGATCCATTATAACTTTTTGTTTCTGTTTGACACTACTGATACTTTTTTGGTTCATTTGAATAATTATATGAAACAGGAAGTATTTCAATTTCCAATAACCATGAGAATATTCCGTCTGTTACTGATTATTATTCAAAGGAATCTTGTTATAGCTAGAGGAGTTCCTGTTGTGGGGCATATATTAAATGATTTTGCACATGAATGTGGTCATTCCAGAGCAACTCAGTCAAGCAATTATGCTATTGATGTTGCTACTCCTGGTTATAGCGATGAGAGGTATCATAGTGGATTGCTGTATCATAAGTTACTTGTGGATGGGTTTGATATTAATCCAGATAGGTCATTTGATGACGAAAACGGGGTTACAAATGATCAGCAACCAGCTGGAGATAGTAGTGGTAGTGATAGTGATGATGATGGTGGTGGTGGTCGGGATTCTCTTCATCAAATGGAAGGCGATTCCAGCCAAGGTGTTGGAAGTCATTCTGTTTTAGCCGATGATCTTCCAAGAGCACAATCTGATAGTGTTGCTTTTTCTGGGCCATCTCCAGAACCAGAACCAGAACAATCTCCTGAAGCTTCTATAATTTCTGCGACAGATAGAGTTAGAAGAGGTGTTGCTGCTACTCCAACTGTGTCAACTAATCAACGTAGAACAAATGTATCTACTGATAGAGTTACTGCTGTTGCTGTTGCTCCTGCTGTTGCTGCTGCTCCTGCTGTTGCTGCTGCTCCTTCAACTAGAGTTAGAAGAAGTGTTGCTGCTACTCCAACTGTGTCAACTAATCAACGTAGAACAAATGTATCTACTGATAGAGTTTCAACTCCTGCTGTTGCTGCTACTCCTGTTGTTACTGCTACTCCTGCTGCTACTCCTGCTGCTACTCCTTCAACTAGAGTTAGAAGAAGTGTTGCTGCTACTCCAACTGTGTCAACTAATCAACGTAGAACAAATGTATCTACTGATAGAGTTACAACTCCTGCTGCTCCTGCTGCTCCTGCTACTCCTTCAACTAGAGTTACAAGAAGTGTTGCTGCTACTCCAACTGTGCCATCTAATCATCAACAAAGAGCACATACATCTGCTGAGAGTGTTGAAAGCAGATCTTCAAAAGCTTCTTCAAGAACTCCTGCTGTTGCTACAACTTCCACCTTGTTAACCAATAATCAACACGTGTCTAGTGTTGACATAACAGATGATGAACCACTGAACGATGCTGATAACACTCTTCCCGTAACTTCCACTCCTGAAAAAACAACAGCTGTCCAGGAAGATTGTGAAGAAGAACAGGGAGCCTCAAAAAATGATGCAGATATAGACCAGTTTGAAGATGACACACTTGTCAACGTGGAGCCCGTAGTTATAGATTTAACACTTTCCGATTCAGATGATGATACTATACCTGCATCTAATGTTGCTGTTGGTTTTCCGGTGATTGTTTCTAGTGACGGTGGGGATGAAGAATTAGTGGAAGTTTCCCGTGTTGATGCGGTTGTGGCAAGTGATGAACTCTCAAATAGAGGCAACAAAAGGCCATTTGTAGAGTCAAGCAATGATTCATCTTCACTTCTGGGAGCAAACAAGACACCAAATCCTTCAGCAAAACGAACTCTTACTCTGTCTACAGATGAAAATTACAGGCAGAACGAAGAATTCAAGATATTTTTCTTTAACAATTACACAATTAATGAATGGGAAGATGATAACATTGTTCTTGTTGCTCATCAATTCTATTCTAAGATTTATAGTGGGAGGTGAAACTTTTTTATGTGTATTTCTTTGATTTGCAATTCTTTATTTTATTTAACATTATACTCAATATATAACATATGTCTAGAAAGTGTTGTAGAAAAAAGTTGAACAAGTTATTCCAAAGGATATTGAAATTTGAGAAAAATAGATCAAGTCATTAAGATCACATTTATTAGGGTCAAATTTGTTTCCTTAATTTTATTTTATTTCATTGGTGTCAGTTTGAGTGAACTTTCTTACAGCTTTTTATTGTATCAGTTATATGACAAGGAGAGATATTTTCTAGCGGATTTGGTGTGGGAGCTTTAAAAAGCGTTAGTTACTGCTACTGTATTTATACTTATTCTCTCCCACTCTCTGGTGTGGGTGTGGGTGTTGGTGTGGGAACTTAAAAAGGTGTCAAGTAGTTATTGTTAATATTTTCATTTTCATTCGGAAAAAATTACTCAACTTTATGCACTAGCCAAAATTGAGATTTAATTATTGGGATCATTTTATTAGGGTTAAACTTCATTAAGATGTTCAGATTAATTAGGGTTAAATTTATCAAGATTAGATTGATCATTTTTACAGATTAGATTCAATTTATTATGGTATTATTGAGATTGGATTAAGTGTTAAATTTATCCATTAAGATTCTGTTTGTTCAGATTTGAAGGAGATAAAGTTTATTAAGACTAAGATTAGATTCTATAATGAAATTTAAGAAGATTAGATTTGATTGATTATGATGAAACTTATTAGATTCAATTTATTCAGATCGAATTTATTATTGGGATCGGATTAATTATGATCGAATTCTTTTAAATTAGATTCAAATTATTGAGATCAAATTTATCTGATTCAATTTATTATGATCATTTTTATTTAAAGTAAATCCAATTTATTATGATCAAATTTATTTAAATTAATTCCAATTTGAACAAATTTATTCAAATTAATTCCAATTTATTATGATCTTATCAAGAATAGATTCAAATTATTATGATTAAATTCATTATTACAAGTGATACTTATTTAAATCAAAATTACTCAACTATACCTATTGACCTTCCTAGATGTTCCTCTATGATGATCATCATACTTCTTAGTTTCAATATCTCTCTAACACCAACACCACCCGCTCCAGTCACAAAAACACTCTTAGAAACCTCAAGCCCTTCCAGAAAATAGATGAATTAAAGAAATATCTTGTAAGTCTTTTATATACAAACCAGTAATATAAAAATACATAAAAATTCAAGTTGTTAGCTTATTATAAAGATTATGTGGACAAAAATTTTGTTAATGGATAGAATATACTATAAAGTGGATTGTAACATATAACTTTTGTATATTGATGGTGACAATGGATTGAATTAATAATAGATTCAATGATTAACGATAACATTTAATTAGACATTACTGAGTTCTTTATAATGGATTATTTACAAAGATTTTAGTACAAATTGGAAAAATTAGGTAATTATTATTTAATGTTACACACTAGTTGGTTTGAAAATTGTTAAATATTATTAAGATCACTAAATTTAATGAATGTTTTTTTAAAGGTGGTCATCAAGAAAAGTTTTGTTATAATTGAATAGTTAAGTGATTGAAGATTTTGAGGATAGTAGCGAGCGAATTAATGAACTTTTGATACGAATAGGGCAAATAGGGGCTGTTTTAAATACACAAACACAGATAGATAAATAGTCAGTGCAGAATAAGTCACTAGCGCAGTAATGTTGACTGATGGATTGACTAATTGAAATCATCAACCAATTTAGTGATAACTTTATTCATTGAGAGAGAGACACTGAAATTAGCAAAGATTCCAAATGCCCAGTTTTAATTGCAAGAAGTTTTGAAATTCAGACGGCACATCAAGATTGTTAGAGAGGTAAGCATCTCTCAAGCACTTCAAAGAGCTATTGGTGTTTGTTTGATATCCAAAATAGTGCAAAGTTAGACTTGTTTGATGGATTATCATGAAATACTCTTCAGGAACAATTTCCAACCACAGACACAGATTAATAATCAGGATGGATTGATCCATAGTCGAGAAATAATATGTGTGGTGCCAATATGTTGTGTCAATTAGTTGATTAATCAAAGTACTGTAATCACTTAGTGTCCACTGAAAGGAAGATATTGGAAACAAGAAAAAGTTTAATGAGCCAACTTTAATTGCACAATACTTGAAATTGAGACAAAGCATTAGAGTCATCAGATAGAGTGTATTGGAATCTTTCTAACATGTTAGGAAGTTAATTGTGTTATTGAATTACGCAGAGTTGGTCAAATTGATAAGATTGTTTAATGTTATACAATAGCTGACCAAATAATTGGTGGATATTGTTGAGATCTTATACAGTGGTTGAAATTGCTGGATATTATTGAGATCTTATGTCTAATAGATTTATTAGATGACATCAGACATTACTGGTTTATCCTTCATAATGGATTATTATTTGCAAAGATTTTAGTACAGATTGGGGAAATTAGGTAATTATGATATACAGTAATTGGTCAGATAATTGGTGGATATGATCACTTAATACAGATCCGTGAACATGGAATTGGGATATTATGGGCACTTGGAGTTCAAGTCACCTGGAGTCAAAGTCATATACAGTTGAAGTGGATACTTTCAAAAACTCAGTGATTGATTTTATAAACCAATTGTTTAGCAAATGCACAGCAAGTGAGACGGTGGACTATAAGACACTTCGTCATTAATCAGAAGTTTTTCGATGGTAACTTGATAAGAGATAGAAAAGAGGAAAGTGTGCGAGAAATGTTTTAATAAGGTGAATTATGTTCATTTTGATTGCGATTAAGATAAGGTGTTAGATAGCTGTACAGTGAATAATGAAGTATTTTGTTCAATTATAGTGAATGATATAAGTGTACATATTATTTTGTATATATTCCTGTGTTACATCAAGGCAATGTATCTTCTATAGAATTTACTTTTGTAGTTTTGTAAATTAATTTTGTGCCCTTATTTGCCCTGTGCCCTTTGGCTAAATATGCCCTTTTGAGTAAGAACTGTTGACTATTGAGCCTAATGTTACTTTCAGAAATGATTTATAGAATTGATAGCTATAGGTCCAATAATGAGATATTTTGAAGATTCTTTCATATTCTTTCAGCAAAAATATTAAATGTTTAAGTTGAGAGAGTAAACTGTATAAATGATAAAAGTGACAAATAAATATTCATTTGAGTAAGTCACATCCACACCCACACTCACACTCACACTCATACTCATACTCACACAATTGACACCATTGACATCATCTCCGTCTTCAGAAACACCACTGACACCCACAGCATATGGGTGTCAATAGTGAAAGTATTGTTAAAGTGCACATTTTTTGAAAATTGAGTGATATTTTGGTACAGATTTTTTGAGTTATTTGCTATCCACGTACGTATTAACTAGTATTGTGGATATTTAGACACCTGATAATCAAGCAGAAGTGGTTAGAAGGTAACTGGATCATTTTTGGATACATGTAAGAGGGTTGAAAAGAGGAAAGTGTGATAAAAGGGGTAGATGTTCATATAAGGTGAATTTGATAATTAACTTAAGTAAATCAAGATCTTAGAACCAATTAGAAGATGTTGAGGTGTTAAATACGTGTCTACTAAAGAATGAAGTTTTGTTTTTGATTAAATTATAATGATTGTAAGTTTTGAAATATAAATAATATAATTTGAATTTTGAAAAAAGGTGATTCTAAGGAGAGTTAATAGGCTAACTCTTATAATTAGGAAGTGATTATTTAGACAAGCAGTAAGCCAGAGATTCTAAGAGTAGGAAAATACGATTTGTCAAAGGAGTCATCATGAAAAGTTGTGTAATTGAATAGTTAAGTAAATGAAGATTTTGAGAAAAGAGGATAGTAGCGAGCAGATTGAAGAAATTAATTTTTTGCTTTAAATAAGGCAAATAGGGGCTGTTTTTATTGATTTTAAGAAAAATGAAAAAAAAAAAAAATTAAACATCTATTTAGTAAACATTCACTTATTCAACAACAATGCAAATACACAGAAATAGAGACAGAAATATAGTTAGTGCAGAATAAGTCACTAGCACAGTAGTTTTGACTGATGTATTGATTAATTGAAATCATGCAAGCATTTTAGTGATAAGCTTATTCATTGAAAGAGAGACATTGGAATTAGCAAAGATTTCAAATGCCCAGTTTTAACTGCAAAATGTTTTGCAATTGAGACAACTCATCAAGGTTATCAGAGAGGTGATCATCTCTTAAGAAAGCTATTGGTGTTTGCTTGATAACCGAAATAGAGAAAAGTTAGACTTGTTTGATGGATTATCATGAAATACTCTTCAGGAACAATTTCAAACTACAGACACAGATTAATAATTAGGATGGACTGATCCATAGTCGAGCCCTAAAATGTGTGGTGCCAATATGTTGTGTCAATAGGTTTATTAATCAAAGTTCAGTAGTCACTTAGTGTCCACTCAAAGGAGGACATTGGAAGCAAGAACAAGTTTAATGAGTCAATTTCAATTGCATAATACTTGAAATTGAGAGAAAGCATTAGAGTCATCACATAGGGTGTCTTGGTATCTTTCAAACATGTTAGGAAGTTAATTGTGTTACTGAATTACGCAGAATTGGTCAAAGTGATATTGACTAAGGTGTTTTTTGTGACAGACATGTTTTCAGCAGATTTTGAGATTCATTATTCATTGAAATGATTCAATTGGCGAAGAGTGTTGATGTTAAGCTGCTGTGAAGTTGGTGGGTCAATGGCAGTTTGAAAAGGAGTGCTTATGCAATTAACCTCATGCATCTGCCTGTACAAAGTTTTCATCTTTTGGTGTTTTTTTTTTGGTGATTTTTTTTTTCCCTCAATTTTTTTTCGATATAAATTTGTGCCAAAATCCTTTTTTTTTTCAATTTTTTTTTTTTTTTTCCTAACTCACAATCAACAATATTTCACTTCACATAGATAATCAATAAATTACACTTCTCAGACACAATCACATCAGAAACAATGTCAGGTCACACACACAGATAGGCAGTTAAGCTGGACTGAGCCACTGGTGATTTACATCATATCACTATTGGCAATGGACTTAATTGAATTTCGTTGTGTGATTGTTTTTGAGCGAAAAGAGGATACTTCAAAACAGCAACAATTAACTTGGACAATATTTGAAATTGAGAGATTGCTGCAGCTCCAATAGAAAGATGTATGTGTATTGTCCAAGCATGTCATTCAAGTCATTGGTGTTGTTGTGACTCAATTATGTGCAAAGTCTCCTTTTTGTGCCTTTTTTTCCCTCAAAAGAGAGAATCAAGAAAATCATAGTTCACAAACATTATCAAATGAGACAGACTGATAGTTAGTTATGATGGACTGAGTGATAGGTGAATCATAGCATGTGAGTTGGATTTGATTTGATTGGTTGTTGTGAGATTATGTTTCTGAGTGGAAAAGAGTAGCTGAAACACAGAAACGAATCAAGTTGGCCAATTTGGTTGAACAATGTTTGGAATTGAGGTACAATGATAGCTTCATGAGCAAGAGTGTATTATCATAGTTCAAACAAGTCAATCAGTCAAGTGTTGGTGAGCTTTTTTGCATTTGTGGAAAGATTTGTGTGTGGATGTGAAGATAGGTGAAAGGTGGAGTGGTATTGAGGAAAAGTACTGCTCGTCAAGCCATTGAGTGCTGTTGAGATACGTTGGTCGTTGTCTTTACAGCTTTTGTGTGTTTGATTGTTGTTGCTGGAAATTTGGAGTTGAATTTTTTCAGTTATTTATTGATGTGAAGGTCGGTGAAAGCAGAAGTAATTGGTAAGGAAACGAAGGATGGTTGGAGTTGGGAAGTGTTGGTGAGATGTGTTGGCATTCTTTTTGCAAGCTGGATATTTTATTTTGGTTGAATGTGAAAGTTTTTTGACTAACTTTTATTTTTTGACATTTTGCAAAGAACCAATGTTTCTCTGTTTTTTGCTCAATTCTGACCAACTTCCAAATATCGTGTGAATTTGCTCAAAAATGAGACGAAAAGGGCAAATAGGGGCTGTCTTCGGATGAATTCAAGATCCGGAGAAAGGACCGAATTCGGAGATTAATAGTTAATCAAATGCAGGGAAAGAAGTGACTTCCGCATAATCGTGCATAATCAGTACATAAATGTGTCAGATAAGACGTAGAAATCAAAGATCGCCACACCAAAGAACCTTAATTTTTGCCGAAAAAGGGACAATCCGAGATCAAAAAACTTTAAATTGCTCAAATCAGCTGCGTCAAATGTCGTAAATTGCTCATTTCCCGCGTAAATCCGAGCAAGACATTGGTGTAAAGATGTGCGTTTCCTAATTGGGGGAGGTGTAAAGATGTGCGTTTCCTAATTGGGGGAGGTGTAAAGATGTGCGTTTCCTAATTGGGGGAGGTGTA